>OY720637.1:59982325-61370818 GCA_963169105.1 Ceriagrion tenellum
CCAGCAGCTTCAACATCTGCGGCACAGCATTAAAGAAACTTGGTTTATTGAGCGTATAATAGGAAGGTCTTCGGATGAAATAGTCAAAGAGAGGTGCTACTTCGCTCTGGTTAGGCCACACCTCGATAACGGCACGAGAATTTGGGATACTGGTCGTAAAGATTTAACCAAAAAAATTAGTAAAATACAAAGAAAAGCTGCGCGCTTCGTTGAAAACTATCGCGAGCGAACATATAGTTTTCCACAACTTTCAGAGGGATTAAGAATGGGAGCCCCTAGAGACTCGGAGGCTACTCGATAGGATTAGTTTGCTTGTACAATTCAGAACGTGTGTTTCAGAGCGACAAAGAGAATACACTCTACAGATTCAAGCTTCACTTCGTGGAAGTTAATAGTATCCCTACTTAAAGAATATTATTTTGTACTCTTCCACAGAATTAAATATTGGATGGTACGACACGCTTCACCGACTTGCGGCATAATGAGTACCTGATGATGCCTCAATTAGGAGAAACGCGTCGTACCATCCAAAATAAATTATGTGGAAAAGTACAAGATTATATTCTTGAAGTATGGACTCATAGAATATTATCATGACGCCTCACTACATCACTAGGTCTGACAGAAGCGATAAAATAAGAGAGATACATTGCCGAACAGATAGGTACAAAAACTTTTTCTTTCCGCGCACAATCTTCTTCTTAAGTCATCAACCCAAAGGTTGGTTGGCGGCAGTTCTCCATACTATTCGGTCCTGTGCCATTCTTTTCAACTGCACATAAGTGGAGCAGCCTAACTCCTTCATTATTTGGCCCATAAACTCCAACCTAGGCCTGCCCCGGCAGTTGGCTCCCTCTACAGTGCCTTCTAAGATGGTGGCCAGCAATGTTTCGTGCCTTATTTGGTGCCCGATCCAGATATTTCTTCTCTTTTTCAGTAGTTTCAGCAGACAAGGAGACTCCCCCACACGTTTGAGAACCTCCTCGTTACTGATTTTGTCCACCCAGGGAATCTTTAACATCCTTCTGAAACACCACATCTGGAATGCTTCCACCCTCCTCTCTTCTGCCTTGCCCAACGTCCAGGTCTCACTGCCATATAAAAATATGCTCCACACATAAGTTTGAAGAAGGCGTTTTCTTAGGTCTAGGCAGATATTTCTGGATGTTAGGAGTTTCCTTTTTTGATAAAACGCCTTCTTTGCCTGGTGTATTCTACTTAATAAGTCTCTTTTGCTCCTTCCATCGGCTTTTATTTTGCTTCCCAGGTAGGTAAACTCCTCTACGTTCTCTAATCGCCTGTCCCTTAAATACACTTTAGCTTGTCCCCAATACTTGCTAACCTTAAGTACTTTGGTCTTATCTCCATTAATGTTCATATTATATCCTGCTGTTAGGATGTCCTCCATTGCCTCAAGTACCTCGCTCAGATCCTTTTCGCTCTCAGCCAGTAGTGCAATATCATCAGCGAACCTCATCATATCCAGTTTTTCTCCATGGATCTTGACACCACCTAGCTCCCCTACCTTTTCTCTCATCTCATCTAGAGCTCTCTGTATGTAGTAATTGAAGAGAAGAATGCACAATAAGCGACCACAATAAAAACTGAGCTCCACTAAATACACTCCCATAATACTTGTCACCATTACACCTCCCAAAACGTTTTCCCTTACATCTATTCACTGCTGGTGTCCCAATACCCCCTACCACACGCCCATGCGGCGACTTGCAGGTTAGTATGCAGATGCAGATGTAGATCATCGGATACAAACACACGGAATCATATCTGCGCACTCACGCCAGGGGGTACCGTGAGGAAACTGGCGGATCTGAGTGAAAATTGCTGAATATGTATAATATGTATTAAAATTGTTTTATAATGAGGGCCATTCAATTAAGCAACGCCTACAAATGTTGATTTTATGTGTCCTTGAGTGAAGGAGAACCATTCCTTCTCTCAGTGTGAACCAATGTTTTGTTACTAATTCAGCTGTCATCAAATGTATTTCAAGCCATAAAAATATGAGCGAATGAATATACGCAGTCGACCGCTTCCAGTTGATTGAGTCATTTTTTTCATGCCCCTCCGTTCATGCGAAGTTGCCCACGACTGGAGAAGAATTGTTTTTTTTCCTCGCTAGACGTAAGAAAAAACGAGCGATTTCCTTTAGCGTGCCGTAAACTCACGGCGAAATTCGACGGAGTCATCGTCCTTAAGGGGAGAGGAAGTTTACTCCTACTGAAATGGAGGAGGAAAAACCATTTCTGGGGAGTTGCGGCTTTTTTTATCAGTGGTCCGATTTTTTTTAAGTCTCTGACGTGGACTGGGTGCGTGATGATGTTCACTGTCAAGGTCGTAATACAAGAGCCAGGCAGAAATTCAACCCTCACGCTTTCGTGTCGCGAAAATTTCAAGGTTTCATTTCCATCAACTCAAAAGGGTGAAATTTACCGTGAGAAAAATACATTGAAGCGAATTTCTTTAGGGCTTCCGATCAGGATAGTTTCTTCATCTCCGTCTTGATAAAAATCGAGATCCTAAACCGGTAGGAAGCTCTAAAGGAACTCAACTTATGGCCTATTGCAAGAACATTCAGTCAATATCAATAGTTATGAGATCCAAAAAGTTAAAGATCTCATTAAAATATTCGGGTTGCATGGTACAAGTCTACAAGTTACATAATTTATTTACTAATAGTCAATAGCATCGAATACTTGATCTAAAATAAAAAATAAGCTCGACATAAAACAATCCCATTATACAGTCATGTGAATAAGTTTCTTCGGTGGCTGTTTTGATATGAACAATGTTACAGTTTTGCTATCAGCCAGCCAGCAATAAAGCCAGAAAACTTACAAAGCCGATTAAAACGTATATGTACCAACAAAGTGTAACTTGATATTTCAATAAATGTTTTAACTTAAAAAAAAAAAATTTCGTCATTTAACGGCCCTAAACCTTATCTTTACACGGCTGGTGTCCTGACACCCCCCACCACACGCACCTGAGGCAGCTCGCAGGGTAGTACGTAGACGAGGAAATTATTGTAAATTTGCGCATTACTCAATCTGTTCGTCATACTTATTCATTTCTTTTGCAAGCACATGCATTCGACTTAAAATAATAGCCTGCTATGACTTCGTTTTTTATCTGACATTTCCGCAACAATAGGGGTTCGAGACCCGCTCGGAAGATGTGGAGAAACAGAGGGAACATGAGCGGAAGCCGAACTCAGAATCCTTCAGGTTACTCAGGTCAGAGTGAGGAAGGAGACTAAGAGAAACAGCATTTTTCTACAAATGGGAATAAAAAAAGTTTAATACCAACCAAGATTCCGATAACTTCCATCCGTATCATTAAATTTTTTTGCCCTTAGCTGTACTTGGCTTAAAGAAGCGTGAAAAATATGTAGAATCTCGGTTGTTACCTTCAAGGAAAAGTGTCGATTCACGTCCATCTTCAAGTACCGTTAGGTGCGCCTGAGGGTAGCTGTGTGAAGATGAAAAACATGTAGAATTGAAGTTTTTGCCACCAAATTGGAAAAAGTGATTGTTCATGCACTAACGAGCGTGGGTCACTTCCACATTGTCATTCCTGATGTAGAGAAGAGTGCACTGAGCTCTTAAAGCTTCGTTGCGAGAGACAATTACCGCTTCTAAAACACAGCTTAGCATAAATCGTACGTATCAATATTTCTTGGGGAACAAAATACGGGAAAATGCGACGAGGTACACATGTTAAATCAGAGAACAGTTACATTTAATTCTCACGGTTATGCTTCTGGGTCCCTGCGCGATTAGCAAAATATCCAAATATGGTTCCTCTGTAGATATTAGCATACAGAGTGACATGTTGGGATATCATATATGACGTACTTTTGGATTCTGTCTTCTACTTTGTTCAATAGATTCATAAAGAGCTTCATCGTTATCTTTGCTTTCCTCGGGATCCAGCAGAAAAAAAAATATTCTCCATAATTTTTTTTCGCATCCACGTCTCGTTGAATCCACGCCGATTGATTGAATCTATTATGTTTCCCAGAGGTCCTCTTCAGATGCGAACAAATGCCGTTTTGGAGGAGGCAATTTATTGCACGATCAGATGAATGTATGAATGTGCACTGGAAATGGCCTCGTTATAAGCGGTGAATAATTGAAATGCATGCGCAAATGCGAAAGCAATAGCTGGTGAGATGGCTGCTGCAATTATTCCATGCTTTCGGTCTTGCATAGTGGAAACTGGTGCTGCTACAAAATTTGCAATAGAGTGCCTCGTGATTATTTTCTGCGAAATTAGCGCACACGCGGTTTTAGAAGTTCTATCGTCGGACCTGAACAGCGTTAATTCGTGGTGCCAGGAAGGGGGGTTAGGACTAAATCTTAGGAAGTTCACCGCAGTACACTTCTTGCGAAAGTTATCACTCTAACGCCATGTCTGCGCTGTGGGTGGAGTAAATATTAAGTTTTTATATGAAGTCAAATATCTTGAGAGTTACCGTAACTTCAGACATGGCGTAGGAAACACAATTACAAAACATACGCAGCAGAGCATTAAAATAACTAGGATTTATCAAGGGTATTATAGGAAGGGTATATCGGATGACACCACTTCGCTCTGGTTAGGCCACAGATTGAATACACTGCGGGCACTTAGTATCCTAGACAAAGATTTAACCAAAAAAATAGTAAAATACTCAGAAAATCTGGGCGCTTCGTTGAAAACCGCTTCAAGCAGGTATGTAGTTTGTAGATTTTAGAGAGATTAGGCGCACGCTTTTTATTGAAAAATCCTGAATTGGTTAATTTGAGAGCGCCACAGACAGTATTAGTTTGACGCCATACTACATTTATAGGTTTGACAACAGCAATAAGTCTTGGAAGATGCATTGCCAAACAGATAAGGATAAACATACGTTCTTTCCACGCACAATTAGTGACCAAAATACTGAGCTCTGCCTAAAGCATTCCCATAATACATTTCGCCATTTCACTCCCATAAACCTAAATCTTTCACACGGATCGTATCCTAGCACCCCCCGCCACACGCCCATGCGGCTTTTCGCCCTCCATCTACCTTTTATGCCTTACCAGAATCTTCACTTGAAATATCTTTTCCTTAATTCTGTGTCTAACATTTCCTCATATATCTTATATGACTTTTGAGGATGGAGCCGCTTTAAAGTCGCTTTCAATCCTTTGACTGTGTATATTTACTTTACAACATACAAACTAAGCCTTTCCCTTACGAGTTAGGCAGGACAACACACTATCGGCAACCCCTTGGCAATATTGGTAATCCACCGTCAATAGTTGTGAGAAAAAACCAGGCCCCTGTGCTTGGTTTTGCATTCTCCAATACATTCTCTCGTCTAATTTTCACTTCATTCAGCTCACAATCTTTTTCATACATTCTGATCACATTCCAAGATCCGACTGTCCAGTTACAATCGCTTCGCACGTCTCTTGATGTGCCAACCTCAGGCAGCTTCCGCATCTCGACCATCGTGTCTTTGGTCTCTCTAGGCTAGTTTCCTATTTCCGTTGTAATGTTAAGCGGAGCTCGCAAGATAAACGGCCTTTGTAGTACCCGCGATACGTGTAACTTTCCCTGCCAACGATTACGGCTCTCTTCCTGTCAGTTTTGGTAACAGATGCGTCACTATCGCAAGAAAATATCTAAGCCTAGTAATACTCTAAGCTAAGGGACCATGATAGTTGCTGATAGAGGCTTATTAGCCTCTATCAGCAACTATTTATCAGCAACTTAGATAGGAGCAGAATAGTTACGATAGATCAATTATATCGTACTTTGACCCTCCATGGGTATAGTAAGTTTTGTATTTGAGCTATATATCTTACATAGATGATAATAATACTCTTGAAAATTTGGTTATTGATGTATTTAACTCATAGCCACGTTTCGCCAAATATTTTGGAAACTTCAGGGCTTTGTAACTCAAAATAAAGAGATATATAGCCATTAAATTATACAAATATTAGTACAAAAGTTGAGGAATCGAAATATTACCTACCATTTAGCGTAATATTTTATAGTGATGTATAACAATAAATATAATAATATTTAGCTCTATGTTTGGTAAATTTTCGATTCCTCAATTTTTGTAATAATATTTGCATGGTTACCTGGCTGTATGTCTCTTTTGTTTGTGTTATAAAGCATTGAAGATGCCAAAATATTTGTCGGAACGTTGGCTATGAATTAAATATATATCTATAATTGACCAAATATTCAAGAATCTTTTTATTATATATATTTATTGGTCGAGAAAGTTGTAATTTATTTTATTCTTACTATCAGTAGGTATAAACAGCTCACCCCGCATGAACTTTCCCTCATGATTTAGCTGTTTGTATGGTTTAATGCCTTGTTAGACTATTTATCAGTCACATTAAAAATGCCAACTAATGGTTGCATAATAACTAGTGCACTGCATGGTAGCATGTTCGTCTACGTAGCGCTCTCCTAGCTTCTGGTGTGACCGCGTATTGTTATCCTGACTGCTTTTGGCCTGCGCCTAGCGGCCGGGGGAAGGTACAAGGTTACACCGGGTGTCTCAGAGCAGCACAGAGAATATTATCATGACGCCTCACCACATTTATGGGCCTAACGGAGGCGATAAAATAAAAGACATGCATTGCCAAACAGAGAGGTGCAAAAACTCGATCTTTCCGCGCACAATAAGCGACCACAATAAAAACTGAGCTCCACTGAATGCACTTCCGAAACACAGGTCACCATGCCACATCCCTAAACCTTATCACTTACATCTTCACACGGCTGATGTCCTTACACCCCTTGCCACACGCCCATGCGGCGGCTCGCTGGGTAGTATTGTAGATGGCGATGTAGATGTTATGGGTACTCCGGGATGAGAGCTAGATGCCCGGTGTGGAATCACCCTGTGCCACACACATTATTGGTTGTTTGTACGGTATTTCGTAGATGTAAGCCAGATTTCTCTATTCTTCTCGAGCTAGGATTCCTTCTGAAAGGGCTACCTTCTGAAGACACCACTTGCCCGCGACCCACCACTAGGAAGTATCTACACCCGGACTTTAATATATGGAAGTACCTCCGAAACAGGAAAATCCTTCGAGTTAAAGAAATATATAGCTAGCTCGTAGGCTTCCGTGGATGCAGTTTTGAATGTTCCTTTTTCCGGGATTCATTCCGCGATGTAAGTTTTAAAACAACAATATTCCTGGTTCAACAATATTCAAAAACCTGGTTCAGTTAACCTGATGAAGCTGGCAGGAGGACCAGCGAAATATTGTTGTTTTAAAACTTACATCGCGGAATGAATCCCGGAAAAGGAACATTCAAATTTATAGCTGTCGAAAAGCTACTTAAGCGCATTGTAAAGCACTCATCAACGACATTTTTATTTCGATAAATTATAAATTCGAATCACAGGAAGATAAAAATTCTTCTCCGGCCCCCAACCGGGATAGGTTCTTCATCTACGTTTCGCTGGAAGGTGAAAAAACCTATGGATGAAGTCATCTCGAGAGTGGCGCTAGTTTAGGATTTCCGTTTTCGTCGTCTCAGGAACACTTCGCTCCTTTTGAGAAGGTCGCTCGCTCCTGAAGATGAGTTAGATGCTCGTCGAGACGTTGGCCGTGAAAAGCCTAACCCGGTTCCGCGCCCGAGAGGACGGCATTTCACTGTGGTGGACTTAAGGTAGTTTGAGCGAAATAGTTCCCTAGTCAGAATAGAGACCATATCCCAATTATATGTTTTAATGTCACCAGCTGTAGGACACATGAATTAAATATTGCATTATTAATGGTGCATAATAATGTAGTTTTAAACCACAGAAAGTTAATTCATTAAATGAAAATATCTGAAGTCTTTAACTTGACTAATTTTTTTCGAATGGTACAATTTTAACTTTTTGAAAGCGGAAAGTTTTTTGTGATCCCAAATAATTCACCGCGGTGACAATGTGATTAATTTTCAAAAACGGTTGAAAAAACATACAAAAAACACACTGCTATTTTTTTGATGAGTTTTAGGTGTTAGAAATTCTTCATTTTTTTAAATAGTCTCTCTCCGGAGTGCATACACGTACCTTTTTACCACGTAAAAGGGGTGATATTTTTTTGGTTAATATCTCGGAAAATAATGTGGTAAGGGATTAAGTTTTTGGGGTAATTGGAAGGGTGGGATATTTATCTTATAAATGAAACCAAATTCATTGATTTCTAGGTGAAATGACATTTCGCTCAAACTGCAGTAAATCCTCGGTATGCGTTGTTTCGATTTACGCCTGATTCGATGTTACGTCCATGCTGACAAGGGTCGTCGGAAAATTTTTCCCTGTCTAATACTAGTAAAATGGACCGTATGTGCTTCCGGTTTTTGATAACTGATACGTAATCATCCTATCTGAAATAGCTATTTTTTCCTGGATTAAGGCAAAAAACGAATTTTGAAATTAACTGCTCGATTTATCGCGGGATTAAAGTGGTCACGAATATCTGGATCCGTTTTACGTTGTTTGGCCTTACGTCGATCTTCTTCAACACGCATCTCCGACGTAAATCGAGGACTTACTGTACCTTAACCCGGCCATAAGCCCGATGAAGAATTTGCTACAATCATTCGCAGGGCTGGGACAAAATCTTTCATCGACTGACAGCAGCTCGAGTCATCGATAACTCGACCGTATACGCGGTGTACTGACCCACCTTGACGCAGTGGATTTGTTAAATGTATTCTACCGGTTAAGGTAGGGTTTGTTGAATGTCAGAGAATTTCCTCCCGTTGTGCGACATTCCACAGACGAAAAATCATTCGCATCGACCAATATTCGAACCGTGGTCCCTCGATTTCCGGCCAAGTGTTTTAGCCAGTTAAGCGCAAGCTTAAGTTAAGCTAAAGCTTAGAGTTAAGCTAAAGCTGAAGCACTCAGCCAGAAATCGAGGGATCCAGATTCAAATTCCAGTCAAGGCGAGTGATTTTTCCTCTGTGGAAATTCGCACAACTGTGCATTGCTGGTGACTCCGTAAGGTTTAATCCGTAGCTAGTCCCTGGTGACCCAAAATTAGTCTATCTCCTTGCGGTTTTCTACACTTTCAGCGGCCTGTCTCCCTCTATTATATGTTTTTTCGCCTCTGCATACAATCAACCCTTCTTCTTCCCGTCCATGAAACCTATTCACTTCCTTCCCCTTCCCCGCTGGCCCAAAATCCTTCCCTCTATCCAATTCTTGCACAGCCCATCTTCCCTAATTATATACGCCAGCCACCTACTCTGCCGATCTGGAATTTCATTCAAAAGTATCCATTCCTCGCCCTCTATCTCGAGTACTTCCTCGTTAGTCTTCATCTCTGTCCACCTCAACTACTCCTTCCTTCTCCACACCCAAATCTCAAATGGCTGCTCTAATCCTCTTTGATGATGATCCACATTTCTGCTCCATACAACGCTACACTCCATATCAAGCTCTTCACCAGCCTCTTCTTCACCTCCTTACCCAATGTCCACGTCATCAGCTCCCTTCCATTTCTAAACGCCTCCTTACCTACTAGCGTACTACCAAAGTAATTACATTGCTCCACTTGCTCGAGTTTGTGTCCTCCAACAATTAACCTTAATTTAGCCTTAAAATTATTTTTTCTCTTATTTTATGAATTTTTTGTTAACTTAAAAATGGTAGGGGACAAGCTTTATCTTTCTTCTATAACTTTACTTCAGTAAAATTCAGAAGGAATGAAAAATGACTCATCTTTTTACATTAAGTGATAGTAAATTTTATTCATACTTGATTTTCTTTCCTTTTTATAGATAATTGGTAAGTTTCTGGGTTAGGTGCTCTTTCTGACAGTATATTCCTAGTAAACCTAACAGGTTATTATTATTATTATGTATTCTACCGGTAAAGGTAGGTTTTGTTGAATGTCAGAGAATCCGCTCCCGGCCTTTTACACATTCCGGCGCATATCTCCCTCTAACATATCCTTTTCGCCTCTGCATAAGATCTGCCCTTCTTCATCCCGTCCATGAAACCTATTCTCTTTCTTCCCCGCTTGCCCAACCTCCTTCCCTCTATCACACACTTCAGCAACCCCTCACCCTTCATTACCTCCTTCAGCCATCTACCCTGCCTGTCCCGGATTTCATTCAAAATATTCCTTTCCTCGCCCACCATCTCAAGCATTTCCTCGTTATGTCTTCCTTTCCGTCCACCTCACCTTCTCCATCCTTCTCCACACTCACATCTCAAATGCCTGTTCTCGTCCTCCTTTCTGAGGGTCCACGTTACCGCACCATACAACGCCACGCTCCATATCAAGCTCTTCACCAGCCTTTTCTTCACACCCTTACTAAATATACCCGCCATCAGCTCCCTTCTGTTGCTAAACTCCTCCTTTTCTAGTGCTATTCTCTTCCGTATGTCTTTGCTACTATGTCCGTTCTCTTTTAGTGTCCTACCTAAGTAATTAAAATGCTCTACTTTGAGGATAATTCACATATTAAAAATACTTATTTACAGCAGCGGTGACGTAAGTAGAATCGGATTAAGCTCAATGGTTGGTACATTTTCGATTCCACATCTTTTGTGCTAATATTTGTATAATTACCGGGCTGTATGTCTCTTTATTTTGTGTTAAAAAGCCCCCGAAGTTACCAAAATATTTGTCGAAACGCTGGCTGTGAGTTAAATACATGAATGGCCAAATATTCAAGAATCTTATTATTATCTCTATTTTAAGACTCGAGAAAGTTATAATTGATTATATACCTTACTATCAGTAGGTATAAACTGCTCACCCCGCATGAACTTTCCGGCATGATTTAGCTTTCTGCGTGGTTTTGTGCCAAGTAGGACTATTTATAAATCGCATTAATAATACAAAGTTTTATTTGTATCATAAAAAGTGTACTGCATAGAAGCATGGTAGTCTACGTAGCACTCTTCTAGTTTCTCTATCTCATTCTTGAGCAACCCGTCGCCCTTTACTACATCCTTCAGCCATCTACCCTGCCTATCTCGGATTTCATTCAGAAGGGTATTGAATGAAAAAAAAACACTAGTAAATCCTCAAGAAGCCGTTGACACTTTATGGCCCCTCCCAGAGACGGTTGCTTACCTTGACAATGGATTCCACGTCCATCATCTTGGTGAATCGGTCCAGGAATCTCACCGGGCCCCTCATCCCGTCGGCCGAGCAGCAGAGGAGCAACAGCGAAATAGCTAACGCTGGACTCGTCCCTGCGGGACGTCCGAAACCTCGCCGGACATCCATCGTTGGTCTCCCCCGCCGCTGGAGCGCGAGCTGGCGGCTGTCGAAGCTCAACCCGCCGGGGAGCGACACTCTTCCCGACTCTCCGCCGATCCTCCGGAGACCGCGCGCGACACAAGCCGGGACGGGAAAGCCTTGGAGACGGTTCAGAGGACGGAAGGCTTCTGGCTTTCTCGCGCGCCGCTCTCTTGCGCAGGTTCTCTTGACGACTTCTCTTTGCCTCCCCCGCGGAGAGTTTGAAGACTGTCTCTTGGGTCGGCACGTCCCCGATTCCCCTTAAATATATAACTCTCTCTCTCTCTCTGCCCCTTCCCCCCTGCTCGGCTTCAATGCCGGTCATTCACTGGTCACAGAGTGCGAATGGATCGCCTCGCTAAGGCGCTTCCGTGTGCGGGAATGGGAGGAATACATGTATCCATATCCCGGTTCATTCATTAGGCATTCTACCTATTGATCGGTAGGTTAGATGGATGGCCTCCACACCAGCTGCATTCGTAATGTATCAGGCTCACAACCTTGGTGAAAACCACAGGCACCATGTGAGAATGCGATGATTTCTCCATCTTTCGGGTATTCGCCGCGTTGCTTGTCATGATTGACGACAGTTTCGCCCGGATTCCACCAGGCGTCTTCAGGTCGAAGTGCCGCTGTCAGCGTTTTGGCCGTGCTTATATAGCTCCTCGAGCTCCCGCGCTGTGCTGTGATTGGTCGGTTTTGGGAAAAGTCTCTTCCATGTGTTTGTCAGGTGGTATCCATCGTCCCTATTGAAATTTCCAGGCGTTTTTGCAATTTCAATTGATTCTCTTATCAGCCTGGGATAATATCTTTTTTCTTTTGCAATTATCCTAGCTTTGTCGAAAAGGATATCGTGTCCGGGTTCACTCCAAGCATGCTCGGCGACTGCTGACTGGCTAAATTTCTTATTGAGGGTCGCCCTCTTGTGCTCCTGCAGGCGGATCTTCATGGACCTGCATGTCTCGCCGATATATGATTTCCCGCATGAGCAAGGGATGCGGTATATCCCTTCATGGAGATTCGGCGGTATCTTGTCCTTTGGCCTTGGAATGATTTGGCTTATTTTGGATACGCAGTTGAATCTCGTGACAATATCCTTCTTCTTCAGGACTCTGGAGATCTTCTCGCTTGTGCCGGCGATGTATGGTATGATGGCATGAGATGCGGACTTCTCGGGTTGTCGTTCCTCCTGGTCTAGCGTCTGGTGGCGTTTTTCTATAATGGCGGCCCTTTTGAGGACCATTTCTTTCTTGTACCCATTCATCTTCAGGGATGTCACGAGGTGTTCCTTTTCCTTTGTCAAAGATTCTGCATCCGATAGTTTGTAAGCGCGATGCAGGAGAGTCGCCATCAGTGAAGCCTTCTGAGATGGATGATGGTGTGACTCGGCGTTTAGGTAGCGGTCAGTATGCGTGGCCTTCCTGTGTACTGCATGGCCGAGACTCCCATCGATCCTCTTCTTCACCATCACGTCCAAAAACGGGATTTGGTTGTTTCTCTCCGTCTCCATCGTGAATTGTATCGCTGGATGCTGTGAGTTGAGGTGCTCCAAGAAGATCTGCAATTCCTCAGGTCCATGGGGCCAAATTACAAAGGTGTCGTCCACGTATCTTAACCACAAACTGGGCTTCTTCCCGTGGGATCCAATCGCCATTTGTTCGAACCTTTCCATGTATATTTCTGCTATCACTGGGGAGAGGGGCGAGCCCATAGCCGCTCCTTCGCGTTGCTCGAAGAAACTCCCGTTCCAAAGGAAGTAGGCGCTCCGTAGGCAATACTCAATGAGTTGTGGATAATCCTCCGGTATTCCAGATGTTGTGAGCTCCTTTATGATATCTAAGGATTCCTGAATTGGAATGTTGGTGAATAAGGATGTAACATCGAAGCTCACTAAGATGTCATTGGAGGAGACGGTGATCTTCTTCAACATTTCGACGAAATGGGTGGAGTCTCTCACAAACGACGAGGTTTTTCCGACGTAAGGCTGGAGTGACTGTGCCAGGTATTTCGACAGCCGATAGGTGGGTCCGTCTATTTGGCTGACTATCGGTCTGAGAGGGACTCCTTCTTTGTGGACTTTAGGCAATCCATACAGTCTTGGTGGCTTGGCGGCCGATGGGAACAAGCGTTTTTGCTCTTCCCGTGGGATTGACGACTTCTTGATCAGTTCCCGGGTGTTCCTCTCCGTTTTTGCAGTAGGATCAGATCGTAGTTTCCTGTATGTTGAGTCTTCCAGCATCCGGGAAATCTTGCTGTCGTACTCCTCCTTCTTCATGAGGACAGTTGAGTTTCCCTTGTCCGCCGGGAGAATGACAATGTTCTTGTTCCTGCGAAGATCTGCTAAGGCTCTTCTTTCGGCTCCCGTGATGTTCGTTTTGGGTGGCCGTGAGTCGTTTGTGAGAGACTCCACCCATTTCGTCGAAATGTTGAAGAAGATCACCGTCTCCTCCAATGACATCTTAGTGAGCTTCGATGTTACATCCTTATTCACCAACATTCCAATTCAGGAATCCTTAGATATCATAAAGGAGCTCACAACATCTGGAATACCGGAGGATTATCCACAACTCATTGAGTATTGCCTACGGAGCGCCTACTTCCTTTGGAACGGGAGTTTCTTCGAGCAACGCGAAGGAGCGGCTATGGGCTCGCCCCTCTCCCCAGTGATAGCAGAAATATACATGGAAAGGTTCGAACAAATGGCGATTGGATCCCACGGGAAGAAGCCCAGTTTGTGGTTAAGATACGTGGACGACACCTTTGTAATTTGGCCCCATGGACCTGAGGAATTGCAGATCTTCTTGGAGCACCTCAACTCACAGCATCCAGCGATACAATTCACGATGGAGACGGAGAGAAACAACCAAATCCCGTTTTTGGACGTGATGGTGAAGAAGAGGATCGATGGGAGTCTCGGCCATGCAGTACACAGGAAGGCCACGCATACTGACCGCTACCTAAACGCCGAGTCACACCATCATCCATCTCAGAAGGCTTCACTGATGGCGACTCTCCTGCATCGCGCTTACAAACTATCGGATGCAGAATCTTTGACAAAGGAAAAGGAACACCTCGTGACATCCCTGAAGATGAATGGGTACAAGAAAGAAATGGTCCTCAAAAGGGCCGCCATTATAGAAAAACGCCACCAGACGCTAGACCAGGAGGAACGACAACCCGAGAAGTCCGCATCTCATGCCATCATACCATACATCGCCGGCACAAGCGAGAAGATCTCCAGAGTCCTGAAGAAGAAGGATATTGTCACGAGATTCAACTGCGTATCCAAAATAAGCCAAATCATTCCAAGGCCAAAGGACAAGATACCGCCGAATCTCCATGAAGGGATATACCGCATCCCTTGCTCATGCGGGAAATCATATATCGGCGAGACATGCAGGTCCATGAAGATCCGCCTGCAGGAGCACAAGAGGGCGACCCTCAATAAGAAATTTAGCCAGTCAGCAGTCGCCGAGCATGCTTGGAGTGAACCCGGACACGATATCCTTTTCGACAAAGCTAGGATAATTGCAAAAGAAAAAAGATATTATCCCAGGCTGATAAGAGAATCAATTGAAATTGCAAAAACGCCTGGAAATTTCAATAGGGACGATGGATACCACCTGACAAACACATGGAAGAGACTTTTCCCAAAACCGACCAATCACAGCACAGCGCGGGAGCTCGAGGAGCTATATAAGCACGGCCAAAACGCTGACAGCGGCACTTCGACCTGAAGACGCCTGGTGGAATCCGGGCGAAACTGTCGTCAATCATGACAAGCAACGCGGCGAATACCCGAAAGATGGAGAAATCATCGCATTCAAAACGTCGCGGGAAACTACGAGACAACACCATGTGAGAATATTATGAAATATATGGACTAATGATATTAACTATAACAACAAAATTATTGAATGTAGGTCACTCATGAATTTCTCTCATAGGCAACGTTTCACCAATTTTTTTACCATCATTTGGGCATTGAGATCAGCAGCATTGGAACCAACAAATTTAACGATAGCTTTTCTGTGTTTTTATGTTACTAATCGAAAATTGGTGATGATGCCGAGAAATATACGAGACCACAATTCAAGAACCTTGTTGTGATAAATATCATAAATGGTCGGGAAATTTATAGCTGATTACTAATTAATAATAACCACTATGATTAAAAATTTGTATTTAAATATGGGAAAATTCTAATAATTATAATACAGAAACTTAGAAAATACATGCATGGAAACGATAAAAAATTACACTCCTTTAGAAAATGTAATAAGAGAACGATCTCAGCAGCAAGGAGTCTAAATTACACCAACAGTCATGTAATCAGCACAAGTAATGCCAAAAATCTTCAGAGAAACTTTGAAAAAAATGAAACTGGGGAACAGAATTTAAATTAACTTACAAAAAGGCCTACAGGAGGAACATACGCTTCAGAGTACAGTTTTCTAGAGATACATAGCCTTTGCATAATGGCACATTTATTAATTTCACACACGCATCACTTAACACGCCAAAATTGTTTGCCCCCTTGGTGCCTTTATAAAAGTAAATGCAATATGCCGGTCGTGGTAAGCTCGCTCACTTGAATTGTATAATATTATGGGACTTCCGCGCTAACATTACGTTAAGTATATAATTAGCCTTATAGCCATCTGAACGTAACATATGTATTCCATAAAGTCATGGGACCCATAAGCTATGGCAACCATTCAATAAATGTTGCACAAACATTCAATAAATTCATTGGTCTCATAACTTATGGCATGAAGTTATGAGTTCCGTAAGTAGACAAGATGGCGGATGCGCAATGAACCTCTTGGAGACTTAATTACTTGATAAAAGTGTTGTTTTCAGACAAGTGACCAGTTTTTTTACTCTTACTGACTAATTATAATGTGCATTATCAATTATTCATAGGCTAAACTTTCGTAACTTTTATCCGGCGGTTGAAGATTAGATCAAATATTCGAAGCTAGTAACTATTGGTAAATAAGTAAAGTAACTAATAGATGTGTTCCTGCAACCCGAATATATTTATGAGCTCTATAACTTAATGGATCTCATAACTATTGATTCCATTACTAAATTTTCTTGCAACCGACCATTAGTGAAGAACATAATTGAAGGTAAAATGGAGGGAAAAGTTTCCAGAGAAAGACCCAGGAATAAGTTCATGGACCAAATAAAGAGAATAGCACATAGGAAGAGATACCAGGAGGTAAGGGAACTAGCATTGGACAGGGAAGGGTAGAGGGCTGCAGTCAACCAATCTCATGATTGAACGACCAATGAATAAATAACCAGCCTCATCCCATAGCTCGGTACGTTCCAGGAATTTATCTGAACATCAATAACAAACCTCCTTGAAACGTGGTGCTGTCAATAAAGCACCCAAGAGCATATTACAGATGAAAATATCGATTTTTCTTAGAAACACAGAGGCTACTGGAGGATATGGACCCGAAATCCCTCAGAAACTAAACCGGCACAATGTATTAGAATGGCAAGATGGTCTCACCATGGAGCCGTACAATTTTTCAGGTGTTATACAATTTGATTAGTTGATTTGGCTTTCATTTCATGCTACGATTGAATCATTTGAGGATTATCAAGAAAACCTATCTTTTACCGGTGGAATACCTGAATAAGGAACTTACGCTTCGAAGAACTGTTATCTTAAGATACTTAGTTAAAATCTAATGTATAATAATGTTTGTTTGTTCGTCTTGCATGCGTTCCTATACCATTCATCAGATGAAACTTAGGTGAGTTGTTTTGCGCGCGCTCGCGGAGGTATCTGAATTATAAAATCCATTGTACAATGGGTGGAGCGCGAGTCGTTTCAACAAATGAGTGTTGGCACACAAGCTTCTCAAACAGTCGAGGAACGACCCGCAAGCAACAAAGACGATCGTATAAGAGTTGCTCAATCGCGTGCAGCAGATTCGTATCGATGAGACACAATATCGCGTTCATCAGTATCATATCAGTGAGACATCATTTGTGCTAAACGGTACGTAATTTTTGTGTACCTAGAATAATATTTGGTGCAGTGGTCTCATTGTTTCCTTGTTTTTATTTGTATTCTTGCATTCGATTTTCGTTCACGCTTCGCCTTTTCCTGAAATTGGATTTTTAAGCTCGAAAATCGTAAATTTTTGCTCTACTTCAACAATGGAATATTTTATTTACTTGGTAACCGTAGCAATAGGCATGGAATGGAAACTCATGCCATCATTTGTGCCTTGCGAAACCCTGCGTAGGTACAAGGAATTCATTGGACTACATAAAAAACATTGTCTTTCAATGATTTTGTACGTGTAAATGTGTCTGCTTTGTATATCTGTGCCTACTTTGAAAAAGAGGCATTGCAACGCAGTCCGGGCACAGCTAGTACTCTATAAATTAGTAAATCGAGGCGTAGTGCTGCCTTGTATTTTTCAAATTTCGTGTTAATAATTCTTTGAGTGAAATGCTATGGGACAAAGCGTTAAACCGAAGCTTTTATCCCGTATTTGAAGCCATTAATTATCAATACTGACTTCAGCCTGTCATTACTTACCGGTTGGACTAGATATCCTGACTTTTTAACGAACTTTTGGAAGGGCATGGCTATCAACAGGCTTCACACATTTGACGTGTTATTAATTAAATGCCTAATTTTGAAGTTGTTTATTAAGAAGTTTTGTAACCAAGGTAAACAGCTGAAGTTTCCCTTGACAACATTGCGACGTTTTTCACGGCATGTGCTCCGAAGAACACCGGAAGTGCTTATTCAACGTTTAACTCAATAACGAGCGTGGATAAAAATCGCATCAACCCACTTGGACCCATCCAAATTCTTTAAATAATATGTACCGGGGGACCGAGCTTTGCTCAGTAGACAATTGTATAATTTTCTTTTGAATAATATGGACATCTATATTATTTAATATAATTTTTTATGTATTTCATCATAAATTTACAAAATCTCGTTAATATCGCCGACAAGAGATTTGCTCAAAAACAAAACAGTTGCAGAACGATTATTTAATTGTGAATGTTTGCTAACATATTGGTCGTGCCGAATCAGAGGTCTTCCACGGAGCATCTGAAGAAGCAAAATGAACGAATAAATGAATAAAGTGTGGCTGCGGAGCCAAGCAAAAGTAATCGAGGTCTGTGTCTATGCGCTTCTCGTGGGAAGTTGGGCTCTCATTTCTGAATAAAAAAGATTTTTTAGGTAATGGAACCTATGCCTATCGAAATATCGTACCGCAAAACCGTACAATGCCAACGTTCGGGTCGATCGGATATCCAGTTTTGATAAAGTAATTACATAGCGCATGCGTACATACAAATACAGCTCAATTTACAGTGTACAAGATTTACCTCCACGTCAGTATGACACCATTCTACATATGCTTGCTACCATGCGAGCCGCCGCATGGGGGAAAGGTAGGGGTTGTTAGGACGCCAGTCGTGCTAAACGCTGGTTTCATTGTCAGAGTTGTTTCCATAACAACCCGTGGTCATTATTTTCTCACTGTAATAATGGTTTCGTTTTCATAACACTTACCGGAAACGTTCATCGCCATTGAATCTCTACGTGATTTGTAAGCCAACCGAGCGATTTTACAATAATTAAACTTGGCCCAATGGATTCCTCATATCACAAAGATATACACTCTCAGGAGAGTAGGTTCGGTAGTTATCGAGGAAACGTTTAAATACTCATACGCCCAATTCAAGAGATCATATGAAAAGATGTGATCCGATTCATCGATATTTCATTTTCTTCGTAACTATTAATGGTAAGACAATAAACAAAAACTTCCTCAATTTAGTTACCATTGGAGATAAGATCTTCTGGAATTTCTGTCTCTTCTAACGCATTAGGCGACAAATCTCCATTCCCAAGTCTCATCAAACAATCTGCAAAATCTCCTTCTTGACCAACTCGCGTATTTTCCGACAGTGAAAATAAATTAATGTTGTTCCATTTTGCACTTTTTCAATTGATAGGCTTAAAAGTTCACTTCGGTTGGCTCTAGCTAACGAAAATAAAGCCCCACGACGAGATATGCCTTCCACAAAAAGTATCCTCGGATTTTAAAATCAGAAAATACTCGGCCCATGACAATCCTTCCGCCTGTGAGTCTTTCCGGGCAAGGCATAGAAGTCCAAGATTGTCAACAGCATTTTTCCCAAAATTGTTGAAAATCCAGGAAATAGGTTAAAAAGCAAAAAAAGATATAGCTACTATTTTTCACGTGGGGGGTAAGACATCTTTCGTCCTTTATTAATCATGTTCGAACGAAAAAAAATAATCACTGTAGAGTCTTGAACACACGTCATTGGATCCACATTTGATAGCCGCAAGCGTCTTTACGCCCGCGTCCACGACGCACTAAAAAACTTATAAGGTTGTCACGTAAATTATTGGACCGTTACGATATAGTGTAATGGAAATTTTCTCACGAACCCGGGACTAAGGGGCAGAACTATAAGGAAAAAGGAAGTGTAAGGAAAAGTCGATTGCAAGAATTAAATACTTCATTCTTTCTACCATCTGATAGTGAAAATTCAAACCCTTCATCTTGATTGCAAGTGATTTCAAATGCCAAAGAAAACCCTCTGCATTCATTCCGAGTAAATTAGGGGTCCATTTTTAGGGCCTATATGCTCGTTTAATATTATGAGACACTACACGGTTATATGCGTAATAGTTTGATTTAGGCGATTCGTTGAAAAAAAACAATTATTATGTACAGGTAAGAATGAGGTAAGACCTTATAAAAGTGTTATATTCAAGTCAATGCAATTCTTACTTGATGAAGAACTGAGGAGAAAAACCTCCACGTTAGTAAGATTGTTTCGTGCAATGCAATGGTATCATTATTAGTGTTGTTTACATAACAGTCCGTTGCCATAATAGTCTCGTTGTGATAATTGCCCCGTTTTAGCGTTAATACCTTATATATTCTTCGCTAATGAACCCCTACGTAATAGGTAATTTCTAAGCTAACTTTTACGATAGTAAAACTTAGTCCAATAGATTCCTCGTACCCTTATACCCCGGAGTACCCACTCTTAACTTCCGTACTTTTGGCTCGTGTATTAGATGAGGCGTAAAACGACCGGGACCGGGATTTTCCGTTTAAAGCCATTGTTCAGGCTGCCAATGAACTATGCTATTGTTGAAATCGGAGAAATATTTGCAATATTTTTGTTGAAAATGTAATTTTTAAACGAAAACGAGGAGTATAGGAAAACCGATTGCAAAATTAAATACCTCATTCTCTTTACCATCCGATAGTGAAAATTTAAACAATTTATCTTGATTGCAAGTAATTTAAAAAAGCAAAAAAAGAAACCTATGCATAGATCCCGAGTAAAATTGGGGCCCATTTTGGGGGTCTTGGAGCCTTTTGCTATTTTTTTACATGGAAGAGACGTAGCGCATTGGATTCCGCGCATCAAAAAACCTCTGTGTACAAAATTTAACAAGAATCGTTGGAACCGTTTCGAAGGTGGAAAAAGCGAACATGTAAACATGCAAAAAAAGATCGGTCGTTTAATATAATAGGATAATGAAGTTTATTCCACAGAATTGTTTAAAGTTTACAGTGACATTTATCCGAAATATAGGGAATATAGGTACCACTTTGGAGAAGCTCCGTTTTGGGGTTTACGACTCGTTCTTAATTAACAAAATTAATTTGAATGTGTTACAACACAAGTAAAAATGACATTTTATTTGTGCTGGAATAGTTTCAAAACTGCTAGTGAACGAAGAAGCATAGAGAATTAGGTTTATTAAAAATATTCATATCAATAATAAAAAAAACATACCAAGCAAAGATAATTAACACTGCTGTGGGCTATACTATTTCACACAGTTAAAATAAAGTTGACAGATTATTATTAGCAAATTTCCATCGTCTTACACATCTACAATATTTATTAAATTCAGGTAATGCATTACATAATTCGGGCTCTAGGAATAAGGGACTGCTTAAAAATTTCTGTTTTAGGTCTAGTTATGGTTACATTGTGATAACTACGCCGCTATCAGAACTTTCGGTGTTTTCCTTTCACCGCCACAATTGTAAAAATCCTAAATTCTGAATCCTTAGGTATTTTGGACTTTGTGCATTTTCGTCCAAACGCTCCCCAAGAAATAAAATTGTTGTATACATCTGTTACAAACTTGTACCCTTAAAATCTGCACTCTGGGACTCATAATTTAATGTCAGTAGTTGATTCATTTTCGTCTTTACCTGAAAGTTGATTCTGGTGCCCCCAGAGTAGTTTTTTATTACAGATTTAAGAGGGCTCGATTTTTTGAAAGTATAGCCCCAGTAAATGCATGTTTTGGTGAATGTCAGAGAATCTCCTCCCAGTTTTCTACACTTTCAGGGGCCTAGCTTTTCGCCTCAGCGCACGATCCACCACTCTTCACCCCTTCCATGAAACCTATTCTCTTTCTTCCCCTTCCCCGCTTGCCCAGCATACTTCCCTATATCACACTCTTCAGCAACCCCTCGCGCCTTATCACATCCTCCAGCCACCTACTCCGCCGATACCGAATTTCATTCAGAAGTTTCCTCTCCTCGCCCGCCATATCAAGCGCTTCCTGTGGGCCAAATTCTTCAAAGAGAATTGTCGAGTAATTTTCATTTTCAGATCACATTGTTTCTCTGATCGGTAACTGTTTTCAGTTCTCTATGTACACCTGACCCGACGAGGAATATATTCAGACTTTGCTCATGGTTCTCACTTGTGCGGGAAAATGAGGGACTCCAGCAATCCTAAAATGCTGCATGTTTGTAAATGAAAAAAAGGACTTCAAACACTGAGACCTCGATTTATTGGTATATTTGTGAAGCTGATAAGTTTAAATAGCCTCTTTTATTATCTGAACACTGGTACACGATATTTTTTTACAACATCACTTCTTTAAAAAAAAACAAGTCTTTAAACTTGTCATAAAAATTCTCACGATATTAGTATATTGGAAAAAATCTGCCAAACCCAAAAATATTTTATTTGAGTGGAATTTTCCAGCTTCCAGGATTGGATTGGATTTTGGGGATGGCGACCGACTGCTAAGGTCATTTGCGCCATGGGGGAAAGCAAGGGTAGGTAAAAACCCGGCGTCGGAATTAGCCTGCTCTTAGCGAAAGGCGCCAAGGGGACCACGGTTAACGTCTCATCCGACAGACGGAGTACTGTACTTTAAGTGCCCTCCACAAGACACTCAAGTAGGGATCGGGTTTCCTCTGAAAAACATCCTCCTCTGCGGGGGTTTGAACCCTCGCCGTACGTTTAGTTGACCAGTACTCCATTCACCACATCAACCCGATCTTCTCCCGCTTCCATTACCTCTACTAATGGCCAGTTGCAGGAACGTAACATATTTATTCCATAAAGTTATGGGACCCATAAGCCATGGCAACCATTCAATAAGTGTTGCAGAAACATTCAATAAATTCATTGGTCTCATAACTTATAGCACGGAGTTATGAGTTCCATAAGTAGCCAAGATGGCGGATGCGCAATGAACCGCTTGGAGACTTAATTACTTGATAAAAGAGTTGTTTTGAGACAAGTGGCCAGTTTTTTTACTCTTACTGACTAATTATAATGTGCATTATTAATTATTCATAGGCTAAACTTTCGTAAATTTTATCCTGCGGTGGAAGTTTGGTCATATATTCGAAGCTACTAACTATTGGTAAATAAGTTAAGTAACTAATAGATGTGTTCATGCAACCCGAATATATTTATGAGTTCTATAACTTTATGGATCTCATAACTATTGATTCCATAACTAAATTTTCTTGCAACCGGCCATAATTCATTATTGTAATAACAGTTATACGTATGGCTTCACATTCCAAATGCAATGAGAATTGAAACAAATGACGATCGCAATGTTAAGAACTGATTAATTTTGAGTGTGTATGTGTTTTTTTTCTATTTTTTTTTTAAACTTCCGCGTGCCCTTTCCCGTGGTGGGAGTCGCATCACCATTATATAGCGTGTCTCTGCCACCGAATTTTCGGTCCGTCTGTGGACTTTTTAATGGTCCCCGTCTGAGTCTTGTATGACATCAACTCAAAGTCAAAAGTCCTTGGCACGGGAGAGTTTTGTCTTATCATGCTTCCGTGAGGTTACCCGTCTTTGTTGGGAGAAAACTCGGAGGGGGAGATGAGCGCAGTCGGGAAAAATGTTTATTCAAGAAGGATCAAGAGATTATTTTTGTTTGGGAATTAGCAGCGGCGTATATTATTCTGCTCTCTCATCATTAAGGGGTTATCTGCCGACCAAGGTAATTTTGTATTGAGGCGAGTAAATATCCTCAAGGATTTTTGCACCGGCAGGGTCTAATCTACCCATAATATTTCTTCTTTTCAGTGTACGCCTTATACCCATCCTCATTCCTTCCATAAACTCTTTACCTTCTCTTCCTTCTAGACATGGGCAAACCCGTTCATTTTTTTTTTGGAAACTCGTTCACTCTGGCCCGGTTCTTATTGGGACTCGTTCTTTTTCACTGGTTCACTGTTCCTTTTTTTTTTGGTGGCCATGTATTGTTATTTTTAACATGTTCTTGGCGTTTAAAGAGTGTAAAAAGAAACTAAAAACTCTTAGTATACCGTAATGACCAGGTTTAAGAATGTTGGTCGAAATAAAAGATAGTTTTGTTAAGGTATTGAAAAACATTGTAAGATCATTATTGATAGGATAATACCCATTATGGTGAGTTAAAAGTGATTACTTCTGCTACATCTCTCGAATTAAGACTCGTCTTAACATCCATGTTCAATGGATTTTTTTTCCAAAATTCAGGGAAACCTCCCAACAATGTTGGATTAAAAGGAGATGCAAGTTAAACTTTCAGGCCTAACTTTGTGTAATGTGATGCATAAAATGAAGTACCTCGATAAAGATATCATTTGTCGAAACTATGGTCGGCAAAAATAAAATACTGGAAAATGTAGAAAGTGGGATTTTATACCATATGAGATTTTTTGCTCGCACTCTCCGCAGTTTATTTGAAATGTGTGCCTTCGAAAAACGCGTTTCAACTGTTGAAATTACTCTTGGAAACGGCGTACATTGAAATGAAGAAATAAACCGTTACAAGGAGATTTAAAGAAGTTTTTATTACGTCTTGACCCGGACTTGGACGCAAAACGTCATTTTCAGGTCTTAGAGAGGTTGTTAGTTTTAACACTATGCTCAATATGAATCAATTCCATTAAGTTACTCCCCTAACTAAAATTATTAGATGTGAATCGTTGCAAAGCATAATGATCATTGTTGTAGATGGAGAGGGCGCTTGCTCTGCTGGCCAATGCAAGAAGCTGAAGCCAGTCCGCCATCTTCGTTGACTCTCAATTTCCTATAGCGCATGCGTAATAACGCATTTATTTTGCAAATCTACTGTGTTTTCCATCGATAACTTGTTAGAAATCAGCATCCACTTACTTCTTGAATATGAATTCTCCTTGGATATTTTGTTTATTCATTTAAAATAAAAAATATAAATAGATAAAAATATTACAAATATTAAAAAAAATTAATAATATTTTTCGCGGAGGCAAATGATATGATCCGTATGATGATTGAAACGTTATTTTGTGGAAGTATTCTTTATCCATGATAGTGAGACCCACGCCTGTGAACCTTCCTATACCCGCCTTGTTATAACTTGTCCTTCCTATACCCAAAAAATCCGATTGTATTTTCTAAGTTCGTGTCCAACCCTTAGATCCAAGTTCGTCAGTGAGACTGAAAGAACTCGGCAGTAATTCCCACGCGATATTTGGTAAAAATCGACCATGGTTTCGATACTTTTTGTCATTTATCACTGGTCGTTCAATCCTGGGATTAGTGCTGGAAACGGAGGGCGTCCTCCGGTGATTGACTCGGTAGTAGCGATTACAGCACTCCTCCGGTTGTCTCCGGTACTATCGCGGTTGCTAGCGGAGGTTACGGAGGACACCGGGGCTTTCAGTAGTTGTAGGCTTTGAAAGACCTCTGAATTGTCTGCAATGCGATTTTTTCGTGTAATGCCGTTTAATTGCAATGTTTATTAATCATAGATGCTTATTTAGTCTGTAATTATCAATCTGCTCAACCAAATATAACTCAAATCTCTTCAGGCTCTTTCGACGTTTGACTCAAGTGAACTATTCATTCAGTACTTTTCGCAGCATGAGGCTACTAATAATAATTAATAATGTTTAGTGAAATACATACTTTCAGAAATCATGATTTTTACGTAGGTATAATGACAAACACGATAGAAGAACGAGGGAGACCACATTAAATGAAAGAACAAAGCTTCATCACTTGTATAGATTATTGAACGCCTTAGCTCGCCTGATAATAGTTGCCTAGACTGAACCAATTACAATTTTACAACACACGGAGGAAGTAGTGATGTTATACCTCACAACTAGTAATCGGATGCTTGTAATTGAGAAAGAGAAAATTATTCTCCACGGAAATTTCTCATTCCCCCCATCTTATCTCATTGAAACATGAAATCCTACCAGGGCTCGAACCTAGGCATAAATGTTTTGGTTTTTTTTCTGATTCTTCGAACATTTAAGAACTTTCCATTAAAGTTTCATTCCTGTAGCTTGATAAAAAAAATGCTCGAAAACCATCCTACTTGGAAACCACTGAAACATTGCGTGACGTAGCGTTTCGGTAATCGGTAAAAATTTGGTAAATTGGTAAATTGAATAAATAAAATATAAATAAAATAAAAAAATATATATAAAAAAATGAATAAAAAATTAAAAATTTAAAAAAATTGGTTAAAAAAATCGGTAAAAATTCGGAGCAATCGGAGGTACCGATTGGTTTCCAAAAAACAACTGCTCCGCTCCTACCGCTCATTTCCCAGCACTACCTGAGATTGGTTGACTGCAGCACTCCATCCTTCCCTGTCTAATGCTAGTTCCCTTACCTCCTGGTATCTCATACTGTGCGTTTTTCTCTTTATTCGGTCCATGAACTTATTTCTTGGTCTTACTCTGTGGACTTCTGCTTCTATTTTACCTTCAATTATGTTCCTCACAAACACATTGTGTCTCAAGGTGTGTCCAATCCGTCTCGTCCTTCTCTTCTGTATGGTGTTCCATGCAGTACCTTCCTCTTCTACTATCCTGGACACTTGGTCATTTCTTATTTTGTCCGTCCATTTTATCTTCAGCACCCTCCTCCAGCACCAGGTTTCGAAGGCTTCTATTCCTTTCTGGTCAGCTTTTCCACAGGTCCGTGCTTCCGATCCATAGTGTACTACGCTCCACACGATTTGCTGTTTCCTGGTTTGTAGTCCTATCTTCTTTGAGCACGACAGCTGTCTTTTTCCCACGGACGCCGTCTTAGCTTGGGCTATTCTCTGCTTGATGTCCATTGTATGTACTTCTTACGTCCCACGTGATGGTACTGCCGAGATAGGTGAAGGAATCCACTTGATCTAGTTCCTCTCCTCTCAGTGTGACTTCTGCATTCAGCTTCTCTCTTCCGTATACCATGATTTTAGTCTTCATCTTCTATATATATAAAAACGAATGTATGTCTATCTGTATGTCTGTCTGTCCTGTATGCATTACTACAGTTTAAATCCTATCGTGCTGAAATTTGGCCGAGTAATAAATAGTTCAAGGCAGGAGGAAAGTTGTAGGCTACTTTAAAATGATCTCAGGTACGAATAGGATTTTGTGCAGTGGTTTCATTTTTTACTTTTTTAAATTATTTCCGCTCAAGATAGAGAGTTGGAATTTTTTTATTAAATGTCTGAAAGAATGAAGTTTTTAATTCTTTCAATTAATTATCCTTTTCACTTCGTAATTGAGTGAAAATTGCGTTTTTAGCTGCAGAAACACATTTTTCTGTGAAATCAACAATACCATATTCGCTTGACAACCAGGTTTCGGTCATTGCTGTTGGAATTTATATTGTTTAGTTGTGCCGATTAGGAATGCTAAGCATTGGGATTTGTGCAGCGGTTAATTATTTCGCTTTTTAAAACAACTTTAACTAAAGATAGAGAGTTGAAATTCATTTTATCACATACCCGAAAGCATGATACTACTAAAATTAATGGTATCATGCCCGAAAGAAAGAAGTTTCTCTCTTTTCAATCGATTTTCTTTTACGCATTTTCCTTGACAACCAAATAAACAAACAAAAATAAACGTTAAATCAAATCTTAATTAACGAAAATGAAATTCTGAATAGCTACTCAACAAGTAAGTACTCGAATTATGTACTTAACTATAATGTTCTTTTAGCCTGGCTGTGCAGGTAGTATGGTTACAGTAAAGGGTTTCAAAAAATTGTCTCTCTACTCTATGTTAAACAAGTTTTACAAATTTCATTTTTTTAATTTGACCATGTTATTTTTTATCATTCTGTTAATTTTTCAGTCATATGACTTATAATTATTATTGTTCATGGGATATATTGTCACATTGTTTACTTACTATTTTCTCACAATTGTATAGATGCTCTGCAGAAGAAAACATTAATTTAATAAAACAATTACTTGAAATGTAGTCTGTTATCGCAACTACTTACTAACTCCTCTCCTCTTATATAAAGAGTTTTGAAGGAAGTATGATCCCGAGCAACGCCGGGTAATTCAGCTAGTCTTTTATACTTTCATGTTGTATTCTTGGAGAACTTGGTCCATTACGTTTAGTGACCTTTGAAGGTCGTCGCGATTTCAAGCTGTGACTGCGATATCATCTGAGAAGCGGAGCATGCTTATTCCTTCTTCGTTTATCATCTTCCCGCTGAAGCCAATTTCTTGTGCTTCTTTTGATGGCAGTATTACTCAGAAAATCTCGGCTCTGCTGCGCGTCAACCGTCGCGCAGACGTTCAATGTCCCCAAAACCTGGTCAAGGTTAGATAAATGAAGCACCTATTTAGGAGATACCGATTGCTGAATTGGTGAGAGTGAAGGTTAAGGAGTCGAGAGCCACACGGCAGGTGAGTATGCACTCGCACAGGTGCAGGGTCGTTCGATTCGTCGTATCCGTGGCTCTGTCGATATAGTTCCTCGCAGCTGTTCCCCCCACACTGCCGCGTTCAGTGTATAATAATAATAATAATGTTTATTGCTCCAAAATAATAATTACAGAAAAAATACAAAGAATACATAATTAGATATTTGGAGCTTTAGGTAACCTATAAGGCGAACCTGTGTTGAGGTTACCATCAATTAGAACTACGACCATACATTGTTACATTTAGTACAAGAGAAAAAAAAATTATAAATACCAACTTTTCAAATGAATTCCTTTTAACAGTATGTTTACAAAAATAATAATTTTATTTAGCAAAATAATTTTATTTAACAAAATATGTCTTCGATTTTTTTCAAAAGTAAATAGCCAGTTTTTAACATCTTTTAAAAAAGAAGCAAGATTAGGTGCACATTTGTACTCAGAAGGTAGTATGTTATACATTTTAGGCCCAATATATAAAAAACTTCGCCTTTACAGAGGCAATTTGGGCCTCGGCCAAGGTGTCAATATACTGCGAAAATTCCATAAACCTGGCCTATTTGAGACAGGAATTTTAGCACCTTGAGACAGGAATTTATAGCACCTGAATTTGAATTTATTCACTGAGCATTTCCCAACATTTGCACGCCCGAGGAAAGTCTGTGAATATGCGTCGCCAGCCATCATTTCAAATGCACAAATGCACAGACAAATCATCAAAAAAGTTGGGCATCCTATTTTTCATGTTAATTTCATTTAAATTTCGATTAGGTCTCTCCCGATATTCGAACCCGCATTCGCCAACCGCCGGTCAGGCGCGTTAGCCGACAAAGAAACAACCCTTAAATCCATGAAACCATCGTAAGATATGGTGTATTTCAGCAGGGCTCAATACGAAAAAGATACTTCTAGAAAATATTTCGAGGTAGTTTTTAGTGAAATATCATATCACCCGGAAAGAAATGAATTTTATCTCATTTTAAGGAAACAACACACATCACCCTTCAACAGATTCCAAAAATTCAACCCCTTACCACATTACTTTCGGAGTTATTTGCCGATAAATACCAGCCCTTTCTACGTGGGAAATGGTACGTGTATGCGCTCTAGAGGGACCAAATTTTAAAAAATAAGGAATTTATAAGACCTATATCTTGTCATAAAATTTAAAGTGTGTAATTTGTAATTTTTCTCCACTATTTTTTTAAAAATAAATCATTCCCTCGCCATAGTAATTCCTTCGGGATCACAAAAACTACTTTCCGAGATTTTTGACAAAAATTCCAGCCTTTTACGTGGGAAATGGTACCTGTATGATCTACATAATGGCCATTTTTTTTAAATAAGGAATTTATAACACCTTTATCTCGTCAAAAGCTTAACAATGAGTAGTTTTTATGCTTTCTCAGCTCCTTTGTAAAATAAACCATGTAGTGACAGCAGTAAATTTTTGAGGATCGTAAGAAAATCCTTCTGTTGTTAAGGAGTTTTTTTAAGTGACGCGGAAATAAGTCAAATTAAAGACTTTTGTTGACATATTTAATTAATTAATTCGAATTTCAGTCGCATAAAAGTATATTATTGCATCATTAATAATGCAATATTTAATTCATGCTTCATACAGCCTCTGAAATTGAAACGTATAGTTCGAATATGGTCTCCATTATGACTAAGGAACTATGTCGCTCAAAAATACCTTAGTCTTTGTCTTATCATCTTTATCTCCTGATATCCCTACCTCCTGCGCGCTATCATTGACTTCGTTAGCTCGGCCGTCTGGTGAACTTTCGCTAAATTATCTCCAAATCTGACTTCATCAGTTGCTCCTTCACCGTCACCTGCTCACATTTTACTTACGCCTTTTCTTCAGAGATAATATTTAAAAGCAAAAGCCATTGCAAGTTCATCCATTTTTTAAAAAAGTATTCTACCGGTTAAGGTACGTTGTATTGAATGTCAGAGAATCTCCTCCCGGTTTTCTACACTTTCAGGGGCCTATCTCGCTCTAGTATATCCTTTTTCGCCTAAGCATACGATCTACCCTTCTTCATTCCGTCCATGAAACCTATTCTCTTTCTTCCCCTTCCCCGCTTGTCCAACATCCTTCCCTCTATCACATTGTTGAGTAATCCATCGCCCTTTATTACATCCTCCAGCCACCTACTCTGCCTATCCCAGATTTCATTCAGAAGTTTCCTTTCCTCACCCACCATCTCAAGCGGTTCCTCGTTATGTCTTCCTCTCCGTCCACCTCACCTCCTCCTTTTCCACCTTCGTCACCCACATCATCGAACGTAAAAAGATAAACTTTCGCAAAATTCAGCAAGGACTCTGAGGGAAACACTGCATGCTTTTATGTTCCGTATAGAAGTTAGCTGTCTCTGCTAGGAATCAAAGTCATTTTGTACTTCTTCCGCTGGTTGGCTCTCCTTTAGCTTTCAATCAGAAATAAAAATACTTTTTCACTCGGAGATTTCTGAGTTCTGTCGGGTCGAGCTAGCCTAGGCTCGAACTAGAAATGAGAGCAAACCCCTCTAGGTTTTTATAATAGGGCTTCGAATTGGGTTGCGTAAATGAGGGCAAGCTTTTGCGAGTTTGCTCTTACCCACTACATTTCCCGAGGCATAATAATTAAAAGATTATGCCAGTCAGCCATGAAAAACTTGCTTCGTTTGATGATTTGCAGGAATTCGCTCCGAGGTGCATAGAGAATGGTGCGCTCTTACATTAGGGAGGCCTATATTTGAGTGCAGCTAGTGTTTTTTACTCCTGGTGTAAGTATTAGAGTACTGAGTAGTAAGACAAAACATGGAGGAGATCGGTTACAATTGTTTATGTATGTCAAGACGTATAAAGGAGCGAAAATTTTTCACCCGAGAATAAAGAAAATAAAAACTAATATTCAGTTAGATTTAAAAGATCTATGCATAGAGAAACTGTGATTGGCAAAATATCAATATGCACCAACTATTATAAAGGAAATAGTTTACTGTAAAGAACGAGGATGGCATGATTGTTATTATGTATGTACTTAAGTTACTATGCCATCTTGTTGTGTTTGTTTGTTGTTGCTATAGGCAGAAACAGTCGGGCGTTATAATAGAGGTGACATATTGTATTACACACACTTCTCTGGTTCTGAAATGAAGAGATAATGACATAACTAGGGGAAACTCACAGTTAATACGTACGAGGTCGACAATAGAGTCTATTTCTTGGCGTAAATTGAGTGTGTAACGTAAATGGTCAGTCCAAATTCAAAGACCAACAACTTTTTCCAAAAATGATTGACCCACTGTAATAAGATTTATTCATCCCAAAACAAATTAAGAAGAGTTATTGTTTAAATATTTCTTTTAATGAAATAGCTGTTTGCTATGAGTATATGATTTAATTGTATAAACAATTCGCAATCATATTTTATCATATAAAATATTCACAGTTATTTATACAATTCACCAGTTGTGAGAGGAAACGTCTCACACCAAATCTTTGGTCTATTATCACAAAATTATCTGAGACTCGGGCTTCGAAGTTCTATCATCGGTCCTAAATAACATTCACTCGTGGTGTAGGGAGTGTGGGTTGGAAATGATTCGTTGAAAATGCACCAAAATACACTTCTTGCGGACATCATCGTACAAACGCCAAATCTACACTTTGGATGGATGGAGATAGAGAAGAAAGATGGACATTAAGTCTTCAGATGAAGTCAGATACCTTGTAATTTCCTTAACTTCAGATATCATGGAGAACACACATTCAAAACATATGCGGCACAGCATTAAAGAAACTAGGATTCATTAAGCAAATAATAGGAAGGTCCTCGGATGAAAAATTAATGGGAGGTGTTACTGGGACCAGTAAGCCATGGCAACTCAACAAGCGTTATTCGATAAATTTATTGGTTTGAAAAATGGCTTCATAACGTATGGAATGGAGTAATGAGCTCCATATGTAGCCAAGATGGCGAACGGACGATGATCCGCTTGGAGTTTTAATTAGTTCATAAAAGAGCTGTTTAGATACGAAAGGCCTGTTTGTTTACTATGACTGAATAATTATCATGTGCATTAGCAATTACTCATAGGATAAACCACTATAAATTTTATCTAGCGATGGAAGATTAGATCAAACATTCAAAGCCATTAACTATTGGTTGATAAGTTATGAAACCGGTAGGTGTGTTACTGCCACCCGAATATTTTCAATTAGCTCCATAACTTCGTGGATCTTATAACTATTGATTCCCTAACTAAAAGTTCGTGCACTCGGCCATAGTTCGTCCATTCCTTCGTGCTGACGAAAGGAATCTAAGGAAAGAGCAGAGATTACCGATGTGGTTGTTATTTAGGGGCTCAGGGTAGAGTTTGATGATGTAAAGCCTTAGCTATTAGTTGCCATGAAAATTCATCGAAGACTTCCTTGGAAACCATATAAAAACAAACCACGGCAAATTGACCTCGAATCAAATCCTTTCCCCTTGGTCCTGTTATGGTCTTCGTTTACATCAAGTCTCAAACTACTAAACTCTCCACTAGATGCCTTTTATACTTGGCTCTTTGGTCGGCGATCTTCTTTATTTCCTTCCCAAAATTACAAAAAATTAGTTTATAACCGTGTAATTTCCGAAATAAAACTTACATTTTTCGGCTGTTAAGTGGGTATTAAAATCGGTCCTGAGATGTCTCTGGCCAAACCCCCGTCTCGGAAACATTTCCGCACGATTAATATTCAGATACATAATGTTTATACGTCTCAAAGACCTTGAGAAAATGTGATGAGGAATGGCGGGATGGGTGTTGACTTCTATTTTCTCTGCCGCTTGTATAATTTTTTAACCGTTCCCTCTTTACCAATCATGGACCATAGCTATTTCCATAAACGTGGTATGTTCTTTGTATATTGTGATCCAGTATGGCATGAATTAGGGATGCCACATCAACTTCGATGTATCGGACTACTCGATGTTTTTTGGCCGAGACATCGAAAATATCGAGTGTTAAAATAATCCGATGAAAATTGAGTGAGTCGTGAGTACTTTTATAAACATCGAAAAATCGACTACTCGATGTTTTTAGTCGATATAGTATTCCTAAATCATGGAACCTAGTTGTTTCCATGCAAATCAAATGTTCTTTGCGTATACCTATCGATCCACTGTTATTCATCAAGTTCGAAAATTGTGCGACAAAACTCCTGTATTATTCATCTCAAAAGCTATTCTCCACCGGATATTTCTTGTTACTTTCTTAACTTTGCTATTCGTGAATTAAAACTTTTCGCTTCTGCCGACTTTGTCTTCAGTATTTAAGCTCGCAGAACTATTAAATCTGTTCTGTAGTGGGCATATCATGTGCCAATTAAGGTCAATTTATCCTGGAATCTCGGTTCAGTCTGGAGTGATCCTGATTATGTCTAGAATTCCGATTTCCAACCTTATTAATCCAAGTGAATGCTGACGTAATATCGTAAACATGGAATAAAACACACATAAGGGGTTGCTATGTACGTATTGGAGAGAGAGATTGTTGGGTGGTTTTTCTGATGACTGTACGAGAGACTGAATGAGAATTGAGAAGAATAAAATAAGTGTAAAGTGTTATGAAATAATTTAATTCAATCGCTTCGACACGTCAATGCCTGCATTGTAATCAACGGTGTCCAGCTCAGGAGTGGAATTGAGCAGAGTCAACTACATTCCGCCACAAAAATTACTTGATAGTTGTTGTCGCGGCATGTAGATGGCTCTGGAATTGAGTATTGTTTTGCGGCACCTATTTTTTTCCCGTAACCGTGAATAGTGCCGCTCGTTTAGACCATCAAGCGAGAAAACTGTCCCGGGCCCTGCGTTTTGTAAGCGGAGCCCAGAACAGTTGCCTCGCGACAACTAGGCCAGGGCCCTAGTGCCTCCTTATCTGAGAGAAGTGATGTTGCATTGTTGAATGTTGCATTTGGTCGAAAACTCCCATAGTTCAATTCGTAGCCCGAGTGAATTTTTATTATATGTTCATATTTTTTTATATTTCAGTAAGATTCTTTAGTTTGGAGAGGCATTTCAGCCGATTCAATTCAACCTGAAGCAAATACTCAGCATCGAAACCCAGAAATCAATAAATCACTATCCTCGAGAACATAATTAATATTTCTATTGACCTGCGTCAAATCCAACTCAGGTTCCTCTTATCATTCTCATAAATTTTCTTATAATTTTTAACTTGAAAACGTGAACCGTTTGTCGGCAACAATGTGAAGAAGATATAATCCGAAACGCCTCTCGCAGAAATTTAAGAAAATATTGTTTCGACGCTCATTTCATACCATAACGACCAACTCGTTGTAACGATATGGTATTGTGTCACTATATATATAGCCATATATGTAAACATATGATGTAATGTCTTCTATAAATAGTTCCCAATAAGAAGCATTTCCGAAGGTCTTAATATTTGATTACGACAACCAAATTCTTCACATAAATGTGCCAAGTCTTTAGCAAGCAAAAGACTTTAACTGCTCGAATAAACGTAAACGTAAACTGCTCGAATATTCGAGCAGTTTACCTTCATAAGTTTTAGAGATATTACTATTTATTATTACAGAAAGGCCTTTTTCTGTAATTCCGTATATGCTCCGTTAATACTGCACCTACAGTGATAAATGAGGTATCATTTTAAACGCTGAATCACCGGCTTCTGACGAAAAATACAACCTCAATCTCAAAATTCACTATTTACCCATTAATTTGACTTAAAAGTTTCGATTTTTCCATGTCGATTACTCGCACGAGGTATATCACTTCCACACATTTTTTTTATTCTAAACTTCAAAAAAAGGTTTAAAATGAAAATAGTACGAAATGCACATAGTGATTGTACATGGGTGAATGGTCATCTGGTAAGTCAATGCAATTAAAACTTTTTGATTTCATATTTATATGATATTCGCTTACAAAAATAGTTTGTAAACATTTATGAACATAACTTGCTCATGCATACATCCCGTTCAATGTTATCATCATATATATTATTTCTCCAAGGTGTTTTTTTGTCCCAAGGCCATAACTCTCATAATTCTTCATCAAAATCAATTATTCAAACATCGTTTTAATGCTTATGTTCCCCACTATTGACGAAAAATAGACAAATGGTTTAAAATTAAAGTTTTTGTTAACATTTTTTTTAAAATGATCAAAAATTAACAATGCCATCTGTTGACAATATAATCAACCAATATGTTGGCTATGGTTACGTGCTCAACAGACTGTAGGAGGCGCCATCTATTAACACATCGTTTAGTTAGATTGCTTAAATTCTCATGCAATCAGTGTGACCGTTTACGTTTATGCTATGTATCTTTAACACAATTATAAATAACAAAATTGTCCATGGGAAGAAATAGGTAGAAGAACAGGCAGGAAGAAACAGGAAGAAGCTGTATACTGTGCGAAATATTCGCACGGGTCAGCTAGTTACTATTTATTGCCGTAGTTACACGAAAAATTTAATGGGCCAGATTTTACTCAGCCGTTGAAGGGCGACTCTTGGACATTTAAATCCGGCGTTTAAAGGATGAACTTTTCAGGTTATATCTTTCCATGTTTCTCAGCAGCAAGTTTATTATCCTGCTGCCGTTGTCTTCATCGCATGATATTGCAACCCTGTTCATGAAGAGATCTATATGGGAAAATGTAACACCATCAGGACGCGTGAGGCAGATGAATGTGGAACGCGCCCTATCCCAGCAGAGAGAGCGTTGCAATGAATGGTTGCCTAGGAATATTGAAGTAGGAAATGTAAGCAGAAGAGTGGCTAGCTCCTTCATTCGACGGACTGTGCATAGAGATGGGTTAATTATCGTGATATTCATTCGCTGTAAATTATCGAGGTAAATTACGGTTATTTAAAAAAATAATCTTCATTTTCCTGTAACTTAAAATTTGTAGATATTAAAAGCTATATAGGGATATAATCGGAATGGCAATATCAAGAACCAGGGATTAACGTCATTTTAACTATTACTGTTTGTACGCTTAAGTACTTGAAATTAATAAAAATGTAAAAATAAATGCAGTAGCCACGCGCAAGTTGGCCTTCTTTTGTCATTGCATGAGACATTTTCGGTCAAATAATTTAAGCGATATCTCTACAAATATTCCATGAGAAAAAAATTTTGAAATGAATTACATGTGCTTTAATGTATAATTGAGCCTGTAGGTAATATTTGTAGACTTTTGGTCAACAAAAACATTTTTGGAATATATCAGTATGAGAAATATCTAAAACATGGGTGAATTTTCCAGAAAATTAACCTAATATTCGGTGATTTTCGTGGGCTGCGGTTAAATTACGGAAAATAGCATTTGAATTTACGGAAATTACCGGGGTAACCTTCAAAATGGCCATCTCTAGGTGTGCAGCTGTAGGCTGGTTTTCAAGATACTTAGCTTATGTCCAGGTGGAACTCGTATCTGAACGCCACCCACTCCAACATTTCCAAAGCCTCCATAAGGTTCAATTCGCTGCACTGGCGAAATTTTGGGATATACCGTAGATTGTTTTATAAACCTAATCGGACTATCCGTACCTAATTGAATAAATTTCACCCGAACATCGGCTTAAGCCCGGCGCACACTTAAGGCCAGCGCACACCTATCCTCCCGCCTTCGTCCGGCTTCCGTCCGCTTCCTACCGTTTTTTTTTCGAAGAGTGCGCATACTACGCCGTCCGCCTCCGTCCGCCAAAACCGAACGACAATGGACTTGGGCCCGTTGTCTCCGGGAGGAGACTGGCGGAAGCCTGCGCATACGATTCCTGCCGGCTTCCGTCCGCCTCCGACCGCCCGTTCGCATCCGCCAAATATTCTCGACCGAGAATTCCGGGAGGAGCGGACGGAAGCGGGGAGGAATAGTATGCACCAACTCGCGGAATGACCCGTATTTCAATTATCCATATATTTTGGGAGGGAGGAAGCGGACTGAGGCGGGAGGACAAGTGTGCGCTGGACTGTTCCATTGTCGTACGGTTTTGGCGGACTGAGGCGGATGGAGACCGGGAGGAATAGTATGCACAGGCTTCGGTCCGTCTCCTCCCGGAGACTACGGACCCAAGGCCGTGTTCCAATCCGATATTATGCACACTTCGTACCGTTATGTGCTCTTTTCGATAGTCATTTTCCGGATGTGACGTCGTATAGTGCGGTTCCAATCCGTTAGAGCGCATCATGGCTAGGGCGCTAGTGCACATAGAAGGTAAGTGTATGACGACGCGCCCTTTTGCGCCCTAAGAATGTCCCATTCGTGAATAATGCGAATTTCCAAGGTGATGTCTTGCGATAAATTACAATTCTGAGTGACCAATGGATGTTCTTCTGATATACTAGGGACAGACGAAAGGATAATACAATTCATCGGCCTGAGGAGGAAATACACATACCAACTTACGGGTCGAGGTGGTTCTGATATAGTTCCGACATTGGACACTGGGAGACATTGGCGCTGGCTACCTTAAGAGCAGAAGTGCGTAAAGTACAGGATAGGGCATAAGGGCGTAAGTGCATAGGGTGCACCCTACGGATTGGAACACGGCCCAAGTCCACTGTCGTACGGTTTTGGCGGACGGAGGCGGACGGCGTAGTGTGCGCACCCCTCGGAAAAAAACGGGAGGAAGCGGACGGAAGCCGAACGGAGGCGGGAGGATAGGTGTGCGCTGGCCTTTAGCCTGTGGTGTCTGCTTCTCAAACCCAACCTATTTTATTCAGAAATATTCATTGGTATCCAGCGAGACATTGCGGAACATCATCGTGAATTGTAAAAGAAAAAAAAACTTTGTAATGTCCTCTCGTTTATTTATTTGTACAACGCGTTTCAACGCTTAAAGCGTCATCATCAGGTACAATGAATGATGACGATTTAAACGTCAAAACGCGTTGTATATACAAATAAATAACTGAGAGGACATTACAAAGTTTTTTCTTTTACAATTCTGTTATCTTCAGGTTAGTGAGTGGTGATGGCCCTGCAGCCGTTTGTTAGTGGGGGCCAATGGATGCAATGTTTAAATAGATTGGTGTTTTGGGTTCAAATAACAATTAATATATTCTAATCATAGAGTTTTTAGAGCAGCGATTGATGTAGATGGAAAGGACATTACATCATCAAACTGTACCCTGGCAACCGATATAACGACCATATTGGTTATCCCAGCTCTTGCCGTACTTTCCTTGAGATAGAAAGACGGAATGGACGAATCCATGCTTGTAAAGCGAGAAAATCCACCGTCTGTTTGAAATCTAAGGCAGGTAACTGTTGAAGCATATATTGGTTACTTAATTCTAAGGCTTTTACTCGATTTTGCGATGGTTTACCCCGCTAATGCATATTATTTATTAATATAAATGAATAAAAAGTGTATGTAAGAAGATTGCATATTAGAGAATTTAATCTATGCTGATTTCAAGTAGGTACGTTATTGATGGACAAAATCGTTAAATTGCAAAATTAGCGCGTCAGCCCTTTAGCGCTTAGGAAAAATCGGGGTTGACGAAGATGGCGGACAAACTACGCCCACATGACAGCTTTTGTCAATGGCTACCACAGAAAGCGCCCTCTCTATCTAATTCTACAACTGCAACGAAAACAATGACGTGCGTGAGGCACTCACCTACCGATGCATTTCAATGCGTCTTCATAGTTTTACTCCCTTCCTGGAATAAAATACATTATTTCAATGTTTTTCATTGAAAATGTTGAAAAAAATCGAATAACTGAAGTTTTAGTACATAGGAACTTTATTCATCAATAGAATGAGATTGAATTAGATTAACAAAATAATAACGATATCCACAGAATATTCAAGGGAGCTAGAGTAAATACAAGAACAGAAACAGGAATTTTTGTAAAACTCACAATGGCCGCATTTAATTGCATAAAGTCCATTGTTGTGATGACGTACGGGAGGCGACAAATGAAAATATTTTCTCTGAGGACACACTTCGTAAGTTTTCGAACAGTTTGAAAATACGCATTACAATTCAACCATTCAAATCTACATTTAATGCCAACACATACTATTGTCGCCACACTTTTATTTTAAATACAGAAACGTCGTTCAAGAATTATTATGATAACTTTTTATAACCCCACATCCTCGGATGCCGAGAAGTCCTGACAAACTTTATTTATGACGCGCAAGATAGCCGGGTGATTAGTTTGTTTTATTATTTCACAGTTTGAAATCCGACCGACCGTGTCATCGAAGCTGTCAGTTGAAGTTCCATTGGATATCAGCGCCACTCAAGTCCTGGCCGCAGCGCCACGCTGTCCACCGTGGGAGAGCCATGTAACTAAGTGAACGTTGAACTGCAGGCTCCTCGCGGGCTTTCTCAGAGCCTTTTTGCAGGTGAGTGGGAACAAAATCCATCTCTCTTTCAATTTGTCGCTCGGTTAGTAGCGTACTGTTCGTCAAAAAAGATCGATAACCTTTTCCACAGCGAAAGGAGGAATTACCTTCAAACCAGCGTCTAATATTTAATTGTTTAAGTAGTGTGGAAAATGCAAACAGCTCTGCGAACTCTCCGTGTTCATAAAAGGTTTTATGGGGCTTCCCCTATTCGTCTGGGTCAAGTCTTGCAATTGAAGTTCAACCTACTTCCCGACTATCTAGAGCTCCGAAAATTTGCCCGTGGACCCAATTCCGGTGAACTGTAACTGGTTGTAACTAACACTGCCGCAAATAAATCGTTTAATAGGATATGGGTTGAATACATTACAAAATCACACATGTGAATTATAAAAATTTTAATATCATTACAAGTAATTGAAAACTAAAAAGTTATAGAGGAACATTTTATGAAACAATCGGCATTTTTTTTTACTTAGAAAACCAGTTTTTACCATGTATTATTTTTTTAAGTTTCTTAAGCAAAGTCCGATGATCTACGGAAGTGAATATTGACTCAGCCGGAAAATTTTGAATACTTCGCTGGTAATTGTCAAATCCCTGTTCATGTATGTAGGTACCTGCTAATTTCATCAATACATGTGAACTGCGAAAAATTTCTCTTAAATTCTACTTCGTGCATGCTTGGTGTCAAATTCTCCCCCTCATACACACACACAAACATGCGGGTTTCAAGAAATATTTGGAAATGCAAATGAGTGATAACGATAGATAAGGAAAGAGTAGATGGCGTCTTGGGGCACCGAAGTGAAGCATTTTTCTTTCAGCCAAAAATATTCCTCCAATCCTGGCTCTCTTGCATTGTTTGTCCATAAATAATATGGCTCATTTGCAGCTTTTATGGAAATGATTTCCAGTTTCAATTTTTATAGATTTGTAATTTCGATGCCTCGAAGATTTTTGTACTAATATCCATGTTTGTGCGGACGAACTGATCTATTCAACATGGCAGATCTATCCGATATGGCAGATTGTGCATTTCGATGGCTTCAACATCCTCTGGTGATGTTGTACCCGTTTGGTGTCATCTATTCCCTTCTTTGGACGATGGTGAAAACAAATGAACGGCAACGAAAAAAGTATCGTCACTTACGGTCGCCCATCTTCAGTGGTGTTTTGAAAGATCTCCGAGTGTCAATTGCTCTCCTCCATGTGATGAACAGATCGACTCTCAACGCGTCTACATCCATAAGTTTTTGGTGTGCTAGCTGGCGAGAAAATCATTTTCTCTCTAATACTCTATTTAACATCTGTTTTTTTCCACCTAGTGCTATGCGAGGATTTTTTCTTGAATTATCCGTCTCAAATTTTGAATAGTTTATTTTTACTTCAGTGAGAACAAGTCTCGGATCGTAAAATTTAAAAAAAATGGAGGAGACGAACGCCTGTACAAGATTTATGATGCATCAGAACGTTGGGATTTCGAAGTGCGTGGTTTTAAATTTGACGCTAAAAACTTCAACGCTGTGTTTTTGACTAGGATAATCAACGGCAAGACTTTACATAGATTCTAATCTTATGTGGTGTTATTTAAGGTAGTTTGAGTGAGATAGTTCCCTAGTCAAAATAGAGACCATATTCGAATCATAAGTTTCAATTTCTATCAGCTGTAGGAAACATGAATTTAATATTGCGTCATTAATAGTTCAATGATATACGTTTATATGACTGATATTCTAAGCAATTAAATAAAAATATCTGCTTTTAAGTCTTTGATTTGACTCCTTTTTTCGCGCGGCACGTTTAAAACTCCCTCACGACCGTAGGGTTTTTTCTTGATTCTGAAAATTACCGCTGTGACATTATGATTTATTTTTTTTAATACACGAGGAAACATACTAACTACACACTGTTAATTTTATGACGAGATCTAGGTGTTGAAAAATCCTCATTTTTTTAATAAGGTCTCTCTGGAGTTCGTACCCGAACCATTGCCCATGTAAAGGGCTAGTATTTTTCGTAAAAAATCTCGGATAGTAGTTCGGCAAGGGACTGATATTTTGGTATTTTTGGAAGAGTAAGATGTTTTTCTTTGAAAATAGACCAAATTCATTTATTATTATTCATATGTTATTTTGCTCAAACCATCTTAAGGGGCTGTATACATCACGACTGAAAACACTTCCGCAGTGGCCTACGCAAATTTATTTTACGACTTTGTCTGGCCACTTAAAGTAAATCTATATTCGCAGACGTCTGGAGTAAGGATTAATATTTACAATAAGTGTTGTAACTTTTCCCCCTTTTACTGCCTACCTAACTATTTCGACCCAGGAAGAAACGTGTGATTGTCGTCGAAAATTAGGGGATTGCCGTGGCGCTTAACACGTATATTACTTATAATATTTTCACTTATTGTAAAGAGGAATTCCTTATCTGTAAGGAGGATCATCAAAATGTTGAACATTGTGTACAATAACGTCACTGTCATTATTTTCCTGAACCCTTGCTGGGCATTTTCCACTGCACCATCAGTGGCGCTGTTGTCCGGGTCGGGGAGTGGAGGGGAAGGGGAAGATCTCTCCTACGCTACGGTGGAACCTAGAACTAAAAGGGCGTTTTCAGCCGAGGTATACAGTCGCCTTAAGGTTTGTTTCCCGAGGTACTTCAACTTCATCACTGATTAATTTATCCTTAGATTAGTCTGTAATAAAAAATGATGTACCGCCTACTCATCAGCTACGGAATTATTGAGGGACTAGGAGATATGGATATATCTCCGCAACTCTCGGTGGCGTTAAATCTTTGGATATGGTGGAGAGGAATAATAAAATTCCATTAAGTCAAAGGAAATTATCCTTCACAGCCTGTTTTTTTTTGTATCTATTTCTCACTGATGACCCGTTTCATAATATATTTTGCTGTTTTCCTTCGTGAAGAGATAGGGTGCCTCCTCTGTCGGACATTGTATGTCTCTGTGCGTCGTTAGTTCGAATCTTCGGGTTTTATTCCCCACGGGTTCAAGCATATTCCTCCATAGCAGAGTACTCACTGAAACGAAACAATGACAAAATATTTTAAAACCACGAAACGTTACAGTGAAAATGTAAGTACGTGTAAATGGTTCGGGTTAGTGAAGATGTAATGGAGATAGACTTATAATAACATTAATAAATTTTCATTCCTCAATTTTCGACGCAACTTTATCAATAAATCATTTCACCAAATGTCCAATGTAGACTTTGACACCCCAGTGAATACAATCCGCTCTTTAGGTTAACACCTAAGCATATTTCAAGAGGCAAACACTCATTTGACATGACAAAAAAGAGAGAACTCTTAGTATTCTTTACACTAAAACCTTTAATTCCCGACCCAGGTTTCGATTGCCTTGCGATCATTTTCAAAGATCACGGCCACGGTATCACCTTTGAAAATGATCGCAAGGCAATCGAAACCTGGGTCGGGAATTAAAGGTTTTAGTGTAAAGAATACTAAGAGTTCTCTCTTTTAAGTCATGTCAGTCGTGTCATTCCACAAAGTCACGCCGTCAACCATCAAGTTTAAACACTCATTTCTCATCTATACAATTCACACACATCCCAGCAAATCACTGGCGCGCGATCTAAATGTGTCCATACCATCAACAGTAAGGGCTGTATTCATAGTCATTACCTGGGTGTCCCCCAGGTGTGGGGGATCCCCTTGGCTCAGAAATGGTATTCATAGTCGTTACCCAGGGGACTGTTATCCCCTAACCCTCCCCCAGGCCGTCGATTTCCTGGGTAAGACATGAAGCTTACCCAAAGCTCCCCTAACGCAGTACTGCTGCCCACGCGTGGGACGAATGGATACTACTGTACTAATGGCAGTACACGATAATATCAACATCTTTCCATAGTAACGTCTTCTGTTTACAAACACGAGTACTTATTGAATCACTCTCGTATTCCTCATCATTCAAATTACATAAATATTTAAATAATATTGAAATCATTCTCTCATATTCCTTCAGTCATTTTTCATCAACATTTTGCAACAGTTTACTGTATTATTGTTTATCGCGTGCCTGGTTACGGTGAGAAATGAGCATCAGAACAGCATTCTGTTTGGTCGGCAGAAAGCCGCCGATAGCCGACGACAGCCGGCACTTCAATCGCTTAAAACTCTCGGGTGCATATCTGATTTACTGTAGTATTTGTATCCGATATCAGTATCTCATCCCATGTAACGATCTGCAGATCTTTGGATCCGCAGATCCGATCCGACCATCCCTAGTCATCACATTAATCATCCCACTCTCCTCTTAATTAACTGCCAATCGCAATTAACTCGTTGATCACCGACTGGAACCGTGATCATTAGGAAGGCTTGCATGTTACGAAAGCCTTTGTATTGGTTGAATGTCAGATGATTGATAGTAATTCACCATTAAAAGTGTCGAAAATGTTCTTTCTTTCCTCACATCTCTCGATAATTCTCTTGTGGAAACGTAGCCGTCCTTTTTATGGGTCAACATTGGAGAAATAATTCAGGGCACTTGCTTTTAGCTTGCCAAGGCCAAAAACGTAACAATCTTACGCTTAAGCTTGTAACGCTTAACACTTCTTGATCCGGTGCCTTTTAAATTTGACTAGCCCTTGGGGCCGGCCATGTTTTGCATTTTTGTTGGGAAGGTACATGTGTACAATTAAATTCACACAACTCCAGAACTAATGTATATTTCTAAATGAAACTTTCATTCGTTGCATATTATATAACAGACCGGACCACGTAAAATACGTGTTTCCGCCACGCTGGTGGCGAAAACACGTATTTTTACGTGAGCGGACTATAATGTGTTAAGTCTGTATGGTATGTCTTCTAAGACCATGCTATGTAAGGTAGCCTGAGTCAATAACTCTGATGCAGGCGATATTAGACCGCGTATGTCTGATTGGAGCATACGATGAAACAGCGCTGAGGATGATGTATTTTGGCTAATCGATGACGTTGAATTGCTAAATAATACTGAGTGTTCTATCAATGGGGAACACGCATACATTAGATATGAGGTGCAGCATTAAAAAAAAAAACTAGGTTTTGTTAAGCGTATAATGGAAAGGTCCTCGGATGAAAAAGTAAAAGAAAGATGCTACTTCCTTCTGATTAGACCACACCTTGAATACGCCGCGTGCATTCTCTGACCATTAAGATTTACTTTTGGGACTGGATTGGGATTTACTCTGGTCATAAAGATTTATAAAAAAATAGTAAAATACAAAGAAAAGCTTCACGCTTCGTTAAAAACTGCTACAAGCGAACGTTTAGTGTTTCAAAACTTTTAGAGGGATTAAGGTGGGAGCCACTAGAGACTCGGAGGTTACACCCTGGACTTTTAGTTTACTGTCAATAGTGCATGTTTGGTGATCTTCACCCCCTGCCATACACCCACGTGGTGGCTCGCAGGGTATTACTTAGATGTAGATGTACGTAGATGTACTTGAGAAAATCAGAACTGGCGTGATTCAGAGCGACACAGAAAATATTATCATGACACTCGCTACATCTCTAGGTCTGACAGACGCGATAAATAAGAGATATACATTGCTGGAAAGACAGGTACAAAAAATCGTTCTTTCCGATCACAATAAGCGATCCTAATATAAACTGAGCTCCACTAAATACACTCCCATAGTACATGTCGCCATTTCACCCCCCAAAAACTAATGCCTTACCTTTGGCCACACCTCGAATACGCCGCGAGCATTCGGGACCCTAGTCATAAGAATTTAGCCAAAATAATTATGAGAATACAAAGAAAAGCTTCACGCTTCGTTTAGAACTGCTACGAGCGAAAGTATAGTGTTTCACAACTTTTAGAATGATTTAGGTGGGAGCCCCTAGAGACTCGGAGGCTATACGTTAGGCTTGAGTGCGTGGTACCCCGCACAATCGAAATCTAAGGCTACAGTCACAATGAATTCGCACTCTTAAGTTGCTTCTTCAAGTTTCTTCTGCACGAGCTTTTGAGGGATTCTAGTACCAAGAAAATTTTTTTCACAGTATAATGTGGCCGACCTGATCTGGTTGCCGTTTAAACTCCTGTGGCAATGTGCTGCTTCTGGCGACATGGCGAAACTGTTAATATTTCAGCATACTGACTTGCAGAGGCGTTATATACTGCAACATACTTCGAAAGTCACTTGCTGAAGGATATTGACACAATAACCTTGCCGGAGAAAACTAACAGTTTTGAAGGCTACTTATATGCGACTGAGCGACTATACTAGCGACTGAGAAAGGTATGATAAAAGAATTAGAGCGCGTGCAAAGGATATCCGCTAGGTTTGTTAAAGGCCGTTATGGTAATGTGTAAGTGTTACGAGCTTAATAGAAGAACTAGGATGGGAATTACTATCACAACGCAGGTTAAAATTTAGGTTAAACCTTTTAAGTAAATTCGAAACCGATTTGTTCACAGATGACGTTAGGTATATATTAAGAACCCCTGCGTATTATGCTAGGTTTGATCATATTAACAAGATTAGAGAGATAGATTGTCGTACCGATAGATTTAAAATGTCATTTTTCCCGCGTACTATAAGAGAAAACAACAGGCAGCGTAGCAAAGGGATAGGTAGGTGAAATATAGTTAGAATAGTCTGTAGTGCATGATGCATGTAATAACAACCAATAATCCCTTCCTTATGATGTAGATACTAACCATCTAGCTCCATGTGACCCTATTTTCTAGCATGTCTCCCTTAAATATCCTACTTGCATGGCAATAGTGCATGTTTGGTGATCTTCACCCCATGCCACACTCGTGGTGGCTCGCAGGGTATTACGTAGATGTAGATGTATATAATGTGGAAGTTTCCTGCATAAATTTGTTTGCTCTATTGAGGATGGAGTTGGTGGTTGGAATACATATACATCTACATCAACGAAACGAAGAATACCGTGCAAGCCACCACTAGGGTGTGTGGCACGGGATGATTCCACACCAGGCATGCAGCACGCATCCCAGTTTAAATCAGAACCGCGCACGCGATGCTAGGTGCAGGCCTAAGGCGGTCAGGACAACGGTGCGCAGTCAGACCAGAGACTAGGAGAGTTATACGTCCAAGAACGTACTGCACTACTCAAGATACAAGTACTGGTTAATATTATTAATGCGACCAATGACTAGTAATACAAGGTACTATGTCATGCAGGAGCTATCTCTTGCCGAATATTTCATGTGGGGTTGGTAGCCAATAACGATGTTCAGACATTCAGAACAAGTGCAAAACCTACTTTACCCAGTGAGTGTCAAAGTTTCCCAGAACTGATCTATCGCAACTATTAATCACTACATTTACCTATCGAACTGAGAACTATATGAACTTGGACCGATCTAAACATTCTAGGCCAGCTTATTCGGATCGCTTGGTTTATCAATGCGAAATCGATTGAAATATTTGATTTGAATCGGTTCATATCGATTTGAAATCTCAGACTGGTGGCGAAAGTGGGCCGAGTTAGCCCGCTTCTCATATCCGATCCCAATAGCCCATTGCGTTTGCCATACCGAGCTGAACTGGCTAAATCGATCTGAGTTCGATTGGTCACCGTAGTGATTGTCCTTTATTGTACGTTGAAAAAATGACATGTCAAATCTATCTGTTAGGCAGTCTATTTCCTTAATCTTAAACCTATGATCGTTTCTACCATAATGGGTTGGCTGTAGAAAAATATGTTGAACGTCCGGCAATAAATAGTGTACATCAAACTTTTGTAAAAGATTTAGGGCCATATTCATAGTCGTTACCTGGGTGTCCCCCAGGTTTGGGGGACCCCTTGGTTCAGAAATGGTGTTCGTAGTCGTTACTCAGGGGACTACCGTCCCCTAATCCTTCCCCAGGCCGTCGATTTCCTGGGTAAGGCATGAAGCTTACCCAAAGCTCCCCTAACGCAGTACTACTGCCCATGCATGGGACGAATTGATACCACTGTTCTATAGGCAGTACACGATAATATCAACAACTTTCCATAGTAACGTCTTCTGTGTACAAACACGGGTATTTATTGAACCACCCTCGCATTCCTCACCATTCACCATACGTAATATTGTAAACATTCTCTCATATTCCTTCAATCATTTTTCATCGACATCGTGTAACAGTATACTATATTATTGTTTATAGCGTGCTTGGTTACGGTGAAAAATGAGCATCGAAAACATCGAGAACCATTCAGCGGAACCGTTCATATGTATTTTTCCGCGGGATTGTTGCCAAACCTCTTACCCAGGCGTCCCCTGACTGGGTGTTACCCAGGTAAGGTTGATGAATCGCTCAGCGTAGGGGACCCCTAGGTGTTGTGTGGCTATGGGATACCCAGGTAACCCCTAGGAATACTACTATGAATACGGGCATCAATCTACATTATCCCCTTCAATCAGATAGAGGTTTCCATCCTAAAGCCATCAACAATTCAGTTCAAAACACTGCTTTGTTTATCGTAACAATTTGTAGCAAATGTAGCGGCCCACCGCTGAAATACTTACCGATTGCCATTCCCCTTTGATTTAAATGGATGCAGTCCGGCCCGTTGATGGGATATTTTTGAAACTTCCTGAACATGGTGGGGTCATCCTCCATTTCCTCCGAGTGTTTCATGAAATTGGTGAACTGAAGAAATGGCTGCCACTCAACCGTGAAGTCCTTCCGTCCTGTATACCGTTGACTCGATGCCTGCAAGGAGTGAGGGCTCGTTTGATTGGATGGCGATTCGATGACACCAACAGTCACGTGATCGATTGCAGGGTTCAGCGTGAATGTGAACGAATTCTTATTGGGAAATGGCATTGAGGTGAATGGAGAGGGCGATTACATTGCTGGCCAATTATCTTTGTCAATCAGCTCTTTGTTCTCTGCAGTTTATTTTGTAAATATTTTCAAACTGAAGCATGACAACCGAAATAACAACCAAATAGTTTAACACTGCTCCATGAATATACATGACCCGCTCTCTCCTTACTTTCTAATGGATAGCACGACGCAATGGACAAATTAACGGATTTCAAGTTGTTAATTGTAAATTACCCGATGTAAAAGGCCCTTGTTGTGCTGTTTTCGGGAGTGCGAGTATAAATAAATAAAATCATTTATGTAATGGTTTACCGCTTTCGGCATTAAAAATTACAGGGTCATCAAATATTTTTAAATTTTTTTCTGGAGTGTCTCGACCTAGTTACTGTTTTATGCCATTTGTGGTATAATGTAAATTATATCTCCTTGCGACAAATATAGCGACTTTTGAGGAAATATTTTCACTAGATGAAGAAAGCTTTTATTGTTTTTTTTGCTGAAAAACTGATTGCATAGCGATATCGTTTTTTAAAGAAAATGTTGAATTTTCATTCTTTTAATTCGCCTGTGGAGGCCTTCGTATTCTGGTACAACGGAGGGATCCCCCATTTCTTTCCGCACTAGTGACACGGGGAGGGGAATTTTCGAGTGGGTATCCCTTTTTTACATTCCGAGGCGAGATTTTTACGTTCGGACACTATCTAAAATCATAAAAATCTTTGAAATGCTGGTAAAATAGCTTATAAAATTTTTATAATACGTTATGGGATGATTTAAGGGATTCCCCATGGGGAAAAGTTGTGAACAAATCAGTTAAATACTAATGTCAATTGAATACCACAAAAATGGAGGAAAAACAATATCACCATCGATTTTTTTAAAGACTTGCCGTCCATGAGGTCAAGATACAATTATTTATGCGTGGAAGATATGGTCAGAGTTTCCATCCTTTGGCAAAGTTAGTTTCATGTTCATTTTAAAATGTCTTTTTTCGCAAAAGAGTGATAGTTTACCAACTGTACAGAGATTGTTTCTTATGGCATGAGGTTGTTTTTAAATTAACAGCAAACTAAAACTTTTTACTCGAATTTTGCGACTAAATCCGGTCATAATTTGGCAACATAGCCCCGAGCCATTTCACGAACATTTGTAAACCTTCACTTTATATTGAAAGCTCACCTAAGCGTGCTGGCACAAATAAGACTTTATATTGTTATCATTTTACCAGTTCTTGCTCCTTTTGTTGATACTTCTGGACCAGACGGGACATCTCCATTATCCCTCTCTCCAACGTGGCCTCTTGAAACAAACAGGGACAGGCTATTATATTTAATAACTTGCAGAAGCTACTTCTGGGCATCCTCGCAGTCATCGTAGTGTCTGAAAGTAATTTTAATGAAAAATGTACGGATTAATTTCGTTCTCTCTAGATCTTGCTATATCGAGACACGGTTACGCTTCTAACACTTTGCGTGCTGGGTTTTAAATTGAAGTTCCTCTCAGAAAAACTGAGGATTTTTCACAATTACCTGGGTTGTGAAAGAATACTCTTTTAAATCTAGGCTAGTTAACTTTTATTTACTATAAAAATTTATTTTGGCACTTTGTGGTCATGTGTGTGTCTACCACAAAAACTGCAGCCATACCATTATGTCCAGCTGCCGTCAAATAATGATATTCCATGGACGTACAAGTACGTTCATCTTCCTCAGAAAATATAGGAGGACGTAACATTACGTCCATAGCACTAAAAGCGTTAACTACGCTCTGGCCGCTGGGTCACTAGTCCCAGATTTTCTGAAAACTTAAATGTAGAATTTTTGAAGTGCGTTTCAGGAAGTGAGATGGAAATAGAATGGTGTTTCCCGGCTATTGTTGCTGTAATTTGGCCTTGAAAGTGGAGATAATAACATGGGCTCTTATGGAGATAGCTCAGATTTCAGCAGAAAAATGCCAATTTGAACAGGAAAGCGCATCAAGCTTTTAATTGAAACTCTTAACAGCATGCATAAAGTCGTGGAAATCGAATCAAAATTCAGAGTGTATTAAAAAGAGTGACCTGATTTTGAAAATTCTGCTATCTGTATTATACAAAATAGGGATTGGAAAATCGATTTCGATTTTAATCGAAAATCGATAATCACACTCCGATTTTCGATTTAATCGTAGTCGACTTTTTGTTTTGAAAAATCGTTCAAAATCGATTCTAGCTGATCAATTTTCGATTTTTAGCTTGCTACAGCATTTGAATTTTGCCGCCTCGCTCTACTCGGGGCCGCGCTATTTCACTCTGCATCGCTGGTGGGGGAACCTCGGTGGGGAGGCAAAGTGCTTCGGATACCGGCAGTTTGGAGTTGCCAACTGTAGGGCTGCGGATTTTTATTACAATAATTCTAGTCTAGGCGGGGACTCACACTCGGAAGTAATACATTGTAGACCGCGAGACGAAGATTAGAAATGATAATACGCCCTGACATTGTGCCTATTTTGTAAACGTTTTCTCGATAAATCGCTTCAGAGCACTCGTCTTCTTCAAAAAAGATTCGCCCAGTCCGAATATCGTCTTCGGCGCATGGGCTACTAAATTATATGTAATTTGCTTGTTATATTACCTATACGTATATAAGTATCTGGTATGCATTACCACTTTCCTGCATACCTTATTAATATCTTTAAAATAATAAATTGCATTAATAAATTTAACCGTATGCAGTTCTTATCCCTAGTGCTTCCATTAACCCATATTTCGCATTTTGTTAGAACAGCACATCCATATTTCAGCAGAAAATTACTTTACTATTTAAAAATTTCGATTTCGATTTTTCGATTATTTTGGGCAAAAAATCGATTTTTTTTAGAAAATCGATTTTAAAAACAGAAATCGAAAGTCGATTAATCGAAAATCGATTCTGGATTTAAATTTCCAATCCCTAATACAAAAAGCCTTCTGTTGAGCGGACGTCATCTTGCTTCAGATTGAACGAGTGCCAAGGTCGTTCGATATCTCGATTCTTCGCCTCTTCGAGTCGAATATCGATCAATATCGATCGATATCGATGGTGCAACATATCGAATAAATCGACCCTGAACGAGTGCACGCATGGACTGGCATCCAGCGTAATCCTCTAAAACTCTTGGCCACGCCCATTCGATTGGCACACATTTTCTTCTCGGAGTGCCCTCTGTTCTGTAATTATAACACTCTAAAATCAGGTCATTCTTTTTGATACGCGCTGTACAATAATAGCATCTTTCCACCAATTTTAAAGCTATTACCAAATTTATGCCGTAACTGAAGTAACAAATCGGTAGTTTCATGCAACAAGGTGCTGCAGTCGGCTCCCAACACTGAACAAAAGTGTTAAGTTAAAACGTATTCGAGGAATAATCTAAGTAATCTGTGGCTTAATTTCGGTTTGCAATATAGTAACCTATTTCTTCAGCGGGAGTAGGAATTCTAAAACAGAATACATAAATAAGGCGCAGCTTAGTATTTGACTTGACTCACATAGTCAAGCTAGAGTCACCTAAAGTAGAAAAAAATGCGAATAGTTTAATGGCTTTTATTTACATCAATCATAGAATTTGTTGGTATAAATCGGTGCCAAGTTTATGTTTGCGAAAAAGCTAATGAGATAATCATTGTGAAACTTAAACGAAAACTAGTAAAAGTGAAAGAATTGTGTGTTAGAAACAGGATAATTTAAGTGACTGAAGAAGTCGGAAATTCATCGTAATTAGAATAGCCTAAGTTAGATTAGGTTATATTAACCGAAGAGGTTATATTAACCGAAGAGGAGTCCATTGAATGCTAGGAACACGAGCCTGTATCTGAGGAATCCCTTCACTAAAACACATTTGAGGAGTTCTCTCTTGGGTGGCAGTGAAGTGTGGACGATGACAGAGTACTCTACATTGCGCCTACTACACTAAACTTTGTAGTACCCTCTACAGTGCTCCAACTAGACTACAATGTGTATTGTAGTTTGTGACTGAAGTGACTGAAGAAGTCGGAAATTCATCGTAATTAGAATAGCCTAAGTTAGATTAGGTTATATTAACCGAAGAGGTTATATTAACCGAAGAGGAGTCCATTGAATGCTAGGAACACGAGCCTGTATCTGAGGAATCCCTTCACTAAAACACATTTGAGGAGTTCTCTCTTGGGTGGCAGTGAAGTGTGGACGATGACAGAGTACTCTACATTGCGCCTACTACACTAAACTTTGTAGTGCCCTCTACATTGTTCCAACTAGACTACAATGTGTAGTGTAACTGGCGCAATGTATAGGGCAAATTAACTTTGTAGTGTAGTTGGCTCATTGTTCTTTGCACTAAACTTTGTGATGTCCTCCACATTGCGCCAACTATACTACCAAATGTAGTGTAGTTTGCGCAGTGTAGAGGACTGCTACACTTTGTAGTTTAGTTGGCGCAATTTAGATGACTCTGGACGATAACAGCTGTAGAGGAAAAGAGATTGGAAGCAGTGGAGATGTGGTGTTTCCGAAAAATGACGACTATCAAATGGACGGAGAGGTTCATTCACAAAGAAGTATTAACTGTCAGAAGGAGAGTGGGAGAGAAAAGAAGTAGAAATAATATCGAAGAAAGAGAAGGGAATAACTTTTTGGACACAGTTTGCGTCTCAACAGACTAATGGAGACAGTAATTGAAGGAAAAATGAATGAGAAGAACGATAGATCACCAAGAGTGAAATGCATCAGGCAAATCAGGAAGGACATAAAAGAGAGTAACTATGTGGAACGATGCGGTTGGGAAAGAGGAGAGTGGAGACCTACAGAAAACCTATCGCTGTTATCCGAGAAATTTTTTCTTTTACTCTTAACAATTAAATAATTTTTTAAATTTTAAAGAGGTTTAAATTTAATAATTTTATGTTTTTGTGATTTTATCTGAGGATAATATTTATGTGAGTGTATGAATGTAAGGGTGGCTAAGTTGTATTCATGTTCAATGTATTAATGTAAAAAAAAATAAATAACGGAAAACTATTACGGAAATAAATATAAAACATTACAGAAGGGAGACAAACGAAGACTGAGAGTGTCATGTAAATTAGATGTCCCAATATCATACACTAGATATGGAGACAGAAGACTTGGCACTCTTGTGCCAAAACGTTTAAACTGGATAGTGACATATATGTATATCAGATGAGATATCCCTGTCAGAATTGAAAAGGATATGTTTTCAAAAGTTATTAGCACAAGGGACCTGATGGAGTAAGATATTGGAATTTGTCATTAAAAGTGGGTTTGCGATTTTTTAAATTTTAATTGTGATTTTTAATTTGTGATTTTAATTTTTTTAACTGTAAGCTTTGTAAAAGTTTGAAACATTTTGTCCTTTGATTCGTTTTTGAAATTGAAACATTTTATCCGTAATGTGTAAAACCAGGTGATATTGTATCATATTTCATTGACAAAGTACCGCCTGACGAGTCTATTGACTCAGGCGGACTTTGTACAGCTGCTGTAATTTTAATTCTGTAGTTTTAAATCCTTTTGTAACCCATCCAGCGGGAAATAGCAATATATATTGTATCAAATTAAATTTATGGCAAATATTGTACTGAATTGTAACATATTGAACAATACCCGTTTTTCTTACCTTCGTGTTTCATACTGATGGTAAATTAAACTATTGGAAAAGATAGGATGTGTTATCAATTTTTCATATTCAATCCCAAAAAATAAAATGTTTTAAGGGAAAGTTTAAAAAATAGGGAAAGTTTTCTTCATATTACCAAGCATGGATATCAGGTTCACGAACAGTCGTGGGACTTTGGTATACAAGTAATCAAGCGCCCTCTGAAGTTGGATCTTGTGGGTCTCAGGTGTATTCTGCTTTTTCTTGAAACACTGGTAAGAGCACATGTCATTGTGTCCAATCGCGATGGATAGAAGCTGGAAAGAAAGAGAAATTCAACTTAGGGTGGTTGGTACGATATTCGTCTAAGCACATATTTTCGTGAAACTTTGAATAGGTGCACTCATTAGTATTATGTATTACTATAAGTAATAATAATTTTTGTTACCGATTTCGTATCTCATTCCTTGACATTCTCCACATGCTACCTACCACTTTCCTTCCAGCATTCGCACGTCTCTTAATATCCTCATCTATCCATCCATCTTTCGCAAACATCTTACGTAAGTACACAAAGTGTCTAGGAAGCGAAAATCGCCGTGTACACAAGTGTACTTCTCCCCACTTCATTGTATGGTAGTGAAATATTGGTATGTCAGGATAAACACGAGTAGACTCAACGGTATGACTCAAGGGTATGAGTTACCTGGGGAGTGTTTGCGGAAAAAGTAGGATGGATAGGGTCAGGAATGAGTGGGTAATAAATGAGTGTGGGTAAGATGCTCCAGTAATGGACATATATGAAAGGAGTGAGCTTCGTTGATTTGGCCATGTTGAGAGAATGGGTGAGAGTCGAATAACGAAACAGATGTATGAGAGTGAAATGAATGGTGCGAGAGGCAGAGGTAGGCCGAGAAAGTTGTGGATGAATTTGGTTGAGAAAATTCTTAGGAGGAGGAATATTAGGAGTCTTAAAAACAGGAGGGCGTGTATGAAGCAGTATATGGGGGTAAATGAAGCAAAAGAGGTTTGCAAGGATCGATCAGTATGGAGGAAATTATTGGATCAGAGTTAGGTTACAAATATGTATTAAGGAGTGAAACTTAGTGACTGTGTCTTCCCCGGAAGGGAACGGCGTGATTGGTATGCATGCATGTATGTATGATTTGGTATCTTGGCAACTTGATGATATTTGTAACTCCTAGCCTTATGACACGTGACATATGTTTCGAAATACGTCGATTCTACATGTACAGCTTATCCCATATACGCTAAATAACACATTTCGTGTTAGTATAATGGTTACTATGAGATGTGAAGGTATTATGCCCAGGATAGAACTCGTATTTACGCATTATTTATTATTAAATTTTGATTTCCGAGCCGAAAACACAAGTCATAGCAATGCCTCAATTAAGACGAAACTTCAAAAAGGTAACTCTTGAATAATTTACATTACTGCATGTATCATTGTTTACACAATACAAACAGATTTACCAACGTGGAGTGTGGTCCAAGAATTTTTTTTCGACTTACTTGGGAAGGTATTAAAATGTGTCTCGCGAATACCGCTCCCGCCACTTTTATTGGCCCTTTTCCAATTTTCAGTTTCAGACATAATTAATTTTTAGGATAGTTCAGTCCTCGCACCAATCAGTTAATATTTTTGAGCAAGATCTTTCTTCAGATATAACTGAAAAGATATTCGGAAAATTGAAGAAGTTGTAAGAACTGTAACAATTATGTCGCAAAAAACTTTATTTTGTAATTGAACTTACGAAGCTTCGGAAGGAGATGATTTTAAGTTTTTTTATTCCATCGTAATGAGGTTGTCACTGTTAATTTACGGAGACAAGGAAACGAAAACATTTTGTCAGGCGTATGTATATTATGCAGTTGCCATGGAAACGCCAAAAGCGAGTGACTAGTACCAGTGGACGGCGTAAAACCTGCCCGAGCTGTTTTAAAGGTTTTTTTTTTACCTTTTATCCACTTCGACATTTATGGTTTGCTTTCAATTTCCAAGGTGGTAACATTATTGTCAAAATATTTCATTTGAAAACGATTACTTTACTATTTTGAGTGCCACCTAAAATTTAATGGACAAAATTCCAAACTTTATTTTCTTTCTAAACTTGAAGAAATCATTGTTGCATCTAACTTCTGGATGGAGAAACGCCATCTCAAACGATAACTTTACATGCACAAAATTTATCAACGACTCTGCCCCAGGCAAGGATCTGGTACGGTTTGACGAAAAAAGACTTTTAACTTCAGCAATTAGCGTATTTCTTTTGCCATGCATTGAAATGAAAAATCAATTACTGATACCACAATGAGGCTTTTTGTAGGGTGAATAAGGAAACAATTTAGCCGCAACCAAGTCCTGAATCGGGAGTTATATCCATAGATTGATTGCCGATCGCATGCGTTGAGATTCATATTGAGTTTGAGATTCACGGAGCTAATAATTCCCTCTAACCTCCCGAAAATAGTGACAGAGATTCATCTTGAAACACTCTGTATAAGGCTTTAACTTTTCATTTTGATACTAGCCGTACGCTCCTTAATCGACCTAAATTTCATTCACGAATTTATAAAAAGTATTAAAAAACGCTGAATGATGAATGTATTTTTTTTCTAACCGAGAGATCTTAAGAACCACACACAGTTCCACTTCTGATGTAATATATACGTCTAAACTCCATTTTTTATTCATGATGTTACTCTAGAACTCAGATCCTCATCAAGTCCCATGGAAAACAGGCTCTAATTATTTTCTAAAATCTCGAAAAAAGAGAAAAACGAAACTTTTGTTTTTTATATTATTTGAAATGTTTGATTCTTCCTTCAAAATGAGGTTAAATTTATCGAATGGTATGCATCGTAGGTCTCGAATAAAACTCGACCTTCATTAACTTTGTGGTGCTCCATCACAAATTCATTAACTGCGTAACATTTGGAGACCATAGAATAATTCACACTTCAACGCCACCCGGGTTACGATGGCTAAGCATCGTCATTTTTTGATTTGAAAGGTATCTCATTTCCTCATATATTACAAGTAGAAGGAAGAGAGGAATACAAATGGGGAAGTGGACGAATTTGGGAGAAGGGAAGGTTACAAAATGGCTGAAAGGATGAGGGCATTGTGAGGAAGCAAACATTCATTTACAAGATAAGTATCTGGATCACCACATCTTTTCAAAATTTCGAGCTGTCTTAACGTCGATTATCTGTTAAATGCAGCACACTCACTTAAAAATCACATCTTTGGTTACAGATTAAAAGACGTTTAGCAAAGTTGCTCTTTTCGTCATGATTGCTCTTAAAATAATAATAATGTCTCGCTGAATCTGACTCAATACTGGCAGGTTCTGCAAGGTACTCCGCGTTTGGCCTTGAATATGACTGCTGGCGTAACAGCAACACCCAAGAATAGGTTTTCCTCAAGCATAGATAGGTTTAATTGCCTTCTCAGACGTGAAATTTTCGCTGATACGGATTCCAGAAAACGAGGATGTTTACGTTGTGGCTTATCGCACTGATAAGGCGAAAGTTTTGTCCCTGAGAGGATTTTTAGCGTACGATTGATTGAATCAGCAAACAATAAATTTTTAAGTATTCCATAGTAATATACACTTTAAGTGAATGAAAACATATTTTGAAATAAATATTTTTGTTATCACTATATTGACGATTGGTTCTGATAATCTCCTTTTATCAACAGGAAATATTTGAATAGATAAATGCTCTGTTTTCACATTCGTCACCCTCAGTAAGTCTTGCAGACTTGCGGTTTTATGGCAATTTTTTTCTGTCACTGACTACGTTTGCCAATCGAACTCCGATCACTATGAACTCGGATCGATCTGAACTTTCTAAGCCAGCCGACTCGGACCGCCAGGTTAACCAATGCGAAATCGATTGAAATATCGATTTGAATCGGTTCATATCGATTTGAAATCTCAGACTGGACGAGAAAGCGGGCCGAGTTAGCCCACCTCTCATATCGATCCCACTCGCCCGTTGTATTTACCATACCAAGCAGAACCGGCCAAATCGAGCTGAGTTCGATTGGTAAGAGTAGTGGCAAGGGCTGTGCCTGAAAAGAGGCATTTAATCATTTTTAAGACCTACGGCTTTCTTTAGAACGTATTTTCTGCCATACATGTGGGCGGCTGAATTCTGACTTTTTCTATAAAACCTCAGTGTGGTATACATATTCAGGCCTATGATACGCCACACGTGATAGGGATGACGTCATTCATTCTCGCCTGACAATGCCCGCATCCACTTAAGGTATTTTGAACAAGATAGTTCTCTAGTCATAATATTTAGAGATCATTTTCGAGGTAGACGTATTACTTTCAGCAGCTGTTGGAAGCATGGAATAAATATTCCACTCTGTATGGTGAATTCACACACTTCTGTACGACTGAAATTCTTAATAATCGAATGAAAATATCTAAGTAAGTATTTAACTTGACTCATTTTTTCACGCGGTATTTTTCAAACTCCTATGAAACGGAAGGTTTTTCATGATCCTGAAAAAATTACTGCGGTTGATGTATGATTTAGTTTCAAAAATAAGTTATAAAATAGACCAACTATACACTTAATTTTTTGACGAAATCTACGTGTTAGAAATTTCTCATTTTTTAAAAAATAGGGTCTCTCTGGAAGTCTTTTTCGTCAAAAATCTCGGAAATTATTTCGATAAGGGGCTCATATTTAGGAGAAGATATTTCTCATTTAATTGAGACCGAATTCATTGATTTATAAGTGAAATGACATTTCGCTATGCATACCGGATGAAGGACCCCGCAGAAACCTTCTGGAAATGTTACGGTGAAATTGCCTGAAACTTCGGCGTATGATAGTTCTTGAGGAGGAGATCAAAAGTCTCAGCGGGCGTCAAGTCGTAAAAATTCATATTTTCAAGTGTAAGGACTTCGAAGTCGTGATTTTCATAGCATTCCTCAAGGTATTTTCCAATGTTACCATTGAGTAATTCTTCTTAGTTTTCATTTCTACGATAAAAAAATGGAGATTTTTAGCTTAAATAGTTCAAATTGACCTTTAAAATACATTTATGGTCACGCTCGAGGTCAATGAGAAAGGTCGGCCTCAGGTATTTCGCTTCAAATCCTACATACTTGTCATGTGACATTGTTCTTTGTCCTGCGTAACTAGGGAAATATTTAGGTGAGTCCATTGAAATGCCCCCCCCTGAAAATTCCATGCAAATCATAACTTCTAAGACCTCTAACTTGAAAATAAGAATTTTTACGACTTGACGCCCCCTGAGACTTTTGTTCTACTCTTCAAGAACAATCGTATCCCGGAGTTTCAGGCAATTTCACCGTAACATTTTTTCCATAAGGTTTATGCGGGGTCCTTAAACACTTTCAATAAAAAAATTTCCTAAATTTAAATATAGTCACAAAATAATAATTACAATACATTTGGTAACGTAAAGGCTTAGTAAGAATAAATAAAAAATATTGCCATCAGGATATTAATATTAGCTTTTATAAAAATTTATATCCAAAAATGTACATTTTCATCAAAAGAGCCGTGACATTGTTCGCATACACCACGTAATCGAGGCTGGCAGTAAAAGGGTTAATGCGGAGGGACAGTCTTTAAAGAAGAGCCATGTCCTAGCCTTTTACCATTTTTCGGCAATTATTTTCTGAAAAATATCATTATTATTTTATCCCTAGGAGTTTACGTCAAGTTATAATCAATTACTTCAATCATTTCTCATTTCCAACATTTCGTAATTTAATAATATATCTTCAGAGCTCTGACAGATATTTGACAATTTATTTTACAATTTTTATTAAATTAAAATCACTATAGACCAGTCTGAAGTAGCATATTTAGTGTAAAATGCTCATATTCGCTCGTGTTAAAACCTCGATATTCATGCTATTTCATAAGGTTGCAAGGCCGCGGAAAATCTACAACTATATTATTTAAATTTAATTCGTTTTTATAGAATTCCTACTCTTTCTAACCTGCGAATGTATCCAGAAAAAAATGTGGCACTCGTGTATCCTCGGACTCAGGATTAATAGGCTATATAAGAAAGGGCCTCGGCCCTAGGGTCCCCTTTAAGCTTCATTGAAGCTTAAGAACCCCTGGAGATGTAGAGAAAGTCGTTCTCCGAAACGTCGGGACTCATGGACCTGCTTTCCCGGTGGAATACCCGAGAAACATTCATCCAATTCATTCCATGCCATAGAGTTGAAGAGTCTGGAGCGCTAATCTTGAGTCATCGAGAGCCCATTTTTTTAAGCGAGTCAACACCAAATTGTCGACCCGCATTCCAACTTCAGGGGTTCTTAACCCCTGAAGATGGAGAGCAAATCGTTCTCCGAAAAGTCGATACTCATGGACCTGCTTACCCGGTGGAAAACGCAAGATCTTTCATGGAATTAACAGGCGACTTGAGCCAGATAGGAGGACCTTTCTCACGTAGGCACGCACATACCTTCCAGTCGTGCGTGAAGTTGATGGCCGGGTTCCTCTGCATCTTGCCCACGAACAGCTTGGCCTGGTTGAGGGCGTCGTCGTCGATGGCCGCGGGAATGGCCACGTTCAGCTGGGCGTTGTACGAGAGGAAATCCCCGCGGCCCTTGGAGTAGCCCACCAACCTCGGGTTGAACGCTTTCAAGATGTTCGGCAGCGTGACCACGTGCCTCCAGTCCGAAAGGCCACCTGTGCAACGCAATGGGATACTTTTGTTTTAGGCGCCTTAAATCTTCAATGCTTTAAAACCCATCTCCATCAAATTACGTAATAAAAAGAAAAGATGAGATTTGAGCTCAGGCGAGGGCGGGGAACTTTTGAAAGCTTCCCATTGATGACTCAATCATTCATCGCCTCTGTTTTATACGAGGCTGACAAATGATTCGAGGAAACTAGCGGAGGAAATTCGTGGAATATCTCCGGAAAGGAAGAAAAAGTTAATGCGAAGGAGCCCTTCAAAGATAAAGTGACGGTGATCGCTAGCTTCGGCGCCATCATGCACGCGAAGAAAGTCATCATATGGCCGACAGCAGAGACGTATAAAATCATTGATGTATTGGTTAATGGTATGCTATTGATGACGTTAATATTAATATAAATGATAACGTTCTGTTACCTAAATATGTACTTTCTTTATATAACTTTGTAAGTATAAGGACAAGGAAGACTACTTAACTGCCTTAAAAAATGTACAAACAAGAGGGACTTTTTTGTTGTGCCTAAAATAAATAATAAATATGTTGAACGTCATAGGCAGTATATTCTCCAAAAATTATTGAATAAATATTTTGGAGAGGTGGAGAAAGAAAAGGAAGAAAATGTAATTAGTTTTTTTTTAATTGTAAAAAAGGGTTCTACGGAGACAATGGTTAATGGAATTGTAAAAAGACTATTTTTTATCGAGGTGAATTTCTATTTTTGTTGTTTTTTGCCGTTATTTTTGCTGTTATTTTTTTTTAGCGAGGTGCATTTCTGTTGATGTTTTCTTTGAGTATATGAGCCTGAGTTTGTTGGTAAAAGATGAAAAATAAATTATGTTATTATGTTTAATTTTACATATGACCCGTCGACAGGCATGCGCCTGACGGAACATCTATGTTGAATTGTTGAAAAATAAGTGAAATTAATGAAAAAAATGTGTTGTGATTTATGTATGCGGGACAGTACTCGTGTTAGAGGTCGGCAAGAGAGCGGAGAAGAATGGGTGGCACATGGCGTGCAACACTAACAAAGTTTTTCCTCTCACGCTCCGTTTCCACAACACCATTTAGGCCTGACGCAGGGTAAATGTGGTAATAGAAACGTCAGCGCCAAATGTGGTTGGATTTATAACAACGGTTGGCTGGCCCTGGTTAGCTGGTAACGAGGGTAAAAAATAGTAATGCCTCATTCAGACTACATACGCACGGACCAACGCAGCTACCCTTTCACACGCATTCACACCACTGACGTCAACTTAACGTTACTCTCACCCCGTCACCAGGGGATTGTGACGAATAAGTAAACGGCCAACGAACAAAATAAGGTATTCCGTATTCCTTTTGCATTTTGAGGCTTTCGAAATGTTTTTTTTTTTCAAGCAAATGAAACATTTCCCTGATTGATTCATTACGGTCAAATCATCTGCTTCGCCCAAATGATTGATTTTATTTAATTATCGTTATTCATCATTTTAAACTTTTGCTCGCGATACCAGAGCTACCATTGTAAAGTGACAGTGTATAGAACTATGACTTACCATGGTGCGGACGCGCATTCACATTATGAATGCAGCCTGTCGTCGTGCGGACTGTCAAGCATAACGGGAACGGTAGTTTCGCGTATGAGGTTGACCCAAAAAGTATTGCCTCCCGTATTTCTTAAAAACTGAGTATTCAACCAAAATGAAAGTCACTAAATGAAAGAATGTTGCTTCATCTACTCACTCTGTTTGTGAACATAATCTCCTTCAAGTTTTATCGCCCTTCTCCAGCGATTCACTAGGATTCTAAGCCCTGTCGGTACCAGCTCTGGTTTGGTAACCAGGATTTCACTACGATAATCATCTCTTCGTCGTCCAAAGTAGAAAGTGAGGGTAAGTACTCTGTGTCATTATTCAAAATGGATTCGAAAAGAAGAGAAATTTAGAAGCAATTTACATTCTTACACGTCCTAAGTTTGTGCCAGACTGGTATTTGCGTTCCCAATCTTGCAATCTGTCTACAGAGTCCACAAAATTGAACAGAGCACTCAGAGGTAAGAAAAAGTAGCGTCGTGATAATTTGATAAGGTTTTGCGACCAAACGAAATGCATCTCTCGTTGACCGTTTAAACGCACCAATTTCTGTTATTAGGGACTTGAAAAAAATGTGGGTCATTACTTATTAATTTAGTTTGAGCGAAATATCATTTTACTTAGAAATCAATGATTTTGGTCTATGATTAAAGAAAAATATCTCACCCTTCCATTGGCACAAAAAATTTAACCCCTTACCATATTACTTTCGGAGATATTTGTTAAAAAAATACCTGCCCTTTTACATGGGAAATGGTACTTGCATGCACTCCAGAGAGACATTATCTACAAAATGAGGAATTTATAACTCCTAAATGTCGTAAAGAAACTAACAGCGCGTATTTTGTATGTTTTCTCAACAATTTTTGAAAATTAATCATATTGTCACCGCTGTAGGCTCTTGGGTATCACCAACAACCTTCCGTTTTGAAGGACTTTCAAACGCACCACGCGAAAAAAATGGGTCAAGTTAAAGACTTATTTAGATATTTCCATTTATGTACTTACAATTTCTATCATAAAAACTATATTATTGCACGATTAATAATGCAATATTTAATTTACGTGTCTTACAGCTGGTGAAATTAAAACGTATAATTCGAATATGGTCTCTATTATGACCAGGGAACTATCTCGCTCAGACTACCTTAAACAACCGTTGTATATCAACAAGTTATGAACGCGTTTCACACTTGCACTGGGCGGAGATTCCGCTATGGATGTTTCGAATAATGATTTTACACAATCGGCCCTCAACAGACCATTCGTTACCTGTTTCATTACTTCCCATTTGGAACGTAGGCCGTTTACCCAGGATTCTCATACCTCAGCGAGGATTGGCAAAGTAAAAAAGGGACATTAACATATGAGGACGGTAAAAGTTTCCACGGCGTGTTCCGCGGAAATAATTTCAATCCAAACAAAGGAGGATCAAAATGAATTGATAGTGTTCGCAATCCATCGAAAAAGCCCATCCAAATCCGTCAGTCAGATATTGCGCCTAGGGTCTTCCACCAGCCCACTGATAGGTTTTTGGATAGTCCTGGCCCTAATAAAATCATAATTTTTTAGGCATCTTCCCTTATTCCCTCATAATAATTGCTCTCAGGTTTCTCTTAAATTCGTCGTTCCATCAGCTTCTCATACTGTCGTCCAAAATTCCTATTTCCTTCCTTCCTCTCCCACTCAACCCCAGCGTTCACCTCTATAGTATCCTCTTGAACGTGCCCTCATCTCTCAAGTAATCCTTCGTTCATCTTATCTGCTTTCTCCAAACCTTCGCAAAGAATCACCTTTCCTCTCCCACCTCCTCTTTCGTTTTCCTTCTCATCGAGCTTATCCTCCACATCCTTCTTCAAACGCACATCTCAAACACTACGTACATCCTTAATCTCCAATGACCAAGCTTCCGACTCATACAGTGCCAAGCTCCATTTTAGAGTTTTCATCAGTTTTTCTTCACGTCTCTTTTCGGATGCCCCACTCATCAATTACCTTCTCTTTTAAAATGTTTTTTTTTTGCTATTATGACGAGGGAACTATCTCGCTCGGACTACCTTAATATGTTGCCATCACTACTAACAGCTTACCCCGTGTGAAATCTCCGGTATGATTTAGCTCTCTGTAATATTTATTACCTTGAAGGACTATACATTTATAATCGCATTAGTAACACTATCTATTAGTTGTGCCTTATCTAGTGTACTGCATGGTAGCATGTTAGTCTACATGGCACTCTCCTAGTGTCTGGTCTGACCGCGAATTGTTATCCTGACTGCTTTTTGTTTCTCTCCACTTCTTAGAAAATTTTCCGTCGAGAGTAATATTTCGCTCAGTTTCAGTTACACCTTGGTTGAAACTTACTTACACTTATGCTACAAAATACTTACTTGGAAAATTAACAGAAAATGGTGCAATAACCTTCATCATGCCTGTTTTTAATTAAAAATAATTAGTATTTATAATAAACCATACCATATATTTTAAAGCCAGAACAGATGGTAATAAATAAACACTTGATGGAGACAATATTTCTTAAATCAAGTGCAGACACTTCTCTCCATTGTTTTCGGGTTAGCTGCGTCAAGTTTTATTCAGATGATGTTTCGTGGCCTATGCTGGCCACATCTTCAGACCTGATCTGAAGATGTGGCCAGCATAGGCCACGAAACATCATCTGAATAAAACTTGACGCAGCTAACCCGAAAACAATGGAGTGAACTGCAATCCAGCGCTGCAAAAGCCTCAAACAGAAATTCAAGTGCAGACACTGCTTAAAATTTTTGCCTACAAGTGTAAAATTGTAGCAAACTGTGAAACCATTAATTTGAATTATTAAAATGTATTAATTTTCTTCGATTATTATGATCGTAGCATCTCTAACAATCAAAATAATATGCGTTAATCAATCAAAATAGTTAAAAATCTCCCATTAAATCGATCGTGTCATCTCGGTAGTTTTTATCGAACTACGTCTACCAAGCTTCCAACTCATACCCCCAACCCTACCCAAGTTCCATTTTAGAGTTTTCATCAGTTTTTTTCACGTCTCTTCTCGGATGCCCCACTCATCAATTACCTTCTCTTTTAAAATGTTTTTTTTTGTCAGAGCAGAAATATACATGGTGTACCGACCAGTCAAACAGTTTTCCTCGAAATTTTTACCCAGCAACTTGTGCTCTAACTGCACTGTTTTGTACTCACAGCACTCAACCTAGTGTGAGTAACATGTTGAGCTATTAAAAGTTGCCAACGAAGATTTTTTACCTTGAGAACAGTGATATTCACAACTCGGATGTGCCTCTGCTCACTCCTTAGGGCCTAGTTTGCCAGGATAAGAACCTTCCCTAGAAAATGGCCTCCTCCTCACTTCAACCAAATTTTGCAACCACTGTAATGTCAAACCTCGTCCAAATAGGGGTAGCTCCACATTGTGGTAAATTATATGTCACACTTTATAAAAATATCCCCAGGAGATAATTATATGGCTGGATTAAGGTTAATCGCCGAAGAAAATGTGTCTAGGTATCATGCGTTAAGTTGAATTTATACTCACGTCTTATTTAACCTGTCTCATTTCTTTATCTCATGTTTAAAGTCGTGCTTGAAAACTCTTCCGTCTTTACCAAAATCATCTTAATATTCTTTTTTCCTGTACAGTTATCCGTACATATTGCAGAATATTGTATCCAACCCCTGATTGCAGCAAGATTAGGAAGGATCGTTGCGCATATGATTGTTATAAGTATCCAAATTAATGTTTTGAATAATTAGTGAACCTTGAAAACATTTATGAGTTTATGAAATTTAGAAGTTTCTTCATAAAATCTTCTTATTTGGAACTTTTTCACCCGAGTAGGAAAATGATCGTTGTCAAACTCAGTTTCTTGTATCACTCTCGCTATTACATATTCTATTCTGTTGTGTATTAACATATTATTCATTATTAGAATCACACTTATTAAAAGTTACATGTACTACTCATGCTCTGGAAATTGGGCACCTGCCCGTAATAAAGGATTATTATTATTATTATTATTTGAATTCTTCACTTCTCAGCCTTTTTAAGGGCTGGGAAACATTCACTTATCCCGGGTGCAAGGCACCAAAGGGATTAGTACTGTTTTAATGTTCATTTAAAAATCTTCGTACTATGGAGCACGTGTTAATTATTGCGGTTTTTTGAATTTTCATGTACAAATGATTTTCTATTCCTATTGTTTCCAAGCTTTTGTGCAAGCTTTTTGGTATTACACCAGTCGCGGATATTATTATTGGTACAATTTTAACTGTTTTTTGGTTCCATATTTCTTTTATTTCTTCAGCCAGAGGAATATATTTCTGTATTTTTTCATTGTATTTAGCCTCTAAATTTTCTGTATTTGGAATGGATACATCTATTAAGTATGTTCTTCGGTCTTGTTTTAATTGAAGAGTTATATCCGGTCTATTGTTTGGGCGAGGGCGGTCCGTTATAATACTTCTATTGTAATATATTTTGACAGCTTCATTTTCTATTACAGGCAGTGGAGTCATTAGGTACCATGGTTTAGTTTCATGGGATACATTGTACTTATTAACTAATGCAAGATATATTTGTTTGCATATATTATCATGTCGTTGCGTGTATTCCACGCTTGCTAGTACACTGCATCCACTTGTGATGTGTTCTATTGTTTCTGACTTGCTATTGCATTTTCGGCATTTGTCATTCACGTTGGGTTCTTTAATTATGAATTTACTGTAGTTTTTTGTTTTAATTATTCTATCTTGTATGGCAATCATAAATCCTTCTGTTTCTGCGAAGATATCTGATGTTAACCATTTATTTGATGCCTTTTTGTCAATGTGTGGTTGCAGAAGATGGTTAGCATGCGTCCCATGTAGCGTTTTGGCTCTCCACCTCTCAAGCTTCGAACTGTCAGAATCTTTTTGTATCACTGTATTTCTTTTGCTTAGTTGTAAGGGAGAGTTATCTATTTGTATTAAGACTTTATGCATTTGGGATTCTTTTTCTCTCGAGTAGAAGTAATTTCTTAAATTTTCTATTTGCGATTGGTGTGAGTTTTTTATGTCGATAAAACCTCTTCCTCCTTCTTTTCTGGGCAGCATAAACCTTTCTATTGCAGAGTGTTGATGGTGCTTCCTATATTTAGAGGCTACTGTTCTCATTAGTGTATTGAGAGAGTTGAGTTCCGTATCCGTCCATTTAATAATGCCAAATGAGTAGGTTAGAAGTGGTACTGCAAATGTGTTTATAGCCATTGTTGTATTACGTCCATTGAGCTCTGTTTTTGAGACTTTTGTTAATCTGGTTTTGAATTCACATTTTATTTCTTCTTTTATCTTCTTGTGAGCAGTTATTGGATTTTGAATGAACCCGAGGTATCTGTAGTATTCATCTACCTTCATAGGGTCTATTACCTTTTCACTCTCAGTAGCATATCCTTCATGTTCTTTTACCTTTCCTCTTATGATACAACATGTTTTGCATTTTTCCACTCCAAAACTCATGCGGATATCATTGCTGAAGATTTCTGTGATCTTAAGAGCATTTTCCAATCCTACTTTTGAATCTGCATATAATTTTAAGTCATCCATATAAAAAAGGTGATTGATTCTATAGCGGCATCCGTCTTTCATTATCGTATATCCATTACCAGACCTGTTTAACATGTTTGAAAGAGGGTTTAGGCTCATACAGAACCATAGGGCACTTAAACAGTCACCTTGAAAAATACCATTCCTTATTTGTATATTTCGACTTAGGTAAATCTTACTAGGGGTTTTGAGTTGGAGCCTAGTTGTCCATGTGTTCATAGTTCTTGTAAGGAATTCGATTAAGGTAGGGTCCACCTTATATATTTTAAGTACTTCAATTAACCAAGGATGAGGGACACTATCAAAAGCTTTTTGGTAATCAATATATGCACTATACAGATTTGTTTTATTAGCTTTGGCATGGTTGATGATGTTTTGGTCTATTATCAGTTGCTCTTTGCATCCTCGACTTCCTTTTTTGCATCCTTTCTGTTCTTCCGTCATTACTTTATTTACCCTCAAGTGTTCGTCTATTTTTGATGCTATGACAGATGTCATTATTTTGTATATTGATGGTAAACAAGAAATGGGTCTATATTTAGAAGGATCGGTGGTATTTGCATCTTTTGGTATCAAGTATGTTAAACCCTGAGTGAAAAAAGTTGGTAAACTCTGTGGATTATTGATTGCATTATTGATTAATTGTGCTATTTTTTGGTGAGTGGCAGGGAAACTTTTATACCAGTAATTCTGTATTTTATCAATCCCCGGTGCTTTCCAATTCAGAAATGTGTTGATAGCCTCGCTGACATTTTTCTGGTCAATGGTAACTTTTGTCATTGGGGTAATATTTAGCATGTTGTCATGCTCCGACTTTATCCATGTAGCTTCGGAGTTATGTTTCTTTGGGCTAGACCATATGTTTGACCAGAAGTTTTCCATGTCATGAAGTACTGGTGCTTTTTGAATTTCTATTCTGCCTGTTCTTAGTGAGTTGTAGAACTTCTTGGGGTTGTTACTGAATTGTATATTTTGATGTTTTCTATTGAAACTTTGTTTGTATCTTTTTAACCTATTGGAATATGCCAAGAGCTTTTGTTTTAGTGTATCTAATACAACTACTAGATCATCCTCATTGTGAGACTTGATGTGAGACTTATTATTATTATTATTACATTGGAGATCTTTTTAGATTACCTATCCCCTCTTTATTTCCAGAGAAAAGTATAAGAGATTATCAAAATCCAAAAAGTTTAAATTTGCGCGGTAAGGTAGCCGATGATAATGATTCCAGAGAATTGAAGGCAGTTCTCATATGAAAGGTGGTACTTCGGTATTAATCCGATTTCGTGGTTGACGATCGTGTTCACAGTAGAATAGATTTCCCGCGTAGTAAATTAGATTTTTTGAGATAGGAAGATATTTCCCGGGGAATAGCGCTTTCGTTCAGCACGAAAGTCTCCCAATTTCTAGATAATTTACGGCACGGGCCTTTTCTTTGCAGCGTCAAGTTCTCTAATATCGCGTAGGAGACTGCCCTAGGAATTTCGTTCTCGTTAATTGCAATGTGGATTCCTAATTTGCTCGTCTGTAGTTGTCGATTAATCTTCCGAAGAGGTAAATTAACTCCTCCCTTCGTTCCGTTGAGGGTCGAGGCCTTTGCCACAAATCGCTAAGGTCAAGGGCGTACTCAGCCCTTTTCCAGGTAGATGGAAGAAAAGTTTTTCTGGGACACTTTTTATAAGTGTTCTGGCTGCTGAATGTTAGTATTAGTATCAGTGATAAAAAGAATAAAACTGAATAAAAACTTGGGAATGACCACTGAATTTTTTATTGGTACGACGCGTTTCGACGCTTATGCGCCATCATCAGGTACAAAAAATACCCAACCTACCTCCTGTGAAGGACACCCCTCTGTCCTGGATGGGCATCCCTAACGGGCTGTACTCTCTTGCACCGTTTCCGCAAGACAAAGAGTCGCCCATGGCACCCACCACGTCGATGTCCCCCGGTCGCAGGTGGTGCACGCTCTCGGGGCGCTCCGCAGACCGCCACGGCACCTTCTCGCTCCCTTCGTCGCACGGGAAAGGCTCCGCGTCCGGTACGATCGCTTGGACAGAGTTCCAATAGCTGTCCGGCGGGTACGTTATGGACTGGACTTCCTGTGGACAATACAGACGAATCAGGTCAAAGGATGGAAGAAGTCTTAAGTCATGATATCGTTTGAAATTTCACGCTTACATTAGAGTTTCGACTATCCGAACGCCGGTCATCCGAAACGTCGGTCGACCGGAAGCAAATTCGCCTCTGGTCATCAACATAAATTTTGAACGGACCTAAAATCATGGTTTCGGAACGGTTCAGAGTGAGTTCAGATAAAGTTTCGGTTCACGGAACCGAACCGAAAGCAGGAATAAAAGTACCGGAACGAAAATATTTTGAACGAAAGCTCAAAGGGACGAAAGTACCGAAACGAAAATAGAACCGATCTGACTTCGGTTCGGGATAGGAAAAGCTTCGTTCCCACCTTCCCCCTTATTTTTCTGACTCTCATTCCGAGAATTTTTAAAGACGTAGATTGATGTATCAAAATGGCATGCCGCTACGACTCAACCGTCAAAGATTTCTCTTGGAAAAGAAAACGGAAAGTTTCAGTTGGTTTTTTGGTCTCTCAACATTACCTTAGTCTTCCAACCGATGGGCCAGGGCGGTTATGGAAAGGTTCTAACGTAAATCTCATGTAAATTCACAACCAATTTATTTTCCGACGAAGTTATGAACAACTTAGATCAGTCCATGAGAACAAAAGTAGGGAAATAGATTGCAGAACAGATAAGTTTAAGTTTTTGGTGTGATCGATAATAGGTGGATCGAAAAATGAGACCACAATGGCTGCCAATGAGACTTTGAAGTATATTAGTCGATGTATATTGAACCTCCAGATGACGATGTAATACGCTGAAGTGTGCGTCTTAACTGTAAATTAACGCATACTGTACAACACCTGCTGATTTTCAGTTTCGGAAATGCGGTTTACTACATATTGCCAAATGCTGTTGAGTGGACTCTCTTTATTGGAGTGTCAAAATGTATAGTGGTAGCTAAGCGTGGTGGAAGTTACGCACATGACCATTTTCCACGGAAGAGCATAATAATAATATAATAACAACGTTAATTATCGTGGGATACTCTTAGCCCCTGAGATAATGAAGTACCTACAGTTTTTCAAATTAATACAATTTTGAAATTCAAAAATTAGATAAATAATAGAGTGATGAAACTCAATATACAAAATCGAATTAATTATACAATGATGACAGGCAAAACAAAAAATACAAAAAACTCATTGTAAGCTTGGAATTCGTAATACAGCGGTACATATTACTGCAGAGATCACTACTAGGGTAACCTTTAAATACATGATTAAGCATATAAACCGTGAGGAAAAAGCTAATTAATGATAACAGTAATGATTACAAGTATAAAGTTGAATACATTCATGTTCAATAGATTAATTCTTCTTCAATATGTATAAGGCATCCAAAATAACATTTTTTAAAAATTTTACTTCGTTTCAATTTTAAACAGACAACATTTTAGGATTATTTATTAGGATATCATACACCTTGGACTTGAAAGCATGGATGGAATTAATATTTCTAACTTTAGATGGTAGAGAGTTCCATACTCTAGAAGCGGTTACGGTGAAGGTGAAGGTAGTGACGTGAAGTGTGCTATGTTGAGGGATGTGAAGGTATACGGGATGACTCCTAGTGGGTACTGTATGTAGATCTTTTTTCCAGGTAAATCTAGCAGATAGGTAAAGGGGATTGCGAATGGATAAAATTTTATAAGTAAGCAGAATAACATGGTATAAACGACGCTGTTTTAGTTTCAGCCAGCGTAATTGGGCTACCTACTACCAACAAACTAGCTCCATACGGATGGGTGAGTTACTTTCCGTGTTTTACTACCAGAGTTCCCATGGTTCGTTGCCTACTTCAAAATGTTCAAAGTGTTCAACTCATGTTAATAGCATCAAATTTCTAGCTGATTCATTTTTAGTATCCTACCAGTTGGTTGGTAGGTTTTTGGAGAGATCCTCATCCTAATCCGTTGTCACTCTTAAAAAATGGCCCGCCATTAGATCCTTCATATGATACTCATATCGTCTCCCTCTTCTTATTTCGTCCAGGATTCCTATCCTCTTCCTTCCTCTTTCTCTCTTCTCCAGTGTTCCTCCCTCTCTTGCCCTCTTCAGCATTCCCTCTCCTTTTCGATATGTCCTCCATCCATATCTTCTAACTCCTCCAAACCTCCGTCACCGGCCTCCTCTCCTCTCAAACCATATCCAATACCTCCTCATCCGTTTTTCTCTCCACCCAGCTCACCCTCTCCATTCCTCTCCGCACCCACATCGCAAACGCCTCAAGTCTACGTACATCCTCCCTTCGTAATGCAAAGAACAAGTCTCCGACTCATTCAGCGCCATACTCCTTATATAAGCCTTCGCCAGCCTATTCTTTATGTCTCTACTCAGATCCCCCTCATGAATCACTCCTCTTTAAAAATGTCCCTTTAGCCATGGCAAATCTACATTATTTCTCATTTACCTCCAGAATACTACCCAGATACGTTATCTGCTCGACTTGTGCCCGTATTCATAGTCGTATTCCTAGGAGTTACCTGGGTATCCCCTAGCCAGGTAACACTTAGGGGTCCCCTACGCTGAGCGATTCATAAACCTTACCTGGGTAACACCCGGTCAGGGGACGCCTGGGTAAGAGATTTAGCAACAATCCCGCAGAAAAATACATATGAACGGTTTCGCTGAATGGCTCTCGATGTTTTCGATGCTCATTTTTCACCGTAACCAAGCACGCTGTAAACAATAATATAGTGTACTGTTACAAGATGTTGATGAAATATGATTGAAGGAATATGAGAGTATGTTTACAATCATATATATTATTTCTCAAAGGTGTTTTTTTGTCGCAATGCCATAACTTGCATAATTCTTCATCAAACTTAATGATTCAAACATCGCTTTAAAGCTTATGTTCCCCGCTATTGACGAAAAATAGACAAATGGTTTAAAGTTAAAGTTTTTTCATTTAAAATTAAAATTTTGTTAAAAAATGATACATTGCCATCTGTTGACAATATAATCAAGTAATATGTTGGCTGTGGTTACGTGCTTAAAAGACTGTAGGAGGCGCCATCTATTAACACATCACTTTGTTAGATTGTTTACATTCTACATGCAATTAGTGTGACTGTTTACCGTTTACGTTTACGTTATGCATATTTAACACAAAACATAAATAACATAGATTTGTCATGGGAAGAAATAGGTAGAAGAACAGGAAGAAAGCAGGAAGAAACAGGAAGAAGCTGCACACTGTGCGAAATATTCGACAGGTAGAAGAACAGGAAGAAAGAAGGAAGAAACAGGAAGAAGCAGCATACTGTGCGAAATATTCGCACGGGTCAGCTAGTATTACTTAAATATCTATGTAATATGAATGGTGAGTAATACGAGGATGGTTCCATAAGTACCCATGTGTGTGAACAGAAGACGTTACTATGGAAAGTTGTCGATCGTTATTGTGTACTGCCATTAGTACAGTAATGTCAATTCGTCCCATGTATGGGCAGCAGTACTGCGTTATGGGAGCTTTGGGTGAGCTTCATGCCTAACCCAGGAAATCGACGGCCTGGGGGAGGATTAGGGGACGGTAGTCCCCTGGGTAACGACTATGAATACCATTTCTGAGCCAAGGGGTTCCCCTACACCTGGGGGACACCCAGGTAACGACTATGAATACGGCCCTTAATCTATTTCGGGTCCTCCCACCCTGAGGTTGTGCCCCACCTTCTTGCTTCTAGGGACTCTCATTACTTTCGTCTTTTTATGGATAATCTTCATTCCATTCATCTCGCACTGCACCTCTAATGCATTCATCTTTTCGACATCTTTTCATTTATATGAATTAGGTGCCTGCGACTCAAGTCAACATTGTGATACAGGAGACGATGGTCATGCTTGCTAAGTTACGGTCGCGGTGGATACACTAAACATAATAGACCGTAAACCGAGTAACTGGCACCTAGTTAGCTTAAACCCCTGTCAAAAAGTCGGTTTGACGGAAGATAGCTTCAGTGGCGTAACTGGTTAGCACACTTGACCGGCAGCCGGGAGACTCGGTACTGAATCCTGGTCAAGACGAATGATATTCAGCGCCACACTCCTTATGTGGGTCTTCACCATTTTTTTCATCGAAAATTTCATCCCTCGGTGGATACGCTCCCGTGCTAGTGACTGAGTATTATATCATTTGTGGTTGCAATGATTGAAAAAATGTCACGCCGAGTTCAATGTTCGAAAAAACATACATATTTGAATGGAAATTCGGGTAAATCTCTAACGCTGCGCCGAATAATACATTCATGACGTGATTTGATTCGGAAACAGTGATTTAATTATGATTCTTATATCATTTCCATTAATTAAAGTCCAGCTCGTTCATCTGCCATCGGGCAACAGGCTGACGCGTCTATGAGTTCTCAAGCTGCCTGCTAATTGTCTCCTGAACGACCGAAATGCATGCATAAGAGGGTGATTTCCTTAGCTTTTCTGGACAATTTGAATTATTCCTCAGTTTAATTTCCACTTCTGCCTGAATTGTGCATTTGCTCCAATGCATCCATCTTTAAACCTTTTGGTCGGACATGTAGAATATCGGGCATAAAATCACTTACGCGATTATTATCCAGCAGATGCTTAGCAAGTTGTGAGTTGGTATCCATATTTAAGTAACTTCGTGAATTTTATTTGATCCGTGTCTTAAAATTTCGTCCTGATTAAATGGAAGTTATCAGAGAGTCGAGCAACCTTTGCAACGAGTTTCTTTTTCCGCACCCCTCCCCACTCCTTTCCGAAAAAACTTCCCGTTTTTACAAACCCCTAACCTACGTTCCCCTGCTTTTCCACCCAAAATTTAGTTTGTTCTCCAACCCCCCCCCCACTTATTGGCGTTGATTTCTATCGTAACTATCAATAAATAACATGTAAACAATTGTACCTGAGGATGCAGCAAGCTGCGAAACGCGTAGTACATTAATAAATATTAGTGGTAAAGTACGAGGATTGTTTTCGTATGGATTCAAGGCTTTAGTTGGTTAGCGGTGGTAAACGTGAATCACAAAGTTGATGGTATATTTTTATAACATTTCAATTGGGCCGAAAAAAGTCTTGGACCACATTTCACATGAGTAAATCTGTATGTGTGATAGAAATAACCAAGCATAAAGTATCATCATCATATATATTATTACAGAAAGGTCTTTTTCTGTCATTCCGTATATGCTCCGTTAATACTGCACCTACAGTGATAAATGAGGTATCATTTTAAACGTTGAATCATCGGCATCTGACGAAAAATACAATCTCAGTCTCAAATTTCACTACTTACCCATTAATTTGACTTAAAAGTTTCGATTTTTCCATGTCGATTACTCGCACGAGGTATATCACTTCCACACATTTTTTTTATTCTAAACTTCAAAAAAAGGTTTAACATGAAAATAGTACGAAATGCACATAGTGATTGTACATGGGTGAATGGTCATCTGGTAAGTCAATGCAATTAAAACTTTTTGATTTCATATTTATATCATATATATTCGCTCTTGAATTCATTAAATCCTTCAGGTCTCCCACCTCATAAGTTGTTGGTAAAGAAAAATGCCATGGTAATGTTGATCCGCAACCTCAACGCCAAGCAAGGGTTGATTAACGGTGCCAGGTTAATTATTACTAATTTAGGCGAATACACAATCACTGCTAAATTAATTGACTCGAGTAGAACAGTCATAATTCCGAGAATTAAACTCACCCCTTCGGATCCGACCATGCCTTTCCAAATGACAAGAAAACAATTCCCAATCAAAGTGGCCTTTGCAATGACAATTAATAAAGCACAGGGTCAGACTCTTCAGAGAGCCGGATTGTATTTGCCAGAACCCGTTATTTTTGCATGGACAGTTGTATGTAGCATTTTCTAGAGTTCGCACTTTCCGTGATATTTATGTTTGTGTTAAAGAAACTCATAACCTAAAAGTTACAGACGACGACATTGTTACTTCTAATATTGTCTTTAAAGAAGTTTTGTAAATTGCGTGCCATTATGCAGTAACAGACGTCATGATTGTTCCTACTGGTACCAAACTCTCTTGCCTGTATTGTATTCATATGTTTTGTATATTTTTGCAAGAAAACAAGTATAAAGAAAGTACTTTATGATACACCTTCTTCTCTATTTAAAACCCAATTACACCGTTTCTTTAACATACTTATTCCCTGATAGCGTGAAAGTGCGAAATTTTCGCTAGGATTACCTAGTTACAAATGATTCCGGAATCATACTTAAAAAATTTCATTTTGATTTGTGGCGCGGAATTCGAAATTTAAGGTAGTTTTCAGCGAAATATCACTTCAACCAGAAATCTACGAATTAAGTTTCATTTTCTGAAATCAAGTTCTTTCTTCGTTTGAGGTCATACGCACATCAATGCGTTTTAAGTCATGAACAGAGATTCAAGCTGGCCTATTTTATCTTCGGTCTCTTTATTCCATGATTGTTTCTTGTGGTTGCGTTTTCTACCGTATGATTCATGCGATTTTCAACCTTGGCCTACCTGCGCAGTTCTTCCAGCACCTCATAGGGGGCGTTTCAATCACTGTCTTCGGACTTACTACTTTACCACAGGATGTGTTCAATCAGTTTCTCTCAACTTATGTTCAGTGTCTCGCATGCACTTTCTGCTTCGCTCACCCTTCACGCGACTCCGTATAAATCGACCAGTGCCTTCGCTTTATTTCGTTGGTTTGTCGGCGACATTACATTTTTCTTATTACCTTCTGCCATTTATAAATAAAAAAAATATTTTTTGGAAATTAGAGATTAAAGCTGTTTGATGACACAAGCCTTGGGTAAGTGAATTTCTCACATTTACGCAGAACATGTATCCCAAGGTTCTTAAAAAAAGTCTAAGGTTGCCTCAAGGTTTACCAAGCAAAGTTCATGCGTCACTGCGCAGGCGCGAACAGAAACTTGCCACGTCACTGGCGACCCGAGAAACCATATTCTCTGACGTGTTGCAAGCATAAGGTTCAGGGTGCGTTAGCATATACGCCTTTTAAATTATGAAAGGAATAGGTCAGCTGTGTGAGGTATATTTTGGTCTGAATTTACGATAAAATATTTTCTAGTGACGAAGAAAACCAAACCATCTCTCATTTCTTATTTAGCAGTAACCTTCCTTAGCGTATAGCCTATTGGCTATCGTCCTCGCATCTCATCGATATATTACAGTTTCGAGGCACGTGAATGGAAAGATTTCCCCGCTGCTTTTATTTCTTCGAATACTGCTTGTAAGTTTTATTGATTCCTCTAAAAAACCCAAGAAATTAAACGCATCATAAATAGTGTTGGTAAGTCTGTTAAAAAATTTAATTCCAACTTGAATATCTGACTTTTCTACTGACAAACTTTTTCACGGCATGGGCGTATGGGCGTATGATGGTAAAAAGACAACTGATTTGCTCGAAGAAGACGAGACTACAGACCAGGAAAAATTACGTGAAAACATTCGTGTGGATCGTTGGAAAGAAGACCAGAACAGACGATAAGCCTGGTGCTGGAGGAGGATGCTGAAGATGAAAGGGACGGAAAAGGTAAGAAATGACGAAGTTTACAGAAGAGTAGAAGAGGAAGGGACCTTATGGAACACCATACAGAAAAGAAGAGCCAGATGTATTGAAAACACCCTGAGACAAAATGGGTTTGTGAAGAACATAATTGAAGAAAAAATGGAGGAAGAAGTCCCCAGAGGAAGACCCAGGAATAAGTTCATGGACCAAATAAAGAGGAAAGTAGATAGGAAGAGATACCAGGAAATAAGGGACCTCGGAAGGGTGGAGGGATGAGGTCAACCAATACTAGGAATATACGACCAATGATGATGATAGACGTATGTTTCGGGATCCGTCGTCTGCAGTTCGCGATAGAACAATATTTTATGTATCTGGTGCATGACTTTGTCATTACTGATCCTCGTTTTAAAACCAAATAGAAATATTTTCGAATTTATTCTAATTAAAGGAATTTTGTCTTGTTTTATGCTGCGTATTCATTTACTTGGAGCCTTTAAGTTCGGAATTGACGTCGAAATATTTCTAATTTAATCTATTTAAAGGGATATTTTCGGGTTAATGTTACAGAATCAGTTACTTGTGCCGTTAAAATAATTTGAAAGCGATTGCTTTTTACGTCAAATAATGGCATCGTTGTTTTGGGCGACATTTGATAATTTCTCGTTTTAATTTCTATTTTTCATATGTTTTGTCATGCAACCATACTTCTTCAAACTCAGGAGATTCGAACTCAGGCCCACTGGGTATGTGGTCAGTTTTGTACTCACCGCACCGCCTATATTATTAGCCTGCGATATCACATGTTTTGCCACTTCGCTCTGGCTAGGCCACACCTCAAATACGCGCGAGCATTTGGGACCCTGGTCGAATAGATTTAACCAAAAAAATTAATTTAATTCAAAGGGAAGCAGCACGCTTCGTTAAAAACTGCTACAAGCGTACATATAGTGTCTCACAACTTTTAGAGGGATTAAGCTGGGAGTTCATAGCGACCCGCAGGCTACACGCTAGGCTTAGGTTGCTTGATAAATTCAGAACTGATATTTTTCCGAGCGACATAGAGTATATTATCATGACTCCTCATTACGTCTCTAGGTCTGACAGATGCGATAAAATAAGAGAGACACACTGCCGAGCAGACAGGTACAAAAACTCGTTCTTTCCGCGAACAATAAGCGATCACAATAAAAATTGAGCTCCACTAAAAACCCTCCTATAATACATGTCACCATTTCATCTCCCAAAACCTTACACCTTTACACGGCTGGTGACCTAACACCCCCTGCCACAGCCCATGCGGCGTCTAGCAGGGTATTATGCAGACGTAGGTATGAAGGCGCAAGTCCAAATCATTTCATGGGCGAATCTGAAACAAGCCTAATTTACCCAAACAGTATTCCGGGAGGAATTGCCGGAAATAATTTTGAAAAAATAAAATTGTAAAATCTCCGGAGTTTTGTGTTCAGAGACTGTGGTCATTTTAGTGGTGGGTGGATGCAGTTTATTTTCGTTAAGTTTTTGTCAAATAATGCCGAATGAAAGTGTACTCCGTTGATGCTGTTCGAAATTAAGGTCATGTAAAAAAAGGATGTATATTAACTCATGGGGCGATTGTTCGTTGAGTTATGATATATATATATATATATAAATGTCACAGGCGTGACTGGCAGTTACACATAGAACACACACAAAAAAAGAAAAACTCACAGATATTTTTATATATTCGGCGGACACAACCGCCTTCTTCAGAAATAAGTAGGTACGTACCTACTTATTTCTGAAGAAGGCGTTTGTGTCCGCCGATGATATAAAAATATCTGTGAGTTTTTCTTTTTTTGTGTGTGTTCTATGTGTAACTGCCAACTGCCAGTCACGCCTGTGACATTATATATATATATATATATATATATATATATATATATATATATATATATATATATATATATATATATATATATATATATATATATATATGTACAGTTCGCTGAACTGAAAACAAAATGCCAAATACTCACGTGTTTTGAAACTCCGCGATGAGCTAGCGCGTAGGAGCCATAAAACGGCATGAAAAAAATCACGGGGACAAAGCTCTTTCTTGTAGGCAACGCCCTTGACACATGTAAAGAAAGTTTTTTCCCCCCGCGCGAAACGATTAGCCTCGTCTCAGGACACGCCAAGTTTTATGCGGTAAGGCGTTCCTCATTACGCAAGTCGTTTGACCTTGCGTCGTCTCATCCGATACCTCTAGGGAAATTCGTGCGTAATATCAGCCGGCCCAGCCCCGAGATGGCGGAGAAAGTGAAGCCTTGATCGCGAGACCGACTTCTACTGATGACGTGCGCGTCGAAAATTCAAGTTTGCTCTCTAGGTCAAGGCGATGAAGCTACTAGGGCGCACCGCTCTAATCAAATGCAAATTGGAATGAAGAAAACAATGGTGTGTTTTTTGTTACCATCCTCTGAGTCGTGTTATTTATATGAATTATTTTATTTGTTTTTATTCTAGTGTAAAACTGGGTCATGCGGTCCAATTCTAAGTTCGTCGGGTGGGTTGGTCGTTCAAATGGGAAGGAAACCGAAAGGTGAGGTCGTTTGCTCTGTTCAAGGAGGTTTCCTCGCGATTGAGTTCGCGGAAACCAATACTTAACACTTTCGCTGCTAATCCCGTCATTTGTCATGTTGCTGCTGCTGAGAAACATATTCCAGCCAACTTACAATTAAAAAAAGGTAGAAAAATCAAGTTTTAAGGCAATATCAACAGCATTTTTCTAAGTAATAAAGTTATTTTTCTGTGCTCGCATGAATAAAGCTTAAAATACGCAGCATTCTACCGAGAAATATATTTAAATGCCCAGCAGCGAGAGTGTTAATTCAACCTTTTTCGCTTATGCTGCTGAAAGGTACTGCTTTCTCGTATTTCAGTGATTAGCTACGAAGAGCTGCTATTCCGAATGGGCAGCAATCGCGTTCCGCCCGTTGCAATACAAATCCGTTTGCCGTCTTATGGCCAGCTGCAGGAACAACACATATCGACCGCTCCTAGCCGCAAAGTATTATCTCAAAAAAATCATTCCATTCAGGCGTATCTTGAATTCCTAATTCCACAAAATCGTATGTGTAAAATTTGAGCCGTATAAACGTATCTGAAATTTCGTCCATGAAATCGTATGTCAGAATACCAGTCCACAAAGCCGTATCTCGAAAAATCAGTCCAGATAGCAGTATCTCGGCCAATAATTTAATTTTCGTTTTGGGAACTCGATTACCATTCATCTTTTTAAAATTATAATATATTAAAATATATAATCTAATTAATAAAATTATAATATAATTTTTTTTAAATGAATGAAAATCGAGTTCCCAAAACGAAAATTAAATTATTGTCCGAGATACTGCTATCTGGACTGATTTTTCGAGATACGGCTTTGTGGACTGGTATTCTGACATACGATTTTATGGACGAAATTTCAGATACGTTTATATGGCTCAAATTTTACACATTCGATTTTGTGGAATAGGAATTCAAGATACGCCTGAATGGAATGATTTTTTGAGATACTAATTTGCGGCTAGGAGCTGTCGATATGTATTCGATAAAGTTATGGGACCCAAAAGCCATGACAACCATTCAATAAGTGTTGCACAAACATTCGATAAATTTATTGGTTTCATTACTTATGGCGTGTTGTTATGAGTTCCAGCAGTAGCCAAGATGGCGGGTGTGGTGAAATTTTTTCTCCATGGTGTCAATTGCTAATGACTCGAATGAATTCATCAGAAAAAAAATATATTGAGCTGTTTTATGAAATCGACTCCTCGTTGAAGGTTGATAAACGATGTCGATTTGAAGGACGAGGTGACCAACCTCCAATGCTAATATTCCCGTGGAAACTTTGCCATGATTTTTGATAGCCGTTTAAAAATCTGAAAAAAATACATCACATATTGTATTTTAGACCATTAATTTTGAGTTTTCAGTTATCCCTGAATTAATTCATCGGATTTTGTGTAATTTCAGGCACCAGCTTCCAATGCCGTCCTTCGAACACTTTTCGTGGCGGTCCACCGAGGACCAAATTATTGTCTGTGTAAACGTGTTTACCTTGCTCGTGTCAAGATTTCCTCATAATATACTCTCGAAATGATTACCGCCTACATGTAATAATTCGGCGATGCTTCCAGTCGGAAATATAGTGGTGCATCTCATGACTGGATCAATATGGAGTTATACTTCGATTTTAGGTGCTGCAACTCCTTAACCCTTTGAGTGCCAACCGATTTTCTAGGTATTATGCTAAAATTGCCGAGGCATTTTTGCTGATTTTGCAGTAGTTCAGGAAAAAAAATTGTCTCAAATGTAAGTGAAGGTAAATATTCAAAAACTCAAGGATAACTTTATTATATGTGGTTTCACCTTTTTAATATATTATTTGACGATTTTTTTTACAAAATATGAGTTCAGTAAGAATTTACGCCATTTTGACGTATTGGGGAAGCAAAATCTAAGTAAATTTTATAAAAACGTAGCACATGTAAGACCAAAGTAAGGTAAACGCCAGTGGTCAATTCAGAAACTGCAAGGGTTAATCTTCATAAGTAATCTGCATTTAGGTGCCATCTGTGACCAATAAGTGAAATACCAGTATCTAAGAGTGACATTGCAGGAGGAGCGCTATCGCGCTCCTGGGACTTTTCGCGAGAGACAGGAGGAGCGCGACAGCGCTTCCCGGCACTCGAAGGGTTAAGTTGCATCATTCTCCCTAAGTCAAGTCCTTAACCCTGAGACGTGCCTCCTAGCCCGTGAAATGATTTGAATCTGAGTCATTCAGATTGTCAGACGAACGCGTCAAATGTTTTACTGCTGCCTGTTTTACTGCGGACAGAATGAATCATAGTAGTAAGAGCTCATTCCAGCGTGAATGACACTTGTGCCGAGCACGTCCATTAAATTGCAAATTGTCAAGAAATAACATGAAAGAGAAACTAGTGTTGCGAATGTTTACCGATGTTAAGGTAATACAAGCGAGATAGTTCCATAGTCATAATACAGACCATATTCGTTTTACTTAATACGTTTATTAATTATAATGCTACGTTGTTCGTAATTCGCGCTCCAGCCACCTTAAGGTAGTTCGAACGAAATATCATTTTACCTGGAAAGCAACGAATTTGGTCTCATTTTAAAGAATAATATATGACTCCTGAAATTCAACCCCTTACCGCATTACTTTCCGAGATATTTTCCTGAAAACACCAGCCCTTTTATATGGGAAATGGTATGTGTATGCACTCCAGAGAGACCTAATATTAAAAATTAGGCGTTCCCTACACTTAGATCTCGTCAAAAAAATCAACGGTGTGCAGTTTGTGTGATTTATCAACTATTTTTGAAAATTTATCGTATCGTCACCGCAGTGGGTTCTTGGGTATCACAAAAAACCTTCCGTTATTTAACGCAGTCAAGCAGAGTTTCAAACGCACCGCGCGAAAAAAATGAATCAAGTTAAAGACTTATTTGATATTTTCATTCAATCACCTACCATTTCTTTCATATAAAACTGTATTATTGCACTATTAATAATGCAAAATGTAATTCGTGTGTCTCACGTTTGGTGAAAATAAAACGTATAATATTAATTATTCGTAAACGTATAATAACGTATAATATTAGTAATAATAATTAATATAATAATTATGATATTTCGTTCGAACTACCTTAAGGTGGTTGGAGCGCGAATCATTAGTCGTTGAGGTCGTTGAGTCGTTTTAATAACTTTTAAATAAAGTCGAACAAAAAATCTATGGACCAAACTTCACCCATGTAAATCAATTTATACGTTGGAAATAGTTATGCATGTTTGTGTAGTGTAGGATAATTATAGAGTAAGACTTAGGTTTTAGATGCTGCGACTCCTTAAGTTTCATCGTTTTCCCCAAGCCAAGTCCTTAACCTTGAGACGTGCGTTCTTACCCGTGAAAGGATTTGAATGATTATACCGTGATGGCAACGGCAGTATTGCACGGTTTTATAGAATACTAATTCCTGAGTTTAAAGGGTATTGGATAATCGGAAAGTGTGGAGAGTCGTTCTTTTTCTACCTCTACTCCAAAGAGACTGAATCATTCCATCAATAGAAATTTCCCCCTTATTTTTTTTGGCTTATTCTAACTTCTAACGTTTGATGCAAGAGTTTTCACAAAAACTTTTTTTTCTCAATTAAACCATTGTGATGACGTGGGTTTGCCGGGCGGAATCCGATTAACAAAGTGAAAGCTGTAAACGAATACGTGTTTTTTTAAATTTTGTATGCCACCTTGATATTTAATTGGAACCATTGGAATAATATGCATGATTTTTTTCTCGTTTAGGAGAACATCTGCTCACATGTCATCGAATTATTTCGAAATATGCCAAGTGCCATAAGAATTCGCGTTAAGAATAGCATTTATTTGCCGAGAAACTAAATTAACAGCATGCAATTCTTTTCGCTTTGTTATGTACGATACATATTATTACTAATGAGTATGCGCATGAAATGCTACGCCCAAGTCTGTACGCAAACGGTAATCGCTCCAGCCGTCTTAAATGAGAAAAATTGGGAAACTGCCTAGCCTTCAGAAATTTTCACTAATAGAGTACAACTCATTGAAATGACTAAATGGCTACGCTTCGTATTAGGGATATAGAACAGTAATTATAGTGAGACTCAATTCATAACTGTAGGCCGCAATTGAGCAAATCGGAGTCAGAAAGATGCGCATTTGAAACGAGGAGTATTCACCGAGTGCTACCCCAATAAAAACAGCGAAAATGATCGCATTTGTAACGCATGCTCCTTTGAGAAAGCACAAATAAGACCGTGAAGGCGACGGGAATATTTCACGGCTTTAAAAAAAAATGCAAATGCCTTAGTTTATAGGTTGTTGGAAAATCAGAAAGTGTGGAGTGATGTCATTCAAGTTATCCCTTTTCTACTACTTCTCCGATGAGATATGATCCTGTGAGTTCGTGGATTTAAACCTTTGCTTGTGTTTAAACTGTTTGTTTCCTCTTATTGGAATTCCCAGAGCATGGGGATAACTTGTGATTTTACGATCGAAGTTCATGCAAAATTCTTAATTGTTCTACTCATGGCAGGTTGCAAGAAAATTTAGTTATGGAATCAAAAGTTATGAGATCCATAAAGTTATAGAACTCATAAATATATTCGGGTTGCAGGAACACATCTATTAGTTACTTTACTTATTTACCAATAGTTACTAGCTTCGAATATTTGATCTAATCTTCCACCGCTGGATAAAAGTTACGAAAGTTTAGCCTATGAATAATTGATAATGCACATTATAATTAGTCAGTAAGAGTAAACAAACTGGTCACTTGCATGAAAACAACTCTTTTATGAAGTAATTAAGTCTCTAAGCGGTTCATTGCGCATCCGCCATCTTGTCTACTTATGGAACTCATAACTCCATGTCATAAGTTATGAGACCAATGAATTTATTGAATGTTCGTGCAACACTTATTGAATGGTTGCCATGGCTTATGGGTCCCATAACTTTATGGAATAAATATGTTACGTTCCTGCAACTGGCTATCAGTGAAGTTAACGCATTAGCGTAGAGAATCTTTCGATAATGGAGACGGTAAATGGCCTCACAAGTGAAATAAAACTTTTAATAAACTATCAAATACCAGGTTAAAAAAGGTGTGGAAAATCGAAGCTTTGTACAGCATCTTAAAATCAGTTTATGTATGGAACTTTGACCTCTACACTGTAATTTTTACTTTTAATGTTGTCTCGTGTTTGTTTTCCTTATCTGTTTGTGCATGTTTTCTTTTTAACGACGTCGTTACGTTAAAGTTGCATTTGATCCTTTCGAAGCAAAGTAGATCTTGTCGTTGAGATTGCAGTTAGGCAGAACCTCAGGGAGTATAATTTGTATCTACAGATGAATGAAAGGGACAATACAATACGCAAAGCCTTCAACTGAAAAATCACGATCTGTTTACCGAAAAATTCAGTCTGCATTCTCTCGTTGAAAATATCATGCCTCACGTTGTATCTCTGTAACATTACCTAAAAGCTGCAAATATTTAATATGTTGGCATAAACTCAGAATCTCATTGCAAACATAATTTTCTCTATCACTCGGTAAGATGTGCAACTTCATACTTTCATGCATCTTCATTGAAGTTTTGGTTGTAAGACATAGGCTTTTTGAGCGAATTTAGCCAAATTATCCCGCGACGGGAATTAAGTAAGAAATTCTATCGCAGTCGGGACTTGCTAATTTATCACCGAACAAGGCAAAAAATGTATATTGTTTCAGCAACTTCTTATGTTTTATAATTGTCAACCAACATTATCAAAACTGACTAAAATTGACCCACTCAATTTGCCACAAATGTTTGCTATTAGGTCGTCCAGAAGTCATCAGAACACGTGATCTCCAAAAATATTGAATCTACAAGTCAATCGACAAACCTTTAAAGGTGGGTTTACATATGCAAGTCACTTCCCTGACAACAGCCTTGGAATTCGCTTACAAGCGACACTTCGTTGTGTCAGCTCGCACTTCCATAGCAGTAGTGGTCGATAGTGGTGGTAATCGACCGCGGTTACTACTTGCGAGGAAAATAGACTGGTTTCTATTTTGCGTGCAAGTAGCATATCGATTCTGCGATAGAATCGCGTCGCATCCGGAGGAATCTTGGTCACATGACTGTAAACAGAGATTAAAAATGTAAACAAAGAATAACTTAGTAGGAGGAGAACTCATTGTTGCTTATGTAAATATTTATTTGCACTTGAAAATATTTTGAATGCTGAAGAACCCTGAGGTAAGCTTTATGACTTATCTCGTATTAGATATTAATAATTACTGTCACAATTGACGCACTCGTTTCGACGTACTAATGCATAACTATTGTAATTCGTACAAATAAATTAAACCCACGAATGCATATGGGACCCAAGCAGCGATGTATGAACGCCATTTTTGCCAAATTTGGGCGATTTTCGTAATTACCGTTCTCATTGTTCACTTCCGTCATCCATTTGTTTTTAGAAAAAAACGGAAGTAATGTGTACGCAGAACGATACCCTGCATGTGGCAATACGATTCGAGGTATTGCTACAGTCGATACTTCCATCGAAGCCAACTTTTATGTGTAAAGCCGCCTTAACTTTGTATAGAATGATTCTTTTCTGGAAAACCACTTTCAAGTCCAGTTTTTTATGATAGAGCGGACAGCTTACTTACCAATGTTACGTTATTGGTCGCTCCTATACAAAAAATACTAATTAGTAATGATCATAGATGACGATGTAAAAATCCACCGTAATAAAAAATCGGGAAGGGATTCGAATGGCATATTCTATTTGACCGTTCTTACTATTATCGTTATTTATCGTTATCATTATTTCTAGTCATAACCTTGACATTTGACAGTATTTCACTCGCCAACATCAACCTTTCTGTCATGCCTTTCGAGCCATTGACTCGCACATTCGGCCAAGGAAGACGCACTCGTTGATTCGGTTAAGTTCCCTACCGGATACACTCGTCGGGCTGCCCTCTACTGTCTTCTTATCAAACACAATTTCGTCAACTTTGGCCGCAAGGACCTTACTTTCTCTCCTACTCTTACCACACACAAGATATCCCGGTGCTCTTACTTGCCTCTGTTGATCAGCTTTACCGAATTGTCTCTCTCTCTGTTTGAACTCGTGGTTTGGCGAGTTGGCTGGGACACTGTATTTCTAGGGACCCTCAAGTCAGAGACTAGAGACCAGCCATGACGGATGGCCCGCTCTGGGTGCGTAATTTAATGGAGTAGTTAATTGAACACATAAATATGAGATTGTTAAATTACTAACAATTATTTTTAAGTATAAATATTAAATTAAACATTTAATAATCAGGATTACTCTTATAAAAGTAAAGGATTCGTTGTCAGTGTTGTAAGTAAGCGATGTTCACAAATATCTGTGCCGCTCTTCATTTAAAATGCGCGGTTCTCATTGGTTCCGCCATGTTCCGTGGCCAACCAATCAAAAGTGGTATCGAGGATTCCAGTCTCTGACTCGAGGGTTTCTATGTATTCCCATCCTGATGGCCCAGGTTCAAAAATCGGATTCTGTGGCATAGTTTTATTCAAGCAAACCCAGATCCTACTTTGAGAACAGAATTTCTGGCACAAGACCTAATTATAACCTCTGGCATGGAAACAGCTTGTCGAACAATTTTTTATTTCATGTATCCTATGTGTGGCATGGGGTGATTCCACACCAGGCATGTAAGCACTCATCCCAGCTGAAATCAGAACCGCGCACTTTCCCTCGGCCGCTAGGCGCTGGCCAAAAGCAGTCAGGATGACAATGCGCGGTCTGACCAGAAACTGGGAAAGTGCTACGCAGGCGAACATGCTACCATGCAGTACACTAGTTATGATACAGCTACTGGTAGTACTATTAATTCGACTGATAAATTAATTCGACTACAAGGTCCTAAATCATACATACAGCTAAATCATGCCAGAAATTTCATGCGGAATGTGTTGTTAGTAATGATGGTAAGACATTAAGCATACCTAGTGTGGGTCATTGTTTCCTAATACTAATCTATCGCAACTATTAAGATCCCTTATAGTTCGTTGAAAAAATGACATTCTAAATCTATCCGTTCCGCAGTCCTTTGTGTTATATATAATCTTATGCCTGTGATCGTTTCTGTCATAATAAACCTAAAAACCCAAAGAAAAACTTGGTTAAAAAAATGAATTTAACCAAAAATGGACCGATTATGACGTTTAAGACAAATTTAAGACAGTCAGATTTGACTAATGGCTTAAAGGGGAGGATAGGGAGTATTATTTTCGAGAGTATTTCGGTGAAAACAATATATAACCAAAGAATATACACATAATGGAGATTAGTGGATGGAATCAGTGGGCTACACTATGGAAACGACTCAAGAAAAGGATGTCAAGCGCATTAATCATCGCTCAACGCAAGAAATTGACTACCATCTGACCCAGGTATTACGGGTGGATGGAGAAAAAGGTGATGTACCCACAAAAACCGTTTCCAATTTACTATCATTCGACTTTCACACACTGTTTGATTTTTAACTTACGGGAGTTACGTCGAGGGCGCTAATGAGGGCAATGAGGGGGGCAGACATACTGGAAAGCGAAATAAAATAAACTCCATATCTGACGCATAAATTTATTGGTACACTCCTTACCGGTTCCAACATTCGCTCGTCACTTTCAAGGAGAGTGGATCAATTGATTAAAAGAGATTGGTATGTGTGATCATCATATTAAATCGTGGGTAAACACATGCGTCTCAGTTTTATTGCACATAACTGTTGCTAATGATAATGATTTTTCATTAACATCACATTAGTTGCCGTTTACTTTGCCAAAAATTTTCGTCATTACGATTTGATCTCTAGGGAGAAAGTGTACAGGGATAAAAGGATTAACTTTGCAATTACACGTTGTGAAAGATTTTTTTTACGACCGGTTTCGCCGCAGTGCAGCATCATCAGGTGATGCTGCACTGCGGCGAAACCGGTCGTGAATAAATCTTTTACAATGTGGAATTGCAAAGTTAATCCTTCTATCCCTGATATCAAGGAATTCCACCTAGTGAGGTCTGAAACTATCGAGAAAATGCACATTTTTCCCTTCCTATAGATACGCTCTTTTGGGGACCTTGCCGGAGTACTTGTTTTTTGCGCGCTAATGGCTATAGCCATCGTCGGCCCCTTCTAAATTCGAAACACCTTTTGCATGTTACTTGAACCAGTGATGGATATTTCATGATTAGTTTCATGTCTTTGCAAACACTTTGAGAGACAGAAAATTGCTTCAACCTGCATTTTAAGGCTACTGGCTCCGAACAGTGGGATTGAAAAATAATCTCTTCATATTCACTCTAAATGTTCTGCCTTTCTTTCTTGCGTGCGTGTCAACAAAGCAGACCCCGCTTTCTCATACTTGGGACTTTACATTACTGATTCGCAGGGCACCTGATGGATCGTTAATATTACTGACCTCTATACGATATATATATATATATATGTTTCAAGACATGTCCCTCTGCTACGTGGTCGTTCATTGCTCACGATTCATCCGTTTGGTGAGACACCTCTATAACAATTCCTAGATTTTAGCAAGGAAAATTTTATTTCAACTGATAAAAATACCTGAAAAAATTACACTCAAGGTATTTTGAGCAAAATGTCATTTTACCTAGAAATCAATGAATTTGATTTTATTATAAAGAAAAATATGTCACCCTTCCATTGACACCAAAAATTCAACCCCTTACCCCATTACTTTCCGAGATATTTTCCAAAAAATACCAGACCTTTTATATGGGAAATGGTACGTGAACGCACTCCAGAGAGACCTTATATTAAAAATGAGGCATTCCCTACACTTAGATTTCGTCAAAAAATCAACATTGTGTACTTTGTGTGTTTTCTCCACTATTTTTTAAAATTAATGATATTGTCACCGCAGTAAATTATTCGGGATCACAATAAACCTTCCGTTTTGATGGAGTTTCAAACGTACCGCGTGAAAAAAATGAGTCAAGTTAAAGACATATTTACATATTTTCATTTGATGACTTACAATTTCTGTCATGTAAAACCGTATTATTGCACCATTAATAATGCAATATTTAATTCTTGTGTCCCATAGCTGGTGAAATTAAAATGTGCTTTTCGAATATGGTCTCTATTATGATTAGGGAACTATCTCGATCGCACTACCTTAAGGTGGTTTGAGCGCTAATCGAGATTCGTCGAGGGTAAGTTTCAATAATTTTTGAAGAAACTCGATTAAAAAGTATTGGGCCGCAATTTACTCAAGTACATCTATTTATGCATTATAAATGACCGTGCATGTATTTATACAAATAATGAAAAAATATATGTGTTCACAATATTTGTCTCAATCAAAGCATTGTTATGACATGCGCTTACGGCGCAAAAGACGAAATTGAACCAAAAATATTGTATTTAAAGACATGTATTCTCTTCGGCATGATACCCTCTTATTAATTAGGAGCTATTATAATGATATGAAACGTATGTTTTCTCGCTTAGGAGAGATTTGTAAATATTTCTTCGAAGTTATTTAGATTGGGTCAAGCGCCCTTAACCGCCGTGTTAAAATAGCAATAAATTTCCAAGAACCTTATCGATAACATGCAATTATTTTCGCTTTTATCTTTACGTATATCTAATGAGGATTGGATTGGATTTTGGGGAGGCGACCGCCAGCTAAGGTCATTTGCGCCGTAGGGGATAGGTAAGGGAGGAAGGGTGGATAGAAACCCGGCGTCGGCATTAGCCTGCTCTTAACGAAAGGCGCCAAGGGGACCACGGTTTGACGTCTCAACCGACAGACGAAGTACTGTACTTGTAGCGCCCTCCACAGGACGCTCAAGTAGGGATCGGGTTTCCTTTGAAAAACATCCTCATCTGCAGGGATTTGAACCCTGGCCGCACGTATGGTTAGCCAGTACTCGAGCCACCACACCAACTCAATCCCCTACTAACGAGCGCGCTTGCGAAAAGTTTCACGCAAATCTGTTCATAAACGGAAATCCCTCCACCCCCATTAATGGGAAATGACAGTAAAATCAAGTTATTTCAATTAGTAAACCTCACCAGTCATTTAACTACTTTCAAAGCTTAAAGTAAAGATTTGCAATTCGTTTTTAAATCAAGAGCGCTGTGCTTTATGGAACAGAAACATGGAGATTCAGGATGAAAGAGGAGAAATGTCTAGAGGGTTTAAAAAAAATGGCTGTGGGGAAGAATGGCATGTCTAAAATGGAGTGATGGAGTGAGAAACGAGGAAGTTCCGGCAAGGATGAATGAGAAAATTTTGAAAAAAATAATAAAGAGGAAGGCAAACTGGAAGGGACTCGTCCTGAGGAAAGACTTCCTGCTGAGAAGATTATAAGAAGGAAAGACGGAGAGAAAGAGTGCGAGAGGGAGACAAGGAAATGATATGTCGACTGATATTATGAATGGAAGGATTTACGAAGAGCTGAGGGAGGCAGCACAGGATAGACGAGCATGGAGTGAGCAGTTCAATTTAAACCTGTCTGAGAAAAGATTCTCCTTAGAAGAAGAACACTGGTAGTTGCGGATGCAATAATGAAACCATAGTAATATCGTAAAGGAAAGCTTTCACTCAGTGGAAGGACGTCATTAGGATCAAGAAAAATTTTGTGACTTCCACAATTTATTTAAAAGTTAACGACCGGTTTCGGCTGTGAAGCCATCTTCAGGTCTACTGCGGAGGCTGTCAGGTCTACTGCTGAGGCCGAGGCTAAGAGGCTGTCAAGCCATCTTCAGGCTGACGTGCGAGAAAGATCCTTGCATATACGTCCTTATATATACAGGGTGTCCCATAAATGTCACGCCACAGTGACACTGGAGCCAGGGCAGCCTAAGAGGAACCGAACTAGCCTAATTTGACCTCAGTAAAAGTTGCACGGTTTTCAAGATATTGCCAAATTAAAGCTTTTTCAAAAATTTCACTTTTTTTACATTTCTAGTCCCAGAATTCACTTGAATAGCTCTCAATTTGGCTCTCTGATGGGGCTACTGCCACAAATTAACAAACAAAGTACTCTATCCATCCCATTTTTTTGAAATCCGATAAAGTTAGACAGGTATGGCGGCTTTCGCGTTTCTTTTGTTTGTTCGGACCCCGTGGACCCCCTCCCTCTCGGGCCTCTGTTCCAGGTAGAAGTCGGCACATGAGTCACAGTTGGAAGATTAAAAGAGCGGCCCTAATGAGAACGTTAAATTATCCGATTGAATTCTGGGACTAGAAATGTAAAAAAAGTGAATTTTTTGAAAAAGCTTTAAATTGGCAATATCTCGAAAACCGTGCAACTTTTACTGAGGTCATATTAGGCTGGTTCGGTTCCTCTTAGGCTACCCTAGCTCCAGTGTCACTGTGGCGTGACATTTATGGGACACCCTGTATACTTACCTATACTGTATTCATGTATTTCTATATATATGTATATATTCCATGGCATGCGACAACGACACTTGAGATTCGAATTTCCCAATTATTGCGTTACCGGGATTCAATTTATATTCAATTTCAATTACATGTCAAGCCTTCAGGTCTTCAGGACTTGAAGATTGCTTGACATCCATTTCCTTCCATTCATTATATCCGTCAACATATTATTTCCTCCTTCTTCCTCTCCCCTCCTCTTTTCATCTTCCTCTTCACCCTCCATCTTTTCTCCTAATATTCTTTTCAGCAGGCAATCTTTCCTCAGGACGTGTCCCATCCAGTTCGCCTTCCTCTCTCGTGTTGATCTCAAAGTATTCCTGTCCTCATTTATCCTTGCCAGCACTTCCTCGTTTCTCACTTTATCAGTCTATTTTAATCCGAAACTTGTCGTAAACTTGTGACAAAATTGTGGAATTTACAACCTTTTTCTTGATCCTTTAAACCGAAGTACATTTACGGAAAAAATTACAATTTTTTTCCACAATTTTAAGTTTAAATTGTTTATAAAGAATTCTATACCAGTAATACAATGGGTACGGAGGCTTCAGCGGTGATTTATTGAAGTCAGTTCATTCGGGTTTTTCCCGCGTTGATTCATGTTAACGGAAAACAGTTTCGCCAACGTTACAGCTAGCGAAACTGTTGCCCGTTAACATGAATCAACGCGGGAAAAACACGGATAAACTGAACCCAGTAATACAATACAAATTTCCTGCACAAATAACATACGAATGGGGGATCGGGTTGGTGTGGTGGCTAGAGTATTCGCCTACCACAAGGGCGGCCAGGGTTCAAATCCCTGCAGAGGCGGGTGTTTTCAGAGGAACCCGATCCCTACTTGAGTGTCTTGTGGAGGACACTTAAGTGGAGTACTCCGTCTGTCGGATGAGACGTTAAGCCGTGGTCCCCTTGGCGCCTTTCGTTAGGAGTAGGCTAATGCCGACGCCGGGTTTCTATCCACCCTTCCTCCCTTACCTATCCCCTATGGCGCAAATGACCTTAGCCGTCGGTCGCCTCCTCAAATAGCCAGTCCAATCCAACATACGAATGTAGCCCTGCAACAGGCCCGATAGCCACCGGAGCAACCTCATGTGAGGCAACCGAGATAAGCTTTCTTCGCGTTCGAACGGTAAGCGATCCGACTAACCTTCATGATTTGATCCATTCCGCCCACATCGCTGATGAGTCTCGGGACACTTCCACCGCGGGCGCCCTCCGCAAAGTTCGTCCTGGAGACGAAAGCGACGGTGCTCAACAATAGGATCCCCCCGGCGGTCGACATCACTCTGTTGCTCCCGTGAACTGACGACGTCCCGACGTGAGCCATCGCACTTGACGTCTTTGCGCGCAACCGCGTCCGGGGCGGGGGTTTTTATGAAACCACGCCGTCCCGCGGCGGCCCGCTCGAGTTGTGCGGCGGAGAGGGGAAGGGAGCGATGCGTGGGAAGGGCTGAACGCAGGAGACGGGGATGAGTATAACGAGCAAGGGCAGGAGAACTGGGATGGGGCACCCACAGCACGCGAACCAATCCCGCGTGTCCGCGCACCCACCACGCGTGTCTATACCGTCGATTTTTGTTTTTTGAGCGGGCGAGAGTTTTTTTTGTCTCTCTCTCTCTCTCCGTTTGCCTTTAAAGCCAGTATCTCACAAATATGCTCGTCAGTTTATTCATGCATATACGAGTGCAAAGTTTGGTTGGTGGGGAAACGAAGCTTTTGGAAGAGAATTGACGCCGATAAACTACTCTAGGTCCGATAGAAGCGCTAACGCGAGAGAGATACGTTGCCGAACGGAAAAGTACAAAAATTCGTCAATTTATTCAGGCATATGTGAGTACACTGTATAGTTGCTGAGGAAACGAAACTTTTGGATGAGGATTGAGTCCTATAAACTACTCTAGGTCCGATAGAAGCGCTAACGCGAGAGAGATACGTTGCCGAACGGAAAAGTACAAAAATTCGTCAATTTATTCAGGCATATGTGAGTACACTGTATAGTTGCTGAGGAAACGAAACTTTTGGATGAGGATTGACGCCTATAAACTACTCTAGGTCCGATAGAAGCGCTAACGCGAGAGAGATACGTTGCCGAACGGAAAAGTACAAAAATTCGTCAATTTATTCAGGCATATGCGAGTACACTGTATAGTTGCTGAGGAAACGAAACTTTTGGATGAGGATTGACGCCTATAAACTACTCTAGGTCCGATAGAAGCGCTAACGCGAGAGAGATACGTTGCCGAACGGAAAAGTACAAAAATTCGTCAATTTATTCAGGCATATGCAAGTACACTGTATAGTTGCTGAGGAAACGAAACTTTTGGATGAGGATTGACGCCTATAAACTACTCTAGGTCCGATAGAAGCGCTAACGCGAGAGAGATACGTTGCCGAACGGAAAAGTACAAAAATTCGTCAATTTATTCAGGCATATGCGAGTACACTGTATAGTTGCTGAGGAAACGAAACTTTTGGATGAGGATTGACGCCTATAAACTACTCTAGGTCCGATAGAAGCGCTAACGCGAGAGAGATACGTTGCCGAACGGAAAAGTACAAAAATTCGTCAATTTATTCAGGCATATGTGAGTACACTGTATAGTTGCCGAGGAAACGAAACTTTTGGATGAGGATTGACGCCTATAAATAACTCTAGGTCCGATTGAAGAGATACCTTGAGAGAGATACGTTGCCGAACGGAAAGGTAGAGAAATTCGTCAATTTATTCAGGCATATGCAAGTACACTGTATAGTTGCTGAGGAAACGAAACTTTTGGGTGAGGATTGACGCCTGTAAACAACTCTAGGTCCGATTGAAGAGATACCTTGAGAGAGATACGTTGCCCAACGGAAAGGTACAGAAATTCGTCCTTCCCATGCACAATAAATGACCAAAATAAATACTTAGCTTCACTCCAAACACTCCCAAAATACCCTTCCCTTCAAATATCTCAGCTAGAATGTTGCAGCTAGAATTAAATATGATTAATTGTGTTGTAATTAACCTCTGGAAAAGGAAGAACGCCCCTCAGTGCAGTTATTACTCACAAATTACACAATTAGAGGTTGTAGAATCTGTAAAATACCTCGGAGTTAAACTAACCAATGATCTCTCGTGGAGCAAACATATTCGGAAAATAACTGTCCAAGGTAATCGTAAATTGGGATTTGTTAAAATAGTACTTGGAAAGTATGAAGAAAAAGTTCGAGAAATCAGCTACTTCTACCCTTGTTAGACACCACTTAGAATACGCTGCCAGTGTTTGGTATCCTCATGAGGTAGTCTTAAAAACAGAGTTACAGCGCGTGCCGAGAAGATCAGCAAGATACGTGAAAGGCGTTATTTATGTCTCGTAATACGTTATTATAGTCTCCTTTGTGTTACTGACCTCGTGCAACAACTTGGATAGGAATCGCTTTCAGGCCTTCGATCGGAAATTAGACTCAATCTTTTATGTAAATTTAAAACAGATTTATTTTCAGACGAAGTTTTCAATATCTTAGGAACTCATGCATACTACGGTAGTCAGATCATGAGAATAAAATAAGGGAAGTAGACTGTAGGACAGAAAGATTTAAAATGTCATTTTTCCCGCGATCGATAAGAGACCATAACGGCTCCGTTTAGACTTAAAAGTAGGTTAGTTGACAGGTACCATGGCTGAATAATTCATTTTCCCCCTAACGCATGTTTCTAAAATGCCGAGTAGTGCTAACACCATGTTTTGAATGTTCCCTACACGATTTTTGTGTCACGTTTTCATAGTTACGATATCGATTATATTAGTAGTTTCCGTAGCATTGGTAGCACACCGATAGTGTGGTGCTTGTTGGTGAAAGTAAATTTCTTCACCGTAATTCATGCTGGTGAAGACACCCCCGGCCCAACACACTTGTGGTGACTTGCAGGGTAATGAGAAGATGTGGAAACGTGACCGCTGACGGTAGTTTTTCTGCGCGCAGACGTATCAACCATCTCCCTATGCCAGAGACTGCGTGGGAAAATAAATTTGATTGAAGTCAGAATTGTAGTTAACGCTAGTTGCGGTAAGATACGGGAGATAAAACACATCGTTCATTTGTAAAATTTGGTGATACTTCAGTCCTTTCAGGCGCAACCTTGCGGAAGTCCATTATTGAATAAATTATCACAATACCAACTAGTATGTTTAAATCCACAGAGTTCTTCATTGGTACAACTAGTTTCCACGCTATTGCGTTGGTATCTGTTGTAGGTATCTAGGTGGTTGTAGGTACCGGTTGTAGTGACGCAGTAGCGTTGAAACTATTTGTACCAATAAAGAACTCTGTGGATTTAAACTTAGTTGGTATTGTCATTGTTTATTGGTGATACTATTTCACTGAAGGGCGAAACGCAGGGATATTTAGTGAAAACTTCTGTTGTCATATCAGCTGCATTCAAATTATATCAAGTAATCACGCACTGTTACTTAGAAACTGCTACTTTGGTATTTCCACTGAAGTAAAGAGAGAGGATTCTATGTAATCAAATTGTAGTCTTTCAACCAAAATAAGAGCCATATAGGTTATCTCAGCTATTTTCTTACATTCTTTGAACTTGCTCGACGGGTTGGACGAATTTGCGGATGTAGAGCAGGAATATCCCCCGTCTGTTTGAAATTTAAGGGAATTGACTCTTGAAACATACAATTGGCTGCTCGGTGCTATGGATTTTACTTAATTTCACCACAGTTTACACCGGGAATATGGGTTATTATTAATTTAAACTAAGAAAATATGTATAAACGGTGAATGGACATTATAGAAGTAAATGCATGCCCATTTCTAGAAAATTGCAAAATTAGTGTGTCAGCTCGTATGTGCTTAAGGGAATTCGGGGTTAACAAAGATGGCGGACATGCCACGCCCACATTACAGCCTCTACTAGTAGTAGGATTGGTCACAATAGCAAGCACCCTCTCCATCTCCCTCAATGGCTATTTCTATGCTAATTGTCTTAAAATATCTTTCTTTCATGAACATAAAATCTTCAGATACAGTAAAATATCTTGGAATTACTTTAACTTCTGATATATCGTGGGGATTACACATACAGAACATATGCAGCACAGCATTAAAGAGACTAGGTTTTGTTAAACGTATAATAGGAAGGTCTTCGGATGATAAAGACAAAGAGAGATGTTACTTCACTCTGGTTAGGCCACACCACGAATACGCCGCGAGTATTTGTGACCCTTGTCAAATAGATTTAACCAAAAGAATTAATAAAATACAAGGGAAAGCAGCGCGCTTCGTTAAAAACTGCTACGAGCGTACATATAGTGTCTCACAACTTTTAGGGGGAGTAAGGTTGGAGCCCCTAGAGACTCGGAGGCAACACGCTAGGCTTAGGTTGCTTGATAAATTCTGAACTGATATTTTTCAGAGAGACACAGATAATATTATCATGACTACTCACTACATCTCTAGGTCTGACAGATGCGATACATTAAGGGAGGTACTCTGCCGAAAAGATAGGTACAAAAACTCGTTCTTTCCGTGAACAATAAGCGACCTAAGTAAAAATTGAGCTCCATTAAATACACTCCCATAATACATGTCACCATTTCATCTCCCAAAACCTTACTCCCTTACACGGCTGGTGACCTAACGCCCATTGCCACACGTCCATGCGGCGGCTCTCAGGGTATTATGTAGATGGAGAAGTAGTACCTATGTTTGTTAACGCATTTTATTCTTTTCAAGCCAGCTTCCAATCCAAATTCAGGAATTTTTCGTACTCTTATGACCTATCAAGGAATAAATATTGGAGAAAAATAATAAGAGATATAATTGAAGTAGTAAATAATAGACGTAATAAATAATAGAAGTTTTCAAAAAATATCCCTTCGTCTTTCCCTTCAGTGAAATAATACCACCAAAATATATGATGTGTTTTATGATTATCTCCTGTATATAATCGCGACTGGCGTCAAATACGATTTGAACTTCAATCAGACTTAACATCTGACGCAGTATCTGGCATGGGGAAGTGGTTGAAACTCCTGCGCGCAGAAAAAATGTCAGCGATCACGATTTGTAAAGAATAAACAAAGTCAACGATTTTACGAAATTGGTATAATGCCGATGAAAATATCTGTCGTTGGTATGTAGCTCACGATTAAAAATTTCGTAAAATGTTACCGTGGCGCAAGGACTGGCTTTAGATTCCCTTTTGTTTTACGAGTGAAGGTGAGGAGTGGAGGAGGACACAGGTCAAATCGAAACGAGAAGGAATGTCGTGTCTTTCCCTTCCCTCCCTTCACTTCTCAGGTACTCCTCCCGTCCTTCCTCCTGACGTTTACGGGCATTTCCTCGAAAAAAAAGCCCTTATCTCTCTTTCTCACTGGCCCATCCCCCTCCCCCCAATGTGGTCACATCCTTCCATTTAAAAGGACGACGCTCTAATTTCAAAACCAAACGGCGAGGACGACCTCCACCCATGCCTCCTCCCACCTGAGCGTCGGGTCGGGGGAGGGGTCTGTTGTTGGACTTGTGGGAAGAGGGGAGGAAAGAGGAGAGGGGAACTGACGTGAGGGAGGCATATTGGACAAGGAGTTACCTGCGCTACGATGTACTGTTTTCATAAGGTACACTAACGTGAAGGTCTGATGTCCCTTGTATAATTTTTAGCCTCTCCCCGGACCTCTCAAGTTAACCCTTTCGCATCGAAGCCTGACAAAATTCTTTCTGCAGTGATCACGGCTTCTCCGCGATGATCGACTTTTGTCCGCGCCCCTAAAAATACGTTTTCTGTAGCTTTAATGGTGGACTTAAGTCTCTGATGCTACATAAAATTAGCCAAGAAGCATAGAAGAGCATAAAGTTAACAAAACAAGTCTGTTCCAGCAGCCTCAATAAGGCATGAAATTGAAAATTTTAATAGAATAATAAAAAATTGAATTCCTTTTTGTTGTAAAAATATATTTTTTAGTATAACTGATTGAAAACTTGATACGCGGCGAATGATGTTACTCAACTCAGATGCACAGATCACATTGTATGCGAATTCAAATTCCGGTACAAATTAAAACATGCTCTTTCAATTTAATCAGATATCAACATTTACTTTAATTAATCATATATCCATTTGCAAATGCCCTGGTTTGATATGCAAATTATTATTTACCCAGTTGATATTCTTAATTGATTCAAATATTCAAGTAATTATACACTACTTTTATCAATCGAACTCAGATCGATTTGGCCGGTTCGGCTCGGTATGGCAAATGCAACGGGCTAGTGGGATAGATGTGCGAAGCGGGCTAACTCGGCCCGCTTTCTCTGCCAGTCTGTGATTTCAAATCGATATTTCAATCGACTTCGCAGTGGTAACCCGGGCGATCCGAGACAGCTGGCTGAGAATGTTCAGATCGGTCCGAGTCCATATCGATCTGAGTTCGATTGGTAAACGTAGTGATTGTTCAATCAGTAATACTGTTGAGTCACATCAGCAATCATCCCCTTATTGTACAAATAAAGGCAATACTGGCTCACTTGAAGGTGAAGGAGGCGTAGTTTTTGTGTCCTTAACCGGAGAATTCGGCCGTCTTGGGCTCGTCCCTGAGTCAGCTTCGCGTCTCTCCGCCTCTGCTCTCCGTGTTATCGTTGATTTCCCCGTACTTGTCGGCGGATGCAATGACGCTTGGTCTACAACTGCTTTGACTCCTGACGGCTGACTATCCCCTTTGACTACTGACGACTCATTCTCTTTTTAATTCTGCATTGTTTATTTGCCCTTCTGCGGACGCCCAGGGTACCAATTTTATTGTTGGCGATTTTTCTCCCCCTAAAATTTCCCCGCCGCTCGAAGGACAATAATTTCGAAACTAATTATAACGAGAGCGGGGCTGCCAAGATTTAATTTTAAGCTATTCGTTGCCAACCTAAACTTTTCGGCTGGACATATTACACTAAATTTGCTGTAATGAGTAAATTTAGCCTTAGCTATGCTTTTTATGTGTACAGGGAAACAAAGGTCAAACTCTATAAAACCCTTATACGTACAGTTCTGTTAGACGGAAGAGAAATATCAACAATGACGGCCAAATAAGCAGAACTACTGGATAGCCTGGAAAGAAGGATGCCGAGGAAAATCTATGGGCCAGTAAACAATGAAGGGATATGGAGAATTCGATGGAACCATGATATATATGAACTGTGCAAAGAACCAAAAATTTCCACTCACATTAAGCTGATGAGGCTCCAATGGGCAGGGCATGCCCAGCGGATGCCAGAGACGAGGGTGGCAAAGAATCTTCTTGGAGAGTATGGGAGGAAAGAGGCCAGCGGGCAAACCAAGAGCAAGGTGGGAAGATAATATAAGCAAGGATGCAAGAGACGTACTAAGGATCGGGAACTGAAGAGAACAGTCAAGAGACCGAGATGGATGAAGACGGAAAATTGACGAGGCCTAGACTCAACTTTGGGCTGTAGCGCCATTGGAAAGAGAGAGAGATGATTTTTATATTTTTTAAATTACATGTATATAACCCTACGGATAAAATTTTATAGCACATATCGTTTCACCACGTTACAAAAACTACCTAGTAATTATACTGACTCCAGCTTCCATTGCTATTTCAGCGGAATATCATGGTTTTTTTAACGATCTGAGGAAGGGTATGATTATTTTCAGGCTTAAAACATTAAACATTGAATATTAAGTGCCTAATTATGATATACATTGCCTCGAAAGGTCGGATATCGGGCACACCTAAAATAAGGTCCTCCATAATAAAAATGATATATAGCAAAAGGTCCTAGAATGAAAAAATAAATGGACGAAAAAATACTTTACGATAGCGCGGGAAATAACTGAAACATCATTAAGCGCAAATGGCCATATTGCATGAATCTCACTTCAATAATATCTTATGTAAAATGTATGTAAAACTTTTTCAACTATTTCAAAAACAACATTAAAATGTTTAGGAAGGGGATATATTTCAAACATTTTAATGTGTTGTTTGTATTGTTTGGTTTATAGATTTAATTATACAAATTGGCACCTCTAGAAAGGCCCTTAGCTTGGGAAGACCAGGATTTTTATAAACTAAATGTTTAAAAAAATGAGATGCCTGAAATATAGGTCCTTCTTAAATGCGAGAATAAATGGATAAAACAATTCGTAACGATAGTGCTGGAATTTACGGAATAGATCGTTAGATGCAAATGGCCATATTTTGTGAATCTCACTTCAAAAGTAACCTTAGGGGTTGGAATTTGGAGTGGGATAACAGTATGTATATTAAATGCCTAATTATCAATCGTTCATAAACTCAGACCGCTCAGCGGAAAATACATGCCTAATTATGATATACATTGAAAACTGGATAAACAAAACAAATAGAAGGTTACCATGGCAACGTTTCCACATTTATCACAGTATGTCGGCAATGTGCTCCAACGGAAACCGGAAGTCTGTCATTAAAATCTGAATACTCGTGTGATATTATCGATGAGCAAAGCTGAAAAAAAATATATTAGGTGTCCTAATACCTAGTGCATGTCACACAAGTTTTGGAACTGCATTACTCGGGCAGAAATCGAAATTTAAAAAGTTATGTGAAGAGATGCTGTCGCACTGCCATTAAGGCAACGTATTTTTGCGTTAAAATTCATCACTTTTAAACCAATATACGATGGTGTATCAAATGAAAATATAGCCGATTACGCTTAATGATCTATTCAGTAATTTCCTGCGCAGTTTTTACGTATTATTCCATTCATTTAGTCTCTCATTAAAGGAAGAGCTTTATTTTAGGTATGCCCGATAGCCGACTTTGATTTGTCCATACATCACATAGTTAGATTTCAACCTTCCAATGATCTAGAAATATAAATACGTCATTGGACATTTAACACTTTGAATGATATGGACGTAATGGTACGTCGTCCTATATTTTCTGAGAAGGGCGATGGACGTACTAGAACGTCGATGAAATATCAATATTGAACGACAGCTGGACGTAATGGTTTTGCTGCAGTCTTTCTGGTAGACATACATATGACCACAAAGTGACTAAATAAATTTAAATAATAAATAAAGGCTCATTAAACTATATTTAAGAGAGTCTTCTTTCACAATCCAGGTAAGTGTGTGAAATCCTCAGTTTTCCTGAGAGGATCTTTAATTTAAAGTACAGCACGCATAGTGTTAACGAAAAGTGCTATATATTTCCGAAAAGTTGTATCATTGATTTGGTTGGCGGCAGTGCTGTTCCTTAAGTGTCACACAATGACCACCAGGCGGCAGAATGACGCTACAACACAGAAGCTAGCAGCAGCATCTGTGACAAGACGGCTGCCCCACTGTCAACGTGCACCACGTTAGAGCAGCGATCAGTGATGCGTTTCTTGAGTATTGAAGGTGTCAAGCCAATAGAAATCCATCGCAGGATGACAGTACACTATAGGGATTCGTATTGAAATCATTCGTTCCTTATTATTAATTTTACAGATAATTGGTCCTTGTCCCCTTCAAACTTCTCCCCTCCCCTATTTTCACACTTTTCCCAGCGGCGTTTCCAATTCGCGAAGCAGTCCAGGGGGGCTATTCTGTTTCTACATACGCTATCATAACGCGGCGATATAATATCGTTTGCTAGAGTTAGCGGAGCGGCATGCGCGATTCTATTTTTTCTGACGTTAAGGCTGCTGCGACAATACGATAAATAAGCCTTAGGTACAATAAAATGGCGCCAGATCCGAAAAAAGGAATTGCATTGTCGCGAAGCTAATCACCATTTTTCCGCATGGTCGCGTAGCTATGGCGCTATGAAGAAACAGAATCGCACCCCAGGGAAGCTTCATTTGAGATGGCCTTTGGAGTCTGTGACGGATTCGCTTTGAAGTCATCAATACTCTGAAAACGGCGCCCCAATCTGGTATCTCTTTGCGGATTTTTTCACGCAACCGTTGTAAAACGCCTTCATAGTACGCAAGGTTCACCGTTTCACCTCGAGGCTGGAATTCAAAGTGCACAATTGCATTGAAGTCGAAAAAAAAAAAACAGTGAGCATCACTTTGACGTTTGATCGAGACTGACATGCTTTCTTGGGGCGTGTGCAATGCATTGCCTATACTTTAAATTTGTCGTTTATTCTTAGGCATCGTATAAGCCATAGATTTCGTCAAATAAACTGTAAATTTCAGTATTGTAATTTGGGAACATGTATCTATTGTTAATTTTTGCTAATAGTCTATTGTATGCCACAGATTATTCTCCACAACCGTTTGTTTCCCATTTCCGCCTGAATTTTCGCAATATTTTAAACTTCAGAGCTCGGGCGGCAGTGGTTAATATTATCTGATTTCGAAAAAATTTGGCATGCGAGATCCTGATACCAGTACACAACTTTCCCGCATAGGGAAAATTTGATCCGGAAAAAAACCCTAGAGTGCATCCCTTTTCAGTCCTTTGTGGCGATTGAACTTCTGTCGCAATTTCATAGCCGTAAACCCAGATGTCGTCTCCTGTTATGATCCTTTGCATGAATGCTTCATCGTCATTGGCATGTTCAAGGAGTTTCCGACAAACGTCCACTCGATTTTCTCTCTGTTGTTCTGTCATCAAACGAGGGACAAATTTTGCGGCCCTCTCGATGCAAGTTCAATTTTTCAGTCAAAATTTCAAGACATGACCCAGTTGAGATGCTAAACTCTTCTACAATATAACTAGTGTAGCAAACCGTAGATTAGGATTCGTAAAAAGGGTTCTAGGCAAATGCGATGAGAGAGTACGAGAAAGAAGCTATTTTACACTTGTCAGGCCTCATTTAGAATATGCCGCTGGTATTTGGGATCCGTACGAGGAAGGTTTGATAAAAGAGTTAGAGCATGTGCAAAGGAGATCCATTAGATTTGTTCAAGGCCGTTATGATAATTGTATAAGTGTTACGAGCTTGATAGAAGAACTAGGATGGGAATTACTATCAGAACACAGGTTAAAATTTAGGTTAAACCTCTTAAGTAAATTCGAAACCGATTTGTTGACAGATGACGTTAGATATACATTGAGAACCCCTGTGTATTATGCTAGGTTTGATCATATTAACAAGATTAGAGAGATAGATTGTCGTACCGATAGATTTAAAATGTCATTTTTCCCGCGTACTATAAGAGAGAACAATAGGCAGCGTAGCAAAGGGATAGGTAGGTGAAATATAGTTAGAGTAGTCTGTAGTGCATGATGCATGTCATAACAACCATTAATCCCTTTCTTATTATGTAGATACTAACCATGTGATCCTATTATCTAGCATGCCTTCATTAAATATCTTAGTTGCATGTCAATCGTGCATGTTTGGTGATCTTCACCCCCTGCCACCCACCCTCGTGGTGGCTCGCAGAGTATTACGTTGATGTAGATGTAGATGTACAATTTCTCTGACTGCCAATCGGCGATTTACACGCACCAGATCGTTGATTTTCTGAACTTGTGGGTCATCAGTTGAAGTGGAAGGCCCTTCTGGTCGAGGAGCATCTTCAATTGACTGACGACTACTTTTAAATCGCGGAAACCATTCGTAGCGTTGCGTATGACCCAGAGCATCATCTCCGTAAGCTTGTTTCAAAAGTTGAAACGTTTCTGTAGAAATTTCCTGAGTTTCACGCAATGTTTGACGTGGCATTGTTACTCCAGAAAATCACAAATTTCAAAAGTATCCACTAACCCTTTAACACGTTGCACTGAAATGACAATATCACGAAAACAAAACAAATATCAACAATACAAAATCACGTGGTAGAAAAGGAAGTCATAAGCAAGGCAGTTCTGCCTACCGCATATCACTAAATATCTCCGTTGGAGCGTAATTCAAAAGTTTCGGTTATTTTCTGAACAGACCTCGTATACTAAACTGAATTATATGTCCCATATTCGTGGTTATTGCAGAACATCAACTTGCTATGCATGTGGTTGTTTTGAAGTGGACGACGTTTCCAATAACTTTAATGTATAGTTTATCGTTTGCAATTATCAAATTAACTCATTTTCGCCCAGAAAAATTTTTGTATGCGATTTTCATGAATTTTTTGTATTTTAATCAATGGTCACTTAAAGTACTCATGCAAAATATTTTGATGGTCGTGACCTTGAAAGAGTTCACAAGTTAATTGCGATAAAGTTCGCAGTTGCTCCAACAGGGCGTCATACACTCGGCGCGTCAGGGTGTAGCCATATGGCTGCGGTGGGCGGATATAGGTTAACTGAGGGGAAAATTAGGACAAATTTTGGGAGATTTATGAATAATTTTGCATGTCCAATATTTTTCGCTTCCATGCTCCAACCATTCTCGCCAAGGATTCACCCATTCTCCAATGCCGCGGTATACCCCTGTTTCGTAGGCCAAGTTTTGCTGCCCCTGTAACCTTCCCCTACCTTGGACCCCTATTGTTCAATATATATATATCAAAGACCTCACTAGCACCATATCTCATTGCAAATACCATCTTTATGCAGACGACTTGCAGATTTATCTCGAATCCCACCCAAAGGAATTAGAAAATGCTGTTGAATTGATCAATAAAGATATCCAATCTATCTGTAAATGGTTAGCTGTTAATCGGCTGCAGTTGAATCCTGACAAGACTAAGTCAATAATATTTGGTAGTCCTTCCTATCCGAACTTCATCTCAATGAGTGGCCTTCCCAAAATAAGAGTACAGAATATCCTTATAGATTACTCGACTTCAGTGAAAAGTCTCGGGGTTCATTTAAATAACACCCTGAGCTGACGGGAGCACGTTAAAGCTATATCTAACAATGTGTATAAGACTATGTACCAATTGAAGCACTTCAGGCATCTGCTCCCAATTTCACTTCGCCAGAAGCTGGTTCAAACTCTGGCATTCCCATATTTTGACTATTGTTCAATCATTTTCTCAGATGTTAACTCAGAACTGTGCATTAAGCTGCAGCGTCTTCAAAACTCCTGTCTGCGTTTTGTTTTCAACATCCGCTATGATGAACACGTCACGCCTTATTACGAAAAAATTAAATGGCTGAAATTGGATAAACACCGAAAACTGCAAAAGGCTTTATACGTGTTCAAGGTCCTGAAATCCAAAAACCCCACCTATTTGTATGAAAATTTGTTTATGTAATGTAGATACAGGAAAAAGATCAACTCGTGTCACTGAGTTATTCTTAGTCCCTAAATTCCATACCTTATTATTTGAACACTCATTCCTAATTTCCTCCTGCAAGTTATGGAATTGTTTTCCTGTAAATGTTAGCACCTCTATGACAATTTCGATGTTCAAGAGAAACATGACTGATTACCTATGTAAAATTGCTTAGTTTTTTGTAATCTTTTATGTTATGGCATGTATTTATTTCTTTTCTATGTTCCACGGGACTTAAAGTCCCAGAACAATAAAGACTATTTTCTATTCTATTCTACCTTGACCTTTCTCGGGCGCACGCTAGGGAAATGGACACCTCCACAGTAGGGGCTGGCCACAGACCTCGCGTTGATCCTTGGCTCTTATAAATGCGACTCGACTCTTGTGCCAGGGACTAGAGACACACGATATGCATCACATGCTGGCCGCATAAAAATGTTCTGGGAAGCGGTGTTTTATCTTCCCTATTATAATTGTGGATTTTTCATCGGCAATGTAGGGTTTGCTAGCCAAATTAACTCTTAATGTTTACGTGACCGTCATATGTAACCAAACTGGAGGAAGTAGAGCAATATATATTGGGTAGAGCGATGGAGGTAAATATGCTTACTCTCCTTGCCAAAAGTTTGTAGACTCGACTCTGAGCGCCTGAAAAAATGTAGACCATTTAAACAATGTCCATGAAACTGATGTTATTTTTCTCGCTTCATTTTGAGTTCATAGATATGGTTTTATATCTTTTTTTAATTTTCATATTCATATTAGTGCACGAACGAAACAGTACCGCTTTTTTTGGCCCTTTCAAAACAAACTGCAAATTCAATCATTTTCCAGTTTCAAACTCGGGAAACGATCTTCACCAAATATAAATATGTAGCCTCCTCTCCCGACCGCTATTCGACCCTATCGAGATTTTACGAACTTGCGAAATGGGCCTTCCCATCCGATCAAGGACTCCCCCATGAATGTTCTGAAGGCGTCACACCAGTGTTAGCCACCGACGCTGACTGCTGTCTCAGGTCGCCAGATCGCCCATCCCTGTCATATCGCGTGATTCGGATAACCCCACCTTTGGTTGGAAATTGATTCATCAATCATTTGCATCGTTACGACACTGGATTATATTTTCATAGCACGCGGAGCCATTACCGCAAAGAATTTCGTGAACTTTTTCATATGCCATAAAAACGGAACACCATTTTAAATTGCCTTAATCCGAAGCATAGGTTTTGTGTGTGCCGAAGGAAGTTTATTAGCAACGTTCGAACTTATTTGCGTGTACACTCTGCCAGGGAAAATCCAATTCGTCAGTTTTTCTAATATTTTATTTGCCGCGGTGTTTCCTGGAAATCATGTATAATTTATGAAATATTTCTACATTTGATTTGTAAACATGGAAAATGCCGATCGCTATTACAGTTAAGTGATTTCTTTTATTCTTCCTGTAAAACCCATGCAATCTAAATTATATATATATCCTTCAAGGACAGCACAGTAATCTCTGGATTTTAAAATCAATGGTTGGCGAATTCACTTTGTGGAAATTTCGATTCATGTTAAGAATGAAACTACTTGGTTTTTTTCCACCAATATATTTAACCATACATCAACCGGTTTCGGCCTTTTCAGGCCATTATCAAGATTACAGAATGATAATGGCCTGAAAAGGCCGAAACCGGTTGATGTATGGTTAAATATATTGGTGGAAAAAAACCAAGTAGTGTCATTCTTAACATGTCTCTGGATTTTAGGTACGATAGAGTTATCGGACGGCATGTTTCTGTTCACGGTGCCAAGTGAGAATTGAAAATACAATTTGCCTTTTTTTTTAAATAAGTCAATGGTGTTGTGTTTTGAGGAGTGAGACAAGATTATGCACTGTCACCCCTAATTTTTAATGTTTACATCTAGAAAGCCATCAGTGAAATCAAAGAGAAAGCTTTGGAAGTGAATATCTACAGAGAAGAAACTAGCCAGCTGCGATTCACCGATGACCTAGCAGTCATAGCAGAGACAGGAGGAGGATTTGAAGAAGATTCTAGTAACCAAGGAAGGGACATTGGCCAGATATTAGCCAAAGATCAATGAGATGAAAACAAAGGTAATTAGTATGCAGCAGGAGAGAGGAGGCCAAGACCAATGTTAAACTAGGAAAAGAAAAGCTTAAGGAGATAAAAGTGTACTGTAACCTGGAAAGCCGAGCAACCAGCGATGGACGAAGCAAGAAAGAAATTGCGAGTAGAATAGCCCAGGCGAAGAGGGCATCCTAACAAAAGAAGTATCTACTTATGGCTGGAAAAACAAGCGTGGAAATAAGGAAACAATTTATCAGAACTTACATGTGTAGCATGTTTCTTTATGGCAGTGAGAGGTGGACGATGGATGCTGCAGAGAAGAAAACGGTGGAATCATTCGAAGTGCAGTGCTTCGAAAGAATGATGAAAATGGAATGGATAAACCGAGTGAGTAGCGAGGAAGTCCTCAGAAGAATGGAAGAAGAGAGAAGTCTTTTGAAAACCCTGAAGACGGGGTAACTTAATCGGCCACATAATGGGACATGATGTCCTGATGAAGACAATCGTGGAGGGACAGGTAAACGGTAAGAATGGCAGAGGAAAACTTCGTTTGAGATACATAGAACGAGTGATTAGGAAGGCAACCAACGGAAGTAAATGGATAAGTTTATGTCGAGGCGGTAAAATTCTTCGCGCAATGAAACGATGTTTACCTGACTGAAGTATTTTGGCCACTCGTGACAGCGACGAGTTTGAAGAAGTGTCATAAAAAACAATTACCGTGAGATAGGAACTGGTACCAAAATAGACTCTAAAGAAAAGCTAAATATAATGTACGATCTTGTCCTTTCTCGGCGAATTATATGAATAAATGATTCTCGGGCTTCTAGCCGAGTAAGAATTTTTGTGGCTGACGTTTCAATGGATAACACTTCCATCGTCCTCAGAGCAGAGAGTTACTGCTCTGAGGACGATGGAAGTGTTATCCATCGAAACATCAGCCACAAAAATTCTTACTCGGCTAGAAGCCCGAGAATCATTTATTCAGCTAAATATAATATACGATTAAAATATAAGACCTCTTGGAAGTGGAGAAATTATCATTACCATTGAAGATAATATGAGAAAGCTTCTTTTTGTTGTGAAATTTTGAAATGGGAAACGTAATTTTTTCCATTGAAACCAGCACTGGAATCATAAGCAAAGGAGGTACACACCTCTTTATTCAAAATGTGCTATAATTCGAAGATATTTCCTTTTCAATCCGTCGCTCTTAAAATTTGTTTTTTTTTGTAATCGTTTTTAACCCTTTCACCGCGATAGTCGACAAAAGTCGTTCTGCAAATATTTGTGCTTCGCCGCGATGATCGACATTAGTCCACGACCCTGAAAAAAAAACTTTTTTTTTGGCCGCGACAGACGCTCGAAGTCTCTCATGCTACGTCCCCGAATTTGAAGGCGGCAGTGGCGATCTCCAATGCGGTATAATTGATCCAAGTGAACGCATGAGGAATGCGAATAAGAAGAAAATATTACGAATATGACTTTCGCTCTTTTATTGTAAAATGACATTTTCTAAGAACGCTTGTTGAAAAACCGGATACGCTGTGAAAGGGTTAATTTTGAACTAGGTTTCATTGGCGTTGATTTTCTGAGATATCAGACTGATGTACTTTTCAGGTTTCAATCTGAAGTATTTCTGCCACTCATTTTGTTGTGGTACTCAAGGAATAAAGAGGAGGGGGGAACCCAGAAATAACCGGACGCCATTTAAAAAAATACAGTATTTATTTTTTCGAGTAACAAATGTTTGTCACCTGTGAAGTACTCTCCATTAGCACTGGTACATTAGTTCTAAGGTTTTTTTCACTGCGCAAAACACCATTTGTACTTTCCAATGCCGTACATAGCCGCCCTCGATTCTCTTTTCACCTCCGGAATGTCTGCAAAACGTTTCCCTTTCATGTGTGAAATTCTCTCGGGATTGGCACCGGGTTAAATTTTTATACGAGCTCATCTCTGCCGATTAAAAGGCGAATTGGGACTCAAGACACCGGGAGTGTACCAATTGCCAATGCGGAAAAACATACATTGGTGAAACAGGCCGCATAATTGAAACGCGCTTAAAAGAACACAGGAGATGCATTAGGTTGTATCATCCTGATAAAAAAAAACAAGATCAATGGAGGGCAATAATTTGACTAATGATGAAGAACAACGTCAACTGCTCCTCTTAACAGTTGCAAATGATAAAAAAGTAAATAAACTTTGATCTTGTTTTTGCTGTGAATTACTTGCGAAAAACTGTATTTGCCCCTGTAAAATAGGTAATATTTTTCCTCTTTTTTTTTAAAACATTTATTCTTTTATTTTTTGAGTTACGAACATGGTTTATTTTTTTTTCTACGAAATTAGACCATTCTACACACATTCTGTCTCATGAAATTTTCTCTCCGAACGATAATTCGGCCCCTGACAGCGCATCATCCCCCTCATTTCTATGATTAGCTAGATTAAATATTCAAGCGCCGTGCGGGACCTTTTCCGGTGGTCTGGGGGTCTATTCTGTATATCCTCGGCATTTCCGAGTCTCGACAGTGACGACATTTTGAGGTCAGAGCCACGTAAAATTCAAAGAGGATCATTCGAAAGTTGAGATTTGTCGTGGAATTCGACGTCACATCCACGGATTTACCGAGGTTCGACCGCGTCGACTCCTTAATGAATAAGGCCCCTGAACGGGTCGACCCGGGTATCAAAATTCTTGTTTACTTACGCCGTAGATCAGAATTAGACTTACCTGACTCGAAAATTTTGACTTTCACTTTTTTTGGTCCCCTCTAACCACTCATACGCTTGAGTTCATTTCAAAGCGTCTTCTTTATAAGCTGTTGACAATATATCAACCCTGTTCGATGCAATTGTACCGAGCAAAAAACAAAAATTCAACGCCGCACGCTGTTCCCGAATATCAGTAATTTAAAAAAAAAATCGAATAAGTCGAAAAACTCGTCGCACGAAAACTGTCTCGGGGGATTGCTACAGTCGTCTGAAGGGACATTGATTGGCGTACTGACTCTGGAGGGGTTACTTAAGATAGTCTGATCGAAATATCATTTTATCGAGAAATCAATTTCAAAGAAATCTCTCATTTCAAAGAAAAATATCTCACCTTTCTAATGACACCAAAAATTAAACCCCTTACCACATTACTTTTGGAGATATTTGCCAACAAATACGAGCCCTTTTACATGGGAAACAGTCCGTGTATGCACTCCTATGCCTATGACGGAGTTTCAAACGCACCGCGTGAAGAAAATGAATCAAGTTAAAGACTTATTTGATATTTTCGTTCAATTACTTACCATTTCTTTCGAATAAAACTATATTATTGCACCAATAATAATGCAATATTTAATTGATGTGCCCTACAGCTGGTGAAATTAAAACGTATAATTCGAATTTGGTCTCTATCTCGCTCGGACTACCTTAAATGCATCTCAAACTACCTTAATGAACCAATGTCCCTCTGCTACGTGGTCGTTCATTGCTCACGATTCATCCGTTTGGTGAGATACCTCTATAACAATTCCTAGATTGTTTTAATGAAAATTTTCATTCAATTGATAAAAAAACCTGAAAAAATTACACTTAAGGCAGTTTGAGCGAAGTATCATTTTACCGAGAAGTCAATGAATTTGATCTCGTTTTAAAGAAAAATATCTCACCTTTCTAATGACACCAAAAATTAAACTCCTTACCACATTACTTTCGGAGATATTTGCCGACAAATACGAGCCCTTTTACATGGGAAACGGTCCGTGTATGCACTCCAGAGAGACATAATTTACAAAATGAGGAATTTCTAACACTTAGATGTCGTAAAAAATAACAGCGTGTAGTTTGTATGTTTTCTCAACTATTTTTGAAAATTAATCATATTGTCACCGCAGTATGTTCTTGGGTATCAAAAAGAACCTTCCGTTTTGATGGAGTATCAAACGCACCGCGCGAAAAAAATGAATCAAGTTAAAGACTTATTTGATATTTTCGTTCAATTACTTACCATTTCTTTCGAATAAAACTATATTATTGCACCAATTATAATGCAATATTTATTTAATGTGCCCTAGATCTGGTGAAATTTAAACGTATGATTCGAATATGGTCTCTATCTCTCTCGGACCACCTTAAATGTATCTCAAACTACCTTAATGAGCCAATTTTAGACACCCTGATAAGATTTCTCCAATCCATGTGAATGATTTTCAAAGTTGATTTTAAACATTCTTGGATAGTTAGTTTTATTTCATACGAAAATTGGATCCATCGTTCATCCATCACATTGCTAGTTTTTTTCAAATATTTTGTTGTAAGGATAAAACATCCCTTCAATCATACACTTGCTGAATGGTTTGTTGGGTTATTTCATGATTTCTTATCATTTCTAATAAACAATATTATTTTCTATTATTTTATTCCTGAGAACTTGAACAAATGCTTCGGAATTCAGAAGACTGGGAAATATTTAACCATTTTCAGATAAAATAACGGGAACAGCTTTTGCCCTTAATGTAAACGATGGTTTCAGACCTCACTTGGTGGAATTCCTTGATATCAGGGATAGAAATTGCAAATAGGAATTGCAAAGTTAATCCTTTTATTCCTGGAACAGCTTAGCTATATTACCACTACCAAACAAGTCAATCGTGTTTCATAACAAAGTGGTAATTGTGTACAATATCGCATGCTTACCCATTAATTTCTCTCTCTCCGCTTCGATCTCCCACTCTCTCACACTAACCAATCTTATAAGAAGTGCATTTAATTACCCTGTATTATTATGTGTATTAATTTATGTACCCCTTAATTACCCTGTATGTAATGCTGAGCTGAGTTTGAGTATTTCTGCAGCTGTCGTTCTTCTGTTCTTAATCTCACTCGTAAAGAGATTGTCAATGAACCTGTGCGATTTGATATTTCTTCAATCAGTTACCCACGCAATCTTCTTTTAACGTTTCTCTGTTTTTTCACACCGTTTCCGCTAATGTAGTATTTTTCTCTGGCATTTGCTTGAGGCTCCTCACTTACCCGTAATGCTCATGTTTTGTTTCTCTATAGCTGTATGTTGAGGACATGATCCATAAATCTTTTGATGGGAGAGAGGAAGGAGTCAGCATTGGAGGTAGGAAGCTAAGAAGTATAACATTCGCAGATGACATGGTAATATTAGCAGATGATATGCAATCACTTCAAAGGTTGATAAAGGTTTTGGAAGAGGGGATGAAGGAATATGGGATGAAGATAAACCTAGGAAAGACAAAGGTGATTCCAGTAAACTGTGAAAATTATACTAGTGTTAAAATAAATGAAGGCGTAATAGGAAAAGTTAAAAGCTACCGTTACCTAGGAACGATGGTGACAGACGACTTGAGAAGTATTGCAGAAATAAAAGCAAGGATAGCAATGGCAAAAGAGGCCTTCAGTCAGAAGAAAAACTTGCAATGCAATAAAAGCCTGGATCTGGAGCTGAGAAAGAGACTAGCTAAATATTATTCATGGAGCGTTTTCATGTATGGATGTGAAGCGTGGACATTAGGTAAGAGGGAAAGGAATAGAATAGAAGCTTATGAAATGTGGGTGTGGAAAAGGATGGAAAATGTAAGATGGGTAGATAAGATGAGAAATGAAGAGGTTTTGAGCAAAGTAAAAGAAGGAAGATCGCTCCTAAAGGAAATAAGGAAAAGGAAAGGAAACTGGTTGGGCCGTGTGATGAGAGGGAAAAGTATAATAACTGTCGCACTTGAGGGTTCAATTGAAGGAAAGGAAAAGAGAGGAAGGAGAAGAATTAAATTGGTGGATCAGGTGAAGAGCATCAGCTATGATGAAGCAAAGAAGGAAGCTCGGGACAGAAGCGGATGGAGACAGCAGTGGTGTACGGGATCTGCCAGCAGGCAGAACACCAGATGATGATGTCTCGCGTTATTTCTGACGATCGTCGCCAAGTATAAGACGCGAAACGTAGAAAGAAAATTTAAATATCACGCAAAAAAAACAAAAAAAACTATCTATAGCAAAAATACTCGCTTTGAAAACCGTCAAGCTGATATAGGAGGAATGATTTTTTTACACCATCTACCTTATTCTAAGCGAATTCCGTATCGGTCATTCAATATTGACATAGTAAAATATTAAAGGATAACGATACATAAGGAATTTGTTCAAAGAAATGGCATCATTTATTTCAGCATTCTACCGATTGATTGATATGACTATGGACAGTACCAACTTATTCTTACGTCCTAATTCCTGGCATAACATTCTGCTTTCGCTCCTATACGTGATCCGCCAATAGATCCCTCCTAAGGCCTACGGGACCTGCCAGCAGGCAGAACACCAGATGATGATGATGTAATGCTGAGCTGAGTTCGAGTATTTCTGCAGCTGTCGTTCTTCTGTTCTTATTTCACTCGAAAAGAGATTGTCAATGAACCTTCTTTTAACGTTTCTCTGTTTTTTCACACCGTTTTCGCTAATGTAGTATTTTTCTCTGGCATTTGCTTGTGGGTCCTCACTTACCCGTAATGCTCATGTTTTTCTTCTCTATAGCGAAACACGTGGATGTTAGTTACTGCCTTCTCTGCATCCGTCTTTCAGAGATGTGAACGAAAACTCATTTGCCTTTCCACATTTCCTATGGAAATCTTCGCCAATTGCTTTGCTAAACTCTTGTTTTGACCTGTTGTGAAATATATACTCATTTTCTGTCACTTTTTCAATCCTAGTACATTTCTGGGTAATCATATATCATTCTTAGTCCTTTTTTAGTTTTTATTAACCTTATTGTTACCAATAACTCGTCGTAAACGGTCAATTTTCATCTATTTTTGAATTTTCGCGGGCAAAAAAATATCCAGTGATGAGGGAAGTTATAAGACATGTGGAGAAGAAGTTATAAGACCCAGAAGGGAGTTAAAAGACCCAGTAGAGAAGAATGCCTCGGAGTAACGTGGCGTTGAGGACACTGGATACAGGGATATATTTTTGCGCATTGACTGAGCGATGGTGGAAATTATTTAATGGAAGATTTCCATGATACAATGGATATTTATCATGACAATTTTTATGTACTTGAATTTTGGCGAGCAAAAATATATCTGATAATGAGGGAAGTTATAAGACATGGAGTGGAGAAGAATCCCTTGGGGATTTGATAAAACAGGAAAAAGGGTATATTTTTCCGCATTGACTGAGCGACGGCAGAAATTAGGCAATGAAAATTTACATGCGACGTAATGGATAATTAGCATAAGATAAACTGTTTTTTCTTGCGAGGGCATTCACAATTGACTTGAGATGAGCCGAGAAATCACTTCTATTATCTACGCCCCTATACGTTGTCTCTTTGTTTGATTATGCTATCGTAAAAAAAGTCTGAAAGGAATTGGAAAATACATTCAGACATGATAACTGCTGTTTCGTCAGAGCATTTGCGAGGTCGAAAATAATTCCGGGATGTCGTAAGGTTGTTTGGCTGAGATGAATAACTATTTTTGAATATCAAAATAACCATGTTTGAATAATTATTTTAAATGTAAGCAAATTTAAGAACCATGAAGTGTAAATGCAGGTTCATAATTTAGAAAGGAACAAAAGAAAGATGATAAAAATGTTTTTTACGCCAACAGAAATAATGCTTGCGCAAATATTGAACGATTGGAAGGCAAATTTAGTATCCTTGAAGGAGAATGCATAAACTGACTCGAAAAACTTGTTCTTATAAATAAAACACTTAGAAATCAACTTTTTAAATGTAAAAGTTCTGGCTTCAACCTGAATGGTTGCTATATCGTCGTCCGCTGAAAACGCCCTCCAAACCGTTGGTAATTTAGCGACTTGATAAATTATTATATTTCTTGAATAAATATTACTAGCTGACCTGTGCGAACATTTCGCGCAGGTGAGCTAGTGCGGCTTCTTCCTGTTTCTTCCTCCTTTCTTCCTGTACTTCTGCCTGTCGAATATTTCGCACAGTATGCGGCTTATTCATGTTTCTTCCTTCTTTCTTCCTGTTCTTCTACCTGTCGAATATTTCGCACAGTATGCAGCTTCTTCCTTCTTTCTTCCTGTTCTTCTACTTGTTTCCTCACATGGACAATTATATGTTATTTATGTTTGTGTTAAAGATACATAACGTAAACGGTCACACTGATTGCATGTAGAATGAAGCACGTAATCATAGCCAACATATTAGTTGATTATATTGTCAACAGATGGCACTGTATCATTTTTGACAAAAACTGTAATTTTTGTACCATTTGTCTATTTTTCGTCAATAGCGGGGAACATAAGCTTTAAAATGATGTTTGAATCATTAATTTTGATGAATAATTATGGGAGTTATGGCGTTGCGACAAAGAAACACCTTTGAGAAATAATATATACGGATATTTCTAACCGTAATTGGAAAAGGATACAAACAGCACACTGCTACATTTTTGACTTCTTATGAGTGTCAGACGTTCATAATTTTTTATATGATATTTCTATGTAGTGTATAGCGGAATATTTTAAATGTAATTCTTCCATCATTCATACAACCACTCGCGTGGTTAATTAACCGTTGAAACAGATTCACTTAGATGGAGAGTGATTCAAGACTTTTTTGTCGAAGTTCTTGAAAAGTTATTACATTATGCACTCAATTGACCCGAGATCGCCGCTCCATAATATCTATTATGTCAGTGTTCTTAAGGGCCAATGGTATCATACCGTCAGGAGGAATATATCTCTTCCTTTACAACGAGGCCAAGCTCATTGAATGTTAGTGGGTATTTACGTTTCGCTCAAGCTACCACAGATCGTCAACATCCCCTTGCACATGAGTCCTTTTTTGTTCACCTTAGCGGTTCGTGCCTTGGTGCCGCTGGCTCGTGGGGGGTGGGGGAAGAATACAATGACAATTTCTGAATGCTTTTTATGCTTCGACCCACCGCGCAGCATATTGTATTCGACTGCCGCATCGCTTCAAGCGGTTGACCCGAGAGGGAGAGAGATCTTACCACACAGGGAGCGGGTCAAGGTCTCCGGAGGTGGGAGATTACGACGAGCGGCCTTGTCAGACGCCACGCTCCCTATATCTCGGCTGACGCTGTGGGCGGATGGGACCTTCGGAGACTTTAACGCGCGAGTATTCAGAGCAAGCCGCGTACAAAGAACGGGCATCGGAACCTTTGTCGTCTTAAAGGAAGCATTTCTCCATTCTTTTTTGGGAATTCTCTTCCTTTGTCCCCTCCCCAAACTTCCGTATCCAACCTCTCTCTGACTGACGCAGATAGAGAAGACACTACGTCATGAAACTGAAGCCTGACGACCGAAATATTGTTTTTTATTTTCACCACCATAAACTTAATGGTTGAAGGCGTAACTTTGTGGAATGACTCTACTGACATGACTAAAAAGAGGGAACTCTCAGTATTTTCCACACTTAAAACTTTAATTCCCGACCCAGGTTTCGACTGCCTTGCAATCATATTCAAGGCATTCCTTGAAAATGATTGCAAGGCAGTCGAAACCTGGGTCGGGAATTAAAGTTTTAAGTGTGGAATATACTAAGAGTTCTCTCTTTTTAGTGATGTCAGTTCACCACCATATTGTTTACCCTGCCCTCTCATTAAGTTCCTTAGGAGAACACCGCAACATGGACAAATTGGCGAATGTACAGGATGAGTATAACGCCATCTGTTTGAAATTTAAGGCAATTAACTCATGAAACATGCATTGGTTACTTAATGCTTTTGATTCTACTTCTTTTTACCATAGGTTCAACCGGGAATTCAGACTTTGATTAATTGAAACAAGTAAACTATATGTGGACCCCAGAAGTCAAGGGTTCTAAGTGACATTTTTGAAAAAAAATAAGTTTGGTACAGGAATGGGATGTGAAAATATTAATCGTTTACGTGGTAAAGGGATCAAAGTGATTTTCTTGACAGGTGCTGCTATCTAGGGTAATGCCTCTTAACTACTTAGTGGGTTGTACCAAACATTTTCAACTTTGACTTAAGTTTTCTCTAAACAATGGTTTTGTTACTTAGACCCCTTGACTTCTGGGGTTCTCATATATGCTAGGAATATGCATATTAAAGAAGTAAGTGTAGGCTGATATCAAGTAAGTTATCGATTGAAAACAGTAAAATCGAAAAAATCAGTGCGTTAGCCCGCAAGCGCTATAGGGAAATGATGGTTCACGAAGGTGTCAGATCTACTCTGTGAATGAAGTTTTTTACTCGCTGCCTAATCTCATTTTAGGTGGCTCGGGGTCTCTTATTCCAAATTTTCTCAACACTCGAATATCGTATTCTTGAAGTGTGCTTCAAAAACTGAGATGAAACATAAATTGAGTTTCCTAGCTATTTTTACTGTAATTCAACCTTGAGAATGTAGAGGGCGGAGAGTATAGCATGGGTTCATATGGAGATTGCGTTGGTTAGTATAGATTCGAAGGGACTACAAGCTTTAGTAGATTCTATAAACATTCAGTGCGACGATTTCGGAATGAAAATAAATCATAGGAAGAAGAAATTGCCGATGTTCTCCAGAACAAAGAAAGCGAGGCTGGTCATTGAAGTTGGAGGATACCTGCTCGAGCGAGTGGAACATTTGAATTACTTAGGCAGTACGCTAGAAGAAAACTGACATAGTAGGAAAGACATATGGAAGAGAATAGCACTAGCTAAGGAGACGTTTTGGTAATAGAAGGGGGCTGATTACGGTGACCTTGGGCAAGGATGTGAAGATGAGGCTGGTGAAGAGCTTGCTATGGAGCGTAGCTTTTCATGTAGCAGAAACGTGGACCTTCAGAAGGGATGACGAGAATAGGCTGCAGGCATTTGAGATGTGGGTGTGGAGAAGGATGGAGAAGGCGAGGTGGACGGAAAGGAAGACTAACGAAGATGTGCTGGAGATGGTGGGCGAAGAAAGGAAACTTCTGAATAAGATCCGGAATAAGAAGGATAGGTGGCTGGAGGATGTAATGGAATGGGCGCGGGAGTGCTCAAGAATGTGATAGAGGGAAGGATGTTGGACAAGCGGGGAAAGGAAAAAAAGAGAATAGGTTTCATTGACGGGAAGATAAAGGGCATCGTATGCGATGGCGAAAAAGGTAATACCAGAGGTAGTTAGACCCCTGAAAGTGTAGGAAATCGGGAGGAGATTATCTGACTTTCATCAAAGCCAACATTCACCGGTAGACTACATGAAAAAATTAGCAGATTTCTACCGGCATTGAAGTCAAAATTCGGCCGTTTGCTGCAGTCGGCTCCTGTGGCTGAAATATGGCCATTAAAAATATATTCGAGAAATCATTTGCAGAATATGTACTTTAATTCTGGTTTTCAATAATTAACCTATTTCATCGGCGGAAGCAGTATTTTTTTTTAAACAATAAATAAAAAATGAGTAACAAAGTACTTGTCTTGATTTACGTGGTCAAGCCAGAGTCACCTTTAACATAATTGTTTTCTTCGTTTGAAATAAATCTTGTGATCTAAACTTTTTTTGATTTCGTTGAATGTGTGAGACAAGAAATATTAAACCTCCGACCGAAGTTAATCATGAATTGAGTTTAACTTGCGCAAATGGCTATTTATTTCATTTGTAGTAATTTAATTTAATTCCAACGTATTCGGAGGGAAGGTAATGAAAAGGGAAATGAAACAGGAAGACCCGGAGGGAACTGCCAAGAGACAAATACATTGGCCGTGCGGAACAGTATTTGAAGCATATTAGACACAAGGGCATGAAGACGTTTGTAAGAGATATGGCAGAGTGAAGGACTGCAGGCATTCAATCTTCAATTTGAGTCACTGATGAAGATTATTACATAAGTAGTTCATTGTCGGGGACTAGAGGTATGAGTTTTTCGAAGCTTTCATGTAACCGGGTAATCAGTACAAGAGCCAAATAATTCCTTCAATGTCACACAAATTGATGGAGGTCAGGGGCACTGTATTACCCTTAATGGAGGTAAAGGTGAATATAAACCAGAGCCCTCCGGCTTGCCATATAATTACAACAAAGTGGTGCGGGAGTAGTGTTGAGAATGCAATCCAGAGGACTCTGATATTAGCCAATCGTTCAAATGAAGGCCATGCAATTTTTTTCTAGGACTTGAATGCACCACTTGAAGGGTGTGGTTACCGTGGTGTATGATTCGTCGTAATGAGTCAATAATGGAGGAAGTGAAGGTCCCAATTACTATGACATTCTCTTAAAATCATGTAGGCTGTATGTCAAGATAGCGAAACACTACGAACTTTTAACTGTGTCAAGAAAACAAAGGCAATTGTAATTTTCAGAAAGGAGGATAAAGAACACAGCATGTGACTTTTGCGCTAGAGGCATATTATAGTTATTTGAAGTGTATACCGCGTGAAAAGAATGAGTCAAGTCATTAGACATTTTTATTGAATCATTTAGAACTTCAGCCGTATAAGAGTGCTAAATTGCACTATTGCTACATTTAATTCATTCTACCTGCAGCAGCTGACATCAAAACGTATGCTTCGAATATGGTCTCCATGATCACTAGATAACTCAGTCGCTCAAACTACCTGTGTACCTACTTGTCGTAAGTGAATAACTTGAGGTAGTTTGAGCGAAGTATCATTTTGCCGAGATGTCAATGAATTTGATATCGTTTTAAAGAAAAATATCTCACCTTTCCATGGACACCAAAAATTCAGCCCCTTACCTCATTACTTTCCGAGATATTTGCCAGAAATTACCAGCCCTTTTAAATGGGACATGGTACGTGTATGCACTCCAGAGAGACATAATTTACAAAATGAGGAATTTCTAACACTTAGATGTAGTAAAAAAAACTAACAGCGTGTAGTTTGTATGTTTTCTCAACAATTTTTTAAAATTAATCATATTGTCACCGCAGTATGTTCTTGGGTATCACAAAGAACCTTCCGTTATGACGGAGTTTCAAACGCACCGCGCGAAGAAAATGAATCAAGTTAAAGACTTATTTGATATTTTCGTTCAATTACTTACCATTTCTTTCGAATAAAACTATATTATTGCACCAATAATAATGCAATATTTTATTGATGTACCCTACAGCTGGTGAAATTGAAACGTGTAATTCGAATATGGTCTCTCTCTCACTCGGACTACCTTAAATGTATCTCAAACTACTTTAATGAGCCAATGTCCCTCTGCTACGTGGTTTTCATTGCTCACGATTCACCCGTTTGGTGAGATACCTCTATAACAATTCCTAGATTGTAGTAATGAAAATTTTCATTAAATTGATAAAAAAACCCGAAAAAATTACACTTAAGGCAGTTTGAGCGAAATATAATTTTACCTAGAAATCAATGAATTTGGTCTCATTTTAAAGAATAATATATAACCCTTCCATTGGCATCAAAAATTCAATCCCTTATCACATTACTTTCCGAGATATTTGCCAGAAAGTACCAGCCCTTTTATATGGGAAATGTTACGTGAATGCACTCCAGAGAGGCTATATATCAAAAACGAGGCATTTCCTACTCTTAGATCTCGTCAAAAAATCAACAGTGTGTAGTTCGTGTGTTTTCTCAATTATTTTTGAAAATTAATCATATTGTCACCGCAGTAAATTCTTCTGGATCAAGAAAAACCTTCCGTTTTGGTGGTGTTTCAAGCGAACCACGTGAAAAAAACGAGTCAGGTTAAAGATTTATGTGGATATTTTCCTTACATTGCTTAAAATTTCTGTCATGAAAAACTATATTATTGCACCATTAATAATGCAATATTTAATTCGTAAGTCTCACAGCTGGTGAGATTAAAACGTATAATTCGAATATGGTCTCTATTATGATTACTAGTTGTTTAGATTCCTAGTAGTAGTAGTAGGTTTAGATTACTAGTAGGGTATTATCTCGCTCACACTACCCTAATCAATTGGGCGACATGGCCGTAAGGCTCTGCATTAATCCTTACTCTGCATCTTCTAAGACCATCTTACTTCTCTAAGGCCGTTTTCGAACTTGGCAAATCAAGCAATCTTGCCTTGAAACCTAGTAAGCATCGAACGCTATGACGTCATGGACGCGTCATCACCATGCGCTTGTTCACTAGCTATCGAGGAAAGATACCAAGTCAACGAAAAAGGCGACTTGTTATGCTTGCTAGGTTTTAAGTCAGAACTCGGGGTGTGATAATATGGGCTTGTATGGAAAATAGAAGTGAAAAACTTTAAAATGGATACTATTTTATCATTACAACGTATATTTGTGTGATATTTATTATTTTTTTGCGGAAAAATTGATGAATTCGCTATATTTAAAGGCTTTTCAAATGTGAATATACTGATAAAAGATTTGGTACCTAATAGTTGTGTGAATAATGCCATACATTGTAAATGTACCGTCCATGTTTACTTCATTGAACCTACAAAATCTATCTTCCTTACTCTGGAAGGAAAATAAGTGAAATGAAAAAATGATGAAAGAAATTATATGAAAGAATTATGGTCCGATGGAAAGTACTCTAAGGTAGCCATAATTTCATTGGCAGCATTGTTTTTAGCTAACGAACATCATAATTGTTAATAACGTTGACATTTTCAACTGCATTCATCAAAGAAAGGGGACAATAAACCATTAGGGTAAATGTAATTTGTTTTCAACTTAATTACCTATGTTAGTTACAACACGCGTATTTATCAGTTATCAGTCGAAGATCATAGGTAGTTTGTTCGGAGTGTAATATATTAAAATACTGTTACCTGTTTTTTCAAGTAGACAAGAAATATTATAATGCCTTTTTGTGCATAAAGACGTTGTCTGCGGTGATATGCAGTGAGTGATATGTCGTCTACTTCAGCAGACCGTAGCAATCGAAGCATAATAGTTATTCAACACATAATGGTATGCGAGAAGTATTTTATTCATAAGCAATAAGATTTTTAAAATTATATTCCTTTTTAATTTTTGTCGCATACCGATGGTAAGCATTCTAAAGAAGCAATCGACTTCCATCAACCACAAAAATTATGGACACGGATGGCGCTTTTCGTATGTTTTACGAGATGAAGGCCGCATGATGTCTCTTCCATCGTAAAAGGGCTTCGCAAGTGTCAAGTAAGCATTTCACTTTGCTGGCCTAGGTATCAAGATATCTTGATATCAAGCAAACTAGGCGTTTGCCAAGTTCGAAAACGGCCTAGGACCATGCTCTGCATATTCAAGTTCTATGCACCAGCGCCACTTCCTTGTAGCGGCAAGAAAAGCCAACTTGGCTCGAACTTAAAACCCGTCTCGCGTCACCATTCACGCACGCACGAAACTATTTCCCCCATCATTCGTGTTTTCATGCACAGGACTTGTGAACAGCCACCAAATAATTCAATTGAACAATCTAAAGTTACTCAGAAAAAGGGAAGAAAAACAAATAGACTGCTGACAGATGTTTAATAATTTATTTGACAAGGAAAAATTAACTATGGCAACATACGCCAGGTTTACAAATTAAGAATATTGAGCGTTTAATCCCAATAGGCTGCTAAGCCTGTCATCAGGTTTTCCAGGGACCAGGACAACACAACTTCATACACCCATGCCCTGGGTGTTGAAAAACCCACCCAGAAGGGACTCGAACCCGCGACCGTCAGTTTAGCAGCGAGGACCCTACCCCGTTGCCACCGGGCCAGGCTGAAAATATTCATAGGCCCCACAATGCATCACTTACAATCGATCTCCAGATATTCTTCCATCTTATTAATATTATAAGCAAGTAATCACAAATATAATGTTAGAGCATAAACTCACCGCAGGAGTATTAGAAACCACTTGATCACCGCAAAAGTACAAAACAGCCACTCCACCAAGTCAACTACCAACATTGATAAATATATTGTAGGGTATTCCCGATCTTTCCACAGCATTGATGTGTTTAAAAAAAACCATAACGGCTGATGACATCCGCTTCTAACACCACCAAGGCCGTGAACAAGACATTCATCATTTCTCACGTTTATTGTTTACCATGTTCACAGTAGGTGTGCCAATCATATCGTTGAAAAAATAACGTTCTGGTCATCGAACCCAAAAATCATTCACAATGTAGGATACTAATGTCTATTTACCTTATCGCACCGAACTTATCAATACAAAAGTCAGCTCACAATGCAGGAAACATTGATTTGGGGAGGAGTCCAAATCAAAGTCTCGGAGCAAATGTCAGTGCTAGTATGCACCGACCCTATCCGTCCCTAACCAATTATCCCTTTCTTATTATGTAGATACTAACCATCTAGCTGCACCCTGTTCTCTAGCATGTCTCCCTTATATATCCTACTTGCATGGCAATAGTGCATGTTTGGTGATCTTCACCCCCTGCCACACACCCTCGTGGTGGCTCGCAGGGTATTACGTAGATGTAGATATCGATGTAAATGTGAGCTCGCAATGCACCAAAACAGTGATTTTAAGGTCTCCCTCCGAGAAGTGCACAGAGCACACAAAATTATGGGGACTCTCGTCGAGCTCCCATCACCGACCTAGGAGATCTGTCCGAAGACAAAACTTAGCCCTGAATAGTCACAAAATCACGATTAGCAAAGAAGAAATGGCGAGCAGATAAATTCCACTAACTCGTAAAAAATGAAAAAAGATAATACACATCATTATATATATTATTACAGAAAAGTCTTTTTCTGTCATTCCGTATATGCTCCGTTAATACTGCACCTACAGTGATAAATGAGGTATCATTTTAAACGTTGAACCACCGGCTTCTGAAGAAAAATATAATCTCAATCTCAAATTTCACTATTTACCCATTAATTTGACTTAAAAGTTTCGATTCTTCCATGTCGATTACTCGCTCGAGGTATATCGACTCCACACATCATCGGTGTATATTATTTCTCAAAGGTGTTTTTTTGTCGCAACGCCATAACTCCCATAATTATTCATCAAAATTAATGATTCAAACATCGTTTTAAAGCTTATGTTCCCCGATATTGATGAAAATAAGACAAATTGTTAAAAATTGAAGTTTTTGTTAAAAAATGATACAACGCCATCTGCTGACAATATAATCAACTAATATTTTGGCAATGGTTACGTGCCTAAAAGACTGTAGGAGGTGCCATCTATTAACACATCGTTTAATTAGATTGTTTACATTCTACATGCAATCAGTGTGACTGTTTACTGTTTACGTTATATATCTCTAACACAAACATAAAATAACATAATTGTCCATGGGAAGAAACAGGTAAAAGAACAGGAAGAAAGAAGGAAAAAACAGGAAGAAGCTGCATAATGTGCGAAATATTCGCTCGGGTCATCTAGTCTTATATATCTCCCATCACACGGACTTATCTCCCAGGATCGGAAAGCCGAAGAAATAAATTTCTTTATCCTGACGGAGTCCAGCAATGATATCACACCATCAATGCAGCACATTAATTTTTGTCCGGTATTTTGATGTCTCCTCCTTACGTGAATAGGATGCAATACACGCAAGTCACCTCCACTCGATTGTATAACCGTGAGATCCTAAATCTGGCTTAATCAGGAATTTGGCGGAATGCAAGATGGGTGCCACTATTCATTGGGCACATTTGTTTACAACATTCATTAGTACATAAGATGAACTTCAACGTTCTTAAATATCAATTAGGAGGTGTAGAATACACGCAGTTGGACATAACTGAAGCATAACATTGAAACATCATAATATTACCGTTAATAACAGTATTTTTATCAGTGAAGCCAATTTTGAATTCGCGGGTGCCAACACCAGTGCTACACGCTACTAGAGTCTCCTACGCAAGGCTACGTCGCTTGCTGCTATATATCGTATGTAGTGACTTTAGCGTCATCTACTTCAGGCGCAAATTAAAAAAGATCTTTAAATAAGACGTAAATAGGTTATTAATTTATTAATAAATATTGTAATTGTTTATACTCAGTGAATTTGTTAACAAAAAACTATGTTATGATTTCGTTAGGACAAAGTCACTTGGCCTGCTTGGTCCGTATCACAGAGTCCTCTACATTGCGCTAACTACATTACTATTTTGTAGTGTAGTTGGCGCAATGTAGAGGACTCTGTCCTACATTACTACTTTGCATAGTGCTTATACCCTAGCACAGAAATCGTAAATTACCTTAAATACTAAAGGACGGTGGCCCCTTCTTGCCTGGTAAGTTTGTGAGTGAAATTTGTCCGTTAAATTCTTCATTTGCCAACAACTGTCACATAATATCGATTAAGCACATTAAGTGATTTATCGACGCACAAAGAATTACTGCGCACCGAAATACGCCGAGGAGAGTTTTTCCAATATACGAGGTGAGAGATTGTTAACGTTTTGTCGCTAGAAAGATTTTTATCCTTAATTTAGACCAAAATATACCTACTTGGCTTGGCTACTCCTTCCATATTTGAAAGTTCAGAATCAGCTTCATGTTAAACGATAATTTGTTACATTGAACGAGGCTAAATACTTTTGGTTACTCAATGAAGAGTGAAAGTGCTACGGAACGTCGAGCTCGACCCAAAACTAGGGTTGCCATTCTTCCGGATATCGGAGGACATGCCCTTCTTTTGAGCACGGAGTAGGATAAGGAGTACGATCGGGATAGGGAAAAAGGGGAGAAAAAGAGCCCGGATGGTAAGCAAGGGAAAATGGTTTTCAGCTTTCCGATAGAGGCGCTGTAAGTAGCCGGCAGCCACTCTTTCCTGAAGTTAGCGTGGTGGAGAAAGGAGGTGAATTCGGAACTGTGTCGATTTTGACTGCGAAGAGTTTGTCTTTGATTTAACCATTGAAGATTTTTGTGGAATGGAGTGATGATGAGATGGAGGTGGTCAAGAAGAAAGTGGTTATCAACTCAGACCTGAGCATTAAGGTAATATGATGGTTCAATATTTTTATTGCTCTTTTTCTACTTTGTACAAGCACTCTGTAACATGTTCTATCTTTGATTTTATATCCATATCTCACGTCTGCAGGTTAACTTTTGTGACATAAAGCTAAAACTTGATACCAGTATCATTGGTAGCCTTGAGGAAGCTGCAACATTTCTCAAGCGTTTAGGGAACTTGATAATCTGCAATGGTACTGGGAAGGCTCCTTACCAAAGGTGAGTTTATTGAAGAAATAATTATTTGGCACATTCTGTATTTATTGTAATAGTTCTAATATCTGGCATTTTATTCAAGCAGATCCAAAGAATGTGTTGGTTATGTCTTGCCTGCTAAGGAGGGACAGAAGGGTGCTCTCAGCCTGCGCTGCCCACCATGCCGCAAGGCAAGGAAATATTCCAAGGATCAGGAGAGAAAGGCTGTTCCTCATGAGGAGAAGGAGGAGGTGAAGACAAAACATGCTAGGGAGGTCAAAAGTTTCAAACGAGAATATGGTCGCCTTCAGAAGAAAGTAAGTCAATATCGTGCCATTCCACTTGAACTCTTAATTCAATCCCCTTTTAAATTGTATATTTATATATTTCAGGTGAAGGAATTGAAGGCAGAGATTGATACCCTCAAGGAGAAACATGCACTAGCATCTGCAGAGGGAATGGCAGATCTGCTGAAAGGCCTGCCATCGTCTCAGAGGGAAGCAGTGCATGCCTGCCTTGAGGCTGCATGTGGAACCCAGTTTTTGATGGAAATGCTTCCATTCAGTATGATGTCGAGGAGATGACCTGATTTTAGAGAACGTAGTGTATTTTATGTGTAATTTAATTGTTGTAGTGATTTATTGTGGCATGTAATAATTTCTTTTTTCTAAGGTGATACCTGGTTCTGATGGAAATCCTTCCATTCAATATGATGTCTAGGAGATGACCTGATTTTGGAGAACTTATGTAACTTGTGAGAACTTATGCCACCCAGTTTTTGATAGAAATGCTTCCATTCAGTATGATGTCTAGGAGATGACCTGAATTTGTAGAACGTAGTGTATTTTATTTGTAATTTAATTGTTGAAGTGATGTATTGTGGCATGTAATAATTACTTCTTTCTATGGTGATACCTAGTTTTTGATGGAAATCCTTCCATTCAGTATGATGTCTAGGAGATGACCTGAATTTGTAGAACGTAGTGTATTTTATGTGTAATTTAATTGTTGTAGTGATGTATTGTGGCATGTAATAATTACTTCTTTCTATGGTGATACCTAGTTTTTGATGGAAATCCTTCCATTCAATATGATGTCTAGGAGATGACCTGATTTTGGAGGAATTTATGATTTATTCCCAGGAAGAGTGAATTTCCACTTTCATTTTGCATCCATTATGTGTGATTGCTGGATCATACCTAGTGTGTTGTTGAGATTTAATTTGGTTTGCTTAAGTATTTTCCTGTGAAGTAGAAAAGGGAAGATTTGCATAGTGAGATAGACATATAATGCTTTCACTTCTTTGTGACCCTGTAGTGCTCATTAGAACCCAGTGTTAATGGCTACTTTTTCTCTTGTGTGATGTCAAGAGTAAATTGTGAATGAGAGGTCGGATTATCAGTGCTATCAGTATCATACTAGTGAACTTAGCGATTAGTGAGAAGAACTAATATTGCTTGCCTTGTGTTGGGATGCTGTGGTACTTGGTAGAACCCAGTGTGACAATTTTTTCATAGGCAATCCGGTAATAATATGCCTTAATGTATGTGTGTTCCATTCGGTGTGTGTCACCCTAGAGAGGACCTGATTTGTGAGAACTTAGAGTATTTTATGTGTGTTTTATTGTTGTAGTGATTTATTGTAGCATGTAATAATTACTTCTTTCTAAGGTGATACCTAGTTTTTGATGGAAATCCTTCCATTCAGTATGATGTCTAGGAGATGACCTGATTTTGGAGAGCTTATGCGATTTTATTGCTGTAGTGATTTATTGTAGTATGTAATAATTACCTGTATTAAAGCCCTGAGTGTGCGTGTGATTGAGTTTCGCGAGGGTCACTGTTTCTCGACATACCCAAGTGGAAGAGTGAATTTTTTTTTGCTTTGAAGAAATTGCTTTCATTTTGCATCTCCTTTGTGTTACTGCTACTTCTTTTTCTTTTTTTCAGATACTGGATGGTCAAATATATCAGGCAGGTTTATTCATGGATCCTAGTCATTGGTAGCACAAGAGAACTCTGTATTATTAATTGTTTTGATGCAGTATTTGAAATCCTATGCACTATGACTGTTATATTTGAAATGACTTTGATTGATTATAATGGAGATGTGAAATATCAAATAAATTTTTTCGCTTACATATGCATTTTTTTGTACGAGGTGATTCTGTCTAACCCCAGTTATCGTCCTTTTTAGACCGTATTTCCATCGGTTGAATCTGCTGTGAATAAGTATGTGGTAGTTTTTTTAAATCAATCGTTAAGATTTTTTTCACTAATCCTTTGTTTGGGCCTTCTCTTCTGCCGCGTAATGATCTAATCAAAGTACACCTGACTTTCTGCTCTATGAAATAAATTGTAATCGGCATTGCGATCCTTTTTCAGATCCCGCTGGATATTAGTGGTTGTTGGTAGCTTTGCGTTGTTCTTTGGAGTTCTACGTGAGATATTGCATATTTATCTGGATTGCTCTAACGCATAACCAGTTACCGACCTACATAAGGGTAAATGCATTTCAATTCGGATATTACCGTTAGTTCTTCTTTCCGAGTGGATTAATAGGCGGCAGTGTTTATATATTTGTATCTGTTACTACTTAATCCCACAGTTTTACATTGTATTCGCATTTATCTGCCCAGATATGTCAGCTTCTTTGGTGTCCATTATGTTCCTTTAGGGCCAGTGTCGTCCGGGTGGGCGTGGCACTTTTTGTTATGGGAATGTATTCCTGCGATAGCTGCCTTTTACTGCAGTTACATTCGTAGACATCTTCGGAGTTTGTTCTTCAAGGGTCTATGGTGATTCTACCGAGGGAAAATTTCGTTTCCGCTGGTCTGGTGCATAGAAATCGGTGATATAATTATTATAGGTACAGCACGGCCCAATGCCTTGCTGGGATCCTACTCCGTGGTCCGTATCAAAAAAACAAACATGGCGGCAAGTCGTGAATGTGAGAAGCGACCCGGGCGGCATTATTGCTCAGCCATTTGGTGCAATAATTTTTCTGGCTGCAGATTAGACAAAAAAATTGCATTTTTCAACTTCCCGAGTGATTTAGCGAGGCAAGTACGGTGTGAATAAGATAGTTAGATGTTTTACAGTTATGACCTAAGCCTGCTCTTACTTTTGTATTGACATCTAATTAATTAATTTAACCTATGGTCCTATAGTATGGCTGTGCGAGGATTTATGTGATTTTATGCCAAGTTTGAAAATGAATTCCACTTCATTGTTTCAAATGTTATGTTGAAGTTTTTGTAATAATGTAAATTGTGTCTTCGGTATCATTATTCACAATAAAGTTTGTGTGAATTCCATTTGGTTTCTTTTCATTGGAAATTATGTACCAAACCTAAGAAACAATGTCAAATATCAGGAGACCTCGTGAATTTTCATCATTTGGACCAATATCGGAAGAATGCAGAGGTCATGTTATAAACTATCGCTCAAGGTTTCAGTGCTTTGGTTAAAATTTGGCGGGGTTATCGTGGTTGGGAAGCGCCTGACCGCTAGAGTGCTCTGCTAGTAAAGCATTACCGTTGAGGGAAGGGGAGCGTCGCGGTCTTGCTCCTACGAAAATGAAGTTTCATTTGTTTTCCCTCGAGAAACTGGAACGCGATTTGGCCTTCATGTCGCCCCTTTGCCTTAATATGTGGATGCAAAACGGTAACTGGCGCAAGGAATCTTGCCGTCCATTTATCTCCATAATTTGTAAATACGCATTTAATTCTTACTCTGGTGCTCTAAGGTATATTAATCCGTGCTCTGGTGCAATTCATTCCTTGATTCTCTCGTCAGTATGCTCAGCCACCATTTCTCTCCAATGCATTATTTTCTCAACAACTTCTACCTTTACGATCGGCCTGTCCTCCCCCATTATTGCGAAAGCATTGTATTCGTTTTGTCATGGCTGACCTTTATTTATCTCATGCCTTCCTCATTTACCTCTGATGATATTTTTAAAAAAATCCAGTGACTTACTAGACGAGAGACGTGTGTTTACAAATTACTTCAAAAGAGACCAGGATACCGTCATTTAAAAAAAAGTATATTCGTTTAAATCATGCTCAGCTTTAAGGACACAGAATTTGTTCTGGGATGATGAAATTTGCAATATGGAATTTTATCACCTTAGACAGTTGCGCGTCACCGAGGGAATACCCGCCGTTGTTTTTAGTGTCATTTTGTCGTGGTTTTTATTTGTCAATGTCAAGGTGGTTAATTATTTTAATTGTCGTGGTTTTTCATGTCAATCGTGTTTCTTTATTTACAATGCGGAAGTGGAGCTCATGTAAGTTTGCTCAGGGACAAGCGTTGAAATTTGATTTTATCTTTGAGAAAATGTGATGGTGTCGGTACGTTACTTCGCCATTGAGGAGGGTTGATCTTTTCCATTCACTTCAGACAATGCCCCCCATTGAGATGACCTCGGATGGATGTACCGTCGCGTCCACTGGTCGCAGTCCGGGGTATAAACGTGAGACAACTTGTGTGATTTACGTTAATGGAATATCTGACGCATGCGTAAATACCATTGCGGCGGGAAACTAAATATGTATTTGACACCTCCATTTCCTTTCCCCTTTGACGGCTCTCTACGACGGATGGATTTCCATTCAGTATTCGCAAACACTCTCCCCTATGGTATACAACTTTGACGTAGATAAAGGGCTCTCACACTCCAATGACCCATGGCGCTGATGTGGCTAGAGCGATGATTCGCAGATCGCAAATTGGATTTTATTAATAGAACACTAGGAAAATGCTGCGAGAAAGTTAAGAAGCGATGTTATTTTCCTCTCGTGAGACCTCACTTGAAGTACGCCGCTAGTATATGGGACCTATTCATCCATTTCCTCTCCCTTCTCTTAATTTCCCTAATTGTAAGCAGATTCCTCATCTTAGCCACTACTGCAAGTTCTTCATCTTCTATTTCCTGTTACATTTATTGAACCATCTCTCTCCTCTAGACATAGATTGAATACAACGAAGAGCAGCAAGATTCGTGAAAAATTGGTATGATAAGCATAGGAGTTTTACTGAATTGTTTAGGGATTTAGGATGGGAGCCTCTATCTGATCGAAGGGAAAAATATAGATAAAATCTTCTGTGGAAGTTGGATGAGGACTATTTGTAGCCGGACGTTCAACATATGCTGTTAGAGCCAAACTATTATGGTAGAAATGATCACTGGCGTTTCAAGGAAACAGACTGTCGAACCAATTGATTGAAAATGTCATTATTTCCACGTACAATAAGGACCAATAGAGGAAATGGATGAAGCAGATACTAAGGGAGGAAAGAATTTAAAGTATCCTGTTTATATTTTTCTCATTATTTCTCAACAATTCGTATTTATCAATTCCATCTAATCCAACTGTATTATTACTTTCATTTTCCAAGATGAAATTTCTATCTCACTATTTTTTTGGGACTCAAGCTGTATTAGTCCTCATCAGGGGCGATCCCAGGAATTTATTTCGGGGGGGAGACTACCATTAAATTATGGCAATTTTCGGTCATCCTAAAAAAATTATAATACTGTTACATCATTATTTTTATATAATAATGAGCATAATAATAACTATTATACTTTTCAGATCAGTGATCGAAGTGTTTAATGTTGTATTTGATAACTATGTCTAGTTGTTAAAATTACTTGGTAAAACCCAAAATTTTCGGGGGGGGGTGGGAATCATCCCCTTTACCCCCCCCCCGGGATTGCCCCTGGTCCTCATCAATAGTTAAGCAATTTGATTTGATTTTTTTAGGCTAAAGTTCTTCTGTGTATTACTCCTATGTACTGTAAAGTCATGTACTTTTCTTTGGATTTTCACATAGATTTTTCTACTATGTATTTTATGCCTTATTAATTCTTTGATTCTAGACTTGTGAATTGTGTAGCTCACTTCATACAGATTTTAAGCTCTGAATTGACCATTTTCCATTATCTGCATTCTGAAAACTTTTTGATCATCAAAATTGTCATCAAAGGCTTTGTCATCCCTCAATTATTTATCATTCCTAATTTACCCTCAGCAACTACATTGTAAGCATTAACAAGAATTTTAAACCCCAGTATAATATCAATTACGATAATAAGTACCCCTCAGGTATAATAATTATTAGTCCCATATAAATATTTTTGTTAATTTATTGGATTGATCATAAAAATACTAATCTAATGAATGTAAAATATCTTTCAAGTGAGCCTTTAGGGGTCTGGTTGTAGTCATGAAGAAATGCACGTATATAATAGATAGTAGCCATGAGAAACTATGGGAGCAAGCCATAATCTTAAGTATTTATCGATGAGGTTGCCAATTTTTCCACGTTACCTGACTGGTAGTCATTGTATTTTCTTTTTATACGGGTCATATGGCAACCTCTTCAGGATTATTCCTGCTGAACCATCATTTGGAGAGCACCATATAGTATATGGGATCCGTACGAGGAAGGTATGATAAAAGAATTAGAGCGCATGCAAAGGAGATCCGCTAGGTTTGTTAAAGGCCGTTATGATAATTGTATTAGTGTTACGAGGTTAATAGAAGAACTAGGATGGGAATTAATATCAGAACGCAGGTTAAAATTTAGGTTAAACCTCTTAAGTAAATTCGAAACAGAGTTGTTCACAGATGACGTTAGATATATATTGAGAACCCCTGCGTATAAATGCTAGGTTTGACCATATTAACAAGATAAGAGAGATAGATTGTCGTACCGATAGATTTAAAATGTCATTTTTCCCTCGTACCATAAGAGAGAACAATAGGCAACGTAGCAAAAGGGATAGGTAGATGAAATATAGTTAGAATAGTCTATAGTGCATGATGCATGTAATAACTACCAATAATCCCTTCCTTATTATGTAAATTTTAACCTGTACTATACCGTAGTAAATAATATTCTATTGTAATAACTACTGCAATTACTTGCAATAACTAATAATCTACTGTAGTAACTAATAAACTGTGACCCTATTTTCTAGTATGTCTACCTTCTATATCCTACTTACATGGCAATAGTGCATGTTTGGTGATCTTCACCCCCTGCCACACACCCTCGTGGTGGCTCGCAGGGTATTACGTAGATGTAGATGTAGGGTTATTCAACATTTTTTTAAATTTGAGAAATCAAAAGATTGTGCTTCAGAAGGAGTAATGACAATTATCTTATGGTATTCTCTCCGTTGTACATCCTTAGAGAAGGGTTTAAAAAGTGACAAATTTTACAGCTCACCAAAAACCCCTACTTCCGTCTTGAATTGATGTGTGACATCACAAGACTGTTTATGCAGGAATACGGTGTTGTTGAAGTATCGCAGGCAGTCTCTTGTGGTAAATCAAGTGAAAACAGCGGGCTTGAAGAGGAAATTTGTTTTTTTTATCATAAAAGGGGATCATCATGAAGAATATATGGAAGACCAAGGGGTTCGCGTAGAAAAAAGGTTTCCAAAGAAAAGGTTTCCAAAAAAGGATCCCAAAAATATAAAAAAGGTTTTCAAAAAAGGATCCCAAAAGGTTTCCCTGTGTCGATACAAAGCTCCGCCAATACTAATCCATTCGAACTTGGAATATATGATGGGCGCATGATATCGATTTGCGACGTAGTATGCCTTTAATAAGGGCTTATTTTCCCCTTATGTTGTGGGCGATACCTTATGTGCCAAAGATATGTTTCGGACGCCAGTCGTCGAACCCACCGGGAAGAAGTGGTATTTGACTTCTTTCACCCCCACGAAAGTATTCGACGGGTGCTTTCAATTTTTTCGAAGCGCGGCGAGACTTTTCTTTCCGGCGCAGCAAGTATCTGAAACCTCTGCGTCATTCAGAACAGCAAACCACCCCGACCACCACCACCCGGAGCTTTGCTAAGGCTTACCGATGACTAAGTCATTGAGACGAACGTCGATAGATGGACAAGCAGAGCAGACAGCGCAAGCAGAGATATTTTTTTCTAAGTTTATTACAGCCTCTCCGTAAATTCTTGAAGGAAAAAAGATCTTTTTAGCCTTAAAGTATAGCTCATACTTCTCCCAGGAGAGGCAATAGATTAGTAGGTTTGTTAAAGGCAAATATCCCAAAATACTTCCTATGGATTTGAGATTTGTGCTCCGTGCAGCCCTCTACATCTGTGTAACATCGTTTGTCTTGAACCGTTTCCTATAAATTAGACGTTTGTGAACTCGCAAATATTCCTAGTTACGGACGAAAAATGAATATTGATAATCGTTTGAATTTACATGGATCTCATTCAAGCGGACAATTTGACGACTTCCGTTTAATGGTAGTGAGAGATGGGATTATTTTACTTTTAAACACCAAATAAAAGTTAAGCGGGTGAAATTCGAAGGCGCAACACCTATTCGGGCAATTATTCTACGGATATATTTGCCTTTAACAAACCTACTAATCTATTGCCTCTCCTGGGAGAAGTATGAGCCATACTTTAAGGCTAAAAAGATGTTTTTTCCTCCAAGAATTTACGGAGAGGCTGTAATAAACTTTGAAAAAAAATATCTACTTGCGCTGTTTGCTCTGCTTGTCCGTCTATCGACGCTCGTCTCAATGAAGTAGTCATCAGTATACCTTTGCAAAGTTGCGGGTTGTGGTGGTCGGGGTGGTTTGTTGTTGTGAATGACGCAGAAGTTTCAAATACTTCCTGCGCGAGAAAGAGAAGGCTCATCGCGCTTCAAAAAATGAGGAGGTAACCGTCGAATACTTCAAAGGGGGTGAAAGAAGTCAAATACCACATCTTTCGAGTAGGTTAAACGACAGGCGTCCGAAACATTATCATTGGCACATAAGGTATCACCCACAACATAAGGGGAAAATTAGCTCTATTAAAGGCATACTACGTCGCAAATCGATATTATGCGCCCTTCATATATTCCAAGTTCGAATGGATTAGTATTGGCGGAGCTTTGTATCGACACAGGGAAAACTTCTGGGATCCTCAAGAGTCTCACAAGATTACCCGTTGCTTTAACTTAGACTTATATCAGCTGGCCTCAAAAAATGGTTAAGTAATCGTTAAGTAATGTTAATTCCCAAAAGTTATAAAAAGAGAACAGTGAACGACGATAGTACGACGCGGAGGTAAGAAAATCGTTGAGGCGACAGAGAGAATGCCACGCCAAGATGAAATATCCGTGCAGATTTATCCGCTGATGATCGCGAGTTAATTATTGAAAAATATAAGTTATCTAAAGCCGCCAGAAAGGAAGAGTTCAGGAATGCCTTCATAGATTTCAAGGGAAAAACACTTCTAAAAGAGTACGGGATAACTCAAAAGCATTTTGGTCATACGTAAGGGAAGTTCAAGGCAGAAGATCTACAGTAAATCCACTGAGAAACGATAATGACAAAGTACTAAGAAACAGCTCAAACTAGCTAACTTATTGAACTCCTACTTACAAAGCGTGTTCACCAAGTCTTCGCAGAATTCATTTGTTACGCTTAACGATCGTTGCCTTCAAACGATGCCACCTATTGATATTTATGCTTGCGGAATAGAACATATGTTATAATCGTTCAGTCCAAATAAGTCACCCGGTCCTGAAGGAAATCCTTCTTGCGTGTATAAAGAGCTATATTTAGATGTGGCCCCCAACTTGCAGATGATATTGAGAAAATTAATCAAGAAACACGTAACACCCAAAGACTGGAAAATTGCCAATGTAACGCCCATATTTGATAGTGGTGATTTGGAACAGCCATCGAATCTCAGACTGATATCGCTAACATCCATCTCATGCAAGGTCCTTGAACATATAATTGTAATCCCAGTCGTGAAATTGTCGTGTGCACGCGACGTGGACCGACGAGTCACTCCATGAAGCGGCACATTTTGGGGTTCTTGCCAGGTTGTCAGCCGACCAGAGACCAAGAGCACTCTTCTTAAGTCTTTAAAACAGGTTTTATTGCTCAAAGCAGAGCTTACACAAATTCTCAATCTCCAACAACTCCCACAATCTCAAACTCCCTCCTTTCTGTAATGGCGACTCCCCCAACAATCCCCTCCATCCAAACAAACCCCGTTTCTAGACAACCAGTAATCATCAATGAACCCTTCTCCTACTGCAGAGCCTCCTCCATCCCACAACTCAGATGCACCACCCCTTGTGTTCACAACAAAACATCTAGATACGCAGAACTCGCTGATACAAGCACAACAGTGATTTATGGAAAGGATGATCCTGCGAAGCATATTTGCCACTGTTTGCCCACGAAATTTTAGTCTTCGGTTAAGATAACGTTCCAGTAGACGCGATTTTTCTTAGCTTAAAAAAAGAATTTGATAAAGAGTCCCACAGAAAATTTAATTAAAATAAACGAAAATATTACGGCTTGGACGACGATGTAATTTCCTGGATTAGAGAATTACTAGCCGATCGTGTGCAGAGAGTAGTATTAGACGGTGCTGTGTACAATGGCGTTCAAGTTACTTTGGGTTACCATAATGGAATGTCATAGGTCCACTTCTATTCCTTCTGTATATTAACGATCCAGATAAGGTGTTAGACAGTAAATTCCGACTATTTGCTGATGATGCTGTAGTTTACTAGGAAATCGGCAGCGATAATGGTAAGGAAGCGTAAACTAAGAACCTCAAGACAATTTAACGACACAACGAGCATGTGACGCGTGGGAGCTGGAATTAAATTTGAAAAATATGCTGTAATAAACTTCTGGAAAAGAAAAAAACCCTCAATATAACTATTAAATACAGCATACCGTATTCGAGACTGTAGAATCTGGAAAATTCCTTGGAGTTAAACTAACTAATGATATCTCCGTGAGCAAACATATTCGGGAAATAACTGCTCAAGCTAATCGTAAATTGGGATTTGTTGAAAGAGTGCTTGGAAAGTGCGACGATAAAGTTCGAGAAATCAGTTACTTCTCCCTTGTTAGTCCCCACTTAGAGCACGCTGCCAGTGTTCGGGATCTACTTATGATAGGCTTAAAAACAGAGTTAGAACGCATGCAGAGAAGATCAGTATGATGCCTGAAAGGCCGTTAAGGTAGTCTCGTTATTGTTGGTGACCTCTTACAGCAACTAGGATAGGAATCGCTTTCAGATCGTCTATTGAAACTAGACTCAAACATTTAAGTAAATTCAAAACAGATTTATTTTCAGAAGAAGTTTTCAATACCTTACGAACTTCAATGTAATACGGTAGATCATATCATGATAATAAAACAAGGGAAATAGATTGTAGAACAGAAAGGTTTAAAATGTCATATTTCCCGCGGTCAATAAGAGACTACAATGGCTCTTTTGAGACTTTGAAGTAGGTTAGTTGACAGGTAGTGTAGCTGATTAATTCATATGCACCCAATTCATGTGCATATTTCTAAATTTGCCGAGTAGTACTAACACTATGTTTTGCATGTTCCCTGCGTGACTCTTATGTCACATTTTCATAGTTTCATTATATATTATTTTAGCAGTTTATTCAGCATTTTTTAGCATAGCGATAGAGTGGTGATTATTAGTGAAAGTAAGTTTCTTCACTGTAGTTCATGTTGGTGTTAATTTACACCCTGCCAAACACCCTTGTGATGGCTTGCAGGGTAATAAGTTGATATAGAATGGAGTATAATTCAAAACCGTCTGCTGAGCACCCTAGGAGTGGCTAGCAATATTGTGTAGATATAACCATATCAAAACCTAGGTATTGCATTGGTGTTTTCCATAGATTCCGTTGTATGTAATTACTCGTGATGCTACGATAAGTTGGCTAGTGTGTCTGGACTGTTAGAAGAATTAGGATGGGAATCGCGATCACAGTGTAGATTAAATTATAGGCTTAACCTCCTAACTAAATTTCAGGAAAATCATTTCTCTGACGACGTACAAAACATACTATTAACCCCCTAGTACTACGGCAGATTAGATCGCGCCAATAAAATTAGAGAGCTAGATTGTAGAACCGATAGGTATAAAATGTCATTTTTTCCGCGTACTATTCGGGACCATAACAGCTGTGATCGTCGTCATGAATAGTTCGAATTGTGACAATAGGCAGACAGTAAATCTATTCCTTTATATTCTCCTCTTTCTTATTTATGCATGATGTAAATATTGATGTTCTTATTTATGCATGATATTTTGAATATGTAGTAGTAGTCTTTGTATCCCTTTCATGTTAGAACGATTGACGATAGAATATTTCTTGGTTATTAGATTTTTAATTGGCGCTTTGCATGTGTGGTACGCTGGTTTCAATGTAATTTCGGTGTTCTACTGTATCATTCATGCATGCCTGGTGTGGAAGCACCTCCTGCCACACACCCTTTGGGTGGCTTGCAGGGTATGACGTGGATGTAGATGTAGATGCAGATGCATCTAGCTGCATGTGGCCCTGTTCTCTAGCATGTCTCCCTTAAATATCCTACTTGCATGGCAATAGTGCATGTTTGGTGATCTTCACCCCTTGCCACACACCCTCGTGGTGGCTCGCAGGGTATTACGTAGATGTAGATGTACTCTTGTTTTTGCAATATGCCTACCTCTACAGCTATTCACGGCTTAAAGCAAAATTTTGTGATTGGAAAGTGGATACTTTGGGGAACAGCAAGGCTGAATGGCTTGCTGTATGCGGAAAAACACGTATTATGCTCATGAATGTCGCTCAATGCCGATAACACTCAAGGAAGATATATATTAAATGTTCTTCTTACGAAAACTTTTAATATTTTTGCACGGATTTGTGTAGGTCTCAGCCGTTTGTTCTTGATTTACACGCTATAGACACGTGAAACGTCTCTTATCAATGGCTCAATTCCCATAAAAAACAAGAAGTTAACTATTGAATAATATATGAACGCACAACTGATAGTATTTATTGCAAAACTCATATGGCAAACATGGAAGTTTTTGAAGTCACAGCAGCTTCTTCTTGATGTACGCGCAAAAACACGGGCGCCTTATATATGTCGCTCTACGCGCAACTGACACGTTGAATGTCTTATATGTGTCGCTGAATGCCGTTTCCGAAAGAACTGCAGGAATACTACCAAAGTTACGTGGTTACGTACGTTTATGTGGCTTGGTATTTCACGTAAAATGGATAATATGTATCGTGCAACAGCAGTTAAAAAACCATTTTCGCCAGCGTGACTAGTTCGTATTATGCTAGGTTTGATCATATTAACAAGATTAGATAGATAGATTGTCGTACCGATAGATTTAAAATGTCATTTTTTCCGCGTACCATAAGAGAGAACAATAGGTAGCGTAGCAAAGGGATAGGTAGGTGAAATATAGTTAGAGTAGTCTGTAGTGCATGATGCATGTAATAACAACCATTAATCCCTTTCTTATTATGTAGATACTAACCATGTGACCCTATTTTCTAGCATGCCTTCATTAAATATCCTACTTGCATGTCAATAGTGCATGTTTGGTGATCTTCACCCCCTGCCACACACCCTCGTGGTGGCTCGCAGGGTATTACGTAGATGTAGATGTAGTGCAATACAAAAAAGAACATAATATTAGGATTCGTTGTTAACTTTTAAAAGTTATAAACTCTAGTGCGGCTGGCCAGTAGGCGCTATTACCCACCCGCGGTGAGGGATCGACGCCGAGGCTCGGATTTGGAGTTAGGGTCCAGCTAAATGAGGGTCGACCCTTTCGCGGTAAAATTTTGTGCGGCCCCAGCAAACGGATTTAAGCCAAACTATCATATTAATTTGTATCGCCAATAATTCATAATTTGGTTTGTTCTTCTGTGAGTTCTTTCTAGGTAAGGATGCGCACACCACCATGATTACTTTCCGCCACCTTTCCGTTTTCTGACTCCATGTGAATGCCTTTCCCCTTTCCGCCCTCCGTCATTCGCGTTTCCGTCTCGTTGTCTGTCCCTGTGAATCCACCTGTAGGATGCATGATTTCTGAAGGACAGAAGTTGCTGGATCACTTTGAAAAGCATCGTCATGAGTCAGTCAAACTAGCTTCGGTGGACTACCGCCATCCAGCTGGCCTATTCTACTGTGGCTTCAACGCTCCCCGATGTTTACGTTTTCGGCCCAGCTAACAACCCTCCCTCCCCCTCCGTTGCTACGGAAGGAAAACGCTCGGCGCGCCACCACGGTGATTTTCGAGGAACCTTTCATTCGGGAAGCAAACACGCGTGGCGAAGCACAGAGCAGCGTTTGGTGCATTGGAGGTCGTCTTACTGAAGGTAATCATGTCTCACTCACATTAATACCGATAATTTAATAGCCATTAATTGCCGATTAATCCCGATTGCCGATTTTCCCGCCATTTAAACGCTATTTTAGATCAAATTTCTATGTGAGATATTCTTTGAACGTCTGTTCTCTCTTCCCTTGTGAGGTGATGTTTTTCTTTTTTCCCCCGTACAAGAAGGATACGATTGTGATTCCTCAGCAGATGTTATTTATGTGACTATATGATTTTATGATGGGTGCATGATTTGTTGTAGACTATTTTTTGATGGATGATCAACATATTTTGCTTGCGACACTGTTATGGTAGACGCGATCACTGGCATAAGATTAAGGAACGAGACTGCATAACCGATAGATATAGAGTACCATTTATTTCCACGTACAATAAGAGACCATGATAGTTGCTATAAATCAGAACTAGGATACTTTCATCCTTACTCAGTGAAGTAGGTTTTAGACTTGTGTGAAGTATCTTAGCCGGTCATTAGCAACCAACCCCGCATGAAATTTCCGGCATGACACAGCTCTTGCATGATCTACGTCTACGTAATACCCTGCGAGCCACCACGAGGATGTGTGGCAGGGGGTGAAGATCACCAGACATGCACTATTGACATGCAACTAGGATACTTAATGAAGGCATGCTAGAAAATAGGGTCACGTGGTTAGTATCTACGTAATAAGAAAGGGATTAATGGTTGTTATTACATGCATCATGCACTACAGACTACTCGTAACTATATTTCACCAACCTATCCCTTAGCTACGCTGCCTATTGTTCTCTCTTATGGTGCGAGGGAAAAATGACATTTTAAATCTATCGGTACGACAATCTATCTCTCTAATCTTCTTAATATGATCAAACCTAGCATAATACGCAGGGGTTCTCAATATATATCTAACGTCATATGTGGACAAATCTGTTTCCAATTTACTTAAAATGTTTAACCTAAATTTTAACCTGCGTTCTGATAGTAATTCCCATCCTAGTTCTTCTATTAAACTCGTAACACTTATACAATTATCATAACGGCCTTTAACAAACCTAGCGGATCTCCTTTGCAAGCGCTCTAATTCTTTTATCATTCCGTCCTCGTACGGATCCCATATACAAGCGGCATATTCTAAATGAGGCCTGACAAGTGTAAAATAGCTTCTTTCTCGGACTCTCTCACCGCATTTGTCAGAACCCTTTTTACGAATCCTAATCTACGGTTTGCTACACTAGTTATTTCTCTGATGTGTTTCCCCCATGACATGTCTTCAGTGATGGTGACGCCTAAGTATTTAATTGATTCTACGTTACATATTTTATTAGATGATTTAGTACCTTGTAGAACTATTCATCCGTCGCAATAATGATATCAACCAATAGTCGTATCTTAAATAGTGCATTTCATGATAGCATGTTCGTCTACGTAGCACTCACCTACTGTCGGTGAAAAAATTATGTAGACTCAAGTTTGGACACTGATTAAAAATGAGACCTGTTACTCACATGAATGCAAGTTAAACCATGTTTTAGCTTGTTTTATTTGACGTTTAACTGTGGTTGCCGATTATTTTTACATTAAACTCTCGATTTTTTATTCCGGTGAGAACAAAAATAGTGCCGGTTTTTTTGTCGTTTTCGAACGGAGCGCTCTTTTTGACATTTAATAGTGAAGAAACTTGAAGTTTAATCGTAATGAACATGTAGATATGTGTGGGAAAAACATATTAAAATGCATCTTTAAACTTCCAGTTCTTTCTATTTCGCTATAAAAAAGTTATTTACAAGTTTATGAAACAACTTTTTCTTGGTTATGAAAAGTAGTATAAGCAAGATCTTGGTCTTGTTTTAAAGCTCTTTTCAGAAGTATTTAATGACAATTACCATCATAAACTCACATCGTGATTGTGATATCGATTTTTAACGAGTTAATACACAACCGAGTATTTTAGCGGGCTCAAGCCAGCGGTAGGCGGCCGTTTTCGCGAGAGTGGTGGTGAAAGTTTGTGCGCTGTTGCAATTTGCCGGTTGCGGGCCGTATCTACATCTACATCTACGTGATACCCTGCGAGCCACCACGAGGGTGTGTGGCAGGGGGTGAAGATCACCAAACATGCACTGTTGACATGCAAGTAGGATATTTAAGGGAGATATGCTAGATAATAGGGTCACATAGAGCTCTATGGGCGCATTGGAGAAATTCAGTGCATCGAGAAAATGCCCTTATGAGTAAAAGGTGATGGAAAATGGTTGGATACTAAAAAGGCAACAATTGCTACCTAAAATAAAATTCATGAAAAGAGCGTGTGTAGCGATTGTTTTTGTCCTTCGAGGCAATACACAGGAGGAGCGTATGAGTAACGGGTACGGCCCGCAAGTGGCAACAGGGCTCATACTTTCACCACCCCTCAAGCGAAGAAGGCCGCCTCATCGCTCGCTCGAACTTGCTAAAATACTCGGTTGTTTATTAACTCGTTAAAAATAGATATCACAATGTGAGTTTATGAAGGGAATTGTCATTAAATACTTCTGAAAAGAGCTTTAAAACAAGACCAAGATCTTGCTTATACTACTTTTCATAACCAAGAAATAGTTGTTTCATAAACTTGTCAATAGCTTTTTTATAGCGAAATAGAAAGAACTGGAAGTTTAAAGATACATTTCAATATGTTTTTCCCCCACATATCTACATGTTCATTACGATTAAACTTCAAGTTTCTTCACTATTAAATGACAAAAAGAGCGCTCCGTTCGAAAACGACAAAAAAACCGGCACTTTTTTTGTTCTCACCGGAATAAAAAATCGAGAGTTTAATGTAAAAATAATTGGCAACCACAGTAAAACGTAAAATAAAACAAGCTAAAACATGATGTAACTATCATTCATGTGGGTACCACGGATCATTTTTAATCAGTGTCCAAACTCGAGTCGACATAGTTATTGCACCGACAGTAGTTTCTGGTCTGACCGCGTATTGTTATCCTGACTGCATTCGGCCTGTGCCTGGCATCCGGGCGAACGTGCGTGGTTCTAATTTCGGCTGGGGTGAGTGCTGTATGCTCGGTGTGGAATCACCCCGCGCCGCACACACTAGCGATGGTTACACGGCATTTCGTAGATGCAGGAATCGTGTGACGTTTGGGTTCTAATTGTCATTTATCTTTGGAAATTCTCAGGGAATCCTGGCAGAGGAACGATAAGCTGCCATCTTCATGCCCAGCTGTTTATCTCTGTGGATCATCCTGGATTGCAGCACGTCGCGGTAAGTCGAAAAATTTATGAGAGGCTAATACTTGAAGAGAAGGACAATTTGTAGATCGGTCGTTTTATACGTAATCTGGGTTATTACCATTGCGGTCTCGCCACGCTAGTTGAAGATAGTAAGCGGTATTACTTCTAATTTTGAGGATCTTAACTAATTCAACTGTGAATTAAAACTCCATGGTATTTTGAGTGTATTTATTATTCCGATCTCGGTTTGAAAGCTTTTGTTTTACTTCGACACGGCTATGGATGGCACGGATGAAGTTAGACTATTTTCCGGTACTTAATCTATGATTCATTGAGGTTATTTAAAAATGGGTTTAGCTCTTTGAAACTTTGCACTATTTACGTATATCTGAATATTGACTTTTTTCGCCTCAAAATTATATTTTTGTTGGCCCAAGTTTTCTATCTGCTCTGTGTTAATGAACCTTTATATCTTTTACTTGACTAGAAAGCCATGTATCATCCCATTACCTTTGTTTATTAGCTATATATATTTCTGTCCACTCTGAGTATAATTTCTTCTTCTTGACATATTTCAAAACGCCTTCAGCCAACTCGCAATCCATTTTCGAAATGATCACGATTACTGCAAAATGTCACACTTTGACTTTACGTCCATCTAATGCTCGTAATAATAATAACTCTTTATCTTTTCTTCAAACTTCGAGTGAAATTACCAACTTGGTGAGTACAGCTTTCTCAGCTGACAAAAATATTTCCGTAAGCGGCTACTGCAGTGCGTATTAGTCGGAATAAGGTAATACCGGTTAAAACATTGTGTTACTATGCTTTCTACATTTATTTCAGTCTCGAGTGAGTTCTCATTTCTTTGTGAATCTGTAAATGTCAAGCCTAATATTTCCAGCATCGGCCTGCCAAAAATAAAATAACAACAGCCTCCGTTATCCATTGTCTCCCCTTCACCTCCTACCAATTCTGAAAACCTAAATATGTAACGTAGAATGTATTAAATACTTAAGCGTCACCATCACTGAAGACATGTCATGGGGGAAACACATCAGGGAAATAACTAGTGTAGCAAACCGTAGATTAGGATTCGTAAAAAGGGTTGCAGGCAAATGCGATGAGAGAGTACGAGAAATAAGCTATTTTACACTTGTCAGGCCTCATTTAGAATATGCCGCTAGTATATGGGATCCGTACGAGGAAGGTATGATAAAAGAATTAGAGCGCGTGCAAAGGAGATCCGCTAGGTTTGTTGGTTAAAGGCCGTTATGATAATTGTATAAGTGTTACGAGTTTAATAGAAGAACTAGGATGGGAATTACTATCAGAACGCAGGTTATAATTTAGGTTAAACCTTTTAAGTAAATTCGAAACCGATTTGTTCCCCTTATCCCTTATAATCCCTTCCTTATTATGTAGATACTAACCATCTAGCTCCATGTGACCCTGTTCTCTAGCATATCTCCCTTAAATATCCTACTTGCATGTCAGTAGTGCATGTTTGGTGATCTTCACCCCCTGCCACACACCCTTGTGGTGCTCGCAGGGTATCACGTAGATGTAGATGTACCACCGTGTCTTACGACTCCTGGCGAACTTCTTTTTCCTTCTTGTCGTTTTCACTCCGTTTGTCTTTTCTTCTCGTTCCTCTGTCCTTCCCCTCTCACGAGACCAGAGCAGAACCATTGCTCTGATCTTAATCTTCCAGAATTTCCTTCCTTGACTTGAGGAGATCCCTGCCAAAGCGTATTGCCTTCGTATCTCATCACACTCCCGATTTGAATGAGTCATTCAGGGCCATTACATTCGGGAATGCGATGGTGCGCATATCCTCGCTCGACTCCTGATCCACTTTATCCCAGGATCCCGCGAATTCGATGAATTTGACTGCTTTACGAATTGCGAAAACAGGTGAGGCTCGAGACTCAATGAGCTGCGCAAGTCTACTGCACAATTACTACACAACCCGCAAGTGGCAACAGGGCTCAGACTTTCACCTTCCCTCTCGTGAAGACAGCAGCCTCAGAGCCGGCTTGGGCCCGCTTAAATATGTACTCGGTTGTTAATTAACTTATTAATAATGGATATCGAAGTGTGGGTTTACGAAGGTAATTGTTATTAAATATTGTTGTAAAGAGCTTCGAAACAAGACCATGATCTTGCTTCTATACTACATCTACATCTACGTAATACCCTGCGAGCCCCCACGAGGGTGTGTGGCAGGGGGTGAAGATCACCAAACATGCACTATTGACATGCAACTAGGATATTTAATGAAGGCATGCTAGATAATAGGGTCACATGGTTAGTATCTACATAATAATAAAGGGATTAATGGTTGTTATTACATGCAACATGCACTACAGACTACTCTAACTATATTTCCCCTACCTACCCCTTTGCTCCGCTGCCTATTGTTCTCTCTTATGGTACGAGGGAAAAATGACATTTTTAATCTATCGGTACGACAATCTATCTCTCTAATTTTGTTAATATGATCAAAGCTAGCATAATACGCAGGGGTTCTCAATATATATCTAACGTCATCTGTGAACAAATGGGTTTCGAATTTACGTTAAAGGTTTAACCTAAATTTTAACCTGCGTTCTGATACTAATTCCCATCCTAGTTCTTATATTGAACTCGTAACACTTATACAATTGTCATAACGGCCTTTAACAAATCTAGCGGATCTCCTTTGCACACGCTCTAATACTTTTATCATACCTTCCTCGTACGGATCCTATATACTAGCGGCATATTCTAAATGAGGCCTGACAAGGGTAAAATAGCTTCTTGCTAGTACTCTCTCATCGCATTTGCCTAGAACCCTTTTTTACTACTTTTCATAATTAAGAAAAGGTTGTTTCATAAACTTGATAATTACTTTTTTATGTCAAATTAGAAAGAAATGAACGTTTAAAGATACATTTTAATATGATTTTCCTACATTATACTACAGGTTCATTACGATTAAACTTTAAGCTTCTTCGCTGGTAAATGTCAAAGAGAGCGTTCCGTTCGAAGACGCCGAAAAACCGGCACTTTTTTTTCTGTTCTCACCGCAAAAAAGAAATGAGTGTGTATTGTAAAAATAATCAGCAACTACGGTTAAACGCAAAGTATAACAGTCTTAAGTTTGGTGTAACTTGCATTCGTATAGGTTCCATGGTTCATTTTTAATCAGAGTCCAAACTCGAGTCTACATCATTTTTGCGCCGACAGTTTAGTCACTACTGTTCCGATTTAGGAGTACTTAAGAGATCTTCCAGATATAAAATCCCACGTAAATCTCTTCGGTTTCATTTGCATCGTTTTTGCCTTGTAAGATGCAGTTTTCCTGTTCAATTGTCGTACAAACGTGTACGAGTTTTGCCTCCTCTCCCGTTGGAATTAGTTTAGGCCTCTCGCCACCTTTCAGGGTCTTTTGAGTCGAAGTGAAAAATCAGGAATAAAAAAGTGATTGTGAAGGTCTTTATTATCGTTAAGTATTGTCATAGAGTAAGCATACATGGAGTGGCGAGGAGATAGGGAGATCCGGATATGAATTTTTAAATATTACTTTGGCCGATAGATGTAACAGGTGTATCGAAGTTGCACGAAAAGCCATAACAAATGAGCTTTGGCACACGGCCACTTCATTTCGAGTCGCATAGCTCACATGATGTTTTTATGATGATTTCGGATACTGGATGTTTGCTAATCGACCCATAGCAACGGAAACAAATCTTATTGAGTCGTAGAGACCAAATTAAACTTGTATTTCAATGTGCCTTCAATGAGCATCGTCTATAACGAATCGGATTCCCGTCAATATGATAAGACACGCGATCACCAAACACGGAGTCAACTGTTTACCGATGTATCATAGGAACGACAAAACAATTGATACTCAATAAATTGATAATCGATAAAAAGCTCACAACAGCCATGGTAAATCCACCTCTGTATGCTGATGCAAAATCACCGAGTACCACTAGCGCCTCCAAGTGGCCTTCTCCGTTTGCCAAAATCCTTCCTCCCCTAAGGTGGTGGCACCTGAGAAATTCTTCCCAAAGCTGTCAAAAATGTATGTCCTGTTTTTAGCATTTCTTTTCCCCTCTATATATACTTACTCTATTGTATTGTGCCATCTTCCCGGCTTGCTTTATTTATTTCACTTGGTCTTGTTCTCGGCTTTCAGTCACCCTGTATTATAAAAATTGCCCTCAAAATAATTCCGATGACAATGAAATAACAGGCTCGAGCCTTGGGTGCCCTAGTACCTCCAAACCACAAGGCTTAAAACTAGTACCACCCCTCCCCCCCGCTCGAGTGATGACAATATGAAGTGGCCTAATATTTTTCCTTTCTAAAAAGATTTTTAAAAATTTTAAATTCTAAAAAAAAATATAAAAAAATTCATTCTCTCTACCTTGTCTTTTGCGATGTGTTCCACGGAAAAGCTAGAAACAGTGGAGGAATGGATAAGAGATTACATGGAATATTTTCGTCTTATATCTTCATCTAAATTTATCCTACTGACCTCCAAAGGGGTTTGTGGTAGGGGGTAAGTTATCACCGACATGCACTGTAAAGTCCGAGAAGGTTTCTCCTACGTGGAACGGACATAGACTGACAAAATATCAGAAGGAAATAGACTACCGAACCGATAGATTTAAAATTTCATTTTTTCCACGTACAATAAGGGGCCATAATAGTCTGGATAGATCAGTTCTAGGATACTTGGACGCTGATTAGTTAGCATAGATCTTACCATCTGTACTCAATGTCTCAACATCATTATTCGTTACTAACCTCATATGTCATTTCCAGCATAATATACTCTTACATGATTTAGTATCTTGTAGATCTTTAGTTTATCTGTAGTATTGATACTATTTATCAGTAGTTACAAACATAAAAAAGTGCTTAGCAGTCAGATTTTGGAAAAAGAAAAATAGGCCAGGTAGGGCTTACAGAATTAATAATACGGAAATTATTCACGCCGAGTCTGTCAAGTGCGGTCAAGCATACAGGAAGTTAGACTTTATCAAGAGAGTACTCGGAAAATGTGATGGGAAAGTGAACGAACGTTGTTATTTTTCAATCGTTAGGCCTCATCTGGAATATGCTGTTAGTGTATGGGATCCATACGAAGCGGGGTTAGATCAGTCAGAGTTAGACGGGGTCAGGTCAGAGTTAGATCGCGTACAGCGAAGAGGAGCTAGGTTTGTGAAACGATGCTACGATAAGTTGGCTAGTGTGTCTGGACTGTTAGAAGAATTAGGATGGGAATCGCTATCACAGCGTAGATTAAATTATAGGCTTAACCTCCTAAATAAATTTCAGGAAAATCATTTTACTGACGACGTAAAAAACATACTATTAACCCCCTCGTACTACGGCAGATTAGATCGCGCCAATAACATTAGAGAGCTAGATTGAAGAACCGATAGGTATAAAATGTCATTTTTTCCGCGTACCATTCGGGACCATAACAGCTGTGATCGTCGTCATGAATAGTTCGAATTGTGACAATAGACAGACAGTAAATCTATTTCTTTATATTCTCTACGTTCTTATTTATGCATGATGTAAATATTGATGTTCTTATATATGCATGATATTTTGAATATGTAGTAGTAGTCCTTGTACCCCTTGCATGTTGGAACGATTGACGATGGAATGTTTCTTGGTTATTAGATTTGTAATTGGCGCTTTGCATGTGTGGTATGCTGGTTTCAATGTAATTTCGGTGTTCTACCGTATCATTCATGCATGCCTGGTGTGGAAGCACCCCCTGCCACACTCCCTTTGGGTGGCTTGCAGGGTATGACGTAGATGTAGTTGTCTCTTAACTAGTGTACTGCATGGTAGCCTGTTCTTCTACGTATCACTCTCCTAAATTCTGGTCTGACCGCGCACTGTTGTCCTGACTGCTTTTGGCATCCGTCTAGCATCCGGAGAATCAGCGCGGTTCTGATTTCACCTGGGATGAGGGCTTCATGCGTGGTGTGGAGTCATACCGTGCCAAACACCCTAGTGGTGGCTTACACGGTATTTCATAAATGCAGATGTACTACGCTCTATGTATGGTGTAATAGCTATATACAATATTTTATTTACATTATATTGTGACTACGTAAACGAGATATCTACATCTACGCAATACCCTGCGAGCCACCACGAGGGTGTGTGGCAGGGGGTGAAGATCACCAAACATGCACTATTGACATGCAACTAGGATATTTAATGGAGGCATGCTACATATTAGGGTCCCATGCAGCTAGATGGTTAGTATCTACATAATCTATCTATATATCTAATACATTATCTATATCTAGATGGTTAGTATCTACATAATAAAGATATGAGAGTCGTGGAGGGCTCATGCGAAACGTAATGCGAGTACAAAGTGGAAGATAAAAAAAGCGAACATTAATGAGCATATCAACTCACCAGCTACATCACTTGTCAATCTACTTCAAAATATCATTTAGATGAGACTACTATTCACTGAGACTGAGAGTACCATGTGTTCCTATAGGGATTTTCAAAATAGTATCTGAATGTATGGGGCTATATCTGAAGCTAGTACTCCATACACACTGGAAAGAAAATTTTCAGTACCTGAAGACTTATTTGGTCCGAGCGATTTCAACAAATATACTATTCCGTGAGCACATATATCAAAGTAGGTGGCACCGTTTGCCTGTAACGATGATTAACCATCACGGATGTATTTTATGAAGACTTGGTGAAGGCGCTTTGGAAGTCGGAGTTTAATTAATTTCCATTTTGAATACAAATTCCGCCCATGAGAACAATGACGAGACTATCACAACGGCCTTTCACGTATCTTGCTGATCTTCTCTGCACGCGTTATAACTCTGTTCTTAAACTAACCTCTTGAGGATCCCAAACACTGGCAGTGTATTCTAAAAATTAGTGGGGTCTGCCAGCAAGGGAGAAGTATTCGATTTCTATGACTATAGTCAAATTTGCGAAGTATTCTTTTGAACAAATCCGCATTAACGATTTTCTTGGCCAATAATTTCCCGAATATGTTTGTTCCACGAGAGATATATTATACTCGAGAGGTTTGTTAAACTCGAGAGGTAATTCACAGGTTCTACAGTCAGTGATTGGGTGTGCAGTATGTAATAGCTGTATTGAGGAAATGTTTTCTTAACCAGAATTAAATCGTAACTAATTTTTTCTAATTTTATGTTAACTGACACGAATCCCACCACGTTTGAATGTACGATATGTTTCCATTGTTAACTGTCTAGTTTCATTTATTCTCATGATGTACTTTAGTATTTTGGATCTCGTAAGGTACTAATTATTTCGTCTGCAAATGAGTTGTTTTTACATTTATGTAAAAGATTGAACCTAACTTTCATTCTACATTCTGAAAGCTATTACCATCATTTGTTACAAAATGTTAGTAGCACTAAAAAGACTATCATAACTACTTTTCACGTATCTTACTTATATTCTTAACATGCGTTGTGACTCTTTTTATAAGCGTACCTCATGTTAATCCCGAACACTGGCAGTGTATTCCAAGTGCGGTCTGAGGTAGGAGAATATTCAGGTGATTACGACGACCACAAATATGAGGTCGAATAATAGGTGTAAAAGTAGTGGAAACTGATAATTCTCCATTCGGTTTTTCAGAAATACGTTGTGTAAATGTGGGTGATTCGATGCGGTCCACACGACCCGAATTCCATTTAGCAGGAGGGCAATAGCCAACTGCCAACTTAGTCTGTGGACATCCAATTTCGTTCTCCACCACAAAAGGGAAACAGTTTAGCCAATTCCCAGCCCATTATCGGGAGTAGATTCGGATTCAGCACACTAAATCACGTCTAAAAAGGCGCTACGCATCAGAAAACCATTCGAGACCTTAAAATTTGCAGGCCTGTTTAATTATCCATCGTAGTGCCAGAAATTTGTTTTGTGCTTGCAAGTGATCCGAAAAGGCCCACATGGCCTGGATTCGGTTTCGCAAACGGGCAGCAGGGACCCAACACCAACTTCGTCCGTCACCAGAATAGGAGAAAAACTTAGCCAGTTTCAAATTTTGCATGATGCAGCCTGAGTTCGCTAGCCTATTATACTCGTGTGTGTTTTGGGATTCGTAGTCACGGCTTTTTTATTTGCCGAACATGGTCTCAACAGAAAAGAAATTTTGACAGAGCCACCAGTTAATTTACCTAGAAAATAAAAACTGCACCACTTATTATCATCACAAGTCATACTGGCCAAAGTTATCAACAAGCATGCAAATAATAAGCCAATTATTCCTTCTAACAACCTCTATTTAAGGTATTCCGAGCGAGATAGTTCCCTAGTCGTAATAGAGACCACATTCGAAACATACGTTTTGGAATCACCGGCTGCAGGACACATGAATTAAATATTTAATTATTTATGGTGGAATAGTATAATTTCAAGTGGCAGAAACTGTTACTAATTAAATCAAAATATCTAAACAAGTCATTAACTTGACTCATTACTTTGGAGGGTGCGTTAGAAACTCCTTCAATACAGGTTTTTTTGATCCTGAAAGATTTACTGAGGTGACAATATGAATGACCTTCCAAAAAAATTGAGAAATCATGCAAACAACGCACTATAAAGTTTTTGTGGTTTCTAAGTGTTTGAAATTCCCCTTTTTTTAAAAAATAGGGGAATTTTCTGCAGTACATACACTTATCATTTTGCATGTAAAAGGGCTCGTTTTTTCCTTAAAAATCTCGTAATGTATTTCGGGGATGATCATATTCAATCTTTGGAAGAATCCAGTATTTCTCTTTTAAAAGAGACCAAATTCATTGGTTTCCTGGTGAAATGATATTTTGCTTAAAATACCTTAAAATATCTTATTTTTCCAAAAACATGTCTAAACATTTTTTCTGGATATTTTGGTGTCAAGTTTTCAGAAAAAATAATATTTGTCGGTAAGGATTTGTCGGTATTTGTTTTAAGGATTCTTCAGTATAGAATTTTCATGCTTCTTGTTAAGTTTCGGTGGTATTACTTGTGACTATTAGAAAGAAAAAATTAATGTCAGCAGAAAAAAATGTAAATTGTTCTCTTGTATATACTTGAGAGGGATTCGAAACGGCCCACACGGCCCGGACTCGGTTTGGAGGCAGGGCAATGAAGCCCCGCCGCCAACTTCGTCCGTCGCTGTAGTTGGTGAAATACTCGGCCAGTTTCAAATTTTACTCAGTGTAGCTTTAGTGACGTATCCTGTTTTACTTCTGTGTGTTGGGGTTGGTAGTCAAGGTTACAGATTTGGACGGGGGAGGGAGGCGATGGATTAGGGGAGAGGTGTGGTGATAGACGGGCGGTATGAGCCTTTTGATTCTAAACACCTCGCGACTTCTCCTGGTGCACCTTCGATGTATCAAACGACGTCATTATTTGATGTATTGATTATTTCGTAATTCCGAACGGTTTTCCACAGTTTTTGTTTTGCTGTGATTTGTGAATCGATTTGTGACTATAATATCAGAATTATGTTCCGTCTGGGACCTATTGATCAAACGTCGAAGATGTTAAAAAGATAAGTAAAATACGACAAATTTTTGCTTTGCATCATATTATATGTGCCAAAAACTTCCCTTACGTATACCAAAATGCTTTTGCAAGATCCCGTAACTGTTCTACAAGTGTTTTCTCCTTGAAATACATGAATGCATTCCTAAACGCTTCATTCGTAGTGGACAGAGATAAATAATCAATAAATTACTCCAAATCGTCAGCGGATAAATCTGCACGGATTTTTTGCATCTTGTCGTGGCAAACTCTCTATCGTCTCAACGATGTTCTGACTTCCGCGTCGTACTATCTTGTTTCGCGGCTCTTTTTTTTACTTGGATATATATTTTAATTCAAAAAAATACATTCTAAAAAGAAGCAGTTTTTACAATATTATGGTCCCTTTTTGTACGAGGGCAAATGACGTTATATCGGTTTTGCAATCTATTTCTTAGTTTTATGGCTGTGATCGGTTATACCATAATGGTTAGGCTCTACCTAAATATGTTCGACACTCGGCAAAAAATAGTCTACACAAATTTTTGTATAAGATTTAATCTGTTTTGACTTTCGAAGAGGTAGAAATTACCTTCCTTCATCCCTCATCAATTTACAAGTACTTCTGAGTTTATCGAAACAAGTTTTAACAAACTTACTGCTCCCCGCTGTAATCAATCTATATCTGAAACTAGTCCTATTTGGTAAGGGTCGCATATGCTATCGGCGCACTTCATGTGAAGTATCACTAGAGAAAAAAAATATCGCTCCTTCACTTTCTCGTCACACGTTCCCTGTATTCTTTTGATATATCCCAATGTATTTCTTGCCTGTACGTAAATTTCCCTATATTCTTTCCAAGGACAAGCTTCGTCTTTTTGCCGATGATGCAGTAGTGTATAAGGAAATTAGAAATGAAGAGGATAGGCAGTCTTTAGCTGAGGATTTAGATGTGATCGATGATTGGTGTGATAGTAGGCAGCTAGAATTAAATTTGAATAAATGCGCGATAATAAACTTTTGGAAAAGGAAAAACTTTCCCCGGATTAATTATTGCATCAAAGAAAAGAAAATATTTAACGTAGAATCTATTAAATACTTAGGCGTCACCATCACTGGCGACAAGTCATACAATATATGGGGAAACACATCAGGGAAAAAACTAGTGTATGGAACCGTAGATTAGAATTCGTAAATAGTGTTCTAGGCAAATGCGATGAGAGAGTACGAGAAATAAGCTATTTTACACTTGTCAGGCCTCATTTAGAATATGCCGCTAGTATATATGATCCGTACGAGGAAGGTATGATAAAAGAATTAGAGCGTGTGCAAAGGAGATCTGCTAGATTTGTTAAAGGCCGTTATGATAATTGTATAAGTGTTACGAGCTTAATAGAAGAACTAGGATGAGAATTACTATCAGAACGCAGTTTTAACTTTAGTTTTAGTTTTTAAAACAAAAAACCTTTTAAGTAAATTCGAAACCGATTTGTTCACAGGTGACGTTAGATATATATTAAGAACCCCTGCGTATTACGCTAGGTTTGATCAGATTAACAAGATTAGAGAGATAGATTGTCATACCGATAGATTTTATATGTCGTTTTTCCCGCGAACCATTAGAGAGAACAATAGGCAGCGTAGCAAAGGGATAGGTAGGTGAAATATAGTTAGAGTAGTCTGTAGTGCATGATGCATGTAATAACAACCAATAATCCCTTTCTTATTATGTAGATACTAACCATCTAGCTGCATGTGACCCTATTATCTAGCATATATCCCTTAAATCTTAAATATCCTACTTTCATGGCAATAGTCCATGTTTGGTGATCTTCACCCCCTGCCACACACTCTCGTTGTAGCTCCCAGGGTATTACGTAGATGTAGATGTACTTAACTGACGTAAGTGACTGTACATTTGATGATTCGGATTGTGTAAGTTACGTCCAGGAAAGTTTTTTTCCGCTCAGGTTAATTCGTTTTTTTATATAGCGCAGATTATTAAATGGCCATTCCCCTTGATTGGAATTCGAAAGCAATTCGAGATTCTTCCGGATTTGGTGGAGTTTCACTTTATCCATTTGGTCTACCCAAGTGAATTTATCTTTCACAAAATTAATTTTTTAGAGATTTTAAACGATCTTATTTCCTCATATGATATTGTGTCTGTGTGGAAACAAAAAATAGTGGGCGCTTAAAATGATTTCAGCCGGTAGTATGTTTCCTCCCCATTCCACGCGTTTAATTTTTACATCTCGTTTTACGAGAGGCAATTTGTTGCACGACATTATTGTATGTGCATTAGAAATATCGTTGTTTCATGCTGTGTAGTCATAGAATGCATGGAAAAATGCATAAATTGGAGAATAGAAAAGTGCATTTGCTCTAATTGCAAGTCTTCATTATATCATCGTGAAATCTGATGTTACTCATAAAATAAAGTGCTTCGTGTGAAACGGCCTGTAAGGAAGTTTATGCATTATTTTATTTGCACGCACCTGAATGCCTTGTTATCTTAGTTGAGCTAATTCACCTTAATATTTCTCATTAGCTTGCTAGTATGATCTAATTCTCATAAATGCTTCATCCCAACAATTTAAAGAGCAGTTGCAAACTTGCAGTACATTACATCTACGTGACATCGACTACCTACTATTCACTTTTTACTTTTACCCTTTTTATAGCCATAAAGTTAATTTTATAGTTCACGCTTATGAATATGACTTTTCGGTCAATGCATAAGTATTATCCTTACGTTGTACTTTCTGGAATATTTCTCAGTTCGTACCGCATTTCCATGTCAGATGCTGACTAAAATTTCTGTTTTCGGCATACCCTGCGTAATTTGGCACCTGGTCCTGTGGAGGAAGAGTTGTTCACCTAGGGTAAAATCTTCCCCCGAAGCCATGCGATCTATGCTATTCTCAATGATTCTAACCAACGCAGATGGCAAGTGAGCGAACTTTTCAGTTTGACGCCTTTCTGACTTTGTCGCTTTATTGTCTAAGGAAATGATTTTTTACTACCTCGCGGAACCAGATTCGGATCAGCATTGACTTCGCGTAATGAAAGTCCCAAAAGTTTTTGTTTATTAATTTTTTTTAGATCTAAGGTTGTATTTTATGGCTGCGGCTGATCGTAGTAAGTATTTCTCGTAGCACTCTATTTTCAGCATGCACATTTATTAATTCGAGTAATCTACCGTCTGAATGGTTGGTTTTTGGACATTTTTTTATTACATGGGCTCATCGTTCTGCTTTCGTTCCTCCGGATGTTCCTCGATTAGGTCTCTCTTGAATTCCTCATATTCCTTTCCTTCCTCTTCTTATTGCGTCCAATATTCATATCCTCTTTCTATCTTCTCAAGTGTTCCACCCTCCATTATTCTCTTCAACGTTCCCTCTCTTTTCGGAACATCCTCCATTCATCTCTTTTGCATCCTCTGAACCTCCGCTTCTTTACAAGATAGACGAAGAATTGACCTTGTGGAATTTAGACGTGGTATAATAATTATAACTTTGTAACTTTCCACACTATTTTATTGTTTAAGGGGCCTGACCGGTTTCGATGTAAAAGCATTATCTTCAGAGGAAGAATGCCAAGTACAGAGATGGTTGCTTTATATATAAACCAAGATTATGTATAAAGCATACGGGGAAGGAATATGGGAGGATGTTTAGGATGGTGGAAAGAATCCTTGTAGAGGGGGGAGGGGATGGCCACCATCTCTGTACATGGCATTCTGCATCTGAAGATAATGTTTTTACATTGAAACCGATCAGGCTCCTTAAACAATATAATAGTGTGGAAAATTACAAAGTTATAATTGTTATACGCCGCCACTAGCTTCCTCTCATCTGCGCGTCTAAGATCTCATCGTTAGTCCTCTCCATCCAGCTCGCCCAATCGTAAATCGTCACGCTCCGTAGCAGTTTTTCCGCCAGCCATTTATTTGTTTATTCATCATAAACTCTCTACTTTTTGAAAATTCTTCTTAAGCCATGGTATTTCTGCATCTTATGTCGTATCTTTTGTAAAATAACAAGGGATGGTACTCGTATTCCACCACCATACACAACACTATAAATATTTCCTATATTTTTACTCCTCTATTCTCATCCGAAACAAGATTCCTGATTGTTGAGCTGTATTCAATAAACTTTCAATAAGTAGCCTTTGGTTTATGAGATGGGTGGGCTTAGTAAAAATCCTTCGTCACTCTTGAGTATGAGAGTATTGTCAAGAATGAGTCAAGCAGTGCCACTTCTTCATACGGAATGCTGCATGTGACGGCTCATCCCGGGAAGTCTTGGGCCAGGGGAACACGGCATAAGATTGATGGTTCAATCGTAAAATATTATGGATTTAGGACTTTAAGGTAGTTTGAGCGAAATATCATTTTACCTAATGATCAATACTTGTTTACGATACTAATTAATAATAATCAACAATGTGTAGTTTGTGTGTTTTCTCGACTATTTTTGAAAATTAATTGTCACTGCAGGAAATCCTTCGGGATCACAATAAACCTTCCGTTTTGAAGGAGTTTCAAACGTACCGCGTGAAAAAAATGAATAAAGTTAGACTTATTTATATATTTTCATTTGATTTCTTACCATTTCTGTCATGTAAAACTACTTTATTGTACCATTTAAAATGAAATGCAAATATTTAATTCGTGTGTCTCACAGTTGGTGAAATTAAAACGTTTATATCGAATATGGTCTCTATTATGAATAGGGAACTCTCAAACTCGCACTACCTTAATAGATTGTTCATTAAAAATTATAACCTGTAACATTGTCTCTTCTTTTAATTTGTCGAACAAGATTTCAAGGCATTTCCATTACCTTGACAGTGACTCCAGTCTATTGAAACGTATGTAGACGTATATAACTAGTCTGAAATACTGAAAAGTGATAATTGTCCATCGTAAGGGAATTTCGACCAACTGACTCGTAAAGTGAGCTCGGAAATGTCTAAAACTGTCCGTCTGAATATTATCACTGGTCATAATGACACAAGTTATCGACAAAAATCATGAAAATCAATCACTAGTTGAATCCTTCTCACGACCTCTGTTTAGTTACATGTATTATTTCTCATGTTTATATTGGTCCGAACCTTTTTTTCCAGAGACTTTCGGCGTATGTCTCCAGAAAAAATTATATTACTGAACTGAAGTCGCTGGAAGGAATTATCTGTAATTTGAGCTTGGCAATAATGCTCGTCAGAATAGCACGTGCAAATATTGATGGAATTTGCAGAAAAAAAGTGTGGCTGATTTGTACTCACGCGGGATTTGAAACGGCCCACACGGCCTGGACTCAGTTCAGCGGCAGGGCAATAAAGCCCCGCCGCCAACTTCATCCGTCACTGAAGTGGGTGAAAAACTTGGCCACTTCCAAATTTTGCTAGACGAAGCTATAGTGACGCAGCCCTTCATACCCACGGCCACGGATGTCGGGGGAGAGATGAAAGGGAGAGGGGGTAGTAGCCGTTGCGATAACAAGGCGGCTTGGGCCGTAGGCCACCTCATGCCTCACTATACCTACACGTTGTCTTCGTCTGATGCAACACGGCCTCGTCCTTCGGATTTTTTAAAAACTCTTTCCGTATTGCTGTAGACGGTTTTCGTTTGACTGTTTGATTCGCGAATCGTTTCGTGGCTACAATCACCGAATAACTTTTTGAGTGGAAACTATTGATGAAACGCCAGAAATGTTTTTAAAAAATGTGACTATCAATGACAGATAACTATACTTTGACATATTGGCGTGAAAGCAGTATGTTGTAAGTCCTTGGTTGTTTATGAGTGAATGGTGGACGGTTGCAAAATCATCAAATTATGGAGTCAATAATAGTTACGAGATTCAGGAAGTGAAGGACAATGATTGAATAAGTCATTTGATAACTCGCTACATACCGTTTTTACATTGACATAGGGCAAAATTGCCTCGAATTAAATCAATGCGATTCCATTTTGAATACAAATTCCACCAATGAGAACACTGACGAGACTATCACAACGGCCTTTCACGTATCTTGCGGATCTTCTCTGCACGCGTTATAACTCTGTTCTTAATCCAACCTCCCGAGGATCCCTAACACTGGCAGTGTATTCTAAGAATTAGTAGGGTCTAATAACAAGGGAGAAGTAGTCGATTTCTCTTACTATAGTCAAATTTGCGAAGTATTCTTTTCAACAAATCCGCATTAACGATTTTCTTGGCCAGTAATTTCCCGAATACGTTTGTTCCACGAGAGATCGTTTGTTATACTCCAGAGGTAATTCACAGGTTCTACAGTCAGAAATTGGGTGTGCAGTATGTAATTGCTGTATTGAGGAAATGTTTTCTTAATCAGAATTATATCGTAACAAATTTTTTCAAATTTTATGTTAACTGACACGAATCCAACCACGTTTGAATTTACAATCTCTTTCCATTGTTTACTGTCTATTTTAATTTATTCTCATGATGTACTTTAGTATTTTGGATCTCGTAAGGTACTAATTATTTCGTCTGCTAATAAGTTGATTTTACATTTATGTAAAAGATTCAACCTAACTTGCATTCTACATTCTGAAAGCTATTACCATCTGTTGTTTCAAGAGGTCAGTAGCACTAAAAAAATCCATCATACCGGCTTTTCACGTATCTAACTTATGTTCTCAACATGCGTTCTGACTCTCTTTATAAGCGTACCTCATGTTAATCCCGAACACTGCCAGTGTATTCCAAGTGCGGTTTGATATGGGAGAATATTCAGCTCTTTACGATGACCACAAATGTGAGGTAGAATAATAGGTAGAATAAACGAATAATAGCCAACTGCCAACTTCGTCCCACTGCCAACTTCGTCCGTGTACTGCCAACTTCGTTCGTCACCGAAATAGGAGACAAGTTTAGCCAGTTTCCAGCTAATTATCGGGAGTAGGTTCGGATTCAGCACACAAAATCACGTCTAAAAAGGCTCTTCGCATCAGAAAACCATTCGGGACCCTAAAATTTGCAGGCCTGTGTAATTGTCCATCGTGGTGCCAGAAATTTGTTTTGTACTTGCGAGTGATCGCGACAGGCCCACAAGGCCTGGATTCTTTTTCGCAGCAGGGACCCACCGCCCACTTCGTCCGTCACCAAAATAGGAGAAAAACTTAGCCAGTTTCAAATTTTGCATGATGCAGCCTGATTTCGCTAGCCTATTATACTCGTGTGTGTTTTGGGATTGGTAGTCACGGCTTTTGTATTTTCCGAACATGGTCTCAACACATTCTCAACACAAGAGAAATTTTTACAGATTCACCAGTTAATTAACCTAGAAAATAAAAACTGCACCTCTCATTATCATCTCAAGTCATACTGGCAAAAGTTATCAACAAGCATGCTAAATATAAACCGATGATTCCTTCTCACAACCTATATTTTAGGTAGTCCGAGCGAGATAGTTCCCTTGTCGTAATGGAGACCACATTCGAATTATACGTTTTAAAATGACCAGCTGTAGGGCACATGAATTAAATATTAAATTATTAAGGGTGGAATAATATAATTTCATGAGGCAGAAACTCTTACTAATTAAATTAAAATATCTAAGCAAGTCATAACTTGACTCATTACTTTGGAGGGTGCGTTAGAAACTCCTTAAAAACAGGATTTTTATCCTGAATGATATACTGAGGTGACAACATTAATGATTTTCCAAAAAAGTTTAGAAACCATGCGAAGTACGCGCTATAAATGTTTTGAGGAGTCTTTAAGTGTTTGAAATTCCCTTTTTTTTTAAATAAAGGGGGAATTTTCTGCAGTGCATACAATTATCATTTCCCATGTAGAAGGGCTCGTTTTTTCCTCAAAAATCTCGTAATGTATTTCGGGGATGATCATTGTCAATATTTGGAAGAATCCGGTATTTCTCTTTTAAATGAAAACAAATTCATTAGTTTCCTGGAGAAATGATATTTTTCTCAAACTACCTTAAAAGATCTTATTTTTTCTAAAATTATGTGTCTAAACATTTTTTCTGGATATTTTGGTGGCAAGTTTTCAGAATAAAAATATTTGTCGTTAGAAGGCGAAGTGAGGAATCTTCAATATAGTATTTTCATGCTTGTTAATATGTTTCGGTGGTATTACTTGTGACTGTTAGAAAGAAAAAAAGTAATGTCCGCGGAAAAAAATGTAAGGTGTAGTCTTGTATATACTTGAGAGGGATTCGAAACGGCCCACACGGCCTGGACTCGGTTTGGAGGCAGGGCAATAAAGCCCCGCCGCCAACTTCGTCCGTCGCTGTAGTTGGTGAAATACTGGGCCAGTTTCGAATTTTTCCTAGTGTAGCTTTAGTGAAGTATCCTGTTTTACTCCTGTGTGTTTCGGTTGGTAGTCATGGTCACAGATTTGGACGGGTAGGGAGGGGATGGATTAGTGGAGAGGTGTGGTGATAGCCGGGCGATATGAGCCTATTGATTGAAAAGACCTCTCGACTTCTTCTGGTGCACCTTCGACGTATCAAACAACGTCATTATTTGATGTATTGATTTTTTCGTAATTCCGAACGGTTTTCCTCAGGTTTTGGTTGGCTGTGATTTGCGAATCGATTTGTGACTATAATATCAGAATAAAGTTTCGCCTGGGACCTATTGTTCAAACGTCGAAGATGTTAAAAAAGCGAGCAAAATACGACAATCAGAAACGAGATCGCTTCTTTTAAATGTTGGAATCAGTAGAGACGTTTCCTTCCTCGGTTGTATACAAGGGAATAGGACGTGATATTACTCGTTGCCATACCGTTTTCTTACTTAAATGTGCACAAATAGCGTCATACCGAATAGACATGCCGAATTTATTTTCTCGTTTCAGTGCAGTCATTACTTTTTAGAACACGTGCGGACATGTGTTAATGTTTACGCCAGCTGTTGGTGAACAAAAATGGCTATCAATCTCCTTGACTGTTTACAGACCAAATTCATTTCTCCACCGATTTCAATAAAGTTTTTTTGATTTTCCTATCAATTTTATTACTAATTAAGTTAAACTCGATTTAAACCGAGTTTAACTTAATTAGTAATCGATCGAGGAAAAACTAGATTTAAAATTTTTAAAAGTGATGTTAGCCTGTTCCCAAATGGGAACATTGTTACTTAAGTGAATAAATTACTGTAATGTTCCTTTTGACATGGTGCTTTATTTTTAAAAAAATACCATTCCAGTTGTTAGTAATACATGAATTCACAATGACCGAAGAACAAGTCTAAACGATGGTTTCAGACCTCACTCCGTGGAATTCCTTGATATCAGGGATAGAAGGATTAACTTTGCAAGTCCACATTGTAAAAGATTTATTTACGTCTGGTTTCGCCGCAGTGCAGCATCATTAGCTGAGTGAAATATTTTTTCTTTCATATCACAGCTCGGTTATGTTCTTTATAAAATTATGAATCAGCATCACTTAGGAGATAAAAAAGGATTCGTTTTTTCAATAAATTTATTCTAAGGTCAAGAAAGTAATCGAAAGAAATTGTAACTTACAGCCATAATTTGGAAGAAGATGAAGCGGTTTCGGAAAGATATTCCATCTGAGCCAATACTGGGGTTAGCCAATCATCTGGGCATGTTGATCGACCTGGAGCCGATTGAACTATTTATGATGTATTTACCACAGGAGTATTTGAGTCATGTTGCTGTTATGTCCTCACTATACGCTCAACCGCCGCAGTGCAGCATCACCTGATGATGCTCGCTGCGGCAAAACCGGTCGTAAATAAATCTTTTACAATGTGGAAAAGCAATGTTAATCCTTCTATACCTGAAGAACAAGTCATTGATTATATGGATTATTAATACCTCTTTTAGATAGATAATCATTTATTTTGTTGGAAGACAGTGAAGATTAATTTTTTTGTCAATCTCCGTACTTTGGAGTCTAGTATTTTTTTCTGCTAACTGCACAATTACTTTGTAAAGCTATATCTAAAATATGTCCCCCTGTTTTTCGTCTTTTATCTGAAGCGCGTGTCTTAGAGCCTGTACGAGTTAATATCTTACGGGCGTAGACGTATGAGACTCTTCGCTACATCACGTAGAAATTCTAAATGAGTTTCTAAAAACTATTTCACTTACCTTTTCCCCCTAGCGGTGCTTGGCTGTGAAACACGTTTTTCTCCCGGCAGCTGGTCTTTCTCTCTGATCCAATGGTCCTCTCCATGTGGTAGAGTAAGGCTGATTTTTCCACACGTTTCGGCAGGAGTTATTTCCTATAGATCATTTTCATCGACTTCCACTTTATCAGTCAAACTGTGGTCTTCATCAGGAGGAAGCTGGTGCGATTCATATTGTGACAGTTTTATTCAGACAGTCACTTCTTACGTCCAAATACTCGACTACTTCTTCTGTTGTAAGAAATTCCGTAGAGGACATTTTTTTCAGTAGTAAATCAAACAATATGCCATTTGTACGTCAAAGAAATTGAACGTAAACAAAACTTGTATAATCAATAAAGTGAGGAGAAGTCACAAGATGCGACGATATGAAAAAAACAGAGTTCACTTGATGACTGGATGATATAAAATAAAAAATGAACGTTTACTGCCATAAAAAACAAATTGTAAGATTCGGAGTAAAGAGAATAACATCGAGTACAGTGGGTGAAAAAATAAACGCAAAACTCTTTGGCATCTGAATGCGGCGTACGCGGGAACTAATAAAAATCGATATTACTTCGATAACTTGACAATACTGAGAAAGCCATCGTAAAATGAGAAAATTCAAAAACTGTTATAATGGATATCGATTTTACGCGTCGCTTTCATAGGAATACTAATAAGGTCCACGTTCTCGAGATCGTCTTGGAATTATAAATAAGATGAGTTTGCTTCGCTCCGCAGCCAGTTGATCTTCCGAAGTCGTAGTCAATTATGTCGAGATACTTACCATATATTTTTTTGAGCTTTGAACCCTTTAAAAAACAATGTTCTCGATGGAAACTTAAGAAAAATTAAGAAGAAAAAATATTCTCCAGATCAAATCCACTTAATATAAACAGTTTTCCGCGTGCAGGAAAGATTGTGGATGAACGTCGTTTTAATAGGCCTCAAAATACTTACGAGAAGCATCATATATCACAATTAACATTTTGGCGTATTATTATGTCAATTTCAAGTTGAAATAGGGGAAATATGGTGCACTTAATGGTTTCCACGCGGAGAAAATTTTTCTACAGAAGCATTTACGATACCTTAAACTGTGTAAACTGTAGTTGGGTAAACTCTCAACACTTTTGAAGTTATGAACCTCAACGACTATTTCTGAAAACCGCAAAATAACTGTAACCGTGCCATTGTACTTCATTTTATTTTCCGAACTGGGATTCAACATATTCAAGTCATTGCGTAGACCACAAACATGCAGTCAAACAAATATGTGTAAAAATAGTACTAATAATAATAATAATAATAATAATTAATTAATAAATAATTGTTTATTCTACGGGTGTTAACCCATTGTACAAAAGTAGTGTTACATAAATAAACATATAGACATTGTGTCACATAAATAAGTATATATAGGGTAGCAAGAGATAACATGTAATCAAAATAAAAAGTTATAAAATAACATATACACATATAAGAAGCATATAAACATTAATAAGCATTATTTAATACTTTAAAAAATTAAAAGATAGCAGAATATGGCATGTGATCAATATGATCATATTTTCGAAAAGGCATAAAATAATATACATATAAAAAGAATACAAACATTAATAAGCAGTATTTAACACATTTAAGAAAAGAAAGAGGTAGCAAATAACATGTGATCAATAAAAAATTATAACATATCATATGATTAATATCACATTTAGAAATATAAAATATAACAATACAAAAAAAATGATCAAAAACATAGATAAGACATACTCTCAAATAGTGCAACTAAAAGGGATGGGATCTGCATAATAAAAAGACAACAATTTTGCCAGACATTTTTTTTTTGAAGATAAAAGCAGTCAGAATGAATATCTACTGATGGCTCCACTAAGTTATATGTGCGCAGAAGTCTAATAAGGGGTGCATTGAAGGTGAAGTTCCTACCGCAAAATTTTAAATAGAAAAGTTTGGTTTTCCTCGTGAAATTGAGGGTAGTATCAAAGGATAAAAGATGTATAAGGAAAGGACTATTGATTTTGTTATTACATAGCCTGTAGAGAAATAGTAGATCAGCAAGCTGGCGGCGGACTCTTAATGGGTGCAAGTCTAAAATTTCCAGAGTCTGCTTATATGGAACATCTACAGTAGGAAGACCAGCATAAAAATTGACTAATCTTAGGAACTTCTTTTGAACTCTGTCTAGCTGATTAATTTGGTTTTTTACATAGGGAGACCAGATAATAGAGTTAAATTCAAGGGTAGGTTGTATTAAGGAAGTATATAGGGTCCTTAATATGCTAATATCCTTAGTCTTTTTTGTTAGACGAACAATAAAACCAAGCATACGATAAGACTTAGATGTAATTTCCCTTATATGATGGTTAAAAGTAAGTGACTGGTCAAGAATGACTCATAAGTCTTTAAGAACCTGTGTTCTTAAAGACTTAGGAGTCATAGATGACATATATCAACGAGGGTATGCTATTTCGATGCTCAAGGCCATATGCGACGTGATTTTGTTGGCTGAATACGAATCTACTCTCAAAAATAGGTGTTAGGGATTTGAGGTATTCTAACCTTTAAGGGTCTAGAGTGGTAATTTTTTGGTCTTTTTGAGATTGAATATCTCAGAAATGAAGGCGATTGAGTATATCTTCAAACGGATCCGAACTCAGCATAAAAATGTATCGAAGTTAACAATAACGCCTAGAAAAGATATTGTTCCTATAACGTGCAACTTATATTTCAAATTTTGCACTCAAAATTATAGTATAGATGATTTAATTAAAATAAAATTGTTTGTAGCTGTAGGTTAATACAGCATTATGTAAACAATAGTTTTCCTAGGTTTAATGGATGTGTTTCTATACATAGTTTAATGCAGACTTCAAATCCGTTTCTAGAATTACTCTATCACCTTTTTTTCTGATATATCTTCGAGCTCAAAAAAACCTGTAAATTGCCATTTTGATCTATATAGGTTAGCATATCACAAAATCCTGAGGCTGTAGCCAATTTTCGAGAGTAGATTTGGATTCGGCGCACAAAAATTATCTACAAGGGCTCTTCGCATCAGAAAAGCATTCGAGACGCTAAAATTTGCTGGCCTGTGTAATTATCCATCGTGTGTGCCGTAAAAATATGTTATGTACTTGTGGGTGATTTGAAAATGCCCACTCGGCCCTAATTCTGTTTAGCAGCATGGCAATAGGGCCCCACTGCCAACTTCGTCCGTCACCGAAATGGGAGAAAAACTTAGCCTATTTTAAATTGGTTTCGCTAATTGCTATCGCCGCAACTCAAGTGAAGTATCACTAGAGAAAAATAATACCGCTCCTTCACTTTCTCGTCTCACGTTTCCTGTATTCTTTTAATATATCCCAATGTATGACTTGCATGTGCGTAAATTCCCCTATATTCTTTCCAAGGATAAGCTTCGTCTTTTTGCCGATGATGCAGTAGTGTATAAGGAAATTAGAAATGAAGGGGACAGGCGGTCTTTAGCTGAGGATTTAAAGGCGATCGATGATTGGTGTGATAGTTGGCAGCTAGAATTAAATTTGAAGAAATGCGCGATAATGAACTTTTGGAAAAAGAATAGCTTTCCCCAGAATAATTATTGCATCAAAGAAAAGGAAGTATGTAACGTAGAATCTATTAAATACTTAGTTGTCACCGTCACTGAAGACATGGCATGGAGGAAACACATCAGGGAAATAACTAGTGTAGCAAACCGTAGATTAGGATTCGTAAAAAGGGTCTAGGCAAATGCGATAAGAGAGTACGAGAAAGAAGCTATTTTACACTTGTCAGGCCTCATTTAGAATATGCCGCTAGTATATGGGATCCGTACGAGGAATGTATGATAAGAGAATTAGAGCGCGTGCAAAGGAGATCCGCTAGGTTGGTTAAAGGCCGTTATGATAATTGTATAAGTGTTACGAGCTTCATAGAAGAATTAGGATGGGAATTACTATCAGAAGGCAGGTTAAAATTAAGGTTAAACCTTTTAAGTAAATTCGAAACCGATTTGTTCACAGATGACGTTAGATATATATTGAGAACCCCTGCGTATTATGCTAGGTTTGATCAGATTAACAAGATTAGAGAGATAGATTGTCGTACCGATAGATTTAAAATGTCACTTCTCCCGCGTACCATAAGAGGCAGCTTAGCAATAGGGATAGGTAGGTGAAATATAAAATCAATGGTTGGCGGATTCACATTGTGGAAATTACGATTCATGTTAAGAATGAAACTACTTAGTTTTTTCCACCAATATATTTAACCATAAATCAACCGGTTTCGGCCTTTTCAGACCATTATCAAGATTACAGAATAAAAATACCCAAAAGACAGCACAGCTTATATACTAAACTATATATAAAATAGAGGGTAAAATGCGCAACGACAGGCCGAATGGGGCAATTCGGTTTATGTGTCTTTGGTAGACCATATGGCCTGGGGGGAGGGGATTAGAGCGAGTGAGGAACACTTTCTCCCGATCCGTCAACAGGTGATTACAAGAACGGAGTGATGATTTCACTGACACTTGAAACTTCATAGTCGGATCCTTAGTTAAAACATTCCATCTACCGTAAGGATACCTATACTGACATCATTATTCCCAACGATTCGAACCACCACCATTCCCATAAAATGGCAGCTTTCTATTTCATGCTTCACCGCTTACTTTCAATACGTCTCTCCCAGACAGATTTTTCCGTTGGATTAAAAACCATCAAATGTATAGCCCGAAATAATGGCTATGACGACTCTTTGGTAGATGACCTTTAAAATCATTTGCGACGAAAACGTGCCATAGCCACATCCACTTCACTTACTCCAATACTCTAGTCTGGCACTAAGTGGGTTAAGTTACCCTTTGTTAATAAGTTAACATAAAAACTATATAGATATTTCCCCAAATATAAATACAAAATTTTCGTGTATAATTCTGTGACACTCCAAAAGTTATTATTTAATTCTAAGGACGAAATTGACGTGAATGATAAAAGTGGGGTATATTTACTAAAATGTGATACTCCTGAAAGTAACTGTTTTTATGTTGGTCAGACTGGACGAAGGTCAAGGATACGAATGGGAGAGCATTTTAAATCCAGTGTCAATGGTGACAGGAAGTCGGGTTTTTCAGAACATTTAATTGATGAGGGTCATAGATCCTACTTTGCCCCGAGGCTGTTGCATGTTTGGGAAAGGGGGAGGAAGTTGGACTTCCTGAAAAATTTTGAAATTCTAAATTATCACTGAGTGCACGGAGAGAGACTACTAAATGACATAATCCCTTCAACCGCCTCACCCTTGTTCTCTGTGCCAGTACCCTCACCTCCATCCCCGTAGTCCTTGAGCCTGGCGTCACCCCCTGTTTGTTCCTTCCCCTGCAGTTTGCCCAATCACCTCTCTTCCCCCCCCCCTTATTTCAACCACTTCCCTCTCCTTGAGATTTAGTATATAAGCTGTGCTGTCTTTTGGGTATCTTTATTCTGTAATCTTGATTATGGCCTGAAGAGGCCGAAACCGGTTGATTTATGGTTAAATATATTGGTGGAAAAAACTAAGTAGTCTCATTCTTAACATGAGGTGAAATAGTTAGAGTAGTCTGTAGTCACATGATGCATGTAAAAACAACCAATAATCCCTTACTTATTTTGTAGATACTAAACATCTAGCTGCATATGACCCTGTTCTCTAGCATGTCTCCCTTAAATATCCTACTTGCATGGCAATATTGCATGTTTGGTGATCTTCATCCCCTGCCACACACTCTCGTGATGGCTCGCAGGGTATTACGTAGATGTAGATGTACTTAACTCACGTAACTGACTGTACGTTTGATGATTCGCATTGGTAACGTGTCGTCCGGGAAAGTTTTTTTTCCGTTTAGGTAAATTCGTTTTTATTTATATAACGTGTTTATTAAAGGTCCATTCCCCTTGATTGGAATTCGAAAGCAATTCGAGATTCTTCCGGATTTGGTGGAGTTTCACTTTATCCATTTGGTCTACCCAAGTGAATTCATCTTTAACAAACTAATTTTTTAGAGATTTTAAACGATCTAACTTCCTCACATGATATTGTGTGTGTGTGAAAAAAGAAAACAAATAGTGCGCGCTAAAAATGATTTCAGCCGGTAAAATGTTTCCTCACCATTCCACGCGTTTAACTTTTTCATCTCGTTTTACACGAGGCATTTTTATGCACGTCATTATTGTATGTGCATTAGAAATATCGTCGTTTCAAGCTGTGAAATCATAGAACGCACGGAAAAATGCATAAATATGAGAATAGAAAAGTGCATTTGCTCTAATTGCAAGTATTCATTCTCTCATTGGGAAAACAGATGTTACTCATCCAATAAAGTGCTTGGTTTGAAACGGCCTGTAAGGAAGTTTATGCATTATTTTATTTTCTCGCACCTGAATGCCTTGTTATCTTAGTAGAGCTAATTCACCTTAATATTTCTCATTAGCTTGCTAGTATGATTTCATCGTCATAAATGCTTCATGCCAAAAATTTAAATAGCAGATGCAAACTTGCAGTACATCATATCGACGTGACATCGACTACCTACTATTAACTTTTTACTTTTACCCTTTTTTATAGCCATAAAGTTAATTTTATAGTTCACGCCTCTGAACATGCCTTTTGGGTCAATACATAAGTATTATCCTTACGTTGTACTTTCTGGAATATTCCTCCGTTTTCAATCCTACATCTTTCTCCGAGATCAATTTAGTACGTACCGCACTTACAGATCTACTGCTATCAATTTCTACCAATAGCCGTCTGGCTTTTTCGGCATACGACGCGACAGTGGTCACCTCGCCTTGGAAAGCAAGAGTTGTTCACCTCTGTTAATATCTTCTCAGGGAGGGAGTTGATTTGGATATTCTCTCTCTTTTACCAGCTGATTAGTAGGTTTATGGACAATACTTATCTTAACGTTCTAATTTCTGGATTATCATAACGTTTCCACTCCTCCACCTCTCTCAGAGATCTGTCAAGAACGTACCGCATTTCCATGTCAGATGCTGACTAAAATGTCTGTTTTCGGCATACCCTGCGTAATTTGGCACCTGTCCCTGTGGAGGAAGAGTTGTTCACCTAGGTTAAAATCTCCCCCCGGAGCCAAGCGATCTATGCTATTCTCAATGATTCTATCCAACGCAGATGGCAAGAGAGCGAACTTTTCAGTCTGACGCCTTCCTGACTTTGTCGCTTTATTGTCCAAGGAGTTGATTTTTTACTACCTCGCGGAACCAGGTTCGGAACAGTACTGACTTCGCGAAATGAAAGTCCCAAAAGTTTTTTTTGAAGAATTAAGGTTGTATTTTATGGCTTCGGTTGCTCGTAGTAAGTATTTCTCGTAACACACTATTGTCAGCGGGCACATTTATTAATTCGCGTAATCTACCGTCTGAATGGTTGGTTTTTGGACATTTTTTTATTACATGGGCTCATCGTTCTGCTTTCGTTCCTCCGGATGTTCCTCGATTAGGTCTCTCTTGAATTCCTCATATTCCTTTCCTTCCTCTTCTTATTGCGTCCAATATTCATATCCTCTTTCTATCTTCTCAAGTGTTCCACCCTCCATTATTCTCTTCAACGTTCCCTCTCTTTTCGGAACATCCTCCATTCATCTCTTTTGCATCCTCTGAACCTCCGCTTCTTTACAAGATAGACGAAGAATTGACCTTGTGGAATTTAGACGTGGTATAATAATTATAACTTTGTAACTTTCCACACTATTTTATTGTTTAAGGGGCCTGACCGGTTTCGATGTAAAAGCATTATCTTCAGAGGAAGAATGCCAAGTACAGAGATGGTTGCTTTATATATAAACCAAGATTATGTATAAAGCATACGGGGAAGGAATATGGGAGGATGTTTAGGATGGTGGAAAGAATCCTTGTAGAGGGGGGAGGGGATGGCCACCATCTCTGTACATGGCATTCTGCATCTGAAGATAATGTTTTTACATTGAAACCGATCAGGCTCCTTAAACAATATAATAGTGTGGAAAATTACAAAGTTATAATTGTTATACGCCGCCACTAGCTTCCTCTCATCTGCGCGTCTAAGATCTCATCGTTAGTCCTCTCCATCCAGCTCGCCCAATCGTAAATCGTCACGCTCCGTAGCAGTTTTTCCGCCAGCCATTTATTTGTTTATTCATCATAAACTCTCTACTATTTGAAAATTCTTCTTAAGCCATGGTATTTCTGCATCTTATGTCGTATCTTTTGTAAAATAACAAGGGATGGTACTCGTATTCCACCACCATACACAACACTTTAAATATTTCCTATAGTTTTACTCCTCTATTGTCATCCGAAACAAGATTCCTGATTGTTGAGCTGTATTCAATAGACTTTCAATAAGTAGCCTTTGGTTTATGAGATGGGTAGGCTTAGTAAAAATCCTTCGTCACTCTTGAGTATGAGAGTATTGTCAAGAATGAGTCAAGCAGTGCCACTTCTTCATACGGAATGCTGCATGTGACGGCTCATCCCGGGAAGTCTTGGGCCAGGGGAACACGGCATAAGATTGATGGTTCAATCGTAAAATATTATGGATTTAGGACTTTAAGGTAGTTTGAGCGAAATATCATTTTACCTAATGATCAATACTTGTTTACGATACTAATTAATAATAATCAACAATGTGTAGTTTGTGTGTTTTCTCGACTATTTTTGAAAATTAATTGTCACTGCAGGAAATCCTTCGGGATCACAATAAACCTTCCGTTTTGAAGGAGTTTCAAACGTACCGCGTGAAAAAAATGAATAAAGTTAGACTTATTTATATATTTTCATTTGATTTCTTACCATTTCTGTCATGTAAAACTACTTTATTGTACCATTTAAAATGAAATGCAAATATTTAATTCGTGTGTCTCACAGTTGGTGAAATTAAAACGTTTATATCGAATATGGTCTCTATTATGAATAGGGAACTCTCAAACTCGCACTACCTTAATAGATTGTTCATTAAAAATTATAACCTGTAACATTGTCTCTTCTTTTAATTTGTCGAACAAGATTTCAAGGCATTTCCATTACCTTGACAGTGACTCCAGTCTATTGAAACGTATGTAGACGTATATAACTAGTCTGAAATACTGAAAAGTGATAATTGTCCATCGTAAGGGAATTTCGACCAACTGACTCGTAAAGTGAGCTCGGAAATGTCTAAAACTGTCCGTCTGAATATTATCACTGGTCATAATGACACAAGTTATCGACAAAAATCATGAAAATCAATCACTAGTTGAATCCTTCTCACGACCTCTGTTTAGTTACATGTATTATTTCTCATGTTTATATTGGTCCGAACCTTTTTTTCCAGAGACTTTCGGCGTATGTCTCCAGAAAAAATTATATTACTGAACTGAAGTCGCTGGAAGGAATTATCTGTAATTTGAGCTTGGCAATAATGCTCGTCAGAATAGCACGTGCAAATATTGATGGAATTTGCAGAAAAAAAGTGTGGCTGATTTGTACTCACGCGGGATTTGAAACGGCCCACACGGCCTGGACTCAGTTCAGCGGCAGGGCAATAAAGCCCCGCCGCCAACTTCATCCGTCACTGAAGTGGGTGAAAAACTTGGCCACTTCCAAATTTTGCTAGACGAAGCTATAGTGACGCAGCCCTTCATACCCACGGCCACGGATGTCGGGGGAGAGATGAAAGGGAGAGGGGGTAGTAGCCGTTGCGATAACAAGGCGGCTTGGGCCGTAGGCCACCTCATGCCTCACTATACCTACACGTTGTCTTCGTCTGATGCAACACGGCCTCGTCCTTCGGATTTTTTAAAAACTCTTTCCGTATTGCTGTAGATGGTTTTCGTTTGACTGTTTGATTCGCGAATCGTTTCTTGGCTACAATCACCGAATAACTTTTTGAGTGGAAACTATTGATGAAACGCCAGAAATGTTTTAAAAAATTTTGACTATCAATGACAGATAACTATACTTTGACATATTGGCGTCAAAGCAGTATGTTGTAAGTCCTTGGTTGTTTATGAGTGAATGGTGGACGGTAGCTTAAAGATCAAATTATGGAGTCAATAATAGTTACGAGATTCAGGAAGTGAAGGACAATGATTGAATAAGTCATTTGATAACTCGCTACATACCGTTTTTACATTGACATAGGGCAAAATTGCCTCGAATTAATTCAATGCGATTCCATTTTGTATACAAATTCCACCAATGAGAACACTGACGAGACTATCACAACGGCCTTTCACGTATCTTGCGGATCTTCTCTGCACGCGTTATAACTCTGTTCTTAATCCAACCTCACGAGGATCCCTAACACTGGCAGTGTATTCTAAGAATTAGTAGGGTCTAATAACAAGGGAGAAGTAGTCGATTTCTCTTACTATAGTCAAATTTGCGAAGTATTCTTTTCAACAAATCCGCATTAACGATTTTCTTGGCCAGTAATTTCCCGAATACGTTTGTTCCACGAGAGATCGTTTGTTATACTCCAGAGGTAATTCACAGGTTCTACAGTCAGAAATTGGGTGTGCAGTATGTAATTGCTGTATTGAGGAAATGTTTTCTTAATCAGAATTATATCGTAACAAATTTTTTCAAATTTTATGTTAACTGACACGAATCCAACCACGTTTGAATTTACAATCTCTTTCCATTGTTTACTGTCTATTTTAATTTATTCTCATGATGTACTTTAGTATTTTGGATCTCGTAAGGTACTAATTATTTCGTCTGCTAATAAGTTGATTTTACATTTATGTAAAAGATTCAACCTAACTTGCATTCTACATTCTGAAAGCTATTACCATCTGTTGTTTCAAGAGGTCAGTAGCACTAAAAAAATCCATCATACCGGCTTTTCACGTATCTAACTTATGTTCTCAACATGCGTTCTGACTCTCTTTATAAGCGTACCTCATGTTAATCCCGAACACTGCCAGTGTATTCCAAGTGCGGTTTGATATGGGAGAATATTCAGCTCTTTACGATGACCACAAATGTGAGGTAGAATAATAGGTAGAATAAACGAATAATAGCCAACTGCCAACTTCGTCCCACTGCCAACTTCGTCCGTGTACTGCCAACTTCGTTCGTCACCGAAATAGGAGACAAGTTTAGCCAGTTTCCAGCTAATTATCGGGAGTAGGTTCGGATTCAGCACACAAAATCACGTCTAAAAAGGCTCTTCGCATCAGAAAACCATTCGGGACCCTAAAATTTGCAGGCCTGTGTAATTGTCCATCGTGGTGCCAGAAATTTGTTTTGTACTTGCGAGTGATCGCGACAGGCCCACAAGGCCTGGATTCTTTTTCGCAGCAGGGACCCACCGCCCACTTCGTCCGTCACCAAAATAGGAGAAAAACTTAGCCAGTTTCAAATTTTGCATGATGCAGCCTGATTTCGCTAGCCTATTATACTCGTGTGTGTTTTGGGATTGGTAGTCACGGCTTTTGTATTTTCCGAACATGGTCTCAACACATTCTCAACACAAGAGAAATTTTTACAGATTCACCAGTTAATTAACCTAGAAAATAAAAACTGCACCTCTCATTATCATCTCAAGTCATACTGGCAAAAGTTATCAACAAGCATGCTAAATATAAACCGATGATTCCTTCTCACAACCTATATTTTAGGTAGTCCGAGCGAGATAGTTCCCTTGTCGTAATGGAGACCACATTCGAATTATACGTTTTAAAATGACCAGCTGTAGGGCACATGAATTAAATATTAAATTATTAAGGGTGGAATAATATAATTTCATGAGGCAGAAACTCTTACTAATTAAATTAAAATATCTAAGCAAGTCATAACTTGACTCATTACTTTGGAGGGTGCGTTAGAAACTCCTTAAAAACAGGATTTTTATCCTGAATGATATACTGAGGTGACAACATTAATGATTTTCCAAAAAAGTTTAGAAACCATGCGAAGTACGCGCTATAAATGTTTTGAGGAGTCTTTAAGTGTTTGAAATTCCCTTTTTTTTTAAATAAAGGGGGAATTTTCTGCAGTGCATACAATTATCATTTCCCATGTAGAAGGGCTCGTTTTTTCCTCAAAAATCTCGTAATGTATTTCGGGGATGATCATTGTCAATATTTGGAAGAATCCGGTATTTCTCTTTTAAATGAAAACAAATTCATTAGTTTCCTGGAGAAATGATATTTTTCTCAAACTACCTTAAAAGATCTTATTTTTTCTAAAATTATGTGTCTAAACATTTTTTCTGGATATTTTGGTGGCAAGTTTTCAGAATAAAAATATTTGTCGTTAGAAGGCGAAGTGAGGAATCTTCAATATAGTATTTTCATGCATTTTAATATGTTTCGGTGGTATTACTTGTGACTGTTAGAAAGAAAATAATAATGTCCGCAGAAAAAAATGTAAGGTGTAGAATATATACTTGAGCGGGATTCGAAACGGCCCACACGGCCTGGACTCGGTTTGGAGGCAGGGCAATAAAGCCCCGCCGCCAACTTCGTCCGTCGCTGAAGTCGGTGAAATACTCGGCCAGTTTCGAATTTTTCCTAGTGTAGCTTTAGTGAAGTATCCTGTTTTACTCCTGTGTCTTTGGGTTGGTAGTCAAGTTCTCGGATTTGGACGGGGGAGGGAGGGGATGGGTCAGGCGAGAGGTGTGGTGATAGACGGGCGGTATGAGCCTATTGATTCAATACACCTCGCTACTTCTGGTGCACCTTCGATGTATCAAACGACGTCATTATTTGATGCATTGATTTTTTCGTAGTACCGGACGGTTTTCCATAGTTTTTGGATGGCTGTGTTTATCGAATCGATTTGTGACTATAATATCAGAATAATGTTCCGTCTGGGACCTATTGATCAAACGTCGAAGATGTTAAAAAAGCGAGCAAAATACGACAATCAGAAACGAGATCGCTTCTTTTAAATGTTGGAATCAGTAGAGACGTTTCCTTCCTCGGTTGTATACAAGGGAATTGGACGTGATATTACTCGTTGCCATACCGTTTTCTTACTTAAATGTGCACAAATAGCGTCATACCGAATAGACATGCCGAATTTATTTTCTCGTTTCAGTGCAGTCATTACTTTGTAGAACACGTGCGGACATGTGTTAATGTTTACGCCAGCTGTTGGTGAACAAAAATGGCTATCAATCTCCTTGACTGTTTACAGACCAAATTCATTTCTCAACCGATTTCAATAAAGTTTTTTTGATTTTCGTATCAATTTTATTACTAATTAAGTTAAACTCGATTTAAATCGAGTTTAACTTAATTAGTAATCGATCGAAGAAAAACTAGATTTAAAATTTTTAAAAGTGATGTTAGCCTGTTCCCAAATGGGAACATTGATACTTAAGTGAATAAATTACTGTAATGTTCCTTTTGACATGGTGCTTTATTTTTCAAAAAATACCATTCAAGTTGTTAGTAACACATGAATTCACAATGACCGAAGAACAAGTCTAAACGATGGTTTCAGACCTCACTCGGTGGAATTCCTTGATATCAGGGATAGAAGGATTAACTTTGCAAGTCCACATTGTAAAAGATTTATTTACGTCTGGTTTCGCCGCAGTGTAGCATCATCAGCTGAGTGAAATATTTTTTCTTTCATATCACAGCTCGGTTATGTTCTTTATAAAATTAAGAATCAGCATCACTTAGGAGATAAAAAAGGATTCGTTTTTTCAATAAATTTATTCTAAGGTCAAGAAAGTAATCGAAAGAAATTATAAGTTTCAGCCATAATTTGGGAGAAGGTGAAGCGGTTTCGGAAAGATATTCCATCTGAGCCAATACTGTGGTTAGCCAATCATCTGGACAAGTTAATTGACCTTTAGCCGATTGAAATATTTATGAGGTATTTACCACAGGAGTATTTGAGTCATGTTTCTGATATGTCCTCACTATACGATCAAAAACGCCGCAGTGCAGCATCACCTGATGATGCTCACTGCGGCGAAACCGGTCGTAAATAAATCTTTTACTATGTGGAATTGCAATGTTAATCCTTCTATCCCTGAAGAGCAAGTCATTGATTACATGGAATATTAATACCTCTTTTAGATAGATAATCATTTATTTTATTGGAAGACAGTGAAGATGAATTTTTTTGTCACTCTCCGTACTTTGGAGTCTAGTATTTTTTTCTGCTAAGTGCACATCTACTTTGTAAAGCTTTATCTAAAATATGTCCCCCTGTTTTTCGTCTTTTATCTGAAGCGCGTGTCTTAGAGCCTGTACGAGTTAATATTTTGGGGCGTAGACGTATGAGACTCTTCGCTACATCACGTAGAAATTCTAAATGAGTTTCTAAAAACTATTTCACTTACCTTTTCCCCCTAGCGGTGCTTGGCTGTGAAACACGTTTTTCTCCCGGCAGCTAGTCTTTCTCTCTGATCCAATGGTCCTCTCCATGTGGTAGATTAAGGCTGATTTTTCCACACGTTTCGGCAGGAGTTATTTCCTATAGATCATTTTCATCGACTTCCACTTTATCAGTCAAACTGTGGTCTTCATCAGGAGGAAGCTGGTACGATTCATATTATGACAGTTTTATTCAGACAGTCACTTCTTACGTCCAAATACTCGACTACTTCTTCTGTTGTAAGAAATTCCGTAGAGGACATTTTTTTCAGTAGTAAATCAAACAATATGCCATTTGTACGTCAAAGAAATTGAACGTAAACAAAACTTGTATAATCAATAAAGTGAGGAGAAGTCACAAGATGCGACGATATGAAAAAAACAGAGTTCACTTGATGACTGGATGATATAAAATAAAAAATGAACGTTTACTGCCATAAAAAACAAATTGTAAGATTCGGAGTAAAGAGAATAACATCGAGTACAGTGGGTGAAAAAATAAACGCAAAACTCTTTGGCATCTGAATGCGGCGTACGCGGGAACTAATAAAAATCGATATTACTTCGATAACTTGACAATACTGAGAAAGCCATCGTAAAATGAGAAAATTCAAAAACTGTTATAATGGATATCGATTTTACGCGTCGCTTTCATAGGAATACTAATAAGGTCCACGTTCTCGAGATCGTCTTGGAATTATAAATAAGATGAGTTTGCTTCGCTCCGCAGCCAGTTGATCTTCCGAAGTCGTAGTCAATTATGTCGAGATACTTACCATATATTTTTTTGAGCTTTGAACCCTTTAAAAAACAATGTTCTCGATGGAAACTTAAGAAAAATTAAGAAGAAAAAATATTCTCCAGATCAAATCCACTTAATATAAACAGTTTTCCGCGTGCAGGAAATATTGTGGATGAACGTCGTTTTAATAGGCCTCAAAATACTTACGAGAAGCATCATATATCACAATTAACATTTTGGCGTATTGTTATGTCAATTTCAAGTTGAAATAGGGGAAATATGGTGCACTTAATGGTTTCCACGTGGAGAAAATTTTTCTGCAGAAGCATTTACGATACCTTAAACTGTGTAAACTGTAGTTGGGTAAACTCTCAACACTTTTGAAGTTATGAACCTCAACGACTATTTCTGAAAACCGCAAAATAACTGTAACCGTGCCATTGTACTTCATTTTATTTTCCGAACTGGGATTCAACATATTCAAGTCATTACGTAGACCACAAACATGCAGTCAAACAAATATGTGTAAAAATAGTACTAATAATAATAATAATAATAATAAATTAATTAATAAATAATTGTTTATTCTACGGGTGTTAACCCATTGTACAAAAGTAGTGTTACATAAATAAACATATAGACATTGTGTCACATAAATAAGTATATATAGGGTAGCAAGAGATAACATGTAATCAAAATAAAAAGTTGTAAAATAACATATACACATATAAGAAGCATATAAACATTAATAAGCATTATTTAATACTTTAAAAAATTAAAAGATAGCAGAATATGGCATGTGATCAATATGATCATATTTTCGAAAAGGCATAAAATAATATACATATAAAAAGAATACAAACATTAATAAGCAGTATTTAACACATTTAAGAAAAGAAAGAGGTAGCAAATAACATGTGATCAATAAAAAATTATAACATATCATATGATTAATATCACATTTAGAAATATAAAATATATCAATACAAAAAAAATGATCAAAAACATAGATAAGACATACTCTCAAATAGTGCAACTAAAAGGGATGGGATCTGCATAATAAAAAGACAACAATTTTGCCAGACATTTTTTTGAAGATAAAAGCAGAGTCAGAATGAATATCTACTGATGGTTCCACTAAGTTATATGTGCGCAGAAGTCTAATAAGGGGTGCATTGAAGGTGAAGTTCCTACCGCAAAATTTTAAGTAGAAAAGTTTGGTTTTCCTCGTGAAATTGAGGGTAGTATCAAAGGATAAAAGATGTATAAGGAAAGGACTATTGATTTTGTTATTACATAGCCTGTAGAGAAATAGTAGATCAGCAAGCTGGCGGCGGACTCTTAATGGGTGCAAGTCTAAAATTTCCAGAGTCTGCTTATATGGAACATCTACAGTAGGAAGACCAGCATAAAAATTGACTAATCTTAGGAACTTCTTTTGAACTCTGTCTAGCTGATTAATTTGGTTTTTTACATAGGGAGACCAGATAATAGAGTTAAATTCAAGGGTAGGTTGTATTAAGGAAGTATATAGGGTCCTTAATATGCTAATATCCTTAGTCTTTTTTGTTAGACGAACAATAAAACCAAGCATACGATAAGACTTAGATGTAATTTCCCTTATATGATGGTTAAAAGTAAGTGACTGGTCAAGAATGACTCATAAGTCTTTAAGAACCTGTGTTCTTAAAGACTTAGGAGTCATAGATGACATATATCAACGAGGGTATGCTATTTCGATGCTCAAGGCCATATGCGACGTGATTTTGTTGGCTGAATACGAATCTACTCTCAAAAATAGGTGTTAGGGATTTGAGGTATTCTAACCTTTAAGGGTCTAGAGTGGTAATTTTTTGGTCTTTTTGAGATTGAATATCTCAGAAATGAAGGCGATTGAGTATATCTTCAAACGGATCCGAACTCAGCATAAAAATGTATCGAAGTTAACAATAACGCCTAGAAAAGATATTGTTCCTATAACGTGCAACTTATATTTCAAATTTTGCACTCAAAATTATAGTATAGATGATTTAATTAAAATAAAATTGTTTGTAGCTGTAGGTTAATACAGCATTATGTAAACAATAGTTTTCCTAGGTTTAATGGATGTGTTTCTATACATAGTTTAATGCAGACTTCAAATCCGTTTCTAGAATTACTCTATCACCTTTTTTTCTGATATATCTTCGAGCTCAAAAAAACCTGTAAATTGCCATTTTGATCTATATAGGTTAGCATATCACAAAATCCTGAGGCTGTAGCCAATTTTCGAGAGTAGATTTGGATTCGGCGCACAAAAATTATCTACAAGGGCTCTTCGCATCAGAAAAGCATTCGAGACGCTAAAATTTGCTGGCCTGTGTAATTATCCATCGTGTGTGCCGTAAAAATATGTTATGTACTTGTGGGTGATTTGAAAATGCCCACTCGGCCCTAATTCTGTTTAGCAGCATGGCAATAGGGCCCCACTGCCAACTTCGTCCGTCACCGAAATGGGAGAAAAACTTAGCCTATTTTAAATTGGTTTCGCTAATTGCTATCGCCGCAACTCAAGTGAAGTATCACTAGAGAAAAATAATACCGCTCCTTCACTTTCTCGTCTCACGTTTCCTGTATTCTTTTAATATATCCCAATGTATGACTTGCATGTGCGTAAATTCCCCTATATTCTTTCCAAGGATAAGCTTCGTCTTTTTGCCGATGATGCAGTAGTGTATAAGGAAATTAGAAATGAAGGGGACAGGCTGTCTTTAGCTGAGGATTTAAAGGCGATCGATGATTGGTGTGATAGTTGGCAGCTAGAATTAAATTTGAAGAAATGCGCGATAATGAACTTTTGGAAAAAGAATAGCTTTCCCCAGAATAATTATTGCATCAAAGAAAAGGAAGTATGTAACGTAGAATCTATTACATACTTAGTTGTCACCGTCACTGAAGACATGGCATGGAGGAAACACATCAGGGAAATAACTAGTGTAGCAAACCGTAGATTAGGATTCGTAAAAAGGGTCTAGGCAAATGCGATGAGAGAGTACGAGAAAGAAGCTATTTTACACTTGTCAGGCCTCATTTAGAATATGCCGCTAGTATATGGGATCCGTACGAGGAATGTATGATAAGAGAATTAGAGCGCGTGCAAAGGAGATCCGCTAGGTTGGTTAAAGGCCGTTATGATAATTGTATAAGTGTTACGAATTTAATAGAAGAACTTGGATGGGAATTACTATCAGAAGGCAGGTTAAAATTTAGGCTAAACCTCTTAAGTAAATTCGAAACTGATTTGTTCACAGATGACGTTAGATAAATATTGAGAACCCCTGCGTATTATGCTAGGTTTGATCAGATTAACAAGATTAGAGAGATAGATTGTCGTACCGATAGATTTAAAATGTCACTTCTCCCGCGTACCATAAGAGGCAGCTTAGCAATAGGGATAGGTAGGTGAAATATAAAATCAATGGTTGGCGGATTCACATTGTGGAAATTACGATTCATGTTAAGAATGAAACTACTTAGTTTTTTCCACCAATATATTTAACCATAAATCAACCGGTTTCGGCCTTTTCAGACCATTATCAAGATTACAGAATAAAAATACCCAAAAGACAGCACAGCTTATATACTAAACTTTATATAAAATAGAGGGTAAAATGCGCAACGACAGGCCGAATGGGGAAATTCGGTTTATGTGTCTTTGGTAGACCATATGGCCTGGGGGGAGGGGATTAGAGCGAGTGAGGAACACTTTCTCCCGATCCGTCAACAGGTGATTACAAGAACGGAGTGATGATTTCACTGACACTTGAAACTTCATAGTCGGATCCTTAGTTAAAACATTCCATCTACCGTAAGGATACCTATACTGACATCATTATTCCCAACGATTCGAACCACCACCATTCCCATAAAATGGCAGCTTTCTATTTCATGCTTCACCGCTTACTTTCAATACGTCTCTCCCAGACAGATTTTTCCGTTGAATTAAAAACCATCAAATGTATAGCCCGAAATAATGGCTATGACGACTCTTTGGTAGATGACCTTTAAAATCATTTGCGACGAAAACGTGCCATAGCCACATCCACTTCACTTACTCCAATACTCCCGTCTGGCACTAAGTGGGTTAAGTTACCCTTTGTTAATAAGTTAACATAAAAACTATATAGATATTTCCCCAAATGTAAATACAAAATTTTCGTGTATAATTCTGTGACACTCCAAAAGTTATTATTTAATTCTAAGGACGAAATTGACGTGAATGATAAAAGTGGGGTATATTTACTAAAATGTGATACTCCTGAAAGTAACTGTTTTTATGTTGGTCAGACTGGACGAAGGTCAAGGATACGAATGGGAGAGCATTTTAAATCCAGTGTCAATGGTGACAGGAAGTCGGGTTTTTCAGAACATTTAATTGATGAGGGTCATAGATCCAACTTTGCCCCGAGGCTGTTGCATGTTTGGGAAAGGGGGAGGAAGTTGGACTTCCTGGAATATTTTGAAATTCTAAATTATCACTGAGTGCACGGAGAGAGACTACTTAATGACATAATCCCTTCAAACGCCTCACCCTTGTTCTCTGTGCCAGTATCCTCACCTCCATCCCCGTAGTCCTTGAGCCTGGCGTCACCCCCTGTTCGTTCCTTCCCCTGCAGTTTGCCCAATCACCTCTCATTCCTCCCCTCTCCTCCCCCTTATTTCAACCACTTCCCTCTCCTTGAGATTTAGTATATAAGCTGTGCTGTCTTTTGGGTATCTTTATTCTGTAATCTTGATTATGGCCTGAAGAGGCCGAAACCGGTTGATTTATGGTTAAATATATTGGTGGAAAAAACTAAGTAGTCTCATTCTTAACATGAGGTGAAATAGTTAGAGTAGTCTGTAGTCACATGATGCATGTAAAAACAACCAATAATCCCTTACTTATTTTGTAGATACTAAACATCTAGCTGCATATGACCCTGTTCTCTAGCATGTCTCCCTTAAATATCCTACTTGCATGGCAATATTGCATGTTTGGTGATCTTCATCCCCTGCCACACACTCTCGTGATGGCTCGCAGGGTATTACGTAGATGTAGATGTACTTAACTCACGTAACTGACTGTACATTTGATGATTCGCATTGGTAACGTGTCGTCCGGGAAAGTTTTTTTTCCGTTTAGGTAAATTCGTTTTTATTTATATAACGTGTTTATTAAAGGTCCATTCCCCTTGATTGGAATTCGAAAGCAATTCGAGATTCTTCCGGATTTGGTGGAGTTTCACTTTAGCCATTTGGTCTACCCAAGTGAATTCATCTTTAACAAACTAATTTTTTAGAGATTTTAAACGATCTAACTTCCTCACATGATATTGTGTGTGTGTGAAAAAAGAAAACAAATAGTGCGCGCTAAAAATGATTTCAGCCGGTAAAATGTTTCCTCCCCATTCCACGCGTTTAACTTTTTCATCTCGTTTTACACGAGGCATTTTTATGCACGTCATTATTGTATGTGCATTAGAAATATCGTCGTTTCAAGCTGTGAAATCATAGAACGCACGGAAAAATGCATAAATATGAGAATAGAAAAGTGCATTTGCTCTAATTGCAAGTATTCATTCTCTCATTGGGAAAACAGATGTTACTCATCCAATAAAGTGCTTGGTTTGAAACGGCCTGTAAGGAAGTTTATGCATTATTTTATTTTCTCGCACCTGAATGCCTTGTTATCTTAGTAGAGCTAATTCACCTTAATATTTCTCATTAGCTTGCTAGTATGATTTCATCGTCATAAATGCTTCATGCCAAAAATTTAAATAGCAGATGCAAACTTGCAGTACATCATATCGACGTGACATCGACTACCTACTATTAACTTTTTACTTTTACCCTTTTTTATAGCCATAAAGTTAATTTTATAGTTCACGCCTCTGAACATGCCTTTTGGGTCAATACATAAGTATTATCCTTACGTTGTACTTTCTGGAATATTCCTCCGTTTTCAATCCTACATCTTTCTCCGAGATCAATTTAGTACGTACCGCACTTACAGATCTACTGCTATCAATTTCTACCAATAGCCGTCTGGCTTTTTCGGCATACGACGCGACAGTGGTCACCTCGCCTTGGAAAGCAAGAGTTGTTCACCTCTGTTAATATCTTCTCAGGGAGGGAGTTGATTTGGATATTCTCTCTCTTTTACCAGCTGATTAGTAGGTTTATGGACAATACTTATCTTAACGTTCTAATTTCTGGATTATCATAACGTTTCCACTCCTCCACCTCTCTCAGAGATCTGTCAAGAACGTACCGCATTTCCATGTCAGATGCTGACTAAAATGTCTGTTTTCGGCATACCCTGCGTAATTTGGCACCTGTCCCTGTGGAGGAAGAGTTGTTCACCTAGGTTAAAATCTCCCCCCGGAGCCAAGCGATCTATGCTATTCTCAATGATTCTATCCAACGCAGATGGCAAGAGAGCGAACTTTTCAGTCTGACGCCTTCCTGACTTTGTCGCTTTATTGTCCAAGGAGTTGATTTTTTACTACCTCGCGGAACCAGGTTCGGAACAGTACTGACTTCGCGAAATGAAAGTCCCAAAAGTTTTTTTTGAAGAATTAAGGTTGTATTTTATGGCTTCGGTTGCTCGTAGTAAGTATTTCTCGTAACACACTATTGTCAGCGGGCACATTTATTAATTCGCGTAATCTACCGTCTGAATGGTTGGTTTTTGGACATTTTTTTATTACATGGGCTCATCGTTCTGCTTTCGTTCCTCCGGATGTTCCTCGATTAGGTCTCTCTTGAATTCCTCATATTCCTTTCCTTCCTCTTCTTATTGCGTCCAATATTCATATCCTCTTTCTATCTTCTCAAGTGTTCCACCCTCCATTATTCTCTTCAACGTTCCCTCTCTTTTCGGAACATCCTCCATTCATCTCTTTTGCATCCTCTGAACCTCCGCTTCTTTACAAGATAGACGAAGAATTGACCTTGTGGAATTTAGACGTGGTATAATAATTATAACTTTGTAACTTTCCACACTATTTTATTGTTTAAGGGGCCTGACCGGTTTCGATGTAAAAGCATTATCTTCAGAGGAAGAATGCCAAGTACAGAGATGGTGGCTTTATATATAAACCAAGATTATGTATAAAGCATACGGGGAAGGAATATGTGAGGATGTTTAGGATGGTGGAAAGAATCCTTGTAGAGGGGGGAGGGGATGGCCACCATCTCTGTACATGGCATTCTGCATCTGAAGATAATGTTTTTACATTGAAACCGATCAGGCTCCTTAAACAATATAATAGTGTGGAAAATTACAAAGTTATAATTATTATACTCCGCCACTAGCTTCCTCTCATCTGCGCATTAAGACCTCATGGTTAGTCCTCTCCATCCAGCTCAGCCAACCGTAAAGCGCCACGTTCCGTATTAGTTTTTCCACCAGCCTTATATTTGTTTATTCCTCTTAAACTCTCTACTATTTGAAAATTCTTCTTAAGCCATGGTATTTCTGCATCTTATGTCGTATCTTTTGTAAAATATCAAGGGGGTACTCGTATTCTACCACCATACACAACACTATATATATTTCCTATATTTTTACTCCTCTATTCTCTGCGGAAACAAGATTCCTGATTGTTGAGCTGCATTCAATAAACTTTCCATAAGTAGCTTTTGGTTTATGAGATGGGTAGGCTTAGTAATAATCCTTCGTCACTCTTGAATATGAGAGTATTGTCAAGAATGTGTCAAGCAGTGCCCTTTCTTGTTACCGAATGCAGCATGTGACGGCTCATCCCGGGAAGTCCTGGGCGAGGGGAACACGGCATAAGATCTATGGTTGAATCGTAAAATATTATGGATTTAGGACTTAAAGGTAGTTTAAGCGAAATATCATTTTTCCTAGAAGTCAATGAATTTTATCACATTTCAAAGATATGAATATCACCCTTCCATTGACACCAAAAATTCAACCCCATACCATATTACTTTCGGCGATATTTGTCTGAAAATATCAGCCCTTTTATATGAGAAATTGTACGTGTATGCACTCCAGAGAGATATTATTCAGCAAATGAGGTATTCCCTACACTTATATTTCGTCAAATAATCAACAGTGTGTAGTTTGTGTGTTTTCTCAACTATTTTTAAAAATAATTGTCACCGCAGTAAATTCTTCGGGATCACAATAAGCCTTCCGTTTTGATGGAGTCTCAAACGTACCGCGTGAAAAAAATGAGTCAAGTTAGACTTATATAAATATTTTCATTTGATTGCTTACCATTTCTGTCATGTAAAACTATTTTATTGCACCATAAATAATGCAATGCAAAAATTTAATTCGTGTGTCTCACAATTGGTGAAATTAAAACATTTATATCGAATATGGTCTCTATTATGAATAGGGAACTCTCAAACTCGCACTACCTTAATAGATTGTTCATTAAAAATTATAACCTGTAACATTGTCTCTTCTTTTAATTTGACGAACAAGATTTCAAGGCATTTCCATTACCTTGACAGTGACTCCAGTCTATTGAAACGTATGTAGACGTATATAACTAGTCTGAAATACTGAAAAGTGATAATTGTCCATCGTAAGGGAATTTCGACCAACTGACTCGTAAAGTGAGCTCGGAAATGTCTAAAACTGTCTGTCTGAATATTATCACTGGTCATAATGACACAACTTATCAAGAATCATGAAAATCACTAACTATTTGATTCCTTCTCACGACCTCTGTTTAGTTACAGGTATAATTTCTCATGTTTATATTGGTCCGAACCTTTTCTCCGGAGACTTACGGCATATGTCTCCAGAAAAAATTATATTACTGAACTGAAGTCGCTGGAAGGAATTATCTGTGATTTGAGCGTGGCAATAATGCTCGTCAGAATAGCACGTGCAAATATTGATGAAATTTGCAGAAGAAAAGGGTGGCAGATTTGTACTCGCGCGGGATTTGAAACGGCCCACACGGCCTGGACTCAGTTCAGCGGCAGGGCAATAAAGCCCCGCCGCCAACTTCGTCCGTCGCTGAAGTCGGTGAAAAACCTGGCCACTTCCAAATTTTGCTAGACGAAGCTTGAGTGACGCAGCCCTTCATACTCACGGCCACGGATCAGGTCGGGGGAGAGAGGGAAGGGAGAAGGGGTAGTAGCCGTTGCGATAACAAGGCGGCTTGAACCGTAGGCCACCTAATGCCTCACTATACCTACACGTGGTCTTCGTCTGATGCAACACGTCCTCGTCCTTCGGATTTTTTAAAAACTCTTTCCGTATTGCTGTAGACGGTTTTCGTTTGACTGTTTGATTCGCGATTCGTTTTGTGGCTACAATTTCCGAATTACTTATTCAGTGGACACTATTGATCAAACGCCGGAGATGTTTTAAAAATATGCGACCTTCTATGACAGATAACTATACTTTGAAATGTTGGCGTCAAAGAAGTATGTTTTTCGTCCTTGGTTGTTTATGAGTGAATGATGGACGGTTGCAAAATCATCAAATTATGGAATCAATAGTAGTTACGAGATTCAGGAAGTTGAGGACAGTGGTTGAATATGTCATGAGATAACTCGCTATTTACCGTTTTTACATTGAAATATGGAAAAATTGCCTCGATTTAAAGCAATGCGGTTCGAATTTTTTCCATTTTGAATACAAATTCCACCCATGAGAACAATGACGAGACTATTACAACGGCCTTTCACGTATCTTGCTGACCTTCTCTGCCACGCGTTATAACTCTGTTCATAATCCAACTTAACGAGGATCCCAAACACTGGCAGTGCATTCTAACAATTAGTGGGGTCTGCTAACAAGGGAGAAGTAGTCGATTTCTCTTACTATAGTCAAATTTGCGAAGTATTCTTTTTAACAAATCCGCATTAACGATTTTCTAGGCCAGTAATTTCCCGAATATGTTTGTTCCATGAGAGATCGTATGTTACACTCCAGAGTTAATTCACAGTTTCTACAGTCGGTAATTGGGTGTGCAGTATGTAATTGCTGTATTGAGGAAATGTTTTCTTAACCAGAATTATATCGTAACTAATTTTTTCAAATTTTATGTTAACTGACACGAATCCCACCACGTTTGAATCTACAATCTCTTTCCATTGTTTACTGTCTATTTTCTTTGATTCTCATGATATGCTTTAGTATTTTGGAGATCGTAAGGTAATAATTAATTCGTCTGCAAATAAGTTGATTTTACATTTATGTAAAAGATTGAACTTAATTTGTATTCCACATTCTGAAAGCTATTACCATCTGTTGTTTCAAGAGGTCAGTAGCACTAAAAAAATCCATAATAACGGCTTTTCACGTATCTAACTTATGTTCTCAACATGCGTTCTGACTCTTTTTATAAGCATACCAAATGTTGATCCCGAACACTGGCAGTGTATTCCAAGTGCGGTCTGACATGGGAGAATATTCAGGTGATTACGACGACCACAAATATGAGGTCGAATAATAGGTGTAAAAGTAGTGGTAACTGATAATTGTCCATTCGGCTTTTCAGAAATATGTTGTGTAAATGTGGGTAATATGATACGGCCCACACGACCCGGATTCCATTTAGCAGGAGGGAAACAGCTAACTGCCAACTTCGCCCCACTGCCAACTTCGTCCGTGTACTGCCAACTTCGTTCGACACCGAAATAGGAGACAAGTTTAGCCAGTTTCCAGCCAATTATATGGGAGTAGATTGGGATTCAGCGCACAAAATCACGTCTAAAAAGGCTCCTCGCATCAGAAAACCATTCGGGACCCTAAAATTTGCAGGCCTGTGTAATTGTCCATCGTGGTGCCAGAAATTTGTTTTGTACTTGCGAGTGATCGCGAAAGGCCCACAAGGCCTGGATTCTTTTTCGCAGCAGGGCAGCAGGGACCCACCGCCCACTTCGTCCGTCACCAAAATAGGAGAAAAACTTGGCCAGTTTCAAATTTTGCATGATGCAGCCCGAGTTCGCTAGCCTATTATACTCGTGTGTGTTTTGGGATTGGTAGTCACGGCTTTTTTATTTGCCGACCATTGTCTCAACACATTCTTAACACAACAGAAATTTTGACAGAGTCACCAGTTAATTAACCTAGAAAATAAAAACTGCACCTCTTATTATCATCACAAGTCATACTGGCAAAAGTCATCAACAAGCATGCAAATAATAAACCGGTGATTCCTTCTCACAACCTCTATTTAAGGTAGTCCGATCGAGATAGTTCCCTTGTCGTAATAGAGACCCCATTCGAATTATACGTTTTGAAATCACCAGCTGCAGGACACATGAATGAAATAAATATTTAATTATTAATGGTGGAATAATATAATTTCATATGGCCGAAATTCTTACCAATTAAATGAAAATATCTAAACAAGTCTTTAACTTGACTCATTACTTTGGAGTGTGCGTCTGAAACGCCTTCAAAACAGGTTTTTTGTGATCCTGAAAGAATTACTGCGGTGACAAAATGAATGATTTTCCAAAAAATTGAGAAATCATGCAAACTACGCACTATAAATTTTTTGAGGAGTCTAAGTGTTTGAAATTTCCCTTTTTTAAAGAAAAGGGACTCTTAGCATTTCCCATGTAAAAGGGCTCGTTCTTTTTCGTCAAAAATCTCGTAATGTAGGTCGAGAATGATCATTTTCAATCTTTGGAAGAACCCGGTATTTCTCTTTTAAGAGAGACCAAATTCATTGGTTTCCAGGTGAAATGAAATTTTGCTCAAACTGTCTTATATAAAAAAAAAAATGTCTAAACATTTTTTCTGGATATTTTGGCGGCAAGTGTTCAGAAAAATAATATTTGTCAGTAGAAGGCGAAGTAAGGATTCTTCAGTATAGTATTTTCATGCTTGTTGATAAGTTTCGGTGGTATTACTTGTGACTGTTGGAAGGAAAAAAATAATGTCGGCAGAAAAAAAATGTAAGGTGTAGTCTTGTATATACTTGAGCGGGATTCGAAACGGCCCACACGGCCTGGACTCGGTTTGGAGGCAGGGCAATAAAGCCCCGCCGCCAACTTCGTCCGTCGCTGAAGTCGGTGAAATACTCGGCCAGTTTCGAATTTTTCCTAGTGTAGCTTTAGTGAAGTATCCTGTTTTACTCCTGTGTCTTTGGGTTGGTAGTCAAGTTCTCGGATTTGGACGGGGGAGGGAGGGGATGGGTCAGGGGAGAGGTGTGGTGATAGACGGGCGGTATGAGCCTATTTATTCAATACACCTCGCTACTTCTGGTGCACCTTCGATGTATCAAACGACGTCATTATTTGATGCATTGATTTTTTCGTAGTACCGGACGGTTTTCCATAGTTTTTGGATGGCTGTGTTTATCGAATCGATTTGTGACTATAATATCAGAATAATTTTCCGTCTGGGACCTATTGATCAAACGTCGAAGATGTTAAAAAAGCGAGCAAAATACGACAATCAGAAACGAGATCGCTTCTTTTAAATGTTGGAATCAGTAGAGACGTTTCCTTCCTCGGTTGTATACAAGGGAATAGGACGTGATATTACTCGTTGCCATACCGTTTTCTTACTTAAATGTGCACAAATAGCGTCATACCGAATAGACATGCCGAATTTATTTTCTCGTTTCAGTGCAGTCATTACTTTGTAGAACACGTGCGGACATGTGTTAATGTTTACGCAAAACTGTTGGTGAACAAAAATGGCTATCGATCACCTTGACCGTTCACACTGCAGACTGCAGAACCGATAGCTTTAAAATGTCATAAAAAATATTCTCAATAAGGGACCATAATAGTTGCGTTGGATCAGTTCTGAGATACTGACTAAATTAAATAGGTTTTTTCAGTAATGCTAAATAACTTAACATGATTATTAGCTGCTATCCTCGGATGCAATCTCTGGCATGAGATACTCTTGCATGTCTTAGTACCTTTATTTGTCCCATTAATAATACTAACCGTAACTTGTATCTAGAGTAGTGTACTGCATGGTAGCATGTTCTTCTACGTATCACTCTACTAGTTTCTGGTCTGACTGCGTACCGTTGTCCTGACTGGTCTGTGCCTAGCATACGGGGAACGTGCTAGGTTCTGATTTTAACTGGGTTGAGTGCGGCATGGGTGGTGTGGAATCACCCCATGCCACACACCCTATTGGTGGCTTGTACGGTATTTTGTAGATGTAGGTGAATATGCTACACAGTTTAAGAAATTTCTATCTTTCTATTTATGTACATATTTTGAAGCTTTCCTCCCTAGCGCTCAACCACCAATCATGCCAACCACCAAACCTACCTCTAAATGAGGCATGCCATAACAAATAAAACAATGAATGTATACGTTCGCGTTGACGATTGCGCTACGTAAACACGCAAACACGCAAACTGCTAGAATGCATGCGGGAAAGCGATGGAAAATAACGCATGTTTTAATTCCGAGTACATAATTACTCATTTTAAAGACAGAATATTACAAATTTCGCAGAGTCAAGAAAACGGTGGGCATATGACGTTTATTTTCAGAATTTAGTAATTTTTCAATTATTAATCTTTTATATCTCAGAGTTTTCTACAGTGAGTTTGAGTGAGATTTCATCACCTCAACCTATTACCTTTCTTTGAGAATTTGTCTAGTTATTGCTGCGGGATATTCTAACTAACGATGAACAAATGTAAAATAATAAACTGATAATTCATTCTAACGACCTCCGATTATTAATATTGTCCAATTTTTTCTGGAGCTATTAGGCCTCGGACTCCAGAATAAATAATAATAATAAATTTAATTGGTCGACTAAATCGCAAATTTATTATTTTTCTGTTGGCGGATAAATTTGTCGGTGTAACACTCGCGCTAATATATTGAATAATAGTAAAGACAGATATCTGGAAAAAATGTAATGGGATGACTTTGCACTGTTGAGGATACTATTGTGTTGTGGATATTAAATGTACATAAATAGAGAGGTTGTTTATTACCTCGTTAAAAATCGATATCACAATGTGAGTTTATGATGGTAATTGTCATTAAATACTGCTGAAAAGAGTTTCAAAACAAGACCAGGGTTTTGCTTTTACTACTTTTCATTACCAAGAAAAAGTTGTTTCATAAACTTGTTAATAACTTTCTTATGGCACAAGAGAAAGAACTGAACGTAAAAATATAATTTTCAATATGTTTTTCCCACACAATACTACAGGTTCATTACGGTTAAACTTCGAGTTTCGTCACTATTTAAAATTCAAAGAGAGCGCTCCGTTCGAAAACGGCAAAAAACCGGCACCTTTTTTGTTCACACCGGAATAAAAAATGGAGAGTGTAATGTAAAAATAATCGGCAACCACAGTTAAACGTAAAATAAAACAAGCTAAAATATGGTGTAACTTGCATTCATGTGGGTATCAAGGCTCATTTTTAATCAGTGTCCAAACTCGAGTCTACATAATTATTGCACCGACAGTAGTTTCTGGTCTGACCGCGTATTGTTATCCTGACTGCATTCGGCCTGTGCCTGGCATCCGGGCGAACGTGCGTGGTTCTGATTTCGGCTGTGGTGAGTGCTGTATGCTCAGTGTGGAATCACCCCGCGCCGCACACACTTGCTGTGGTTACACGGTATTTCGTAGATGCGGGAATCGCGTGACGTTTGGGTAGGTACTAATTGTCATTTATCTTTGGTAATTCTCAGGGAATCCTGGCAGAGGAACGATAAGCTGCCATCTTCATGCCCAGCTGTCTATCACTGAGGATCATCATGGATTGCAGCACGTCGCGGTAAGTCGAAAAATTTATGAGAGGCTAATACTTGAAGAGAAGGACTATTTGTAGATCGGCCGCTGATATATTGAATAATAGTAAAGACCGATATCTGAAAAAAATGTGATGGGCTGACTTTGCACTGTTGTGGATACATTCCGTTCACTTAACAAGCTTCAAATCCCACCCCAGTGAATTGTAATAATCTGATTTAATTTCATTTTTCGAGAATTTGTCTAATTATTACCACTGATAATATTTTTTGTTTTTATTCTGCATGTCGATTATTTTTTCAGTATAATCTGTGAATGTGGGTAGATATTGCCAACTATTTTTTCTACATTGAGGAACCAGTGTAGCAAATGGGGGATTAGAAACAGATATTCAATACAACGAACAACTATGGTATCTTGGAAATGGATTGTAGAAGCTAATGAAGCAAACCTTACCTCCTTACATTAGATATCCTCACATTAAATACCCAGGTCATCATCTTGTACGAAAAGCTAAACTGATCAGATTGTTTTGAGTGCTAAAACAAAGAATCCATGTTATCACCGTTGATACTGCGCGGAAATGGAGAGTATTAAAAAAATTATAAGACTTCTCCCGGCCTCTATTATTTTGTCCCTTTTCCTATTTTAAAGAAGACTTAACTCTCCAAAAAATACTAATATGTAAGAGGTCGTTAAAAGGTATCATCAGTTTGTTGATTTTATACTTGTGTATAAAACATTTTGTAAGGGTAGCACAGGAAAGAATTTACAATATTAAAAAATAAGTGTTGACTTTGCATTGTGTGGGATTCGAAACGGCCCGCACGGCCTGGACTCGGATCAGCGGCAGGGCAATAAAGCCCCGCCGCCAACTTCGTCCGTCGCTGAAGAATGTGAAAATATTGGCCACTTGCAAATTTTTCTGGATGCAGCCTTAGTGACGTACCCTGTTCCACTCTTGCGTGTTAGGGATTATTATAGTCAAGGACACGAGTTGGGTTGGGGGAGAGAAGTTGTGGTAGCCGGGCGGCTTTCAGCCGTGTGATTCCCCTCTCTCACGCTATACTCATGGTCTTCGTCTAATGCATCGCGGCTGCGTCCTTTAGGTTGCTTGGTAATTTCTAATGGCCAAGCACGGTTTTCAGTAAGTTTCAGGACTCGTTTCGTGGCCGTGATCTCAGATTAATTTTTTGACTGGATCCTGTTGAGTAAACGTTAGAGATGTAATTTTAAATTGTATTTCTGTGATGCTTGACTTTTATTTCAAAATAGTTCGATTGCGCACGTGCAGATTTTCTTCTAAACACAAAATAATAGGTTTTATATCATTATATATCTGCCAAGAACTTCCCTTAAGTATACCAAAATGCTTTTGCAAGATCCCGTAACTGTTCTACAAGTGTTTTCTCCTTTAAATACATGAATGCATTACTAAACGCTTCATTCGTTGTGGGAAGTGATATATTATATAATCAATACATCACTCCCTATCGTCAGCGGATAAATCTGCACGGATTTTTTGCATCTTGTCGTGGCAAACTCTCTACCGTCTCAACGATTTTCTGACTTCCGCGTCGTACTTTATTGTTTCGCGGCTCTTTTTTTACTGGGATATCAATTTAATTCCTGAAAATACGGTGTAAAAAGAAGCAATTTTAAAATATTATGGTCCCATTTTGTACGAGGACAAATGACATTATTTCGGTTCCGCAATCTTTCTTAGTATTATGGCTGTGATCGTTAATACCATAATGGTTTGGCTGCACCTAAATATGTTGGACGCCTGGCAAAAAATAGTCTACACTAATTTTTGTAGAAGATTTAATCTATGTTTTGACTTTCGAAGAGGTAGAAGTTACCCTCCTTAATCCCTCGACAATTTACAAATACTGCTGAGTTTATTGTAACAAGTTTTAACAAATCCTACTGCTCTCCGCTGTAATCATTCTATATTTGGAACTTGTCCTTTTTGGTAAGGGTCGCATATGCTATCGGCACACTTCAAGTGAAGTATCACTAGATAAAATAAATACCGCCCCTTCACTTTCTCGTCTCACGTTTCCTGTATTCTTTTAATATTTCCCAATGTATGACTTGCCTGTGCGTAAGTTTCCCTATATTCTTTCCAAGGACAAGCTCCGTCTTTTTGCCGATGATGCAGTAGTGTATAAGGAAATTAGAATTGAAGAGGACAGGCAGTCTTTAGCTGAGGATTTAGATGTGATCGATGATTGGTGTGATAGTAGGCAGCTAGAATTAAATTTGAATAAATGCGCGATAATGAACTTTCGGAAAAGGAATTGCTTTCCCCGGAATAATTATTGCATCAAAGAAAAGAAAATATCTAACGTAGAATCTATTAAATACTTTGGCGTCACCATCGCTGAAGACATGTCATGGGGGAAACACATCAGGGAAATAACAAGTGTAGCAAACCGTAGATTAGGGTTCGTAAAAAGGGTTCTAGGCAAATGCGATGAGAGAGTACGAGAAAGAAGCTATATTACACTTGTCATGCCTCATTTAGAATATGCCGCTAGTATATGGGATTCATACAAGGAAGGTATGATAATAGAATTAGAGCGTGTGCAAAGGAGATCCGCTAGATTTGTTAAAGGCCGTTATGATAATTGTATAAGTGTTACGAGCTTAATAGAAGAACTAGGATGGGAATTACTATCAGAACGCCGGTTCAAATTTAGGTTAAACCTTTTAAGTAAATTCGAAACCGATTTGTTCATAGATGACGTTAGATATATATTGAGAACCCCTGCGTATTATGCTAGGTTTGATCATATTAACAAGATTAGAGAGATAGATTGCGATTAGAGCGAGATAGTTCCCTTGTCGTAATAGAGACCACATTCGAATTATACATTTTGAAATCACCAGCTGCAGGACACATGAATTAAATATTTAATTATTAATGGTGGAATAATATAATTTCATGTGACAGAAACTGTTACTAATTAAATGAAACTATCTAAACAAGTCTTTAACTTGACTCATTACTTTGGATGGTGCGTTAGAAACTTCTTCAAAACAGGTTTTTTTGATTCTGAAAGATTTACTGAGGTGACAATATGAATGTTTTTCCAAAAAAGTTGAGAAATCACGCTAACTACGCACTATAAATTTTTTGAGGAGTTTTAAGTGTTTGAAATTCCCTTTTTTTAAATAAAGCGGTGTTTTATGTAGTACATACACTTAGCATTTCCCATGTAAAAGGACTCGTTCGTCAAAAATCTCCTAATGTAGTTCGAGGATGATAATTTGCAATCTTTGGAAGAATCCGGTATTTCTCTTTTAAAAGAGACCAAATTCATTGATTTCCTGGTGAAATGATATTTTGCTCAAACTAGCTTAAAAGATCTTATTTTTTCTAAAAATATAATTCTAAAGATGGTTTCTGGATATTTTGGTGGCAAGTTTTCAGAAACTAAATATTTGTCGGTAGAAGGCGAAGTAATGATTCTTTAGTATAGTATTTTCATGCTTGTTGATAAGTTTTGGTGGAATTACTTGTGACTATTAGAAAAAAAAAATAATGTCCGCAGAAAAAAATGTAAGGTGTTGTCTTGTATATACTTGAGAGGGATTCGAAACGGCCCTCACGGCCTGGACTCGGTTTGGAGGCAGGGCAATAAAGCCCCGCCGCCAACTTCGTCCGTCGCTGAACATGGTGAAATACTAGGCCAGTTTCAAATTATACTCAGTGTAGCTTTAGTGACGTATCCAGCTTTACTCCTGTGAGTTTGGATTTGTAGTCAAGGTCACATGTTTGGGAGGGAGGGGGCGGGTTGGAGGAAAGGTGTCGTGTTAGCTGGGCGGTTTTGAGCCGTATGATTCCAAACACCTCGCGAATTTTCCTGGTGCGCCTTCGATGTATAAAACGACGACTCGGTCTTTTTTGATGTATTACGGCCGCGTCCTGCTCATTTTTGCGTGATCGTTTGTATATATCTAATCGTCATTAGTAAAAATGGCTTCCTAAATAAGTTAATGATTGTTTGGTAAACTCATAATACTTTTAATGTTATGAACCTCAACGACTATTTCTTAAAACCGTAAAAATAATTATAACTGTGCTGTTGTCGCTACATTTTATTTTCCGAACAAGCATTCAACATACACATGTCATACGGTGACCACAAACATGAGGTCGAACAAATTTGTGTAAAAATAGTACAAATAGATAACATATATATTAACGAGGGTATGCTTTTTCGATGCTCAAGGCCATTTCCGACGTAATTCTGTTGGCTGAATACGAATCTACTCTCAGAAATAGGCTATCAGGTTAGGAATTTGAGGTATTCTAACCTTAAATGGTCAAAAGTGGTAATTTTTTGGTCTTTTTGAGATTGAATATCTCAGAAACGAAGGCGATGGAGTATTATCTGCAAACGGAGTCGAAGTCTGCGTAAAATGTATTAAAGTTAACGGTAACGCCTAGAAAAGCTATTGTTCCTACAACTTGTAAATTATATTTCAAAATTTTGCACTAAAAATTTTTGTACAGTTGAATTATAATGAAGTTGTTGATAGCTGCCAAGTTAATACAGGTTAAGGAAACTATTTTTTCTAGGTTTTATGGATGTAATATATCTATAGATTTTTTAACGCAGACTTCGAATCTGTTTGTAGAAACAATCTTTGAATTAATTATTATTTAATTTCATATAAATACTGACAAAAGGGTAGCCACAAAATGAATAGTTTTTTTATACCACAATACGAATTTCGATTGCTTAGAACAATACCAAGACAACTGAAAAAAGTCAATGCGGAACCTGGGTGGTGCAATGCAGACGTCCGGAAATATCTCAAGCGACAACGAAAATTGCACGCCATAATGAAGAACGCCTATCAGGGTCTACCCGACGTGGAACTTAAGAAAATTTTTGGCAGATATGTGAGAGCTAAAAAAACAGTGGAAGCGGCCTTGAGAAAAGCACTAATGGAATTCTAGAGTAAAATATTAGGCGAGTTTTTGGAAGATAACCCTAAAGAATTTCTTCTAACGTGAAGGAGATTCAAGGGAATAAAGCTACATTAACGTCACTGAGAATCGGTCAAGGAGAAAGAGTTGGCGATAGATCAGAAAAAGCAATTGCAATTATCCTTAACATATTTTTTCAGTGTCTACACTTCATGCCCTGTGAATAACGCCGCATGAAAAGTCACCTGAAATCTATTAACCCCAAGAAATCACCTGCTCCCGATGAAATTCCCGCCCGAGTTTATAAAGGACTAGCGTCAGAACTAGTACTTGAAAATAGTACATAGAAAAATTTCTAGCAGAACATCGTGTCCCTCACGATTGTAAATCTCTAATGTCACTCCTGCGATAAAGAAGATCCTAGTAACTATAGACCACGGTCACAAAGAAGGCTATAGGCCTTCCATCACGTCCATCTCATGTCAAATATAAGAGCATATAATCAACGGCATAATTATGAAGTATTAAGACAGTCAGAACTAGCTAATTCAAAATCACCGAAAAGGCAGGTCCTTTGAAACCCAACTAGCACTTATTGTTCACGATGTTCTTTTCTCTGGAGAAAGGCTCACCCAGGTAGATGCGATATTTTTAGATTTCAAAAAGCTTTCGATAAAGTTCCGCATTCAATATTACTTGTTAAACTAAAAGCCTGTGGAATACATCAAGATATAATATGTTGGATTGAAGATTTCTTAGACAGCCATAATGTGAGCGTAGTTCTAGATGGCGTTATTTCAGATATAGTTACAGTCACATCCAGTGTACTCCAGGGAAAGTATTTGGTCCCTAATTATGCCTTTTGTGTACTTATGATATCACCACTGTCGTTTCGAGCAAAATTCGCCTTTTCGCGGATGACACAGTATTGTAGAGGGAAGTTTTATGTTTATTTTATTAAGTTTTTTATGAAGTTTTAGAGGAAGAGTAGCTTAACCAACGATACGTACACAATTAATCAAGCTGAACTAATAAATTCAAAGTCAGTTAAGTAATTAGGAGTGCCCTTATTCAGGACTTGTCGTGGAGGAAGCATATAAGTGAAATTTGCGGATATACAAATCGTAAATTTGGATTCATTGGAAGAATATTAGCAAAATGTGGCGAGAAAGTAAAGGAGCGATGTTATTTTTCTCTGGTGAGACATCAATTGGAGTACGCCGCTAGTATATGGGACCCTTTAGAAGTATGGCTAGTTTCAGATATATGTAGATCGAATACACCGGAGGGCAGCTAGATTTTTTTAAAATTGTTCTGATAAACGTTGTAGTGTTATTAAACTGTTGAGGAAATTAGAATGGTAACCTCTATCCGATCGAAGGGAAAATTAATGGTTAAATATTTTGCGAAAGTTTGATGTAGACTATTATTTTCCGGACGTTCAATATATTTTGCTAGAGCCAAGCTATTGTGGTAGAAGCGTTCACAGGAATAAAATTTAGGAAATAGACTGCAGAACCGATAGCTTTAAAATGTCATTTTTTTATATGTTAAATAAGGGACCATAATAGTTGTGTTGGATCAGTTATAGGATACTAAGTTAAATAGGTTTTTTCAGTAATGCTAAATAATTTAACATGATTATTAGCTGGTATCCTCGGATGCAGTCTCTGGCATGATATACTCTTGCATGTCTTAGAACTTTTATTTGTCCCATTCATAATACTAACCGGAACTTGTATCTTGAGTTGTGTACTGCATGGTAGCAAGTTCTTCTACGTATCACTCTCCTAGTTTCTGGTTTGACTGCGTACCGTTGTCCTGACTGGCCTATGCCTAGAATCCGGGGAACGTGCGGCATGGGTGGTGTGGAATCACCCCATGCCACACACCCTAGTGGTGGCTCGTACGGTATTTCGTAGATGTAGGTGAATATGCTACACAGTTTAAAAAATCTCTCTCTATTTATGTACATATTTTGCAGCTTTTCTCACACATTTTAAAGACAGAATATTACAAATTTCGCAGAGTCAAGAAAACGGTGGGCATACGACATTTATTTTCAGAATTTAGTAATTTTTCAATTAATAATCTTTTATATCTCAGAGTTTTCTACAGTGAGTTTGAGTGAGATTTCATCACCTCAACCTATTACCTTTTTTTGAGAATTTGTCTAGTTATTGCTGCGGGATATTCTAACTAACGATGAACTAATGTAAAATAATAGACTGATAATTCATTCTCACGACCTCCGCTTATTAATATTGTCCAATTTTTCCTGGAGCTATTAGGCCTCGGACTCCAGAATAAATAATAAATTGAATTGTTCGACGAAATAGCAAATTTATTATTTTTATGTTAACGGACAAATTTGTCAGTGTAACGCACGACCTAATATATCGAATAATAGTAAAAACAGATATGTGAAAAAACTTTGATGGGCTGACTTTGCACTGTTGAGGATACTATTGTGTTGTGGATATTATATGTACATAAATAGAGAGGTTGTTTATTACCTCGTTAACAATCGATATCACAATGTGAGTTTATGATGGTAATTGTTCTTAAATACTGCTGAAAAGAGCTTCAAAACCAGACCAAGATCTTGCTTCTACTACTTTTCATAACCAAGAAAAAGTTGTTTCATAAACTTGTTAATAACTTTCTTATGGCACAATAGAAAGAACTGAACGTTTAAATATAAATTTCAATAAGTTTTTCCCGGATAATACTACAATTTCATTACGGTTATAACTTCAAGTTTCGTCACTATTAAATGTCAAAGAGAGCGCTCCGTTCGAAAACGGCAAAAAACCGCAACTTCTTTTGTTTACACCGAAATAAAAATTCGAGAGTGTAATGTAAAAATGATCGGCAACTACAGTTAAACGTAAAGTAAAACAAGCTAAAATATGTTGTAACTTGCATTTATGAGGGTACCACGGCTCATTTTTAATCAGTGTCCAAACTCGAGTCTACATAATTATTGCACCGACAGTAGTTTCTGGTCTGACCGTCGTATTGTTATCCTGACTGCATTCGGCCTGTGCCTGGCATCCGGGCGAACGTGCGTGGATCTGATTTCGGCTGGGGTGAGTGCTGTATGCTCGGTGTGGAATCACCCCGCGCCACACACATTAGCGATGGATACACGGTATTTCGTAGATGCGGGACTCATGTGACGTTTGGGTTCTAATTGTCATTTATTTTTGGTAATTCTCAGGGAATCCCGGCAGAGGAACGGTAAGCTGCCATCTTCATGCCCAGCTGTTGATCACTGTGGATCATCCTGGATTGCAGCACGTTGCGGTAAGTCGAAAAATTCATGAGAGGCAAATACTTGAAGAGAAGGTCAATTTAGAGATCGGCCGCTAATATATTGAATAATAATAAAGACAGATATCTGCAAAAAATGTGATGGGCTGACTTTGCACTGTTGTGGATGCGTTCCTCTGTCCACTTCACTTAACAAGCTTCAAATCCCACCCCAGTGAATTGTAATCATCTCATTTAATTTCTTATTTTCGAGAATTTGTCGAATTATTACCACGGGTAATATTTTTTGTTTTTATTTTGGATGATGATAATTTTTTCTACATTGAGGAACCAGTGTAGCATATGGGGGATTATAAACAGATATTCAACACAACGAACCACTATGGTGTCTTGGAAATGGATTGTAGAAGCTAATGAAGCAAATGAAGCAAACCTTACCTCCTACCCCGTTTCCTATTTTTAATAAGACTTAACTCTCCAGAAAATACTAATATGTAAGAGGTCGTTAAAAGATATCAACAGTTTGTTGATTTTATACTTGTGTATAAAATATTTTGTAAGGGTAGTACAGGAAAGAATTTACAATATTAAAAAATAAGTGTTGACTTTGCATTGTGTGGGATTTGAAATGGCCCACACGGCCTGGACTCCGATCAGCGGCAGGGTAATAAAGCCCCGCCGCCAACTTCGTCCGTCGCTGAAGACGGTGAAAAACTTGGCCACTTGCAAATTTTTCTGGATGCAGCCTTAGTGACGTACCCTGTTCCACTCTTGTGTGTTAGGGATTATAGTCAAGGACACGAGTTGGGTTGGGGGAGAGAAGTTGTGATAGCCGGGCGGCTTTCAGCCGTGTGATTCCCCTCTCTCGCGCTATACTCATGGTCTTCGTCTAATGCATCGCGGCCGCGTCCTTTAGGTTGCTTGGTAATTTCGAATGGCCGAGCACGGTTTTCAGTAAGTTTCATGACTCGTTTCGTGGCCGTGATCTCCGATTAATTTTTTTGACTGGAGCCTGTTGAGTAAACGTTAGAGATGTTATTTTAAATAGTATTTCTGTGATGCATTACTTTTATTTCAAAATAGTTCGATTGCGCACGTGCAGATTTTCTTCTAAACACAAAATAATAGGTTTTGCATCATTATACGTATCGAGCACAGTAAAAACCCTCAATATGTATTTCCTCAACTTTTCATTCAGACCCTTCAATATATTTATTTTGAGATCGTGTAAATCGCTTAATTGTGGAATCGCGGTTGTACTTATAAGAGTATAATTGTATGGGGAAACTCAACTAAAGCCAACATGAAAAGAGTATATACCCTACAGAAAAGAACATTGAGGTAAATGTTTAGAACTATGAAAAAATCATTTGAATTGATTTTTTTATAGCGAATTTCAACCCTGGTGTATATGCACCCGTGCGAGTGGCTTTGTACCGCATCATTTGTTACATGCAATGTTTGGAAAGTTTAGAACTATTGTGAGAGAATCTTGTACAAATATATTTATGAAACATAAAATGTTGACTATCCCTTGTATGTATATTTACCAAGTAATTTTGTTTGCACAAAATCCGATAATGTCAAACAGAAGTCAAGTAAATCACCATAATAGTGGAATTATTCCATGAACGAATCAATTTTACGGATTCTATGTATTTTGAAAAGAGCTGGTCAATTCTTTGCCCAAAGAGATGAGAGAGGACTCGAGTCTACATAAATTTTGCTCCGACAGTATAACTAGACTTTATAGGTGTACGTCGCGCTTGTAATGGACACCAGAATGCTTTGATCTGGAATACCTTTTATTAAATGAATTGCTGAAAACGCAGAATTATTTACCATACTAAATGTCCTGCTCACCTAATACTAAATGACCCACTTGAAATGTAAATTCTCTAGGCCCATTAGCTGACCTACTCTTTAGCGAACCGTCTATGGTAAACTCGTTGGGCACGCCCAAATATCATGCACGCGATGCCCTGTGATACCCCGTGCGTGTTTTCGACACGCAAGCGCTTTTTGTGAACCCGACATAAATCCATGTTTTCCAGATGGTCGAATTCTTTGACTTGACTCAAATTCTTCTACCCTAGCCTCATGGGGGCTTTGTCTTCTTAATTGATATTCATTTTCATGAATAATATCGTGCTCTACATTATTCCCACCCGCCATCAAATGAATTCCTGATATTAGTCGTTACCTGGATACTGGATACTGCATGCTCAACATCAGGTGTGCTAATGTAGAAGGCAAAAGATTCAAGGGTTTTTGGTGGGTTAAAAGAACTATTATAGAAGCAGGTTTCGAGAAGATGTAGACCGAAACTGCCCCATCGCCGACGCTCCAAAATATAACCTCAAAACATGCTTGAATGTATGCAAAGAAAGAAGGAATGTTTCTAAAATATAACATGGATGAAATATTGTGTCAATTATATATTACTACATGCTAATGTAGGTATATACTGTAAATTTACGAAGTCCAAGAAATAGCGAAAACAAAAATTTTGTAAAGATGGAAATGAGCTCAAAACTATTTATAATCTCATGAGACCCATCTACTTACGAATGTAACTTACTAACTGTTAAAAAAAGACCTAGTAAGTACCATCACTAGTTAGGTAATCTACAGTTTAGGAAGGTTTAAAGAGTTATTATATAATTTATGTAACTTATTCTTCGTAACTTTATTACCTAATAGATGCATTGAATGTGTTTTTCGAATAGTTTTCGCCTCCCATGCTCCGTTCGCCTTTCAACTTTTTCCACGGTATCCAATTCAAAGGTAAGAATAATAAATGCATTATGCTGGTTAGCACCAACCATTTTGGCTTTTTCTTAGAGTTAACATGTCTGTCTCACTGAGTTATAGTCGCCATTTTGTAGAAGTATTTTTTATCTGATTTAGCTTTAATTAAACTGAATAATTTATGGTACCTGTTTTCTGCCGTCCTAATGTAAATTAGTTCCCACTGTCATGAGAAGGATCGTCTTTAAGTGAATGTTGGGTGATGAGAAACATATTACGTTCACATTGTGCTTACGCGTCGAATTATGGCGCTCAATGGCGTCTTCCTATTCCATTTTCGCTTCTTTTCAGTCAATCCATTGCTCATCTTCAAGATCTCTCTTTTAATTTGTCGTCAAAGTGTGCAGGATCATCCATCCTGTTCTTCCGAGACCTACCTCTTTTCCTTTTCCTGAGAGGGGTCCCTATCAGAACTTGCTTAGTTACCATATGGTTTTCCATTCGTCGGACCCGCCCAAAGTATTCTAGCTGATTTTCTCTTACTTTTCCAAAGACATCATGCCGGACGTCCATGATTTCTCTAATTCTGATGTTCCAGACTTGATCCCGTCGGGATATTTCTACAGGTGTTCTCCAAAACTCCATGTCTATCACTCGTTTCATATTTCAGGTTATGTTGATATAGGCTGAATAATGGCTTTTTAAACTTTGTTTTTTCTTTGAGATATTTTTGTGCTAAAGAAATACGTGCAGCGTTCGTTTTCAAATCATCCAAGACGAAACGGTGTGTTCAACCCGTACTGCGGAAATTACCTCAGATCTATGCAATGGTAAGGAATTATTAAAGCAAATAGGGAATTAGAAACAGGAAATGTGGACGATTTTTCCCTCTCGGAAATGGCCTAGAGAAGCTAAGAAAATATACCCCCTTTGTTTTAGTACTTGTATCATCTGCAATTCTTCTTTGCAAAAGTGCCCTAGCCGTGACTAAGTGGTGATCATTGCCACAAATCGCTCCTCTTTACACCCTAATATCGTTTATGGCTATTTTAGGTGTTTGTTTTAAGATATTATGGTAAATTATCGATTTAAGATGATTGCGTCCAAGTGAATTAATGCTTATGTTTAATGGAAAGAAGTCTCCATTCAGAAATCTCTGATATTTCTGTTCACATAAGGTAATTATTCTCATTGGATGTCTCTTCACCATATGTATCTCTCACATTAAAGATGGAAAATGTCAGTTGAATCTAGGTGATCAAAGGCAGGCAAGAATACAGATACTGCGGAAATCACAAACAATTTCTATTACGGTCAGGAAATAGTAGAGAGAATGGGGATAGGTCACGAGAAATTCACAGAATTGACCTATTGATGTAAGCTGATTAAAGCTGTTTTTGGTAATCAAGAATGTCTTTAATCACGCGTGAGATGATTTGATGACCATTAATATGTCAAACCTTAAGCTAAAAGGAAGATGGCTTTGGTAGCTGAAATAAATCATTGTGAGTGAATGCGCGGATATAGCTCAAAATTAGACAGGAAATACGTTCACTAACAGTCCTACCTGACCTAAAGTTAATACTTTAATGAAAACTACACTTTGAATCCCACCCGAATCATCTCATTTTATAATTTTTTCTCCAGATTTGTTGTCAAATTATTAACCCGGGTTATGATGACCAATTACGGGGAAGTATAGGAATTCTCTACATTTGAGAGTCGCCTCGTGGTGTTCAGCCACATGTATCTTTATTGGCACGTTTGAATAATTCAAATCTACTATTAAAGAAGTGTAATTATTACACTTCCGAAAAATGAAATTTGCCCTCCGTACTCTCGCAGTGACTGCTTTATGGGTCATGAATACCATGAATCCATCTAAGAATAACATCGCTTAAAATCCCTTACATTAATCAGTCATCATGAAGCAGATAGCAATGCAGGTGCAAAAGAAATTTTTTCCCGGCGATTCACAGACCACTCAATGTTCATTGAAAATGATTGTTGATGATGTTTGCGTAACCATGTTCTATACTGGGAATTAGGGATTACTCCAGCTTATGAAAATTCCAGACTAATGAGGTTAGATTGCATTAATTTTCCCCATACTTTCAAAAATGTATGAAAATACAGAGTAAAAATAACCAGTCAATCGATAATATTGTGTCGGCACTACCCGGCACAAGTGTGCTAAAAAATACTTGTCAGTTTAACACCAGTACATTTTAAAAAAGTAACAATGTGTGGTCTGAATCAAAGTTGGATCCTATCTGTACTCTCACAGGTATTATTCTAATTTCACTTTCGTCCGGTCCGGTTTTGTTGCCACCAAGTCTGATTCAGAGGTCATCTTGAACTGTCGTCTCTTTTAGAAGTGTGTGTTAGAATTGGTCAAAATTTCAATTTTGCGCAAGTTTAAAGTCTTGAAGCGTAAATTGGTTCCTTACGATGCAAACGTAATGTATAAGAATTTTGGAGGCTGTCAAACACCCCCCCACCCCCTGATCATCGATATTTTTTATCTGAAATAAACGTATAATTGCCGTTAGTATCACCAAAATTGAGTTAAAATATAGTCTTAAGGCCCATGGTGGGTAGGGAACACGCATGGCACATTGAAATACGCCTAATTTTATAATTTATACTTTGAGTAATTCGTTTTACCAAAGTAGCTTAATATGAATAATAAATGTCGTTAATTTAAGTAGAACCAAAAGATTGCGATGACAGAAAGTCAAATAGGTTTTGATGCCCTAAGGTTTTTATTCAATTTGACGCTTATCCTACCAAGCTATTGTTCTCTAGAAAACAATGAGAAACACCTCGACAGAGAAAAATACATCAGCATAATGAGAACATAAGGCACAGATCTTTCTGCGCCTTACAAGGTAGCTTATGCTGTTCTCTTATCTACCGAAAAGAAGCTTATTTTTTAGCTGATAAGAAAGTGAAGGGAGCTATGTTTCCTACAAGAGGTCATGACCTCTTGCAAGTACAGCATGGGCAACTGAACCGCTCTTTGCAAGTGTATAAGAGTGTACCTTTTGCAGTAGGCGATATTGTCATGGAAACAAAAGCTTTTTTAGCCAAAGCTGGAGGGTATTACCAGTATTACTTAAAGACTTTGCTGATTCCCACGTTGAATCTGGAATCAGTAGCTCTAGCTGCATCATCAATGATGAAAGGTATAGGGATGCTTGTCAAAACTGTGCGAGCCGATTCCACCCAATTCCACGTTGTCTATTACTGATAATTCATATTTCACATAATGACTTCCTTCATATTTTATTTGAAGTAATGACTGTAATTAGTATTTACTCAGCACCTGGCTGCAAAATATAAAAATGTGTCAGGTGGATTCCAATATTTTCAGTGGCTTGGAATTACTATTACTAAGCACTAAGTAACAAGTGAGTAAGATAATTTTTATCTTACTTCTGAATTAAAAAAAAAATAAATTCTAGTTATATTCTAAAATTTTGAAGTAGTCACATCAACAAGACCCTGAGTTCTCTATAATGGTTATTGGAAATATCCCCAAAATTTTATACAATACCAGATCTGGATCTGGAACAGTCTTGGATCTGTGGACTGCATATTTTTAATCCATAATTACGCACGTTTGCCATTCTGCTTCATTAGCTGTTACAGCTCCATTGTAGGACAAAACCAAAATTGTATTTTCCTTCAAATATTCTCTCACTTCCCCACCCCAGCCCATGTGACACTTTTCGATTTCTGCTGTGATGTAATGGAAACCCTCATATATATTATTTTATATATATTATTTAAAATAATCAATTGTAGAACAGGAAGAGTTTGTTTTTTTGTATTTTTGTTCCATTCAGGGTGCCCTGACTATATGCATTCAGATTTCTTTTGTCGGTATAAGAAAAAAAAGCCTTTGGAAAATTTGTTGGGAATCGATTTGTTTCCTATCCTGCCTCCATTTAGGATGTTTAAAGTAAAAATTTATACCTCAAGAAGCTGAAATCTGGTAAATGTGTTTTTCATCAGTGCTCTTTAGATGACAAAAAATCAGGGTAATTAGATCTCTGCTCATATCTAGTGATATTCTATTTTAGAAGAAAACTAATGACCTATTACTCACAGCAGATTTTTTAGTCTTAATTAAAACATTAGTTAAAGCATTAATTGAAACTAAGCCCTGCTGGCCAAGTGCCATGAATGTTAACCATATTAGACCAATAAATACAACTTAATATTTTTCTTTCTTGATAACATGAACATACATTTATTTTTTGAGTTGCTTTTAAGCACAAATTATTAAGCTTCATTTGCCTGCATCCAAATATGCAATTGCAACCATGAAATAAAGCTGGCCAAGTTGGGAAGGAGAAAAGGTTATATATTCTCTTACTATGAAACCTCTGTTCTGAAACCTTCAGCAGACAACCAAAAATGATTTTATAAGTGATGCTCTACTGTACCTTGTTACGCTCCTCCCCTTCCGTATGCATATGGGGTCGCAAACTTTCAATAGTATTTGTAAAATGACTGTTGAGCAGTCAAACCCTTGATCAATAAAAAATTTCTTTCATGCAAGGACTAAAGGAATACCTCTCATACTTGTTGTCATCTCGGTTCTACCTGTTACATAACAAACAAGTTCAAGTGATGGACAGTCATGGACAAGCCTTTGGATATTCTCACTTCAAGCCCACATATTCCAAAAAAAATCATCTCAGTAGGGATAGGGTTAGGGATTAGAGCTTTCTGCGATTGCCCAGAGGAAAACAAGCTTTACTCCTGACTGAAGCAATAGAATTAATCAATTTATTATTAAATTAAAATCAAAAGTACCATTAACTAGGATTTAGCTTATGATTAAGAATAATTATGAAATATATACATTGAAGAAATACTGATTCTCATCTCTTTTTTCAGATGATTAGACCTAAAAGGCTGTTGACTGACCACATTATAGCTCAATTACTCAGCATGAGTATGCCCAAATATGAACAAACCAAGGTTGGTGGTTCATGGCTCAAAGGAAGGAATATGGTTGAGGTGCTCATCGGTAGCATCGACTTGATGGGAGGTGGTCATCGGTGGTTTCGGCATGATTGGGAGGCACTCAACGGTGGATTCAGTCTGATGGAAGGCACTCAGCGATGGATGGAAGGTGCTCAAGCAATCGGTAAGTTATTACAAAGCTAGGGCTAACCATTTCTATTTTTAATTATTTTCTTTAACACTGAATTTCCATTTATATGGTGTAAGGTATAGATATTTTTCACCTTATTTTGTCCTTATTTTGAAAAAAGTTGCTCACATTTTGCCGGAAGTCTAGGATTTTCATGAATATGTTCATAAGCTGAATTACAATTTTGAAGTAAGATAGAAGTAAGTAAATAGAGTCATAAGAATAACACATGCTACTGTAGATGTTGTCAAAAAGATAAACCCTTGAAAAGTCAAGTTCAAAAAATTCCTCCAGTGAGTACAAGGGGTTTAAAATTAGTCATTCCTCCATTGCATTTTGAAACCATCTTAAGCTGGTTAGTTTAGCTGTATGCGGTAGTTGGTTGTGGCAGGTTGTCTGATTGATTGAAGGTTTTCCTCTGTCTGGATTGAGTAATATTGATATTATCATTTGCCCTGGCGTTGTGGTGATGAACATGTGTAAATTAAATTAAAGTTATTTCAAACATAAATTATACATTGAAAAATGTAGATGAAATACTGTCAGCAGTGATCTCAGGGGGCAGAGCTGGTTATCAATCTCACTGCTTTCTTTTGCAAGATAAGTAGAGCTTTGGTTTCACTTGCATGTCCCCAAAGCCTTAGGCCATAGGTTAAGTGACATGGAAAGATAGCAAAGTAGACAGACTTCTTCAGGAACACAAGTCTACATATAAGGAACAGTGACAGTAAGCTTGCTATTAATATTTAAACCTGGTACATTAACAGAAGTTTCAATTTGACTAGAATCATCTGTTCTACCATCCGATAGCAAAAATCTGAGGGTAATATTGAGATTTCAAGTAGATATTTAAAAAGAAGAAATTTTTCTTAATGATTAGTAGAGAGTAATTGAGATGAATCTTTCTACCTATTTTTTCTTAGTTAGGGCACCGTTATATCCCATAAAAGAATAATTAATTTGACATGACTTTGTGGACATGGATGCATCTTAAAAGCTTCTCAGGAAAAAACTCAAATTTTTGAGTTTTTCCTACTTCCCAATGTATGAAGACAGGAAAGACCAGGGTGAGGCTGGTGGAGTTTTTGAGGTTTTTTTTTTAAGGTCTTCCGTACTTACCCTTCTTTTTTTCCAATTGGAACAAAATGGCATGTGTAGAGTACACTAATGTTCTTCTTTGGAAAATCGTAGACATTGGCTTCCATTTCAACTTCACCCCCTCAGTTTCATGCCCGGGCCTCTCCTACAAATTCTGTGAACTTAGGAAACGCCTTATCACACCTCTGAGGCTATTAAATTTTTCACTGCAAAGCATTGGCCACTTCTCAAAACCATGACACTCTTTATCGAATCTTTTGGTAGAAAGTGCCTAGATTACCTTCCCATGGTTTCCTTGGGGATAATCCCTTATCCTTCAGCCATGGGAGTAATTTCAGCATTTTCATGTGGGGGGAGGGTGCTTTGAGATTATCAGGCTATCCCTTTTGCAATTTGCAACCAAAGAATTATAGCTAATATTGCCCATTTATTTATTATTCATTTATTCTACTGGCAGAGGGAGGTTTTGTTGAATGTCAGAGAATCTCCCCCGGTTTTCTACACTATCTCTATAGTATAGCTCTCACTATCACTATCTATCACTCACTATCTCGCTATAGTATATATTTTTGTACACATTCTTGAACAACTCCTCGCCCCTTATTGCATCCTCCAGCCACCTACTCTGCCAATATCGAATTTCATTCAGAGGCTTCCTTTCCTCACTTGTTAGTCTTCCTCTCAGTCCATCTCGCCTTCTTCACTCCCATATCTCTGCAGCCTATTCTCGTCCTCCCAGTGTGGAAAATTTGAAGAGCCAGGTTTAATTAAAAACGCCATGTGCTGATTTAAATTATCACACCGCACGTTCTCCATACTTCTTCACACCTGGAAAGGTGACAACGGGCAGCATTACCATACCTCGCATCCTATAGCTACTGATCCTCATTCACCGTCAGCCACCCTCATCGCCATTGATAAGTTTTGGATTAGTCTCCTGTGTTGCCAATCTATTCCCATTTTCCCAATATACTCCATCAAAAGCCTTTTTGAAATCCACAAAGCAAATGAAAACATTTAAGTATTCTCAGTACCGCAATTGCATGTGGAGTCGGCCTTTTCCTTCTGAAACCCATACCGGCCATCTCCTTCTGGTCTTCGTCTCCAACCTTTTATTGATTATTCTAAGCAAAACTTGGGCTGTGTGTGAAATCTTGGGGAAGGCAAAGTCAAAGAAATTGGTTGTAACCACTGGGCCTAGAAAACTGTGTTACCTTTAAAATTCCTATACTGTCAGATCTCTTTTGTGTCTCTTGCACTCATTCTTCATGCATGCTGTCCTATTTAACCATTACTAAACTCTGAATGATTTCAATGTTCAAATTGACCTGCTACACAGTTGAAAAAGTTTTCATCACTTGAATGATCTTGGGCTTAACCAGCAAAGTGATTGGCTAAGGATCCATGCCCAATAAAGAATGGTGCAAGTTTATAAAAGCTATATTAGCAGCCACTACATTCAGGTCAGGTCACAAGAGTGGTGAAAAACCAAAGCGTGTTCAGGTTGCCAGTCTGCAGCTAATTGTTAAAATGTTTTACCTCTAAGAATGGTAATGAAGAAAATTGTTGAATTATTATGTCAGTCAATGGTCAAATGGCAGTCCCTCTTATTTTGAGAATCTCTAAATAAATTCTTCACTAAGGGGCAGGCGAATTGAATGGAATAGAAATTGATGACCTCTCATGGTACCACAATTTCTTCAATAGTTGTCAGGGTATAATTTCATTTGAAGAGAAAATAAGAAAAATTAATTAAACATTTTTTAATAGTAATATACATTTTGAAGTCATAAAATATGGTACGCTAGGCCCATTGATATCTATGATGACTTTGTAGTTGATGATAGCTCTAGCCCTTCCTATCCCAAAACATTTCACATATTAATAACAAAAATCTTTTCACACATTAATAAGCACAAAATGTAGCAAAATAAACTGGAATGCAGCGTAAAAAGCACAGAATAATAGGGGCATAAAATGCTGATGATGGTGGTCCTTAAGATTCACCAATGCTGTGCTTCCTCCAGATTCTACCCCCAATGACAATCCTAGGATAATGTTTCACCAAACAGTGTAACTGACATTTACAGATGTTGTGAAAATCTACATACCTATGTAAATACTGCAGGGGATCTGCAGAGAGCACCATGATGATTTTAAAGTACACTTAATTATATCATGTTGCCAACACATATTGTGTGAGAAAGTCCAGACCACACAGCACTCGCTGTGAGGTCCCTAAACAATGAAGAGCTACAGCCTTCTCAACACAGATATGGCAACAAGAAGAAATTGTTAGAATCAGATACGACCACATTGAAATGCGTGATCCACCCATGCAATAAGACATAGGCAGCAAAGTTTTAAACATGGGTCTTCACAGATATCCATCAAAGTAAAAAACATCATCACCACTATCAATTTAATTTCAACTGAAAGTGGACATAGTAATTATGAACACCATTGATTCGCACTATCACTTTCACTTCACACTCTTAGGAACATTTAAAAATTAAATATTTCAGGAAGCTTCCTTTTGAATTCCTCCTAGCAGTGTGACACTCATATTGCTCATCATCTCAGTCACATGCAATACTGTGCCATTAAGAGATCAAAGCTAAAATAAAATAACACAGTAAAATTTCCTTCTTTTAAACATTTCACAAAATGGCAAGCCAGAAACACAAGAAATAAATCCACAACATTTTACAGCTATAATACAATTCGTTCTCAATCCAAAGTGTTCACTTTGGCCCCGCAGAACTAATTTCATGCTCTTATTTCACATATTTAATTGTAAAATATTTGGGCCCACAAGAATAGCCGAATTGCTTCAGCCAATCAGCAATGATTTTTAAATGGAATGTTTACTCATCACTACAATGATTCCCTGTTCAGTCTCAAAGAATAAGAGGGATTTAGCCAATTGCTTTGAAAGATAAAAGATGACTTTTGATAGAGATACACTCAAATATTTATTTGTAGTAAGTACTGTATTTTGAAAAGTAGGTACCAAATCGATGTAAAAGCGCGACACATCACTTATCATCAAACTTTTCACAGGTATAAAAGCAAACATATGCCGTTTGTGCATATTTATTATATGAGAATGGTAGCGCTTCATCTTCTCATCTCACAGAGAACATTCATGTTGAAAGATTAATTAATAAATAAATAGGTACTCGTAATTCTCTCAGCCCATTTGGGCACCGAAATGAGACAAGCTCATTCCCCAAAAAAGCCTTATTACCAGCACATTTATTTTGAAAAGATGAAGGACAGAACACAATTTGTACCAACAATAATTATGCTTCATCAATTAACCTCTTTTTCTTTCTGAAAAACTGTGTCACTCGATGAGAGACATATCTCCAGTGTTCACCACTCTCTCATTTTCTTGTGAGATATTGGGACTGGAGCATGAAAAATTCAACAACCTTAGCCCTCGTATCGTACCAATATGCGACATGCCTTCTCAATAGCATGGGCACAGGTTTCAGGGCAGAGGGAATCATGCATCACAAGCGACAACCACTTAAGGTGTCAATGGAGCTTTGGTTGAGAAAGAGAGAATTTTTAGTCTCCCCACTGCGAAGGGGATTTGTTTTCAGCCTACGAAACCAGAGTTGATGAGGGCGAAGAACGGTGATCCAGGGTTGGCCTAAGCGTAAGACATCCTTCAACCCAGAAGTTGGCTCTCTCCAGCATGCTCTGCCACAGAGTCATCTCACGTCCAGTTGCATCCATCCAATCAACATTTTTCCCATAATGCTTGCCTAGTTTTGAATGGAGATAGAAATCCTGTTATTAGATCACAAGACCCTTCCTTACATTTAACCCTTTCACTCCTAAGCCAATATTCTTATTAAAAAACCCATTGATTTTATTCCCTGTTCAGTCTCAAAGAATAGAGGTCTCCAATTTAGCCAATTTTCTCTATATCATCAATTAGTTTAGCTGTCCCCCTCAGTACTTCATGGTCCTGAATGTTGAGTACCTCAGAGAGCAATACTTTTGTGCCACAAATTAATTATTTATTGCATGTTGCAGTTACCCCTTAGCATATGAACTATCTCAGTGGCAGTATAATATTGATCCAAATTGAGAATAAGTAAAATCTTACCACTTCCAAGGTTGAATCGAAGCCCTCCAAGGAACTCATTGCTGGCTAACCTATCGTGATCCCACACAGTAAGTTCCAAGCTACGCTCGGACAATTCCTGCAGGCTAACATCATCATACACAAATGTGTGGTTCCAAACAGGGTTGATAGTTCTGCGGCACACAGCAGTCTTCTGTTTCGAGCTTCGGCCCTTATCAGGTAGAAGGTAACTACGGATAGAAAAAAATTAGTTTAGAATTTGATGAATAATTTGCATAGACAGTATTCTGCTATGGACCTCTTGTTTGATATTTAATTGGATTTATTTTGCATAGGCACAAAGACTAAGGAAAATACTCTGAGGAAGAGCAAGAGCTCCAAATCTGAGGAAGAGCAAGGAATATTACTTCTGACAGAATATGGGATGGACAGTGTGGGTTTATGCCTGGGAGAGAATGTAGTGATTAGCTTTTCGTAAAGTGTAGCGTTAAATAGAAAGAAGTTGTGGAAGGTTTTGAAGGAATATGGAGTGAATGGGCAGTTATTGAATATTATGATGGTGATGTGAGTGATTGGTTTGTAATATATCTGGGTGTAAAGCAAGGATGTGTAATGTCTCCATGGCGAGTTCTACTATATGAGGATGATGCTGTTTTGATCTCAGAGAGCCAACAGGGAATGCTACATTAGTTTTGGGAATCAACGGAGAGAATGGAATTGAAGGTAAATGCGTGCAACACTGAAATAGTAGTTTTTGATAAGGAGAATGGGGAGAATAACTGTATGATAAGGGTGAATGGTGAAGTAATTGAACAGGTGGATGATTTTGTGTACTTCGCCCTGTACAAAAGTGTCCTTCTCCCCACTTTTTTGTGTGGTAGTGAAACATGGGTATGTCAGGATGGACTAAACGCCATGGGTATGAGTTATCTGAGTAGTGTTTGTGACAAAAGGAGGATGGGTAGGGTCAGGAATGGTGTGCTTCATTGGTTTGGCCATGTTGAGAGAACGGGTGAGAGTCGAATAACGAAACAGATATTTGAGAGTGAAATGGACGGTGCAAGAGGTAGGCCAAGAAAGTTGTGGTTGAAATTGGTTGAGGAAATTGTTATGAGGAGGAATATTAGGCGTCTTAAAAACAGGAGGGCGTGTATGAAGCAGTGTATGGGGGTAAATGAGGCAAAAGAGGTTTGTAAAAATAGGTCGATATGGAGGAAATTATCGAAGCAGTGTTAGGTGCACAAATATGAATTTATGTGAGAAACTTGACTCTGCCTACCCCGAAAGGGAACGGCATGATTGGTATGCATGTATGTACTGAAAAACTGCTTAAGAGTACACCACTTAAATGTGAGAACATGGTACATCTTACATACCCTATATTCATGACAAATTAATGGCAAACAATGGCCATAATATCAAAACTAATGAATTATTTTCTTACCAATACCCTATATGTAGCAGAATACATGTTCATTTCATCATGACTCAATGAATACATATTACTTGATTTTTATCACTCTGTATCATTCTAATGTGATAATTCTATTTAATACATAATCTTATCTTCCCTCTTCCTCAGATTTGGCTGAAATCAAAAGCTCAGGAAACTTTGAACAAACCTTTTGCAGAAGGGGTCTGAAGTTCCATTTGCCTTGACTGCAGTAAGGTTCTTAGCATCTTTGACAAGGACATGTAAGGAACCCCTTGACATGCGACCTTTCTTGTGCAAGTTGGTGACATCTGGTGGCACAAACTTCAGTCCAACAATCATCTCTCCTTTGTAGCACAGTAAGTCATCAAATGGTTCAGTCTGCAAATTGAGGAAAAATAAATAATTAATTATATGCCGCCAAAATAATGCCATGTAAGAACAATGAATTCCTTTGACAAAAATCATTCAGAAAATAACAATACTGGAAAAAATAATCAACATAACTTATTCTCATCATGATTGGTAGAGATACAAAATTGAGTGAGGGACATCCTAATGGTGTAATGAAAAATTACATTATCATGTTTTCAACTTAACTTTGAATAAAACACCAATGTATAAACTTTGCATACAATTCCTACAAGGGTATTCTTTCCGATAAATATTGCTGCATAGTGTACCTATATATAATTTTACTGATAATTATATCATTCTCCATTATGTTAATTATTATGTGTCCAACCATGGTGTTGTGGTTCCTAGTTACTCAGAACTCAGATAACCTCTGTATGTAGAGTGATATTCTCATTATTTTGGAATAGTCTGGATAAAAAATAACATTGTTTATCAGCTCATCCATTCACTTTCATTTAAAGATGGCGGAACAATCTACACGTAACATTTGAACATGATTCATGACTCATAAGCTAGGGTTTACACAGTTCAATTCTTGCAAGCACAGGTATCACAGAGTAGGTATGATTCTGCATAAAACTGAAAAGTCTGTAAGTACTTACTCTTTCCTGTAAAGGATACCACTTGGGTGATGGGTCATCAAACACTTTGTTCTCCAAGGACATCATTACTTCTCCCAGGAAGTCATTCCTGCCAAACATGTCACTGTGCCAAACAGTCAGCCAAAGAGTTCGAGTTTCCAGTCCATTCAGAGTAATATGGAACTAGAATTTAGGAAAAGAACATGAAAAATTTGTTATTGTCACAAATCTACAGCCACAAGTCTCCTGCAATTCACCCCAATTTTGAGTAGCAGATGTACTCCAAAAGGAGATGTTTTGGTTCGATTAATGTAAACAAAACATTATTCACCATTCCAGCAGTTTTGTTCTGTAACAACACGACTGTGTTGAACTTTCCTTAAGGAATCATGATTTTTTCATTACATATATATTATTTAAGGAGTTAGCAACCCCAAAACAGGAATATTTTTTCACATTTCGTGTAATAGTATGTTTCAGCACGTTTGAGCTATTTGTAATGATATTGAATAAATACCTCAATATTACACCATTCCAGTTAAGGAGATATAAAATGCATAAAATGTTCTAGCCAATGAGAGGACATCTACTTAGCAGTGATTTAAAATTCCACCTAGTATACAGTTAACATGCTAATCAGCAGTGTTATGTGCTTGGTTCTTTTGATGCTTCTATACTATTGCTCGCAAGCATTTCTGATTTTTCAAGTCAAATGCCATCTAAATTCTGATCATTCCAACAACAACAACCAAATTAAGTCATTTATAATGGGTATCATTAGATATGACAGCCACTCTTAGAGATTGATAGATGGTCTGAATAAAATGTAATACATACATATAACAATTTAAACACATTCATTCAGAGTGAAGAACTAATTAAAAATACACACATTTGATTAAGAAAATATAATGAAAATGGATGTCCAATTAGATATCTAAAGACATAGTTACTTCTACGGTGATCACTTACCTTAAGTGTTTCATCAAATACTGGGTTTAACGTGTGCTTTTTCACTTTGGTCTTTCTCTTGCCACTTTTTGACTTGTCTGGGAGAAGGTACACCTTCACATACCTTGAACAAAAAGTTTTCAGAAATGAATCAGTGTACTAAAATATCACAACAGATGCTTAAAAAATTCCTCAAGGTGGCACAAAAAACTGCCTGCATTTTGCAAGTGACAGCAGCTACTATTCCAGTGAATATATTCACAAATCCTCGTCCAAATTGTTACTTGCATTTTATGATGTTTTCAGATGCCAACCCAAGTTTTCAGATCAAGTTATAAAGTAATCTGGCTTTTTTCCATTTCATGTGACACATGAATCTGCCAAACAATCTCAGAGTAGGTCAAGAATTTATACATCTTTGATTGTGTACCAATGAACTGCAAGCAGCATATCAGTTCTTTAGGGCGCTGAATAATGTGATGACTAAGGACATAGAAATACAGTTAGGAAAACTTTCCTTTTAAGTGAAGCATCAAATCTTGATTGATGATCACATGCATACACTTCAATACATGAATAAAATCCATGTAAGTTATTTAAATTTTCAGGCTATCAGAGATTTAAGCCTTAAAAAATGATACTGATGTTGATACATTCATCTCATCTTTGGGTAAGTCTTTGTTCGGTTGATTTCATACTTGCCTAATGTGCCTAACATGAGAAAAATTTTAACCTAATAATCAACATTCCCTAGTATATAAAAATATAATAAATAATTTCTGACAAAAGAGAATGTACAAAAAGAATACTGTATAAAACATTAAAATACTGTCTCTGCTATCTATGCCAAGGTCTTAATAGCCTCTTCATTACAATATCTTAACGCAAATGGGTTATACTGGGGAATAAGCTGATTGCTTACGGATCTGATCGGTTCCTCTTCGTGTCAACTGGAGCCAGCTCTCTGCACTGCTTAACCAAGATCTCCAGAGCTCCCTGCTTGTAATTGTACTGCAAGGCAAACTCAACCTCACCACGAACTGCCACAGTTCCGTATCTGCCTTCCCCAGCACCAGAGTAAACACTTGCCATAGAATCGCTCCGAAGCTGAAAAATAGAAGTTTTCCTTAGAAATTTACTTCATGAATCCAGCACAAATTCAAATTACTATAAAAAGCTTTTTAAAATTGTATAAATAGGAAATGGGTTTACAATCAAGAATACTGATATGTATAGAGGTGCATGATATATAATGCGATTAGTGTGCATAAGTTGATACCTTATTTGGAAAGCCAGTGAAGCAACTTCATAGCAAATTACACACATTCAATAAGATGAATGTTTGAATTAAAAAAATTAGTAGAGCTCACTCAAAAATAATATTCACATGAAGTGGTGAACTTAAAAGCTCGACAAAGACAAATTGGTACATGTAGAATTGACCCTCAGTTAAAAAGAGGTATCATTTCATGTTGCTATGTGACTACAACTTGTTCTAAATGTGCTCAACAAGTGATTCATTTTAACTAGCTTCTCCCCCTAAGTATGGCCTTAATGTGATTTAGTATCATACAAGGATTTAGGTACTTAGCATATGGTCAAATGACTACTTTATGCTTAACAATATGGACAAGCATTTATCATTGGCCACTGGAAAAATGAAATAACTACACATAGCAGCAGTTAGGAAGATATTACATAAACAGTGGTAACTATTTGGCTTAAAATACAAATCACATCTGATCTCAGATGAATGCTACAAAGAGAATAACTCTACTAGATCTGTATTAATCTAAAATACTTGAGCACAAATAGTATAACCACTTTGTAATGGTATTCTTCTCTAGAAGTGGTATGTTTATACATAGTTACGGTTTAGAGAACTACACTAGTCCAAAAAAATAAAATTAATTATCGTTATAAGCATGTGAAAAATTCTGTCCATCGAAATTTTTATACCTGATAATACCATTTGCCCTGGATTACCATGGAAAATTTTTCCAAAAAGACTACAATAACAATGGGATCAAGGAAAAAGCAGCCACTACAGACAAAAATCTCTCATTACTACCATGTAATGCACAGGACGTCGATGACATCCACACCAGGAGTGATTCCGTTGTGGACGAAAGCTGACATTGAGGCCAATTGGCCTTACTTGAGAGCCCTTAAAAGTAAACTCATATAGTTATTGAAAGACTCAAAACCATACTGTGTACATACATAAGTATTGATTTAATACTTTTGAACTGCTAGTACCTCAAATAGTTACTGGGAAATTGTGTTCATTATTTTCTGTCTCATCAAACTGTTTCTGGCATCATCCCAGCAAATATCCTATTTTATCATGACAAGCATTTAAAGAGTAATAACTTTTACTGAGTGAATGCATTTCAAGAGGAAATTCCTCCATTTATGCACTAAATACAATTCAAACAGGTGCTGTTTTGGCATAAAATGACAATGATCTTACTAAAGGCAAGGATGACCAAAATACAGAGTGTCCAATTGTTAAGGCAAGAGTGGATAGTAAAAGATTATCAAAAAGATGTTCAATCAATTGTTTAAATCAATTAAGATTTTATTCTGCTGAGCCCTTAAGCAGTTGACGTCATTTGGCCGGTAAACTCAAAAGTGGACCAAGGAATTAGAGAAATTATGACTGCTGATCCTCCAATAAAGTTCATATCACAGATTTTACTGCCGTATGGAGAATAACCACATATTATGCGCTATAACATCGAAAACAATTTTGGAAAGCTACGTCCCAAGCCTCTTTGGAATAAAATAGAACTTCAAATTATTCAAATCGTCTGGAATAGGAATGTATCATGAAAATACTAGTAATAACAATTACAGATGCACACTTATCTCAACATATTGTGCAGATTCAATTTCCACACACGTCATGGAAACTACTACAAAACTTAATGCACCGGGATGCAAATTCATTCAGAATGATCTGGTTTCGTTACATGGAAAGAGTCAAAACGATTCTTCACGATAATCCATAAGCTTTCCACTATTTTTTACATCAAGAAATCTAGAGAAGAGACCACGAACTTGACCAAGTTCATACTAGGTTGGTACATGGCAAGAGGTGCTGTCGTTTCTACATTCATTATTTCTACGCAATATCTATTTATGACGAATGCCAAATTCATGTGCAAAGAATATGGTCATGAGAACAATGAGGTCATAAAATGGAGTTGTACCTGGATTGACATAAAAAAAATGGTAATTAGTACACACAGACATTTAATCGCCATCATTCAATCACATGGCTTCAAACATCTAGGTAGGTTCATGAATTAAAATTTGAACTTATGTTAATCACGCCATAAACCACAACAAACAATATGATAGGGCTGTACCTGTTCAGTGAAGTGGCTTGGATTTTGATTCAGGAAGGGAGAAGTGGGCAGGGGTATATGGTGGTACAACAACTAAAGGTAAGTGGCAATTTTTAAAAAGATTTTTGCTGTACAAAATTTTGTAAGAATACAATACTCATTTAATTTGTGCTTGAAATAGACTATTCATCCTGGAAAAGCAGGATTATCTTGAATTTATGCACATAAAAACGCGTCGGAACGCCTTCTTTAACTCAATGTCAGTATATTCAGTTATTGGCGAACTTTCGCAAAACTACATGAAAAAAATGGCTACGTCTATTTATTGAAATCAAGATTTGGTGATGTCCTGAATTTTTACTTTACCCTTACGGCAAACCCACATTAATGCTCTTCATTTGAACAAATTCAAATTTAGGGGGAGACTAGATGCCATGGACCTCTACCACTGGCTACACCAAACTAATTGGTAATCGCGAAATAACCGCGTTCAAATAACACGATAGGGCTGAGCCGTATATCTGCTACTTAATACATGTTTGTTTTAAAGAATAATAGCGTTGTCAACGGCTAAACAATGAGGCGGTATACCTCGAACTATTGCATTTTTATTTACGAATATTTTTATCGAAACGATTATTTATCGAATAGACAACGCCACCGCGGTGTCTATTCCATAAGTTCTGGCGCGTAGGCGAATGGGGCACAACCAGTACCTTCCCTTTGAGCAGAGCACGCGGGGCAACTGCCCTGGGCCCAGCATTCAGAGGGCCCAGGACTTAGGAGGAAATCGGCAATCACAGGATGAAAAAATAAAACAAAAATCTGGCGTGACCCCTACATTACCGTACCTGATATTGGTGTTCGTGTACCTTTTGTATGTAGTTTAGGTATCGTACGGTATTTTTGGAATCTAGCTATTCATAATTTTTTATTGTAAAGTAAGGTTCATAAAAACATTGGCTTTGTAATTTTGGGCTCGAATAACGGTATCGAGCAATATCTCATGGCTGAAACTATATTTATAAGGCCCGTAAACAAAGGTTTCCAAGGGCAACACGAATCGTAGTTGCCTCAGGCCCAACAGGGCACAGTTCCCCGGGGGCCCGCAAGTTCTGGGGGCCAGCCCAGGGCAAAACTATGACAACTTACCCCGAGCGATGACAGCGTGGAGGACTGCTGGTGCACATGGGGTACTCTTTCGTTCGTTGTGTCGTCGTCGGCGGCGCTGTGGTTGGCGGCCCCTGCGGAAGGGGACAGGGGGGGCGAGGTGGCCCAGCTGCCGAGACTCGAGCCGGTTGACACCTTCTTGCCGCCGCCGGGCGTGGGAGGCGCCGAGCCGGTCGCGGGTGCGGCAGAACCCACTGCCGCGCCCAGACCCTTGCCGATAGCCTCAGTGCTGCCGACAGCGTCATCTGATGGGGGAAAAGAGAGGAGAAAGATGAGCAACTAATAATAACCTCGCAAGTGCAATCATTATCAGGGGGTGTCAGCTTTTAATCATGCAAACATCAACGTGTTTCATAACTCAGGTGTTCCTATTTCGACACCTGCAGTGTCAACAAAGTATTAACGCTGTCACTCATTGTTTGGGGTAGTTAGAGCGAAGAAAATGGCGTAGTGATGTCTGAACATTGAGGAGAGGTCATTGCTCGCGGAGATACGAGGGAGGCAGAGTAGGCGGCAGGAACATGCAATCTAGCGCTCAGCTTTTTAAGTTCTACGCATTATATGAACATTCTAATGAAATAAGAGCAACAATGGAGCGGTGACATAGAAGTGTAAATTCCATGTCACGGCATTAGTTTTATATCGATAACAAAATCCTTTTCAACGTCTAACAGGCCAAGTCATGGATTGACTGTCGTGGATCCAATTAGCAAGTTTTATTCACCTTCAAGTTTACATTGAATATCCCATTTTTTAAAATGGATTCTGTTAATTATGAAACTCAAATTGACTTCCAACAAAGCGTCGCCAATACTCTCTTAATTATCACGTCAATAAAAGTACAGAGCTCGCAAAAAACACAAGAGAAAAAAAATATGGTTTAAAGGAAACTCCTACAGAGCAATTCTGGGAGGTCTATCCGTTCGCAACCGATGAGCCTCCTTTGTGCTAACATCCTCTATCTATGTTCCAGATGAGTGGGTGCCCTAAAGCTGTCTCAGACGAGCGGGTACTCAATCACACTCACTCATCGTGAAAACTATCGGCATTCTCCCAACGCTGACATATACTAAGTTTACCAATCGATCTCAGATCGATATGAACCCAGCCCGATCTGAACATTCCAAGTGAGCCGACTTAGATCGCCTGGTTTACAAACTCGGACTGAAAAAATCGATGTGAACAATCGAATTTATGAGTTAAGCACGATTGACCCGGTGTGTAAACAAGAACTGGAGATTGTCAGTCGCATTCCGAATGAACAAAATTGCCCAATTAGCGATTGCTACGCTGCGATGAGCTACGATATCATCGTCAATACTATACTCACCATGATGTTATGTTATGCACTCATGTTAAAAATGGTTACAGCACACACTTAAAATATAACCGTTATTATTCAGTTTCCCTATGACACCCAAAAGAATAATGAGGAGCGCCATGGGCCCTCTGGTTCAGAATGATCTCAAGACTGGCTGAGAAAGCGGGCCGAGTCAGCCCGCTTCTCAGATCGATTCTACTGGTCCGTTGCGTTCACCATACCGAGCTGATCCGGTCGGATCTAAGATCGATTGGTAAACGTATTGCTGTCTTAGTTTAGCTGAATCAGCTAATTTTCTAGCTTTAGATCTACACATTTAGTCTGTTACATTTACCTAGAAAACTATAAATTTATTAAATAAAGGGATATTGAGCTCTACGGCCTCTATAAATAACAAAAAAGAGTCTCCAATGGCTGTGAAAATACTTTTTTATACGGCCATTACGGAGTTCCACATTTATGTTTTCTTTCTGTCCAAACATAGGAACAAAATGTAGGAACAAAATGTTTACGCAGGCGTAGTGATTGGTGTGGACATTGAGCAGATTCGAAGGAGGCACAGTAGGGTGCAGGAACAAGCAATCTGTGTCTAAGGGTTGCTTTAGTCTGTGAAAGAATAGAGGATGCCGGGTAAGCCGTGAAAAGAATGGAAGAAAATGTTTCATTGCATTCAAAGTTTCCCAATAAGAGTAAATAAGAAAATACGTACTAAGTTCTGCTTTCAATAAAAACAAAGAAGAAAAAAAACACCAGGCACACAAATCTCAGTCATCAAAAAATAGGTTGGGAGCAACGGATGAATAACACCAAACGCACCTATATGGAAAATGTGATAGCAATCCGAGAAATTTATGAAAAACACAATACTTTTACAGATCATTACGTAAATACAGAAGATACTTCAATATAAGATACACATTTAGGGAGAGGCATGTAAGCTCGTTATAATAGCAAATCAAATAGTTTCTCTTTTAAAATACACGGAGAGGAAGAATTTTTTATCCATAACGGCAAAGAATTCCAAATGTTTGAGCCAGAAGGGAAAGGGAAGAATGAGAATGAACTTTATTGGGCGGAATAAATAGAGGAATTACGAAGTCCGTGCTTCCTCTGTTTATGCCGTGTAATGAGCTGCAGAGAGAAATAGTTTAAGGTGTACGTAAAATCGCGAGAGGTGTAATCGAGTCATATTCTGGAGGATTTTAACTCCATTCCATTCACACCTCTCCCATTTACACCAAACTAAACCGGTAGATTATGCTAGTTATAGCGATAATCATTAGCTCCACACCTATCTCTAGTGTCTCGCGTCACGCCGATGAGCACGCCAAAGCGTGCCATCGCCATGGCGGACGACCCGTGAACTTTTAATGAAGAATTAAACGAGTTTTTGAAGCGGCGTGGTCGGCGGCCTCTCGTCCGTTTCAATTCGCCACACTTCTGCCGGGTTAATCATTCCACTGATTGCGGCGCGAATATCAATTGAAGCCCACGTGCAGAGTTACATACCTGTTGAGTCATCGTTCGTGTTGGAGGAGGTTGGAGCGATATTATTCCTAGCAGAGACTTGCGCGACACTATGCCCACGAGTTGATCAGTGATGTTGGTTTGAGCAATATTCACGAGGTTTCTCAATTGGTTAGAATAGTCTTTTAACCTGGGTAAAGGAGAGAAGCATTGTCTGACGGCCAAGAGCAGTTTGTAAACTCAAAATTTTCTCGCCAAGACTCTTTTCTTTACTTAGTGAAATTTATTTGAGCAAAAACACTGGCCTCCAAAGGAAAGTTTGTCTGGTACAAAAGTTGAAGGTCTCACTTGGTGGAGGATCGACATTGTACTACGCCAAACTCTTATAACTTCCGCAATTTGTTACAGAATATACAACCAGTTTCAGCAGTTACGCCATCTTCGGGTACAATTAGTGTTAGTGTCAACTTATGGTTTGAGGGCTTATGAAGAATCGTTTCGAGTGTGATTCTTCATAATGCAGAAGGAGCGATGTTACCAGCAAGCTTTCAAGATAACGATTTATTATATACAAATTTTGATAAATCAATTAGAACTTATAAGAAGAAAAAAACATTGTATTTGAGAGAAATGGGAGTTGAATTTTCCAATGTTCCACAGACTTATATTTTTTACGATATTTTTTTCATTACAATAAAGAGTATGCTCTGTCCAACTCCAGTATGAGTGTGATCAAGGCATACATTATCATTATATTAACAGCAGCAAGGAAATGACCACAGTGATATTCACTATTCCAAACGCAATGAATCCACATTAAGGAATTCACAATACGCAAATTTCTTTCCATAAATTAACTTAATTAAATTCAACGTGTCTCGAAGGTGAGCTCGCGGAGCGAAAATTTGGCAACAATGTTCTGCGCACAGTTTTACAGAGAGGATAGGGAGCGTTTCACATTTAGTTGACAAAATGGGCTTTATGCAGAACGCTGTTGCCAAACATAGGTTTCGTGAGCTCACCTCTTGGTCGCGTGGACAGCCTTTTCCAAGACATTTAAATAAGTTGTCCAAGTCCAACAAGTCCTAACTTAAAATAAGTTGCCCAAGGGAAAAAGATACTTGAATGTTGGAAGACTCCAGGATGTGCATTTCGTTAGATTACGAAACTATTATTCTCGCTGCTATTGGCAACCTCGCACCCCAGTTTAATAATATACAGTCCCGACAACAATAGCAAACTTGCAGCTCGGAGTGGCGCCATGAGGTGGCGATCAAGTAAAAGCACATTTCAAAGAGTTACAAAAAACTACTGATAAACAAAGAGATAGAGGCGCTACCAGCGTCAGCTGCGACTAAGGTCCTTATACCCATATTAGCACCGTGAGAGTGATTTATTGACATGCAGAGGTAATTACTGTTCGACAAAATACACTGAAAAAAGGTTATCCCAAAATACGAGATGAGAGAAGGTCGTTGCATCGTCGTTAGAGATATTTTATCCTTAATTTAGCCCAAAACATACCTCGTACAGCTTACTTACTCCTTTCATAATTTAAAGTTTAAAATCAGCTTCATGTAAAAGAGAGAATTTGTTACATAGCACAAGGCTAAACACTTTTGATTACTCATTGAAGAGTGGCAGTGCTGCGGAAAGTCGGGTCCGACCCACAATTGAAAAATCAGAGTGCATTATGGGATACTATCTTGACCTGGGTATAAGGACCTAGGCTGCAACTTAACATAGGGAAATTAACAATGGGTGTCACGACTATATACATTACTGAACTGTGATCGCACCGGCGGTCTCGGGCATATTGACATGGGACAAGAATCACCATAATAGCCCATAAATGTCAAAACTAAATATATAACGCCAACTTAAGTGTCAACATGAGCACAGCACAGTCAGATGAGCTGTCAAATTAAATAGTAACTCTCTACATGGGCAAGCCAAAGGATGAAGCGATGGAGGAAGATGACTTGAACGCGTGCTCTCGAACAAGCGAGCGCTGGAAGCGCATGCTCCGCTGGGATAGCTCAACGCCCCGGAACGCTTCCTTCTTCTTTTTTTTATAATATGAATTTCGCCCGAGGTAAGTCATCGGAGGAGAAGATGCGTGCGTGCGTGAGTATGTCGAGAGAAGCACACTCGATTGTGCACACGCATGTAGTTCAAAGCAATTTTTATGGAGGTGAACGAGACTCGTCACGGATAAGAGGATTCGGAAAGAAAACGAGATTGGGTCGCCGAGTTAAGGGAAGGGCATTGATGCACGTTAAGAGTCACGCAACGTCGAGTCGATTTCGTTGGCCCGCCATGTTTCCTCTAGTCCTGATTGTCGCGGCCATTGAGGTAGATGGAGAGGGCGCTAGCTACGGCGGCCAGTGCTAGAAGCTGTAACGCGGGCGTGGCCTGTCCGCCATCTTCGCTAACCCTGATTCCCCTTCAGCGCTTACGGTCTAATCTCAAATTTGCAAATTTTAGATGTTTTCCATCGATAACTCACTAGAAATCGGCATGAATTCACTTCTTTAACGTGACGAGTTTTATTTGTTTCATTTACTCTGCGTGTATTTTTATTTATTTAAATTAATGATATACCGAATTCCCGGTGAAAAAATGGTGAAATTGAGTAGGATCTGTAGTACTTAGTAACCGATACATGTTTCAAGAATCACTAGCTTTAAATATCAAACAAATAATGTATTACATATCGGGATATATGTAGTAGAAATTGGTAATTTAATAATTTAAAATTAAATTTTAAAAAAGTTAATTTTTACGAGGCCCGTCCTTGCAACCGGCCATAAACATGTGGCATTTGACGTATGTTTCAAAATATTTCGTTGACATACACAGAAAAACTTATTAGGAAAGTTAATTTATTTACGACAACGAGCAACAGGAATATAAAGCCTGACAAAACGAACGTCATCAAGAATAAAAAAGCCCGTATTTTCTATCGTCCTGCCGTCGCCAATCCAAAATTTAGATATCTACTGACGGGATTTGAATCCAGGACCTCAGGATGTGAAGCCCGTGCTCTAACCACCATACCAATCTGATCCCCAGCAGCAAAAAGTCAAGGAGAGTTACTTCAAGAATCCCGGGGGAACAAGTTTCCAGTCTTATCCCGGAGGGTGGTATAATATGGCGGTGCAAATTCCACATTCGTTAACACTGGAATCAAAGATGAATACGCGGAATAATGAGGGTTTTTCTCAACCGTCCCAGAGGTCCTTTCACTTAAAACGCATGCGCCCATTACAGTCCATTAGAAGCTATGAGTAATCATGCCGAATCACTCCGAGCGGAGGAACAGCAGGCGGGCGAGACGAAGCGCGGATGGCTCGTGGGAGAAGACAAACACCGGGAAAGAGGAACATAAGAGGAATCGTAGGGAATGCTTAGTGAATAAATCAATAGTGAAGAAATTAATACATTACAGGTCATCGAAGGAATTTGGCCAGATCAATGGCAGGTCCAAACAAAATCATGCACATTGTTATTAAATTGGACAAGGCCACTTCCTGTATAACCCCACCTCAACAATTACAAAATGTTTATGGTTGTCTGCCAGCAAAGGCTGCTTATATTGAATACAAGTAAACATCCTATAGATTCATGTTGCTGCTTTGGTTCCTTGGCAATTAAATGCAAATAATGGCCAGTTAGGAACGACACATATTTATTGCATAGAATTATGAGACCCTTAAGCCATGGAAGCCACTCAGTGAGAGTGGCAGAAACATTCGATAAATTTATCGATTTAAAAAATAGCTTCGTAACTTTTGGAATGGATTTATGAGTTCCATAAATAGCCAAGATGGCGGACCGCTTGATGCGGTGCGATGAACCGCTAGGAGATTTAAATTACTTGATAAATTAGTTGTTTTGAGACGAACCTTCCCTTCACATGCTTAGACAACGTCCCAGTCATCAGTACCCAGCTATTTATGGACGCTTCTTTGGCCAGCGCAATTATACTTTTACAAAATGTATTTTCTAACAAAGAATATTGTTGTAGAAAATCAGAATTTTTTTCAATTCCAACGCAAACCCTAGTACGACAGATGTCACGTCGACAGGCGTAGTGCGACAGAATTTGATATAATCAATTGTTCAAATTAAATACATTTCAATAACACCAACGGTTTGAAATTTGCCATGAAATAATCATTTGACTTGACCGGGATTCGTACCCGGATCTCCCAATTGCCGGTCGGGTGTGGGGGGTTTATGCGAAATTTCGAGGGGAGTTTATGCGAACTAGATGTTCGCGTATCAGGTCTACATGGAGGCACATGAGACGAAGGTCGCGCTTACAAAACCACCGTCGCGGTGGATATACCCAACATTGCCATGTCATTTGTAAACGCAATGATTGGAAATCCGTCAATTTTCGTCGTTATATAAACGAAAATGTTGGGTTTATCCACCCGCAGCAGTGGCTTCGTAAGCAGGTATGACTTTCGCCTCATGTGCTACAATGTATACTTGAGGCGTGAACATCTAGTTCTCATTAAAGTCTTGCCATTAGTCTCTCACATCTCCCACATCGCCGGCTAATTTCCGACCTAAAATTCCTTCACTCTATCATGAACGGGTCCCTCCGCTCTGATCATCTTCTCTCCTGTTTATCACTCCACATCCCTGCCCGCACCACTCGCGATGTAAGTCTGTTTCACACACCCAAATTCCGTCTCTCCACCTCCCAACGTTCCATTTTCCACCGCCTACCTTCATTTTTTAATACCCTTGCCAACAATCACCCTACCCGTGACCTTTTCTCCTCACGCAACATCTTTTCTTCCCAACTTAAACGCATTGTGTCCTCCTCTTCTTCCCTCCCACAAAATTAATATTTTTCTTTCTGTTGATTATTGTTCTTATTGTTTTTATTATATATTTTGTTTTATTTCTTAACTTATTTTTTGTTTATTTACACCCATTGTAAAGGCCCTATTGCTGTCTTTGGCGTTTAAATAAATAAAGAAATAAAAATCCCCTTCGGAATTCGCCATGGAGAAGGTGGTATAGCCGGATAACGCCGCAGCCTGACCGGCAAGTGGAAGAGCCGGGTTCGAATCCCGGTAAAGTCAAATGGTTATTTCATTGCGAATTTCAACCCTTGGTGACGATGCACCCCAGCGAATGGCTTCGTACATTATCATTTGTAAATGCAATTATTGGAAATGCGTCATAAATGTAAATATTTATGAAGCTTGACTTTACTGAATAATGGTTAATTATGACTGTAAGCTTCACTTGAAAATTATGAACACCCGGACGGCGACATGTGTCATTCTCTTTGGTCGATAGATTGCAGACGATAACAACCCAATCAAAACCAGGTCCACACAGCATCCGGATCTACACTGAGCGCTTGCGGTCTCGTTTGCCATTAAAACGGGGCGAACGCGGAGCGTCGCCGGCCGCTGAAAGCCGCGATGCCATCGTTAACGTCCCAGCGATTAACATCTCCGTCCAATCGTCCTTGCGTTGCGCACCGTCCATCCATTATCTTCCGCTTCAAAAGACGTCTCAGTTAGCTGACGTTAATTGGACGCCGAACGCATGGAACAGGCCGACTAAACATAATCTTCGATTCTCGTCCCGCTCTCCAAACCTCTCTCTGTAATGGATCGATCGGTCGTGATTGATGGGAAGCCAATCGATTTCGCATCCCGTGTAACATCAAACTGTAAAGATGTGGTAAAAACGCCTTGGACAATCTTGCTGCATTCCGATTGGAAATGCCCCTCTGTCACAGAGTGAATTATGGAGAAGAAATCGGGTTTCTCCCTTTTTATTTTCCAATTCAAAGAAGAAGGATAACTTTATGGTGCGATTGACATATTTAAAAGGAAACACAACTTTGTGCTCTTTAAGTGTTAATTGTATTAGCCGACTCCAAATAAGGCTACCGTTTAGTACATTTTATGTATGATACATACATTATGGCAGCGGCTCCCAAACTTTTCTGTCCTGGGACCCACCTCCAACCTGAAATATTTGTCGCGACCCAATATTACCCGGCGCCGGCGGGACAAAAGACAACAGACCCGTACAACATAGCGAAGTCTCTTCGCTTTCACAGAAATAGTCTCGACTGACTATATAGTCTATGTTCACTTTATTATTTCTAACGCTTCTTATTGTTATTTTAGCGTTAGAACATATTTGAAGAGAATTTTTGGGTAATTATTTAAGATTTAATTTTTACTTTAAAAGGCACCTTCCCTGCGCGACCCACCAAAATTGCTCCCGCGACCCACCAGTGGGTCGCGACCCATAGTTTGGGAACCGCTGCATTATGGTGATACCTTACAGTCACAGAATGAATTATAGAGAAGAAACAAGCCTTTTTACTTTCCGATTCAAAGAAGAAGGATAACTGAATGTTGCCATTGACATACATAAAAGGAAACTCAACTTTGTGCTCCATGAACGCTAATTGCGAAGAGGTAAATTGGGTTCCATTATGAACATTTTATGTATATCATGTACACTATGGAAATATCTCTCTGTCACAGAATGAATTATGGAGAATAAACGATCCATTTTATCTTCGGATTCAAAGAAGTAGCTTCAATTTGATAGTGCGATTGACACATTTAAAAGGAACAACAACTTTGCGCTCTTTAAGTGTAAATTGTCAAAAGCTAACTCCAAAGTAGGCTACCATTTTGTACATATTCATTACGTCACGTACATTATGGAAATATATTTCTGTCACAGAATTAATTATGGCGAAAAAACGAGCCATTTTACTTTCCGATTCAAAGGAGGAGGATAACTATACAGGGCAATTGAGATATTAAAAAAGGAAACACAACTTTGTGCTCTTTAAGTGGTAATTGCAAACAGCTGACTCCAAAGACGGCTACCATTTTGTACATTTTAGGTATGTTATGTACATTATGGAAATGCCTTATTATTACAGAATGAATTAAGTACGGACAAAAAAGCCATTTTGGCTTCCGATTTAGAGAGGGCTCAAATTAATGGTGCGATAAGACGTATTTTAAAGGAAACACAAATTTATGCTCTTAATATGCTAATTGTAAAAATCTGACTCCAAAGCAAGCTACCATTATGCATATACATTTAGCCTATGTTAGGTACATTAAGGAAATATCTTTCTGACCCAGAATGAATTATGGAGAAGGAGCGACCCTTTTTATTTTGCGATTCGAAGGAAGAAGGCTCAACTTTACGGTACGATTGACATATTATAGGGAAACACAACTTTATGCTCTTTAAGTGGTAATTATAAAAATCTAACTCCAAAGTGGGCGATCATTTTGTTCATCTTATGTATGTCAAGTATTTACGTTATGGAAGTTCCTCTCGGTCACAGAATTAATTATGGAGAAAAGCGAATATTTTTTGGCTTCCAATTCAAAGAAGAAGGATAACATTTACGGTACATATAAATTTTATTTCATCTTGGGATTCTGCTAGCTGATTGAGAGGTTTTTGAACAGTATTTTTTCCAATCCAAGTTTTCACTACTATGGATGGCCCTTCTTGAATTAGACTCGTCTTGAATTCTTCTATCTTCTTATTTCCTCCAGAATTCCTATCCTCTTCCTTCCTCTACCGCTCTCGTCCCCTCTCTTTCCCTCATCAGGGTTCTGGATTCCCCCTCCATTCAAAATGTCGTCCATCCATCACTTTTGCCTCCTCCAAACCTCCGCCATCATGGAAATACCTCTCTATCACAGAAGATAGGGAAGAAACGAGCCGATGTTTCCCATCGTCGCCCACCATACAAAGCACTTCCTCATTAGTCTTCCTCTCCGTCCTCCTCAACTTCTCCATCCTTCTCCACACCCACATCTCAAATACCTTCAACCTATTCTCGTCCTCCTTTCTGAGGGTCCAAGTTTCTGCACCATACAACGCTACGCTCCATATCAAGCTCTTCACCAGCCTCCTCTTCGCATCCTTACTCAAGGCTCCCGTCATTCAGCATCATTCTATTACTAAACGCCTGAGGGGCGGCCAAATTAATATCTGGTCACTCTTGTGAAATGGCTGAGATAACTTTGAAAATGGAAAACTTAAGAGGATAATATTTGTGGATGAAAGGTAATTACTCTTACCGAAAAGTATTCACGAACACTGATTTGGATTGGACGCATAAAGATTCGAACGAGCAGAATCCTTCAAGACGGGAATGAACACACTGAATCAATTCAGAAAAAGATCGTTAAAATTTTATGGCTTGAAGCGGATAAGACGGAACTCTTCGAGCACTGGCGGCACATGTATCAACGGAGCGGAAACAATATTGTTTTTCGGATCGGAACGTTGAATATAATTTTTTTGTAACATTTATGAGAGGCAAAATAAAAATAACTCATGTGGACCCCGCGAGGCTCTTTAACATGTTGCGGGCAACCGCAATTTCGAGGCGCCTCTTATCTTGGGACGCTTGAAAAGCGGAACGAAACATTAATTAGGGGAAAGGGACGGAGACGAAGCGGCCGGCCCCTCCCGAGTCCTTCTTGAGCCCAGCGCCCACTGACGCCTCCGGAGAAACGAAACCACACCCGGCTACGGGCGTTTCAGTCGTCACGGTAACCCGTGATGCGTAATACACCTCACCTACACCTCGGAGATCTTGCTGCACTAGGTAACTAAACGTAATGGACCAAGTTATCCGGGAACGCAACGTGAAAATAAATACGACGAAGACCAAAATCCTATTATGCTTAAGGCAGTCCGAGAGAAATATAATTTTACTTAGAAATCAATGATTTCGGTCTCATTTTAAAGAATTATATCTCACCGATAAAATGACACCAAAATTCTACCCCTTACCACATTACTTTCGGAGATATTTGCCAAAAAATTATCAGCCATTTTGCATGGGAAATGGTACGTGCATGCACTCCAGAGAGACATTATTTACAAAATGATGTATTTCTAACACTTAGAGGTCGTAAAAAAAAACGAACAGCGCGTAGTCTGCAAGTTTTCTCAACTATATTTGAAAATTAAAAATATTGTCACCGCAGTAGTTGTAATTTTGCATATTGTTGTAATTAATGTAAATCCAGAAATGTATGCAGATGAATTTGTTATATGATATGATTTCCAAAAAACTTTTCATTCAGCATTGTAAAATGGTATTAATTCATACTTAATTTTTTCATTATGTTACTGCCCAAATTGTTGATTTTGCTCTTTATGTTGCTCAAAAAAATGTACATTGCTTTTGTTCTTAAGGGGTATATCCCCAGGACAATTAATAAATTATTCATTCATTCATTCATTCAGTAGGTCCTTGAGTATCACAAAAAACCTTCCGTTTTGATGGAGTTTCAAACGTACCGCGTGAAAAAAATGAGTCAAGTTACAAGACTTATTTAGATATTTTCATTTATTTACCCACAATTTCTGTCATATAAAACTATATTATTGCACCATTGATAATGCAATATTTGAATGATGTGTCCTGCAGCTGGTGAAATTAAAACGTTTAATTCGAATATGGTCTCTATTATGACTAGGGACCTATCTCGCTCGGACCACCTTAAGAGAGAAGCTAGAAGTAGAAGTCACCCTGAGAGGAGAGAAATTAGAGCAACTGGATTCCTTCGCCTATCTCGGAAGTATCATCATGTGGGACGGAAGAAATACAACAACATCTAGCGGAGAATAACCCAAGCTAAGAAGGCGATCATGGGAAAAAAGACTACTGTTGTACTCATAGAAGACAGGACTACAATCCAGGAAACAGTGCGTGAAAACATTCGTGTGTCGACTAGCAATCTTTGATTCGGAAGCATGGACCATTGGTAAAGCTGATTAGAAAAGACTAGAAGCCTTCGAAACCTGGTTCTGGAGGAGGATGCTGAAGATATAATGGACGGACAAAATAAGAAATTATGGAGTGTACAGAAGAGTAGAAGAGGAGAGGACCATACGGAAGAACATACAGGAAAGGAGAACAAGATGAATCGGACACACCCTGAGACAATGGATTTGCGAAGAACATAACTTAGGGTAAAATAGAGGGAAAATTTCCCCAGAAGAAGACCCAGGAATAAGTTCATGGACCAAATCAAAAGGAACGCTAACAGGAAGAGATACCAGGAGGTAATGGAACTAGCATTAGATAGTGAAGGGTGGAGGGCTGCATTCAACCAAACTCATGATAGAACGACCAATGATGAATGCTCTACTATAGTGCTTGCAGAGTTTCTGTGCACTGGAGAGTTCCTCCAAGCCTAGCTGTCCATGGTAGATGAGCAGCAATTGGCTTCCAGCGTCCAATCCCGTAATCCGGTTCTTAGCTCAATGCGCGCCGCAACAAGGGGAATCACGAAGTTCACGGAGAATCGGAGTTCATGGAGAAAATCACGGAGTTCATGCGGAATAGGTGTTCGCGTCTCAAGCCCATACTGTGGACATAAATTTACTGTAAAAATAACGATTTTCCGCGTCGAAGAGAGATATGATATATAATAATTTTCGACAAATACGACACACGTTAAAAACCTTGAATAATTTCTCAATTCTTGTTGGAATGATAAGCAATTTTTTTTAAGTACATAAAAATTTGAAAAACGCAGGTACTTCTGGGTGGTTAGCGTGCAAAAAGATTGTGGAAAATTCTCATGCACAGCGATGACATATGCGGAGACTTCAATGGGGCGCATTTCTACCTCAATAGAGGCGGCCAATGCTTGAGTTAGGTCGTTTAGCGACCTGGTTAGGAGAAAAAGAATAAACACCCAAGTGGCAATTTCCTAATAATAATTATGGCGCGCGATATAGTCCTATAATCACACGGTTTTGTCAAGGCGTCGAATGATACACCAGAAATTCAGATTTTTCCCGCAATAATGCGCACTTGCGGAGAAAATGTGACAACTCAACAACAATGATTCGACGAAACCAAACGAAAGCAGTGTGATAATTATGGTATTCGAAAATAACAACTTCCTGACTGTTTTCGTCGATTCAGTATTGTTGAGCGGTCGCAATATGTCCGCATGAGTTAAATTATTTCATGAAAAATATCAGGTGAAATTGTTACATGCTATATTGCGACGAAACATCGAGATAATTTGTTATTACCCGTTTAATTCCATACGCGATCATCATCACAACGCTTCGGGAGTTTACCACTCGACGTGAATCCTTGCCGGATGCATCGAGACTCGCAGACTTGAATTTAATCAATGAAAGGCACGCTGAAAATTCCTTCGACGGGTTTTCCCACCGCGAGTTTGCCATCTTACACGACTTACAGTATCTGATTAGAGAGACAGAGGGTAAGAGAGAGTCTTCGCCGCCTACTGAGTACAGCTTTCCGATTACAGTTCAAGGGAGGGGTCACGCATTAACCAGTTACAGAGCAAGGCGATAAGTTATCCTTTCACAGAAAGGTGAAGGAAAAAATTAAGACTTAACATGTAACCCCTGAGCAAAAAGCGGAAGTCGGAATGTTATGAAATGTTTGAGAGCCAAGGGGAGAACCGTGATAATTGAATGCGGTCAATTAAGTACAGCAAGCTCCGACCAGATACATGCTTTCGCAAAGCCTTGAACCTAAACGACTTTAAATGCCACCATCATTCATAAAAAACAATATTGTCTAGGTTTTTTGTGTTCCCTTATAAAGATCGTAGTTATTTCACCACGGAGATTGCAGTAACTATTGGGTACAATACTCAGTGATTATCTTGTTTACATTTGAACTATTATGCGTAAACGATTGGCTTAACTCCTCGAACGCTTCGTCCACTACCTCTCCCCAATAGATTCCGTACACCGCGATGTTAGAAGCGTCAGATTTCACACCATCGCAAAACATAAAGAGTGTGACACAGGGCACGATTCCTGTTCCATGTTCCCTTCTATAACTATGCCGCGACCTTTGAAGTATATGGAGAGAATAATTGACATTTTTTGCCATAATTTTAGGTTTCCGACAACAGACGCATTCAATCAGAGAGAAATCAGGATTTTTACAACCATATGAAAAAAAAAATTGGAATTTTAGTATTCATTTTGACTTGAACAGTCGCAAAGGATCCTTCTTAATGGGTTGATGCAATGCAAAACAAGTTATCTAGCCGCCGTATTAACCAGATACCTAAAACTTTATCCTGGTGGTGGGAAATCCTAGCAACCTTCAATATCACAATACGCTGAAAAAGCCTAAGAACTAGGAAAACAATCTGACTAATTAACATAAATGCCATTTTTATTGAGGACTTTCTAAAAAGCGAAAACTCTCGGTAAATAGATAAAAAAAATATAAAATAGATGCATCTTATAGCCTTATTTTTTGAAAATATACTCAACGATACCCGGTGAGATATTGGGAGATACACCATCATGGAGTTTAATGAAAGAAACTTTGAAATGCCCGCACAGTTATTTATTCGTATTGTCTCTGACGATGACGCTTTAAGCGTTGAAACGCGTTGTATAAATGAATATCTGAGAGGGAAATTCAAAGTTTCTATCTTTAAACATATCTTTTGAGTTATTAACAAATCAAAGCGAAGATTGAAGTCAAAATGTCAAAATTCTATAGATATGGCACCGGGGTCGGCATCTATGGTTACAGAAAAGGGGCATTTAAAAATATAATCGAGAAATAATTGAATTTTTCTGCCATAATCGTGGTTTCCAATTAGAGAGAAAGCGTGATTTTAAAAAAATTTGAAAGAAGTTGGAAATTCAGCATACGTTTTGAATTACACAGTCGCAATGGAGCATCTACATCTACTTATTACCCTGCAAGCCACCACAAGGGTGTTTGGCAGGGGGAGACTTATCACCAACATGAACTACAGCGAAGAAATTTATTTCGCCAACAAGCACCACACTATCGGTATGCTACAAATGCTACAGAAGCTTCTAAAATGATCTAAAATGTAACTATGTAAACGCGACACAAGAGTCATGCAGCGAACATGCAAAACATGGTTCTAGCACTACTTGACAGATTGATAAACATCCATATAAATAAATCAGCTACACCACCTGTCAACTAACCTATGTCGAAGTCTTAACGCAGCTATTATGGTCTCTTATCGATCGCCGGTAAAACGACATTTTAAACCTTTCGGTTCTACAACCAATTTCCCTTACTTTATTTTTATGGTCTGAACTACCGTGAACTTCCTTAAGGGGTTATTGAAATCCGAAACAAGTTACCTAGCCGCCGAGTTAACTCGATACCTGAAACGTCGCAAAATTGCAACGATCTATGACAGATACTGGCCGATCAAACCTTGCAGCGACGACCTCCTGAACTGCGGCCTCTTCCACAGGGGTTCCGTCGGGGAGGCGGTCGAAGCCTCCGAAGACCTCCGGTACTTGTCAATCGGGGAAGTGCTGGTGTCCACGAGGTCCACTTTTATAAGGGGTATGGGCGACGAGGCGGCGTCTTTGAGGTTCTGTCCCTTCCTCTCGAAGACCAGCGTCTTCGGCCTGTTCCTCTTGCCCACTGTCTTCTTCTTGCCCTTCGGACAGCAAGGACAGCAACCGCAGCATGGACTGGATGGCGGGTCATCGTCGTCGTCGAACGTGGAATACCGCCTCGGCGTTTTGTCCACCGATGTCGCTCCCACCACCATCTTGAACTCCAACGCCCTTTGTTTAGCGAGCACGTTCGAAAAATAGTTGTCGAAATAGTCGTCACCGAGTCAACACGGAGGAGAAGAGGACTGGAAATATTTTTCAGTTGATACTCCTTCGAATGAAGGATCACTCAGACATTGCGTCGTTCACAGAGTGAAATAAATTTGTCGAAACCGTCACCGAAGAAGGATGGAACGGGAAATGCTTATACGGCTGATACTTTTTCTGAAGCAGAATCACTCAGATCTTGCGCCGTCCACAGCGATCCATTCCATTTGGAAAATTTCACGGGGTTGGTCGTATTCCACCCATTTTTACGTGGTTTGCCCTCTCTGGATATGTCCAAAGTATCGCCTCGGACGAGCAAACGCTTACCGCAATCACGGGAGCACTGCTAATTCTTCAGGATGCTCAAGTAATTCCAGATCGTCAAGCTGGAACTTTCGGAAAGAACCTGAAAGACAATCTAACGACAGCGATTTCCAAAGTCTCATCACTACGAACATGTCATCCTTGTCGAACACGTTCTCAGCACAAGTGAAAAAAACTGATACATTGTTAAAGGACAAGTTCACCGACTCTGACACCTGTGCATCCAATCACCAGGTCCCTTTTTCCCAGCAGAGAAAAATCCGATATTATTCCACTGACATCTGCAACTGCTTGCCCAACACTTAAACACGGCCAAGAAGACACTGTCGGTCGCTCACCAGTCCATCACAAGCCAAACACAATTGATACACGAAAGAGATCAATGAACTGCTTGACAAGTGCGAATGAAATCACTCGGTTCTGTTTCCCCACAGCGATTGAGTTCTTCTATCATTCTCCATTTCCTTCTCACGGAGACTCTGCGCCCGATTCCGGTCCTATCCTTCGCGCGACCAAGAAGGGAGTGTTGGGAAAGCAGAAAAGCCTCTTTTTCCACTGGATCCCTGCGGGACTCCTGAGCACCACTTATCGGCCGGAAATTCAACAGCCACACTGCACTTCCGGCAGATAACCCCGCCCGAAAATCGAACCCAGTCCTCTTTCATAAAAAAGCCACCCTGCCTTCTCTATCTCTTGGGGCTCGCCAGCGCCTCCCGAGCTTAATTGTACATCCTGTCGCCCGGGGTGACATCCAAGGCGAGACTACGGCCTGGGAGAGGGGGGGGAATTGTGGGGTGGAGAAAATGTTTTCACGTAATCGCAACAAACACTCGAAGAGGATGCTGTAATCACTTAAGCCAAGCGATGACACCACCACACAACGCTCTAAAATGATTATTCAACGAGCAAGATTATATTCCGCGAGGATGTGGCGAAAAATAGCTCTCAGATGACTCCCGAGGGCGACCTCAAAGCGGATGCAAATGGGAAAAAAAAGTTGAATCATGCATATTGTGACGATACCTTGAACTGACATAGCTAAGCAAAGATGTAAATATATCAACAATTCTTCCGATTACCGCCTAAGACATTCTTCTTAATCATATTGGAATTTATCTCCCCACGATGTAGAAAAATATCATAAAACTTAGGAAATGCATATCATGACGCCTTTAACTTTTTTTACATGTATTTCTTTCAGTTATCATTGCCAACATTGTCAATTGTTATTATTATTATTTGTCGCAAGTAGCAATTTTGTTATTTTTTGTACTTTTTTTGTACTTTTAATATTTAAAAATACAATAAACATTATTATTTACATTTAAAAAAAATGACGCCGAATGCATATAATCTTAGCTAACATAAAGAAACGAGATCGAATAAATAAATCTGATTTTTGTTTTTTCTCATTGCTGAATACATAGCGGCAATAATGAACAGAAGTTTACGTTTCTCTTCATGAAAATTCTGACATTTCTTTGCCCACTTTCTATAAGTTTTTTTTTTACACGCAACGCAACGCAACGCAAGCAGGAAAATGCTAAAAATAAGAAAATGCAATTTATTACTTACTATTGGTCGCACTCCTTACCAGGAAAGCATCCACATGCTCAATCAACTTCACTTTGTATTTGACGACGTGGTAATGAGGATGAGTGGACATAATTTTAATTTAATAAAGTAATCTACCGTTTAAGGTAGGTTTTGTTGACTGTCAGAGAATCTCCTCCCGTTTTCCACACTTTCAGGGGCCTATCTCGCTCTAGTATATCCTTTTTCGCCGCATGAGCATACGATCTGCCCTTCTTCATCCTGTCCATGTAACCTATTCTCTTTCTTCCTCTTCCCCGGCTTACCGAACATCCTTCCCTCTATCGCACTCTTCAGCCACCCACCCTCCAGCCTCCTACTCTGCCGATCTCGAATTTAATTCTCAGAGGCTTCCTTTCCTCGCCCACCATCTCAAGCACTTCATCATTAATCTTCATTTCCGTCCACACAAATCCTTTTTAAAAGAATTTTCTCACATGAAACTCTTCCACCAGCCTAGATGTCCAAGCCTTACGTCGCGTGCGATTAAATAGGGATATTTTGGGCACGCAGAAAGATTTACGAAAGGCAAGCGTCAGAAGCTGAGACAATCATAGGTTAGAATGACTTGGCTAAGATATTTCTGGACTTAACAAGCTGAAGTAACCAGCCAACTAAGAGATTAAAATTTTGAGAGACATGCGACTGAGACGTTTACCATCATTACTGGTGATCAACCATAAGGGCTGGTTTAGATGAACTGAATGAATAATTACACTATCTCTAACAGTTGAAGGTCCTCGTCTCCATACACTAGTCAAATCAGAGAGGCACACACATTCCATTCAGTCAGCCACTCATGCAAGAGTCATTACCAGTTGTTGGATCCTATATTAGCAATAGCAAGCCCACAAATCTAAAAATCTCTCCATCCTTGAGTGTACACAGAGGGTAACTTTTTAGAATGATAATTGGTAATAGACTTGTGTTTGTTATAGTCTTCGTTCCTACCTAGTACTCCACAAATAAATAAACACAAAGAATCACAAAAAAGTTAACACGAGAGCATCTGCATGCATCCGTTTTCATGATATAAATGTATGAAACACGCATGAATTTTTCTCGTTCAGCATTTATCTCTTAGTGTTGTTCAGCTCTGATATATAATACTTCGATTGCATTTGTTTAACGCAGATGTACTGATCCACGAGCAATAAATATTATAAAAACACAATTTCATTCTTCATATCAGTACATAACCTATCCATTTTCATCTGATATATATATATATATATATATATATATATATATATATATATATATATATATATATATATATATATATATATATATATATATATATATATATATATACGTTGATGGATCGAGTCAGCCATGCGGCGATGAACACACGATGTGGATAGGATGGAGGAGATAGACACACAAAAAAAGAGACGATCACACTTACATAGCTAGCTTTCGGAACTAGTCCGTCTTCAAGGCGTATCACGGAACAAATCATCGGATTTGTTCCGTGATACGCCTTGAAGACGGACTAGTTCCGAAAGCTAGCTATGTAAGTGTGATCGTCTCTTTTTTTGTGTGTCTATCTCCTCCATCCTACATATATATATATATATATATATATATATATATATATATATATATATATATATATATATATATATATATATATATATATATATATATATATATATATATATATACACACACACATATAACATTCTCTTTCTTCCTCTCCCCCGACCACGGAATGCTGATTAGGTGTCAAAATTAAGACTAAATTCCAAACTAACCATCAAAATTAGAATTCAACTTTTTAATAGATGAAAGCCAAAGTTTAGTGAAAACCAGACTCGTCCAGGAATAAATTTTAATTTTCCATAACTGGAAACATATACTTAATTAGTGATGATTAGCTTATCCATATTTAAAGAATTACAATTTTGCACTTTTCCACAGAATTTTATTTTGGATGGTAGCATTAAAATAAAATTCACTGGAAAAGTACAAAATGTATTCTTTAAGTAGGTATAGATACTATGAACTGCCACGAAGAGAAGCCTGAATCTGTAGAGAGTATAATTAGTTTAATCATCCATTTCAAAATGCCTCTTTCTCTAACAACATCTTTCCCTTCTCTTGACACATCACCAGGGAACCAAGGACTCAGTAACGATGGACTGACAAACACGTTAAGAATATTGAGGTGGATAGAGAGGGCACTTGCTATGGTGGTCAATACAAGAAGCTATAACGAGGGCGTGGCCAGTCCGCCATATTTGTTAACCTCGATTTCACTTGCGTACTTACGAGCCGACGCACTAATTTTGTTATTTAACGATGTTATCTACCGATGACTTACGTGATATCAGCATGCACTAACTTCTTTAATAAGAATTCTCCTTGCATTTATCTTTTTAAGTCATTTAAATTATTAATAATCCGCATATCCGGTGAAAACTACGATAACATGTAGTCAAATCCAGATCAACCAACCAACCAGATCAACCAACGTATGTTTCAAGAGATACTTGCCTTAAATTTCAAACAAATAGTGGATATTTTCGCAATATATCCGGTAATTAGCCCATTCCGTCATGCGATCCAGAGGCAAGTAAGGAAAGAGCAGGGGTAAACAATGTGGTTGTTATTTCGGTCGCCAGGCAACAGTTTGATGACATAATCCTCTCCCCATCTACCTCAATGCTTAGCACAGTTAGAGACTTTAATATTTAATAAGAAAGCGATTCATCTGATTCAGTCATACTAAAAGAAGGCTATGTCGGATGAAGGACTGAGATTCGACCATCTTTGCTCAAAATACACCCAAAACATCGATAGAAGGAACTTGGGATGTAATTATGAGTGCCGCCGAAAAACTATATTATACGATCGAAGTCATTTTATTTTGGAAACCATTTAATAGCTGGGCGATACGCTTCCCCCAGGAAACAATACTAAGGAGCGAGGCTTTCTCAGCCGCTGAAACAATGAAAATAACAAAAACAACAATAATCCCGTGAGGAGAGGCTTGTACAGAGTACAAGGAAGAAGCTTTTCCCCGAGCGAATCGTGAGGGCCTTCGACCGCGAATCGTGATCGACCGCCGAATCGCAAACATGGATGATATTTCAGTTGTCAGGCAAGAGTTTGAAGAAGTAATGCCCTCCTTATCCGCCTCGATTGTTAAGATATAAACAAATAAAAGTGACAAACCGTGTTAAAATAAATGAGTAAATAAAAGTGATTTAAGTCAACAATGTCACACGATTGACACGCAACAAAACATGCATGCTAAACTGCGCACGTGTTTCCCTCTTTTGATCCAGAATTTTCTCCTACGAACCAATACACGCAGCGTTGCATTCAATCATTAAACACGCAATCGAAATGTGAATGTGTAATGGGCGACGTATTGGAGAGAGAGAGCGAATCACTTCCTCGACGACTTTGCGGACGGAATTAATTTTTTTTCGAAAGTGTGACAGGCTTAAACACAAGAAAAAACTCACCGGAATGTTGTCAAAACAAACGAAAACAGAAAGCAATTTTCACTCTGGGCAGGAAGACGGAATGAATGAAAAAAAAACTTTTAAAAAATGTCCGATTCGACCGCAGAGAGGCCCCCCCCGGGGGAGGCCATGCGGCGGAACGGGTGAGATAGCGGGCGGTAATGTCGCCGTGAGAGACGCGAGGCACCGACGCGACTCCGATAAACACATCTCATACAGATCTCTTGGCGGGCGCGAAATCGGCGCATTGTAGTCCATCTATCTCATTGGTTGTTCAACCCTAAGATTGGTTGACTGCAGTCCTCCACCCTTCCTTATCTAATGGTAGTTCCAGTACCTCCTGGTATCTCTTCATGTACTTTCCTCTTTATTCAGTCCATGAACTTATTCCAGGGTCTTCCTCTGGGGACTCTATCCTCTAATTCACCTTCAACTATGTTCTTCAGAATCCCATTGTGTCTCAGGGTGTGTCCAATCCATATTCTTCTTATTTTTTCTATGATGTTCCATATGATCTTCTCCTCTTTTACCTTTCCGTACACTTCATCATTTCTTATTTTGTCCGTCCATTTTATCTTCAGCATCCTGCTCCAGCACCAGGTTTCGAAAGCTTCTAGACTATTTTGGTCAGCTTTTCCAATGGTCCATGCTTCCGATCCATGGAGTTCCACGCTCCACACGAATGTTTTCGCATACTGTTTCCTGGTTTGTAACCCTATCTTCTTTGAGCACGGCAGCTGTCTTTTTCCCTTGAACGCCGTCTTAACTCGGGATATTCTCCGCTTGATGTCCGTTGTACTTCTTCCGTCCCACGTGATGGATCTTCCGAGATAGGTGAAGGAATCCACTTGCTCTAATTTCTCTCCTCTCAGATTGACTTCTACATTCCATGGTCCGTATATTAAAAAATGGTTTGGTCTTTCGCCTGTTTTTTTTCTGGGTCAAATCCTGTAATTGAAATTCAACCTACTACCTGATGACTTCAAGCTCCGTAATTTTGGTAACAGATGCATTTCAATTGACACCACATTGACCAATTTAAATAACGAAGATAATTGACTGTTCCTTTTGTCGGGATTCATTCCGCGATGTATGTTTTTTTAAAACAACAATATTTCGCTGGTCTTCCTGCCAGCTTCATCAGGTTAACTGAACTGCTTTATTTGTCTCGCTCATCTTTATATACGATTTATACGTATATATCGTCTTTATATACGAGTTATATTTACTATCTCGTATATGAGTCTGGACTCCCATTGTTGCCGGAATTTAAATTTGAAAAAATTCGTTTTAGACTGCTACTCAACTTGTAAACGTCTTCTCGGTTGACGTTCTCCGTTCTCTTCGCAATTTCTATAGCCTCCCTGATTAATCTTGGGTAATAGCGTATTTCCCTGGCTATTAATCTTGTCTCCCCAAAGTTGAAATTATGAGTGGGGCCGATGAGATGGTGTTCGGCTATTGCAGAAATGCGGTAATTATTATTTTTAATTGCCCGTTGATGCTCTTGGAGGTGTATTCTTAGGGCTCTGCATGTCTGGCCTACATATGATTGTCCACAGCTACACAATACTTCATATATTCCTCCGTAGAGGTTAGTCAACACTGCATCTGCACTGCACTACCTACGAGCTAACGACGATAATTATTTATTCGATTTTGCCTTTTAAAGGTTTTCTTGGGCATATGCTGTTCTTTTCATAGAATCTTGTAACCAAGATATAACCCACTTTCCGATCGGTTAGAGCTCTAAAAATTTTGTGCAGAGACGAAAGTACTAAGGCCCTCAAAACCTCGCGCTGGGAGAATGAAAAAAGTCGCCGACTTTTTTTTCTGACGTTTATGAAAGTGAGGTGCGCATCTTACGCGGGTGAGCGTCGTACACGGGTCAATGCGGTACTTCCCTTCGTGATGTCACCGAAGACTGCCACTGATCACCACCGCTCTCGCGAAATTGAGGGAGAAATTTGCGAAAGGTCTTCACTGGTTCTTTTTTATAAATTTTTACTCTCGTAAATATTTTTTGTCTATTCTTTTTCCCTCGCCGTGAGCAGCGTGAGCCATCGTGAGCGCTCGCCTCCGTGTGTGAGCCAAGGAGCCTCCCCGCACTTTTTCCCTTTTTTTTACGAAATAGAGGGAGTGGGAAGAGTGGATGACATGACCAATCTGGGGAATGGCGGGAGGGGGGGCGTGGCAATCCCTTCCGAGAACACATTCACGAAGGATTCAGAGTAATGCATCGGAGTTCCAAATCGATTGCCATCGCATTAGGTGATGGGCAGATGGGGCGGGTGTGGGGGGTGGGGGGGCGGGGACCCACGGGGTGCCCAACAGCTGAGAGAAAGAGAGCGAGAGTGAGGGGAGTAATGCCGGGGAATGGGAACGGGGAGATAGTGGCTCCCTCCATTCATCACTCAAGCGCGCTTATTCTCCGCGGGGGGCGCCTGCGGAAAGCGGTGGAGGATCTCTTCGTGGGAGGGATATCCTCGGACTGGGGTAAGCGGGGAGTCTTTCAAGGGTTTGGGGGAGGGGAGTGTTGTCATGACGCCGAGCGCGCCACGCCCTCCGTCCTTAATTATGAGCGGCGGGCCCTCCCACGCGTAGAGGGAATTGTGCGGAAAGGCTCACGGGCTCACAAACGGAGGCGAGCGCTCACGATGGATCACGCTGCTCACGGTAAGGGAAAACAACGCACACAAATATACTTACGAGGGAAAAAAGATTAAGAAAAAGATCCAATCAAGACCTTGCGTGTGGTCTCATCCCGCCGACAAACAAGTTCAAAGCGAGGAATCCGGAAATGATGCAACGTTCACAATGCCGAGTCCCACCGATCTTTTTTTTTCATATTTGATCTCCCGAACAGAGATTTTTGAAATACATTTCTTTACATTGGAGCATTCTACCAGCTGATTGGGATGTTTTTGGACAGTACTTATCCTAACAATCTAATTACTGTCATAACATAGAGAATGAGAAGTAGTAACTTTGTGATTCCACATTTATTTATTGTAAACGACCCGGGTTTCGACGTAGCACGTCATCATCAGGTAAAAATAACCCAGAACACTCAGCATATATAGTCACAAACATAAGGGGGGGAATGTAAAAAATGAGGAATCACAAAGTTACTGCTTCTCATTCAATATGCTAAGAAAATTCCATAAAGTTACGCCTGAGACAACGGAGTTTACTGTCATAACGTTTTGTTTACCCTCCAACACGTTGTAACATAACGCTGGCCTCGCCATTTTTTCTTTAACTACCTCATGGCTTAATATAACAATAAGGGGCCCACCATATTGTGAATTGAGAATAAACAATAGACCGAGGGAGTGGGAGCGTCGGCAACAAAAGGAGCTAGGGAGTGTAGAGAAAACCGTCGGAGTGTACGGTCGTGCCAGGACAGCACGCAAGTTTTTGGTAGGAGGAAGTTCCAGAGTGTGGCGTCGTGCGAGACGTAGCCCACGTAGAAAAGGAGAATTGACAAAGGAGCTGGAATTAAGGAGAGGAACGGGAGATCTTACAACAGGACGAGACCCAAGAGCTGAGGGCCCGCCAAGGACGAACACTACGCAGGCTGAGAGGATTTTCCAGACCACAGAGGGACAAGCCAACCTGTGTCGTCGAATAATTGGGTTGTAACTATAAACTTTTATTTTCATATAAGATACAAGAAGCCATATGGCAAGAGGTTTTTAATTGGCCAAGAATTAAGTTTGTGACTGGATGTTGTGAAAAGTTTAAGTGGAGAAGTGTGGCAAATAATTGGACAATATACTTAAAAGAAGGAATAATTATTCATATGCCAAATTTGTATGTAAATTAGAATATACAGTTGGTCATGACCTTAGGATATAAGTAATTATTTTCATAATTTAAATTGTCTGTAAATTGAATAATTGAATATTTCATTTTGTTAAGTAAATTGCAACCGTATCTCTAAACCTGCTACGTTTCATGTATTTTCTTTTCCGACGAGCAAGCTGGGGCAAAATACAAAGTAGAAATATAACGAAGGAAATACGTGTTACAACGTGATCCACCATTCATTGCTGGTTCAATCCCGAGATTGGTTGACTGCAGCCCTCCACCCTTTCCGATCTAATGCTAGTACCCTTACCTCCTGGCGTGTCTTCCTATATACTCTCTCCTTATTTGGTCCATTAACTTATTCCTGGGTCTTCCCAATGGGACTTTTCTGTTTATTTTACTTTCAATCGTGTTCTTCACTAACCCATTCTGTCTCGGGGTGTGTCTAATCCATCTGGTTCTCCTCTTCTGTATGGCGTTCCATGTGGTCCTCTCTTCTTCTACCATTTTGTACGCTTCATCTTTTCTTATTTTGTCCGTTTATTTTATCTTCAGCATCCTCCTCAAGCACCAGTTTTCTAAGGCTTCTAGTCTCTTCTGGTCAGCTTTTCCAATGGTCCATGCTTCCGATCCGCAGAGTGCTACGCTCCACACGAATGTTTTCACACATTGTTTCCTGGTTTGTAGTCCTATCTTCCTTGAGCTCAGCAGTTGTCTTTTTCCCATGAACACCTTTTTAGCTTCGGCTATTCTCCGCGTGATATCCGCTGAACATCTTCCATCCCGCGTGATGGTACTTCCAAGATAGGTGAAGGAAGATCCACCATTAGATCCTTCTTTAATTCCACGCCTCTTCCACCATGACCATTACCTCCTCGTTGGTTATTAAAGCTCTGAATGTAATATGTAAATATGAACTCTAGAATGAGTGCTTGTCTAAGGAAGCGAAAATTACCGTGTACAAAAGTGTACTTCTTCCCACTTTGCTATATGGTAGTGAAACATGGGTATGTCAGGATAGACATAAGAGTAGACTAAACGCCGTGGGTATGAGTTATCTGAGGAGTATTTGTGGCAAAAATAGGATGGATAGAGTCAGAAATGAGTGTGTCATGAATTAATGTGGGTTAAATGCTCCAGTAATGGACGTGTATGAAAGGAGTGTGCTTCGTTGGTTTGGCCATGTTGAGAGAATGGATGAGAGTCGAATAACGAAACAGATACATGAGATTAGAATGAATGGTGTGAGAGGTAGAGGTAGGCCGAGAAAGTTGTGGTTGAATGTGGTTGAGGAAATTCTTAGGAGGAGGAATATTAGGAGTCTTAAAAACAGGAGGGCGTGTTTGAAACAGTGTATGGGGGTAAATGAGGCAAAAGAGGTTTGCAAGGATAGGTCAGAATGGAGGAAATTATTGAAGCAGAGTTAGGTGTACAATTATGTATCAACGAGTGAAACATTTTGACTGTGCCTACCCCGGAAGGGAACGGCGTGATGGGTATGTATGTATGTAACTCTAGAACGGAATAAAACAAAGGGATCTTTCCGTTCCCTATAGTGCGCTAATCACTACGCAACGCAAATAACACACTTGTCCTTCAATGGTTACAACCACTGAGGTACATGGAGAGGGCGCTTGCTATGCTGACCAGCGCTTGAGGCTAAAGCCAGTCCTGCATTTTCGTTGATCCACGTTTTCCAATACCGCTTTCGAGCTAACGCACAAATTTTGCAACTTTACAATGTTTGCAATCGATAACTTGCTATAAATCAGCATACACTTACTTCTATTACATGGATTCTCCTTACATATTTTGTTTATTTATTCAAATTAATAATATTTCGCATTTCCGATTAAAACTATTGTAAAATCGAGTAGAAACCATAAGCAGGATATACGCATTTCAAGAGTTGCTTGCCTTAAATTTCCAACATATGGTTGATATTCTAGCTTTACACCTTTTAGTTCGTCCATTCCGTCGTGCTATCCATAATAAGAAAGAAAGGAGGGAGCAGGGTTCAACAATATGGTTGCTACTTCGGCTGTCAGGCTTCAGTTTAATGACGTAGTGCCCTCTCCATACACTTCAATGGTTGCAACCGGCTGCGCACAATGTAACGCACTGCAAAACATATCGGGGAGCATGAGTTCTTGATCTATGAGCGATAAAAGAAAGTCTATAGTCACATTCGCGGTATTTCTTTTCGTTTAAATTTGACGTAAAGACGTCCAACACCATATAATAAAGTTTTTTATCACTTCGCTGAAAAAGCTCAGTGTTTAAATGCATATTTTGAACGAATTTTGAATTTGAACGAACGAACGAATTCGATTTATTACTTCAGTATTCTACCAGTTTATTGGAAGGTTTTAGGACAGTACTTCTGTTGCACGCTTCGTTAAAAACTGCTACGAGCGTACATATAGTGTCTCACAACTTTTAGAGGGACTGAGGTGGGAGCCACTAGAGACTCCACGCTAGGCTTAGTTTGCTTGAGAAAGTCAGAACTGATTTGCTTCGGAGCGACACAGGGAGTATTATCATGACGCCTCACTACATATCTAGGTCTGACAGAAGCGATAAAATAAGAGAGATACAGTGCCGAACAGATCGGTACATAAACTCGGTTCTTTCCGCGCGCTATGAGCGACCACAATAAAAGCTGAACTCCGCTAAATACACTCCCAGAATACACGTCACCATTTCTCCTCCCAAAACCTTATCACTTACATCCGTAAGCGGCTGGTGATCTAACACCCCCTGCAATACGTCCATGCGGCGGCTCGCAGGGGTAGCATGTAGATGATCTTATTCTGACCCGCTAATTTCCGGCATACGGTTCTGTTTACCCTCCTACACGTGATCCGCCATCCCTCCCTCTATAATTCCTCATGTTGTCCTCCTAAATACCGATTGAGAAGTCAACATTTACGGTGAGTGTTCTCCTCCTTCCAACGTATCCAATCCTGCGGTTAAAGATCGTTATCGGAGATGCCAACCCATGCCACAAAGGATGATAGATGCCAAACGTCAGCCGCGAAAGATAAGACCATTAATTGAAATGACTATCTATGACGCTATCGACTGAGCGGGCTGTAAAACACATTCAGCGCGGAGTCATGGCGACGGCCTACTTAAATCATTCACTTTCCCCGTAAGTTACCCCTGGGATACATCTGAAAATTCGTTAATGAAAAAAAATACAGACTGTTATTTGAAAGAAAGTCATGGTATTTGAGCGTGAACATATCCTCACAAATAGCGTCTAAACGACTACATGCATTATTTATGGGGGTTTTGCAGAAAACTGCTGAAAATCACGTCATTGAAAACGTGAGCAGCGTATGCAACGATAAAAAAAATTGTCAAAATTGTGAGGGTTGAAGCGGAATGGCTAAAAAATTTTTATCCCACAATATAACTATTTTTTTTAAGGATAATATTGTGAAAGATGTTTTATTATTCCAACTTTTGCGCCATCGAGTGAGTGGAATATACGTCACATTCAGCGAGTTTGAACGCGGAAATATGGCGAATCTTTAAATAACATTCGATGGCGAAGCCTTAATGATTAGCTTGGTACAGACTGTCCCGTTGATCGTGTGCCATTTTCGACCCTTAATTTTGGGAATTATCATCTGTGCCACTCGGATGAAATTTGGCGCAAGGCTAGAAAAAGGTAGTATGTTTTGCTGAGTCTGTGAGAAATGTTGTTAATTTGGCCTTTTGACACCAAAAAGAGGGTACAAACCCCAGTAAAAATTTTGCCTTGTGGGATTTCAACGTAAAAACTTGAACGGAAACATGGAATTCTCACAGACATTTTTTTTATTTTCTCCACTAATTAAAAAAAATTATCCCCAACTAAATGCGCGATTTATTTTAATGGTCCTCGCACCGGCAATCTGACCTCACATTGCACAGAGATAACCACAGGACAGATAGATATAGCCAAAAGAAATAAATAAACAGCCAAAAGAAATATATATGCCACTGTATCGTAATTTAATCAGAATGATAGATAAAGAACCAATTATGCTGGGAGATCCATTCATGGACATTTGATAGTCAAGGACTCCCAAAATTAAAATATCCTTTGCACCTGCCTGCGGCCGGTGTCCTCACACCCCCTGCCACACGCCTATGCGGCGGCTCGCCGAACAGTATGAAGACCTAGATTTATGGCGGACTCTTGGGTGTAATCACTTATCCCGAGAAGTTTCGAATAGCCCCGTGCGGATGCGTCTCATCAAGCCGACTCGCCGTAAAGTACCGGACGACATACCTACAGCACCTCTTTACGTGAGAGCAGGGTGTTTGGATTGGGACGCCAGCGAGCGGGACAATTTCCGATTGACCGCCAAATACTTACGGCATGAGACGCCCGACAAACTCTGGGGGGTATGGGGGCGGCGGAGAGGGGGAGGGAGGAGAGATTAAAAGGAATGGGTTTCGATTTTCTTCCCATTCCGCGTCACGACACCCGTGTGATTTACGACTTCTCTGGCCCACAAAACTTCCGACAAAGGAAGCGGAGGAGAGGAGAACGCACAAATCCGACTCTCGTGAGGAGAGAGAGGACGAGCTTTTGCGGTGATTGCCTCTCACTTCCGACGATGAGATGGGAGAGCGAAAGGATAAATACTATTGTGCGTTTCATTTTATACTTAACATTAAGGGCTTCGAGGAGAACGCTGTAGGCAAGCTTACGCCCCGCGGGTTCGCCTCTGGGTCGCATAGGCAATCATTTACAAGCACAATACTGTGTCAAAAGTTATAGGGCGTTCTATATTAAGGTAGACATCATTCAGAACGGTGTTGCCAAATGTACGCTCACCTCAAAGTCACAAAGACAGCAATTCCCAAATATATGGAAAGTCAAAGCAAGGAGGGTTCACCTCCAGGTCACTCAGGCAACCATTTTCAAACACAAAATAATGTAGAAAGTTATAGTGCAATCCATATTTAGATAGACATCATTGAGAACGGTGTTGCCAAACGTAGGCTCACCTCAAAGTCACAAGGACAGCAATTCCCAAAAAATGGGAAGTCAAAGCAAGGAGGGTTCACCTCCAGGTCACGTAGGCAACCATTTTCAAACACAAAATAATGTCGAAATTTATAGTGCATTCCATATTGAGGTAGACATCATTGAGAGCGATGTTGCCAAATGCACGCTCCCTACGCTCACCTCAAAGTCACAATGACAACTATTCCCAAAAATGTGGTAAGTCAAAGCAAGGAGAGTTCACTTACGATTCACGTACTCATTTCTTTCTTTACAAAAAAACACAATATACTGTCAAAGTTATAATTCATTCCATATAAAGTTGGGCTTCAGTGAGAACGGGGTTGCCAAACGCACGCTCCCAACGCTCACTTCAACGTCACAGAGACAACTATTCCCAAAAATACGGTAGATTTAAGCAAGGTGGGTTCACCTCCAGGTCGCGTAGGCAACCATTTCCAAACACAATATAGTGTAGAAATATATAGTGTGCTCTATATCAAGTTGGGCTTCAATAAGAGCGGTGTTGCCAAACGCACGCTCCCTACGCTCACCTCAACGTCACAAAGACAACTATTCCCAAAAGTACGGTTAATCAAAGTAAGTTACGTCAGGTTATAATATTAAAGTATTAGAAGGCCACTAGGTGTACAGCTCGCAAATTCCAGATCACAGTGCTCATTTCTCAACTACAATTGGCAACATCGTATTCCAACATATTTCGATTCAAATGAAGAAAGAGGCGAACTTACGCGGTGATTGCCTCACACCTCCTATGAGAAGGGAGGCAAAGGATTATTTTACAGTACGTTCCATATTGTTTTGGCAGTGGGAGACCCATGATGAGGGCTGTTGCAAAGCATACGTTCTACGACCCCACCCATAGTTACGGAGCACTACCCTAAGTTAAAGCAAGTAACTTCAGGGAATTATATTTTCATATTGGAAGGCCTTTAGATGTATCGGAACTATACTCCATAGCACTGTATTAATTTCCCAATGCTTTTGGCAACATTGCCCCTCTAATAGGTAATTACACATGCCGCGAATCTCTACAAGAACAATACTCTCAATTGATTTGGTACACACCATAGACTGAGTGGCTGAATACTGGGAAAACGAAAAACATTAAGGATGGCCCTAATTTTCCTGACGGAAAATTACAGAGACACTTGAGATAAATCTATTTAAAAGAAAAAAAATATGTTTACATCATTCGATATTATAAATCTGACTTTTTTTATACACAGTAAAATTAAGGTAGTTTATTGGGTACGTCTAACGTGAATATCTTATCATATAGATTTTATTTCTCAAAGGTGTTTTTTTGTCGCAACGCCATAACTCCAATAATCCTTCATCAAAATAAATGATTCAAACACCGTTTTAAAGTTTATGTTCCCCGCTATTGACAAAAAATAGTCAAATGGTTTAAAATTACAATTTTTGGTAAAAAATTTAAAATTAAAGTTTTTGTTCAAAAATGATTCAGTGCCATCTGTTGACAATAAAATCAACTAATATGTTGGCTATGATTACGTGCTTAAAAGACAGTAGGAGGCGCCATCTATTAACACATCGTTTAGTAAGATTGTTCACATTCTACATGCAATCAGTGCGACCGTTTACGTTATGTATCTTTAACACAAACATAAATAACATATAATTGCCCATAGGAAGAAACAGGTAGAAGAACAGGAAGAAAGAAGGAAGAAGCTGCATACTTTGCGAAATATTCGACAGGTAGAAGAACAGGAAGAAAGAGGGAGGAAACAGGAAGAAGCTGCATACTGTGCAAAATATTCGCACGTGTCAGCTAATTCGTTCTTAAGGAGGGTTATCTTCAGGTTTAAAAAATTTAACAGATAAATTTAATGCCTAATTTTGAAGTCGTTCATTAAGAAATTTGATAAACAAGGTAAACAGCAGAAGTATCCCTTGGCACCCTTGCAAAAATCATCACTGTATGTGCTTCGAAGAAAACAGGAAGTCTGTCATATAAAATCTATTTATCTTGATACTCGCGTTACATTGTATTTGACCTAAACTGAAAAAACTATATTAGGTGCCTCAATTATAGTGCATGTTGTGCAAGCAGGCGAATAACAATATTCTTCTGGCGGAAAATGAGACAAAAATGTTATATAATGATATGATTTTGCATATATTTTGAGTAAGTGTATTTCAACATAAAAATTCATCATTTTAAACCACTATATCTCTTTAAAATGACCGATGACCATTTTTACACCACTCGATAGAGAAGTCTTACTTTATAGTATATAGTAGCGGAGGAATCTTCGAGAGGATTCTGGAAACGACGGTTGAAATTGGAAAGCTTCCAGAGCCTTGGCAACGGGTGGTTGCTGACGAGAGAGAGAGAGGAATCAACAAGGCATGATTCGAAAGAAGAAAGTCTTTGAGAGTGACTTTGAATGCCTCGATGGGTACGGTTTTCGTGAAATGAATGTGTTTCGTAAAAGGAATGGCTATTTTTGCACCCACGCACGTAGCAATAGTGGTAGTTTACCGGGCATGAGTAAAATAAAGGTTTCTCCTTAAAAAATGGAAAAAATATGGCCACAACGATCTTAAATAATACGCCCCAAATACCTTTAGCGTATTTCCATTTATTTAAAAAACAGTATACCTTCTTGAACTGCAAAAACCCACAAAACTGCTTTGGCAAGGTCTCCGACGCCTTTTTAAAACGGGAAGGGTAGGCATTGGCATTCCTTAGTATAGGAGAGAGAGGAGACCAATAGACGTTTTAGCATTCCATCCTTTCGGGCCGAGAACGTTCTTCCTCTCAGCTTTACAGCTTCCACGCGAACGCTCCTTCTCGGAAGACGCTCGTCGCTCATTAAGAAGGAGTGGACTCGCGAGGAGACAAGTGAGGAGGAAGTTCTCCGTTCAGCCAAAAAATCTACCAATTTGGCCAAGTTGATTAGCATTCCCGGGATTTTAAAGGAACGCCACAGGGCATGCTCACTGATTTCTGAGTTTTAAAAACGAATGGACGTCCACGAGCAGCGAAGGCTTTAGGATGATTTTGGCTAAAGAGCAGCCAGTCAGGTCTAAGATTATTTTTAAGTATTCTAACGGTTAAGGTAGGCTATGATAAAAGTCAAAGAATCTTTTCCCGGTTTTCTACACTCAACAGATGTTTTGTTTATGTAGCACCACAAATAGCCTACTGCCAGAGAATGTTCAAATGGAAAAATAAAGTTATGTTATTTTTAAAGCAAGTAAAAAAATGGCTGATCGATTACGATGATATTAAATTGTAATTTTAAAATATATACGAAATTGTTTCTTGCGACAATAAATTGTAAATTAATTCTGTAAATTATTGCATAGCATCATGTATAACAATTTGATCGTATCACTATTTTGTTATATATACTCTGTACTGTACTTTGGTCACTAAAAAAATGAAGATAACAACTTTTACTAAAACCACTAGATTTATTAAACAACGACCCAGGTTTCGATGTGCATTCACATCATCTTCGGGTAAATGGAGGCCGATGTGCAGGCCTTATATAGTAAACATTACCAGGTGGGGAGAGGGGGGGGAAGAGAAGACAATACAGGAGGAGGGTGGTCGCGGGAGGGGAAGGGTGAGGGGCTAGGAGGACGAAGTGGAGGGGATTAAAGCTTCGAGGATGGGGGAATAGGCAGGGAGCTAAAATTCATTAACAAGGAATTTATCACAGTCAACTTGGTTTTTAAAAATCTCTAGCTGTTCTAAAGCATTCAGCTTGCGTCTGTCATTTGTAAAATGGAGAGGCATCATGGTAAAATCACTTTTATGTCCGTGGATTAAAAGATGTCGGGCGAAGTTGCTTCCGTTAAAATTAAAATTTCTAAAATCCCTTTTTGCTCCATTTGTCTAATTTCAAAATTTCCACAGGTCTGTCCAACATACTGTCCACCACATTCATTACATTTCATTAAGTATACACCACTTAATTTCTGAGGTTCAATGGGGTACATTAAAAATTTAAGATGACAACTTTTACTAAAACCACTAGATTTATTGATCAACGACCCAGGTTTCGACGTGCATTCACATCATCTTCAGGTAAATGGAGGCCGATGTGCAGGCCTTATATAGTAAACATTACCAGGTGAGGAGAGGGGGGGAAGAGAAGACAATACAGCAGGAGGGTGGTCGCGGGAGGGTAGTTTTAATGGTGGAATACCACCAAGTGAGACTGACCAAAGTGAGTGATACTTTGGTCACCCCCACACGGGTACCGATCTTTGGGGTAACATAAAGCTTCCATATATTGTGTTGCTGTTTTAATGTATGTACATTATTGGATCATAAATTTATTATTACAATTAGTGTACGTTAGGATAATGCATAAAAAATGTAAAATTCAAGCTGATTTCTAGTTTTTCATTTATGGAAAACATCGTAAAATTTCAAAATTAACGCGTCAGCCCGTTAGCGCCAAAGGAAAATCGGGGACAACAAATATGGCGGACAAGCCACGCCCACGTGACAGCTTTTAGCATTGGCCGTCATAGCAAGCGCCCTCAACATCTACCCCAATGGGTTACAGCCCTATACATTAAGCACAATTACTCAATACAATAAATGATAGCGCACCTAAAAAATAAAAAGATTTTTTAATTCTCATTTAGTTGCAATTAAACTTGTAGTTTACAATTTGCCACATTATTTACATCAATATTCAACGCACACATGCCAAATTCTTCATCTTCTTTCAATTTCATCTCGATGCTCATGAACAAATGAAGGTGGAAATGCGCCCAACTTCCTGCCAAATCGCGGGAAGAAATTTTGAACTTGTTCCTATATTATCAGGAGCAGGGCAATCACATGCGATTAAACTGCATATCAGCAGAAAGGTATACGATTTGGATGTTTGCACGGAGAAATTTCCCGTTAACCACTTCCCGCTATATATATGTAGGCATACACAGTTCAATTGAATTGACCAGTAGAGTTGGGAATTAAGACTCCGTTTATAATCCCTTGTTTCCTTACGGCACTGGAGAGAGAGAGAGAGAGAGAGAGAAAGAGACCAAGGAGTTCCGATCCGCGACCTCCGGCGGAAGTGATCTCATTAGTAAGGAGGTCACGCGACCAGCGGGTCGGCTTGGGGAGCGAGTCTACTCATTCCACATTCACTCGATTCCGCGTAAAAAAAAAAGAGAATGGGAACTCCGCGCGAGGAGACGAACCACTGACGCAGGAAAACCTCGAAAGTCTCCGACTAATAAAAAGTTTTATCAATGCAGGGACTCGGAGCATATTTCTCCGCAGACGCGAGCCGCGAACAGTGGAAAAACTATTCGTAAAAACACATACTTTGGAAGGAGATACTGGATAAAGTGACAGGAGGGAACTGGGAAGTAAGAGAGAAGATTCTACCGCAAAATCCTCCTGCCCTCTATCACGGCCCGGTATCTATATTTTTACATACGCAGTGACCCTACCTATTAACACAATTTTTCCTTTTTTTTTTCAATCATATGACCTTCCCCTTCCATTTCGTCCATCAAACACATTCATTTTCACAAATATTCATATTTACTCTTACTTGCTTACATTTTTTTTGACAGCGAACATTTCATTTTTAATAATTTCATGAAGTAATCAGAAATTCCATAAAGCAAAACAGAGGAGAACAAAATCTACCGCAAAATGAGGTCCTGCCAAACCTTATACAATTTTCTAACATTGCATGTAACAAATGATGTGGTACGAAGTCACTCGCACGGGTGCATATACACCAGGGTTGAAATTCGCTATGAAAAAATCATTTGACTTGACCGGGATTCGAACCCGGATCTCCCAATTGCCGGTCAGGTGTGTTATCCAGTTACAACACCAAGCCATCTTCCTTCAAGCCGAATTTCGAGGGGGTCGTAATTCGGCTTGAAGGAAGATGGCTTGGTGTTGTAACTGGCTAACACACCTGACCGGTAATTGGGAGATCCGGGTTCGAATCCCGGTCAAGTCAAATGATTTTTTCATAGCGAATTTCAACCCTGGTGCTTCTACAATTTGTCGCCAGGTTTCATTGAGTCAACACCACTCAATCATTGGCTCCGCGACTCATAACATCGGAAAATTTGAGAATAATTTCAAATAAATACGCACATCATTGGCATATATGCACACTATTAACATTCTGGAAAAAAACTCGAGCTCCATCTGATATCAGAGAGTTTTACCTTCATGAGCTCATTTTCTCACTAAATGAACTAAAAATTATCCGGTACTCATTGGGAAAATGAGAGAAACAAGAGGTAAACAAAAAACTTTGCGAGTCTAATTAAAATTCCACTTTCACGAAAAAAAATGTCTGTCAAGAAGCGTTAACTAAGGAGGCTTAAGAGGAGAAAAGCGTTAGCAAAGGAGGCGTTAAGGCTAACGGGGATACTCGTGAAAATGTAAATAAATTGGCGAAACAAGGGATTAATCCGAAACTTATACATGGCACAAAGGGCAGAGGTGAGGGTGGCTGACGGCGAATCAAGGAGGGCAACTATGGCTCGCGGTGCAAGGCAAGGGTGCCCGTTGTCGCCATTACCTTTCAACATTAATGCTGAGGAAATGATAAGACAGGCATTGGAAGAACTTGAGGTTGGAATCAAAGTACGAAGGCACCTCATAAAGACGGGTAGATTCGCGGACGATCAAACGTTGGTGAGTGGATCTTCGAAAGGACCGCAAGCCTTGTAAGATGATTTAGAAATTCAGAGCGGTATATTCGGAATGAAGATAATTAACAAGAAAACAAAAGTAATGAGGTTCTCTAGGACAAAGAAAGCGAAGCTTATGACTAAAGTTGGAGGACACAAACTCGGGCAAGTAGAACAATTTAATCACTTATGGCCGGTTGCAAGAACATTTAGTTATGGAATCAATAGTTATGAGATCCATAAAGTTATAGAACTCATAAATATATTCGGGTTGCATGAATACATCTATTAGTTACTTAACTTATTTACCAATAGTTACTAGCCTCGATTATTTGATCTAATCTTCCACCGCCGGATAAAAGTTATGAAAGTTTAGCCTATGAATAATTTATAATGCACATTATAATTAGTCAGTAAGAGTAAACAAACTGGTGACTTGTCTCAAAACAACTCTATAATCAAGCAATTAAGACTCCAAGCGGTTCATTTCGCATCCGCCATCTTGTCTACTTATGAGACTCATAACTCCATGCCATAAGTTATGAGACGAATGAATTTATTGAATGTTTGTGCAACACTTATTGAATGGTTGTCATGGCTTATGGGTCCCATAACTTTACGGAATACATATGTTACGTTCCTGCTACTGGCCATTAGGCAGTAAGCTTGAAGAAAATGGGCATAGTGCTAAGACATACGGATAGGAATAGCGCTAGCTAAGGAGGCGTTTAGTAATACAAGAGAGTTTGATACGGGGACAATGGGTAAGGATGAAAAGAAGAGGCTGGTGAAGAGCTTGATAAGGAGCGTAGCGTTGTATGGTGCAGACATGTGGACCCTCAGGAAGGAGGACGAGAATAGGCTGCAGACATTTGAGATGTGGGTGTGGAGAAGGATGGAGACGGGGAAGAAGAGTAACGAGGAAGTGCTTGAGATGGTGGGCGAGGAAAGGAAACTTATGAATAAAGTCCAGGATAGGCAGGGTAGGTGGGTGGAGGATGAAATAAGGGGCTATGGGTTACTCAAGAGTGTGATAGAGGGAAGGATGTTGGGCAAGCTTGGAAGGGGAAGGAGGAGAATATGTTTGGACGGGATGAAGAAGGCTACATCGTGTACTGAGGCAAAAAAGGAAATAATAGATTCATATAGAATAGAATAGAAAATAGTCTTTATTGTTCTGGGACTTTAAGTCCCTTGGAACATAGAAAAGAAATAAATACATGCCATAACATAAAAGATCACAAAAAACTAAGCAATTTTACATGGGTAATCAGTCATGTTTCTCTTGAACATCGAAATTGTCATAGAGGTTCTAACATTTACAGGTAAACAATTCCATAACTTGCAGGAGGAAATTAGGAAAGAGTGCTCAAATAATAAGGTATGGAATTTAGGGACTAAAAAGAACTCAGTGACACGAGTTGATCTTTTTCCTGTATCTACATTACATATAAAATTTTCATACAAATAGGTGGGGTTTTTGGATTTCAGGACCTTGAACACGTAGAAAGCCTTTTGCAGTTTTCGGCGTTTATCGAATTTCAGCCATTTAATTTTTTCGTAATAAGGCGTGACGTGTGTGTATGTGTGTATGTGTGTGTGTGTATATATATATATATATATATATATATATATATATATATATATATATATATATATATATATATATATGACCCTGGATATATAGGACTATGGAAGTGTATAACACAGGGAGGAGATTCTCTGACTCCCAACATAATCAACCTTTTACCGGTAGAATACTTTTTTTTTTAATTATCAAAGCTCATAAAGGGAAACATACACGTAACATCTCACTCCATTTTATTTCTCCACTCATAAATAAATGAAGGTGGAATTTTGCCCAACTTAGCTGCCATATCAGTAGAAAAAATTTGAACGTGTTCTAAGTTTTAAAGGAGCAGGGAAATCATACCCGATTCTATCGAATGTCAGCTTAGGGCATACGATTTGTATGTTAATTTGGAGCAATTTACCGATTAACTCTTCCCGCGCAAACTCTGGCGCCAGAAATTTCACTGAGTGTACAGAGTTAAAATATCAGACATCCGAAGAGAGGGTAAAAAAAGTCGCTTTTTGGGCGAGGAATTTCCTATTTTAAAAAATGGACCCGTTTTTTTTCTTTCGTGTTAGACAAAGGATGACGGAAAGCCGGGGCATTGGGATTAATTAACCATTCTCGCGATTCCCAGGGATTTCCGTCGTTTGTATCCGAATGGCTGCGTGCGTATTATAAGGCTTCCTCCATTTCCCCTCGTAACCCAGACGAAGCTGTGACAATAGGAGTGCTCCGAGTCTGTCTTTTCTTTACATAATGAGAATTCTTCGAAAAAATAACAAAGGTGAAAGTATTTACGCAACACTCCTCCGATTCCATTCGTCCTCTCGTAGAAGAAGAAGCATGCAGAGTTTCACCAGATAAAAAATATGTCTTGGTTAAGACTCTTTTGATTCAAAAACGTTTAATAGCCAGTTGCAGGAACGTAACATATGTATTCCATAAAGTTATGGGACCCATAAGCCATGACAACCATTCAATAAGTGTTGCACAAACATTCAATAAATTCATTGGTCTCATAACTTATGGCATGGAGTTATGAGTTCCATAAGTAGACAAGATGGTGGATGTGCAATGAACCGCTTGGAGACTTAATTACTTGATAAAAGAGTTGTTTTGAGACAAGTGACCAGTTTGTTTACTCTTACTGACTAATTATAATGTGCATTATAAATTATTCATAGGCTAAACTTTCATAACTTTTATCCGGCGGTGGAAGATTAGATCAAATATTCGAAGCTAGTAACTATTGGTAAATAAGTAAAATAACTAATAGATGTATTCATGCAACCTGAATATATTTATGAGTTCTATAACTTTATGGATCCCATAACTATTGATTCCATAACTAAATTTTCTTGCAACCGGCCATAAGGGAATGAATTGCAAGGAAAGTAAGCAAGTTACATACTAATTATTTTGCGTCTAAAATTCCGGACAACTTATACAAGATTATTATTATTATTATGTATTCTACCGGTAAAGGTAGTTTTTGTTGAGTGTCAGAGAATCTGCTCCCGGCCTTTTACACATTCCGGGGCCTACCTCCCTCTAATACGATAATAATATCCTTTTTCGCCTCTGCATAAGAGCTACCCTTCTTCATCCCGTCCATGAAACCTATTCTCTCTCTTCCCCTTCCCCGCTTGCCCAACATCCTTCCCTCTATCACACTCTTCAGCAAACCATCACCCTTCATTACCTCCTCCAGCCATCTACCCTGCCTTTCCCGGATTTCATTCAAAAGTTTCCTTTCCTCGCCCACCATCTCCAGCACTGCCTCGTTAGTCTTCCTTTCCGTCCATCTAACCTTCTCCAACCTTCTCCACACCCACATCTCAAATGCCTGCAGCCTATTCTCGTCCTCCTTTCTCAGGGTCCACGTTTCTGCCCCATACAACGCCACGCGAGTTTTTTTTACAAGATAAGACTCCATAATATAAGACGAAACTATAATAAGACGTCATTTCATTCGATTCAAGATATGAATTCAGATGGTGGTAAACACCTAAAATTCTCAAAATAGGAAGGCGCCATGATGTATTTCCACAATATGCTGAAACCTGCCGTTGTCAAAACATTTAAGCTGGTATTTATAGTCCTCAGTAATTACATATTCGTTCCAATCTATGACTACACATCTCATAAATTATTATTTCCTACTTATTACCTATTATTTCCTACTTATTACCTATTATTATTACCTATTATTTCATAGTCGTTGAAGTATCAATGATACATCACATCATCAACGTTTTCCGAAATACAAAATGACTGTTTGTTAATTTTTCCGTACCAACACCTTCATTAACACCAGGGTTGAAATTCGCTATGAAAAAATCATTTGACTTGACCGGGAAAAAAAACCTTCATTAACGTTGAATAATCAACAGAAGTGATGCTAATGAGAACACAGTTATTTCATTTTTAACGAAAAAACATTGAAATAAGTTTTTTAATTCCCTTTATGATTTGCAACACACAAAAGTATATCCTCCACTTGAATAAAAGTAGATCGTTAATCATAAGATGTGTTGCTGATTCAATTTCTGATACAATGCGGCTTCAATTTTATCTCACTACCCTCAAATAATCAATAATTCGATATGTAATCTACCAATTATGGATTATACTAGGAGTGGAAACGGATTAGGACGAGTACTGTCCAAAAGTACAATGATTACAATGAGGAGGCAGGCTCTTACGGCTGGACAAACAACAAAATTAAGGGAGTCTCCAATAGCCCTAAACAATTGGCACCACTAGTCAAAACTCACCAACCTAGCTGTGTTGGTTTGCTGGAAGGGAATTCCACAGCAGAGACCAACCCCAGCCTCTCCACCAGAATACCCTCCTGTGGTGGTTTACGGGAAGGTTACTTCCTCGCCAGTGACGCCAATACCGACGCAAACACTAATTCGGTTGTGAAATGGCCTCGGTGAAATGGTCTGGACGTTTACATCTTGGCGCCTTCCTATTTTGAGAATTATAGGTGTATACCACCAATAGAGGAATTTGCCTACTTGGGAAGCAGAATAACAAGAGATGGTAGAAGCCAGAAATAAATTGTAAGGAGAATACATCAGGCCAAAATTGCATTTATCTTAGAAAGAACCTACTCACCAGCAAGAACATTAGTTTGGAAATAAGGAAACAGATGATGAAAGCATTTGTTTGGAGTGTGGCCCTATACGGGAGCGAAACATGGGTAGTAAGAAAACAAGAGAGAAGGCGGCTAGAAGCCCTGGATATGTGGCTCTACAGAAGGATGTTGAAGCTCAGCTGGAAAGATAGAGTCACGAATGAAGAGGTACTGAAAAGAGTTCAATCCCTGTGGAGGCATATCCAAACAAGAAGAGACAAACTCGTAGGGCACATTCTAAGACACGACAACATCGTTAGAACTATAGCAGAAGGAGCTATAGAGGGAAGGAATCGCCGGGGACGACTAAGGATGTCATTCATGCAGCAGATTGTGAATGATATGGGTTGCACCACATACACAGAAATGAAGAGAAAAGCAGACAGAAGAGAGGAATGGCGTACTGCTGCAAACCAACCCCAGGGTTGAACACTGAAGAAGAAGACCATCATCTGAATTTATATCTTGAATCGAATGAAATGACGTCTCATTATTGCTTCGTCTTAAATCATGGAGTCTTGTTTTGTTTAAGTCGTCCGGACTTTCAGACATAAAATAATTAGTATGCGTCTGTGTTGGTCACTGGCGAGGAAGTAACTTTCCCGTACACCACCGCAGGAGGATATTCTGGTTGAGAGGCTGGGGTTGGTCTCTGCTGTGGAATTCCCTTCCCGGAAAATCAACACAGTAAGGTTAGTGATTTTTGACGAGTGGTGCTAATTGTTTGCGGCTATTGGAGACTCCCTTTGTTTTGTTACTGTCCACAAACCTTCCAATCAACTGGTAGAATACTTAAACGCAAATAGTGCTGTTATCCAACGCTGATTCGTTCAAATACAAGCACGTATACACGTGTGGCACAAGCGTATAGCGGCGTGGATCCGCAAGTGCCTTGGTTTTTTCAGTGGCCTAGTGTTCTAATGTAGGACGTAATAACTCTTGACAGGAAACTTAAGGAAGCAAACGTTAATAAACTTAATTTTTAAAAATTAAATTAACTTCATTCGGGACGCGAGTATGTAAAATTAATGGTTGAAGGCGTAACTTTGTGGAAGCTTACCGCAGCAATGACGAAAAAATTTCGTAGTAAATTCCACGCTTAACTTTTTTTTATTACTGACCTAGGTTTAGATTGGCTAGCCTAGGTTTCGATTGCCTTGAAAATGATTGCTAAACAATCGAAACCTTGGTCGGTGATAAAAAATTTTAAGCGTGGAATTTACTAAGAAACTTTTTCGTCAAGTAGGCGATCATATGCTGGAAAGTACCCTAAATTCTCATGTATAACGCGCGTTTTATGCATGGTTTTTTTTGCAAAATTTTCGAAGCGATATGATGCGCATTATACATAAGGTGAACGAGTGCGCGTTATGCATAAGAATTACTGGGTAGGTACTTCATAAAAAATATCTTTAAGCATTCAAATATAAAATCAGTGAAATGATGATATTGCTGAAACCTATCAGTTTCCTTCTTTCTGTTCCAAGCCTATCTTTGTTCATATTTTCTGGCATAAACTAGGTACAATGCGATTCAAAAATTAAATGTAAATCTACTTATAGGCCACCATTATTCAAATTAAAACTGATTCATATCGAAGGCCATATTCGAAGTTAATAGTTTACAAATTTATACGCACTTACAAACCTATTTTATTTTTAAATGCGACAACGAATTTCAAAACATTCACGTAAGAAATGAAACATCACCAATTCTTCAAAAAATGTATTCCTGCTCGATCATGAACTAACAATTCCATCAAAATATTCTGATTCACCATCACATTTAATACCGTAATCATCCAAGTTTTTTAACAATGAGTCTGGTAAATTTTCTTGAAGCAAAACATCGCCTTCATCAGATGATGAGTCGTATAACCCTCCATCCACCCCATCAATATCACGGGAATAAATTCCTGATACCCTGAAACCATTCAATATGCATTCACGGGTTACATCGGCCCAACTTCCTACAATCCACAGATTACAGATTTCAGCATAAGAAGCTCGCAGCATCCTTCCAGATTTCGTATAGTTGCAGAAACCATCTACCATCAACTTTTCCCATTTCCTCCGCATTTTCGATTTAAAATATCTGTTTACGGAGATGTCCAATGGCTGCAGCTTTTTTGTTAGACCTCCAGGAATGACTGCAATCTTGGAATTTTTTTCAGTAAAGCTTGGGAATCGTTTGCTGTGTGTGGTCTTGCTGAATCCAATACAAGCAGCGAATTTGGATAAAAAAATGAGCCCTTCCTTTTTCCCCACACCTCAGTTAACCATGTTCTCAGCATATCGCAGTTCATCCAGCCCTTTGGATTTACGCACACAATAATTCCTTTCATAAATTCCCCTTTGGGGATTGTTTTTCGATTAAATGTCGCCATTGGGGGAAGCTTTCTTCCATCAGCCATCACTGCTCGCACAACAGTGAAGCAACATTTTTCAGATCCAGTGGTGTGCCTTTAACATCAACAGTAAACTTTGTTCTAATGTAGGACGCAATAACTCTGGACAGGAAACTTAAGGAAGCAAACGCTAATAAACTTAATTTTTAAAAATTAAATTAACTTCCTTCGGGACGCGAATATGTAAAATTAATGGTTGGAGGCGTGTATAGGTATATGTAACTTTAATATATCCACTCTCAGTGTCCCTATCAAATGCTAGCTATATTACTTCCTGGTATCTACTCTTACGTACCTTCCTCTTTATTTGGTCCATGAACTTATTCCTGGGTCTTCCTCTGTGGGCTTTTCCCTCTATTTTGCCTCGAATTATGTTCTTCACAGATCCATTGTGTCTCAGGGTGTGTCCAATCTATCTGGTTCTTCTTTTTTCTATGGTGTTCCATATAGTCCTATCCACTATTTCCACTATATCCACAATTTCTCCGTTATATCCACTAGTTCCCTCGAATGTTCTTAGAGGGTGCTCTTATTTACTTATCACTATCACCTGAAGAATCAAAGAAATCAGAAACTCCTCACGCCCACCTCTGATTCGGAGATTTCTTTTTAATTTCTTGTAATACTATTACATCTCATTAAGTTAGCTCCCAGTTTTTATTTTTGAACTCTTTGTAAGGAAATTAACAAAAAAACCCAATTATTGTATTTATAGAAAATGTGTTTACTCCGCACACGTGTAAGAATTTCTATTTTTTTCCATTCTCGTGATTCACTCAGTGATGACCTCATCCATGTTTCCAATCTGGCTTGATTCAACGCCATTCTTTGCCTGCCCAAAAAATAAATTGAATCTTCCACTTTCAGTTTCCAATTTTATGGTAACTTTTGTCCGATAGAAGTAATCGCTCGCACCGTCAACCTATGTCAATAATGGAATTATTTCCCTGATTTGATTTTTTACTTTACTGGCAGTGAAATTAATACAATAGCTACAACAATATGTTACTTTTTCATCCCTTGCGTAATTGCTTTGGATTTTCCTCTGACTTAATGAAAAAAATGCGAATTTCAATGGTTCCAAGAATATGAATTTCAGTAGTCAAGGTTCTGCGGGTGTCGTGCGAGTAATATATGAGTGCGCGTTATACTTGAAATTTTGGAGACATGCGGATAACAGCCAGAGGTTGACCTGCGCGTTATGCATGAGTGCGCGTTATACTTGGGAATTCAGGGTAGATTGTCCTCGTCATTGCTGCTTCCGGAGTAATTGAAGCAGTTAGTCTTGGTGACTTGTATTTTCTTCGAAATTCTTTTCTTCGAATCTTTCTTCTTCTGTTTTAGAAATTGTTAACATACGTCATCGCGGATATAGCGTCCCCGTGAAGTAGTTACTTCTGAAGTGCAACTCCAGAATCACGAGATGATTTATTAAAATCTAACTGGAAGTGAATGTCTTTAACAAAAAAGTTGTGGCTGAAGACGTTATCAAAGCGGGAATTTTGAAGAAAGTAATAGAGGGGAGAATAATGGAGAAAAGGGGAAGAGGAAGGAAGAGGATAGGAATTCTGAACGAAATGAGGAGGAGACGATATGAGGGTTTTAAGAGGGATCAAATGCCGGGTAATCCATAGAAGCCAAAACGGATCGAAGCACCAGAAGGATAAAAACGGTGCAAAACCTACCAATCAGCTGGTAGAATATTCACATGAATAAAAACGAATTGTCTTTCTTTTCCATCCTCTGTGATACCCGGCCTCCTCATCTCCATCACAGGCTTCAGCAACCTTTGGCCACTCGTTACCGTACCAACCACCGACGCTGTCTCCTCCTACCCATTATGCATGATGTAAATATTGATGTTCTTATTTATGCATGATATTTTCAATCTGTAGTAGAAGTCTTTGTATCCCTTGCATGTTGGAACGATTGACGATAGAATGTTTCTTGGGTATTAGATTTTTAATTGGCGCTTTGCATGTGTGGTACGCGGGTTTTAATGTAATGTCGGTGTTCTACCATATCATTCATGCATGCCTGGTGCGAAAGCACCCCCTGCCACACACCCTTTGGGTGGCTTGCAGGGTATGACGTAGATGTAGATATACCCTCTTCATCAAGTTTTCTCACCTCATCCCCCAACCCTATCAGGCAATTTCTCGTGAGTCTATTTTCCTCTGCACTCCCATGGAAAATCAGAAAGGAGGACAAACGAAGCTTCGCAAAAAAGGGAAAGGTCACAAGTACATAGAAAATTGCTGGCAGACGTAAACCTAAAAAAGTCTGATAGAATGGATGTAGATGGGGGCACTGAGAGTATTTAATTACCACATAACCCCACTTTTCAAACAGGATATCGATTCCTTGGGCGCAGTTCTAACACTGCCATGTACCAAACCGAGCCGCGCGTGAAAACCCGCCGATTCCGCTCCGTGTATAGCCTGTGGTTTCCCCCCTGGGGAGAGAACCCGGTAGGTACCCACAAAATCAAACAGGTGGGGATGTATCAAGGATCCTGTGGTCAGTAAAACCGGAGGAACAACCCAACAAGCTTCCATGACGCATCCGCCCGGATGTTTGCACTCGCCGGTGGACGGGATACGACGGGAGAAAGGAAGCGTGTATTTGTTAAGTCAATGAGGAGAAAAAGAAATTTGATCGGCTGGCATCAAACGAAGTAGCAAAGAGGGTGCGTGGTGAGCGAATAGGTTTTAAATGGAGTACGAGCGTCCGAGGCAATAACTGGGGCCAAGAGTATCCGGTTGCATTCGCGCCGCGTATTCAGAAGCAGTCATCAATCCGAAGATTGGTTAGCAATCCACTGCTTTCCAATCCACTCTCTGCCAACCGCTTCATCCCCACGTTTTTTTTCACTTTCAAATTCTCCATGATTTGCCTGACATTACGAAGTAGGACTAGTTTCAGACATAGATCGAATACAGCAGTGGGCAGCTAGATTTGATAAAAATTGCTACGATGAACATAGCAGTGTTACTAAATTTTTTAGGGAATTAGGACGGGAACCTCTATCTGATCGAAGGGAAAAATATAGGTTAAAGTGAAGTTTGATGTAGACTATTTCTTGAAGGACGTTCAAAATATTTTGCTAGAGTAAAACTATTATGGTAGAAACGATCACAGGAATAAGATCAAGGAAATAGACTGCAGGACCGATAGATTTCAAATGTCATTTTTTTCCACGAGATTAAGGAAATAGACTGCAGAACCGATAGATTTCAAATGTCATTTTTTTCCACGAGATTAAGGAAATGGACTGCAGAACCGATAGATCTCAAACGTCATTTTTTTCCGCGAGATTAAGGAAATAGACTGCAGGACCGATAGATTTCAAATGTCATTTTTTTCCACGAGATTAAGGAAATAGACTGCAGGACCGATAGATTTCAAACGTCATTTTTTTCCACGAGATTAAGGAAATAGACTGCAGAACCGATAGATTTCAAATGTCATTTTTTTCCACGAGATTAAGGAAATAGACTGCAGAACCGATAGATTTCAAATGTCATTTTTTTCCACGAGATTAAGGAAATAGACTGCAGAACCGATAGATTTCAAATGTCATTTTTTTCCACGAGATTAAGAAAATAGACTGCAGAACCGATAAGTTTCAAATGCCATTTTTTTCCACGAGATTAAGGAAATAGACTGCAGGACCGATAGATTTCAAATGTCATTTTTTTCCACGAGATTAAGGAAATAGACTGCAGGACCGATAGATTTAAAATGACATTTTTTTCCACGAGATTAAGGAAATAGACTGCAGGACCGATAGATTTCAAATGTCATTTTTTTTCCACGAGATTAAGGAAATAGACTGCAGGACCGATAGATTTCAAACGTCATTTTTTTCCACGAGATTAAGGAAATAGACTGCATAACCGATAGATTTCAAATGTCATTTTTTTCCACGAGATTAAGGAAATAGACTGCAGGACCGATAGATTTCAAACGTCATTTTTTTCCACGAGATTAAGGAAATAGACTGCAGAACCGATAGATTTCAAATGTCATTTTTTTCCACGAGATTAAGGAAATAGACTGCAGAACCGATAGATTTCAAATGTCATTTTTTTCCACGAGATTAAGGAAATAGACTGCAGAACCGATAGATTTCAAATGTCATTTTTTTCCACGAGATTAAGAAAATAGACTGCAGAACCGATAAGTTTCAAATGCCATTTTTTTCCACGAGATTAAGGAAATAGACTGCAGGACCGATAGATTTCAAATGTCATTTTTTTCCACGAGATTAAGGAAATAGACTGCAGGACCGATAGATTTAAAATGACATTTTTTTCCACGAGATTAAGGAAATAGACTGCAGGACCGATAGATTTCAAATGTCATTTTTTTCCAAGGTGGGTGGGTTTTGAAAGAGGACGCATCGGTAGCTTAACTGGCTAAAGCACTCGGCCGGAAATCGAGGGATCCGGGTTCGAATTCCGGTCAAGGCGAATGATTTTTTTCTCTGTGGAAATTCGCACATTTGTGCATTGCGGGTGACTCCGTAAAAGTGAAACTCCGTGGCTAGTCCCGGATAGCTTAAAAATTTATCTTAATATGATTATCAAATACTAACCTCGCATGCAATCTCCGGCATGATAAACTCTTGCATGTCTTAGTACCTTATAGTGCTATTTATTTGTCGCATTAGTAATAATAACCGGTAGTTATATCTTGAGTAGTGTACTGAATGGTAGCATGTTCTTCTACGTATCACTCTCCTGGTTTCTGGTCTGATCGCTTATTGTTGTCCTTGCTGCTTTTGGCCTGCACCTGGTATTCGGGGGAACGTGCGCGGCTCTGATTTAATCTGGGATACGTGCTGCATGCCCGATGTGGAATCACCCCGTCCACACACCCAAGTGGTGGCTTGAAGGGTATTTTTTAGATGTCGATGTAAATATATTTCTATCCCTGGTCCTCATCCGCAATTCTTCCCGTCCATTCCTTCTTCCATTTTTTTAAAAGTATTCCACCAACTTATTCATAAGTTCTTAGTGTTTATCCTAATACGTTTTCACTCCTATTGATGGCCCACCTTAAGAACATTACCCTATCCTATATTATTACTGTATATAACCCTTTCATTTCAGTTTTCTACCAGCCAATAGGTATTTGGGTAGTAACTATTCTAACGTCGTAGTTTAAGGCATAACGTTCCGCTTTCCCTCCCAATCGTGATCCGCCATTAGATCATTCTTGAGTTCCTCATGTCGTCTCCCTCTTCTTATTTCGTCCAGAATTCCCATCCCCTTTCTTCCTCTTCCACGCTTCCCCAGGGTTCTATCCTCTGTTGCCCTCTTTTCGCGTTCCCTCTCTGTTCAAAACGTCCTCCATTCCTCTCTTTTGCCTCCTCCTCCGAATCTCTGTCACCAGCTTCCTATCCTCCGTTTCTACTTCTACGGTGAGTTTGTCCTCAGACAGGTTCCAGTTGAACTGCTCCCTACATGGTCGTCTACCTCAGCTCTTCGTAACTCCTTCCATTCATAACATCGTCAATTCATTCGTCTTCCTCTTCTCTCCTTCCCTCCATCTTTCCTTCTAATATTCTTTTCGGATGGCAATCATTCCTCAGGACGTGCTCCATCAAGTTCGCCTTCCTCTTTCTCATTGTTCTCAAAATATTCTCATTAATTCTTGCCAGCACTTCCTTATTCCTCATTTCATGATTCCAATTTTCATCAGCCTTTTCTTTACGTCTCTACTCAGGCCCTCCTCATCCATTCCCTCATTGAAAATTCTTCTTAACCCTTTGAGTGCGGCATGACGTGTTCTCACGTCATGGTTGTCTTTGCGCTGGTGCTGAAGACGTCATATCACGCCATGTGATGTGACGTCTGTGACTGTGAGTGTTCCAGCTTTCACTAGGGGGCCTAGTGAAAGTTCCCTGGTGAAAGCTGGATCACTCACGGTACCCTTGACGTGATATAACGTCATCAGCACCAGCCCAAAGAAAACCATGACGTGATATCACGTCATGCCGCACTCAAAGGGTTAAGCCATGGAAAATGTACATCTTATGTCTCTACCACTAATTGTAAGCCCATCCTCCTCCAAAATATTATCCTAACTTCTCTTGGGTTTTTTCAAGGACGCCCAATAGGGACCATTCTCTACTATCACGACCGCGTTGTCTATGAAGGCGAAATAATAGAAGTTTCACTTCTGACCACAGGCTGCGCTGCTCTCTGTTGGACCTCTATCTGCAGGTACTAGTTCAAACTTTTCGTATTTTCGCGATTTCATTTTCAACGCCCGAACGGAGCCATGATGAGTCACGCTTTATGTAATACTTTTAGGCATTTGATAATAGTTTAATATACTTTTGGTGCCAAAATAAGCCTTTAGTTGCACAACAATACTACCTATTGGCAAGTTAGGAACCCTATCAACTAGACCAATAACTTGCGGATCAACGTTGTAAACCAGCACGCGTTACATTACGCATCGTAAACTCATTGTTACTCTCACCCGCCTCGCCAGGGCATCACGACAATCAAGTTACAGAGAATGCGAATATAAGAGAATGCGAATAGAGAATAAAGAATACTGTATTCCTGTGACGTTTTTGAGTCTTTTGAGATAAGTTTTCTTCCAAGAAAATGACACATTTGCATACTCATTTATTTAAGTAACATCACCTGCCGCACGTTAATGATAGTCGCGTTTTCATTATCTTCATTTGTCATTTCCGGTTTCCGCTCGCGATACCAGCGCTACCACCGTAAAGTGACTGCGTAAGGAACTACGGATTACCACGGTGCGAACGTGCGTTCACATTACAAATTCAGCCAACTGTCGTACGGACCATCTTACGTGCGTTAGTAACAAGATCGGAAGCACTGCTCGGAAGCCCCCTACCGGTGACCCTATATTTTAGTAAAAGACGATCGATTGCGCATCAATTGTAACGTTAACAGAGGTAGATGAAGAGGGCGCTAGTTATGGTATCGAATTTCAGAAGCTTTAACATGTGTGTGGCCTGCACGCCATCTTTGTTAACCCGATTTTCCTTTAGCGCTTACTGGGTGACACACTAATTTTACAATTTCACTGTTTTCCATCAACAACTTACAATAACTTCACCATGCATTTACATCATGTATATGCGTTCTCCTAACATGTCTATTTTATTTATTAAAATTAATAATAATTCTCATTCCCGTTGAAAACTTCGGTGAAATCAAGCATAATCCATAGCACTAAGTTACCAGTATATTTTACAAGAATTACTTAACTTACTCTAAATCAGCATGTACATACTTATTTAGAGTGGATTCTCTAAAATATTTTGTTTATTTGTTAAATTTAAACAATCCGCATTCCCGGAGAAAACTATCGCAAAATCGAGGAGAATCAATAAAACAAAGTAACAAATATACATGTAAGAGTCACTTGCCTTGAATTTCAAATAGATGGTGGATAATCTTGATTTACAACCACTAATTCATCCATTCCGTCGTGCTATCCATAGGAAAGGGTAGGGAGAACCAATATGGCCGTTATCCATGTTGTCAGGCTACCGTTTGGTGACGTAACGCCCTCATCATCTACCTCAATGGTCGCGACTTTACGTGAGCTCTAGTTATTTTGTTATAATAGGCTGAGGTGGAGTCGCGAACACTTTTTCGTTTGTCTTCCTATAGCACATGAGGGACCGTAGAAGTGCACCCTCTGATCCTTTTCTCGTAAAAAAAATGAAAAACACACCGGAAGAAGTCCGCGGTGCGAGCTTTCCCCGCGACACGGCGACACCGGCGTCGGGGCCACTCGCCCGCAAGCCGGTAGCGCCGCAGTCTCGGCCGCTTAGCGAAGCCCCCGGGAGGGATGTGAAGCGGATGAGGTGGAAAGGGTGAAATTTTCTGGGGCGCGTATAACAGTAAACTCGACATAATGCGACGACCTTGCAAAGATTCCCATTCTCTCTCTCTCTCTGCCCCCCCCCTCTCTTTCTCCGCGGGGGCTAAAAACTTTCGTTACAGCGGGGAGGGGAGGAGATGGTGGGTAGCCTCCTGCATCATTCCATGCCCTCATACTTTTGAGACACGTGCGAGAGGAGTGGTAGGAGGCCGTAAGTATGCTAATGAGGAGGGAGAGACTAGTGGACGGCGTTAAAGTGGACGTGGTAGGCATTAAAAAAAAAAAGGCATGGGATATTTAAATACACTCATGCGAGATCCCCGTGAGTTTTCGTTCATCATCTGCAGATTTCCGTTCCACCGAGAACTAAAAAAAATGTAAATTTTCCATATTACGATGCCTAGAGATAAATCTGCCCTTTATAAGATTCATTCATAAGTGAAGCCAGAGCCACTTTTAACCCTTTCACCGCGATATACTTTTAATTGTACGCCTAAGCAATTGAGAAATTTAAAAAGAATGGCAGAAATTAAAAAAAGTATCAAGGAGTGGTTAATTAATGATATTGTGACTCTGTAATCCCTTAAAACTAAGCACTATATTTATGAATATGTTACATTACTGTGATCATTTGTGGATTTTTTTTACTTATATCATTGCAATATTATGTTATACTATGGCAAATGTATTCATGTTACAGGTTTTTTAAGTTTTTCTTTCTTTTTCTTCTCCAATGAGATGTGTTTTGTGTTCAGTTTTATGTATGTTAATATTATTTTCCACTATGTAACATGCCGCTGGTATGAATACTATGGAACCTTCTGACAAGCCATGTGGCTTAGAAGGTCCTGATTAAAAAAATGCAATAAAGGCAAATTGATGTTGCAAAAAAAAAAAATAGTCGACAAAAGTCGATCTGCAAACATTTGTTCTTCGCCGCGATGATCGACTTTAGTCCACGACCCTGAAATTACTTTTTCTTTGGCCGCGACAGACGCCCGAAGTCTCTCATGCTACGTCCCCGAATTTGAACGCGGCAGTGGCGATCTCTGGTGCGGTATAATTGAACCAAGTGAACATGAAGGATACGAATACGAAGAAAATAATACGAATATGACTTTCGTTTTTTTTATTGTAAAATGACATTTTCTAAGAACGCTTGTTGAAAACCAGACACGCTGTGAAAGGGTTAAAAATGCCGCCACTAACGGGCAATTTCTTTCCTCTTTGATGCTGAAAGTGTGACCAACCAGCTGGAATTCGATCCCTTCATCTTTCAACTACCCACCTTCGGCGTTTGTATTTTTCCCTTAAAAAAAAGGGTTCGCTTTCTTTTCCCATTTCATTACCTCTTCGCTTTTGAATAACCTGATTGAAAGTAGCCTAATTGGAAAAGTTAACCAATTTACATCTTCCGTCGTCATAATTCACCAAGCATTTTTGGACTATACCACAAAACATTGTTTGTTTAATAGCTTTTATGCCACATCTTCATTTGAACTCCAGAACGCAAATTCAGTCGTTCGGTCTCCACTTCTCCAAACTTCTTACCCCGCGAAACAGCAATAACGCGCTGTTGAAATGGTGTTTATATAACAACTTACACAACACAACAACGGGTTTACTTTCAGTTTAAACGACAACAGCTCACAGAACTGATCAATAAACAGAATAATTTACGATCCGTATTGCAATACGCTTCTGTACGGGATTGTCTGTGATAGAAGGCACTATTAGAACTGGGGTATTAAATAACTGTTTACACGCGATTTGAATAATAAGTTCCCATTGAGGCACACAATGGTATAGAGGCAATCTCGATTGGTCTACAGGTAGCTCTGGCGCATGCGCTTAACGGTATTTTATTGAACTTACACGTATTGCTGTTTTGGTTTCATTGTCTTTACCTCATGGCGAAACACGTATTAAGGACTGTCCCCAGGTGATTTTGTGTGCTTGTGAGTGTGCTTGCGTAAATAACCGGGCATCCTTAGCGGGGTCTCATTAGCCCTGTGAAGGATCCCAGGTTATAACCCAAACATCCTTAGCGGGGTCCCATAAGCCCTTGCAAAGGATCGTATTTGGTTGTGTGTGTGCGTCTGTGTTTGGTCCCTGGCGAGGAAGTAACATTCCCGCAAACCAACACAGGGGGGTATTCTTGGTTGAGAGGCTGTGGTTGGTCTCTGCCGTGGTTTCCCAACATACCAACACAGTAAATTTGGTGTTTGTTGACGAAGGGTGCCAATTGTTTACGGCTTTTGGAGATTTTCTCTCTTTTATTTCATTGTCCACTGAAAGATGAAGATAATTGACTAAAAACGATAAATGTTTACCTAAGTTGAAGTCTAAAGCCTACCATCAACTATCATAAAAAAAAACACGATCAACCCATATCCTAAACCTCGAGAGTCAAAAGCAATCGGGCGGGGATCGAAACCTCGATGCACATGCTCCAGGGCAATCACACTAACCACTCCACCACCCTCGCTCTGGCCATCTCACTCTTGCTCGACTTCTAATTCTCATATATGAATAAATCAGGAGTATGTTAGATCTCGGTCACCTGCATCTTTGTACGTGCAATTCCAAAAATCGTCCACCCTGTGGCCCAAAACTAACACATCTATCAAAAAAAATTACCACAAACATGACTCATTCGCTTCATCTCAACTCTGCGCACAGCCAAAGCCCAAATACTGTTGTGTGTGGATGTGGATTGCCGCCCAGTTGTGTAAGCTAGTTCACTGCGTTAGGTCACCAGCCGTGTAAAGATGTAAGTTTTTGGGAGATGAAATAGTGACATGTATTATGGGAGTGTATTTAGTGGAGCTCAATTTTTATTGTGGTCGCTTATTGTGCGCGGTAAGAACGAGTTATTGTACTTATCTGTTCGGCAGTGTATATCTCTTATTTTGTCGCATCTGTCAGACCTAGAGATGTAGTGAGGCGTCATGATAATATTATCTGTGTCGCTCTGAAACACACCAGTTCTGAATTTCTCAAGCAGCAAGCCCGTGTAAATGCTCTAATACTAATAGTTTCTCTAACACTGGAGGCATACCTATTGTGTTAATACTCCTAGTTTCATTTACTTCAATGGGGTATACTTTACTTCGTGTTAGTGACGACTCACTCCCTGCCTTGATTTGACTATTGACCTAAGCCTAGCGTGAAGCCTCCGAGTCTCTAGGGGCTCCCACGTTAATCCCTCTAAAAGCTGTGAGACACTATATGTTCGCTCGTAACAGCTTTAATCAAGCGTCCTGCTTTTCTTTGTATTTTATTAATTTTTTTGGTAAAATGTTTATGACCAGGGTCCCAAATTCTCGCGCCGTATTCGATGTGTTACCTAACCAGAGCGAAGTAGCATCTTTCTTTGATTTTTTCATCCGAGGACCTTATTATTATACGTTTAACAAATCCTGGTTTTATTAAATGCTGTTCCGCATATGTTTTGTATGTTATCCCGTAAGCGCTGTAAGAAAATTAACTTGGACAAAGATGGCGAACTGCCTTCAGCTTCTTGCATTGGCCAGCAATGCAAGTGCCCTCTCCAAACACCTCAACGGGTGATTCGCAAACAACTCCGTTTGAGACAACCTGGATATTCCGCGGATCTTGGGCGCTAACGTGCAATTTCTCCCTTTTTTAGATGCCGGACGCGTGGCCTACCTTTCCGGAAAATGCTTCTTAGGACGTTTACTTCGAGGTCGTGTTGGTTGGGGGAGGGGGGGGGGAGGGGATGGGAGGGGATAGAAGGGGATGGGTGTCGGAGGGGTTGGGGAAAGGTGTGAAAGGTGGAAAGAGCCATCATACGGGAGAAAAGAAGATTCGCTTTTTTTCACCATCGACGTCCAGAGGGGGAGAACGCTCCTCAAAAAAAGTGTGCCGCTCGAGTCCAGGATGCTGTGCCGGACCTCTCCCGCGCCCTTAATCGCCCTCCCTCTCTCTCTCTGCGCCCATCGCCGCCGACTGCCGAGAAATCTCTCCCTTACAATTACTTCTTTTTTTTTTGGCAAACCTTCTCCCGATTTTCGGGATGGCGCGGAAAGGAGGGAGGACACCTTTCACCCCTCTGAATGCAGCTGTCCCACTCCGGGATAGAAGAACTAGGATGGGAATTACTATCAGAACGCAGGTTAAAATTTAGGTTAAACCTTTTAAGTAAATTCGAAAAGAGTTGTTCACAGATGACGTTAGATATATATTGAGAACCCCTGCGTATTATGCTAGGCTTGATCAGATGAACAAGATTAGAGAGATAGATTGTCGTACCGATAGATTAAAAATGTCATTTTTCCCGCGTACCATAAGAGAGAACAATAGGCAGCGTAGCAAAGGGATTGGTAGGTGAAATATAGTTAGAGTAGTCTGTAGTGCATGATGCATGTAATAACAACCAATAATCCCTTCCTTGTTATGTAGATACTAACCATTTAGCTCCATGTGGCCCTATTATCTAGCATATCTCCCTTAAATATCCTACTTGCATGTCAATGGTTAATGTTTGGTGATCTTCACCCCCTGCCACACACCCTCGTGGTGGCTCGCAGGGTAGCACGTAGATGTAGATGTACTATCAGAACGCAGGTTAAAATTTAGGTAAAACCTTTTAAGTAAATTCGAAACAGAGTTGTTCACAGATGACGTTAGATATATATTGAGAACCCCTGCGTATTATGCTAGGCTTGATCAGATTAACAAGATTAGAGAGATAGATTGTCGTACCGATAGATTTAAAATGTCATTTTTCCCGCGTACCATAAGAGAGAACAATAGGCAGCTTAGCAAAGGGATAGGTAGGTGAAATATAGTTAGAGTAGTCTGTAGTGCATGATGCATGTATAAATAACCAATAACCCCTTTCTTATTATGTAGATACTAACCATGTGACCCTATTATCTAGCATGCCTTCATTAAATATCTTAGTTGCATAGTGCATGTTTGTAATAATAATAATAGTGCATGTTTCGTGATCTCCACCCCCTGCCACACACCCTCGTGGTGGCTCGCAGGGTATTACGTAGACGTAGACGGGATGCGGAGTGATTAGAGGGGACGAGACACTGGGCCGTCGTCACGGGAGTCCAACAAGTAGCTCGTTTCGGACGTTAAACCTATTTACCGGTGGCTTCTTTGCCCTGCTATGTGGAGATTTTCAGTATTTTTGGTTTTAATACTACGTTTTCATTAACTCCCTTTCTTGTCCGCCTGTCTGTTCGGTACAAATTTTGGAGTCCATTTTAAAACAACTTCTCGGTGAGCTAGAGACTTGGAACTTTAATCGTGGCTCATAACTGGATAAAAAGGCAATAATATGCAATAATAAATATATAATATAATACCAAACAATAATAATAATAAAATAATGATAAAAGTTAGCACTATGGGAACAAGCGGAGCACAAAATGGAAAAGCCAAATGAAAGAAAAGCAAGATGAAAAAGAAAAAAAATTAGAACAATAAAAAGAAAAAAGATAAAAAAGGTTCCATCGAATGCAATACTATTGACGAATTCATTCGTATTATCCCCTGAACTGTACAATTCTATTGGTAGACAGTTAAAGCAATTTTCCATTTCAGATACGCTTACCTCAATACAGGAAAACAATAATGACTATGACTGGAATAGTAGTGAGATTCTCTAAGACAAAGGCCGTGTTCCAATCCGTAGGGTGTACCCTATGCACTTACGCCCTATCCTGCACTTCACGCACTTTTCTGCTCTTAAGGTAGCCAGCGCCAAGGTCTACCAGTGTCCAATGTCGGAACTATATCAGAACCGCCCCGACCCGTCAGTTGGTCTGTGTATTTCTTCCGCAGGCCGATGAATTGCATTATCCTTTCGTCTGTCCCTAGTATATCAGGAGAACATCCATTAGTCAACCAGAATTGTAATTTATCGCAAGACATCGCATTGGAAATTCATATTATTCACGAAAGGGAAATTCTTAGGGCGCATCGTCATACACTTACCTTCCATGTGCACTAGCGCCCTAGTCATTATGCGCTCTAACGGATTGGAACCGCACTATACGACGTCACATCCGGAAAATGACAATCGAAAAGAGCACATAAGGGTACGAAGTGTGCATCATATCGGATTGGAACACGGCCAAAGAAAGCGAGGCTGGTCAATGAAGTTGGGAGGGCACACAACAAGTCAAGTATAGCATATTACTTACTTGGGCTGCACGCTTGAAGAAAATGGGCATGGTAGGGAAAATATCGGGAGAAAAATAGAGCTATTTAAGGAGGCGTTTGGTTATAGAAGGGAGCTGAGGACGGGGACCTTGAGTAAAAATTTCCACCCTTCTTCTCCCACTCTGTCGCAATGTCCACCCGTCCATCCGCATCCTTTTTAGTTTCATTCATCTTTCCCTCGGCTTCCCTCTGTATTCTGTAAATTGGGTGGCATCGAATACTATGCCTCCACATGTGGGAAGAGGAGAACATTTTTCGAAGTATCTTCATAATTTTATTTCGCAGGATGGACCATCCTTTAAGGGCTTCGCACTTCAGTCTCCTTGCATCCTTAAAGAAGAAAGGACGGAGCGATAAAGAGAGACAGAGAGAGAGAGAAAGACCTCGCTGCCATGGGAACGTCCGAGACCGCTTCCAGCGGGAGGGGCTTAATTGGTCCCCGGGCCCCGGATCGCGTGGGATTTCACGAGAGAGAGAAGGGAGGAAGGCACATTATCGCGAGAGGCGGATCGGGGTAATAAACACTGGCCTCCTCCTAGCCTTAGAAACGGCGAAGCTCCTTACCCTGTCCCTGCCATCGCCGGGTTCAAGGTGATTGCATCTTTTAAGAGGATTGGAGGGATTGAAGGGTTCTCTCCCCGGGTGAATCACCGCTACCATACTTCTACATCTACGTACTACCCGTCCGAATATCCACGCCTGTCTAGCCATTTCCTCAGCAAGTATTCCAACGATTCTACAAAAATTATTAAGAACATGATTACGCCAAAAGTAACTTGTACTTTAGGAAGGTCAGACACGATGACTTAGTGCTAACCTAACACAATGCACGCCTTTCAATGTAAGGAAATCCCACCATACTTTACAATCTATGAAAGAGGAAACAAAATGAACTAATAAAGAAACTGCAACGGAATATATCGGAGTGTAAACGTAGCCTTAGTGCACTTGAAATACATTTCAAAATAATTCGGTGAAAAGTGCACAGATTTTCTCAGAAACATACGTTTCATATTATTTTAATGACTCTTAATGAATATTAATGTATTTGCCAAATGAAAAGCACCATTTGCGTACGATTTTTGCAAAATTATCCACTTTCGAACAGTAAACCGAGGTCATAACAATGCTTTAATTGAGGAAAAAAGTTTAAATATATTTTTTATATCATATGTATCACAATCACAACGTTTACCAATCGATCTCAGATAAGAACGGTTAAGATAGGTTTTGCTAAATGTCAGAGAATCTCCCCTCGGTTTTCTACACTTTCAGGGGCCTAACTACCTCTAGTATATCCTTTTTCGCCTCTGCATACAATCCACCCTTCTTCACCCCGTCGATGAAGCCTATTCTCTTCCTTTCCCTTTCCCGCTTGTCCAACATCGTCCCTCTATCACACTCTTCAGCAACCGGTAGCCTTTTATTACGTCCTTCAGCCACCTACCCTGCCTATTCCGAATTTCATTCAGAAGCTTCCTTTCCTCGCCCACCATCTCCAGCACTTCCTCGTTAGTCTTCCTCTCCGTCCACCTCACCTTCTCCGTCCTTATCCACACCCACATCTCAAATGCCTGAACCTATTCTCGTCCTCCTTTCTGAGGGTCCACGATTAAGCACCATACAACGCTACGCTCCATATCAAGCTCTTCACCAGCTTCTTTTTCACATCCTTACCCAATGCCCCTGTCACCAGCTCCCTTCTTAAACTAAACGCCTCCTCAGCCAGTTCCATTTCCTCCCCTATGTCTAAGCTATAATGTCCCTTTTCTTCTAGCGTACAAAGTCAAATAAATAGATAATGTTTCACTCTCAAAAATGATTTAGCAAAGAAAAAGTTTGGGTATGAGTTACTTAAAAGAGAGATCTGATTAGGAGCCATCCGTTGGTAGGAAAATAAGGTGAGAGGTCCCAGAATTTGAGATGAGCAACATCCAAAGACCCGCCAATCAGCTGTTAGGACTCTCGACGATGAAGGGACCGAAGCAAGAGATTCGGATTCGAAGCACAAAGAGGATTCGCCCATTCGTGACTCAGTTCTGGAGTTCCTGAATGAAAGAATGCGAGATAAAAAATACACAAAGCCCTGGCGACGAGTCCGCTCACTTGGCAACAGCGAGTAAGGGGGAGGAAGAAGAGAGGGTAGCTCATCTGTGACTCTCGGCATGTCTCTTTAAGCTGGGGAGGTGACTGGCTTCCGGCGATCCACGAAGACACACCGTGAGTCTTCGCCCTTCCCACACGAGCGAACTACTGGCGACGTCCTCATGGAGAAGCACTACCGAGCTCAACAGAGGAAGATTTTGTATTTATTTTGCTTAATTTGATTTAAACATCACATCCAGCATGAAGCCATTTTATAGTGATCGTATAACAAACAAAAAAGGACACAAACGTAAAAAATGACGAGAAGAAGGTAACAAATACTAATCCAACATGGGGAGATAGCAAAAAATTACTTCTTTTTTGGGAATGACATATGGCTCGGTTAGCAAAGATGCTGAAAGATATGGTGAAAGGGTCGATGTTTTCAGGAAGGGACTTTCTGAAATTCATCAAGGGAGCAAGGTCGGAGCAGTCAATGGATGAGTTTAGTGTGCTATGGATAAGTTTAAGATCAGTTTTAAGAAAGACGTTATTAGGTCAATTAATGGAGAGTGAGGACAAGACATCATCAGGGGGCAGGGATTTAACATAAGTTGGGGCTGACATCGACCATATAGGGGAACAGCAGGAAGAACAATAGATGTGAAATACGACACGATTCTAATCAATATGTTGGGAAGAATGGGATGGATTTTAAGGTAGTTTGAGCAAAATATCATTTAACCGAGAAACCAATGAATTTGGTTTCATTTTAAAGACAAATATCTCACCCTTCCAAAGATGTCAAAATGGCAGTCCCTTATGCCCCGTTTACATTCCCAGGGTTTGAATGATAGTTTATAAGGCGGTTTAACTAACTTGATTCACACGGCATTCCATTACCCATGTTAAGATGCTGGTGGCCTTTGGTGGAGAGTTAAGAAGGTGATATAGCCCACAGCCCAATAAGCATCGCAAGTCGCATTTCATTTGTTTCCAGGGGAGTCTTGTCGCATATTGTCTCTGCTGATCTCGGCGAACCTCACTGGAACAACAACCTTAAAGCATTGCTGTGACTTGGGTTTACCGCGTGGAATTCGAAATTTAAGCGAAAATCGTCTGTAAATACGTTTTTTATCCGATATAATACATTTACATTAATCAGCGAACTATTATAGTTATAAGAGACTTATGTTTTCTCGTTAATGAGAAAATATGTATAGATGTCATCGAATCATTTCGACATAAAAGATCGCAGGCTTTCCCGGCGAATAATATGAGTAAAATCTTCTCGGGTTTGGCACCGGGTGAGGCTATAAAAGGCCAACGTTTCGACGAGAAACTGTCTCATCGTCATCAGGGCTAAGACTGATTGCCGAGTTAGGTCCATGCCGGGTTTTTATACTTGAGACCTATTGTTGACCGGGCAATTCAAAATTCGAATTTGGTGGAGACAATTCATATTCCAACCGCCGTAAGCGAATTTTGAATTGGCCGGTCAACAATGGGTCTCACGTATAAAAACCCGGCATGGACCTAACTCGGCAATCAGTCTTAAGGCTGGGACACAATCAACGTGTACGTGTAACGTGAGCCGTTAACGGGAATACGCGAAAAGATGGCTGACAGGAAAGTATAGCGAGCGGACACAATCAACGTGTACGGGGATGTACGTGAGATGGGCAACATTCATCTCTCCCCGTGTCCCGTACACGGAAAACCAATCAGAATAGTCCTGAGAATCCGGGAATGGGAGCCATCTGTCGGCAGATACATCCAACTGTTGAAGATTGCTCTTGGCTAAGACAACTTATTTACTTCCACACTTGTTTACACCTGATCTCTTAGGTGCGCCTGCGTTAGTCAATTGTTACTCCGGGCCGCGTTAACGTCGATGGTGACCGCTGACTTGCGTTCTCAGTGTCCCGTTTACGTCTCGCGTCACACGTACACGTTGATTGTGTCCCAGCCTTTAGCCCTGATGATGATGAGAGAGTTTCTCGTCGAAACGTTGGCCTTTAATAGCCTCACCCGGTGCCAAACCCGAGAAGATTTTACTCATTTCGAGATGCATTTCAATGGCCATAAGGCTTATGTTTCAACTCCGGCATAATCCGTAGCAGTTTCTTTATCAGTTAATGTTGTATTATGTAATATAAATTGTAACTTTTGGCGGTATTCCCTAACATTGGAAGGCGTACCTTGTGTTAGATGACCGTCAAGTCATCACGTCTGATCTTCCTTAAGCTCAAGTTACTTTTAGCGTAATCGTAATATTTTTTAAAATAATAATAATAATAATTCTTGATTAATCTCATATTGAAGTACATTGGTCACATAATAAAAGAAATAAAAAGACATACGGACTATCCATTGTACAAAAGATGTAATACACTTCACTCTATATGACAAATACACCTTTGCATTAAAACACATGAAAAAAAGAAGAAAACCTCAAGCAAAGTAAATAGTTTCATGAATATTTTTAAACCTTAGGAGACCCTCTGAGCCACAACAAGCGTTATCATACTAAGGGCATATTGCTAAACCGTTAATATTTCTATTCAGCGTTGTTGTTCCTTAATATATTCTGTATTGTGTCAAATAATTCAAATTTATCAACTTAAATATATTACTCGAGTCAAAAATCTATGTATTTGTCTCATCTCTTTTCCTCATGCACCAAAATTTCCTAGTTACTATGGCTTTCAAAATGCCATGACGAAAAATTTTGCCTTCTCCTGAAATTAGATAATGGGAGAATTCAAAGGCTCTGTAATCGACCATTATACATTCTTTGAGTATCACGAATTTGTCATGTTTTCATTTGTAATGTTCAAAATATATATTTCACAGCGTCAATACTTTGTAAATATTAATAATTAAATATACTCTTATACGACAAAAAGTAACATAACTTATTCCATTAACTCTCTCATCTTCCTCTCACCGAAATGGCTACGTTTGGAAGTAAAGTATCGCTTTCGACTTTTACGAACCTAGGTAACCTGCAGGAAAACTTAGCACACGTATCAAAGGTTGTTGTGGATGATATACGCTCTTTTGGGAGACTGGTTCTCGCACCTCCCTAATTCCGGAACCGAGGGCTGGGGGAGGAGAACTTCGTTTAATTAAGATCTCATGCAAAACTCATTATTTTCTCTTTTCGAGGCTTTAAATTTCCTCCCTCCTGTCCTCAACTCCCTGCCGTACTTCAACGCCATCTCTGGGCAGTTCGCTCGACACCGTTCGCAGGGGGAAGTATGGTTAATATCTTAAGGTGGCTGCCTTCACGGTATGGAATTGAAGGGAGTTATGCTAGGGTCACAATGAGCACTTAAACGTTTAAAGTAAGACCTTTATAATTCGAGGGGCAATTAAGAAGATAAGTGGGGAGCCTTCATCGCGCCGCGCCGTGACCTTTATCCTCCCACGTCCGCGCGCAAAATCCACGCGCGCGAAGAACTGTTTTATTAAAATGTGCAAAATTTGCTGAAATGAGTATAGCTACATCTACGCCCACATACTACCCTATGAACCGCCTCATGGGCGTGTGACGCGGATGGTGGGAGATCTGCCGTGTAAAGATGAAAGTGAAGAGGTTTTGGAAGGAGAAATGTTGACGTGTATTATGTGAGTGGGTTTAGTGGAGCTCACTATGTATTGTGATCGCTTTATTTGCGCGGAAAGAACAAGTTCTTGTACCTATTTGTTCTGCAAATATCTTTCGTATTTTATCGCTACTGTGAGACCTAGAGATGTTGTATGGCGTGGTGATAACATTCTGTGTTGCTCTGAAACACACCCGTTCTGAATTTCTCAAGCAACCTAAGCCTAGCGTGTAGTAACCGAGTCTCTAGAGGCTCCCAACTTAACCCCTATAAAAGTTGTGAAACACTATATGTTCGCCCGTAGCAGTTTTTAATGAAGCGTGGAGATTTCCTATGTATTTTATTTATTTTTTTGGTTAAACCTTTACGACCAGGATCCCAAATGCTCGCGGCGTATTCGAGGTGTGGCCTAACCAGAGCGATGTAGCATCTCTCTTTCACTTTTTCATCCGACGACCTTCCTATTATACACTTAACAAAACCTAGTTTTTTTTAATGCTGTGCCACATATGTTTTGTTATGTTATCCCGAAAGCGCTGTAGGAAAATTAGGTTTAACAAAGACGGCGGACTGGCTTCAGCTTCTTGCATTGGCCAGCAATGCAAGTGCTCTCTCCCAATACCTCAATGGGTAATTCGTAAACAACTCCGGTTGAGACAACCTGAATATTCTGTAGATCCCGTCCATGAAACCTAACCTCTTTTTTCCTCTTCCCCACTTGCCCAACATCCTTCCCTCTATCACATTCTTGAGCAACCCATCGCCCCTTATTGCGTCCTCCAGCCATCTACTCTGCCGATCTCGAATTTCCTCAAGAAGTTTCCTTTCCTCGCCCACCATCTCGCATACTTCCTCGTTAGTCTTCCTTTCCGTCCACTTCACCTTCTCCACCCTTCTCCACACCCACATCTCAAATGCCTGCAGCCTATTCTCGTCCTCCTTTCTGAGGGTTCATGTTTCTGGACCATACAACGCTGCGATCAATATCAAGCTCTTCACTTGGCTCTTCTTCCAAGGTCTCTGTCATCAGCTCACTTATATGAATAAACGCCTCCTTAACTAGCGTTATTCTCTTTCGTATGTCTCTGCTACTATGCCCGTTTTCTTCTAGCGTACTACCCAAGTAATTAAAATGACCTACTTCGAGTTTCTGTCCCCCAACTTTAATTACCAGCCTCGCTTTCTTCGCCCTAGAGATAAATCATAAGAAGACATAATTTTTAAATATATTTCAAGGGTCATAAGGCCTGTGGTTGTGGAGAAAAATGCTTGAGGTGAAGTGGACGGATAGAATGAGAAATAAGGAAGTACTAATGACAATAGTAGAAGAGAGAAAACTGCTGAGGGAAATCAAAAAGAGGAAGACAGCTTGGATGGGACATACATTACGCCAAAATTGTCTTTTAAGAAGAATTATTGAAGGAAAAAGAGATGGAAAGCGAGGAAGGGGAAGAAGAAGAATGGGAATGCTCGACGACATAAAAAAATGGCCGAAGTTACAGACAAATGACAGAAGATGCTCAGGACTGACTGCGATGGAGGGCATCCAGTGGAAACCTGTCAGAAGACAGATTCCACTAAGAAAGAGACCTTGAGCATTATAAAGCTAAGAAACCAAATCAGTATCAAGCTATTTCTTCAGCTTTCATCTTCACACGTTGCTAGTAAGTATACCGGGAGAGTAGCCACTAAAATACTTCTCCCATGGGGACAATCACCGCGTTTAGGATTCCACGCACACCGCCTCTCGGCCGGCCTACCGTCGCTTCGTCTCAAGATGGCCACCTCAAGATTCACGCAGCCATTAATAGTCAGTAAGTAGTGGAGAAGGCGGGCCGTGGCCGAAGCTCCAAGTCCCCGCGGGACATTTTACGGCTGCCTGACACAGTGGTCTTAATCAGGAACGACTAGACATGCTTCGAACTTCGGATATTCCGTGGATGCCACATCAAAACCCTCCGACAATTCTAAACTTTTAATGAAATTTTGACATTTGAAATTTTTTCGGCAGTGACGTCAAAATTTCTTCACCGTCGAGGCTCGGGAATTCCGAGACCATACCGAATAACCCATTGCTCTCAGTCAAGATAAAGCGAAATACAGCTATTGGTGAGTAATTCAACATCCTCCCTCTTTTGATTACTTCAACATGTAAGGTGTAACGGTGGCTGGAGCGGGAACCGCGTCTTTTTGATAGAAATTTTTATGATTTTTGTTTTTACGAGACCACTTCCCTAACTATAAGAAGTGTAAATGATACAGGAATTATATCTTAAAATGTAAACTTTGATTGAGGTAGTTTTAGCGAAATATCATTTAACCCAGAAACCAATGAACTTGGTCTCATTTTAACGAAAAATATTTAACTCTTCCAAAGACAACAAAATATCAGACCCCTTAACTTCTACTAAATGGAACTTAATGAATCTCCGAAATGGCAATTTTCCACTAGATAAGGTTTAATACGACCATGGTTTCGATGCACTACATGGAGGAGAAGGGAGGGTTTACCCTTCCCCACCTCCTCCTCTGCAAATTTTTTTATATACACCCAATCTTTTTTTGTGTATTTACCAGATGATGATGTATTGCATCGAAACCATGGTCGTTAAACCTTATCTAGTGGAAAATTGCCATTTCGGTGATTCAATATGCTGAACTTCCACCATATCACGCCTGATACTTCTCTTTTTGTAAATTGAACTTGCTAAACATTTTGGATAAAATGGTTATACTTTGTTTTTCTTTTAATAACTCACGACTATGGGTTCGACGGTTAACGGTATATTCAGCTGAAAATACAGTTTGTGAGAACAGATATATTTGAGGGGGGAGGGCGTGTATGGGCTGTACACGAGCGTGGGGAGGAAGGATGGAGGGCGGGGGGCGGGGGGGGATATGTATATTAGTGTTCTTCCAAATTGTATTGACGACATAAGACGACTTTGACCGTCGAAACCATGGTCGTGAGAAATTAAAATATATCGTGGAAAAACGAAGTATACCTATGTGGGTAATAAATGAATGTGGGTTAGATGCTCCAGTAATGGACATATATGGAAGAGGTGTGCTTCGTTGGTTTGGCCATGTTGAGAGAATGGATGAGAGTCGAATAACAAAACAGATATATTAGATAGAAATAAATGGTGTGAGAGGGAGAGGTAGGTCGAGAAAGTTGTGGTTGAATGTGGTTGAGGAAATTCTTAGGAGGAGTAATATTAGGAGTCTTAAAAACAGGAGGGCGTGTATGGAGCAGTGTATGGGGGTAAATGAGGCAAAAGAGGCTTGCAAGGATAGGCCTGTATGGATGAAAATATTGAAGCAGAGTTAAGTGAACAAATATGTATTTATAAGTGAAACTCTGTGACTGGGCCTACCCCGAAAGGGAACGGCGTGATTGGTATGTATGTATGTATGCATGAATCTAGGTGTTAGTAGTTTTTAATTTAAAAAAATAATGAAGTCTCTCTGCAGGGCGCACACGCACCATTTCCCATGCAAAATGGCGAGTGCCATTTGTCAAAAATCTCGGAAAGTTATTCGGTATGGGCTGAAGTTTTGATATCTTCGGAAGAGTAAGATATTTTTTGTTAAAATGAGACCAAATTCATGATTTCTAGGTGAAATGATGTTTCTCTCAAACTACCTTAAATACACACGTAGTGATTATAACGCATGCTAAAAGTTTGCTTTCCTGTACTGAGCGAGACTTGTCTTTTCATTATAGACTTCGTCAGGGTCGGGAATGAGTGGGTAATAAATGAATGTGGGTTAGATGCTCCAGTAATGGATATGTATGAAAGGAGTGTGCTTCGTTGGTTTGGCCATGTTGAGAGAATGGATGAGAGTCGAATAACGAAACAGATGTATGAGAGTAGAATGAATGGTGTGAGAGGTAGAGGTAGGCCGAGAAAGTTGTGGTTGAGGAAATTCTTAGGAGGAGGAATATTAGGAGTGTTTAAAACAGGAAGGCGTGTATGAAGCAGTGTAAGGGGGAAAATGATGCAAAAGAGGTTTGCAAGGATAGGTCAGTAAGGAGGAAAAGATTGAAGCAGATTTAAGTGTACAAATATGTATTTATGAGTGAAACTTTGTGACTGTGCCTACCCCGCAAGGGAACGGCGTGATGGGTATGTACCTATGTATGTAACAAAGTATAACAATTTTGTTGAAATGGGTAAAAGAGATCTCACTAAGAATATCATCGACAATATAAATGGATAATTTCATCCGCGCAGAAAAATGTTTGCTTGTGATTGCGATGAATTTTTGGTATTTTACTAAAATGTTCACCTTAAGTGCTCATGCATATTAGTATTTTGGTGGTCACGACCTTGATCGACGCAGAGTTGACAAGTTGATTGCGATAAAGTTCGCGGTTCCTCCAACAGAGCGTCATATATTCGGCGTGTCAGGGAGCAGCCATATGGCTAGGGTGGGCGAAAATGGGTTTAAGTCTAATTCCTTCAAGCTCAACTGTACCGACAAGGCGAGACGTAGTGGAACAGTATCTTGCATCGATTAAAACTACACAGTCGTGATTCTCGTATGCTTCATTCATTACAAAACATTAAAACACCTGAGCGTCAGCTTGAAGCACAAAACATGACGATGGCGTCCAGGCGTTGAAACGTGTTGTAATTATTAAAACAATTTGTCAGCTCACTTATAGTTTTTATCGATTATAGTTTATTTATTCATTTATTTATTTAAAGTAATAAGACCACATACAGCTATGGTACCATTTTATAGTAGCCATGTATCAATACACACACTTAAGGACATATACAAGCAAACTTAACAACTGGTTGCAAGCAGAAATTATGGAAATATATTTAAAAAAAATGAAAATTGGGGGAATAATTACTTAGGTGAAAGATACAAAAGAGAAAGGCTTATAAAGGATTTAGATGAAAGTGCAAAAGGATCAATATGGGAAGGGAGGGAATTCAATAAAGAGGAGAGGCGGAAGAAAAGAGAACGTTTAGTGATCGAAAGTCTAGGAATGGGCATAATGGAGTAAAGGGTGAGAACGGGTGGGGCGGGATGGAACTTTGAAATTGATAAAAGAGAGCAATTCAGGGCAGTCGATGGTGGAATTATGAATTTTATAAATAAATGTTAAGTCTGCTGTGAGACTATAAGTGGGGATATTAGGGATGGAGAGATAGGATAGAATAGCCTTGGTGGACATATTACGACACTGTGGTAATCTATTCTTAACTATTTTAGCAAAGAAGTTGCAGACACAGTCCAGCGATGAAAGATTAGTTTGAGAAGAGATAGACCAGATGGGGCAGGAATAGGTAAGAATTGGAAGAATAATGGAAGAGACAAAAGTTGTAAGTGCTCGGGGCTCATTAATTTCGGTAAAACGATAGAGGAGGCCTAAGAGGGACATTGCTTTAGACTTGATTGTTTTGTTTCTTTGAAAGTCAGTTCTTCTGTTTCACACGCTCTTATGGGTAAAATACGTCTAAAATTAGCACTGATGGTTTAGACTTGAAACAATTTTAGTATCCAATGGAAAAATGGAGACGTTTTAAATCGAATGTTAGCGATTATCTACCGAATGCCGTAGTAAAATTATACGGGTAGATATTCTCATCCTTGTAACAAAATTCACGCATTTCGCAACCGTCACGAAACAAATCCACTTATGTACGGACGGATGAATCCAATCCTCATACGTAATCGCTTTAAGAGATGACTCACCCACTGGAATCCTCTCATCCAAAGCAACGTGAAATGACTGCATATAGGACAACGGCAACTTACCTGAAAAGAGAGAAAAATACAATTTTATTAATCAGTATTAGCACACGACTCCTCGAAATATTCTGCAAGATAAGTAGAGTACCATGACACTAAGTGCTAGAATAGCATTTAATAGCCAATATATATATATATATATTATTATACATTTAATAGCCAATATATATATATGTATATATATATATATATATATATATAAATGCACTTAGGATCACTTAAGTGACGAATATATAAAAGTTTGCCAGAGGAAGGCAGACGACAAACACAGAAAACATGTGAAAAAAATGATGTGTTCATCATTTTTTTGTTTTCTGTGTTTGTCGTCTGCCTTCCTCTGGCAAACTTTTATATATATATATATATATATATATATATATATATATATATATATATATATATATATATATATATAAAACTTCGTCACAGGGTGACACTAAACTTAAAACATATAAAAAGCAAACTCACGAGTTTAAAATTTTCGGTGGGTCGCCCGCACCTTCATCAGTGATAGAAGATCAGGTAGTTTTATTTAAGGTACCCAATGTAAAGATAATTCCGCGGATATATTTTTAGTGACCACATTAGTGCTACCATAGGAACCGACTGCAACTCCATTAGCATTGAACTATCACATTTAGACTTCGATTTCGGCAGTAATTCGCAGATAACTTTAAACAAAAAATAGGTGGTAAGATTTCTGTATTTCCTTTTTACTCTATTTTCCAGGGATTTTTGCTATTTATAAACAGTTTTGATTAAAAGCTTGAGAAATCTTTCTCTTTCGAATCGACGCTTTAATGCTGAAATCTGAGAAATCTCCATAAGCCCATGTAAAAAGTCTCCGAATTCAAGGCAGAATTACGGTAAAACTGGCCAGTAAACCATATTTTACTTTCAGTTTTTAAAATCTCACTTTAAACATGCAATATTCAAGTTTTTAGAACATCTGTAATCAGTGGCCATGAGGAGAGCCACATTAATTATACTACGCATGAAAATAACTAAATAAGTAATTAAATTGAACCATTTTTCCTCGCAGTACGTTTTAAACTCCATCCAAACGGAAGGTTTATTGTGATCCCGAAGACTCTAATGCGGTGACACTATGATAAATCTTCAAAAGTAGTAGAGAAAACATACAAACTACACACTGTTGATTTTTTGACGAGATATAGGTGTAACAATTTCCTCACTTGTTAAATAAGGTCTCTCTAAGAGTGTATACACGTACCATTTCCCATGTAAAAGGGCTAGTATTTTCTGGCATATATCTCGGATATGGCATATATCGAGTGTAATTGGCAAGGGGATGAATTTTTGTTGTCAATGGAAGGGTGATATAATTTTCTTAAAAATGGAGGCCAAACTCATCGATTTCTAGGTAAAATGATATTTCGCTCAAACTAACTTAAGGTAGATTCAGGGTCACTTCCAGATTATAAAAAAAACATTTATGCATGAGTATAGCATCTATGAAGAACGCTTAATTACAGAGATGAAAATCAAAGAGGGGTTTTCGGGCTTATTTTACCGTGAGGTTACCTTGAAGGTGGAGAGTTTAATATGACCTCTCATGAAGATTGCTCAGATTACAGCAGAAAAACCGTCTATTTGAGCGAGAAAGCATATTCAAGCTTTTTAATTACAATTGTTTATAAGAGGCAAATAGTCCAGAGAAATTGAATTTAAAAAATACAGGCATCAAATTACCCTTTTTTTTATCAAGTAATTAGCGAATTACTGGCGTTTTGAAGTCAAAGTTCGGTAGTTCCTAGCAAATGGCGCTGCAGTCGGCTACCACGTCTGGACAATTGGGTCCATTTAAAAACTACAATCATGGAATAATTTATTTATTTATTTATTCTTCACCACATTCTCATGAAAATTAAATACATTATGATTAAATATTTTAAAAATGCATGCATTTAATATTCCGGAAAGATAGATGAAGAAAAGGCACCATCACTATCGAGCAACTTGTTAAAACTCTCAATTTTCAGATTGAGGCCGCGCTGCATATCGTTGCAATCCACATATATTGTCCCTGAATTTCGATTTTCAATAAGTAACCCATCTCAGCAGCGGAAGCATGATTTTTTTAAACAACAAATACATAAAAATATATAGGTACGGAGGCTTCCGCGGTAATTTAATGACCGTATTCTGTCCGGGTTTTTGCCGCGTCGATCCATTTTTTGGGGGACAACAGTTTCCCCTGCCTTCCAGCTGGCTTCGTCCATTTAAAAACTACAATCATGGAATAATTAATTTATTTATTTATTCTTCACCACATTGTCATGAAAATAAAAATATAAAAATTAAGTACATTGTGATTAAAATGGGACCTGATAATAACAAATGATTTTAGGACCTGACGAAGCCAGCTGGAAGGCAGGCGAAACTGTTGTCCCCAAAAAATGGATCGACGCGGCAAAAACCCGGACAGAATACGGTCATAAAAATATATAATTTAGTATTTATCTTGACGTACATAGTGAGGATAGAGCCACCTTAATCCAGCGCAGAGACTACCTAAAAATTCACACCCGTCCAAACAAAAATCCATAGCCAATTTTGTGTCGCTCGGCGCGCCGTCCACCCGCCTACTGACACACCTTCTGGGGATTTCACTAAAAATCCTGTCTTAATCTTATTCGACGCAAAGCACGCGGGTGCATGCAACACCCCCCTCTGGCACCGAAGCGAAAAACTACGCAGTAATTGTATCGGCCGTGCACGGGACGAGAAAAAGCCGTCCGTTGCTCTCTCTCTCTCACTCACTTACTATGGCTTTGCAAACCGTCGCGAAGACAGCGTGCGAATAAAACAAAAGAGCAAGGCAAAGATATTTAAGCCCATTACAGCAAAGAAAAGACGCGCAAATTTCCCCCAGCTCAGCGAGTCCATCATTCTAGCCAGAGTGCCGCTGGATGCACGTTTCATTTTCTTCTCACCCTCGGTTCACTGCAGCATGGCTTCCTCTTATCTTCCCCCCCCCCGACTCCGATAAGATTTCTTTTTTTATCGGCGTGAACTGGTGCAATGGAGTCCGCCGCTTCTCTGCAGCCTGTAATTTCTTGCGTGATTAGACGAGAGATTATGCTCACTGCATAATGCTAATGACTCCCGCCTTCCTGTTGGCCTGCGTCTGAATCAGTCATTTTCTTTTTTTCCACGCGCAGGTATTCTCATTTCACAATCCCAATCAACAAAAAATATTTAAAAAACACTAACGGAATATCTAAAATGTCTTCATCTTGTATCTAGGATAAGAGAGACCTAGGTTAATTGGGTACACTTCTGTCCTTTGAATTTTATTTTTGCGGATCTGTATTTATTTAGTTGAAAATATCACTCCATCTCTGATGAAATGGGTAAAATATTGAAAATCCAAATAAAGGTACAGTCACTTCATAAAGTATCTCGACACACTACACTAGTGGTTCGTATAGTTTGGCTGTTGAAGCTCAATCAAGTACCAGCAAGTCACTTAAATCAAGTGCCCTCAAGTTCCCATAGTAACTGGAATTGGCCCAGTAGAGCCAATGTATTAGGAGCTTCGACAGCAAAACTATACGAACCGCTAGCGTAGTGTGTCGCGATACTTTATGAAATGACTGTACAAGTTATGCAGATTAATCCAAGAATATATTTTTAATAGCCACATTTGCTCAGCCATAGGAACCGACTGCAGCTCCACTTGAGCCGAAAACAACGCCACTTGATCCGACCGCAGCGCCACTTGCATTAAACTACCGCATTTTGACCTCAATTACGGGAATAATTCTATCAGTACTAATAAAAACTGTAGATTATAGGCCTACATTTCATTTTTATTCAGCTTGCCAGGTCTTAGAGGAGTCTCTTAAAGCGCCAAGGCATTAGGCTTTGCCTAAGTAATTATGAAATGTTCTCCTCAGTAAGTCGGCGCCTGGTCAGCTGCTGTGTCATTGGGCCACCAGGAACTGCGGACTGACTACGCGGAAGAGGCAAATGCAACTATTTATTTCCCCCACATTTTCCACTTGAAAAAGAGAGCCGATGCCCCAGTTAACGCCTTCGCGCGTCCGTAGGTCTTTTGGGAATGATTGGGAACGCTCCACTAAGCGGATAAAGTATTCGCGGCCGGATTTCGTCCGCGCGTCCTCCGCGGGCTGTCCTTGGAAACGAGGCCTTAAAGTCGGTGCAAAAATTATGCAGACTCGAGTCTGGATTTCAATTACTGATTAACCAGGAAACGCACACGGAATTGAATTAAGGCGGCTCTGGCTTGACTATGTGAGTCAAGACAAGTGCTATGTTGCACATTTTTATTTATTATGTTTAAAATATCACGCCATCTCTGATGAAATCGGCAACATATTGAAGACCTAAAATTCAATAACAAAAATATTTAGATTATTTTACGAATATTATTTTTAATGACCACATTAGTCCAGCCATAGGAACCATATGCGGCTCCACTTGAGCCGACTGCAGCGCCACTTGAACCCATTGCAGCGCCTCTAGAGACGACTGCAGCGCCACTTGCAGTAAACTACCGCATTTTGACCTTATTTACGATAGTAAGTTTGTAATTACTTTTTTAAAAAACTTATTGGTAATATGCCTGTCCTTAATTTTTATTCCATAAATCATTCTCCATAAATCATATTCCATAATCAGGTTGGGGGTTGATATCAGAGTTAGATCGCGTGCAGCAAAGAAGAGCTAGGTTTGTGAAACGATGCTACGATAAGTTGGCTAGTGTGTCTGGACTGTTAGAAGAATTAGGATGGGAATCGCTATCACAGCGTAGATTAAATTATAGGCTTAACCTCCTAACTAAATTTCAGGAAAATCATTTCTCTGACGACGTCAAAAACATACTATTAACAGATTAGATCGCGCCAATAAAATTAGAGAGCTAGATTGTAGAACCGATAGGTATAAAATGTCATTTTTTCCGCGCACCATTCGGGACCATAACAGATGTGATCGTCGTCATGAATAGTTCGAATTGTGACAATAGGCAGACGGTGAATCTTTCTCTTTATATTCTCTACGTTCTTATTTATGCATGATGTAAATATTGATGTTCTTATTTATGCATGATATTTTAAAATATGTAGTAGTAGTCTTTGTATCCCTAGCATGTTGGAACGATTGACGATAGAATGTTTCTTGGTTATTAGATTTTTAATTGGCGCTTTGATTGTGTGGTACGCGGGTTTCAAAGTAATTTCGGTGTTCTACCGTATCATTCATGCATGCCTGGTGTGGAAGCACCCCCTGCCACACACCCTTTGGGTGGCTTGCAGGGTATGACGTAGATGTAGATAATCCATTCAAAATATGTCAGGATTTTTCACTTCCTGTAAACAATTTTAATTAAAAGTCGGAATTTGCTTTCTCGTTCAAACCGACGATTTTCTGCTTTAATCTCAGCAATCTCCCTTAAGAGCCGATATTCAAATGTCCACTTTCAAGGCTGAATCTCAGTAAAACTAGTATGTGAACCCAATTATATTACCATGTCAGTTAATAAAACGCATTCCAAAGATGCTGATTTCAAGTTTTCAGAAAATCTACCATGTTTACGCATTGAATACGAAACATTGTATACTGCAAATTCTTAGTTTTCAATCTTTTCTAAGAAACCATAAAAAGGTTGTTGTGGCAGGTCCACAGCATCTTTACTGTTTAACTTGCGAAACTAAGATGATACACAGGCGTAGCATTAATGCGCTAAAATATCTGAACGATGCAAAAAAAAAATGTTTTTAAAAGAAGTTCTTCACTTTTCCCAGCGAGTCATCATTCGGACAACAAATGAAATCTATAAAATTTTCCTAAGATAACAAATTTTGTCGCTGAAAAACGTTTCATTTTATTTAAGGTTGAGGAATAGATGATGCAAGTGACAATTCATCTCGTCGGTTAGGTTAGATACACACGGATGGAAAACGAGACGGAAAAGCGGAAAGCCAATCACAGGCCCCGTTCTGCCAGCCGAAGCTCCGCACCTTAGCTTTGCGCCGGCTGTGATTGGCTTCCTGCTATTCCGTCGTCCGCTTTTCCGTCTCGGTTTCCGTTCATTAGAATCCAGCTTTAGTGATTGCTGTTAGAATAGCTGAACTAAAATTTCGAAATATCGAAAGTTAACGAGAGATAAATGTATGAAACGATTGCTATCGAACTCTGCCAGGTATCAATCTTAAGCTAAATATCTCACGCAACCATGGTAACAAAGAGTTAGTTGGAGAAATTTAGCCAGAAATATCCGGCCACAACATGCCGACAGGCCACAGAAAAGAATTAGAAATGTCCTATTTTCACCGGAAGTTGAGCGTTAAAATTTAAAAAGCTAAACATTGACATTTAAAAATTACATAACTTCAAAACACAAGTGGAATTAACGATTCTTTTCACCAACCACTCAACAGGAAAAAGGGAGAATAAGCAGTCTATTCCTATTTAAGTTATTCCTATTTAAGTTAATACAAGTTATCCTATGGGATAACTTGTATTGAACTGTAAATAGCAAAGCAGAGGGTATTGCTTTGGTTTCTAACTTATTGCTATGAAAACAAATGTACACAAGAAATGACAAAAATATCTTCTGTCCTTTGAGAAATCCAATGCGCGCTCCCATTTCAGTTCGAGAAAATTACTCACTTAAAATGCTCAAGTCGATTACTATAGCAATTACGTGCTAAACCAGTTCGCTATCAAAGTATTTAATTGACGTAATGGAGTCTGATCAGCGGTAAGCCACTCAGCAAGATAAAAATAAGACAGCAAAGGGTGAAAGGGCTATGTTTAACGTCAGATGACCTTCGATGGTGGATCATGGAGCTCGTAAATCACTGGCTCGGTTGAAAGACTTAGAAGACCGTTTTTTGCTGCATTGAGGCTTAGCGAGCCCGATTTCAGCGAACAACTTAGAGAAAACCGATCCTCATTGCAGATATGGACATAAATTTTATACGAGGCTAATATTTCCCGCCAGTATGCGAGAAAACAATTTATTCCTAGAAAAAAAAATCGGTGGCATTAATGCAGCAGATTGCCAACTGACTGCTCTGAGCTGTCCAGGCATTTCAGACGTGGGTACGGAGAAAAACGGAGATAATGAAATAGCAAGAGAATAATACAAACGAGAAAGTGCTTGGAAATAAGGGTGTGGAGACAAAGCATTTAAGCCAACCATTTCCGGCGAGATTTGGTGGAACAGCATTATCAAAGTGTTTGAGACGTGGGTGAGGAGAAGGATGGAGAAGGACGAACGAGAAGACATTGGGTATGGTTGGAGAAGAAGCTAGTGGCGGAGGTTCGGAAGAGGCAGAAGAGATGGATAGAGGGCGATGTGATAGATAATAAAATCCTATCGGCTGCCTATGACTATCTTACCTGGTGGCGAGCCCGAGAAATGTACACTAATAAAATCCTATTTTCGAACCTCGCACCATTAAAATGTACCCAAAGTTGATTTATCGTATTGTCAAAATAGTCGTAACGTCAGATAAAACAGAATTGCACGTGGTGCTTCGGTAGCGCCAACGAACGTTGTCATACCACCAAGTTTTGGTAGCGTATACAGAAACAGAATGCCCCTTCGGGTTATAGCCCATACAGCGCTACACACATTATCATGGGTGCTGATTTAATTCTACCGATAAAGGTAGGTTTTGATGAAATTCAGTGAATTTACTGCCGGTTTTCTACACTTTCAGGGGCCTATCTACCAATAGTATTTCTTTTTTCACCTCGGAATACGATCTCCCCTTCTTCATCCCGTCCATGAAACCTATTCTCTTTCTTCCCCTTCTCCGCTGGCCCAACATCCTTCCCTATACCACACTCTTGAGCACCCGTATTACATCTTTAGCCACAAACTCTGCCTACCCCGGATTTCATTAAGAAGTTTTCTTTCCTCTCCCACCATCTCAAGCACTTCCTCGTTAGTCTACCTTTCCGTCCACCTCACCTCCATCCTTCTTCACACCCAAATCACAAATGCTTGCAGCCTATTCTCGCCATCCTTTCTGAAGGTCCACGCTTCTGCCCCATACAGCCCCGTCCATTCCACTTCTTCCCCTTCCCCGCTTGTCTAAAATACTTCCCTCTATCACACTCTTGAGCAACCTATCGCCCCTTATTACATCCTCCAGTCACCTACGCTGCCTAACCATGGAGAGAGAATTTGTGTTAGGAGATCGGAGCCTGCCATTGTGATAACCTTGAGTGCATTTACTCTCCTTTTTTTCCATTTGAACGTATCTTAGCCGGTAGATTACATTATTTATATCTGTTCTAAAACCTACAGTCAGCTGCTAGAATGTCAAATGAAATGACTGAATTGGTAACTCCAGACTACTCGACTGCCGGCGCGCCAGGAGCTCGCGTCCAACAGAACTATCCTGCACGATTCTTCTGTTGGCGGGTTCCTTCGGTATTAACGGGATTTGTGTGCTCTGTCCGTTGTCTCTCGTGTCGTGCAGTGCACGTGTGGGAACGGCTCTGTATCTGAGGCGTGCAACTGCATCGTCAATGCGAGGCTCTGCGCCTGTGGCGTACATTGACGGTGCCAATATGCAAATATTTTTGCTACGTCCTTATAACCGCCGCGTGGTCGTGAAAGGGGATCATTCGAAACGAATTGATCTCGTTTTTACCCATTCGGTAATCTACCGGTTCACATCAAATATTCTACCAGCGGATTATTAGGTTTTTAAACAGTGCTAATTTTATCTCAAAATTTCATTCAATTTTATTTTATTAATTTAAAAAAATAAGGATTTCCTTACTATTATATATCGCGTCAAAAAATAACATAGTGTACTTGGTATGTTTTCTCAACCATTTTTGAAAAAAAAAATTTGGAATCATGAAGCCACCATCGTAATTTTTTCAGTAACACAAAGCACTGCTCGTGGTGAAGGAATTTTATACGTACTGCGACAAAAAATTGAGTCTAGAAAAGGACTTTTAAGTGGAGCATTTTAATTAATTAATTAGGTGGTACGCTAGAAGGAAATGGATACAGTAGCAAAGGCATGCGGAAGCTAAGAAAGCGTTTAGTAATAGAAGGGGGCTGATGACGGGGACCTTAGGCAAGGATGTGAAGAGGAGGCTGGTGAAGAGTTTGATACGGAGCGTGGCGTTGCATGGGACAGAAAAGAGGACAAGAATATGCTGTAGGTATTTGAGATGAGGGTGTAGAGAAGTGAAATGAACGAAGAGGAGGACTAACGAGGAAGTGCTTGAGATGGTGGGCGTGGAAGGGAAACTTCTTAGTGAAATACGAGATCGGCAGAGTAAGTGGCTGGAGGATGTAATAAGGGGCGAGGGATTACTCAAGAATGTGATAGAGGGAAGGATGTTGGGCAAGCGGGGAAGGGGAAGAAAGACAATAGGTTTCATGGACGGGATGAAGAAGGGTAGATCGTATGCAGAGGCGAAAAAGGATATAATAGAGATAGATAGGCCCCTGAATGTGTAGAGGACATGGAAGAGATTCTCTGACATTAAAGAAAACACCTTAAACGGTAGAATAGTTTTTTTTTAATATATCAGAATTTACTTCCTGCTTTCTATGTCTGTTGATATGATCACGTAAAAAATGAATGCGATCTTCAGTATAAATAGGGAATAAATAAACTTTAAACTTTCATATATTTTTGGAAGTTACAGACTGACTTTTAGATAATTCTGTAATTTCAAGTCAATAAATTTGTGATGGAATACCACAAAGTTAACAAAGATCGAGTTTTATGACTAACGAAATATCACAAACTAACTGGTAGATAATAATAATGATTCCTCGTGGAGATCAAGGGGAGAAAACAAACATCCACCACCTCAGTCCTTTGGGGGCGGGCAGCAGCCAGCGGGGTTGTCAACCCTGCTGGCGTCTCGAGGAGTAGGTGGAGAGGATTTCCTCCGCCTCCAACCCCCTCCCACACCCCTCCGCCCCCACTCGCATCCCCCACCGCACAACAAAGGGCCGAGTGGGCGGTTTAAGGGGTGTCTGGAGGGGTGGCGGTGGACGGGGGGGGAGGGGATGGAAACACCGAGAGAGACGGTAGACGGGGTGGGGGCGTGAGGGAGGGAGGGAAGGCTTGTTCTTTCATGGCTCCTCTCCGGGGGTAATCGGAGTGGCGAAAAAGCGCAACCAAGCCGACTTCCTCCGACTTTATTCGCCGTCGGGTTTGTTCTCCCGAAAGAAAGTGGCGAGGTGGAGGCTGTTCCCTCAAACCGACACGCCACAGAGAAGAACAAATTATTTTGACGTCTCATATTGTCCCGAGGGTTGGTATAAAGTTGAAAAAAATACTAAATAACTAAATACTAAACTTGGGAACGTCTCTGCACTTAAATCAATCCATCGTTAGAGCCAACCAAGATACATAAAGGTCAACAATCATGTATCAAAGATACTATGCATCATCCTACAACACATGTTACCACCTGTGGTTTCCTCTGAGTGCTTAAAATAAAACATCCGCGACATTATGTAATTACAGAATTGCGTGATACGTAATTTTTCAAAAGTATTCTACCGGTTAAGGTAGGTTTCGTTGAATGTCAGAGAATCTCCTCCCGGTTTTCTACACTTTCATGGGCCTATCATCCTCTAGTATATCCTTTTTCGCCTCAGCATACGATCTACACTCCTCAATCATATCCATGAAACCTTTCCTCCTTCTTCCCCTCAATCACATCCATGAGCTACCCATTGCCCCTAATTACGTCCTCCAGCTACCCACTCTGCATATCCCCGATTTCATTAAGAAGTAAACTTATATGAACATAAAAAATAAAACTTCGGCCAAGATTAGTTTTTCAAATCAACAGACCTATCCTTGGGTCTATTATAGCAGTCGGCGAGTGAAGAATGCCAAAGAATATACCAAATTGAACATATTTTTGACCAGCCTATGCTGAAGGAAATATACCTTTCTAACTATGGGAACTTTAAAATGTCTCACCGCGTAGACGATAAAGATTTGAACGTTCAATTTGTAATTTGGCTGTCCTCCTTGCGGCGGTCCCATACACCATATCTAATTATTCCCTTCGGACATTCGATATCTGGCATAAATTACTCGGCGCCTCCCCTTTTAACGATGAAGGAAAGGTTGGCGGTAATTCTCATAGCTTCAATGTCACGTAGTTACATGACGTGCTGATGAGCGAGAGAATGAGAATGTACGAAGGCGTTTCGTATGTAGTTGTAGGATAGAATGGAACGTTGATGGATGAGTCACTCGCCCCAATTGTTAAAATATATTATCTATTGGCATCCATTCGATAGAGCCAACTCTCCGAAAATAGTGCGCCGTGAGCGATGTACTCATATCGCGGAATATACAGAGGTACGCAATTCGACACAATATATCCTTAGCGCTCGAAACTAACAACTCAATAAGATATGACACTGATGAAGTCTTCTCGGGTTTTCCACCGGGTCAGGTCGTTGTGGGCCGACGTTTCGATAGCTACCACCGCCATCGTCCTCAGGGCATGTCAGTATCGAAAATTGTGCCTCCTTATATGCCTGGCCGTTTTCGCGCCAAAAAGGTCAGGAAGGACAGAAAGGAAGAATAACGAGGAAGTGCTGGAGATGGTGGGCGAGGAAAGGAATCTTTTGAATGAAATCCGGGAAAGGCAGGGTAGATTGGCTGAAGGAGGTAATAAAGGGTGATGGGTTGCTCAAGAGTGTGATAGAGGGAAGGATGTTGGGCAAGCTGTTGGTAAGCAAGGGGCAAGTTGGGAAAGGGAAACAAAGAGAATAGGTTTCATGGACGGGATGAAGAAGGGTAGATCTTATGCAGAGGTGAAAAAGGATATATTTGAGGGAGATAGGCCCCGGAATGTGTAAAAGGCCGGGAGCGGATTCTCTGACATTCAACAAAACCTACCCTTACCGGTAGAATACATAATAATAATATTACCTGTGCCACAATGCCTTGTATTTCCATCTATTTTCTCGCCTAATCCATGCTCATGAGGATAGATTACCCAGTATCACGGATATCCCGACACTTCGCGTGCTCAAGGGAATACGCCTTCCAGCTCTTTCACGAAAAGAGCGAGGGTCCCATTTTACAGAGTCTTTCTACGCCTCATATTCTTCTCGCCTTCAAGAACCCCTTTTCAGTCACGGGAGACGAATGAGGCACATCTCAGCGGGGACACCGTTCTTATTCTCATCCGTGACACCGCAATCTGCCCAAAAATCACGAATCCGTGGGACGGGAGGAGTGTATTTGTGAACCCGATGCTTCGTTTTGTGGAAAAACCACGGAAGAATGTGATATCTGCTGCGTTGGGAGGAGCGAAATACGATATCCCAGGGGCGAAGAAAAGCGAAGAATCTCCACATCTGATTTCCACAATAATAAATCATTCTTCCAGAAACAAATATACTGCTGCATTCATTAACAAATTCGGAAGTTAAGGGCCCGATTAGGCAATAGGCCCGTTGTAGGGTACCGTCAGTTTTATTAAAAAATCACTGATGAGTAAAAAATAAAAAAAAACTATGATGTATAACAATACGAATAGATGCATGAGCGTACATGAGAAAAACAATTTTTTTAACAGAAAGACAAACTTTTTTTTAAAGACAAACAACTTTGACTTTGGTAGGAAATAAAACAATCAATCTCGATGAAGCACAAAATCGATATTGTTCCAAGACATTATCCATTGTTTAACTAATCTAGGGAAATGTTTACAATTTGTATCCTCTTTTATTTTGTTCGATAACTGACTATATAATTCCGGTCTCGTGCGTAAAACAGATCTTTTAAGGTAGTTTGAGCGAAATATCATTTTACTTAGAAATCAATGAATTTGGTCTCATTTTAAAGAAAAATATCTCACCCTTCCAAAGATACCAAAATATCAGATCCTTACCAAATTACTTTCGGAGATATTTGACAAAAAAATACCACCACTTTAACATGGGAAATGGTACATGTATTCACACCAGAGAGTCATTATTTACAATATGAGGTATTTCTAACACTTAGACGTAAAAAAACTAACAGCGTGTAGTTTGTATGTTTTCCCAACTATATTTGAAAATTAAACATATTGTCACCGCAGTAGGTTCTTGAGTACTTAACAGAGATGAATGGTGAATATTTTTGAAAGAAGGGGGAATGTTACAGAGGATTAAAGAGGGGAAAACACCGGAAAAGCGCGGAGTAGGATAGGTATTCTGGACAACATTAGAAGAGGAAAACGATATCAGGAATTTAAGAGGGCTATATTGACAGGCCACACATACGAGAAAAAACGTATGAGGATAAGTACCATCCAAAGACCTACCGATCAGCTGGTAGAATATTTAAAAGACATGAATTATAGAATATATAATACCAGAATATAAATATTCTCAATTCTAATCTGAGATAAGAAACACATCGGGTCAAAAACTACGAGGACAGAAAAGTCACCACAACCAGTTATCACTCCAGAATCATCTCCTCCAGACATCTATTCTTCGTTCCCTGCATGTCTCAGGAGAACGCTGGACCATAAGCCATCCCGGAAGAAAAGAGCTATCACAAAACATTATTCAAAACGCGATCTGCTACACGCTTATATATGAGGACCCCAGAAGTCAAGGGGTCAAAGTAACAAATTCGTTGTTTTGAGAAAACTGAAGTCAAAGTTGAAAATGTTTGGTAGGTTTGGTACAACCCACTAAGTAGTCAAGGGGCATTACCCTAGATAGCATCATCTGTCAAGAAAATCACTTGGATCCCTTTACCACCTAACAGATTTATATTTTTACATTCCATTCCTGTACCTAACTTATTTTTTTAAATGTCACTTAAGACCCCTTGACTTCTGGGGTCCACGTATATGAACGGTGTAAATACATTCAATTTGATTAACCTTAAAGAGGAATTATTTCCTATAGCAGGGGCTATTGTAATGTATGCTTTGTAAATATGAAACCAATATTTTGTATTAAGCTATATTTGTGGGAGAACAACGGAAATAAACATTTTTTGACTCAACCATTCTGTGATCCGACCTTTAGCGCGAGAGGAAAGGATAGAGAGGCACGTCTGGGCTTTTTCAAGCCACCCCATTCCCTTTATGTGACGCAAGTCTCTCCCGTCTCCTGCTGCATGGGTGAACAATCGTTTGTTCTCCGGAGGAAACAATGGATACGGAATGGGCGAAGAACGGGGAAAAGTAATGAAAAAAAATCGCTACCACTGAGCGGTCAAACGTATACCTAAGGGGTCAAGGAGAGGAGTGGAGGGTTTAACTGCATAGTTAAAAAAAATCCATTTTGAGGAAAAAGATTTTACTTTTAGTAGCACGCGGGAAGGAGTTGTAACAGAAAAAATTGTATATTTTTTTAAACTTTTCAGAGCATTTTTTTTACGGGAGTGTTAGTACCGCTAAACTTTTCTATGAGAGAATGAGCGGATCTAAGAACGGATCAGTCAGTGAGCGAGATCAGCAATTGAGAACGACTCCCTCAAGGAGTATTAAGGCGCCGACATTAACGGTTCATCTCTCGTATATAACCGCATTTTTATTTGATTAGTGCCGATATCGATCGATATTGTCACCGGAAGTTGGTCCTCAGAGCTCTTAGTCATCGGGAAGTTGGTTAAATTTTGGTTACAAAATTTGAGCCAGACAAACAGCTCATGCTCAAAAATATCTTTCAGTAAACGTGCATTTATTTAACTGTCGTAATTACTTAAATTGAAGGTTGCATTGTCACTGAAATAGAACCTTTGGACAAATCCTTTGGGATTAAGGTGGGATCCCCTAGAGACATTATTATATTTTTAAATTTTACGCTAATTTTATAATTCATTTCTAATTCAGATTGGAAGTTTCTAAGTCATGGAGAAGTACGATAAATTATAATTACAAGATATGAATTAATTTAATTAATAAAATTACACATAATATTATCATGACGCCTCACTACATCTCTAGTTCAGACAGAAGAGATAAAAATAAGAGTTTTGTGTTTCACACATTTTAGAGGGATTAAGGTGGGAGCCCCTAGAGACATTATTATATTTTTAAATTTATCGCTAAATTTATAATTTATTTCTAATTCAGATTGGAAATTTCTAAGTCATGGAGAAGTACGATAAATTATAATTACACGATTTTCATTAATTTAATTAATAAAATTACACATAATATTATCATGACGCCTCACTACATCTCTAGTTCAGACAGAAGAGATAAAAATAAGAGTTTTGTGTTTCACACATTTTAGAGGAATTAAGGTGGGAGCCCCTAGAGACATTATTATATTTTTAAATTTATCGCTAAATTTATAATTTATTTCTAATTCAGATTGGAAATTTCTAAGTCATGGAGAAGTACGATAAATTTAAATTACACGATTTTCATTAATTTAATTAATAAAATTACACATAATATTATCATGACGCCTCACTACATCTCTAGTTCAGACAGAAGAGATAAAAATAAGAGTTTTGTGTTTCACACATTTTAGAGGCATTAAGGTGGGAACCCCTAGAGACATTATTAAGTAATTATCTAAGTCATTGAAAAGTACGATAAATTACAACTACACGATTTTTCTGGTATAATTACAAGATTTGACTCTGATAATAGGTGAAACTCAATAAATACCTTCTATTTAAAAGGCAAAATATGAAAAGTGAAGGGACTCAAGGTAGACCTCTAATTCTTTCGTTAAATTTTATTTATTTATGCTTACTACCCAGAATACAGCGCAGTTGGCCGATTTACGTCGGGTGAATAAGAACAAGAACAACAGACGAACACAAACACCAATGCCCTGAGTGGTGAAAATTCCACCCAGGCGGGATTCAAACCCGCGACCTTCGAGTTAATAGGCGAGGACTTTACCTCGACCCCTCCGGGGCCAAGATATTTTCGCGGATCAGTTCATTTTTTAAAACTAATTCCCATCTCGCACCGAATCATTGTCATCTCCCGTTGAAATCCCACCATTCAAAGAATACCCATCTCGTCGGAAAAACCCTTCTTCTCTTGTTTTTCCACCCACGGTTTTCAAACGAAAGGGGTCGCGAAGGAATCCGCCGACCGAAGCGAGACACGAACGTGTGAAGAATATAAAAATTCTCCCTTCCTCTATTCCCAAGCTTAGATGCGACGAGAACATATCACAATACGAGAAAACACTGGAGGACGCGTTGAGTAAACCCACACTTGTTGTTCTTGGAATTTTAACTCTGGATGAGGGGACTGCTATAGTTAAAATTTCCAACGCATATATATATGTATATATATATATATATATATATATATATATATATATGAATATTTATGTGAGTATATATATATATATATATATATATATATATATATATATATATATATATATATATATATATATATATATATATATATATATATATACACTCACATAAATATTCATACAGAAACGTAGAAAGAAAGTGGATAGGAACACATAAAATTTAAGAACACAATAGTGGTGTGAAGATGTAAAGATGGCCGATTCCAAGCAGAAAAAAATCGACTGGACCGGAAATCGAACCACGGACCTTTGGATTTCGCGTCCAATGCTCAGACCACCAAGCTACCCAGTCTACTAAGAATCCACTGGAATCGGCGGGGGGTTTATAGGAACAAACACTCCCCAAGGCATGACCCACGAGACCGGCCAATAGATGGCGCCAGGGCTGCTTTTCACCCACCGTCAGAGAGAGAATGACACACACAGAAGGAGGATAGGAACCAGTTTTAGGATTGAATAACCAGTGATAATAATAATACAAATTCTAGTTTTGGCTTTTAGATCTTGCATGGGTTTTTGTAATCGATGGGCGTAGATGTCGCACAAGAGATGGGTTTCCAACCAGGGCTGAATTCCCCATTGGGGCTCCGGGATATCAGCAAAATATGATATTTCAGCAGGTTAAGGTTATGATTTACAGCTTAACCTAATAGAAAAGCTTCGTGATTGGCAAGGAAGACTTTGTTCATTCCTCATTGAGGAGATTGAATAATGATGTTTAATTTCCAAGGTTTCGTCACTGAGCGAAATTATCTCGAACAACACCTGGTAAGCCTAGGAAGTAATTAAATTTTCTCTAAGTGAAATAAACGAAGAAGAAGGAATAAGTTCATGGGCCCAATAAAGAGGAGAGTACAGAGGAATAAATTTCAGCAGGTAGGGGAACTAGCTTCAGATCGGGAAGGGTGGAGGGCTGCAAGTCAACCAATCTTACAAGGGGAGTGTCAGATAGCCGGGTCTCAGATTTTATTCAAACTTAGTTGTTGTACGAACCGCTGTATGTGGTTCATGAATCACCCCACATATAGGGTTATATAACCAATAGTTAAAACAAAAAAGGCCTTTAAAAAATTTCAAAATTCCCTTCAGACGTGCCACCCACATAACTGACAAGCTGGACGGGTGGCTGACGTGCTCGTCTCCGGTCTAGAGACACGGGTTCGATGATTCCAATACGGGGTATGTTTCTTCCGCTGTTTTTTTTAGTTTCTCTTTTACGGCATCCTAAAATGCACTCAAGATTTTTTATTTTTACTCGAAATATTATTTTTGCGCGAGGCAAATTTTTCATTTGTATACACGACGTCAGGCTTATAATCTTTTTTTCGATCGAAGGCAACCTTCTAATTATGTCACTTCCTTATCTTTTCACGACATATTTCCATTATTCCTTCATGCACATGATTTCCATTTTCTATAATTATTTTATAATATTGTCTTCATATTTTTACAATTCAAGCATAATTCTTAATAATATTCAAATTTTTCGTAGCTTGTCAGTTATGTGGGTGGCCCGTATAAAAGGGAATTTTGAAATTTTTAAAGGTCATTTTCGTTTAAACTGTTGGTTATAAAACCCTATGTGTGGGGTGATTCATGAACCACATACAGTGGTCTGTACAACTACTAAGTTTGAATAAAATCTGAGACCCGGCTATCTGACACTCCCCTTGTTAGGATTGAACGACCGATGAATAAATGATATTTCAAGGAGAGAACTGGGGAGACACGGATGGTGTATTGTGGCTGGTGGTGTTTCCGGGTGTCGGAGGAGTATTTACATGAAATTCAAAAAAACTATAAAAAGGCAGCACTAAGGCTAATTTTTTAATGATAAAATGGACGCACAAAATAAGAGATGATGAAGTGTACAGAAGAGTAGAAGAGGAAAGGACTATATGGAACAAATTAGAGGAAAGGAGAACCAGATGGATTGTACACGCCTTGGGGCACAATGGGTTTGTGAAGAACATAATTGAAGGGAAAATAAAGGGAAAAGTCCCCAGAGGAAGACCGAGGAATAAGTTCACGGACCAAAGAAAGAGGAAGAAAATTCAAATCGTACTGCACGTGTTTCAACTGACTAGCAGTCAGCATCAGGTATAAATAATCTTCCACGTATCCAGACATATAACCGACATACCTTGAGTTGGAAATTTATCTATTTATAAATGTGTCTGGATATGTGGAAGATGAGTTGAACCTGTTGATGACTGCTAGTCAGTTGAAACTCGTGTAGTACGAATTGAAAATAAATTAGACCGTATGATATCCATTTTGTATAATTTTAAAGAGGCTAGTACGTAGGAAAAGATACCAGGAGGTAAGGGAACTAGCATTAGATAGGGAAGGATGGAGGGCTGCAGTCAACTAACTTCAGGATTGAACAACCTGTGAGTGAGTGAATTTTTTGAGGAGAGGACTGGGTAGATTCGGATGGTGTATTGTGGTTGGTGGTGTTCTGCGTTTCGAAGGAGTATTTACATGAATTTCACAAAATACAAAAGGCGGCACTGAGGCTAAATTTACTCATTATTGCAAATTCTGCACGCCTTAAGAAAACAGTACTTCGGAGTGTAGGTTCCTCTTCGAGTCGGCAAACTTCCCCGGCAATGGCGAGCCAAGAGGACGGCAAAGACAGGCTGAAAGCAACCTTGAGTGGAGGCGCTGCCTGGCGGAACCGCACCTCGCCTTGAAGTCAAGTGTCGACTTTCCAAGTCGCTCCCTCTCTCCTTCTCCAACCTCCCCCCTCCTCCAGAGCTACTGACACACGCTCCACGACGCGTCGTCCCCGAGTTGGAAAGAAGGGGTGGATTTTTATCGTCTCAAGAGAGCGGCGACACGAAGTCACACGTCTTCGAGAACCGGGGGGGGCAAGAACTACGCGAGGACCTACTTCGAGACGAGGCGCTCGGAAGTGTTATAAGCTCCTCGATTTTGACGTTTCCGAACTTCTTCAGATAATTTTAGTTTCCCGCTCAAAAATATGTACTCACACCAATAATGGCCAGTTGCTGGAACGACACACATGTATTCTATAAAGCTATAGGACCCATAAACCATAGCAACCATTAAATAAGAGTTGCACAAACATTCGATAAATTTATTGGTTTCGTAACTAATGGCATGGAGTTATTGAGTCCCATAAGTAGCCAAGATGGCGGATGCGAAAAGAACCGCCTGGAGACTTAAATTACTTAATGAAAGAGTTGTTTTGAGACAAGTGACCAGTTTGCTTACTCTTACTGACTAATTATTAACTGCATTATCTATTAATCATACGCTAAGCTTTCGTAAATTTTATCCGGCGGTGGAAGGTAAAATCAAATATTCGAAGCTATTAACTATTGGTAAATAAGTAGGTAACTAGTAGATGTGTTCTTTTTCCAATATTATTATGAGATCTCTAACTTTATGGATCTCGTAACTACTGATTCCATAACAAAATATTCTTACAACCGGCCATAAGTCGAACTTCCGATAATTGTGTGAGTCGAACTTTCGATAAATCGAGAGATAAATCTTGGCATTGTGCGTACGTGATAATAACTTTTCGACAACTCGGAATTCCCATAACACTCAATTGAAGTAAAATAGAGCGAAAAGTCCCCAGAGGAAGACGCAGACCCCAGAAATAAGTTGGTGGACCAAATAAAGAGGAAAGTACACAGGAAGTGATACCAGTAGGTAATGCAACTAGCATTAAATGGGAAAGGGTGGAGGGCTGCAGTCAACCAATCTGAGGATTGAACAACGAACGATGATTATTTCTAGTAAGTTATCGATGGAAAATTTCAGAATTAGTGCGTTAGCCAGCATGCGCTATATGAAAATGAGGGCCAACGACGATGGTGGACTGACTTCAGCTTCTAGTATTGGTCAGCATAGCGAGCGCCCTCTCCTCAATGGTTCCAACCAAGGCTCCCCTTGACGGAAGACACGAGAGGATTTATCTAATATTCCTGGGAGGCCATTCCCTGCTTCAAGACACAGCGGAGACGAGCAAAAAGGACAGACGGACTGCTTGTAGCCACTGTGGTTTCCCTCTCCCGAGTATATATGAGTCTAAATGAGCAACAGGTCTGCCCGTGTCCGACGGAGAGAAGCGTGCCCGCTAACGATTTCATTCGCATTGGGAATGCCGCGGTATGAAAAAAAGCCATTAAAAAAATAGTGCTCGAGTCCCTTTGAGCGTGTGTGACGCCATTCGCCTCGTTCTCTGGGGTGCATAAAATTTAGGGCAAGCGGCTCTGGAGCTAATTGCCGCGCGGACTTCTCTTCCACAATGTTCCCGCAATTGCGGCGAGAGGCGAAGGCATTATGTTCTCCCTTCGTTTGTTTATATTTTTTTAGTGGCACGTTTTCAAGGCTCGCTTTACGTTACTGATGGCGCGTTCTCGTTTCTATACAGCCAGACTTCGCTCCACAAAGAGAGGCACCCATGAAAATTAATCCCTCACGTTTGAGCGGTAAACACAGCGAAAAGATTCCCTTAAAAAAAAACTCAAATCCATTTCTGTACGTGTCAACCTGGGATGCTAAAAATACCGCTAAAATTGTATTTTTTAGTATTTCTTTAAAAGTGTTCTACCGGTTGGGGTAGGTTTTTTTGAATGTCAGAGAGTCTCCTCCCATTTTTCTACTTTTTCTGGGACATATCTACCTCTAGTATATCCTTTTTCGCCCCTGGATATAATATACCCTTCTTCATCCTGTCCATGAAACCTATTCTCTTTCTTCTCCTTCCCCGCTTGCCCGACATCATTCCCTTTATCGCCCCTCATTACATCCTCCGGCTAACTACCCTGCCGATCTCGAATTTCATTTGAAAGTTTCCTTTCCTCGCCCACCAACTCAAGCACTTTCTAGTTTGTCTTCCTTTCCGTCCACCTCACCTTCTCCATCCTTCTCCACACCCAGATCTCAAATGACAAATGGAGTCCCTCAAAAAATTGAAATCAATTCCTTTATGTTTCAACCTCGGATACTGAACATTGCCACCAAAATCGTTTAAAAACTTGAAAAAGTCATCAATCATTTTAAAATCATTTGCGCGGGGGAAGACGTTATGGAACGGTATGGATGACAGTAAAGGTACGTATTTCTTCTTAAAAATTCTGAGTAATTCGTTGGGTTTAGTTTTTGTTATTTACATTTATATATGTCCGACTGATTATCTATCTACTTAAATAAAATATTCCATGAAAGGGATTTACCTCTACAGGGGGAGGATGCACGGTTCTGATTTGAACCGGGATGAGGGCTATATGCGTGGTGCGGAATCACCCCGTGCCACACACCCTAGTGGTGGCTAGCACGGTATTTCGTAGGCGTACTCTCTACAGTTTAACTTGATGAGTTAAAAAAGACTGAGTTATTTTAATCCTTTTTTTTAATATCCAACAATCGACCTTAACTACCATCTTTAACAGTTTCCGAGGCTCCAGCTTCGGGGGAGGAGGGCCTTTCGGTACGGGAAGACGCCCATGAAACTTCAACTGTTTTTGGCTCGTCGCACTCCCTCATCACTCATCCGGGCGAAGATCGTTGTGTCATTGCTTAGCAACCGGAGCGGAAAGCAATTGCCGACTGCCCTTCCGTGGGGAACAAAAGGCTCCATGGCTATTACCCCCCCACCTGACGGGTACGACCTCAAACTACGTCGAATCCGTCGGCCTGTTTTCTCTTCCGGACATGCCCCGCGGCGAGGAGGACACGAGGCATTTGAGAAGCGTTTTCGCAGATCAGGGAATTCTTTCAACGTAAAGGAAGTTCATGGATTTAAACGTCTTACGGTCATTTGCAGGAACGACACGTATGTATTCAATAAAGTCATGGGGCCCATAAGCCATGGCAACAAATCAACAACTGTCTCTGAAACATTCGATAAATTTACTGGTTTCATTGCTTATGGAACGGCGTAAAGTTCCTTAAGTTGCCAAGATGGCGGATGCTCGATGATACGCTTGGAGATTTAGTTACTTGATAAAAGGGTTGTTTCGAGACGAATGACCAGTTTGATTACTTTTACTGAAAAATAATTACGTGCATTCACCATCATTATGGATGAACTTTCATGCATTTTATCCGGCGGAAGAATACTAGATCAAACATTTGAACCAATTTACTATTGGTAGATAAGTTATGAAACTGAAAGTGATGAAAAATAAATGATCTTGCAACCAGCCATTACAGTCACCATACCTAGGATAGTTCGAGCGAAATATCATTTCACCTATAAATCATCGTTCAATTTCTCGGTGTTTTTTCCGCACTCAAAACAAAAACAAAATAACAGAATACAATAACAATAATAAGGACCCTGTTATCAGGCTTTACCTCTTGCGGGTTATATTTTTCACCGTGTAATTGCATTCACTGGTACGTGAACGGTATTGAATATGGTCTCATTTGAGGCAGTTTGAGCGAAACATCATTTCACCAAGAAATTGATGAATTTGGTCTCATTTCAAAGAAAAACATCGCGCCCTTTCGAAAATACCAAAATATCAGACCCTTACCTTTTTAATAAAAAAAATCTCTTAAATTTAATGAAAAAACTCTTTCATGAGGGAGATGGTACGAGCATGCACTCCAGAGAGACCATTTTTAAAAGATGGGGAATTTCTAACACTTTTATCCCGTCGAAAAATTAACAGTTTAAGGTTGGGATGATTTGTAAACTGTTTTTGAAAATGAATAACAATGTTACCAAAGTAAAGTTTTCAGGATCACAAAAAATTTCCGTTGTGAAGGAGTTTTAAAAGTACAGCGCCAAAAAAATTATATAAATTAAAGACTTATCTTCTGGTTCATTTCATCGTATATATTATTTCTCAAAGGTGTATTTTGTCACAACGCCATAACTCCCATAATTCATCATCAAAATTAATGATTCAAACATCATTTTAAAGCTTAAGTTCCCCGCTATTGACGAAAAATAGAAAAATGGTTTAAAATTAAAGTTTTTGTTAAATAATTTAAAATTAAAGCCTTTGTTAAAAAATAATCAAAAATTAACAGTGCCATCTGTTGACAATATAACCAAATTATATGTTGGTATGGTTACGTGCTTAAAAGAATATAGGAGGCGCCATCTATTAACACATCGTTTAGTTAGATTGTTTACATTCTACATGCAATCAGTGTGACCGTTTACGTTTATGTTATGTATCTCTAACACAAACATAAATAACATACAATTGTCCACGGGAAGAAACAGGTAGAAGAACAGGAAGAAAGAAGGAAATAACAGGAAGAAGGTGCATGCTGTGCAAAATATTCGACAGGTAGAAAAACAGGAAGGAAGAGGGAAGAAACAGGAAGAAGCCGCATACTGTGCGAAATATTCGACAGGTAGGAGAACAGGAAGAGAGAAGGAAGTAATAGGAAGAAGCTGCATACTGTGCGAATTATTCGACAGATAGAAGAACAGGAAGAAAGAAGGAAGAAACAGGAAGAACCCGCATACTGTGCGAAATATTCGCACGGGTCAGCTAGTTACTCAGAATTTCAGTCATAGAAAAGTATGTTTACTCACAACTAATATTACCAATGTTTACTTCACGCTTCCTTACAGCCGCTGATATTAAAACGTAAAAATCGAATACGATCTCCATTATGACTAGGGAAATGTCACATGTGTGCACTCGAGAGACACATTGAAAAAAAAGCATTTCTAACACCAGGACCTCGTCGAAAAATTAACATCACCTCGCTTGTATGCTTTCTCAGCTGTTTTATTTAAATAAATCACATCATCACCGTAGTAATGTTTTCCGAAAATCACAAAAAAAACCTTCCGTCGTGAAGGATTTTTTTAGACTTAAAGCGTGAAAAAATGAGTCAAGTGAAAGAATTAAACAGATATTTTTATTCAAATGCCGAGATATCGTATCCTGTGGAAAAGTGCAACTGCTGCTTCTGTTATAATAGTATGACGAACGTCCACGATATCTCGCCTGAATCCGTTGAAATCATTCAGAAAAGCAAGTCATACGATCGAGTCATACGAAAGGAAATTAAGGTCGAAAGAAGGACTAAAAAGTCGATACCCTTTGCACTCTATTGAACATAATTGAATTATTTTTGAAGAAATTGCCATGAGAAAAATTTGGCCTGGACCGGGAATCGAACCACGGGCCTTTGGTTTGCCGGACCAATGCGCAGACCACTACGCTACCCAGGCTTCCTAATTCCCATGGCAATTATGAATGAATTAATCTATTGAACATGAATGTACTCAACTTTATACTTTTAATTATCACTGGTATCATTAATTACCTTTTTCCTCACGGTTTATAAGCTTAATCATCTATTTAAATGTTATCCTAGTAGTGCTCTCTGCAGTAATATGTACGGCTGTATTACGAATTCCAAGCTTACAATGAGTTTTTTGTATTTTTTGTTTTGCCTGTCATCATTGTATAATTAATTCGATTTTGTATATTGAGTTACATCACTGTATTATTAATCTAATTTTTGAATTTTAAAATTGTATTAATTTGAAAAGTTGTACTTCATTATCTCAGGGGCTAAGAGTAGCCCACGATAATAAACGTCGTTATTACTATTATTATTATTATCATTATTAAATACACCCATAACATCGATAGAAGGAACTTGGGGATTAATCGCATCAGCCTTCGGAAGAGCCGAAAAAGGAGGATCACCCCGATAGCAGGTTTATCGAGGTCACTTCATTTTGGAAACCATTTAATAGCTGGGCGATACCTCTCCCGCGGGAAACAATAGTAGAGAGCGAGGCTTTCTCAGCTGTTCAAACAATGAAAAAAAAACAATAACAACATTTAGCCCGCGAGGAGAGGCTTGTATGGAGGACCAAGGAAGAAACTTTTTTCCCGAGCGAATCGTGATGGGTCTCCGACTGTGAATCGTGATCGACCGTCCGAGCGTCTTCAGTCCCCGATCTTTTTTTTTTTCTAAAGCGCGGGCTTTCCCACGGCCGCGGCAACTGTATCGGATCGCCCATTTAAAGAGAGGGGAGTTCCCATCGATGCCTTTGACATGTTTCCACGATCTGTACACGCCAAAAAGTCGAGATTCGGCGTATCGCGCTCATCCTCATTCATTGAGTGTAGCATGACATTCGAGGTACAGTTGGAGAAAAAGATTTTCCACTTAGCCGAGACAACGTTCTTATTCTGTATTAAAATTTTAGCACTCGTGAGTACCGTCAAATGTGGACATATTCTTCTCATCTCTAGTCGTCAATCAATCAATCAGGATTGGTTTCCGACAGTCCTCCTCCTTTCTCTCTATCCTTTACCGTCCTCTTCATGGGTTGGATTGGATTTTGGGGATGGCGACCGACAGCTAAGGCCATTGGCGCCATAGGGGACAGGTAAGAGTGGAGGGGCGGGTAGAAACCCGGCGTCGGCATTAGCCTGCTCTTAACGAGAGGCGCCAGGGGGACCACGGTTTAACCCTTTGAGTGGGGATGACGTGATATCATGTCAATGTTGTCTTTACGCTGGTGCTGATGACGTGATATCACGTCATGGGTACCGTGAGTGTTCTAGCTTACACTAGGCCCCCTTGTGAAAGCTGGAACACTTACAGTACCCATGATGTGATATCACGTAATCAGCGTCAGCGTAAAGACAACCATGACGTGAAATCACGTCATGCCGTACTCATAGGGTGCGCATAGGGTCTCATACGACAGACGGAGTGCACTTGAAGTGCCCTCCACAAGACGCTCAAGTAGGGATCGGGTTTCCTCTGAAAAACATCCTCCTCTGCAGGGATTTGAACCCTGGCCGCCTGTGTGGTTAGCCAGTACCCTAGTCACCACACCAACCCGATACCCAACCTCTTCATTTCGGAAAACTGTCCGCATAACACCCCCTCCATTATCTGCTTCCAATACTCCAGTTTCGGTCTTCCTATAATTCTTCTGCCTTCCATCATCCCTTCTAAAATCACCTCATCATTTTTAAATTACGATTTATAAATGAATTGCCAAAGCGAACACAAGGTTCCATTCGTAGGTAAGGCATGACATGTCTGATCTCGCCCAAAATAGATCCGTCATCGGTCACAGTAGAATCGAATCCAAAATTCGACGGCTCATTCACTTACAGGGGCAATCGGAAGGGAGAGTCCAAGCATATTTAAGAAAACACAATGAAAAAGATGCGAACATTAAAGCAGACGATCATATCAAGCTTAACCAAAGGACATTATGGATCCACTTCGCGAGAACCCTTTTGCAAAACAAGTTTCTCGCTCCAAACTGAGATAACTTCCCTTTCTTAATCATAATCCTCATCGACTCGCAAACCTTCGCGGTATAATGAAAAGTTTGGCATCTCACTTATTTCCCCGATCGGCCACGAACGCTCACGACACGACTCTTTTCCGCTGAACTTCGACCTCTGGGAAGAGAGCATGCGGGCCATCCCTAACCTCTGCCCTAACAACTCAAAGATACATCTTATCTTGCTTATCGGCGTCGATGGGAGACGAGGTGTTTTGATCCTTCGGCCTAAAAAAATAACACAATACGCAGCAATACTGGAGGAGTTTAACGCCTTCGCCTTCTAATACCTGTTCTTGCACCAGTCATTAAAGAAAATAATAGATGGAAACATACAGTAAAATAGCACAGGGGAATATTGAACGCATTAAGGTGATTTGAGCAGCTTTTGTTCATGCATTTTTTTCACTGAAATATTTTTCCTAAAATGGGCATTGTCTTTTAATATTCCGCAAAACAAATCTCGCGTTTTTTTTGTGGTTCGAACGAGATCACCACCCTGGGCACCATGGTGGCCATGTTCAAATGATACGTTTTATTTCAGCAGCTGTAGCTGAAACATGAATTAAATATCCTATAATTTATGGTGCAGTAATATTCTTTATTGTGACTGAAATCCTAAGCAATGATAATAAAAATATGAACAAAATTCTTTAATTTTTTTACTCAATTTTTGGTGCGGTACGTTTGAAACTCCTTCAAAACGGAAGGTTTTAGGTGATTCTGAAGAAGTTATTAGGGCGACTCGACGACTTATTTTTAAAACTAGTTGGGGGAAAATATATACCATACACTGTTACTTTAAGAACGTGATACAGGCGCTGGAAATTCCGCACTTTTTACATAAAACGGAAATGGAAAAACTGTAAAAGGTCTTCATTAATGGCAATGAACATTAAGAGAAGGGCAAAGGGCTAGAAATAGTAAGTGTGAAAAAGAATTACCGATCAAATTGAACAATCCTTTGAAATACTGGCTGTACGAAGATACGATTTTCATTTCGATTTCATTTCAAAGCCCTAAGCTGTAATTGAGTCCAAATTTTAAAAATATGATAACTGCATCGTCTATATCTCACTGCATGAATGGCTATTTCCAATGACGGTCTCTCTGGAGTGCATACACATACCATTTGTCATGTAAAAGGGCTGGTAATTTTTGTAAAAAGTCTAAGGAAGCAGTTCGGTTAGGGGCTGATATATTGGTATATTTGGAAAGGTGGGAAATTTTTCTTTAAAATGAGACCAAATTCATTGATTCCTAGGTGAAATGATGATTCGCTCAGTGTGATAAATTCTATTAAAACAGAAACAACAATTGAAATTTTCCACTAATGGCCGGTTGCATGAAAATTTAGTAATGGAATCAATAGTTATGAGATCCATAAAGTTATAGAACTCATACATATATTCGGGTTGCAGGAACACATCTCTTATGGCCAGTTGCAGGAACGTAACATATGTATCCCATAAAGTTATGGGACCCATAAGTCATGACAACCATTCAATAAGTGTTGCACAAACATTCAATAAATTCATTGGTCTCATAACTTATGGCATGGAGTTATGAGTTCCATAAGTAGCCAAGATGGCGGATGCGTAATGAACCGCTTGGAGTCTTAATTACTTGATTAAAGAGTTGTTTTGAGACAAGTGACCAGTTTGTTTACTCTTACTGACTAATTGTAATGTGCATTATCAATTATTCATAGGCTTAACTTTCTTAACTTTTATCTGGCGGTGGAAGATTAGATCAAATATTCAAGGCTAGTAACTATTGGTAAATAAGTTAAGTGACTAATAGATGTATTCATGCAACCCGAATATATTTATGAGTTCAATAACTTTATGGATCTCATAACTATTGATTCCATAACTAAATTTTCTTGCAACCGGCCATTAGTTACTTTACTTATTTACCAATAGTTACTAGCTTCGAATATTAAATCTAATCTTCCACCGCCGGATAAAAGTTAAGAAAGTTTAGTCTATGAATAATTGATAATGCACATTATAATTAGTCAGTAAGAGTAAACAAACTGGTCACTTGTCTGAAAACAACTCTTTTATCGAGTAATTAAGTCTCTAAGCGGTTCATTGCGCATCCGCCATCTTGTCTACTTATGGAACTCATAACTCCATGCCATAAGTTATGAGACCAATGAATTTATTGAATGTTCGTGCAACACTTATTGAATGGTTATGGCTTATGGGTCCCATTACTTTATGGAATACATATGTTACGTTCCTGCAACTGGCTATAAGTGTTTTAATGGGTGCGACGCGTTAGAATATCCTTTGGAAAAGTGCAATCGTTGTTTCTGTTACAATATGACGAACTTCCACAATATCTCGCCTTAAAACTGTTGAAATTATAATAAACTCTGTTCGTTTGCGGTTTCAATTCACATAACCCAAACAATTTCAAGTGAACGTACCGGCAAACTCCTCTCATTATTTCAGGCCGAACTGCTGTGAAAAATATACTTCGGCTGGCGAACAGACATTTCTGTAAATGATGAAATAATATACCGCATGGAAACTGAAGAATTAAAACTGGTAATCAAACTGCGCGTTTCCGATATATGATTATGGAAGGCTAACTCTTTGCCAATAAAAACGAATGCGGTATTATTTGGTTTTCGTCTGTAGATTCACTACAATAGTGCTCCATCATGTCTTTGAGGTATATGGAGGGGGCACAAGCTATGTTGGCCAATGCTAGAAGCTGCAGCCAGTCTGTTATCTTCGTTGATCCTCATTTTCCTAATGCGCTTGCCGACTGTCTGACGCACTATTTTTTTCGCAATTTTACTGTTTCCCATCGATAACTCAATTCGCAACTTGAACTACGTAATACGCTGCTCGAATTGCGGAAGACGTTACTCAAATGTGTAATTCGCAACCCGAAATGTGTAAATCGTGACTCTAAATGCATGCGTCGTAATTCGCGAAATGTCATATTGAAGTATCAGCAAAATATTCGATAACCACTACACGCCGACTGTAAGAAGTCTTCATTTCTTGTAATGAACAGTAAGAGAGGGGCAAAGGGCTGGAAATAATTAGCGAAAAATATAATAACCACTCACTTTGAACAATACTTTGAAATACTGGCTATACGAACATACGATTTTCATATAAATTTACAATTCCATGCCGTAAGCCCAAGTAATAACAAAGCCCTAATCTGTAATTGAGTCGAAATTTTAAAAATATGATAGCTGTATCGCCTACATCACTGCGTGAATGGCTATTTCCACTGATGCAGATGGAGAGGACGCTTTTCATAGTGGCCAATGCTAAAAGCAGTTAAGTGGGCGTAGCCTGTCAGCCAAACCTTAACCTTATCTTAACCACGACATTTTGTCCTTTGACTCGTACGGGCAGACGCGATAATTTTGTAATTTTGAGATGTATTCCATCGATAACATACTAGAAATCATCATGCACTTACTTCTGTAATTTGGATTATCCTCACGTATTCCGTTTATTAACGTAAATGAAAATCATCCGCACACCCGATAAAAATTATAGTAATATCGAGTACAATTCATAGCCCTAAGCAGCAAGTACACATATATGTATATATATATTTCAAGAGTTACTTGCATTTAAGTTCACACAGATGGTTGGATATTCATCTACATCTACGAAATTCCGTGCAAGCCACCACTAGGGTGAGTGACACAGGGTGATTCCACACCAGGCATGCAGCACTCATCCCAGTTCAAATCAGAACCGCTCACGTTCCCCCGAATGCCAGGCGCAGGCCAAAAGCAGTCAGGACAACGGTACGCAGTCAGACCAGAAGCCAGGAGAGTGATGCGTAGAAGAACATGCTACCATGTAGTACACTACTCAAGATACAACTACTGGTTAGTATTATAAATGCAACAAATAAATAGGACTACGCGGTACTAAGACATGCAAGAGTTTATCATGCCGGAGATTGCATGTGAGGTCAGTATTTAAAATTCATGTAAAGATACATAGAACTACTGAAAAAACCTATTTAACCTAGTCAGTATCCTAGAACTGATCCATCGCAACGATTATGGTCCCTTATTGTACGTGGAAAAAATGACATCTCAAATCTATCGGTCCTGCATTCTATTTCCTTAGTCTTATTCCTGTGATCGTTCCGACCATAATAGTTTGGCTCCAGCAAAATATTTTGAACGTCCGTCAAAAAATAGTCTACATCAAACTTCTACTTCTACTAATATTTCTTCTACTTATTCATGCCTTCCGTCCGCTAATTCGTCCAATACGTCGTGCTATCCATCAGAAAGTAGGGAGAGAGCAGGGTTAAACAAATTGGTTGTTATTTCGGTTGTCAGGCTTCAGCTTGATGACATAATGCCCCTCCAAACACCTCGATGTCGCCAGCAAAAATAACACATAGTCTACCACACTGCGGCGCCACTCTCACGAACGACACCTGATTAGAAATAGTTGAGAACGCTCGTGTTACTGTTGGGGGTCAATGTCGAGGATAGAGGGGAGACTTGACAACGCCGCACACTCAAAGACGTGCCTCTGGAAACGCAAGCGATAGGAAACAATGGGCAGTATAAAAAAATAAGGAAATGGAGGCTCTGCGAGCGGTATTCGGAGTGGGAGGATAGGTTTGAGGCGAATGGAGAAGGAAGAGGCGCAAGGTTTGGACACCGCGAGTTTCTTGTCTCTCACCCATGAATATACATAATGGATTTTAATGTTTGGAATCGTTGCCTAGGCAACGTGTTGCCTAAATTTCCACATTTAGTTCACCCAGTCCTTGGCGCTAATTAGAAAAAAAGTCTTTTCAGTTGAATCGTAAATGGCCGTTGTTAATTGTTGTTATTTTCCTTAATTCTTACCTTAAACTGTGAGAAAACCAAAACAATCATTATTGGTACAGCGAGGATCATAAATAAAATAAATTTCGGTGAAGTCCCCAATGTCATTCTAGACAACGTCGCTGTACCATATTCCAACGTCGTTCGGAATCTGGGAATATTAATGAACATGAACCTCACTTGGCACGACCATGTACTTCAAATTTCAAATAGGATCAATAGCACAGTCTATCGACTTAAACTCTTCAAGCATATACTACCTTTTCATACTAAAAAGTTACTTATCACTACACTAGTTTTTCCACATTTTGACTATTGCTCATTAGTCTGCAGTGACTTGACTAATGAACATAAAGAGAGACTCCAGCGGTTGCAGAACTCCTGCATTCGATACATTTTTAATATTCGCCGAGCCGAGCATATCACTCCATATAGAGCACAACTAGCCTGGCTTAGTATTGAAAACAGACGCCAATACATGCTCTGCACATTTCTTTACGTGCTATTTTCCCGGAGAGAACCTCGGTATATCTACGACTTATTTAGTAGACCTCCACTATCTCGGAGTATGTCTACCAGGAGTGACCCTGCCAATCTGTACTGCCCCGCGCATCGTACCACTAAATACCACCTAACATTTGTAGTCAGCGCCACGGCAACATGGAACTCTCTACCGAACTATATAAAATGCAGTCAGACTCTTTCTACCTTTAAAGCCAAAACATCTCATTACCTGCTTGCGAAGTTATTCCGAACTTGGTACTTCGGACTTCTCACTGTTGATATCTAATAAGTTTGTCTCACATATTTTACTCTCTTTGTGGTACTTAATGCTTGTTTTATTGTATATTGTTTTTGGTTCCGAACTTTTTACTTTTTACTTTGGATTTCTCACTGATAATCATCGAATGAGTTTTTCTCACACTTTTATTCACTCTTTGTGGTTTTTAATGCTTATTTTGTTGTATATTGTTTTTGATAATTTTTGTTTGATAATTGTTTTTGATAATTTTTGTAATGCTCTTAGGGGTGATGTACCCAGAGTAAAATAAAGTATTCTTATTCTTATTCCTACCGTGAGAAAGTGTGTAATTACATCCCGCGTATTGTACTACATTTTTATACACTGAATTATGATTACTGGTAAATAAAACCGGTAAGACGTGTTTATTTACAATATGTCGACTGTATTTACATTTGAGCTGCCTTCCTTCATCACTTGGCGGCGCCACAACCCAAAAAGTTGTTTGTTTACGGAATTCTAGACAACAGTTTTTGGCGACGAGTAAACAATCCTTAATGTATATTCATGCTCTCACCCTTAAAGAGGCTCGACTGTGACTTGGCGATTCAAAATTAGTACGGAATTCCACCTTCTCTCGTTCAAGAAAGATGCTTCTTTAAACGATGACATTCTTCATACATCAGAAAACAACTCACCGCTCGGAGTTGGGAGTGGAGAGCTGCAGCAAACTAATTTTAGGACTGATTACCATTCGTTAACATCTTACCCCAACCATTTAGATATGTTTACAATTTCAGAAGAGAAACTCACGTGCCTCATCATGTATATATCCTTAGCTTGCTAAAGCCATGTATGCGACCGAAGGAAATATCTATTAGAAGTCTTTCTCCTTGACCCTTTCTGGGAGTGACCCCAACATATAAACTTCCAATAATATTTACGTTTACTGCCAAAAACCACCGAGAAAACATCTCGAAGGAATCCATGTTATTACGCCCCTAAATCTCCGAAAAACATCAACATTTAATCATTGTTAAGGTAGTTTGAGCGAGATAGTTCCGTAGTCATAATGGAGACCATATTCGAAGCATGCATTTTAAGTTCAGCAGCTGTGGGAAGCATGAATTAAGCATTATTAGCGGTGCAATAATACTTAAATATGACAAATTCAAAGTAATGCAATGAAAATTTCTATTCAAGTCTTTGACATGACTCAATTTCTTCGCGCGGTTCCTTTCTTCAATCCTCCTTCACAACCGAAAGTCTTTTTTATGATCCTGAAATAATTACTGTGGTAACAATTTCTACATTTACACCTACATACTAACCTGCGAGCCACCGCGTGTGTGGCAGGGGGTGGTAGGTCACCAGCCGTGTAAAGAGGAAGTTTTTGGGGGGTGTAATGGTGACATGTATTATGGGAGTGTATTTAGAGCTCAGTTTCTATTGTGGTCGCTTATTGTGCGCGGAAAGAACGAGTTTTTGTACATATATGTTCGGCAGAGTCTCTCTCTTATTTTATCGCATCTGTCAGACCTATGGATGCAATGAGGCGTCATAATAATATTCTCTACGTCGCTCTGAAAATATAAGTCCTGAATTTCTCAAGCAGCCTAAGCCTAGCGTGCAGCCTCCGAGTTTCTAGGGTCTCCCACCTTAATCCCTCTAACAGTTGTTAAACTACATGTTCGTTCGTAGCAGTTTTTTTAACGAATCACACAGCTTTTCTTTGTATAATACTGTTTTGGTCCAATCTTTATGACCAGGATCCCAAATCCTTGCGGCGTATTAGAGATGTGGCCTAACCAGAGCGAAGTAGCATCTCTCTTTAATTTTCCCATCCAAGGACCTTCCTATTGTACGCTTAACAAAACCTTGTTTCTTTTATGCTGTTTCGCATATATTTTGCATGTAATTATATGATAAGTTTCCAAAAGTATTTGATGAAACATACAAACTACGAACCGTTTATTTTTTGACGAGATCTAGGTGTTAGAAATGCCTCATTTTTAAACATAAGAGATCTCTAGATTGCATACGCGTACAATTTCCCATGTATAATTATTATGGTATTCTTCGTCAAAAATCTCGGAAAATAGTTTCGTTAAGGGCTGATATTTTGGTGTCTTCGGGTGGGTGAGATATTTTTCTTTCATAAGAGACCAAAATCATTGAATTCTGGACGAAACAATTTTTCGCTCACGCTACCTTAATAGCCTGCTCCAAACTATGGAAACACTTAACCCGAAATCCTGAAAAACACAGGTTCCAAGCATATAATTAAAGATGAACTGTAAATGCCTGTTGATAACACAAATTTTCATGTTCCCTGCGTGACTGTTGTTTCATGTTTATGTAGTCACACTGTAGAATAATTTGTGGTTTCTGTAGCATTTGTAGCATACCTATTATGTGGTGCATGTTGGTGAAATTAAATTTCTTCCCTGTAGTTTATATTGGTGATAAGTCACTCCCTGTCAAACACCCCTGTGGTGGCTAGCGGGGTAATAAGTAGACTTTCTAATGTAGGAACTTTAGAAACTTCTTTCTAAAGTAGATTTTCTAATGTACCACTCCACAGTCAGTATGATTTGGTATGTACTTACGCACTATATGTTCATGATCATATTACTTTTGCCCATGATGTTGAGCCTAAAAATCATATTTTGTACCTATGTTTGTACCAGTAACACCCAGGAAAAAATGAATGAGCAATGTATTCTTCTACACACCACCCTTCAAAAAGACAACGAACATATACGAGGAAAGCAATCAATCTCTGAACAAGGGTCGAAAATAAAATTAAATAGGCAAAAAAAGACACGCAATTATCAAGAATAACACCATTACTTAGTTCTCACGCCTTGAAACCACTGACTCGACCGAATTTTTTAATTGTCTCTCTCCTCGTTATCTCCGAATTGTTTCCCCTTGATGTACTACTCCTCCTTGATATCGAACAAGAACCATTTGATGTGCCTCTTGATTCCGAGGAATCCGTTCGCAAGCCGTGGACGAAGGAGGATTTGGAGCACCCGAAAAAATCACGCGGGTTAATTATTCACGGCGTTCCGGCGTGAGAGCGTTTGATTCGAATTGGGAGCTCTCGTTCCGGACGGGTTGGCTCGGATCGGGGTTGGACACCCTTCGGAAAATTCGAGGGCCGCGGATCACAATGGATAGAAGTTACCACCCACGTCGAGGAGTTAGGGATAAAACACTTCCGGCACTGAACACACGGACCATTTCGCTCAGATTTGAGACAAAATACAAACTCCAAGGCCACCTAAGTTAATCAACGATATAGGTATCACAAATGGAAAACAATACCTTGAAAAACACGGATTCCAAGCTCACAACTAAAGGCAAACTATATGTCTCTTCGTACAGAGTTAGTGTGGTTTCCTAATATACCACTGTACAGTCTGTAAAATTAGGTTCGTAATTATGCACTACATCTACATACTACCCTGCGAGCTACCTCGTGGGCGTGTAGCAGGGGGTGTAAGGACACCATCGGTATAAAGATGAAAGGCACGACGGTTTGGGAGGTGAAATGGTGACATATCTGTTCGGCAATGTATCTCTCTTATTTTATCGCCTCCGTCAGACCTAGAGATGTAGTGAGGCGTCTTGATAGTATTCTCCGTGTCGCTCTGAAACAGACTAGCATAGAATTTCTCAATCAAGCTAACCCTATCGTGTATCCTCGACTCGACAATACAGTCTGTAAGGTTAGCTTAGTACTTTTGTAATACATAGTCATGATTATATTACACTGAACCATGACGTTGAACCAAAAATCATATTTTTTACGTATAACATAGACATTTTTATGAATTATAATCTTTGCTTTTCATAGCCACAGACGATTGCAGCGCTCTGTTCATGGAATTACATAAATTTGGCTTCGATTTTCGCAAAATTTAGCAAATACCTGACAAAATAAGTACCGCCATATTGCAATCTGTAATTAAAGCAATCGACCGGTAAAGAAAGGTTTAATGGAAGCGAGTAAATTTCTTATTGATTTTACAAGTGCAGTGCCCTATACATCTATGATATTTCTTTCTTTGTCTTAGCGTACTTTCTACACTTATTCACCAGGACCAATAAACCTATTCTTTTCTTTCCATTACCTCCCCACATAATCTCTTCAAACAATCTACTTCACCTCATCGTAATCTCATCTAAATGTATCATCTCCTCACGCTCAATTTTTGGTTCAATTAAACCTTTCTTTACCGGTCGATTGCTTTAGTTACAGATTGCAATATGGCGGTACTTATTTTGTCAGTCATTTGCTAAATTTTGCGAAAATTGAAGCCAAATTTATTTAATTCCATGAACAGAGCGCTGCAATCGTCTGTGGCTATGAAAAGCAAAGATTATAATTCATAAAAAGTCTATGTTATACGTCAAAAATATGATTTTTGGTTCAACGTCATGGTTCAGTGTAATATAATCATGACTATGTATTACTAAAGTACTAAGCTAACCTAAGCACCACGGTTAGCACTTCCTTGTTTGTCTTCCTTTCTGTCAACCTCACCTTTTCCATCTTTCTCCATACCCACATCTCATATGCCTGCAGCCTATTCACCAGCTCATTATGAGGGCCCACGTTTCTCCACCATACAAAACGTTACACTCCATATCAAGCTCTTCAGCAATCAGAATATTACTCAGTAACACAATATTTAAACAAAATGACATAATACAAAAGAAATCGGGAGGAGAGATGCAAAAAGAAGACGACACTAGACTGTAGACGGAAGATGGAGATAGTGCAATAGACTAACGAGGAAGTGCTTGAGATGTTAGGTCAGGAAAGGAAACTTCAGAATGAAATGCGAGGTTGGCCGTGTAGGTGGCCGAATGATTTAATAAGGGGCGATGGGTTGCTTATGACTGTGACTATAAGTTTAGTAATAGAAGGGAGGTGATGACTGTGAGCTTGGGTGAGGATGTGAAGAAGAGGCTGGTGAAGAGTTTGATATGGAGCGTAGCGTTGTATGGGGCAGAAACGTGGACCCTGAGAAAGGAGGACGAGAATAGGCTTCAGGCATTTGAGATGTGGGTGTGGAGAAGGATGGAGAAGGTTAGATGGACGGAAAGGAAGACTAACGAGGAAGTGCTGGAGATGGTGGGCGAGGAAAGGAATATTTTGAATGAAATCCGGGAAAGGCAGGGTAGATGGCTGAAGGAGGTAATAAAGGGTGATGGGTTGCTGAAGAGTGTGATGCAGGGAAGGATGTTGGGCAAGTGGGGAAGGGGAAGAAAGAGAATAGGCTTCATGGACGGGATGAAGAAGGGTAGATCGTAAGCTGAGGCGAAAAAGGATATAATAGAGGAGATAGGCCCCTGAAAGTGTAGAAAACCGGGAGGAGACGGACTTTTATCAAAATCCAACCTTTTACGGGCGGAATACGTTTATAAAATCTGCTAGCGAAGCTAAGTTTCAATGAAAGTCAGATAAAAACTCTGAAAATTACCTATGGAGAAGGTCTCTAATATCCTATAATGCTTTCTTTCTTTTGTACCGTACGTTCCACCCGCCTTCAAAACCACTCTATAAAATCTATTCTCTATTTCTCCTTCCCCGATTTTCCGAAGTATTTACCTGTATCACGGCAACTTTTGGTCCATCATTACTTCTTCCAACCACCAACTTTGCCTCCTTCTTGTCTCATCCATATGTACTACCAAAATAGATGAATTGCGCTGATTTCAACAGTCTTATACTTGATGATCTACCTCAGTTGGTTTGTCATGAAAAATCTCATCACATTTGTTTTTTTAATATGATGTATAACTAATACTCTCTCTCTGCATTGCTTCTGCATTCAGCTTATCTCTCCCACGTGCAAGTATTTCATAATTTTATTTCTCCCAACAATGATTTTGGCATACAGTGCCACTAACAATGATCATCTTCTTTTTTATTTAATCTGTATCAAATAAAATGGTCGATAAAAAAATGTAGTGGAATGTTCTTATCGAAAATGTATTCTAAGTAATGTTGATGCAAAGAGAAGACTTGGTATTTTTTCCACGGTTTATTTTCTACAGTAAAACTAGTTTCAACGTAAAGTCGTCATCTTCAGTTACTTGAAGTACCACATGCGAACTACAATCTAAAATATTACTCAATTTGAATATTTAGGAGGTATTTGAAGTATTTAGTTTTGAAAGATAATAAACTATTGGTGTTTTTTAGATCATGTGGTGAAGCATTCCATAGATTGGAGCCAGATATTTGAATTCGTTGTCTCGGGCGTGACTTCATGGAATCGACTTAACATAATGAAAAGTAAAGAAAACTTTGTAATTCCACATAAATATTTATTGGACGACCTAGGTTTCGACGTGGCACGTCATCATCTGGTGGCGTCACCATCAGATGATGACGTGCCACGTCGAAACCTAGGTCGTCCAATAAATATTTATGTGGAATTACAAAGTTTTCTTTACTTTTCATTACAGATATAAGAAAATAATTCGCAAAGACTTTAGTTTGTGGAGTTGGAGGAATTTGAGAGACGCCGTCAGTACTTATTATCTCAGACATGTTAGAAAAATGAAGAGCTGATATACGACGCTGAGTTCTCTATACCATCCAGTGGCTTCATTTTTCTAACCTGCCAAAGAAGATACCTCATTTTCGCCCATTTGGACTTCAGACCCCTCGCACAGCTGACACAGATGTTTAAATAAGCGGCACACACCAGTAGTAACACTCAAAACCTTCTCTAACGCCCCTTCCCGTTTGACCTCATAAGTGGAAGTCGCTGCTACATTCCCACAAACTCTTGAAGCAAAGGCGACCTCCCACGGTCAATGCCGTGAGAGCGACTCGCCTCTGCAGCGGGGAAGAGATGGCCCGAATTTCTCTTCCTACATCGCTTTCCGAGGAAGACACACAAACCCTCTTTACGGCACAACCAACTTCCGCCGATGTAAACATGGGAGGGAGAAGAGGCTGGCCAGAGAGAGGAAGGCCAGTTTGAATGCTCTCGTGGAGTCGCTTCCCGTCGTCCAAAATTCGAGCGAATAAGCTCACCCATCCCCCCAACGCCGGCCCCCAAAATCACTTCCTCTTCAAAGTCCACCAAAATACAAAATCCCGAAGACCTTGAGGGTAGTTGAGCGAGATAGTTCTCTCGTCATAACGGAGACCACATTCGAATTTGACGTTTTAATTTCAGCAGCTGTAGGAAGCATGAATAAAATAGAGCAATAGTATACATTTATAAGACTGAAATTCTGAGTAATTAAATAAAAATATATCCATAAGTCTTTCACTTGACTCATTTTTTTGGCGCGGTACGTTTAAAACAACTTCACAACGGAAGGTTTTCTTAATATTCTGAAAAAAATTACTGCGGTAACCATAAGATTTATCTTCAAAAATTATTAAAAAAACGATAAACTTCTATCGGAAATCAAAAACTTTTAAGTAATGGTCCACTAATATTTTTATTGTTTACGACCCGAGTTTCGTCACGTAATAACATCTTCAGGTATAAATATTATCCCACATGGGTATATATACAAAATCAGGTGCAGAGGAAGGCGGGGAAGGGAAGGGGGAGGAGAAAGAAAAACCGTTGGAGTATGGTGTAATGGGTAAGGGGAAGGTAGGGAGAGGTCGGCGAGGGGGAGGGGAAGCGTTGGGCTGATTGGAGAAAATACCGGGCGGCGGGAACAATAAAAATATTAGTGGGCCATTACTTAAAAGTTTTTGATTTCCGATACGGAGAGGTTCCACAAAGTGAAACCTGAATTTATTAGATAAACTACTAGCCTAAATTTTTAAATAATGTCTCTCTGGAGAGCATACACGCACCATTTCCCAAGTATAAAAGGGCTGGTATTTTTCGTCAAAAATCTTGGAGAGTGGTTCGTTAAGGGGCTGATACCTACATTGGTATCTTTGAAAGTGTGAGATACTTATCTTTAAAATGAGACCAAATCTACTGATTTATAGGCGACGAAATATTTCGCTCGAATTACCTTAATGTAGATGAAAAACTTTCGCCAACCTATAAATAAGTTAGACTAGGAGTCATGAGAATAGGACAGCGTGTATGAAGCGATGCGCTAGCATAAGAGAGGAGAATGTGTTTCTAAGAAGAGGGGCATTAAACAGAAAATTATTAATAGTGGATGGCATTCAAATCTTCTCCACGAGCATGTGCCGTCGGCCCCGGTGGCGGCGGGGTAAATTCCTCACCTGATAACCTGAGGGTAGCGGGTTCGAATCCCGCCTGGGTAGATTATCCACTGCCCAGGACATGGAGGTTTGTGTGTGTTTAAATGAGTTAATTGTAAGAGAAGACTGTAAAGTCCTAAATTCACTCGAAATAAAGGCAAGTTATTATTATTTTTTTTTACTTCTGTAACTTTCCCCTCCGAGTCCCCGGCTAACATCGGGTTTCGTTGCCGTCATAATGGCCGAGAACTCGAGGCTTATTATTATTATTATTATGAATTCTTCACTTCTCAGCCTTTTTAAGGGCTGGGAAACATTCACTTATCCCGGGTGCAAGGTACCAAAGGGATTAGGCTCAAGTACTGTTTTAATGTTCATTTAAAAATCTGCGTACTATGGAGCACGTGTTAATTATTGCGGTTTTTTGAATTTTCATGTACAAATGATTTTCTATTCCTATTATTTCCAAGCTTTTGTGCAAGCTTTTTGGTATTACACCAGTCGCGGATATTATTATTGGTACAATTTTAACTGTTTTTTGGTTCCATATTTCTTTTATTTCTTCAGCCAGAGGAATATATTTCTGTATTTTTTCATTGTATTTAGCCTCTAAATTTTCTGTATTTGGAATGGATACATCTATTAAGTATGTTCTTCGGTCTTGTTTTAATTGAAGAGTTATATCCGGTCTATTGTTTGGGCGAGGGCGGTCCGTTATAATACTTCTATTGTAATATATTTTGACAGCCTCATTTTCTATTACAGGCAGTGGAGTCATTAGGTACCATGGTTTAGTTTCATGGGATACATTGTACTTACTAACTAATGCAATACTATTATTATTATTATTAGGGATTCAGGGACAGTTAGCCTCTAATAAAACTTTGCACCGCCCAAATAAGACATTCTTTATGAGACTAAAAGAGATGGAGGGGAAAAATGCCTATCTCTGACGTCGTGCTGGCGACAAAACGCCTTCTTTGCTCGCTGCCCCTCTGTAGCGTCCTCTGTCCTATCGTCCAGCTAATCTCACCACCCTCACCACGGGAGATCCCTCCACCTCCAGCCAGCCTTCAAATGAGTCGTGTGGCCAGCACCAGCCATCTCCAGGAACGCACGCCGCTTTCTAACAATAAGGGACTGGCAGAACACGCATTTCTCCAAGGGAAATATAAAAAGATGAAAAATTGGTTACCAAAATCATCGCGTTATATAGACTCAAGGGATATGAGTGAAACTTTTTTGTTTTGAGAACAAAATAATGTAATTATAATGAAGTGTAATACTTTAGGAAATGTCAAATACCAACAAAAACAAAGAAATAAAAGAGAGAAAATCCCAAAAAGCCGTAAACAATTGGCACCCTTCGTCAACAAACACCAAATTTACTATGTTGGTATGCTGGGAAAACCACAGCAGGGACCAACCACAGCCTCTCAACCAAGAATACCGTGTTGGTTTACGGGAATGTTACTTCCTCGCCAGGGACCAAACACAGACGCACACACCAACCCAAATAGGATCCTTTGCAAGGGCTAATGGGACCCCCCTAAGGATGTTTGGGCTATAACCTGGGATCCTTGACAGGGCTAATGAGACCCCGCTAAGGATGCCCGGTTATTTACGCAAGCACACTCACAAGCACACAAAATCACTCACTCACACACACAAATGGGCCCAACTTCTGGGAGAATCAGCTCAAAAAGAGTGTGGTCAAATCAACACAACAGGACGAGGGTGGGGGTCGAATACGCGTATTTCGGCTACAAACTAGCCCTCTTCAGCGAACCGAATTCAAATTACAAAAACAAATTCACGAAGTATGAAGTTATAATATTCAGGCATAAAAAAACTAAGTTGATCTAAATTTTGTTTCGGGTCATAATGACCCGAGGAGAACAGAAGGGTTAAAAGTGATTTGAGGATGTTTATAAGAGACCTAAGAGGTGAATATTTCTTTATAGACCTTGGAGAAACTTTCAATTTTTTCCCATAGAAGACGTATCGTGCGAACATCAAGTAGCGAACGGTAATGATCTTCCTCTTTCACTCGAGAGGTGGCATATTTTTTTTAGATTCAAATCATATGAGTCACAATTTAGGCGATGAAAAAAGCAGACACGGGTTCTCCCCAAGAAATTCACGGCCATAGACCAAATTTCACTCCGTGGGAACGGCCGCTAATGGAATCCGTTTGGCCGCGATCGTGCCAATTCACTTGACCGTGAAACCATGAGAGAGCTGTCTCGAGCATCGACTCATGAGAGAGATTTCTTCCCGCCAATTTTGTCGACCAATCATTTTTCTCTCGACGGCCGGGTCAACTATGGACTTAGCCAGGTCCAAATTCTGGTATCCTAAAATTTCCTTCACAATACTAGGCAATGGTTACATGAAATCTTCGAGGTGAACGAGCGCAAAAAGTATGTTAAATGGTATTTTAAATCTTTCAAGCGCGAGATGCTGTATAAAGCCAGTAATCCGTAAGAAATCTCCCGAAGTGAAGGCGTTTCAGCAAATGAAACGCTTACTAATAACTGTATACAACAAGGTAATAATATTATAATTAAGTGACACATAAGTGAAAGCAGGTAACATTTATTCATCTACATCTACATCTACGTCATACCCTGCAAGCCACCCAAAGGGTGTGTGGCAGGGGGTGCTTTCGCACCAGGCATGCATGAATGATAGGGTAGAACACCGACATTACACTAAAACCCGCGCACCACACATGCGAAGCGCCAATTACAAATCTAATACCCAAGAAACATTCTATCTCCAATCGTTCCAACATGCAAGGGATACAAAGACTACTACTACAGATTCAAAATATCATGCATAAATAAGAACACCAATATTTACATCATGCCTAAATAAGAGAGCAGAATATATAATGAGAAAGATTTACTGCCTGCCTATTGTCAATACTCGAACTATTCATGACGACGATCACAGCTGTTATGGTCCCGAATGGTACGCGGAAAAAATGACATTTTATACCTATCGGTTCTACAATCTAGCTCTCTAATTTTATTGGCGCGATCTAATCTGCCGTAGTACGAAGGGGTTAATAGTATATTTTTTACGTCGTCAGTAAAATGATTTTCCTGAAATTTATTTAGGAGGTTAAACCTATAATTCAATCTACGCTGTGATAGCGATTCCCATCCTAATTCTTCTAACAGTCCAGACACACTAGCGAGGAGAACAATTCATTTTAGACTAGACTATTATGCGAGGAGAACAATTCATTTAAGTATTCTACCAGCTAATGGGTAGGTTTTTGAACCATATTATTTCTAAAACCCTAATTTCTGGCATACCCTTAAGTTTTCACTCCAATGGATCACCCGCCATTACAAGGATTTTTAATTATATCTATTTTACGCGCAGAGAAAGCAAGGCTTTCTGCAGAAGGAACGTCGAGGCATCGGGTGGGCAGAAAAGGAAAATAAATAAAAATCATTATTGGAAATCTCAAGATATTTAACTAATGATTATGTACATATTTATAAAGCTAGTTAACAATTAAAAGGCGCAAAAACTTTTACTTGGTTTCCACGAAACACTGACATATTTTGAGCGCGATTCTCTCTATCTGGATTAAAATGTATTAATTTATGAAACTCTCAGTGGACTAATTTGATAAACTGCTGAATTCAAAACATATCCCTCTTGAATTCATATTATCGTGTCCCGCCTCTTATTCCTTCCAGAATTCCTATAATTTTTCTCCCTCTTCCTCGCTTCCTCGATGTTCTCCCCTCTAAAATTACCCTCTTCAGCATTCCCTCTCTTCAAAACGTCCTCCATCCACCTCTTTGGCCTCCTCCGAACCTCCGCCACTAGCTTCCTCTCCTCAATAACCATATCCAATACCTCCTCGTTCGTCCGTCTCGCCACCCAGCTCAACCTCTCCATACTTCTCCGCAACAACATCTCAAAACGCCACAAGTCTACGTATACATCCTCCCCTCCCACACGGCGCTACGCTCCACATCAAAGCTTTCACCGGCCTTTTCTTTACGTCTCTTCTAAAACCACCCCCTCATCAATTCCCTCCACTATGAAATACCTTCTTTAGCCTTAACCTGAGTAAATTCATGCATATCAGCGACGAACCAAATTTCTGCCAAAAACCAAAGGGTTGAAATTCGTCTTAAAAAATCATTTCACACGACCGGGATTCGAACACGAATCTCCCAATTGCCGGTGAGGTGTATTAATTAGCCAGTTACACCACCAAGCCATCTTCATTCAAGGAGGATTTCGAGGGGGGTTTATGCGAACTAGATACTCACCCCTTAAGAGCGTCGACCTGAGGAGTGAAATACCACATCACATGGAAGATGGCTTACAATTTCTGCCAACATCTCCATCAGAAGTTTCACGAAAGAATTAACGAAAATCCCTCATTCTTTCATAACGATTCTGGGGGCGCACAGCCGAAACATTATATTCCATTCATATTTTTAAAATACCTTCATAAATAAGAGCGGTAAGTGTCATATATTACAGTAGCTATTACTTAGGTAGCTAAAATAAAACGGACATAGTAGCGAAGATGTACGGAATTGAATAGCGCTAGCTAAGGAGGCGTCTAGCAATTGAAGGGGGCTAAACACGCGGATATTGAGTACGGATGTGAAGGAGAGGCTGGTAAAGAGCTTGATATGGAGCGTAGTGATGTATGGCGCAGAAACGTGGACCTTCGGAAAGGAGGAGGAGAATAGACTGCAGGCATCTGAGATGTAGGTGTGGAGAAGGATGGAGAAGGTTAGGAGGACGGAGAGGAAGACAAACGAGGAAGTTCTTGAGTTGGTGGGCGAGGAGGAAAGGAAATATCTGAATTAAACTCGAGATCGGCAGAGTAGGTGACTGTAGGATGTAATGAGAGGCGATGGGTTGTTGAAGAGTGTGATAGAGGGAAGGATGTTGGGCAAGCGGGGAAGAGAGGAAGAAAGAGAATAGGTTTCATGGACGGGATGAAGAAGGGTAGATCGAATACTGAGATGATAAAGGTTATATTAGAGCAAGATAGGCCCCTGAAAGGGTAGAAAACCGGGAGGAGATTCTCCGCCATCCATCAAAACCTACCTTTACCGGTAGAATGCTTAAAAAAGTACAGAACAGTAGATATTACAGAAAATAGTTTGGAAAATAACAAGGGCGGGGTTATAGTGGCCAGTTATAGAGGGATTTTCGTTAATTCTTTCGTGCAACTTCTGATGGAGATGTTTGCAGAAAAGTAGAGTGTAATAACAATGAGTGGGGTTACTAGAGCTGACAGGATTAGGAATGACCACATAAGAGGGAGTTTGCGAATTGCACGTATAACAGAAAAGGTGAAAGAGTGCAGGTTGAGGTGGTATGGCCATGTTGTTAGACGAGACGGGGAATATCTGGGGAAAAGAGTAACGAACCTGAAGGTGGATGGAAGGAAGAACAGAGGAAAACATGGATGGAGTGTGTGAAGAAGGATATGTTGGAGATTGGTGTCAAAAAAAACATGGCTTTGAATAGAGCTCGCTGGAGGTTGAAAATCCAAAAAGCTGACCCCAAATAATTGGGATTAAAGCTAAGAAGAAGAAGCTTGGAAAATAACAACCAAACAAACCTGATACCAACATCCACAAGGATTCACGTTCGACTCTCACGGTGCATTTTACAGAACAATCCTTTCCCACCCCCTTCCCCAAAAAAACTGCGGAGGTGCACTTTCACTGAAGCCTCAATCTACGGATTATTTACAGCGACCTCACATTGGCTCGAAGATGAATATCGAAAGGGTGGATGAGGAGAAGCCCATGAACGCGATCCCAAACAAGACATTCGCCGAGAGGTTCACCGAATACCAATTTCCCGTGAATTGCGAAGGCATTACTCACCACTTGGGATTCCTCTCTCCACTTGCCATCACCGCCCGGAAAAATAGGGCCAATTTCCACATTTTCCATGCCCCATGAATTCGCCACTCTTTTCACCGATCGCTTGCTTCAAAATATGACGAATCACTGTCACATTCTTACTTTTCTCCCAATTTTCCCTTTTGTATGTTAACGTCTTCCCTCGTGAAATACTAGTATTTTTTCCAGATAACTATTTAGAGAGATAAACAACAGTAGATCGCATATGAAAGATCAGTCCCACAGCCAATGGCTCATTTGTATTTCCACTCTTGGATGGGTGGGAATGACAAAGTAATTTTTTTCACCCCGAAAGAATATTCCTTGATAACATAAGATTGACCAAGGAAAAATTACTGAGGCAATACTTTAAAGATGTGAATACACGATGCATTTATCCGTGAAAGAACGTCGCTGGACAGATGCGCGAACCCAAATATCCAAATTTTAACAAGGGATATTTTATGGGCCACGCATTCATGCAATTGCGCATTTTTGGGCGAGTACTTGAGGCAATTTTAATGTTGAATGTGTTCATGCATCTACTCGCGCGGGTGCATGCATCGTGCTAACAAGGTTTAACAAACCCTCATATGTAAAGTTGAGCGTATCAGGCGATATTTTCAGGAAATGGAGCACAGAGGCCATGATATCACAATGAAAGATGTTGTTCACTTTCCACTGAGTTTCATTCACACCGACCAAGTTTTCGACATAAGCTACGTCGAATGCGTCGCTCCCATTTAGGCGATCACCTGATTTTTGATTAATTCAAGTCTCTTCCGTGATTGAAATAGTTACGAAAAAAGCAAGAAGCGAAAAGTTACGACACTTTCGTAAGTATAAATCTTCATTCTTGAGACCTGCGCAAATGATTTACTTTAAGGCAGTTTGAGCGAAATATCATTTTACCTAGAAATCGATGAATTAGGTCTCATTTTAAAGAAAAATGTATCACCCTTCCACTGACATAAAAAATTCAACCCCTTACCACATTACTTTCCGAGATATTTGACAGAAAATACCAGCCCTTTTACATGGGAAACGGTACGTGTATACACTCCAGAGAGACCTTATATTAAAAATGAGACATTCTCTACACCTAGATCTCGTCAAAAAATCAACAGTGCGTAGTTTGTGTGTTTTCTGAACTATTTTTAAAATTAATCATATTGCCACCGCAGTAAATTCTTCGGAATCACAATAAGCACTCCGTTTTGATGGAGTTTCAAACGTACCGCGCGAGAAAAATGAGTCAAGTTAAAGACTTATTTAGATATTTTCATTTGATTACTTACAATTTCTGTCATGTGAAACTATTCAATATATAATGCAATATTTATTTCGTGTGTCTCACTGCTGGTGAAATTAAAACGTATAATTCGATTATGGCCTCTATTATGATTAGGGAACTATCTCGCTCGCACTACCTTAAATGGCAAATCAGAGTCGTATAATAAGAGCAGCGGTAGCGTTTTCGGCCGCGGAATACAGCCCCGTTAATAATTCGTTTTGACTTGAACAGTCAAGGTGTAAGCTCATTAAACACAATTTGGTTCGATCCAGCAAAGCAATGCGAGCTCATAAGTTTCCGCCCTCATAACTTCAAACGCGACTGCAGTCTATCTTTTCCAATTTCCCTTTCCCTCAAAAGGTGTGTTACGTTGGCAACTGATGAAGGCGAACGCACGATTCTGTGCGTCACTCATGATGCACGCTCACGCGATAGAAGAACGGCGCTATATTATAAATGCAGCGGAATATGAGAACAACGCCTCGTCGGAAATGCGGAAACCCGACTTTCACCGCTCAAATAGTTCCAGTACGTACCGCAAGGGGAGTTGCGAGCGGGCGCAACGTCATGCGTGCTTCAAATAATCACCATATTTTCTCACGAGCGAGCGCCGACTCGTGCCGGCGTTAAGGATCAAAAGAGATCCCCGCGGAGACTTGATCGCCACGTTCCATCTCGGGAGAACGAATCCACGAGAGCGTGTATGGGGATTATATGAGCAAGCATGCTTGAGCACGCGTATCTCCATCGCCAGGGCCCTCGGGCGAATGAGGAAAAGAATGGATTGAAGGGGTGTTTTGGACGTGAATAAGATTCCAATAACTGCAGTCACGCGTGCTAATTGCTGAGTCATTACTCTTAAAATATCAAACGTTAAAAAGGATGGATATATCACGCCTGAAAAAATTAATTTTCGGGTTGTTTACTTTTACATCAATCCCCAGATGTGTTAAATCACCTTGGATTTCCTAGCAGAGCTATCCCTATTTAAACACCTTAATATCACCGTCTTATATCAACCATTTCCCTACGAAGTTCGTTCACCTTATCGAAATGAATTAATAAATGTTAAATCATCAACCCCCTTTTAAATCAAGCCCAAGATATTTTGCATATGAGGGCGAAATTATTTTTGGCCGCTACCAACAAAGAATTCCTTGTTCGTTCAATCCCAATATTAGTTGACTGCAGCCTCCACCCTTTCCTATCTAATGGTAGTTCCCTTAGTTCCCTCTCCTATCTAATGGTAGTTTCCCATTGTTTGACTGCTGCCTTTCACCCTTTCCTATTAAACCCTAGTTACCTTAACTCCTGGTATCTCTCTTCCTATGTAAAATGTATTCACGCAATTTGATGGTTCCAGGATTTACTTCGTGAAAATCCATTATGAAAAATCGAAATGACTTGGCAACTTTTCTCACAGTTTTATTCTGTGCGACCGGCTCCATTGCATGCGGGAAATCTTCGGAATATCTGGTGATATCGTCGAAGAGTTCACCTGAAGATGTCGCTTATGCAATGAAACCGGTCGGACAAAATAAAACTTTGTGAAAATTCACGAAGACATTCTGAATTTTCCATGTATTTACCGATTGTGATATCTTAAACCACACGTTAACTTCAAGGACATTCTGAGGTTACAGGATGATCCCCAAATGAAAGTTGTTTCCTTTCCCGCAAGGCACTCAAATTTTTATCCGTGGCACATCTCCAAGTATCGATTCTTACGAGAAAAATTGTCCACTGAATTACTGTCATTACGCACTCCTCGTGGGTGCGTGTAAATTCAACCATAATTAGTAGCGCTATTTTAAATAGTTCCTTTCAATAGGTTAACGATAGGAAAGCTAATGAAGGAAATTCATTCTTATAACGTGAAAGAACATCGAAGCAAAATTATTTATTTAAAACGGTGATATTATGGGGCGTAAATAGGGATAGCTTTGCTAGGAAAATGTTACGTGTTTCTTCAAGTATTCTACCAGTAAAGGTAGATTTTGATGAATGTCAGAGGATCTTCTCCCGGTTTTCTACACATTCAGGGTCCTATCTACCTTTATTGTAACCTTTTTCGCCTCAGCATACGAAATTTTAGCACTGGAAAGGTGCTGAAATTATGCACTCACGCTAAGCCAAAATCAATTTAAATTAAAAATGATTGGAATCTTCATCCCGTCTATCGAATCTATTCTCTTTTCTCCTTCTTCCCCGCTTGCCCAACATTCTTTCCTCGATCATGTTCTTGAGCAGTCCCTCATCCCTTAGCACATCCTCCAGCCACCTAAACTGCCCATCTCGAATTTCATTGAGAAGTTTCCTTTCCTCGCCCACCATCTCCAGCACTCCCTCGTTAGTCCTCCTCTCCGTCCACCTCGCCTTCTCCATCCTTCTCCACACCCACGTCTCATACGCCTGCAGCCTATTCTCGCCCTTCTTCCTGAGGGTCCACGTTTCTGCCCCATACAACGCTACGCTCCATATCAAGCTCTTCACCAGCCTCTTCTTCACATCCTCCCATAAGGTCCCCGTCATTAGCTACCTTCTATTATCTAACGCTATTCTCCTCCTTATATCATTGATACTATGTCCATTTGATTGTGAGTTTTCCACGAAAATGAAAAGTCGGGAAGAGACTGCCCAATAATCAAACAGTCAACTGTTAGCGTGATGGCGTATTCCGCAGTGAAATTCTATAATGAGAGACTCAACATCAGGCGAGTGAAAAGATAAAGTCGATACAATCAGGCTTAGCTTTGTGAAATCTCATAGTTACACAGGATAAAAATTTTCAAAAAATTTCACAATATGTTTTCATCTAAGAGTGGACATCATCAGGTGGACCAACCGTTATTAAAACATTATGTGAATAAAAAAAAATTATCTCGTGTGTTGAGTTTAAAGATGAGTCATTAATGAGGATGTTAAGTAATGGACTATACAAAAAACCCACAGAACAAAAACTCACAGCTGGAAGAATACCCAAAAGATGATGAAACCCCTCTTCATTTGGTCCTAATCAGTCTCTTGATCTCTCTCCCGGATTTTTAACCTATTATTTTGCCTTCCAATAAATTTCCCAACGCAGCAAAAATATCTCTGACAGCATTCAACATCACTGCCTCACTATTGTAATTAAATTCAATTCTTCCATGCTGACGTCGCGTTGCAGACACTTAAACATCGCCTTCCTCACTTCGGCGAAGCATCCCAGCCAGTGAGATAGGACTTGCAGCTTCCTGAGAGAGTCATCCTCCTCAAGAGCCGCTCTCACCTCAACGCAGGTTTTCCTGGAATATTATCTTCACTGAGTGAGTCATGTTTATTTGCTCGGACTTTAATTATCGATGACGCGGGGAATTTAACGGAGAACGGAGCAAATTCCTCACCATCTCCTGACCGATTAAACTTGGAAATATTTTCACGCAATCCATAAATTATTCATACCGAGCGTACCATTGGAGAATTTATTGTTGAAATTGTGGACTTGAGTAATGCGCATACTTGTTTTTCTCTTGTTATAAAACGATTAATATACCCCTATATTGAACAGCAGCAATCAGACACTGTTTGTCACGGCAGTAAAATGTTCACTTTCATGAAGCTATAATATTGATTAAACTCTTCTCATATCTTTGGTAAATTTATGACATGAATCGATCATTTATAACCAGGCGTTGAGCCTGTTGCCCACTCTTACGCAAATATTTCCGTACAAGACCCATGAGCAATCCCAATCAATGTAATACAATTTACTTATTAACAAAAGTCCCTAAACTCAAAGCCTGATTCACAAGAAGAAGTAACGAAGCGATTGCTGAGGTAATGCGCACTTAATCTTAAACGCATCTAATCAGAAGCAAACTAATGAGAATATCATCAACAGATTCTATTTCTGTCCAGCAAGAAAACTGAAACAAACTGCAAAACCAATGTACCTTTGGAATATACAATATTTGAAATCTTGAAAAGTTCTCACCTCATGTAGTGAGCTGAAAGATGACTCATAAATGACTATTTCAAGGTATGAACCATCCAAAAATCCACAGAACAACTGGAAGAATGCCCAAAGATGATGATACTTGATGATTATTTGGTCCAAATCAGTCTTCCAAACTACGACAGACGCATTCTCAATCGTGTATTCGTTCCGTTCTCGCTACTATGGATAGACCGGCCATTAGATTCCCCCTTGAATTTCTCATATTGTCTCCCACTTCACACCTCATCCAGAATTTCTGTCTTCTTCCTTCCTCCTCCCCATTGTTCCACCCTCTATTACATACCTCTTCAGCATTCCTTCTTTTTTCAATACGTCCTCCATCCGTCTCTTCCGTCTCCTCCGAACATCCGCAACTAGTTTACTCTCCTCTCCAACCATACAAAACCTCCTCGTTTGTCCTTCTCGCCACCAACTAAACCTCTCCATCCTTCTCCAAGCCCACATCCCAAACGTCTCAAGTCTACGCACATCCTCACTTCGCAATCGCCGAGTCTTCGCCCCTTGCAGCGCCAATCTCCATATCAGATCACTTAATTTTAATAAAAATCTACTTATGGCGATCGTACGGGACATCTCCCGGCCATAAAACGGACAGGCCTTTTTTTATTCAGTCCTACATCATTTTCACCTAGCACAATTTCACTGAGTTGATCACCAGGCACCACTTCATAAATAATGAATTACCATTTATGCATGCATAAATAAATATGCAGATGGTGTTAAAAACAAGAGACGTGGGCTACCCCGCTGCGACCCGTCGATAATTATTTTTTATGCCACGCGAAGATAATTCCGCTACATACTCTACTTCTCTGGACACGTTACCTCGGAGACGAGTTCCATATGACTTCATGCTTAATGGGACGCCATAGGGTGTGTTTAAAGTACCTATTCGATATTTACAGCAGCGAGGCGAAAGCAAATTTCTCGGATATAAAACGAAAAGGTTGGCTCATTGATTAAAGCTATCGACTCCGACTATACACGTCATGTGCAGAAATTATGGAACTATGCGAACGAAAGGCATCGTACGAAATTGCGCCAGGTGCCGCCTCATTTCGTTCAAGTACATTCATTCATGCGATGAAATCGACCATGCATACAATTATGGGAATGGTAAAACAATTATATTTAACAGTTTCACTAAATTGAAGTATGATATGGTTTTGAGTTATTAATATCTTTAGCGGGCTGCATTCGAAATGTAGCCAAAATTCACCTTCATAAATACTTTTTTTAAACCTCTGACTAGGTCTGACATCTTGGTACTCGTTAGCAACAATTGTAACGATATAAATATTATTATTCAGCGTTTAAATGAAGACGCAGAGCAGAAAATTAGAGAAGTTTCAAAGTAATTAATTTCTAGTAACTTCTAGTAACTCTTTTCAAGAAAAATACCCACCCTTTTACATGGGAAATGGTGCGTGTTGATCGACCAATGAATGTATGCTCTAGCTGCTTTATCAAATGGTAACCCATCACTGGAGGGATTCTTATAAAATCGGTTAGATTCGCGGACGATCAGGCATTGGTTGGTGGATCTTCGAAGAGACTACAAGCTGTGGTAGATGCCTTACCAATGCAGTGCGGGATAATCGGAATGAAGATAAATCACAAGAAAACAAAAGTAATGAGATTCTGTAGGACGAAGAAAGCAAAGCTTGTGATTAAAGTTGGAGGACACAAACTAGAGCAAGTAGAACAGTTTAATTACTTAGGTAGCCCAATAGAGGAAAATGGGCATAGTAGTAAAGACATACGGAAGGGAATAGCGCTGGCTAAGGAGGCGTTCAGTAATAGAAGAGAACTGATGACGGGGACACGGGGTAAGGATGTGAAGAAGAGGCTGGTGAAGAGTTTGATATGGAGCGTAGCGTTGTATGGGGCAGAAACGTGGACCCTGAGAAAGGAGGACAAGAATAGGCTGCAGGCATTTGAGATGTGGGTGTGAAGAAGGATGGAGAAGGTTAGATGGACGGAAAGGAAGACTAACGAAGAAGTGCTGGAGATGGTGGGCGAGGAAAGGAATCTTTTGAATGAAATCCGGGAAAGGCAGGGTAGATGGCTGAAGGAGGTAATCAAGGGTAAGGGGTTGCTGAAGAGTGTGATAGAGGGAAGGATGTTGGGCAAGCGGGGTAGGGGAAGAAAGAGAATAGGTTTCAATGACGGGATGAAGAAGGGTAGATCTTATGTAGAGGTGAAAAAGGATATAGGATATATTAGAGGGAGATAGGCCCCGGAATGTGTAAAAGGCCGGGAGCGGATTCTGTGACATTCAACAAAACCTACCTTTACCGGTAGAATACATAATAATAATCCAATCACTATATACAGACCCTCCTATTACGAATTTCCTGTCGTTTCTGTCGCACGAATGGTGTGATGCGCAGTCACGCCCACGGGCACAAAGATATATACAAAAAAAGGGTAAAATTTAATTCGAATCCTCAGGAGTTCGAACCCAGATTCCCCAATAGCCGGTTCGGCGCGTTAGTCAGCAAATCATCTAACAAAATCCACCAAACCATCGTAAAGTAAAGTGCGTTTCAGCGGACCTAAATACGAAAAAGGTATTTCTAGACAACATCTCAAGGTAGTTTGAGCGAAATATCATCTCACCCAGAAATTTACGAATTTGATCTCATGTAAAGAGAAATATCTCACCTTTCCTAATATACAAAAAATATTAGCCCCTAACCAAACTAAATTTCTATATTTTTGACAACAAATACCTGCCCCTATACGCGGGGAAATGGAACGTCTATGCACTCCAGAGAGACCAATTTTTAAAAAATGAGGGCTTTCTAACGACTAAATCTCGTCAAAAAATTAACAGTGTGCAGTTTATACGTTTTCTCAATTATTTTTGAGGATGAACCATATAGTTACCGCAGTAATTTTTTCAGAATATTGAAAAACCATCCTCAAAGAAGGTGTTTTAAACGTATCGCGCGAAAAAAATGAGTCACGTTAAAGACTTATAGAGATATTACGTATTATTTCATTACTTAGGATTTCAGTCATATAAATGTATATTATCGTACCATTAATAATGCTATATTTAATTCATATAATAATATATAGTTACCGCAGTAATTTTTCAGAATATTGAAAAACCTTCCGTTGTGAAGGTGTTTTAAACGTACCGCACGAACAAAATGAGTCAAGTTCAAGACTTAAAGAGATAAATTTATTTTATTACTAAGAATTTCAGTCATATAAATGTATATTATCGCACCATTAACAATGCAATATTTAATTCATCATTCCTACAGCTGGTGAAATTAAAATTTATTATTCTAATATGGTCTCCATTTTTACTAGGGAACTACTTCACTCATACTACCTTACGTGAGAAAAAAGGAAGATCGCGAGACAGTGAAGTCGTGAGGCAAGGCGAAAGTAAGAGGTGGGGAGTATCAGATGTGGTGGGATTGAAAAGTGCTCGTTTTGTCCTCCACATTCCCCCCCCCTCTTGTTATAATACCTCATAGTGCGCTAGACTTTCTCTCTACCTCACTCATTCTCCGACCCGCGTGAGAGATCGCACGCAGCCCCCGGAGGCTGGGCGGATATGGTTCTCCGTCTCCACGAGTCGTGGCGTTCGACTCCGCTCCGCGTGGGCGCCAATGCATCTCTTATCCGCCGCCATATATATGCACGCGCAAACACGTAACAATCAATCTTAGTGAAGAAACAGGAGGAAAATGGAGGGGAGAGGGATCGAGAACGAAAAATTTCTACGAGCAACATGGCGGTGCGGAAGGTGAAATATCATCGATCCTTAAAACGAAAATAGTTCGCATAAATCGGCAATAAAAAATTATCTTCGCAATATATTCTCTGATGATATTGCGACTTCCCTTCCCATATCTAACCTTCCAAAATCACAGGCTTGAGGTAATGTGTCATTGAATTTGTGAGTCAAGAGAAATACTAACTTGGATATTTTCAAAAGTTGACTAAAACACAACAAATCAATCACAAATTATATGTGAGGAGCCACATAAGAAACAGGTCAAATTATTATTCAAAGTAAGTGGACACAAAAGATATAAAAACTTTCACAACCTTTAGTGAAATCACAAGCGAGATCTGAGGGCTGAGATTCCCTCAGGAAAAAAACCCTTCAATTAAGCGTGCACCACTATTTCCGGAACAATTTTCGTTATTCCCTATGTTTTCCCCGACTTCCCAGAGGGTTTTTTCCCCCCTGAGTTTTCCCTGATTTCTCTGATCTCCAGAATTGTGGCAACCCTGTATTACTCTCCTCACTTGATCATAGAAAGTCATGTATTGCTTTCTCCATCCAACTTCAGAATACCTATTCTTCCTACCGTCATACATACACTATTCCATTCGCCTATCTCTGTCACCGAAAATGAGATCTGTTGTGTTCCGCCTATCACCTTCACTGAACCCCCTTTCCGACTACATCAATCCTTTCCCACGCAAGATGATAATTCAACATTTCCGTCAGTAAATCTTCGCCCCTCTTTCTAAAAAAATTACTTCAATCTCTCATCCCTATTTCCAGGATTGTCCATTGTATGACACTCAGCTTTCGTCGCCGCTAATGAGTATCTCTAATATATTTAAATCAATATAGTTTATAGAGTTTTGTCCAATTGTTTACATATGGTTCAATGCCTACGTTTCGACCAATTTTCTGACATCTTCAGGGATTTGAATTCAACAAAGCTCAAAAGAAAAGGTCGATATGAGCAGTACAGTTAAGACTAAAAAGCAAGTCCTTCTGCTCGTATCGACATTCGCCCTGGTTATGTCTAACCTTGCTGAAATCAAATCCCTGAAGGTGACAACGTTTTTATCGAAACGTCGGACTTGCCCAATTTGTTTTACGATTTAATGCTGACGTTTCACCAACGCTCCACTCAAAACATACCCATAATACAATTCACAATTTCACCTCCAGAAACCTTACTTTTCATTCAAAATTGCACATGCGACATCAGTAGTTCCCGCCCATCATCAACATCGCCATTGACCTGAGCTGTCGTTCGCCTCCCCAAAACATCCAACACATGAAAGATGGACTTGACTGGGGCACCATATGATGCACGACTGAATTAGAGCAAACCTTTCGGCGTTTATTTGTGGTTTGAGTCGGGTGTATTTGAGCTTTTGTGGTTTAAGCCGGGGTTGTGTATTTGAGATTTGAGTAGGGAGTCGTCAGGTATGAGGGCGAATGGTAAACAAACTTAAGGGGGGGGGAGTGAGGGAACGATGGGGGCGGAGTAGAGGTGGGTCGTTCGTGAACGAATGGAGCCGAAGGAACGGGTTCGTGGATTAAACGGAAGGACCGAGGATCGACATCTCCGGAACGACCGGTCTTTCGGTCCCTCGTTCCTTTCGGTCATTAAGCCGTGTCCCAATTCGTTAGGCATTAGGGAGGATGCGGTTAGCTAGCTAAATATTTAGATGCCTTTCGCTAAGGGAGCTTGATTTGGGACATACTTTGCTAGTGTTGCCGTCTACCGAGCTGGACACGAATGAAAAACATATGAGTAATTAATAAAGGACTGAATGAAACAAATGAAACCTGAAATACAGACATTTTTGACGCCTGTGGCTACCTTCGGGTGCGTTGTGAGATTTGGAAAGTGAAATTACATTTTTTCATCCATTTCGTTGTCTGGAGATTCGTTAGTTTTTAGTTTTCGGGGTATTTAAGTTTGTGTAGGTGTTCTGGGATTTAAATTCGTTTTATTTAAGTGTACTAAGTAAAATTTTTCTTTTGTAGTAAGAGTTTTGTAGAATTCTTTCACAACAGACAAAACACTTGCCATGTTTGCCACTTTTCAACTAATTCCTTCGGTACGAGCGGTACGAGTTTCCTTGTACGACGCATGCTGCGCTTTGCATGATGGGAAATTCAATATGGAGGCGGATTTAGGATAAACTCCATCTACCCTAAATTTCACCCCCGAGAAAGGCACCTAAATCCGCTCCCCCATGATACCTAACGAACGTGGGACACACTTCAAGATGGCGTCCTCCCTAAATCTGCCGATTTAGTTGCCTAAATGGCGAATTGGGACACAGCTTTAGTTCCTTTCGGCCATTCCTCCCTTTCGGTCACACGTTCCTTTCGGTCATTCTTTCCTTCTGGTCACTCGTTCCATTCGGTCACTCGTTCCATTCCTTCAATCGTTCCTTTCGGTCACTCATTTCTTTAGTTCACTCGTTCCTGTAACATTTTAAATCCGGTCCGTAATTTGATTTTTATTATTACTTATTCATTATAGAAGAACGCGATTATTTCAGCAAGCAAATTATTTCTAGTTTCTTCTATTACTTTTGTCAAGGGCTGAGTACAAATTGAAAATAAAAATTAATGGTCATTAACAAAAAAGGAACGGTGAACGAGTAAAAAGGAACGGGTCCAAAAAAGGACCGGTCCACAGTGAACGAGTTAGCCCATATATAGGGCGGAGATGCAGCCAAAGAGCGGCTGGTCACCCACGCTCCGTTCCCCCCGCCCTTTCCCCTGAGAGAGGCGACGACCCGAGAGAGGCGACCAAGCTACGCGCGTGACTTTCGTTTTTTTTCCTCGAGAGCCGCGCGTGCGCTCTTTATAAGGAGAGCGAAAGGGTGGGCAGACATCGCACGGGGGGCACACATTATGCACGCGGGGAGGCAGAGAAAGTCTTTCGCCCGACGCCCAAGCAATCCTCCATCCAACAAAAGGGCGAGTGGACTCGGGAACAATCCTCACCACCTACGGGCCCAAAAAGCAGAATGCGTTTAATCTTTCTGCAACGGATGATGCTAAGACGAAAAACTGTCTTCGAGTGCGGGGGTTTTAGTGATAAATTAATCATAAAGAGGCTATATAGGCGAATAAATAAGCAATTCATACATGATCAATTATTTTATTTTCATTGGGCCTAGTAAATGGTGTTCCAATATCATTTTCGGTATATACGATGTCTTTCTGCAGCCCTCACTTTCGTTCCGCGACAAGGTCGTGCCGTCTCTCGATGTTCCGCTTAGGGGCCTACGGGTATTGAAGAGATTGGAGCACGGATCGCTAGTCGCCGAGTGCACATTTTAATAAATTTGCCAGAAATTCGAAAAGAAATAACGGACCCCATTAAACTCAAGTGGGTCCATTTTTAAATTTTCGTCTCAATCAAAACATTGTTCCCATTATGATGAACAATAAAACTTTTACTGTTTTCACACATTTTATTTATTGTATTTATGTTATTTATTTTATTTAGTTTATTTTGTTCGCTTTATTTATTTTATTTTATTTATTATATTTATGTTATTTATTTTGTTTGTTTTAATAATTTCATTTTATTTATTATATTTAAGTTTTTTATTTTGTTTCTTTGATTTATTTTTTAAATTTTGTTTGTTTCATTTATTTCATTTTATTTATTTTTTATTTATTTTGTTAATTTTATATATTTAGTTTTATTTATTTTATTTTATTTATTATATTTATGTTGTTTATTTTGTTTCTTTTATTTATTTTGTTTGCTATATTTATTTCATTTTATTTATTATATTTATGTTATTTATTTTATTTTATTTTTTGTGTTTGTTTTATTAATTTCATTTTATTTATTATATTTACGTTATTTCTTTTTTTTATTTGATTTATTTTGTTTGTTGGACTTATTTTTTAATTTTGTTTGTTTTATTTATTTCATTTTATTCATTATATTTGTTATTTATTTCGTTTTATTTGTTGTATTTATGTTATTTATATTGTTTGTTTAATTTATTTCATTTTATTTATTTACATTTATTATATTTTATTAATTTTTATTTTTTCTTTAATTTTCATTTACCGTATAAACGTGTGCAAGAGGCGCACCCCTCTATTTCAGCGTCGAAGTTGAAAAAAAAATTTTGGGTTTTTTTTCCTCCTATCGATGGGTTTTGCGGACCTAACTTCGAATTTTCGGCCATTATCAAAGCCTTCCGGACAGTCACACCTTATTTTTAATGCCGTTTTCCCCCACCATTTTCCTTATGCACAAGTCGTAGTCGCTGTGAGCATGGGTCTTTTGACTGTATTTAACTTTTACATATTATATTTTGCTGTAAGCGATGACGAGCGGGAATTCGTGTAAGAGGCGCACCCTCATTTTCGGCTGCGATTTCAGGGAAAAAGGTGCGCCTCTTACACGAGTTTTTACGGTATTTACTTACTATATATTTATTTACACGACGAGGTTTCAAGACAGAGTGTCATTATCAAGGTGAACTGTGTGCTATTATGTGTGTTGAAACTTGGCCGGAAAAGGATTTTAAAAAGTGAAAAAATAGTAACTTTTTTATTGTTCAAGGGTTTCATCACAGTGTCATTATCAAGGTGATCTGTGTTGTCATTTCCTGAGTTGAAACCTGGTAAGTAAATAACAAAGAAGTGTGAAAATAGCAAAAGTTATATTGTCATCATGAACATAACAAATTTTCCCAAAATGACGCCTGATGTTACTTCTTACATTGTCATGAATTACGTCAACGGCGCGGGATTAGAATTTTTTTGCAAAATGCGTATTATTATTAAAATACGTGCTTATTATTCGGCATGATGACTTGAAATTTAATATGAACCATTATTATAATATAAAATGTCATGTTTTTGCGTTTAGGGGAAAATCTGTACAAATTTCATCGAATTATTTCGAAATAGGTCAATTTCCATTAGGCTAAGTGTTAAAATAGCATTAAATTGCCAAGAAACCAATTCGGTAATATGCAATTTAAACAAAAAATTTAATTCGAATAATTATAATTATAAGAAAGATATGTTTTAGAGTTTAGGAAAAAATCTGTGTGCACGGAATCGAATTATTTCAAAATAAGAGTCAAGTGCCGTAAGGCTATCTGTTAAAATAGCATCAAATTTCCAAGAAATGAATTCAGAGACAACTTAATTTTTTCACTCCACGAACATCACTCCAACCGCCTAAAAACGGAGCGTACGAATCAAGGGTAAAAGTGAAGTCACTGAAAATAGCATCTATGATAAAATAAATTACTCTGATTCTAGTTCTTTTAAGTTCAGCTGTAACTATAAGGCGAGACGCGGCAGAACAGCATCTTGTATCGATAAAAAAACTTCAAGTTGCGCTTCCCATTTGTTTCATTAAAAATAAAGTTTCGACGCCTGAGCGCCAATTTAAGATACAAAACATGAACATGGCGGTCAGGCGCTGAAACGCATTGTAATAAATAATCCCAATGGGTAGTGGAATTAGCAGTTATTTTTATAGATTCTAGTTCTTTTGATTCGCATGCACTTTCAGTTCAAATATTTCTCACCAAGCATTAGGGTCAAAATACTTCTAACAAAATGATCATAAAATGAAAAAAATGCGAACATATAAAGTTATATATTCGCGGCAAAAAAACAAATGAGGAGATAAAATCATACGGGTATATATAATTAATCTTATACCAACACTCTGTATTTCGCAAACATATCCAATTCCATACGGATGGATGAATCAAACACCTTCACACGTAATCGCTTTCAGTGATTACTCACCCAAAGAAATCCTCTCATTCGAAGCAATATGATTTGACTGCAAATAGGACAAGGGAAACTTACCTGAAAAGAGAAAAAAACACAATTTTATTGATCTATTCGGTAGCAAAATAAAGAATAAAATAAGTATTCGAAAATATTACGAGAGAGGTAAAATTCAGAGTAATAATGACTGCAGAACCGATAGATTTAGAATATCATTCATTCAACGCACGATAAAGGACCATAATAATAGCGATAGATCAGTTTTGCTGATACTTTCATGAAACTTTGACCCTTACTAGAAAAAGCAGGTTTTGAACTTGTACTAAATGTCGAGATAGACATAAGAGGAGACTAAACGCCGTGGGTACGAGTTATCTGAGGAGTATTTGCGGCTAAAGTATGATGGATAAGGTCAGGAATGAGTGGGTCAGGAATGAGTGGTGGAATGAATATGGGTTAAATGCTCCACTAATGGACGTGTATGAAAGGAGTGTGCTTCGTTAGTTTGGCCATGTTGAGAGAATGGATGAGAGTCGAATAACGAAACAGATATATGAGAGTAGAATGAATGGTTTGAGAGGTAGAGGTAGGCCGAGAAAGTAGTGGTTGAATGTGGTTGAGGAAATTCTTAGGAGGAGGAATATGAGGAGTTTTAAAAACAGGAGGGCTTGTATGGAGTCGTGTATGGGGTTAAATGAGGCAAAAGAGGTTTGCAAGGATAGGTCAGTATGAAGGAAATTATTGAAGCAGAGTTAGGTGTACAATTATGAATTAATGAGTGAAACATTTTGACTGTGCCTTCCCCTGGAAGGGAACGGCGTGATGGGTATGTATGTATGTACTAAATATCATATCATCATTGTAAAAACTCACCTCGTATGAAATTTTTGCCATGATTTAGTTTCCTGCGTGATATGGTACCTTGTAGAACTATTTATGAGTCGCATAAAGGATAATAACCAGTAGTTGCATCTTAAACAAGGCACTGCATGGTAGCATGTACACCTACGTAGCTTTCTCCCGGTTTCTGGTCAGACCGCGCATTGTTATCCTGACTGCTTCTGGCCTGCGCTTAGCGGCCGGGAGTAAGTGCAAGGTTCTGATTTGAACTGGGATGAGTGCTGCACGCCCGGTGTGGAATCACCCCTTGCCACATACCCTAAGGAGGCTAGCTCAAATATTCGTCGGTGTAGATGAAGATTTTAAACCGATATGAAAGAAAAATGAGACAAAACTATTCGCGATTTATATCGATCGATAACTAACGAATTACACCAGGAAAAATGTTTTTACGGAATGCCACGGAGAGTGAAAATTCTTCTAGGTTAAAATGGCCAGTCTTCAAGAGTTCATCTGAAGAGGAGAGACGGACTTCGACACGTCTCACTGCGTGGGGGACTTCTCAACTTCCCCACGCAGTAAGCACGGAATGCCAGTCGCCGGCAAAAAAATAGGGTCGGTATGAATCAACGGAAAACGGAACGGTCAAAAAAAAAAAAAAAAAACAAAATCACGAAATCACGTGGAGGATAAAAAAAATGGGAGAGGGGATCCCCAGCCTTGGGAGAGGAAGCAAACGAGGAGCGGTTTTCGATCGCGTCAGAATGCGGAAAGTTGAGAGAAAAGCAAAGCAGACGAGAGACAAATAGCGAGAAGCGGACTCCGCGAGACGATGAGTACAGGGCAAGATTCCCCTCAATCTCGTATCCCGATAAAATCTATACGTAGACTCGGAGAAAGTGGACGACAGTAGGGTGTAGGTCTAATATATGGAGGAGAATAGAGAGAGTTCGGCGGACCATGAGAAAAATGAGCGAGGAATTGCTCGTCAAGATGGGAGTGGAGAGAAGAGAGATTAGGGTGATGCGGATTAGGTGGTTGTATATTAATTTCCCATGCACTCATTCCCTTAACAACCTACTCACTTTTCACATTGCTACGTATATCTTCGTCAAGAATGCTACCCAAGACAAATTGCGTCGGTAGTCGGTTGTAAAGTTATCAAGCAACCCTACAAAGACTCATTCTCCTTTCCTAAATCTTAAACACTTTTGGTTTCCTCCCATTAAACACTAAGACGTGAACATAGAATACATCACAGCTTTTAGAGGGATTTGTTGTAGCCGCTAGAGACTCGGAGGCTACACGCTAGGCTAAGCTTGCTTGAGAAATTTAAAACTGGTGTGCTTCAGAGCGACACTTACTAGTATTATCATGACGCCTCACTACATCTCTAGGTCTGACAGAAGCGATAAAATAAGAGCGATACATTGCCAAACAGATAGGTAATTAATTAGTTTTTTTCACTCACAATAGGTGACCATATTATAAACTGAACTCCACCCAAAACTTTCCTATAATAAACTTCACCATTTCACCTCCCAAAACCTTATCCTTTACACTTTCACATGCCTGCTGTCCTAACACCCCCGGCCATTCGCCCGTAGGGTAGTATGTAGGGTAGGATGTACTCAGAGATATAAGTTTCGCCACCGTATATGGCCACGCTCCATAAATTAGACTCCACGCTAATCTGTAGCCACGAAAATGTCACCCTGCAATTCCGCAGAGATTGACTAAGAAAACGACCTGTTTCATTGAAAACTGACCTACATATTCATGAGTTCATCTGTTACGAGACTACTCTTCTTTAAAAAATCTGAGTGTAATTGCAAAGAGGTACATTTAAAGTGCAATAAGGAAACAGATCCATAAATCAGAGCCGGAGGCGGTGTCTTTGTCGCCGACCTTTAACACGCGCACGCATTCAACACGTACTCATGACATTTTTCCACTGCTGTTGGCGGTCGCCTCTTTTGAAAACGCTTTCCTCCTTATTACTACGTTTATCTTCGTCTAGAATGCTAGCCAAGACACCATATTACAAAATCTAAATAAGTTTGCGCTCAAAATTTCTAACACAATCACTATACAGATTTACAAGAGACGACGTGCTAACCGAAATTCTGCAACGCTGAGAGCAACAATGACAAATGCTGTGAATTATATTTTGGAAGAGGATAGCCATATCAATAATTGCTATCTCTACCCAAAGAAGGAAACAGCACGAATGGACACGAATTAAAAGTAAATCTTTTGAGAATGAAAAGTGAATCTTTAGAGGTATTAACTAACGCGTGGACATGATGACAAGTCAAATTTGAATTTTAGATTCGACTCAATTCATCACATTTTTCCTACCCTAATACGTCAATGAGTCGGCTAAAGCTTGTTGTAATCACATATAGGCATAATATTAATTTAATAGACACGTTTTAATGGAATTATTACATTCATTCAAGAGGAAAACGAAACCAAACACGGTTTAAAAGTCATGAAGTTAAAAAACATGGTATGTAGAATATACAGGATGCTTCGAAACGTAAACAATGCAATTTTCTGATCCGCGCCGCTGTTGGCTGGCCTTGCGCGTGACGTTACTGACGTCGTTTTCGAATATAGATATTTAAACAACGAATAACTTAAAAAATTCAAAAATAAGATAAAAGCCTTTTTACATTTGAAGACAAAAAAGTATTTATTTTTTTCACCCAATAACAAAGCCTAAACTTTCAAGAGTAAGCAGCCATTTCTTGAGTTTTTTTTTAGAATGTAAACTCATTTTTATGACCTTCTAGAGTCTTTTTTAAGAGGTCATGTAAACATCATTATAATTAATGATGAAGTTATTACAGGAATTGAATTACAAAAAATACATCAACGAACTGAATAAAGAAATAGCATTATTTTTCATCCCAATAACGACATACTTATACGTGGCCTTGTCTGTGAAGAAGCCAGGGACGTCACCACAGCAGTGCTGGCGATAGCAACCATTTCGGCAATTCGACGACAATTGTTACGAAGGTTTTCGCGGTTTCTTTGTTTATTGGTATTTTTCGGGTTTTCCCCGCGTTGAACAGTTTTCGTGGACGACCGTTTCACCGGCATTCCAGTCGGCTTCAACTGCTTCTAATGACCTGACCTGATGAAGCCGACTGGGAAGCCGGCGAAACGGTCGTCCACAAAAACGGTGCAACGCGAGGAATACCCGAAAATTATCAATAAATTCGTTGAAAAAAACTCCGATTGAGTCAGCCTCTATATTCATCAGTCCCTGACTATAAACAACAAATGCATTCCATGCAGGCAAAGAATTCCGAATCATTAAGAAATCATCAACTAATTGAAACCATAATTTAATTAATGCGTGACGATACAGCTGGAAAAAAGTCTGTGAGCTGAAAAATGAGAGAAAGCTTTATTACCGCTACGAATGGCATGTATAAATGATCATGACCACGCATTTAATTACCCTTTCTTCTTAAAACAGTTCTCTGAACCGAAAAGACCTGGAGGAAATTTATACTATCACAAGGAATCTCCAAAATATTTATCGCACAATACAGTGGGCGAAAATACAGAGTTTACGAATAAAAAAACCACGATGTTCGCCTTCCGTTTCTTCGAGAGAGGAAAAGTTGAACGACCTGCGTGAAGCGGAGTTCCAGAGAATGAAAATGAGCCAACCGTAAAGGAAGAATGGCAAACGCCGGCTTTTTTTCCGAAAAAAAACAAAGAATTCCCAATTTTTTACTTTATTCCCTTATTTACATTCGCGACGGGACCTTCGTTTCCTCACGATGCTTCCAGGAACTGAGATCAACAAGAATTTAATCACAGGCGCAGCCAGACGAATATTTCTCCGTTAGAATTCTTCAAATAAGCACTGAAGCAGACTGCCCTTTTAGCTTTTGAGTCTTCCATTATTTTTCCTTCTACCAACCAAGTGTTCACTTAGACTTGTGTTAAAGAATTTAGTGAGTTTTTTCCTAATTAAGCCGCAGCAAGAATCGATTGCGGAACACGTAGATGCAAAGCCAGTACTCTGGCCGCGTAATAAAAAGTCTTCCGATCAGAAGGTACCTCTTCATTGATTATAACATATTTCATGTTTTTTAAAAAGTTATTCTATCGGTAAATTTAGGATTTGATGAAAGTCTGAGAATCCCCTCCCGGTTTTCTTCACTTTCAGGGTCCGAACTACCTCCAGTATTTCCTTTTTCTCCTCGGCATAAGATCTACCCTTCTTCATCATGAAACATATTCTTCTTCTTCCCCTTCCTCGCTTGACCAACATGCTTCCCTCTATCACACTTATTACTTCCTCCAGACACATACACGGCCTATTCCGGATTTCATTCAGAGGTATCCTTTCCTCGCCCACCATCTCAAGCACTTCCTCGCCAGTCTTTTTCTCCGTCCACCTCACCTTCTCCTCACCTACATCTCAAATGCCTGCAGTCTATTCTCGTCCTCCTTTCTGAGGGTCCATGTTTCTGATCCTTATCAAGCTCTTCACCAGCCTCTTCTGCAAAGCCTTACACAAGGTCCCCGTCAGCAGCTCCCTTCTGTTACTAAACGCCTCCCTAGCTGACGCTATTCTCCCCCTTGTTTCTTTGTTACTAAGCCAATTCACTTCACACGTACTAACCACGTAATTAATGATTTCGTGTGAGATAAAATGTAATGTGAAATGCACAAGCATGAAAAAATAATAACAACAGAAATAGGTATTTCTGATTCAAAAAGCAACACATTAGTGACACGATTATAATTTTTTTCAAGAGTCAAAAACCTAAGAAATAAACCGAATGACCACACCTCACCTGGAGATTACCTCTTTCACATTATTATAGTGGAGGATGGAAAGAGATATAATTGAGGATGTGCTTTACATGGATGGTGAAGAGCGAAAAGTTCTTGATTATATTACAGGGTCGGCAGGGCATGTGCTTAGAGGAGGTAATGAGATGCGATGAGTGGCTTAAGGCCGTCGTTGAGGGAATGATGTCGGGCAAGCAAGGAATGGTAAGAAAGAGAATAGGTTTTATCGACGGTATGATAAGAGGTGGGAAGTAGGTTTAATTGAGGAAATAACTATTAGCAGTAGGTATAGTTCTACAATTTTAAAAATCTAGAGGATATTTGCTAACTTCCATAAAAACCAGCCTCTAAACACTAAATTTTCCAAATGAAAAAGTAACTTTGTTTTCTTCCACTGATTTATTTTTCTGGTACAACATGTTTCGACACAGCGGTGTCATCATCACGTACAAACTGAAAAAAAATCTTCAGATGTAAATATATCATAAAGGGTTTGGGGGAAGGATTTCCCTCATTCTAATTATATACATCTGAAAAAACGTATTGAGTTTGTACCCGATGACGACACCGCTGCGTCGAAACATGTTGTACCAGGGGAAATAAATCTGTAAAAGGAAACAAAGTTTCTTTTCCATTTGTGAAATTCAACTTCCACATAGCTGAGCATCAAACTACACTAAATATTTTCTTGAATGAATTCATAGTAACGCAAAGCTTTAGTCCCCATCGTTCTCTCCTTCTGCCAGCCTGCTCCCAATGTTCTTCCGAAGGTGTGCATTTGTACCGTTCGAGATGATTTTGATCAAGTAACTAAAAAGTCACGAGGTACAATGTCGAAGGGTTCGAGATTTTAGCTGTTTAAGGTAGTGCGAGCGAGATAGTTCCCTAATCATAATAGAGACCATTTTCGATGTATACGTTTTAATTTCACCAACTATGAGATATAAGAATTAAATATTGAATTATTAATGGTGTAATAAAATAGTTTTACATGACAGAAATTGTGAATAATCAAATGATAATATCTAAATAAATCTTAAACTCGACTCATTTTATTCCCGCGGTACGTTTGAAACTCCTTCAAAACGGGAGGTTTACTGTGATTCCGAAGAATATAATGCAGTGACAATATGATTGATTTTCAAAATTAGTTGAGAAAACACAAAATCTACACACTGTTGATTTTTTGTCAAGATATAAGTTTAGGAAATGCCTCATTTTTAACATAAGATCTCTCTGGAGTGCATACGAGTACCATTTCCCATGTAAAATGGCTGGTATTTTTTGGCAAATATCTCGGAAAGCAATGTGGTAAGGGGCTGAATTTTTTATGTCAATGGAAGGGTGATATATTTTTCTTTAAAAAGAGACCAAATTCATCGATATCTATGTAAAATGATATTTCGCTCAAACTCCCTTAAACCACTCGTGAATACCTCACACAGCCTTCCCAATCGAGGGAATATTCTGGACCCCTGACCAAATGGAACATACACGAGCGCACCCCGTATACACATCGGCGAAACCCCAAACCAGTGCGATGGCAGGTCGAGAAATCATAACACGCTCTTCAGCGTGGGTGAAGCTCGCCAATGGAAAGAAAACATAATGGAGGAAAAACCGCTCGCTTTCCGAAAAACTGACGGAGTTTTTACGCCCACGAACGTAACGGAATCGCTCACAGATTAGCGTCGTGGGAATACACACGCTCGCCGTGGGAGAGAAAGAGTCTGCTTTTAATTACCGCAAGAGGCGTTACAGGAGGAATGGATGAGTGCAGAGGGAGGAGGAGGGGCCATTGGAAAGGTGAACGCATGAATGAAAGGGTGTCGAGATCAAGCAGGAAGGAGGGGAACAACGCGGTCGGAGGGCCATATGGGGGACTTAATTAACACGCGAAACAGGGACTGTAATTGAAACGCCTTTTAACTAAGCACCTACAGAGAGTAAATCCACATTGACTTCGGATATATCGTGGGGAAGACACACACAAAACATATTCGGCGCAGCAATAAAGAAAGTAGGTTTTGTTTAGCGTATTATAGGAAGTTCCTATCATACGCTAAACGCTAGAAGAAAGGTGCTATTTCGCTCTGGTTAGGCCACACCTCGAATACACCGCGAGAATTTGGGACCCTAGTCATAAACAGTAAACGAAAAAAATATAAAATACAAATTTACGCTGCGTTCTACGTTAAAGACTGCTACGAGCGAATATATAGCGTCTCATTACTTTTAGAGGGATTAAGGTGGGAGCCCCTTGAGACTCGGAGGCTACACGCTAGGCTTAGGCTGCTTGAGAAATTCAGAACTGGTGTGTTTCAGATCGACACAGAGAATACTATCAAGGCGCCTCACTACATCTCTAGGTCTGACAGAACGAGAGAGGAAAGAACTCGTTCTTTCCTCTCTCGTTCTCGTATTATGGGAGAGTATTCAGTGGAGCTAAGTTTTTATTGTGGTCGTTCATTGAGCGCGGAAAGAACGACTTCTTGCACTTATCTGTTCGGCAATGTATCTCTCTAATTTTATCGCATCTGTCAGACCTAGAGATGTAGAGAGGAGTCATGATAATATTCTCTGTGTCGCTCTGAAAAACATCAGTTCTGAATTTCTCAAGCAACCTAAGCCTAGCGTGTAGCCTTCGAGTCTCTAGTCTCGGGCTGCTTGAGAAATTCAGAACTGGTGTGTTTCGGAGTGACACAGAGAATATTATCGTGACGCCTCACTACATCTCTAGGTCAGATTGAAGCGATAAAATAAGAGAAATAAATTGCCGAATAGAGTTGTTCTTTCCGCTCACAATAAGTGATCACAATAAAAACTGAGCTCCACTAAATATACTCATAATACACGACACCACTTCTTTTCTTAAGACTTAAAGTCGCTTCACCTCCAAAAACCTTAACCAAGGGATAAGGTATTGGGAGATGAATTGGTGACGTGCACAGTGTGAGTTGATAGAGTGGAGTTCAGTTCTTATTGTGGTCGCTTAATGTGCGCGGAAAAAAGGAGTTTTTGTACATATGTTTCAACGTTTGCAAAATTTTACAGCAATTTCCTAACTTGCTCATTGTCTTACAGGTTTTCCAACTTGTAAACAACCAGTATACCGACAATAGTTTGAAAATACATGTTATTCAGATGTATCTTAGATTGTAAGTACACTTTTAAGTTTTCTATATTAATTCTAAATCGGTATTCACACTCGAGTCTACATAAAGTTATGTCCTGCCAGTAAGTTATCTCAGCCCCTGCGAACGTCCGCGTCGTGATAATAGCCTGCGCAACCGGAGGAAACTTTCTCTCGAGGTTTCTTCTCAACCGGGGCGGAGTCTTGAGACCGCGGAGGTGCGCCGACTCCCAGGCCGGATTCAGCAGACGATAGGGAGGCGAGAGGAAGGTGATTCCACCTTGGGGAATTAATTTGGAAGAGAAGGAGAAGCCCAGTGTTATTTTTAAAGTGATTTATGGCATTGGGAGTAACTTGGTGGAATTCCTTCATGATGAAATCTACAATTACATTCTACCCTGCGAGCCGCCGCACGGGCGTGTGGCAGGAGGTGTTTGGGCACCAGCCGTGTAAATATGTAAAGGATAAGGTTTTAGGAGGTGAAATGGTGACATGTATTTTGGGAGTGTATTTAGTGGACCTCATTTTTTTTAATGTGGTCGCTTATTGTGCACAGAAAGAACGAGTTTTTGTACCTATCTGTTCGGAAATGTATCTCTTTTATGTTATTGCTTCTTTCAGACCTTGAGATGTAGTATGGCGTCATGATAATATTCCCTATATCGCTATGAAACACACATTTCTGAATTTCTCAAGCAATGATGAATTACCGTTTTCCATGAAAGATTAATTACGTCCTCACGACCCGGGTTTCATCGCTGCGTGACAAAATCAGGTACAAATAGAGTAAAAACACATTACTATCATCTAGAGTAAAAAATACCTCATTTTAGGCTATTTAAACAATGTGTTTCACTATGTCTATGTTCAACATGTCGAGCAGCGATGAAACCCGGATCGTAAGGACGTAAGAATTCTTATGCAGAAAACTAAGAAATTCATCATTTTTATTTTTACCTTCGAGGACCTTCTGACAATGAAGGTACCTACCTATTTTTTAACAAAAATATTCTACAATCATAGTGGACACCATATTTGAGTTTAATTTTTTAATGTATGTAGTTGGAGTGAAATTTCATTTCAACTTAAAAGTCAGTTATTTTGGTATAATTGAATAAAAAAGTATAATACCCCTCCAAAGATACAAATACATCAGTTCTTAACGGAACTACTTTCCGACATTTTTGACAAAAAAATACCAGCCGTTTTACAAGAGAAATGGTACGTGTAAGCACTACAGAGAGACATTGTTTTAAAAAAAAGCGGAGGCTATAAAATTTGAATTTTGGCGTACCCGAGGTTCTGAAATAGTTTCCAGTGGTAAAGAAAACATTTGGACAATTCTTATGTTAATCATCCTAATATGTATGACGCGGAGCATAGAAAACCATCTTTTCGCTGGAAGTTGTCATCGAATTCTCAAAAATAAATATATAAAGTGTTGTCCTAACGCCATAACTCCCCGAGGGAATATTTTCTAAATCCACTCCACAATAAACGGGACATTTTCGAGAGAACGAACGCGATACTTCTAATCACCGCCATCTTTTATTATCCCGCAAAAATTCATTGGCAAGAATATAGCGACACAGACAATATTATCATCACGCCTCACTACATCTCACGGGTCTGACAGAAGCGATAAAATACGACAGATACACTGCCGAACAGATAGGTACAAAAACTCGTTATTTCTGCGCACAATGAGAGACCGCAATAAAAACTGAGCTCCACTAAATACACTCTCACAATACACGTCACCATTTCTCCTCCCAAAACCTTACATTTTTACACGGCTGGTGTCCTAACACCCCCAGCCTCACGTCCATGCGGCGGCTCGCAGGGTATTACGTAGATGTAGAACACATGATCAAGTGATTTTCTCTCATGGGATCCGTCAGAGACACATTGCCGTGTAAGAACATTAGAAAAACGTTTCGCGCAGCAATACCGCAAGTTGTTGGATTGGTCGTCATTTTTGGTACAAGAAGTTGATGAGTAACAAGTGCATCGTAAGTCTCCACCCAGATGGCATACACGACAGCAAGATGGGGAAGAACCCATGGCAATATTGAATAAGAGACAGACTACGATATCCTTAATTAAGCAGATGATAATGATAGGTATATTGAATTTAACTCGAGCAAAGGTTCGACACTTTTTTGAGACGACAGCAACACCTGCACAGTTAATATAATTCTGTTTATTACCTCTTCGCCCCGGCAAAATGAGCACATATGTTCTTCCCTTAATGAAGACCTCCGCCTCTACTTATATAATTCATATTACCATGACGCCTCACTGCATCTCTAAGTCTGACAGAAGCGATAAAATATGAGAGATACATTGCTGAACAGATAGGTACAAGAACTCGTTCTTTCCGCGCACAATAAGCGACTGAAATGAAAACAGAGCTCCTCTAAATACACTCCCATTGTACACCACACCATTTAACCTCCCAAAATCTTATCCCTTAATTCTTTACTCGGCTGGTGTCCTAACACCCCCTGCTACACGATCATGCGGCGGCTCGCACGGTAGTATGTAAACGTAGAATCTGATTTTTACAAACCTTTCCATTCAGAGCCTGTGAACCTATTACAGATTTTGCACGTCATGTCCGCCACAAAAAAATCTGCCTTCATCAAGCCAACAGGAATATAATTAACCCTTCCGACTTTTTACCACACTGTCTGGTTTAGTATTTCCTCTATCAAGGGTAATTACATTAATTCTTTGCTCTACAAACGCGGATGCCATTTAATTACGACAAGAGCAATTCACTTCTATTAGAGTCAAATTAATATCAAAACCGAAATGAACCCACGCCAAAGGACGCGATGGAAAACAAAGGAGCCACAAAGTACTTCATGCCTCTGATTAATTTACCCGCTGGCCCATAAAGGTTTTCTTTGGATTTGAAAAATGACGCCACGGTTCGTTCCAGCTACAGAATTAATTCAACTTTTTTCAACTTTCTTCTTTTTGAATAGTTGAGTGATACGGCATTCTACCATATTTAACGCATTTCTTATTTTATGCAGCGTTTGGGCAAATCACTGCCGACCCGTTACGATTTCAGATACCGGAAGGAGAAGTTTTTTTTCCCCAGTCGATCCGAGTGAATTCCAGCAGCCTACAAAAAGTAAGACATTAGTACGATATGAAAAACTATAGGTCGCTAAAAAAAAGTACGCTTTTGAAACTAACCTGTTTCAGAGTTTATCTCACCACTATGACTGCTGTTACTCAGCAGTTTGCTACAAAAAGGATTGATTTATCTCCCTATGTTACGACTTTTCAATAGAGATATTAGTTTTTGTAAAAATATACGCTATAACTTGCCGAATTTCCGGTGGTTTACATATGCACTTTTATATGTTATTGGTTATATATTTGAGGCGTTTGGCAATAAAAAAGGGAACTGATGACGGAAACGTGTGTATAAGAAGAGGCTGCTGAAGAGCTTCATTGGAGCGTAGCGTTGTACGGTGCAGAAACGTAAAATGTCAGAGAGGAGGACGAGAATAGGCGACAAGCACTTGAGATGTAGGAGTGGAGAAGGATGGAGAAGGTGAGGTGGACGGAGAAGACGACTCACGAGGAAATGCTTGAGATGGTGGGCGAGGAAAGGAAACTTCTGCATGAAATTCGATATCGGGATTCGAATTCGGTAGGTGGCTGGAGGATGTGATAAGGGGCGATAGGTTGCTGAAAAGTGTGGTAGAGGGAAGGATGTTGGGAAAGCGGGGAAGTGGGGAAGAAAGAGAATAGGTTTCATAGACGGGATGAAGAAGGGTACATTGTACGCAGAGGCGAAATATGATATACTAGAGGGACATAGGTCCCTGAATGTGTATAAAACCAGGAAGAGATTCTCTGACATTCAACAAAACCTATCTTTACCGGTAGACTACATTATAATAATAAATATATGCACCGAGATAAAATTGCCATTTGAGGTACAGGTACACCTAGGCACTTTATATTCTGAAAATTTCAAGTTGATGACACAAGTAATTAACAAGAACCTGGGGTCGGAGGATCATGACGAATTGCGACCGGCTGAACGGGTGTGATGTGTTATCATTTTATTCAAGATATTAATAAAACTGCATGAAATGATAGGTAGTCTTTCGTCCGCCAATGCTAATGGGCGACATTGGAAGACTCGAGGAGGGTATGTAAGAAGTATTATTTAGAGCTAAGGTGCTACTTGTTGAAAAATAAAAGAAGATTTATGATTACTTTCATTTAATTCCACAGTAACCGGAAGATTACCATAGTGATCATGTGACAAAAATTAAGAGCTGTCATTTTCGCAGCAAACTATGTAACTGTGATAGGGACTAGAACTGAATCATAGTGAATGCACCACAGTACACTTCTTGCGAAAGTCATCACTTAAATTTATCGCTTCTAATTTCGACAGTTTTCATTCAAAGATTTAATGCGATTTCTCGTTCAAATACGAATACTTTCCTCTGTAATATAATCCTCTGAGCAATCTCCTTAAGGTAGTTTGAGCGAAATATCATTTTACCTAAAAACAATGAATTTGGTCTCATTTTAAAGAAAAATATATCACCCTTCCATTGACATCAAAAGTTGAATCCCTTATCACATTACTTTCCGAGATATTTGCCCGAAAATACCAGCCCTTTTAAATGGGAAATGGTACGTTTATGCACTCCAGAGAGGCATTATTTACAAAATGAAGCATTCCCTACACGTAAGATCTCGTCAAAAAATCAACAGCGTGTAGCTTGTGTGTTTTCCTAACTATTTTTGAAAATGAATCGTACTGTCACCGCAGTAAACTCTTCGGGATCACTATAAAACCTTCCGTTTTGATGGAGTTTCAAACGTACTGCGTGAACAAAATGAGTCAAGTGAAAGACTTATTTAGATATTTTCATTTAATTACTTACAATTTCTGTCATATAAAACTATATAATTGCACCATTAAGAATGCAATATTTAATTCGTATGCCTCACAGTTGGTGAAATTAAAACGTATATATCGAACGTTGTCTATATTATGATTAGGGAACTATCTCGCTCGCACTACCTTAAGAGTTCAGGTAAAAATATCTATCATGTTATTACACTACACAGTGAGACACTAGGATCAGCTCTCCTGCGCAGGGAATGGTAATCAGTACAGCAGCTGATGATAAATACGCACCACTAGAATTAAAATCAAGAGACATTAGAGTGGAATGTTTGAGGTTAATGATTTATTTTAATTGAAGTCATATCATTTTGTACAAGATATTAATGAAACTGCGGATTTTTTTTTATATGACCAAAAGTCTCAGAGTTATAGTTGGGATCGATTTAGCGAATCGTTGGCGAGGTATGGCTCTTTGAAGTCGATCATTTTTTGATACTGAAATACGAACAGAGATGAAGAATATAAATGTTGTGGTATAAATTTCCACATTCGTAAAAAGATAAAGCGTTTTTTTTCACTTAAGCGCACTCTGGAACGATCACCGAAGTATTAAATAAAAACAAAAATTAAAATACATTATTTTTTTCATCTGCAGCTCTGGATATTATTCTCTGCGATGAAGATGATCGCAATTTTTCTCGCAGCAGTGGAAAGAACACTACGCTAAACGACAAAAAACGAAATGCAGGAACTAAATATCTTGTCACGAAATTGTTATATTCAAGATAACGCCACACAATAATAGACCGGACATGTTTAATGCAAACCTTGAACATGCTGGGGGATTGACCACTTATTTACTTTGAAAGAAAGAATATAAACTTAAGTGTAATCGTAAAATTGGGTAGTTAAGTTCAAAATACGGATATACTGCATAAATCAATCGAAATATCATAATTTAAAGGTTTTATAAGTCGATATATTTAATTGCAATCCAAAGAATGCATTTATTGATTTTTAATAAAGTCACAGAATACAGCTACTTGGGAAGTAAGATAACAGAAGATGGAAGGAGTAAACGAGAAATTGAGAATAGAATACAACTAGCAAAAATAGCTCTCAATGATAAAAAGACTCTAATGAATTGTAAAAATGTTAGTTTGTAAGTAAGAAAGAGGGCTATGAAAGCTTATGTTTGGAGTGTGGCCCTTTACGGGTGTGAAAGTTGGACAATCGGGAAATATGTAAAGAATAGACTAGAGGCCCTAGAAATGTGGTGCTATCGAAGGATGCAGAAAATCAGCTGGCGAGACAGAATCACCAATCAGGAAGTGCTGAGAAGAGTACAAGAAAATAGAAGTCTCTGGAGACAGATACAGACAAGGAGACTTAAACTAATGGGTCACATTCTACGATGCAATGATTTTATAAAATTAAAAGCTGAAGGTTTTATTGAGGGGGCAAATCGTAGAGGAAGTCCTAGATTAAGCTATATGAAGCAGATCATCAATGACTCTGGATGCGTCTCATATGGTGAAAATGAAGAGGAAAGCTGAGCAAAGAGCGGAATGGCGTGCTATTGCCAACCAACCCATGGGTTGATAACCGAAGAAGGAATGAAGTCTATTGATTTTCTTTTCCTTCTCATATCCCAATTTATTCTGATTGACCGTTGTAGGCAAAGTACCACCTTAATGCCACAGTACCACCTAAGTACCACAATGCTTTATATGGTCACCTCACTTTGTGTTTCAATTCTGAGCGACGACGGAAACAAAAGGGCTTTCAACGAGGAGAGCGAGGAAGTCTTTGGAGGGGACAATTACACGGGCTTCCTTTTCCGATATCCGCCGAAGGGGATGAAAAAATAATATTCCCGCCTTCCCACAGACTGGAAAGAATGTAATGGAGTGCGAGAAAGAATCGACGCAGGCTGGATGGCATCCGGTCTCCACTGAGGACTCAATTCAATCCCTACCCCCGCCACTACTCCACTCCGTTTCTTCAATCGCGTCCGTTTGATGACGAAGGGAAGAAGGCACTCCATAAAAAAATTCCACACCGGAGACCACGTCAAAAAGTTTACAGCGAAGCAAGAATTTGTAGCCTTGGTGAAAATTATAATATTTTCACATTTTTGTCGAGCATGATATTTGGACATATTCGAGAGAAAAGGCCTGCGGAGAATATACAGGCTTATGAACGCGTAAGGAGCATGGAGAATGCGTCATTACGACGAAATGTATTGCCTATATAAAGAAGCCCAGATTTCCACACACTGCAAACTAATGATACTCCTATGTCCTGCGGATTCCGGAGGAGAGGGCAGCTAAGAGTGTGTTCACTGGAACATATGGGAGGGAAGAGACCAGTGGGAAAATCTAGAGCTCGGTGGGAAGATATATTTTTTTTTCTTTTCGAAGGAACGTCGGCAACGAAATTTAACACCTCCCATTCAATAAAATAACAAAGTTCAAATAAACAAAAATAAACACCGAATAAACAACTAATTAAACTAAGCAACAACAAAACAACGAAACTAATTTTTAAGATTCTTAAACGCCAATTAATTACCCAAGGTAATTACTATTACATCTAAGACACTACAAATCGTTATTTTAATATAAACTACTAAAGATTAAAACAAAGAAAATAGTAAATTAACATTTAAAATATATAAATTAATAGGCAATCAATGTAAAAATAATAATAAATATTCCCGATAATAACCAGATCTAAGACTATACAAACAAGAAAAAATCTTACCATGCTGCGAGTAGGAATATAAATATAAAGGAAAGAAAAGACAAACCAAGAACGGATAATCAACTTCAAGAAACCAAACTATTAAAAAGACTAATTTCCCCCTACAAATTTAAGGTAGGAGGAGCAGCCATATTTGATGAACAAAGAAGAAATCACTATAAAGATATACTTGGCATTAAATTAATTAATCCCTTATTTAATAACAATCTACGACTACCAACACGCTCATAAGAAATATTAGCCAAATGCACATGAACTGCTTGGGGTGAGGAATTGGAGAAGAAAGGCAGAGGATACAGAGGAATGGAGGAAGAAAACTGAGGAGGCCAAGGCCCGATTTGGGCTGTAGCGCCATCGAAGAAGAAGAAGATATTTTTTTAACTTCCTGAAGAGGAATGTTGATTATCATTACCCTTAAGTAGACGAAGAGATACCTCAACGCTTTCCGTAATTCCATTTATTTCTCCTAATTCAACTTTGCTAGTATTTCTCCCAGTAAATTATTAAAGAATACAACATGTAAAGAAATAAGACGAGAACTAAAACCCTGAAATGCGGAAGAGAAAAGCCGAAAGCAGAAATCACTCTTGAGAGGAGAGAAATCAAAGCAAGTGGATTACTTCGCCTATCATGTAATAAAAATCACGTGCGACGGAAGAAGAACGACGGATATCAAGCGAAGAATAGCCCAAGCTAAGAAAGCGTTCGTGGGGGAAAAGGCAACTGCTGCGCTAAAAGAAGATAGGACTACAAACTAGGAAACATCATGAGAAAACATTCGTAAGGAACGTGGAACTCCATGGATCAGAAGCATGGCCCATTGGAAAAGCTTACCAAAGCAAACGAGAAACCTTCGAAATCTGGTGACGGAGGAGGCTGCTGAAGATAAAATGAACGAACAGAATAATGAATGATGAGGTTTACAGAAGAGTAGAAAAGGATAGGCTCATGTGGATTACCATACAGAAAATAAGAACCAGATAGATAGGATAACACCCTGAGACACAATGGGTTTGTGATGAACATCATTGAAAGCAAAGTAGAGGGAAAAGTCCCCGGAGGAAGACCCAAGAATAAGTTCATGGACCAAATAAAGAGGAAAGTACATGGTACATGGAAAGTACAAATAAAGAGGTAAGGTACTAGCATTAGATAGGGAAGGGTGGATGGATGCAGTCAACCAATCATAGGATTGAACAAGCAATGACAATGACCAGTATTTCGTCCTGATTGTGCTACCGCTATTACTAAGTAACCACTAAAAACGAAGCACCGGGCTATCATAATCCTCATAAAAGATTGAATAACCAGATTTTTTATATTCACGCCAATATTTTCTAAATTTCTGATCTACAATGTTAGGAATTTTCAAGAGTTTCTTTTCCTGGCATTACACGGGCAATGAGAAGGTGACCAAAGTTGAAATTTCAATAATGGAAACGAGGTATGAGGGTTGAAATCATCGTCACTCATCAATGGAATAGTTCGAAAATCATGATTTTATTATTTAAATCGAGTTGAAATTTAGATTTCGCCAACATGAATAAACTTACGACATCAGGGGTCACTTAGTAGAAGGTTCCTACATAGGAAAGAATACTTAGTTCTTTTCGAGTATTATTCAATTTGTACGACGCGTTTCAAAGCTTTATTGCATCCTCAGGTACAATTGCTTGCATAATATTTATTTATAAATAGTTGTCATGGTAACGTTACGTTAGAGAAAAAATTAAATTTTTGGAGGGAAGGCAGGGGAACATAGATTAAGGGCTTTTGATGAGGAAAAAGTTATTATCAAAAAATTAATAAAATACAAAGAAAAGCAGCAAGCTTCGTTAAAAACTGCTACGAGAGAAAAAATATTGTTTCACATCTTTTACAGGGAATAAGGTGGGAGCCCCTAGAGACACGGAGTCTACACGCTAGGCAACGCTTGAGAAATTCATAAATGGTGTGTTTCAGAGCGACACAGAATATTATCTTGACGCCTCACTACATCTCTAGGTCTGACAGAACCGATATAATAACAGAGATACATTGCGAACAGATAGGTAAAAAAACTCATTCTTTCAGTGAACAAATAGCAACCACAATAAAAAATGAGCACCACTAAATACACTACCATAGTACACTTCGCCATTTCTCCTCCCAAAACCTCATCACTTACTTCTTTGCACGGCTGGTGTCCTAACACCACCTGACACCCGCCCACGCGGCGGCTCGCTGGGTAGTACGTAGATGTAGATTCAGCAAAGAAATTTTGTCGAAAAGGAGTAGGGAAGGGTTCGGAAAAAGAAGCTCATAATAAAGGTTGATTTATGTAAACCCGAGATGAATTTACAACAACTTTTCGCCGGGAGAAACTTATATCCTGCATACAAAGAGTAATTGACTGTCTAGAAAATGTTAATTAGTCCAAAGCATCCATATTTAAATGTTTCGGGAGAATATATAACAATTCTAGGTTAAAAACACAAGATTATTTTCAAGCACATTCTATGCAAATTGAAAAGTGGAACCCATAGTTTTAAAACTTCTGGTATAAAACTTCGCCAATGTGAGTTGTCGCAGGGCTAGCGAGTTCAGATAAAGAAAATGAAGGAAAAAACATAAGTAGAAAAGCAATATAATCCTGTAAGTGAACCCAAACCGGTATCGACGCATGCATGAATGAAATAAAAGACGAGAAAACCATCATATTTAATACGGGATTCTGCATACACACGGCTCCGACAGCTTGTGTGCGGAATGTGACATTGGATAGCACCACGGGACGCCTGCTATTAAAAAAATATCCAACTCCGTTTTCCATAGAAAGTACATCTCGAGGACAATTTCAGAGGAAGTTTAAAGACTTCATTCGCTTGAGAACTGCCGTTATAACGACAGACGGATATCTGGAGCGCTCCGCCAACCTTGGAACGATGGAAATTCAAGTGCGCGTTTTAAAAGCAAAACGCATTTCGAAATGCCGAGAACGTCTGGCCGACACACTTATACGAGGGAGATAAAATGTTGGAACAGATCCCAGATAGTGAGGAGAGCAGTGACACTTTATCGACGAGAAAACCATGATAGGCCACTTAAAACGGCATAAAATAGAGTAATGGTCAACAATATGAAGTCCCTTTCACCGTTTGTTGCGTTTAGTGGTTTCATAGAGACGTAACTACGCTCCTAAAGCTAAAAAAAAAACAGAAATTGGTTCCTATTTGGTGTTTTTTTTTTGGTTTTCCAATGGCCAGAGACGCTTGAAAGAAAAACTTGTTGTGTAGCAAAATGGATATTGGGCTTAGGAAAAGGTTGGAAAAGTGTTATGCTCACAACCATACAGTAAGACCTCTGAAATTGGGACAAAAAAAGAATTCAAGCGCGGAAATATCATCTGACGATTTACGCATTGTTTGGAAATATTTTTCACCTCAATCATTCCAATAGCCAGAAAATCAAATGGTTTTCGTAAAAAAGGGATTTTGTCTTACTGTATGGCTGTGAGACATGGACGACTTTGAAAAGGGATATAAAACGGATTGAGGCATTGGAGATGTGGATATGGAAAAGAATGTTGAAGATTAGTTGGACGGACAGAGTGAGAAATTAAGAGATTTATTGATCAGAGTGGGGGAAGATTGAGGACTGTTAAAGACAATTAAAACAATGAAGCATAACTGGCTGGGAGATATATTAAGAAGAGATTGTTCGATGAAGGAGGTATAAGAAGGGATGGTGGAATGAAAGGGTAAACGAGGAAGAAGAAAGAAAATGACGGATGATTTAGACGAAGAGACAGGCTTCGCGGGGATGAAGAGGAAGGCACATGACAGAGTTATCTGGAGGAGAGGCTAATGAGGACCCGCTTAACAGCAGAGTACCAATGATACTGATGTAGGTGATGGAATGAAAAGGTGCTTCCCGTATGAAAAATGTAACGACTTACATGTGGCAAATCCCTTTTCGGACAGATATCTTATTTCTTTATCATAAAAATGTCATTCATGAATGTTCTTCTGCATGAAATGTTTGTTAATTATTAACTCAGACATTTACTTATGATTATTTTGTTTGAGCGCGATATGATTTAATCTACAATTTGATTAAACTGGTCATATATTAAAGAGAAATAGGTACTTCACACTTCCAAAAGAAGCAAAATATCAATTGCTTACCGCACTAATTCCCGAGATATTTGCCAACAATACTACACATTTTACATGGAAATGGAGCGTGTATGAGAGATTTATTTATTGAAATGAGGAATTTCTGACGCCTAGATTTAGTCCAAAATTTAATAGAGGGAACCTTTCATGTTTTTCGACAATTTTACAAAATAAATCAATTACTTACCGCAGGTATTTTAACAGATTCGTAAACAAAGAACCGTCTCATGTGAAGGCTTTCTACCCGTACGGGGCGGAAAAAATACTCATAGACGCATGTCAGGATAGACATAAGAGTAGACCAAACTCCGTGGGTATGAGTTACCTAAGGAGTATTTGCGGCAGAAGTAGGATGGATAGGGTCAGGAATGAGTGGGTAATAAATGAATGTGGGTTAGATGCTCCAGTAATGGATATACATGAAAGGAGTGTGCTTCGTTGGTTTGGCCATGTTGAGAGAATGGATGAGAGTCGAATGACGAAACAGATATATGAGAGTAGAATGAATGGTGTGAGAGGTAGAGGTAGGCCGAGAAAGTTGTGGTTGAATGTGGTTGAGGAAATTCTTAGGAGGAGGAATATGAGGAGTTTTAAAAACAGGAGGGCTTGTATGGAGTCGTGAATGGGGTTAAATGAGGCAAAAGAGGTTTGCAAGGATAGGTCAGTATGAAGGAAATTATTGAAGCAGAGTTAGGTGTACAATTATGTATTTAAGAGTGAAACTTTGTGACTGTGCCTACCACGGAAGGGAACGGCGTGATTGGTATGTATATTGTACGAATATTTAGTTCATTACTGGCAATTTCAGTCATATAAAATAATACTTTAGCGTTATTACACTAAATATTGTACCTACATGTTTCTTACAACAGCAGAAGTAAAGTATAATAAAATTTGAATATTGTGTCTATTACGTCTACAGAGAAATCTCTCTCAAACTACAGTATCGATCATAAAAACTCGATACGTATAAACGATGGTCAAGTATAGCTTCGTGGAAAATGTTCCAATTCGTCAGTAAATCACCACCATAATCTGCTCATAGTACACAGTACTCACTAAGGGCTGTACTTATATTGACGCACGGCCTTGATGCATGCTTCCTTTTAAAATTCAGCTGACCACGTGCTTGGCGCACATCATTCGTTTTGATAGGCTTCCTCCCCGCATTGCCGCCTTCAGTTCGAAGCACAGGCGAATACGAGATTTCACTAAAACGCAAATTTAACTGAAGTGCGCATTTAAATAAAGCTGTGATATAGTCCACACGCCAGCCCTTTGAAATGTCGTGTCTAAACCACATTGCTTCGCGGTGATAAACCCGAGATCTCTTCCCCATTACCTTCCACAAATTTTAAAAATGATCTTTCTTCGCAATAAGTAGGCCATGGTTTTTCGCGGGGGGGGAGGGGAGGGGGGAGGAAGAGCGGCTTACTTGCGTCAAGTTCGCAACTGGCGAAAGACTGGTCGTTTCAGTTACACCCGCGGCGAAAAAAGAAAACCTCGCGAGCGCTGACAAAGGAACTTGGGGGCGTTGCGCAAGCGCGTACGAAAACAAATGCGTAACGGTGCCCGCCGCGGGGAGCGAGCGCGGTGGTGGCACAACGATTACGCGCGGCGTGCTCCTCAATAAAAGCCGCGGGCGTTCTCCTTCGGGCGGTGCACCTCTTCTCCTTTCCTTGAACGCTCACTTCTTAATCCCACGATAACCTTTAAACTTGGCCACAGTGATTTTCGTTTATTTTAATATTTACGTGGAACTTAGCATACGGGTATTCATTAGTAATGAGTATAGATTACAGGAGAAGGCTTTTCGTAAAATAGAAAAACTTGCACGCTTCATTAAAAACCACTACGAGCGACCTTATAGTGTTTCACAATGTTTACAGGGATTAAGGTGGGAGCCCCTAGACACTCGGAGGCTGCACGCTAGGCTTAGTTTGCTTGAGAAATTCAGAACTGGTGTGTTTCAGATCGACACAGAGAATACTATCAAGGCGCCTCACTACATCTCTAGGTCTGACAGAACGATAGAGGAAAGAACTCGTTCTTTCCTCTCTCGTTCTCGTATTATGGGAGAGTATTCAGTGGAGCTAAGTTTTTATTGTGGTCGTTCATTGAGCGCGGAAAGAACGACTTCTTGCACTTATCTGTTCGGCAATGTATCTCTCTAATTTTATCGCTTCTGTCAGACCTAGAGATGCAGTGAGGAGTCATGATAATATTCTCTGTGTCGCTCTGAAAAACATCAGTTCTGAATTTCTCAAGCAACCTAAGCCTAGCGTGTAGGCTTCGAGTCTCTAGGGGCTCCCACCTTAATCCCTCAAAAAGTTGTGAGACACTATATGGTCGTTCGTAGCTATTTTTTTTACGAAGAACGCTGCTTTCATTGGTATTTTATTTCTTTTTTTGTTAAGTAAATTTGGTTAATTTAATAACTTAGCGACAACCGACGGTTCCGCTGAAAAAATGAGGTTGAGGGGATTTGTCGCTTGATCGGAGTGGTCGTTAAGAGGTGTTTCACTGCACTTAAAAGTGAAGTGCGGTCCACGAATATTTTTTTCGACTTACTCAAAAAAGTTATTGACTCACGATTCGCGTGCCAACCGTCTTAAGCGCAGGAATTCGCGCTGACGAGTCGACCGGAGAAGACGAGGGAACGATCGTCGCAATGCATTTTACGAGCACGCTTATATAGAGCATTCCATCTTCAACTCAAGAACCCATCGTGTTATATTACGAGACATTACGTAACGCTTATATGGGGTTGAAAATAGTCGATAGACCCGTGGCGGTCGAACGTGGCTTCACCCGCGGTAACACTAAGGAATGACAATCACGCACGCCCCATTACGTCACCATAACCATAACTTACATAACCAATTGAACTGATTGGATTGTTTTATTGGAGGAGTTATCATTGCAAGTCCCTCCCTTTTTGCACGCCAATTCTTATCATACGAAAGCGATACAGGCGTTACTCGTGGGAAATATTTTATGTCCATTACGGTCAGGTAATATTAGTTCAGTGGTAACTTCCAAACTTTTTAAAATGCAAACCGATCATGGGTTTCGTCATTTTTCTTAAAAATTCCTTGAAATAGACAAAGTTTCCGTGAAAATGACATAGTTTCGACAACATAGTTGGTTTGCATAAAAAAAGAGCGTAAAAATTACTACTGAGTCATGTTTTTTTTACTCTTACCAATTCTTACCAGGAGTATGATTTCAGAATATTGTTGATTGTGTGAATTCATTGACGCATTTGGCTCGAAAAAAAAACAAACTAGAAATCCTAACAAATACAATTGTTTTAAACTTATAATTGTAACACTTTTCCACAATGTTCGGGGATTAACAAAAAAAGAACGCAAGTTATACGTAGAATATTTATTGGACTATCTGTTTCGTTGAATATGATCTGATGATGTCAACTGTTCGACGAAATAAAATCATCGACGTAAAATACGTCTACAATCTACGTGAAATATTCTAGGTCGCACAAAGTTTTTGTAAAATCCTCAATATTCGAAATCCTTACATATTGATGCTTGCGCCACATTTATCAAGATCATTTCATTTCCGTTAGGAATGACTTATGGTAACGGATTAGTAAATAAGCCGATCACACTCTGACACTACTCATTAACCACGTTTACCAACCGATTTCAGATCGATCTGAACTCGGACCGATCTGAAAATTCCAAGCGAGCCAACTCATATCGCCTCCTTTATCAACACGAACTGAATATATCGATGGTGAATAATCGAATCTATCAGTTGAATCACCATTAAACCTGTGCGTAAACAAGTGTAGAGTTGGAAATTTTCAGTCACATTCTGAGTGAAAAAAATTGCCCAACTTGAGGGCTTGATTGATGTGTGCTACGATGTCATCAATGTCACTTCACTCGCCATTACTGCGGCATTGTTCTCAACTGGTTATGACACACGCCTTCAATAATAACGATTATATTTTGTTTCCCAATGACAACGAAAATAATAACGAGGAACGCCACAGACCGGCTGATTCAGATCGATCTGAAATCTCAGAGTGGCTGAGGAAGTGGGCTGAATCAGCCCGTGTTGCTTTTACCATACCGAGCTGATCGATCTGACATAGATTGGTAAACGTAGTGATAGAAACAAAACTCAGAAACTCAGATCTCTATATGATATGCGACTGTTGATAGTCGATGGTGACGCTTTTAAAACTGTTGTCCTGGTTACAATGTTGGTGCATTTACGGTGCCAGTTTCCATAAACTCAAGATACTCCCAAATTTGAATGAATTTCGTGTCCAAAACGAAACGCGGAATTTTCCATTCACTGTTTTCGTAACTGAAGCACGCTCGCCTCAATATTCACCTCCCCTCCCTCAGTTTCACACGCGTCAACGAGCCTTCAATAAGCACGCTGAGTTGTACGAACCTTTAGTAAACAAATGACATGTCAAAAATCAACATTCATAACGACGGAGAATTCATCGGTGCGCCGAATTCTGTCGAATGTTTGGCTGTGTGGCCAAAACAAGAAAGAATGGTATGCATATTAGAACGAGGTTTACGTCACAGAGTCGTAAGCTGTAACCGCTAGCAGTGATAATGTTATACGGGCCGTGAAACAATCATATTTAATGAATTTTATTTAGATTTGAGACAGTCGGTATCCAAGAAACTATCAACGTAACTTTGAAAAAGTGGTCTTGTGAAGAATTAAAGGGGAAAATGGCTAATAGCGCATAGTAATTTTTGCCATAGCCTTAAATTTAGAGCAACAGTAATTCAAGGAACTATCAATGTTCTTGGCTTCAGAACTATCAATGTTACTTCACGAAAAGGATATTCCAAATTGTCAACGCCTTTGCTAGGAAGAATTTTCACTAAAAATAGAAAAAATAGCAGAGCTTACTAACACTATATCCTATCCTCAGCAACGACTAAACCATCAAATCTTAAATTAAAAAACTTAAAGGTCTTGATTTTATTTACAAGGGAGAACTGCATTTAGTTAATTATACGTTTATTATGTAGTGATATTACGTATTAAAATGGTTAAGTAATCTTAAAAAAATCAGCTAGGTAACCTCCCAATTCAAGCAAGTTTAAGAGAGTAAAATTACTGGTTGAAGGCGTGACTTTGTGAAAGGTTACCGCAGACATGACGAAAAAGAAAAATCTCTTTATATATTCCACACTTAAAATTTCATTACCGACCTAGGTTTCGATTGCATTGGAATCCTTTTCAAGGTTTTCATTGAAAATGATTGCAAGGCAATCGAAACGTAAGTTGGTAACGAAATTTAAAGAGTGGAATTCACTAAGAGATATTTCTTTATCGTCATGTCTTTCAGAGAGTAATAATCCAGAAAGAAGTAGCAAAAACGATACATATCGGGGCGGAATATCGATGAAGAAAGTTTTGAATGATCATCATATTTTAGCACGTTATTTACTTTCAAACAATCTGTGTCTGTGGAGTTAAAAACGGTTGGTAGTTATTGTATGTATGATTTATAAACCAAACGTCCCCTTGACACTCGCCCAACAGTCATATGAGGAACTGCAAGTTCTCTGCTTCGGATCTAATGAGTATTTTGAAAATTTACACTGTTTAGTAGCATTTTTCCATCAATATATATTAAGTTTCAAAATCAGGTCACTCTTTATGATACACCCCGTACTGTAATACTGTAATACTCTATCTCATAGTAGGATAAAATTTACATCACCAGCCTCCTCCTGTGCTCGGGACAATGACGAAAAGTTCCCCGAAACAAGTGTCAATTGGAAGGCCGCCTTTTCAAAAAAAAAAATAAATAAATGAAGATTTTTTTTAAACTCCAAAAGGCAACCCGCCGACCACATAGAAGAATGGGTCCGGAGATTGGGCGTGGGCGAGGGTCGTAAAAAAAATGAAGGAGGAATAGTAACCAGAGAAACGCGAGCTCTGAAAAAAAATACCTCCCTTCCCCCAGCCGAACGTCGCTTTCTTTTCTTCTCATTTTTTTTTCATTTTTAAGGTTCTCTTCATTCCCAGCCCCGAGCCCTCTGACCCGTGACTCACGCATGAGATGCCGAAATGCGGCGAAGTAAAAGGCCAGAGCCCACAGAAAAGACGGAGAGAGAACGAGAGGGAAGGGTCAAGACAAATGTTGAGACCTTCAATTTGTTGGCGAGTCAATTCGTAGGAACGAACCCGGAGATTCATTCAAATCTACATCTGCACTAGCTGTACCCGGAATGCGTTGCAATGCCTCTTTGTGTTTCTAATTAGGCTCACATATAAAAGGCAAACACATTTACATGAAAAAATAAAAGAAAGAAGATGATTTTTTGTGTATTAAATTTAATTTGAAAAAAGGAGTTCAAGAGCATTGGATATACAATATTTTTGGCGTGCGGTTTCATAGTAAATAAAATATTCTATTGCTGAAGTAGTACAAAACTTTTCGAGCTAAAAATTCATATTTTAAGAAAAAGCGAAACGTATACGTAATTGAATGCAAGAATTAAAAAAAAACAAACAAAGAAACCACTGAACCAAATCTTACTCCACGTACAAATAAATTACGCACCTTTATACACCATTTATGCCTCACTTATATGATTTAAAATAAATGAGGATATGACAGAATGGGTGGGTCTTGGTAGAGGAGTAAGGCAGGGATGCTGTCTGTCACCAACTTTGTTCAATATATATGTTGAGAACATGATCTATAAATCTTTTGATGGGAGAGAGGAAGGAGTCAGCATTGGAGGTAGGAAGATAAGAAATATAAGATTCGCAGATGACACGGTAATATTAGCAGATGATATGCAATCACTTCAATGGTTGATAAAGGTTTTGGAAGAAGGGATGAAGGAATATGGGATGAAGATAAACCTAGGAAAGACAAAGGTGATGCCAGTAACATGTGAAAATTATACGAGTGTGAAAATAAATGAAAGTGTACTAGGAAAAGTGAAAAGCTACCGGTACCTAGGAACGATGGTGACAGACGACTGGAGAAGTATTGCAGAAATAAAAGCAAGGATAGCAATGGCAAAAGAGGCCTTCAGTCAGAAGAAAAACTTGCTATGCAATAAAAGCCTGGATCTGGAGCTGAGAAAGAGACTAGCAAAATGTTATTCATGGAGCGTTTTCATGTATGGATGTGAAGCGTGGACATTAGGTAAGAGGGAAAGGAATAGAATAGAATCTTATGAAATGTGGATATGGAGAAGGATGCAAAAAGTAAGATGGGTAGATAAGATGAGAAATGAAGAGGTTTTGAGCAAAGTAAAAGAAGGAAGATCGCTCCTGAAGGAAATAAGGAAAAGGAAAGGAAACTGGTTGGGCCATGTGATGAGAGGGAAAATTATAATAACTGTGGCACTTGAGGGTTCAATTGAAGGAAAGAAAAAGAGAGGAAGGAGAAGAATTAAATTGGTGGATCAGGTGAAGAACATCAGCTATGATGAAACAAAGAAGGAAGCTCGGGACAGAAGCGGATGGAGACAGCAGTGGTGTACGGGACCTGCCAGCAGGCAGAACACCAGATGATGATGATATGATTCTGATGCACGCGATGTTATGTCTCCCCGATTCGATTCTGATGCACGTGATTGAGCACCTCGTAAACGATCTGTTTGTTGCTTGCTTGTCGTCCCTCGCTTGTTTGAGAAGCACGAGTGCGAACGCTCATTTGTTGAAACGACTCGCACTCCAACTATTGTGCAATGGATTTAATAATTAAGAATCCTTCGCGGGCGCGCGCACAACCGTCCAAAGTTTCATCGTAATCTGATGAATGGTATTATAACGTGTATAGGACGAACAGATTAATATTCATTTTTATATATCAGATAAATCCCTGCAAGCCAACGATAGAACGGCTAAGTCACGGGGTGCGTCATCACCAGCATCGTAATCGTATATTGAGATTTGTCAAAAGAGTACACCCAACTTAGAATACACTGCCAGTGTTTGGGATCCTCATGAGGCACGTTTAAAAACAGAGTTAGAACGCGTGCAGGGAATATCACAAGATACGTGAAAGGCCGTTATGACAGTCTCGTTGGTGCAACTGACCTCTTGCAACAACTAGGACGGGAATCACTTTCAAACCGTCGATTGAAAATTAGAATCAATCATTTTTTTTAGAGTGATTTCAAAACCAATTACTTTTCTCACGAAGTTTTCAATATCTTACGACCTCCAAAATGCTACGGAGGGTCAGATCATGTAAAAATTAAGGTAAACAGATAATAGAACTAAGGTTTAAAAAAGTCGTTTTTCTCGCGATCGACAGGAGACCATATTGGCTGCGTTGAGACTTTGAAGCAGATTAGTTGAAGGGTAGTGTAGCTGATTTATTCATGTGCTCCCTGATGCATCTTTCTAAATGTGCCGAGTAGTACTAACCCCATGCTTTGCATGTTCCCTGAATGACTCTGCTGTTACGTTTACGTAGTTACAGCATAAATTGTTTTAGTGGTTTATGTAGCATTTGTAGAATGCCCATAGTGTGGTGCATGTTGGTGAGAGTACATTTCTTCATTCTACTAGTAGTTCATGTTAATGATGGGTCACCCCCTGCCAAACAAACTTGAAGTGACTTGCAGGGTAAATAGTAGATGTAGATGTTACACACTCAACACAAATAGAACGAGCGAAACTAAAACTATTAATACACTAGAGGAAAAAAAAGTGGTTATTGCTGCTGATTACTGAAAGCAGACGTTAAAACGTAAATTTAATGTACCGGTTAATTCAAAAATCTCTGAATTACAATTTATTTCGCTTACATATGTGCATATCACAAATGAGCACGTGTAGGTATACGTAATTTCGCCCAAATCTGTACATAAAGGAAAATCGCTGCGAACACCTTAAGATTGTTTCGCTGCAGTACTTGGCTCGACTCTCTCTTAGGTCTTACCGCTCATTAGATCTTATAAACCCTAAAACACATGCTATCAACAAATGCACGATTGAATCACATCTATGACCCCTTGTGGAAGAGAGATGCAAATATTCTGTGAGTTTTATGCGCGAGTTCTCGGCGATGGAGAGCCGGAGTGAACAAGTAATTGCACAACTTTCCAGGATATGTTCACATTTGCCCTCGGGAGGAACCCACAAAGCAAAGGGACAAGCTTAACATACTTCCTCCCTGTTTTACAATTTTATAAACTCAATGTGGAATCGATTGCGGGTTCCAGAGGCACTCGACTAACCAATCATATTTCTTTTTCCCCACTGTAGCTTACGGAGGTGGAAAATTACTACGCGAAATTGCTGCGTAATTTTCGATCGGTTATGAAATAATTCTTGCCCCAATGAAAGCACCTGCACTTCTTTCCTGCGTCTGACCAATGTAGTTGTTTCGCAGCAATCAAACAGATGTCAGTCACGTGCGGCGTTCGTTACGTGCGTGTGACGCATCATTAGGTATAACGCACCGATCGTGGAGAACGAATGAACTGAACTTTCTGAACTATATAAAACCATAGGTATAATAACATTTCGATAAACCTTCGTTTTTAAGTTCAAACTGAGGCTTTGTGACTTGAGAACTTCAAGAAAGCTCGATGAGCTCTAAAACCTGCTGCAAACATAGCTAGCCTGCCGCTAGTATATGGGATCCGTACGAGGAAGGTTTGATAATAGAATTTAAGCGTGTGCAAAAGAGATCCGCTAGATTTGTTAAAGGCCGTTATGATAATTGTAAAAGTTTTACGAGTTTAATAGAAGAACTAGGATGGGCATTACTATCAGAACGCAGGTTAAAATTTAGGTTAAACCTTTTAAGTAAATTCGAAACCGATTTGTTCACAGATGGCATTAGATATATATTAAGATCCCCTGCGTATTATGCTAGATTTGATCATATTAACAAAATTAGAGAGATAGATTGTCGTACCGATAGATTTAAAATGCCATTTTTCCCTCGTACTATAAGAGAGAACAATAGGCAGCGTAGCAAAGGGATAGGTAGGTGAAATATAGTTAGAGTAGTCTGTAGTGCATGATGCATGTGATAACAACCAATAATCCCTTTCTTATTATGTAGATACTAACCATCTAGCTGCATGTGACCTTATTATCTAGCATTTCTCCCTTAAATATCCCACTTGCATGTCAATAGTGCATGTTTGGTGATCTTCACCCCCTGCCACACACCCTCGTGGTGGCTCGCAGGGTATTACGTAGATCGTGGAGAACGAATGAACTGAGTTTTCTGAACTATATAAAACCATAGGTATAATAACCCTTCCATAAACCTTCGTTTTTAAGTTCAAACTGAGGCTTTGTGACTTGAGAACTTCAACAAAGCTCGATGAGTTCTAAAACCTGCTGCAATCGTAGCTTTAATTACTACTTTAATTCTATTATTTTTAGCTGCCCACACTCATCACTTACTTGAAAATATTACAACTTTCATACTTTTCCCCATTTAATTATTTATATATCTAAGCACCTGTTACAGTTGCAATTTTCCTGCATTTCTTTGACTAAGATTGTCGAATCAATTACAGGTGACTCCTGTTTCAGGTATTATCGTTATGCAAAGAGGACACTTAATAATTTTTCCACAGTATATTTTCTACCGAGGCCATCGAGATGTGGGTGCGGAGGAGGGTGGAAAAGGAGAGGTGGGCGAAGATGAAGACTAACGAGGAGGTGCTTGAGATGGTGGGCGTGGAAAGGAAACTTTTTAATGAAATGCGAGATTTGCAGAGTAGGTGGCTGGAGGATGTAATGAGGGGCGATGGGTTGCTCTAGAATGTGAAAGAGGGAAGGATGTTGGGCAAGCGGGGAAGGGGAAGAAAGAGACTAGGCTTCGTGAACAGGATGAAGAAGGGTTAGACCGTGTGCCGAGGCGAAACACGACGAACTAGAGGGAGATAGGCCCCTGAAAGCGTAGAAAAACCGGGAGGAGATTCTCTGACATTCAACAAAACCTGCATTAACCAGTAATCTTTAAAAAATCAGCTAGGTAACCTCCCAATTCAAGCAAGTTTAAGAGCGTAAAATTACTGGTTTAAGGCGTGACTTTGTGGAAGGTTGCCGCAGACATGACGGAAAAGAAAAAATCTCTTGGTAAATTCCACTCTTAAAATTTCATTACCGACCTAGGTTTAGATTGCCTTGCAATCCTTTTCAAGTATTTTATTGAAAAATTGAAAATTTATTATTTTATTATTTTTATTGAATTATTATTAATTTATTATTATTATGATTGCAAGGCAATCGAAACCTAGGTCGGTAATGAAATTTTAAGAGTGGAATTTACTGAGAGATATTTCTTTTTCGTCATGTCTTTCAGAGAGTAGTTTAATAATACGGAAGTAGCAAAGAAGCACTTCGAAAAAACCTGTTACAGTAGCACTATTCATGGATTCCTGTGACTGACGCTGTCAATTCAATCCAGGTAACTCCTGCTTCGGATAATATCGAGATGCGAAGAGAATACTTGGTATTTTGTCCACGGTTTGTATTCTACGACAAAATTAGTTTCAAATTAGTTTCTACGCAAAGGCGTATGGTACCTGAAGATGACGCCTTTCCGCTGAAACTGATTTGAAACTAATTGTGTCGTATAATACACCCCGTGGACAAAATACCAAGTATTCTCTTTGTATCATGATTAATTTCAACGTGGTCACGCCTGAACTCACCGAGTTAACATCGGTGTTCTAGTAACTGCGTCAGAACAATGCTAGCCGAGGCAAGGCATCTCGTTTCACTGACACCTCGTTTTTCCATGACTTCCACCGTTCGCTTACGCTAACGTTTCATTACAGAGCCCGAACCAACACATAAAAAGGTTCATACACCGTTTTGGATTTCAACAGCGTCTAATTCAGGGTCGAGTCAAAAGGACATTCAGCGAGAGGTGGTGTGAGAATAATTTTTTAAAATTAGGAGCAAATTTGCGTGTTTTAGGCCATGATCAAGAGGGCAACTGCAACTGAGGTACAACGGCGGAAATTTCACGATTTTAGCTTTGAATTTTTGATTTACTTTTTCTTTTTTTCTCTACTTTACCTTATTTAACTTTGAGATTCTCTTTCTTTTTCTTGACTTTACTTTAAAAAGTTTTTGGAACCAAAATGAATCCAACGCTCTGAGTTCAATAAATGTTACATTTTTTCATTAAAGGCGATTTCAAAATAAATTCCGAATTTCGCGGGCGCATACGGAATCTATGGACCCCCCCCCTAATTACCTCACTGGCTCCGCAAGCGTAATTAAGAGCACAAGTAACTGGAGACTGCTTACACTTGGAGCTTTATACATGTTTAGAGGTAGTAGCGCTACATAGAAATCCAAATTTACTCAAATTCCGATTCGTGGATGTCTTGAGCAAATTATTCTTATATTTGGGCTCGATGTTCCTCTAGCAAGACGTTAGTAAACACTTTCTCTGGACTAAATTTACCAGCCTTTCGTCCAAATTGAGTTCGAGCTACGCGTCAATCTGGCCGCAAAAGAACATTCTTGGGTTGAAGAGGGTCTTATAGAGTGGGTAAGCGGAGAAGAGGATGGGGTTTATGGATGGAATGAAGAAGGGTAGACCATACGCATATGAACATATGAGTCGCAGAAAGAAATTTTATAATGGGATGGCTGACAGCGACAGTAATAACATAAAAATTTAGCTGTACCCAGCATGCGTTGCGACACCTCTTTTTATCTCTATATAAAGTATATTTGTAAACTAGATTACAGCTAGAGTTTCCATTTCATGCCTATGCTGCATACTCCTAGTAAATAAAATATTCCATTGCTGAAGTTGTGAAAATTTTTTTAGATTTTAGAACATAAAAATTCGAAAAAAAGATTCAGGAAAAGAAAAATAGCTATCTCAAATAATTACTACATTATGGGCGAATTATTGATGGAAGCCAATCTCTGTAATTATCTAGGAGTGACTTTAAATAGGGATTTGCAATTGGGGCCGCATATTGAAAAAATTACAACGAAAGCTTTTAGAGCGTTATACTTTTTAATGAGGACCCTTGAAAAAAGTTGTAAGAAAACCAAGGATTTCGCCTATAAGACATTTGTTAGGCCCATTTTAGAGTAAGGGGCGTCGACCTTTATTTGGGAGGGGAGATAAAGCAATAAGAAAAAGTTCAGCGTTTAGCCGCAAGATTTGTAATGCGAAATTTTAAAAGGAAGGCTAGTGTAACGGAGATGATGAGGGTATTGGGTTGGACATCACTAGAGTCGAGGAGGAGGAAAGCACGTCTCAAGTGCATGCATAAGGCATATAGTGGTGATCCTGCGTGGAGGGATATATCCAAAAGGTTAAATACGCCTAGTTATCTGGCGAGAAGGGACCATAAATATAAGATAGAGCCTCCAAGGCAGCTTTCAAATTTATTGAAATATTCCTTCCGGCTTCAGGGGATAAAGGATTAGAATGAGTTGCCCAAGAAAGTGCTAGAGCCCTTCCCAAGCAGAACACCGTTGGGAGAATTTAAAACACTTAGTAATATTCCACAAACATTTATTTTCCCAACCGGTTTCAACGCTAACGCGTCATTTTCAAGGGACAATTCTCAAAGTTCTTAGGAGGTGCGCCAAATATATATCCAATTCACAAAAGGGGGGAGGGGAGGTTAAGTAAAAAGGGGGGGGATGGATAGGGGGAGGGAGGGTGAGGGTATTGCGAGGAAGCAACCGTCAAGGTGAGGGAAGGGGCTGTGGGTGTAGCACAGAGGGGAATGGAGAATATTTAAAAACAGAACAGTCATTTAAAAGCACAACATCAGGGACACCTTGTCTCATACTAATTTCAAAATTCTCTAAAAAGTCCAGTTTAAAACCTTTGTCATTCACATTTAAAACCTTAGGTTTAAAATTACATTGGTGACCAGTTTCAATTATATGATTAGCAAAACCTGATTTTGGGTCATTATTAAATATATATTTCATATGTTCTTTCGCTCTGGTAGCAAATTTGCGACCAGTTTGTGAATTGGATATATATTTGGCGCACCTCCTAAGAACTTTGAGAATTGTCCCTTGAAAATGACGCGTTAGCGTTGAAACCGGTTGGGAAAATAAATGTTTGTGGAATATTACTAAGTGTTTTAAATTCTCCCACGATATGTTATTCCACCAAGTAGAGCCGTCAACAGTAGAAATGACAGAACACCGTTGTTGATGACGAGATTGAGGGGAGTTGTACTGTGAGGGTTTTTCCCCTATACTTTTCTAAGGTAATAACTTTGCTTTTTTTTGTATTTTGGCAATGTCTTTGTTTTAATTTTTACATGTATGAATATTGGTATTTGCTCGGTGCATGCCGATCTATGTTACCACCGGACCATATGGTCTACTTGTAGCAATTTCTTAATAATAATAATAAAAATCCAATTTCACGAAAAATCGAAACGTATAGTAGAATCGAATGCAAGAATAATTTTAAAAAAAGCAAACAAAGAGACCACTGCACCAGATATTAATCTTCGTACAAATAAATTACGTACCTTTAAATACAAATTATGTCTCACTGATATTAACAAGATATTAAGTCTCACTAACACGATTCTGTTGCACGTGATAGAACAACTCGTTAACGATCTGCTTCGTTGCTTGCTCGTCGTTCCTCGCTTGTTTGTGAGGCTCGTGTGCCAACGCTAATTTGTCGTAACGACTCGCGCTCCGCCTATTGTACGATGGATTCATAAATTAAGAAACCTTGGCGGATGCGCGCACAACTACTCACCAAAGATTCATCGTAATCTGATGAATGGTATTGGGACGCATAGAAGACAAATAAACAAATATTAATTTTTTATATTAGATTCAAGCTCACGTTCACTGTAACATACCTAAGCCGATAGGTCACTACGATGATAACTAAAGGAAAGGCAAGACTATGATTGATTGAAGAGACATTTCGTGTTGGGAAAAACATCGATATGCACGATCTGGAATGGTATCGATCTGGAATGGTAATGGATCGTATAAAAAAAACCTAGGAAATGGCCATTGTAAAAACCCACCAATCAAGAGCCACTGCGCGTGAGATGCGCAATCTCCAGCTTTTTCAACTCTACATCTACATCCTACCCTGCAAGTCGCCACATGGGCGTGTGACAGGGGGGGGGGGGTTTAGTACACCTGCCGAGTAAAGATGCAAGGGTTAAGGGTTTGGGACGAGAAATGGTGACGTGTATTATGGGAGTGTATTTAGTGGAGCTCAGTTTTTATTGTGGTCGCTTATTGTGCGCGGAAAGAACGAGTTATTTTAACTATCTGCTCGGTAACGTTTCTCTTTTACTATATCGCCTCTGTCAGACCTAGAGGTGTAGTGAGGCGTCATGATAATATTTTCTGTGTCGCTCTGAAACAGTTCTAAATTTCTCAAGCAACCTTAGCCTAGCACATAGCCTCCGAGTATCTACGGGCCCCCACCTCAATCCCTCTAAAAGTTGTGAGACACTATATGTTCGTTCGTAGCAGTTTTTATCGAAGCGTACAGCTTTTATTTGTATTTTATTGATTTTTGTGGTAAAATCTTTATGTCCAAGGTCCCAAATGCTTACAGCATATTCAAGGTGTAACCTAACCAGAGCAAATTAGTACCTTTCTTTTACTTTTTCATCCAATGACCTTCCTATTATACGCTTAACAAATCTTAGTTTCTTTAATGCTGTGCCGCATATGTTCTGTATGTATGTTCCCCACGATATTCAGATGTTGAGATTAACCCTAAGCAAAGAAGAGCATGGACTTCCGAGTCACTATAGCTAGAGTGTGCCCAGATGCTTCCTCATCCCATTTTATCGCGTGCGCACGCCGCCACATTGCCTCACCCACGCGGCCAATTTACGCGAGCGAAGCGGGGGGAGTAACAATATGCGATACCCTCCGTCCAGCGGCCTAACGACCCCAAATTGCGCCGTTCTCCCGCTTCCCTTCTTCCGATTGGTTGATTTCATTAAACTTCGCGGCGCGGCCATATTTTTTCGTCAAGCGAGCGGACATTTCATCTTTCTCTTATTTTCTCTCTCTTCTTTTTTTTTTAATTCCGTCTCATTCATCCGACGCACTCACTCGCCCCGTCCCCGTCCATTGTCGTCGGCCCTCCCATTGTTGTCCCTCGCTCATTCAGGGCTTTCGACACTCGCGTGGCTGCTGATGTGGGGAAGTGGGGGTTTAAGGGGAGGTGGAAGTGGGAACAGCACGTCAGGGGAGGAAAGAAAGGTGAGCCAGAGAACGGTGATGGAATAAACGAACGGTTCTTTTGAGCCTGTGAGCTGCAAACTTTGAGGTGGATGGAGAGGGTATTACGTCATCAAACTGCAGCCTGGAAACCGAAATAACAACCATATTGTTTAGCCCTGCTCTCTTTCGTTTGAATAGCTCAAAGGAATGGACGAATCTGCTGATGTAAAGCAAGAATATACTCCATCTGTTAAGCATATATAGCAAGTAACTCAGGAAGCATACATTGTTCGCGTAGTTCTATGGATTCTGATCGATTTTACCGGAGTTTTCATAGTTAACACGGAATTATGTAATTAAAAGTAAAAAAAACTAGCTCCCGCGTTTGTATTTTAATCTCAAATAAAGCTTCGCTTTCTTTTCCCTTTCCATTACTTATTCGCGTTTCAATCACCTGATTGCAAGTTGCCTAAATGGAACAGTTGCCCAATTGCGCAATCACACTAACCACTCCGCCAACCACGCTCTGGCCATCTCACTCTTGCTCGACATCTAATCCTCTGCGCATTAATCAGGTGTTGCTAGATCTCGGTCACCTGCAACTTTGAATGAGAAATTCCAAAAATCGTCCACCCTACGGCTCAAAACTAACAAATCTACCAAGAAAATTACCATACACATTGATTCATTTGCTACATCTAAGTCTGCACAGAGCCAAAGCACAAACACTATATGAGGACCCCAGAAGTCAAGGGGTCTAAGTAACAAAACCATTGTTTAGAGAAAACTTAAGTCAAAGTTGACAATGTTTGGCACAACCCACTAAGTAGTTAAGAGGAATTACCCTAGATAGCAGCACCTGTCAAGAAAATAACTTGGGTCCCTTTACCATCTAAAAGATTAATATTTACACATCCCATTCCTGTACCTAACTTATTTTTTTCAAAAATGTCACTTAGACCCCTTGACTTCTGGGGTCCACATATAAGATACGTGTAAGGAGAATCCGCACTAATGAAGTAAGTGCATGCTGATTTCTAGTAAGCCATCGATGGAAAATGTCGTAAAATTGCAAAATTTGCGCGTCCGTCCGTAAGAGCTGAAGGAAACTCGGGGTAACCAAAGATGGCGGACAGGCCACGCCCACGTTACAGCATTTAGCATAGGCCACCCTTATTTACCAAAACATTAGTAGCGCAAATATAACACCGGATCAAAAATCTTTCTCAAATCGAAATTTTTGTAAGAGTTCGCTTCCAATGAAACGCAAACAAGAGAAAACAATGCCTCTTCTCCGCTTTCAAAAGAAGGCATCACTGTTCCTCCCTTGGTGTAGTTCTAACTGATACCTAAAATTGTAGTTATTAAGAGACCCATTGTTAGTTTCCCCAAGCTAAGTTGCAGCAGGCTCGGGCAGCGTTTCTATACATTAACGAATAAAACTAACCCGTTTTCTTGGAATATTAAAATAAAATGCATTGGATTTGATGAAATATCTGTGCGAATTTATTTATTTTAGCCGGACGCAAACTCCGCTGCTTCTGAGCAGAAATATAAGGCCCACTATATATCGAATGATTCTGCAGTAATTAGTTCAATTCCTTAAAAGTATTAGTACTTTTATTCAGATGTACTCAGTACAAGATATTATTTTACAACACACCGCAATATTCACCCCCAGAATCTCATTTCATTCTAAATGAAGGTAAAGTCATACCACTAAGGTAATATTCTGGCAATTAATCTTTAGCAACAGTTTTTTCAGTAAATATTTGAAGTAAGCTTTTACTTACTCGCCACCGCACGTGTTACATAGGTCGTTCAATATCGATAGTATTCTCCCTGCGATACAAGTCTTCGCAACGTAAACAAGTCCGCCATTAATGTGCTTATTTTTGTGTATTATCTGTAAGCATGGCATAATATATTCTGTTTCTGATGATTTTTCGGTACATTTATGTTCGAAATGATGGCCTCCGCCGCATATTCACAGATATTCTAGGGAGTGAAATGGTGGTAAATGCTCAGTAGGCACATAAATGGCGGCGGTTTGGTGGAAACGGTTGCGAAGACCTGTATCGAAGGAAGAATACAATCGATATCGAACGACCTTACTGTGATACAAGTTTATCGCAATTGTTGGGGCAACTGTATTTTATCAGACGGTCATTACCCAACATGCAAACCTCCCTGGAACGAAAATGCATACAGTTACTATCCTGAGAATTCACAACATCTATTAAAACTCATTATTTAGAGCACCTGACAAACTATTAAGAAATACGTTTAAGTTTTCACTCTCACGACCGCAATTGAAAACAAAATTATAACGCGAGCGCACGTATCACGCGGAACCGCGATCGCGCCCAAGAATTTTCGCGTCCTCTAACGCACAGTATGGCTCACTTGGGCGACTAGAGGGGGCGGGCGAAAAAGAGCGCTCGGCTTCTTTTCGGCTCTTCTTCCTCTCAATTCCGGCCGATTCGGTGGGCGACGACGCGTCCCGTACCTCTCCCTTATTTTCCCAGCACCGTGGGACGGGATGTGGGCGATGCTCACTCGTATGGAAACAAACACTCCTATCCCTTCTCTATGTCTCCTCCCCCCGTTTTATACGTATATATCCCACACTTCTTTTCGCTCTGTCCGAGGTCACCGGGCCGTGATTCCCTTTAGAGCGGCGCGCGCACACACGCGACATGAGAAGCGAGGAGAGCATTGGAAGAGAGGAGGGGATGGGAATCGGAGAGCGCATACCTCACCCACGTGGACCTAACCCGTTTCTCCATATACGGTGCAGACGGTAACTTGCGGCGTCCTTCTTACTCGCAAAATAGGGATGAGTATCGATTATACATAAGCCCTCGATTTACGTTGTTTCGTTTTCACGTCATTTCGTTTTTACGTCGTTTCGTTTTTACGTCGATTCGTTTTTACGTTGATTCGTTTTTACGTCGTTTCGTTTTTACGTCAATTCGTTTTTACGTTGATTCGTTTTTACGTCGTTTCGATTTTACATCGTTTCGACTTACGTCGTTTCCCTATACGTTGTTTCGACTTACGCCGTTTCGATTTACGTCCAATTAGATGTTACGTCCAAGCTAGCGAGGTCTGTCGGAAAATTATCCCGGTTTAGAGCCAATGTAATAAATACATATGCATGTGTTAGCGTTTTTTTTATAATTTGGACAAAAATATCCCATTTCAAATGGCCACTCAAATTCATTTATTTTTAACGAAGGCAAAAAAAAACGCGTTAGGGATTAATGGAATTAAAGTGGTCACGACTATCTGGTTCCGTTTTACATCGTATAGAGTTACCGATTCAATGTTATGTCCGTGCTGGCGAGGGCCGTCGGGAAAATTTTCTCAATTAATTGCAAATAAAATGGGACATTCGTGAACATTTTTGCGTTTTTTTATTGTTTTAGATTGTCTCCTATCACATAGCCATTTGTATTCATAATTTTTTGAAGGAAGGAAAAATAATACGAACTGAGAAATAAACACTACTGTAGTTAATAGATTTAAAGTAGTCACTAATATCTGGATATGTTTTAGGTCGTTCTCATTTTCGTCGTCATACTTCAGCACGCATCTCCGACGCAAGTCGAGGACTCACTGTAAAACACTCTTAGTTGAAATCAGGAGACTCATCGAAGCATAACTATCGATGCTGATGACTCATTGTTGTTAATGCTTTTTTATCATTGCAGAGAACGTTCGCGGAAGTGAAATCATTAAAAAAGACAAATATTAGATTCTATCGGACAAAGAAGGCGAGACTGGTCTCAAAAATATAAGTGCAAAAACCAGAGGAAGTCGAGCATTGGAGAGTACGCATTAATAGTACCTAATTAAAAAATATTTTGGTCAACCACACGTTTAATTTTAAACATAAAAAGATGATAAATTTAGAACATGAAAAATTAATATGTTGACTGAAGACATGGTTCATACTACGAAACAATCTACGACCTGGGGGGGGTTGTGTTTGAAATCACACGGAATCATTACGAGCACGTAACTAAGGAGTCACGTGGTACAATAACGAAGGGTTTGAGATTATGGCTCGCTCAAACCTCTCAAAAAAATCTCACGCAAGCTTCTACATGAATTCTTTTTTTTGAGAATATTATCAATGAAGCTAAATATCGCGATTAAGGACACCACGAACGACGTATCAGATACTTAAGTTATCCATTCGTTCGGGTGAAACTTACCAAAATCTCCAATCATTCGTTGTTGTATCACGTGACTCCTTAGTTACGTACTCGGAATCATTTTGAGCGATTCCAAACACAACCCCCCTGCAATACGAATACAGGCATCGAAAACGTAATCGAGATCAACAAGGATTTAACATAATAATAATTCAACTTATATGCGCTCTTTTCGGTCCTTATTAATTCAAACACTCGAAAAAAATACGGTTATTAAATCCTTGAGCGTTTTGACACAGAAATTCCAAAATAAATAGATGATTTTAACAAAACAATTGACTTCCTCCCGGGCAATTAACTAAGATCAAGATCATCAGCTAAGGAGAGGTTCCACATGAACAGGCACTTAGATATTACGGGACTGGACAATGCCGGTCTGTGGCGACGCTGCGATGAAACTCAACGTAGAGATGGCAGCACAAAAACTCGCTCTAAGAAGCTGTGTATGACTAAGGTGAAAGTGCGTGAAGAATTGGAGAGATTGAGAAGAATTTCAACCATCCAGAGGATATTTACTCTTCCATTTAATACCTACCCTAACTGTTGATTTACTAATTACAAATATGTATCGGGAAACCGAGCTTTTCTCGGTACCCTTAATGTAATGGTTATTATAAAAATACAAAGTTTTTTTATCAAATTGAAGCTAGTAAATTTTTTCAATATGTTTTCAAGAATGAAAAAAATGTCATTTTTTATACTGAAATAGGTTATTCTTGGAAATAAAAAGTTGCGAGAGGTTACTAGAGATGGGCTAAGTCGATCATTTTAGTGATTCAATCATTTTGATTCGAGTCACTTAAAAGATTCAATCAACTGATTCAATCACTTGATTCATTATGACTCGTAAGTCAGACTGATTAGATGAATCACGAGACTCACGTGAATCGAAAGACTCGAATGAATCAAGATTGAAGAGACTCAAAAACTCGAATGATGCAAATTGATGCCATCAATCTATTTGAATAATTGATTTCGAATAATTACTATCGTGCTTAAAAATTTAGGAAGGCTGATTGATTTCCATATTCCACAAATTTTGGATCCGCATTAAATTGGAGATTTTCAAGTACTATAGTCACGAGAATATTTAGAGAGGCAAAACTGTCACACACTCTGAATTCAAGAAGAATAACGTCAAACTATGTACATGAAAATTAAATCACTAGCTACAGACTACACAAATTAATGTGTATGAATGTTTTCTGATCTGCAGTATTGAATTCCATTCAATTAGGAGCCTTCAACTGAGCAGGTAATTAAAATTCTTATCAAGTTTACCAACTGTAATGATGCGCTGGTATTGTAACAAGGGTTAATTTCATCGTTTTTAAAATGAGCGCCTTGTCTCTAACTATGCTATACAAACATAAACTCACTGACCAAATATTAATGGATTTATGCCCGTGAAGATATCTCTCTGAAATTTCATGACTAGACATAACGGATAACGTACATGTGAATGTTTTTCCACTTAATATCACATTCAATCACACGGCAGACGGAAACACAAAATGACTGAATGATCGAATCATTTTCCCGAAATGAATCATGAGTCATTTGACTCACTTGGTGATTCAATCATTTTGAACGAATCGATCATGAACGACCCGTCACTAGAGGTTACAGTCCATTTGGTTTCCCTGCATTTTAAATCCATGTCATGTTCCAGTCTGAGCCAGATGTGAACTTCACTATCGTATTGTTCATAATGTATAGAAAGTGTTTAAGAAACCAAAACCACTGAGAAAATAATCTTTTAGACTCATTAATTCAAATAATGCTTGTTTAATACATTATGATAATAATGAGAGAACGGATAAACCCAGCATCCTTCTCCTCCTCGTTAATAGATATTTCGAAGAAGGTTCCACTGTAAAGAAATGACTCACCCACCGGATTTCTATCTCCCAAAACGACACGAAACGACTGCAAATGGGGCGAGGAAAACTTACCTGAAAAGATAGAAAATTACAATTTCATTAATCCAGGTGATAATAAAATGGAATCACACATTTATTTATACTAAAAAAAACACATGGAGAGGATGGATAAGAGAAAATAATAATTGAACATCGTGCAACGGATAGGGGTGACAAATATTAATCAACGTGAGCAGTCGAATCGTACCGAAAGGTGACATAAATTACAGGATATTCTTTAGGTAGTTTGATCGAAATTTCGTTTCACCTTGTAACATAACGCTGGCCTCGCCATTTTTTCTTTTACCACCTCATGGTTTATAATAACAATAAGGGACCCACCATATTGTGAATTTTGAGAATAAACAATAGACCTAAGGAGTGGAAGCGTCGGCAACAAAAGAGGATTGTAGAGCAAGCCGTCGGAGTGTACGGTCGTGCAAAGACAGCACGCAAATAGCTTGGTTAGATCAAACCCTCGCAGAGAACGGACGTGCAAAGAGAGAGCACGCAAGTTTTTGGCAGAGGAAAGTTTCAGAGTGTGGCATAGTGCGAGACATAGCCCACGCAGAAAAGGAGAATTGACAAAGGAGCTGGAATTAAGGAGAGGAACGGGATATCTTACAACGGGACGAGACCCAAGAGCTGAGGGCCCGCCAAGGACGAACACTACGCAGGCTGAGAGGATTTTTCAGACCACAGAGGGACAAGCCAACCTGTGTCGTCGAATAATTGGGTTGTAACTATAAACTTTTATTTTCATATAAGATACAAGAAGCCATAAGGCAAGAGGTTTTAATTGGCCAAGAATTAAGTTTGTGGCTGGTATCCCTTTGTATCAAGTAATTGGATTTTGTGAAAAGTTTAAGTGATGAAGTGTGGCAAATAATTAGACAATATACTTAAAAGAAGGAATAATTTGTGCCTAAATTAGAATATACAGTTGGTCATGACCTAAGGGTATAAGGAATTATTTTGATTATTTAAATTGTCTGTAAATTGAATATTTCATTTTGTCAAGTAAATTGCAACCGTATCTCTAAACCTGCAATGTTTCATGCATTTTCTTTCCCGACGAGCAAGCTGGGGCAAAGTGATTAAAATATAAGGTACGAGAAGATATCGCAATCGTGGTTTCTTTCCAGGTAAAAGAATCAATAGTTTTTCGTGTTACATGTTTATCCACAACGTGTGGCATTTCGCGTATTAATTTGTAATAATACCTTTTACATTTTTGGCTCCCATAACGTGGGGCATAATACAAAGTAGAAAAATAACAAAGAAATTACTTGTTACAACCTATAAATACACGATTTCAGTCTCATTTAAAAAAAACTGTCACAGCCTTCCAAAGATAATTAAATATCAGCCCCAAACCACATTACTTTCGGAGATATTTTCCAACAAAATACCAGCCCTTTTACATGGGAAATGGTACGTGTATGCACTCCAGAGAGACCTTATATAAAAAAAATGCGGAATTTATAACACCTTAACCTCCTCAAATAACTAACAGCGTGTAGTTTGTATGTTTTCGAAACTATTTTTGAAAATAAATCGTACTGTCACCGCAGTATTTTGGTCAGGATCATCAAAAATCTTCCGATGGCTTTTTAACGCACCGCGCGAAAGAATAAGTCTAATAAAAGACTTATTTATATATTAACACTTGATTTGTTAGAGTTTCAGTTACGTAAAAGTACATTATTGCACAATAAATAAGGCAATATTTAATTCATGTGTCCCACAGCTGCTGAAATTAAAACGTGTACTGCGAATATGGTCTGCACTGTGACTAGGGATCTAGCTCGCTCAAACTAACTAAAATTTAATATCACAAATCAAAGAGGCATCAGCAAAAATTCTTCCGTGAGCATACTCTCGGGTGAGATGTGAATACGACAGCGCGCAATACCCACGGAAGAAAGAGAACGATAATTATAATACCCTCCCCCTCCCTGAGATATTGACGACGTACTCGATCGCGTCGCAATTACTCAAAGACTCAATCACTTTGAAAGTTGCGACATTAAATTTGTCGCTTGCGCCAGATTGCGCTATATCGACAAGCGGGGGAAGAAATTCTAGTTCACAAGGCGGCGACGACGATTAAGCGAGCAGGAGGGCCCCGATAAAGTGTAACCCGCTTGAGAGAACTTGCTATGATCAAACCGAGGGCCGATAACTTGAAGACACACACACACGAATAGAATGGAAAAAATATCGCTCTGTACGTACTGAATGAAGTCTTAAGTTGCGTGGGATTAAAACTCAGGGTTCAAAAGTATTAAACGCTGAAATTATTTGTAGTAAACTAAAAAGCGATGTCCCAGGAATGAGTTTATTTATTTATTTATTAATTTCACCACCAAAAACGGCACAAAGGCTAATACATTGGCTGACATAATCAATAAATAAATAAAAATTTCGAACAAAAACATAATATTCATTAAATAAAACAATAGTGATGCAAGCGTAAGACGGGACTTAAGGATTGGAGAGGGATGGATCATTTAAAGCCGTGTCCCAATTCGTTAGGCATTAGGGAGGATGCGGTTAGCTACCTAAATATTTAGAGGCCTTTCGCTAAGGGAGCTTGATTTTGGACATCCTTCGCTAGTGTTGCCGTCTACCGAGCTGGAAACGAATGAAAAAAATATGAGTAATTAATAAAGGACGGAATGAAAAAAATGAAACCTGAAATTAAGACATTTTTGGTGCCTGTGGCTACCTTCGTATGCGTTGTGAGATTTGGAAAGTGAAATAACATTTTTTTCATCCATTTCGTTGTTTGGAGATTCGTTAGTTTTCAGTTTTCGGGGGGTTTAAGTTTGTGTAGGTGTTCTGGGATTTAAACTCGTTATATTCAAGTGTACTAAGTAAAATTTTTCTTTTGTAGTCGGGTGTTGGTTTGCGAAATTCTGGAGAATTCTTTCACTTACAGACAAAATAATTGCCGGCCATGTTTGCCACTTTTAAACTACTTCCCTGGGTACGAGTTTCCTTGTACGACGCATGCAGCGCTTTGCATGATGGGAAATTCAATATGGAGGCGGATTTAGGATAAACTCCATCTACCCTAAATTTCACCCCCGAGAAAGGCACCTAAATCCGCTCCCCCATGATGCCTTACGAATTGGGACACACTTCAAGATGGCGTCCTCCCTAAATCTGCCGATTTAGCTGCCTAAATGGCGAATTGGGACACAGCTTAAGTGGCGTTTCAGGGAGGATTTGAAAATGGTGGCAGAGGAGAAAAGGTCCAAGGAAGGATATTTCGAGGCCAAGGAGTTAAACAAGGAGGGGATTCGGAAGAAGAGAGAGCGCTGGGAGATGGAAAGACGGAATCGGGGAGTATGCAGTAGACAGTTACTGCGTAATGGACGTGGAGGAACATGAATACTAAAGAGAGGGAGCATTTCATCGGTCCGTAGAGAGCCACTGAAGATTCTTTGTAGGAACATCATATCTGATAGAACACGGCGGTGAGTGAAATGAGAAATGCCAGGGGAGGAAAGGATGAGGTCACGGGATGAGCTTCTGAATATGGGGACTCGATGGCGAACTATGGCGAGAAAGAAGTTGTCTGGACGGTTGAGCAAATCCAAGGTAGTGGGGCAAGCGGTAGACCAAATAGGTGCACATTATTCTAAGATGGGGAGAATACAACCGAAAAAGACAGTTCTAGTGTTTACCCCTCTATTGCGATGAGTTACCAAGAGGCATATCTACATCTACATGGACGTGTGACAGGTAGTGTTTGGACACCAGCCGTGTAAAGATACATGGTTTTGGGAGGTGAAATGGTGACGTGTATTATGGGAGTGTTATTTAGTGGAGCTCCGTTTTCATTGTGGTCACTTATTGTGCGCGGAAAGAACGAGTTCTTGTACCTATCTGTTCGGCAGTGTATCTCTCTTATTTTATCGCTTCCGTAAAACCTAGAGATGTGGTGAGCCGTCATGAAAATATTTCGCTCTGAAACACACCAGTTCTGAATGTCTCAAGCAAGCTAAACCCTAGCGTGTGGTCTCCGAGTCTCTGGGGGCTCCCATCTTAACCCCCCTGAAAATGTAGTAACATGTAGAAGAGTTTACTTTTCGTCTCTGATTAGGTTTCCTTACGTCTATATTGGTCTTTGTTACATCAATTGTACAGCTTGGCAAAATATCTCTCATTCGTAAATTATAGTTCCGAATTCTACCACGAGTGGGGTAACATGTGAAATGCCTGCACATGGTGGACGAAAAAAATCGACGCATGATTAGTTAAAATGACTAGGGTCCATCATAACCACATTAATAACAATTTTTATTTCGGGCATATTCCCAATTTAAAATAATATACATTCATCATCACTACAAAACAGATATAGACACCACATTACAATGGTATCGTTTGTGAAAGTTTTATAAAGGTAGTATGAGCGAAATATCAGTTCTCCTAGAAATCAATGAATTTGGTCTCATTTTAACGACAAATATCTCAACCTTCCAATGACACCAAACACTCAAGCCCTAATCGTATTACTTTCCGAGATTTTTGACAAAAAAGACCTGCACTTTTATATGGGAAGTGGTACTTGTATGAACTCCAGAAAGAGCTTATTGAAAAAATGAGGAATTTCTAACACCTAAATCTCGTCAATAAATCAAGTGTGAGGTTTTTTTGTTTTCTCAACTATTTATGAAAATTGATCATATCTATTGCCACGGCAGTGAATTCTTCGGGATCACAAAAACCTTCCGTTTTCAAGGAGTTTTAATCGTTGTATGTGAAGAAAATGAGTCAAATTAAAGACTTACGCAGATGTTTTCATTTGATTATAAACAGTTTCTGTCATATAAAACTACAATATTGCACCATTAATAATTCATTATTCAACTCATGGGTCACACAGCTGGTGGAATCAAAACGAATACTTCGAATATGGGGTCTCTATCATCACTAGGGAACTATCTCGCTCTAACGACCTTAAATAAAATTTGGGTAAGTTTTTGAAAGCCTAAAAATTAATATATGACGCACCTTTCCCGTACTAGTTCTTAAGAGCTTGAGACGATATTCGTAATCGCAACGCCAAAAATCTTTAAGTTCCAAAAATCACCGTCACGAAGCAATTATATTACAAAGTCTTAAATCTTATGAAAGAATGCACTTACATCACCCAACAATTTGTTCATTTGCCGAGGGCAAAATCTTAACTGAAGAGGCGGAGAAAAAGATATTTTCTTTCATTTTTTTAAATTTTGGCATCACTCATTCAAGGCTCAATAGCAGGTGCGAGGACGAAAAAAATCGGCGAGTTTCATTTTTCTTATTTTTCATTTTCTAGCATTATTTTCTCGAAGGGTGATTCGCTTGGAAAGATTTTTTTAAAAATACGAAAAAAATGATCAAGTCTAGAATACCTTTCGCCGCATTTGGAGAGGTTCGCTTATTCGAGGCGGATACCCACGCGAAAACCCGATTGGGAGAGGGCGCTTTGAGCATAGGATTACGGCCAACAGTACCCGAGGGGGAGTAAACAAACGAAGTGTGTCAAGCGTATTCAACTCATCTCGAGCGTCGAGCGGTTGACAAGCGTGGCCAGATGTCCGAACCCCCGATTACGACCAATTTTCCGACGTTCGACTACGCCTCACCCAGTCAGTTTGACCCAATAAATCGTCAATCTGGATCCGCGAGTCGGGTTTTAAATTTTCTTGAGCTAAGGTATCGCGCAGTAAGGAGGGAATTCTCCGCTCGTGTGGTAAATCTCCGCTTTCCGGAGCTTCGGGGAAACTGGGAAAATGGCATCGAAAAAGTTGGAAAAAATGAAAAAAGTTGGTCATTTTCTAAGGTTTATATCTCAAAAACCAGCGGTTCCACAGATTTTCTCTGACATTTGTGTGATACAGCGATTTTTACAAAAGAAATGTATGTCACTGTCATAACCCTGAATTTCATTACTTTCTCGGAAAACAATGTTTGAATGGCGTGTGATTCAAGCGAAGATTTATCGGCAGGTTAAACCTACCATTCAGCTGGTAGAATACTGAAGAGTATGAGTGAACAATTAGTTTCTGTGAACCTATACATACACTAAGTATTCGATATGGACTATTCTGACAGTAAACAGAACAATATCTAAAATACGTCTCACATCAAAATAATGAAAACACACCATAATGTTGCTCTTAAACCAACGAAACAACATGTTCCTTGGTTAGAAAACAAGGCCCACTCCCTATTTAAAGTCACCCTCGGGCATTGAGGTATATAGAAAGGGCACTTGCTATGCTGGCCAATGCTAGAAGCTGAAGCCAGTCCGCCTACTTCGTTGACCCTCATTATCTTATAGTGCTTGCGGGCTAAAGCTCTAATTTTGCAAATTTACTATTTATCCATCGATAATTAACTAAAAATCAGGATGCGCTTACTTCTTTAAAGTGAAATCATCTTGCATATTTTGTTTATTTATTTAAATAAAAAATCATCCGCATTACCGATGAAAACTCTTGTAAAATTGAGTAAAATCCAGTGCGCTAAGCAGCCATAATATTTTTAAGGAGTTTCTCGCCTTAAATTTCAAACAGATGGTGGATATTCTTGCTTTTCATCCGTTTAACAGTCCATTCCATCGTGCTATCCCAGGATAGGTCAAAAAAGAACAGGGATGACCAATATGGTTGTAATTTCGGTTGCCAGGCTTCAGTTTGATGACGTCGTACACTCTCCACACACCTCAATGTTCTTACGTGTTGGCCTACGAAAGGTCGTCATGGAAACAAGTCCCGTTGTTTATCTAATAGAAAGCGAAGGCGCAGGGGCGAGTCGGGTAGGTTAGCAGATTATGGTCTATTCACACTTCTGAGAGGGCGCCACGGACGAATGTGATGAATTTCTGAAGACTTCCTTCGACCGTGGAGGAGAGAGAAACGGGCGGGGTTACGAAATTGTGTTAAGCGATCACGCAAAGGTGCGATCATGACCTTAGAGAGGTAGACACTCGGTCGAAAGTGACCTCCCAATCAGGGAATCACGCTAACGAGATGGACTCCAAAATGATAGTGCAGTGGAAGTAGATAGTGTTGTTCCTGGGTGGCTCAGGAGTGTAAAATATGTACTCTTTATTGATAGGATTCGGATTGGGTTCATAATTTTTCATCGTTTATAAATTTCCACCAACTGATTTGGAGATTTTCTGGCAGACACGGCAGACACAAAAAGCCTATTCCTTATCTTTCTTTTCCCCGATAGCTAAAGCTGCCTATAGTTCACTCCTATCCGAAAACATATTCACCAACTCAGAGAAAAAAATGATTTAGTCCAGATAATTCATATTAGTAGCCATATTGAAAAGAATGCATTGTACTTACCTATAATTATTTAATTTGTAAGACGCATTTCACAGCTTAACTGCATCGTCAGGTACAATGTTTTGTACAGTAATATTCATTAATTAATTGTGGTGATATTGGATTGGATATTTAATAATATAAACCGGTAAAACCGGTACTGGTAAAACCGGTAAAAAGATTGGATATTTAATAATATAAACCGGTAAAACCAAAATTAATTATTTTAAAAACATATACATTAACTTGCCTAAATGGAGATTAACGTGATATTATATTGAAAAAATTGAATAGGGCCAACAAAAAACCAATCAATGGTTTCAAAAAATCAACATAAATCTGTAGATAATTTTTTTAATTAAAGAAAAAAATGCTAAAATCAACGATCTCCCTGGATACGATGCTGTGTAAAGGCAACTGTTAAAAGGAAGTGTTTTTCTCGCGTGCTATCCGATAAATCGGCACATTTCAATGGACTCGAATTTCACGCATCGGGACATCACCCGTGCATTTGAATTCACCACTCTCACGCCGCCTTTTAAAATGCTTCCGGATAGAAACCTCGCCAACACGCAGTGGCGTGGAAATTCGAGAGAATTCCAGAGGAAACCACTTAAACTCTCTTTTGTGCCTCCATTCCCGGTTTGTATTGCAATGGGACGCAATCCATTGGCATCCTACCAGGGAGATTTTTTTCACTTTAGTTTTTATTTTTAGTTCCTTAACATTTAATGGAAGTTTCATCGCGACTATGTGAGTCAAAACAATTGAGGTATATGGAGAGGGCACTTGCTATGCTGACTAATGCTAGAAGCTGAATCCTAAACGCCACCTTCGTTAATCCTCATTTTCCTATAGCGCTTGCGGGCTAACGCACTAACTTTGCACTTTTACTACGTTTTCCAACGATAATATTCAATAAATCACCATATATTTACTTCTTTCATATTCATTCTCCGTAAATACTATGTTTATTTATTAAAAGTGGATGATAACCCGCATTCTTCGGCTGCTGATGGTGACCAGTTTTGCACGAGGTACTGGAGAAGGTACAAATGGCTTGCACTCATGGGTGCTTCTGTTACTGTAGGTGTCCTAATGTATCACACTTACTCAATACAGATGTAGAAGGGTAGATCGCACGCCAAAAAAGGAAATAGTAGAGGTAGTTTTGACCCTGAAAGTATATAAAAACCTGGAGGGGATTCTCTGACTTTCACCAAAACCTACCTTCACCGGCAGAACACTTATAAAAAATTCCCTTCACATACCCCATTCAATCGTCAATGCTGGTATCCTAACACCATCTGCCACACCCCCAGAGACGGACTTGAAGCGAAATATGTAGATGCGAGAGGAGAGACCATAAGGAAGCAATAATGAAGTGAACAGATGAAGAAATGAAAGGGAAAGACGGAGGACTCGTTAGTGAGGAGATAAGAGCCCGCTTCCATGACGGCCGTTGCGACTACCCGTGGGAGGAGTTTTTTTAAGTTTTCGCCCGCCAGAATTCCTGGGCGGTGATGTGTCCTCCTGACAACCGCCAACAAAAGTCGCCCACGCAAAACATTCGATCGGCCCATCCGGCGTGGGAATTGGGAAACGGAGGAAGATTTCAAGGCGGCGGCCCACCTGCACGTGAGGAGATGGAAATCCGGAAGGTCGGCCATCAGAAACACGGAGATCAAATCGGTAGATTCGTACCGGACAAATTTCCAACTGAGAAAAAGCAACCGAAGACCCAGAGAATTGCAAAATTCACAGGTGAAATGAAATCATTCGCCTGTTTTGCGACTCGCAACCATATCTCCACGAATCTGAACCTGAGGATGGGACCGATTCTGCGACCCTCCAATCTCGCATGCCCGAGTCTCGAAGGTTACAAGGTCATAATTGGTCGTTCAGTACTGGGATTGGTTGACTGCAGCCCTCAACCCTTCACTATCAATTGCTAGTTCCTTTACCTCCTGGTACCTCACCCTGTGTACTTTTCTCTTTATTTGGTCCATGAAATAATTCCTGGGTCTTCCTCTGGGGACCTTTCCCTCTATTTCACCCTCAATCATGTTCTTCACATCACCCACTGTGCGTCAGTGTGTCCAATTCATCTGGTTTTTCTATTCTCTATGGTGTTTCGTAGGGTCCTTTCCTCTTCTAAGCTTCTAATCTTCTGTAACGCCCTTATTTAAAAGTGGTGTAATGGAACAGCATCGAAAAACGGACCGATATCCATAACATTTCTAACTTTGTCCATCAATTTTATCTTCAGCATCCTCCTCCAGCACCATGTTTCGAAGGCTTCAAGTCTGCATTGATCTGCTTTTCCAATGGCCCATTCTTTCGGTCCATGGCTACAGGGCATGCTAAGATTTTTTTTGAAAATTATAGCCTACAGGCGACACGGAGAATAATTCTACTTCAACGCAATTCTAAATTTCTGGAACCGACATAAAAGACAAAGTTGAGGAGATGCACTCACGAATCGATAGATGCGTAGGTGGCCTGAAAAGTTCTCGGCCTGATGATGAAAACGACGATATACGTTTTCAAATAAGTCTTATTTTTCAACATAATCACCTTTAACATTCATAAATTTCATTCACCGGTGGGTGTGTTCCATTATCCCGTCTCTGTAGTGTTCTTTCGGGAGCACTGCAAAGCACTCGTCTACAGCCGCAATCGCTTTTCATGTGGACGAAAAACGCTTGACCAGCGAGACTTTAGAAAAGGTTAGTGTTAATCAGTCATTGTTAAACCGTGCCTTTTAACAATAACTTCGTAAATTACTTGAGTATATTGCCCTCTGAAAGTTGTAATCGCTAGGCTGTCTCAAGAGCAGTTTACAATCATGGATTAATACTCGCAACAATGAGTCAAATAAGCATAAATTGATTTCCAACCTTCAAATAACACAACGTAATGATCAATGACTGAATAACATTTAGGTAGTATGACAAACTTGTAGAAATTACTCTGTTATACGCAATTTCTAAGAGCTATCAAAGCACATTATGACAAAGAGACACGAACAACGGCATTAGTTTAGGTATTAGAAGGCAAATGGTCAATCAGATTCGAAGAAATTCGGCAGGAATTAGTCCAGAGCAGCAAAATTTCAATGCAATCAGGCCAACTCTTGAGTTTGCTCGCACTAAATATAGTTTTCAGTCGTTTTCCAACGTCATCAAAAAGTAACTCGAGAATATTTTTATTAATTTTGAAATGCCAAGAGATGCCGTGTTCTCATTAGCCATCTGGTCGTGCGAACACAAGGTCTTGATCTCTTCTGGTTATCCAGAACACCAATTAAAGACAAGCGAACGCAGCCCGCTGCCGAGATAAGATTCCCATGATAATTTGAGGCGAAGATGGCAGCACGCCAGCTTCTTGCCTAATACGTATCACTGCGAGTATCTCTCCTCGCGATAAAGGTGCTCCAAAAATCCGCAGCCTCAATTCCTGAAGGACGAAACGCGAAATGAAACCAATCGGAAGACGGTTCTTCTCGCACTTAAAGGGGCACGAGCAACAATCCTTAACATCGGACTCATAAACACGTGACGCTAGTTTCTCAATTTTTTTTAAGTCCACTAGGGTTACCGTCCGGGTGTGTGGGCCCAGTGTTGGGCCAAATTTTCCGCCGGATTCAAATGTATTGCAAAGGATCGAGAGGCGCCACTTACGCTTCTCAAGGAAATTGAGTTTCACTTACGGCGCTGTTATTCTTTGCTACGCAACGCTATCGATTCATCTGTTTATTTGCATGTGTTCAAATGGTAATAGTTGACCAATTTCCTATATTGTGCTGATTTGTCTTACACTTTCGTTTTGGTTTGGATTTACGATTTGAGCATGGATAATTATTATTTATTAATCACAACTCTTACTCTAAATGATACAATACGTAGTATTTGCCGGAAGTATATTGTATTTCAAGAAAGATCTGTGTTTAATAATAAAGTTTGGTATTTCAATTAATCAATACGTCGCAGCATGTCATTGTTATTCGAGCTGATCATATTATGTAATAACAAGTTAGCACAAAACAAGCAACTGCTCAACTGTTACAATTTAAACACGTGCAAATGAACAGCTGAATAGATAGCGTGGCATAGCAAAGAATAACAGCGTCGTAAGTGAAACTCGATTTCCTTGAGAAGCGTAAGTGGCGCCGCTCGATTCTTTGCAATACATTTGAATCCGACTGTACTTATTCACTAGTAATCGAGTACCCGAATGAATACCTGGGAACATGGTTGAATACATGTTTTTAAAGTTTCCACATAGTGCATATTTAAATAAATTGCGCGTGAAGCCCAAAATAGCAACACACACATCATTAGCCCGGAATGTACCGAATATGTGAAACAAATTAGTCACCCACAAAAATTAAACGCCATGCTGAACCTAAAAATAATTCCTATTAAAAATTTATGTTTCGGAGAGACACCGGGAATTATTCTCGACAAAATTTCTCCGCCGCGAAAAATTATGACACGCATGGTTTCCACAAAGTGTACATTTAAACATATTACGCGGGAAGCACGACTGAGTTTCCAACATAATATTCGCCGTGAAAGTACAAAGTATTAAAAAAAATAATCACGCGCTCTCTTCATACTGCATAAAGACACCACAGTCATAATTAAATTTTATTTATAATTCTAAGTCAAACCACCAAATCTGTGGCATTGCGTCCAATAACAATTCATATTACTATGTACAAAAGAAGCAGAGCGGTGCATATGTCCTTCAATGATGTTTCTTCGAGCACGGCTAGTATATATTCCCATCCGGTCACCATCAAGGTGGTTTGATCACGATTCACGAGTCATTGAGTGACCATTTTAAATACTTTTCAAGTAAGTCGAAAATATTCTTAAGACTGCACTTCACTTAAGAAAATCTACGCGTCAAAAATAACAATTCATGTGGTAATTTAAGCAAATTAAGAATAATATTTTTTAAATTTCGTCTCGGTTAAGGAACTCTTACGACCTGGATTTACAGCGCGGAATTAGAAATGTATGCGAAAATCGTGCATAAATACGAGTATATTATTCGGCATGATACCCCGATATTTAATGGGAACCATTATAACAATATGAAAGATATGTTTTCGTTTTTAGGAGAAAATCTGTACTGATGACATTGAATAATTTCGAGAAGTATGTAAAAAAAAGCCATAATGCAACGCATTGAAACTGGATTTAATTGTCGGGGAACAAAATCGGTAACATGTTGTATATTTCGCTTTTATTTATGAATTAATTTTATGAATTTATGAAGCAGTGTATGAATAGAAGTATGAATATTTATGAATTTATGAAGCAGTGTATTGAGGTAAATGAGGTAAAAGAGGTTTACAAATATGGTCAGTATGGAGGAAATTATTGAAGCAGAGTTAGGTGTTCACATGTGTATTTATGAGTGAAAGTTTGTGACTGTACCTGCCACGGAGGGGAACGGCGAGATTGGTATGTATGTACACATACATATTACTAATCTTAAACTATTACTCGAGCAATTATTGTATAAATATGTTTATATTTATACAATAATTTTTCAATTATGTAAATCTCATTTATGTATATATTTTATCGAAAACTACCGAGCCGATTCTCTTGAAAGTCGGCGTAGAAGGGTTTTCGGGTAGAAGGAATCCATTGGACGAAAGGCCTCAGGGCTGCAAAGGCCCACTTAATGGGCCATTATTTTACTCTGAATCAATGCAGACATTCCTATTTTTGCTTTTTTCTAATTACTTGCAATCGAGATACAGGGAAATACAGGAGAGAGACTTTTCACTATCGGATGGAAAAAAATGAAGCATTTAAATCGCGTAAACGATTTTGTTATACACTTCGTTTTTGCTTAAAATTTACGTTTACTGTCATTAAAAATGAGATTTTATTATATTATATAAAAAAAGGTTAATAATGCATTAAATAACATAAATTTCCATTTGATATTTGAATTTTAATAATAATTATTTCATTCAGTGTGACAAGCAAAGCTTGTTCCCCCGGTACTAAGTACATATATGAAAAGTTTCATGCAAATCCGTACGTGGACGAAAATCACTCCAACCACCTTAAGAATAACAAAGAGCTTGAATATTAACCTTGCTGAACCGTGAAGTGACTGGACACACAAATTCAAAATTACTTCAGCCAGACTGTGAATGATAAACGACATTCGATATTAATGCGCGACCAGACACCATGAAAATAAGAGCACTTCGTTGAGTCAAGGCATAATGCCCTCTAAGGGCATTCACCGACCGCGACTGTAAAACAAATGAAACGAAGCTTGCGCTAATGGACTTCCGCGTGCAGGAAGGACGGAATTATTCTTCCACTCTCCCCTTCAGAGATGACGGAAATGAGAATAACCTACAAAACTAAATTGAGAGCCATCTTCCGGTAAGCCTTTCACCTTGCTTAGAGCTTTATGGAGTGCATTCATTGGTTTTAAGCTAGAATTTATGAAAATTAAGCCTAATGAAAAGAAAACATTCTGAGAACGAAAATTTACCGCGTCAACCAAGGTTTCAATACTTAAAAGTCATGTTCAGGATTATTTTAAAACCGCGATCGAATGATAAAATTAAAGTGATGAAATATTATTTGAAAGTGCTCTATTTTCAAAGACTCAAATGAGGGGCAAAATTATGGGCATAAATCTCCAATTTAACCAAATTGATTTTGATGGGCAATGGGTCAATGTGAAACTAAGTGTTAAGTCACACTACACGGTTAAGTACCCTCTGCATTTTTTAGTTCATTCAACGTGTTTTATCAATGAATAAGAAATGAGATTCTCTGGGACAAAGAAAGCAAACCTGGTCATGAAAGTTGCACGGCACAACCTCAAGTAGAACACTTTAATTACTTAAGACTGTACGCTTAAAGGAAATGGGCATAGCAGCAGAGTCATACAGAAGACAATAGGGCATGCTGAGGAGGCGTTTAGCAATAGAAGGGAGCTGATGACAGGGACATTAGGCACGTGAAGAAGGGGCTGGTGAAGAGCTTGATACGGAGCATAGCGTTGGATGGAAAAGAAATGTGGACCCTCAGAAAGAAGGACGAGAAAAGGCTGCAGGCATTCGATATGTGGGTGTGGAGAAGGATGGAGGAGGTGAGGTGGACGTAAAGGAAGGCTAACGAATAAGTGCTTGAGATGGTGGGCGAGGAAAGGAAACTTCTGCATGAGAACAGGCATAGTAGGTGTCTGGAGGATGTAATCAGGGACGATGTATTGCTAAAAAATGCATTAAAACGAAGGATGTTGGGCAAGCGGGGAGGAGGAAGAAAGACAATAGTTTTCATGGACGGGATGGAGAAGGGTAGATCGTATGCAGAGGCGATATACAGAAATACTAGAGGTAGTTAGGCCCCTGAAAGTGTAGAAAACCCAGAGGAGATGCTCTGAAATTCAGCAATACCTACCTTAACCGGTAGAATATTTAAAAAGGTGCATATTATGTGAAGGTTTCCATGTGGAAATACCAGCCATCCTTATTTGTTTCCCTGATGACTCGTTTGCACCGAGAGGAAAGCAGAATTGATCATGAGTTTTTAATTGACAACATCAACGTTAAATATAACGTGGCATGACGAAGGAAGTTATGAGAATTTTCTATAAGCCACTTCGAGAACCCTTACTCAAGGTTAAACTAGAAGTGAATATTTTAAGTTACCTATTAGCTGTCCTATCCTACTGATAGAGGAAAGGATGTTCGGCAAGCGGGGAAGAGGAAGAAGGAGAACAGGTTTAATGCACGGGATGAAGAAGCGTAGGTCGTATACTGAGGCGAAAAAGGATATACTAGAGCGAGATAGGCCTCTGAAAGTGTGGAAAACCGGGAAGAGACTCTCGGAAATTCTCTGGAAACTACCTTTACAGGTAGAATACTCGCATAAAAATCCTCTTCGCGTGAAATTCTGACACCACTGCGATGTGACTATTATTAAAAACCTAACTTGACCGGTACAAAACCCACAAAGAAGGGTAGAGGGGGGTCCTCGGGAGTTGGAGGAGGACACGGTCTCTGGGATTCCGTGGGGACTCACCCGAGAGCCGCGGACGGGAGAAAGCAAGGGAGGCAAGCGGTCGAGCCCCTCATGCGTGCTACGTTTTGATTGGCCGCCACCGCCGCGGACTAATTTGACGGGTTCATCCACCACAAATATTCTCCCCTCACCGCCCCCTTGCACTTCCCCAATATTTCCTCCACCTTTTCCCCCAAAGGCGGCGGTGGGTTGGCAACCTTCTCAAGAGTGAGTACCCCACTGAGATGGATGGGTAGTAAGTACACTTGCTATGCTGGCCAATTCTAGAAGCTGAGAAGCCCAGTCCGACATCTTCGTTATCCCTCATTTTCCTATAGCGCTTGCGGACTAACGTACGAATTTTGCTATTTTACTTTGTTTTCCATCGATAAATTACCAAAAATCAGCATGCACTAGCTTATTCAATATGCATTCACCTTGAATTTATTGCCTATTTTTTAAAATTAACAGTTATTAACGTTCCCAGGGGAACTTATAACTTACTAAAATCTGCATGAATATAGGTACTCCTTTCATATGTTGGTGGTTTCCGGCGGTACTTCGTGGAATTTGCTAAACTTTTTTAATGCATAGGGTAAACTTTGTTTTTCCACAGCGAATTTAATGACTTACGATCATGGTCTCGACGATTAACGTCATCATCAGGTGAAAATACATTTTGGAGCAACAACTTATATACTAGTGAGTGTCTAGTATATAAGTTGGTACTCTCTCTCTAATAAGTATATAAATTGATGCACCAAAATGTATCCTCACTCGATGATGACGTCAATCGTCGAAACCAAGGTCGTATTTCAGTAAATTCATTGTGGAAAAACAAAGTTTACCCTATTCATTCAAAATCCTTTCATATCCATTCTCCTTACGGATATTCTTATTTATTTTTATTGATTATAATCCGCATTCTCGATGAAAACAGTATTGAAATCGAGCAGAATCCATGGCACTAAGCAGCCCATACATGTTTCAAGAGTCACTTGCCTAAAATTTTAAACATATGATTGATAGTCTTGGTTTATATCCATTTGTCCATTCCGTCGTTCAATCCAAAGAAAATTGGGAAGGATCAGGGATAAGCAATATGGTTTTCGTTTTGTTTGTCGGGTTTCAGTATAATGGCGTAGTTCCCTCTCCATCTACCAAATAGTAAATGACGTACCCGGATCGGTCAAATCTGTGATACAAAATGTTTCCGGCACACTTACTTATAAAGCTTTTTGATATAAAGATATTTGATCTGCAAGTGATCACGAAAATCAAATGAAACTTACAGAAAGAAAAAAACAAGACAACTTTGTATGGAATTGTTATTTTGTTGATATTTATTTAGTCTGTAAGTATAAATATTCAACAGCTACACATGATCGCACAATTTAAAGATAAGTACTGTCGATAGCATTAAAACGCAATAATATTAACGATTTATTTATTCTGATTAAGCAGCAATTTTTTTCCCAGTAGAAGATGGATGGAGGACGTTTTGAAAGGATAGGGAAAAAAGTTAGACATCAACTGGGTATAGCTTGAATCATACAAGCCTTCTTATGTTAAAAAAAACTCCTTCGGGGAGGAGTCTAGAATTTTCTATCCTTTCCCATTTCGCCACAGAATTTTACTATTTAATTATGGCGACTCAGATATTACCTGACAATTAAATTGGCTTATTCAATACCTCTCCACCAAGTTATTAACGATGGGTTGCCTCAAGTTCCGTCCAAAATCATTATAGATTCATTGGCTCTTAAAAAATTTAGGGCTGTCATTATATTTCCGTCCACACGGGTCTCCAAGACACATTAAAGAACTAATAATTTCCCGCACACAAAAACGAGCGTTATTCTTTTGCTAAGAGGTCTGGAATTTAATAACATAATGAACAATTTAACGACTAAACGGCCACGTTTCTTCCATGAAAAAGTCGCGCTCTAACTTACATTGCCGTGGACGCTAATGCACGTTGCCCCCCTCACATATCTCAGCCAGATAAAACGACCGCATTGCACAGATAAAAATGGAAGTCCTTGATTCAAGCTTTGGTTCGATGTTAACACAGCTCGCAAGCGAAGGCTTGTCTCTCGTCAGGAAAAACCTAAACTTCGCATTTTCTCACTAATGGCTTCGATCTCAGCAATAAATCATAAAAAAGGTAGGTAACCTGAACCCACAAGTATACCAGATAAAAGATGAAATAAAACTCATCCAGGTTCCACTTCTGACGTTGCTTTCAGAAAGATATAAGCCCCTCCTCGAGCCGGCGATAGATCATAACCGCACTTTATCGAATACATAAAGAAGGATAATTTAGGGTGGCGTTCGCAATCAGCCGATTTATGTGGAGAGAGAAAAAAAACCAATGCTGGTAGATGAGACCCAATGAATTGAGTGCGAAATATTGTGCTGGAGTTTGGGTTCTCATTTTGGTTGATGGACCCATTCATAGGGGGAACATCTGACTGGGTTAAAAAGGCAAAATACCTGCGCCCGATCGACCGGTCGGCAGGCTAAAGAAATGTCTGCCATAAAGTCATGCTTTTTTTCATCCAGACGCAGACAAGAAAGGAAATACGTAAAGAACCTCTGAATTATGGCACAGGGAAAGAGACACTTAAAAATTAATACGAGGTTTCAAGGAAGAGCTGAACGATATATTAACATCCACTAAGGAGCGGCCGGTTTGAGGGCCCTTTATTGTCAAGTAACTGATCAGGTAGCCTGACTAAAGAAGTCGCCCACCTAACTCTCTAGAGCGCAGAGTTCAACCATTTGTTCCCAATAACATCACAGCGCAGTAAAATAGCCCGGATAACATTGCGACCTAATTTGTTGAGATATTAATACAGTGAGGAGGCTAAAGAGAGTAGACATCATGAACTTCGGGCGGAGCAGAATAAAACATATACTTAGTAACAAAACTCTCCGACGTTTTTCCAAGTAATTGCCCAAAAGACCAACGAGAAAGTGCTTGAGATGGTGTGCAACGAGAGGAAACTTTTGAATGAAGTTCCCGACTGTCAGAGTACGTGGCTGGAGGATGTACACAGGGACGATGGATTGCTCAAGAATGGATTAGAGGGAAGGATGTTGGGCAAGCGGGGAAGGGGAAGAAAGACAATAGGTTTCATGGACGGGATGGTGAAGGGTAGATCTTATGCTGAGGCAAAAAAGGAAATACTAGAGGTAGTTAGACCCCTGAAGGTGTAGAAAACAGGGAGATGCTCTGACATTCAGCAAAACCTACCTTAACCGGTAGAATATTTTAAAAAGATGCATATTATGTGAGGGTTTCCATGCGCTACAAACGCAAATTATTTCCCTAGTGTATCCGTAAATTTAATAGAAGTACAGTTTTCTTATAATTGCAGCATGTTACAAGACTAAGCTGTCTAACTCTTCTGGACGTAACAGAAAGAAGACTACAGTGAGCGCTGTATGAGTCGGAGACTGGGTGTTTTCGAAGGAAGGGTGCGTACGTAGACTTGAGGCGTTTGAGATGTGGGTGTGGAGAAGGATGGAGAGGGTGAGCTGGGAGGCGAGAAGGACGAACGAGGAGGTGCTGGATATGGTTAGAGTGGAGTGGAAGCTAATGGCGGAGGTTCGTAAGAGAAAGAAGGGGTGGATGGAGGACGTTTTGAAAGGAGAGGGGATATTGAAGAGAAAAATTGAGAGGAGAGCCATTGGGAGGAGGGAAAGAGGAAGGATGAGGATAGGAATTCTGGAAAAAATGAGAAGAGGAAGACGATAAGAGGGATTTAACGAAGGAGAACCTCATATTCATTAAGTATTCCACCAGCTGAATAATAAGTGTTGGACAGTACTTATCTTAGTAACTAATATTCTATTGTAATAACTACTGCAATTACTTGCAATAACTAATAATCTACTGTAGTAACTAATAAACTATGACCCTATTTTCTAGCATGTCTACATTATATATCCTACTTACATGGCAATAGTGCATGTTTGGTGATCTTCACCCCCTGCCACACACCCTCGTGGTGGCTCGCATGGTATTACGTAGATGTAGATGTATCTTAATTCTATTTCACTAACTGTATGAATGGCTCGCCATTTTATATCCCTCTTGAATTCTTCACATCGTCTCTCGCTTTTCATTTCGTCCAGAATTCCTATCCTCTTCCTTCCTCCTTCACGCTTACCCAGTGTTTTCCTATCTATTACTCTCTTCAGCATTCCCTCTCCTTTCCATACGTCCCCCATCCACCACCTCTGCTTATTTCGCTACTAGCTTCCTCTCCTATCCCACCACATCCAATAACTCCTCGTGTTAGAGTCTTCGCCAGCCTTCTATAGTCAGATCCCCCTCATCAGTTCTTATTTATGCATGATATTTAGAATCTGTAGTAGTACTCTTTGTATCCCTTGCATGTTGGAACGATTGACGATAGAATGTTTCTTGGGTATAAGATTTTTAATTGGCGCTTTGCATGTGTGGTACGCGGGTTTCAGTGTAATTTCGGTGTTCTACCGTATCATTCATGCATGCCTGGTGTGGAAGCACCCCCTGCCACACACCCTTTGGGTGGATTGCAGGGTATGACGTAGATGTAGATGTAGATCAGTTCCTCCCTCGGTGAAATACTTCTTTAGCCATGGTAATTCTACATCCAATATCATTACCACTGAATCCATTCTCCTCCAGAATACTACCTAAATGAGTCAACTGTTCGACTATCATTGATCTGTGTCCTCCCACCCTTAATCATAAGAGGGAAATCGAAACACTGTGCCAAATTTTAAGGACGTTTAGATAAATACAGACAAAAAACCTACGAATAAGTTGGTTAAATACTTAAATGAACGAGCCGAAACATTGGAGGAGGAATATCCCCAGCCGAGAGTCACGCAGCACGCATCTCTTTCGCTTCCCCCCACGTGTTTGTCCGGCTCCCGCACGCCGACTGGACGGGAAACAGATCCGGGCGGAGAGCGTGCGTTATCTGCCACGGGCACCAGTGACGTCGAGTGCGTTTCCGTGGGTGGTTGGGGAATGGAATCTGAGGGGGGGAGAGTGCGGGTGAAGGAGGGCGTCTGGTCTGGGTCAGCGACGCTCTCCACGAAGGGTGGCCATATGCCCGGCAGTGCTACGGACGAGTGGTTTCCTAGAGAGGGGAGGGAGTGGGGGGGATGTATATGGGGTGGACTGTCGCGTGTTGTGTACCTAAACCTACAAGGAGGGTATGTGGGCTGCAAGCGAGGAGGGTATGTGGACTGGGAGGGTCGTCAGCGATGGAAGAGCGCCGTTTGTGGGCACAGTGCACACACAGACACACGGTGCCCATGAACTGGACGAGAGGAGGAAAGTCTGCTTGAGGCTCGACGCTATTGTCGGCTTCTGGGCCGCTTGGTGAGGGCAACGGTTTCACTGAGAGAACGGAGAAATGAGTAAAAACTGGACCCTACGGGGAGAAGAAAGTAGTGCGAGGGAGATACGATATCGAAGTTTGAACTAGATAGTTTCCTAGTCTTAATGGATACCATATTCGATTCGTGCGTTTTAATTTCGGCAGCTGTATGAAGACTGAATTATATATACCATCAAAAATGGTGCAGTTAAATACTTTTATAAGACAATATCTAAACAATTAAATAAAAATATCTACATAAGTCTTTAACCCAACTCTTTTTTTTCACGCGATACTTTTAAAACGCCTTCTAAACGGAAGATTTGTTACCATCCTGAAAAATTACTGTGGTCATATTAGAATTTATTTTCAAAAATTATCGAGAAAACAAACAAACTACACACTGTTAACTTTCCATTATTGTCTTCAAGTGTTCTACCGGTAAAGGTCAGAGACACAATGGGTTTGTGAAGATAATAATTGAAGATAAAATAAAGGGATAAGTCCCCAGAGGAAGACTCAGGAATGAATTCATGGACCAAAGAAGAACGAGAATATGCTGCAGGCATTTGATATGTGATGTGTGGAGAAGGATGGAGAAGGTTGGGAGTACAGCGAGGAGGACTAACGAGGAAGTGCTTGAGATGGTGGGCGAGGAAAGGATACTTCTGAATGAAATTGGAGATCGGCCGAGTAGGTGGCTGGAGGATGTACTAAGGGGCGAGGGATTGCTCAAGAATGAGATAGAGGGAAGGGCGTTGGGCAAGCGGGGAATGGGGAAAAAAAGGTTTCATGGACGGTATGAAGAAGGGTAGATCGATGCAGAGGCGCAAAATTATATACTAGAGGGAGATAAGCCCCCTGAATGTGTAGACAACCGGGAGAAAATTCTCTGACATTCAACAAAACCTACCTTAACTGGTAGAATACTTTAAAAAAATGGAACATGAATGAAACATTGCATTATTTTATTTTAGTATTCTACCGGTAAAGGTAAGTTTTGATGAAAGACTCATGACCTCACTTCATATCGTACGCCACGTCTCTATGAGATAGAGACGAAAATTTTCTGTGAGAGATTTTAGAAAAAAAAAAAAAAAAAAAAAAAAAAAAAAAAGTTTTGTGATTAGGATGGCTTCCTTTAGGTCTGCTCTTAACCTCCTCAGGAGCTCACCCGATTGCGAGTCCTTAGGGGCTCGGATCGCTGGGCTTGAGAGGACGGTGGACGAGCTCCGTGCCATGGTGGAGCGGTTGGTGGCAAGTCCTGGAAGGTCGCGGGGGAATGGGGAGGGCCCAACACCCTCCAAACGTGTCAAGGTCCGGGGAAGGTCGGGCACTGTCACGGGATGGAGGGTGGAGGAACTTCCCCAGACTTCTGTGCCTCCGGAGGAGTCTCCCTCCGTTGTTTCGGACGCATGGATTGTGGCCTCAAGGCGTAGCCATGGGGTCACCCTCCGAAAACGGGGAACGGCAAGTGCGGAGGCTGAGCCGATCCCCGTCAGCAATAGGTTCGATGTGCTGGCGGAGGCTACACCATCGGAACTAGCGCTGGGAGGTGGGTTGCCGAGAGGGAGTGACGAGGGAAGGGAGGGAATCTTAGTGATAGGTAGCTCGAATGTCCGGCGTATAGTGGCTCCACTGCGTGTAAAGGCCCGCAAGGAGAGAGGAGATGCACGGGTCACCTCCTGGTGTATACCGGGAGGAATGGTGCCACAGGCGAAGAAGGCGATGAAGGCGGCGGTCGGGGACAAGGGCTGCTCTAAGTTGGATGTGGTAGCCCATGTTGGGACCAATGACGCCGTGGATGTGGGATCAGAGGAGATTTTAGACTCTGTGAGAGATCTATGCTCCGAGTTCCGCCGTATTCGCGGAGGGTCGAGTCGCAATATGAGGCTTACCATATGCAGCTTGGTACCTAGGACGGATCGGGGTTCGATGGTTTGGAGCCGAGTGGAAGGCATAAACCAGAGACTCCGTGAAGTCTGTGGGAGCGAGGGAGCGGAGTTCTTAGATCTCAGGCCGGTGCTGAATTCGTGTCGGGTGCCACTAAACCGCTCGGGTGTCCATTATACGTACGAGGCATCGCAGAAGGTAGCGTGCAGGATATTTGAGCATACCCAGCGAGTTTAGCATAGATGGTAGGCAAGAGAGTAGGTCAGTTAGTGGGGGCGAAATCAGTGCTTTTCCGGAAAGTCAGATAATAAAGAGTACACAAAGCTTAGTGCCTAGGAAAATCTTAATAGATAACAATAAATTAGAATTATTTAGGGAAGAGAGTAGGTCAAATAGTGGACCATTAAATAACATGCCACTCACCAGGATAGCAAAGAATAACAAGTTGACCAGACAACACAGTATAGGTTTATCGGGACGGAAGAAAGCACAGAAAAAGGAAAAACGTACAAATCAAAACAACACCCATGAATTTCCAAACTGTAACTTTCCCAATAATTTAGAAAACACGAACCCCACAAATACAATAGGCAGACATATTAAAATAGAGGAATTTTCAGTAGTAGTAGTTAATTGTCGTAGTTTAAGAAGCAAGATACCTGAATTTCATCACCTTATAGAGAGTACTAATTCTGACATAATTATAGGAACCGAAAGTTGGTTAACAAGCGATATTGCTGATAGTGAAGTTTTTCCAGTAAATTTTAGGGTATACAGGAGAGATAGAGAGAGTCGACTGGGAGGGGGAGTATTTATCGCAGTTAAGAACACAATAGTCAGCAAAATAGAAGTGATTCCCCATAATATAATAGAAAGTGTATGGTGTTCCATTCAATGTGCTAATTCGAAAGTAATATATGTTTGTGCCTACTATAGACCACCCCATTCCGATGTACACTCAGTATTAGAACTCGAGAAACAGATCAGGTCCATTAATTCCCATAGTAACGAACGACAGATAATTGTAGGTGGAGATTTCAATACACCATCGATAGATTGGAAAACATGCAGTCATAAGTCTGGAGGTAGGGACAAAGAAATCTGCGAGTCATTGCTTAACCTGTTCGCATCACACGCACTACATCAAATAGTAACTTTGCCTAATAGAGGGGAAAATGTTCTCGATTTACTTGCCACAAACATCCCTGAAAAAGTAATTAAAGTTGAAAATATCGATGGAATAAGTGACCACAAGGTAGTATACGTAAAATTTTCCCTCAACACTGAAAAAAATTTTAAATTAAAAAGAAAGATTTACCTTTTTAGTAAAGCAGATTTTAACGGATTTAGGCTTGACTTAAAGACATCTTTTGAAAAATTCGAGAACATTAGCAAAAATAGCAATACAGACAATACATGGAAAGAGTTCCTCCAAATTACACGGTCACTTGTCAACAGATATATACCTCATAAGTATAAGAGCGAGAATAGGGAACCAAGGTGGTACAACGCGGAGGTTAGAAAATGTTTAAAACGCCAACGAGTTAGCCATGCGAAACTAAGAAAAATGAAGAAAAATGTAGCTAATAGCGACCTAAAAAATACCATCGAGCATTATAAAATTTGTAAATCAGCCGCAAAAACAGCCCTTAGAAAAGCATTTAGCGAATTCAAGAGAAAAGTACTTGGAGAACAACTAGAGGGAAATCCGAAAGCATTTTGGTCATATGTTAGGGAAGTACAGGGAACTAAAAAGTCAACGGTTAATTCCTTGAAAAACGATAGAGGCGAAATAGTAACTTCCAGTTTAGATAAGGCAAATTGTTTGAATTACTTTTTTCAGAGTGTTTTTAATCAACCTATGCATAGTTTCCGCGAAACCATACCAGACCGATTTCAACAACCAATGCCCCCAATCGATATATCTTGTAGCGGAATCGTATCCTTACTAAGTAACATTAGCCCGAACAAGTCCTCAGGTCCTGATGAAATTCCAGCTCGTATTTATAAAGAATTAGCTCTCGAAATGGCTCCGTATCTTAAAGTAATATTTAACAAATCCCTCGAAGAACACGCGGTTCCCAAAGACTGGAAGATAGCAAACGTGACCCCAATTTATAAAAGCGGAGATAGGGAACAGACATGTAATTATAGACCAATATCATTAACGTCACTATCATGTAAAATTATAGAGCATATAATAGTTACATCAATAATGGGACACCTCGACAGCCAGGATTTATTAATAACAAACCAGCATGGGTTCAGAAAAGGACGGTCTTGCGAAACTCAATTAGGTCTTTTTGTGCACGATATTTTAGTTTCCGGAGAAGGTAACGTACAGGTAGATGCAGCGTTTCTTGACTTTAGAAAAGCTTTTGACAAGGTTCCCCGCTGTAAGTTACTCGCGAAGTTAGCATCATACGGAATAGACAGTAATATAGTAGGCTGGATAGGAGATTTCTTACATGAACGCGTTCAAAGGGTGGTATTAGATGGTGTCAGCTCAGGCGAAGTAAAAGTTACATCGGGTGTTCACCAGGGAAGCGTGATAGGCCCAATTTTATTTCTTCTGTACGTAAACGACTTAAATAGTGTAGTAAAAAATAGCAAGCTCCGTCTTTTTGCCGATGATGCAGTAGTGTATAAAGAAATTAGAAATGAAGAGGACAGACAGTGTTTAGCTAAGGATTTAGATGCGATTGATGATTGGTGTGATAGATGGCAACTAGAATTAAATTTTAAGAAATGCGCGATTATGAATTTTTGGAAAAAGAATGGCCTTCCCCGGAATAATTATAGCATCAAAGAAAACAAAATATGTAACGTAGAATCAATTAAATACTTAGGCGTCACCATCAGTGAAGACATGTCATGGGGGAAACACATCAGGGAAATAACTAGTGTAGCAAACCGTAGATTAGGATTCGTAAAAAGGGTTCTAGGCAAATGCGATGAGAGAGTCCGAGAAAGAAGCTATTTTACACTTGTCAGGCCTCATTTAGAATATGCCGCTAGTATATGGGATCCCTACGAGGAAGGTATGATAAAAGAATTAGAGCGCGTGCAAAGGAGATCTGCTAGGTTTGTTAAATGTCGTTATGATAATTGTATTAGTGTTACGAGTTTAATAGAAGAACTAGGATGGGAATTACTATCAGAACGCAGGTTAAAATTTAGGTTAAACCTTTTAAGTAAATTCGAAACCGATTTGTTCACAGATGACGTTAGATATATATTAAGAACCCCTGCGTATTATGCTAGGTTTGACCATATGAACAAGATTAGAGAGATAGATTGTCGTACCGATAGATTTAAAATGTCATTTTTCCCGCGTACCATAAGAGAGAACAATAGGCAAGTAGCAAAAGGGATAGGTAGGTGAAACATAGTTAGAATAGTCTGTAGTGCATGATGCATGTAATAACTACCAATAATCCCTTCCTTATTATGTATATTTTAACCTGTACTATACCGTAGTAACTAATATTCTATTGTAATAACTACTGCAATTACTTGCAATAACTAATAATCTACTGTAGTAACTAATAAACTATGACCCTATTTTCTAGCATGTCTACATTATATATCCTACTTACTTGGCAATAGTGCATGTTTGGTGATCTTCACCCCCTGCCACACACCCTCGTGGTGGCTCGCAGGGTATTACGTAGATGTAGATGTAGATGTATCATCAGGTTATTTTGACGCTCTTTAACAATCATTGATAAGTTCCACTCAGGAAATTGTGGCTGTCTCTTTTGAAGTTTTCGTCAAAGAGTTCCGGTGACGACCTACTTGATCATCTATATTGGCGACATTAAATATTATAGTGCGACTTTTCTATACAAGTTTACAGTAATGACTCTCGCCTGAGAATGAATCCATCCCGCGAGAAAATGAGTGCGGTTTTATTGCAAATATGTAAGTAGAATCATTTTATTTAAGTATTCTACCGGTATAGGTAGGTTTTGTTGAAAATGTCAGAGAATCTCCTCCCGGTTTTCCATACTTTCCAAGGGCCTATCAACCTCAAGTATTTTCTTTTTCGCCTTGCCCTACGATCCACCCTTCTCCATCCCGTCCATGAAACCTATTCTCTTTCTTCCCCTTCCCTAGATTACCCAACATCCTCCCCTCTATCGAGACCGTCAGCATCCCTTTGCCCCTCTCTATCTTTTCCAACAGCCAACTCTTGACTCTATCAATGCGATTATTTCTTTTCCATTGCTGACGATGTGAATAAGAGCATTAACCATGAACAGCTACCCACAGCGCTAAGCTATTATGTAAAAGTTACTTTTATCGAATTAAGTAGGAAAAACATAACCCGAGATAAAGTTGGAGAGTTAATTTCGAAAGAGACCTCACGGAATAAAAGTACCGCATAATATAAACGATGTAACGCTTCAAACACGACGGGAATGAGGTTGTGATTTTAGCACATTTAAAGAAATCAATTTCAAAACACTTCACGTCCAATTCAATACTATTGTCTTCACTTTGAAAAATCTTTTCCATCATGTTCAGGAATCAACAAAAACTTTGTAAGTTTTCCGTAGAATATTTATTGGACGACCCGGTTACATCGAATAAATAATCTACGTAAAACTTATGAAGTTTTTGTTAATTCCTGAACAAAAACCTGATGATGTCGACTCGTCGACAAAACCGGTCGTCCAATAAATACTGTACGCAAAACTTGAAAACTTTTGTCAATTTCTGAACAACACTTCGCGTCTTTCTGACTATCGTTGAACATGAAAACTCTGAAGACTAAGGCGATATTTGGCGCAAACGAAAAATAACTGGAAGGTATATGAAAAAATAGAGCTGATTCCACGAGTATAGTAATTATTACAATCAGATCAAGCCTTGTTCTAAATAAATAATGTGCTATGTTTATAATAAATATTAAGATTATGCTCATTTTATTTAATTGTTATCATTTCATAAGTTGAGACCAGACGACTCATCCTAAGTCATACACTCACTTTCAAAAATAATAATTGAATAATTATTATTATTACTAATTTGGATGAAAACGTTTTTAGCCAACTTCAAAAATGTTGATAACACCAGCACATGAACATAATTTACAACAGGAAGCAATATTATTTTTGGAAGAAAGACCAATAAATAGTGCTCTTGTTCAGGACTCATTCAACTACCGAGGGCCTAAAGTCTAGGGTAACAACGTATTAACTGAGCTAAATTCATGGCGGGCAATTACTGTGATTCCAGCTCTAATTTGAGTCAATCTCGAAGCGCAATTACTAAATCATTGGGAGCACTCCATCTCCTAGGTAACATGAAACGTGACGGGTGAGATGGTAACCAGGCGCAGGCTATTAACAGCAAATTGGATAGATCGTGAAGGGAGGAACAATGATGAGAGGTCAGGCATAGTTACAGAAAATACATTTAGAACGAAAGGAGGGAAGGTGATGGCTCATCCAAGACAATAAAAACCGGGCTAGACATTAAAAAAATGTATGCACAAAGCGCAAAATGTTAAAGTACCTCCATACTAATATTTTATATTTTCAATGCATTTGAATTTGAAGATTTTCAAGATGAAGTATCTAGCATGAGGAGATCCAGAGGTTTTAAACGTGAGGAAAATATATCGTTTTAACCGGGAAGACAGAAATGGAGCATGTTAGACTGAGTGCAATAAATAAAACCATCAATCAATCGTCAGAACTCCAAATGAAAACATTAAAAGAGGCCACATTTTTTCACGGCTTTCAAAAGCTCATTTCAAAACATTAGCATTCGATTATGATAAGGGAATCGGCGAATAGATAAAATTCTACTATTAACATTTTTCCTTTGATTTTTTGAGCAGTATAGTATTATTTTATACGCTTATTATTATTATTCTACCGGTTAAGGTAGGTTTTGTCGTCAGTCAGAGAATCACTTCACGATTTTTTACACATTCAAAGTCCAATCTACGTCTATCATTTCCTTTTTCGCCTCAGCATACGATCTATCCTCCTTCATCCCGTCCAAGAAACCTATCATCTTTCTTCCCCTTCCCCGCTTGCACAACATCCTTCGGTATATCACACTCTTGAGCAACTCATCGCCCCTTATTGCATCCGCCAGCCACCTACTCTGCCGATCTTGAATTTCGTTAAGAAGTTTCCTTTCCTCGCCCACCGCGGCTACCAAAACAGAAAATAATACGACAGAAAAGAAAACATCTTTCGAGACAACAACAGAAAACATAGCCAACTTGAGAAGAAAATTCAAGGCAGAAAGTTGTTTGAAAAAAATGAATGGAGGTAAAGAAAGCTTACATCACACCAAAAAGAGCTTTATAGTTTTAGACATCCCAAAAATTTTCCCCGTTGTAGCAGGGGTTACGGGGGGGGGGGAATATTTAACAAAATAAGCGAGAATGAGAAGAACTAGATGGATTGGACACACCCTGAGACACATTGGGTTTGGGATGAACATAACTGAAGCAAAATGGAGGGAAAAGTCCCCAGAGGAATAAGGTAATGGACCAAATAAAGAGGAAAGTATATAATCATAGGAAACGATACGAGGAGGTAAGGGAACTAGCATTAGATAGGGAAGGATGGAGGGCTGCAGTCGACCAATCTTAGGATTGAACGACCAATGAATGAATGAAGCGAGAATGATTCAAAATCCAAAAACTGCTCCAATTAGCGCCGCGGTCCCCGTCCGAGAGGCTCTTCCATGGAGAGAGGGACCGCCATAGGGGGTGCGGGGAGGAGTAAACAAAACAAAGAAACGGCCGACAGACAGTTTCTCTCTCGGGCGGCTTACGCGCATTAAAGGCGGTCGTTGGGGCAGCTAGAATAGGAGGAGGAGAGTTGAGATGGAAGCTCTACAAAGGCCGGAGGGCGAAGAGAAGAAGGGAGGGGGGAGAAGACTCGCTGACAGACGGAGAAAAAACTAGTAAAATCACACTTTTCAACTCCCGACAAAAAAAAAAGAAACCTCGTCCCGAACCTTTTGTTTCGCCGAGGCGGGATCGAGGCAAGACGCATGCCGCGCCAACTCAGCACGTCCCACGAACAGTCATGGATGCGCGCGGCTCGCTCAAGACGAGCGGTAGTGGCCTGGGGACGCTTAAGGTGGGTTGAGAAGGTTGAGAATTGTTTCTGCCGAGGACGGACGAACCGGCAACGCCGCGAAACGCCAAAGCTGTGATGTCGCCCGTATATATGTACACCCACGCGGAGTCAACCGAGCCGCTATCTCATGTGTATGTTACGCCCCCTTCATCCCCTTTAGCCTCGCCCGAACCTCACCTAACACCCTTTTCTCACTCGGCTGGCTTCCGAGATGACTTCTTGTGGAGGTCAGCTGCGAAGGATAATAACATTGGCACATAGATATGTGCCATTCTGAAAATTATCATCGTAATTTCCGTAAATGAAAGTCTGGAGGTAAAAACCATGAACGAGTGTACGCGTTACCAATAACGGTGACTACGCCTTTTATTCCTCTCAATAGGGCTGCGTAGGACTCTATTATTTTTATAATCGAAAATACATTTCGAAAGAGAAATGCGATTCATAGCCAGTGGTCATATTTTTTACGTAAACTCAACTATAGAAGCTGTAGAAGGTTGTACTAAGACGCTGCTTATGCTATAAATTAGTACTGTTCTTAGGAAGCGTAAAGTCCTGAGAAATTGGATAAAATTAAAATTTAGGCATCTTCCCACCCATTTTTTTAAAAAAGATATTACCGAATTCCCGCCGTAACTGGAGTCAGAGGGCGGTAGTCCCATGCAATTGGCGCTGGAGTCGGCTCTAATGGCTGGACAAACGTCAATAAAAATATGTACGCGAAAAAATCCACAGATTTTTCATCCTTAATTTTGGTTCTAAGTAGAGACTAATCGTATGTAGAATGCTTTAAAATTAATATGTAAAAATGTGCTTTGAAGTATTTGACTAGACTCACAAGGTCAAGTCAAAGACAACTTAAACTTGATGGGCTAAACTTTTTTGTCACAGACAGATGCTCTTACTCCCCTTCAAGGACACACTTTTTCCGGACCATTCTTCCACTAAGAGGTAGAAGGGACGCAGCTACGTGAAATGGCTATTTAACAAGTCCTCCCTCCACACGTGAAGGGATGGACTAAACCAAGCCGGCGGAGGCCCACTCAACCCCAGCACACTAATATCTCTCTCCAAGCCTAATGCACCGTCGGAGCGGTGACATTACTGTGAAAAAGTGGACAGCAGGGGTCCCTCCCCCACCCTCATCGGAGGCACAATGGAGGTCTTTTCACGAAGCTTTGGGTCTTTGAAGGGAGAGGAGAGACCGCCCATCGTCGAAGAGGCGAAGACACGAGAAAAAAACAAGGCGGTGGGCAAGGGATTCGTCAACTTCGCTCGTCAAAGATGACAAGGTGACCGTTCAACCTTCCGACAAGCGATGGCCACTGCCATAACGGAAAGGCGAGACTTAAAAAAGCGCAGTATAACCAGCAGTAAAAGTCGGACGAAACTCTTGGCTTTCTTTTACGCACCACCTGGAGCGAGAGGAAGGAAGACGCATACAAATAAAGAAGACTTTACTTTTTTTTGGTAGTTCGAGCAAAAGAGTATTTCACCTAGACATCAATGAATTCATGGAACAGTATCTTTGTTTACTTGGTGGTATAATAGACATATTTCATGATAACTTTAACTTAACAAAAAAAACAAGACCCGGGTTGCAATACAGAAGTACTAGGGCTATTCAAAAAGTAATGATAATAGAGACCTTGAGGGAAGATGTGCTGCGAAGAGTAGCAATGCTGCATACCATCGTGTAGCCCAGTCTGTTTGTTCAACTCTTCAAGCGGCCTTCACTGCATGGGTCCGAAGGTGGCCGCTTAGTACTGGTTTCACTCAATTGCCGCTACAGGTGACTAACGTTGTTATAGGTAATGGGATTCTATTTGAGAATTTGCCAATAAGTAAACCATCTGTGAACTTGCCATTGCATTCGCAACGACCTAAACAGCCTCCCAATCTACGGAAGTACTCGACGGCTGCGTGCATGAGATACACGGGAAATTTCCCGTCCATTCAAAATGACCGCCCATTAGAACCGAGGAAGAAAACATTTTTCTTCGCGAAAGATAAAAATATCCCGCACGCGACTCCCGACACGACACAACAAACCCAGAATCGATCGCCTCACCGGACGCCGTCATAAACCATGACCTTGACCATGCACGTTAGATTTCCGAATGCCGGCGTTGGCTAAGTCGCGTGGTCGATGAGTAAATCGAGTTGGTATTAAGGTAGTTTGAGCGAAATATCATTTTACATAGAAATCGATGAATTTGGTCTCGTTTTAAAGAAAAATATATCACCCAACCATTGACACCAAAGATTCATCCCCTTACCTCATTACTTTCCGAGATGTTTGCCAGAAAATATACCAGCCCTTTTATATGGGAAGTGATACGTGTATGCACTCCAGAGAGATCTTATTTAACAAGTGAGGCAATCCCTACACTTCGACCTCATCAACAAATCAACAGTGTGTAGCTTGTGTGTTTTCTCAACTATTTTCGAAAATTAATCATATTGTCACCGCAGTATGTTCTTGGGTATCACAAAAAACCTTCCGTTTTGGTGGAGTTTCAAACGAACCACGTGAAAAAAGAGTCAAGTGAAAGGCTTATTTAGATATTTTCATTTGATTACTTACAATTTCTATCATGTAAAACTATATTATTGCCCCATCAATAATGCAATACTTAATTCGTGAGTCTCACAGCTGGTGAAATTAAAACGTATATATCGAAAATGGTCTCTATTATGATTAGGGGACTATGTATCTCGATCGAACTACCTTAAGGTTCCGAAGGACCAGAGAAATGATCGATTTAATCACAAAGAACAGAATATATTAAAGTAGAATTCACTGTCGTACAATGGGCAATTAATGAAATATGAGTTTTTAAAATGGGGAAAACTCAATACGTCCAGTCCGGTGATTTATCCTTCCTCTCGGTGGCCGAGAACGTTCGCTTGCACACATGGGAGGGGTGTTCACGGGCGCACACAAACTATGGGAGATATCGTGAGTGGGTTTGGCGGCCACGAGCGGCTTACAGCAATCACTGCCGCTAACAAACTAGATTTCTTGTGTGCACATTATACCATTCAGCCTGCGACCCCCAGTGGTAGCCAGCCGAATCCCGCAAACGCGCTATTTACGCAACAATGAGATTCGCGAAACTTCCTTCAAAAAACTAGCGAACTTGGAGAGTTAAGAGGTTACGCGTTGCATTGATTTCGAGAGATCTATTTTGATTTCTTAAAGCCTTCCACCTACACTTCTCTCTTGGAGCGGATTCAAAATTTAGGTGGTTAGAACGATTTTCGTTTGTTCGTTCGTAAAGATTTGTGCGAAATTTTGCATACATCTATAGATTTTAAATAGAATTAATGGTATTGGCAGTAACTTGGTGGAAATCCTTCATAATGAAATGATGAATAACTTAGTTTTCCACAAAAGATTCAATTCTATCTTACGAACTGGGTTTCATCGCTGCGCGATATCATTAGGTACAGGGCTTGTAAACCACATTATATAAACAGTAAAAAATGAGGGGTAAAAAAGGTAGTCTTCAGGTGACAGTCTTTCTTATGACTTAATGATAAGTCATAAACATTTGGTGTAAAACTGAATTATTCATAATTTTATTAGATTTTACGTTTAAATAAAAGAAAAAAATAGATACATGTATCCAATTTGGTTTCTTGGTAACTTAAAACAATTTTAACACGAAACTTTATGGAACTTTAAATATATTACGAAAATAATTTCATTACATGCGTACAGATTTTCTATTAGGCGCGAAAAAATAGGTTTCATATCATTTCAATGGTTCCCTATTACATCTACATCTACGTATGTACACCGCGTGCCGCCGCATGGGTGTGTTGCAGGGGGTGTTACGACACCATACGTGTAACGATGCAAGGAATAAGGTTTTGGGAGGTGAGATGGTGGCGTGTACTATGGGAGTGTATTTAGTGGAGCTCAGTTTTTATAATTGTCGCTTAATATGAGCGGAAAGAACGAATTTTTGTACCTATCTGTTCGGCAATGTATCTCTCTAATTTTATCGCTTCTGTCAGACGTAGAGGTGCCCTGTGGCGTCGTGATAATATTCTCTGTGTCGCACTGAAACACGCCAGTTCTGAATTTCTCAAGCAAGCAAAGCCAACGGTGTAGCCTGCTTGTCTCAAGGGGCTCCCACCTTAATCCCTCTAAAAGCAGAGAAACGCTATATGCTCGCTCGTAGCAGTTTAAAACGAAGCGCTCTGCTTTTCTAATTCTCTTATTATTTTTTATGGTTAGATCTTTAAGCCCAGAGTCCCAAATGCTCGCGGCGTATTTGAAGTGTGGCCTAACCAGTGCAAAGTTTTGCATCTCTCTTCCATTTTTTGATCCGAGGACCTTCCTACTAAACGCTTAACAAAACCTAGTTTCTTTTCTACTGTGCCGTATATGTTTTGTATGTCTTCCCCACAATATGTCATAAGTTAAGGTAATTCCAAGATATTTTACTGTATCTGAAGATTTCATATTTACTTCACCCACAGTGTATGTATGACAATTGTGAGATTACTTTCGCAGGAATTGAACTTGTAACAAACATTGAAGTACTTAACAAAGCGTGCAGCTTTTCTTTGTATTTCATCAATTTTTTGGTTAAATCTCTATATCCAGAGTTCCAAATGCTCGCGGCGTACTCGAGGTGTGGCCTATCCTTAGCGAAGAATCGCATCTCTATCACTTTTTCATCCGAGGACCTTCTTCCTATTATACGCGTGACGTTACATCGGGAGGAACGACTCCGGAAGGGCTCTTTGAACAGGAGAGGAATTAAATTAAGTGCAAAAGAAGGGGAAGAAGACATTAAGAGCTCAAGCGCCCGTTTGAGAGTTCACTGGGGACTTCGATTCGCGTGGCATACCCGTCCAGACAAGGAGGAGGGAGGACAGAGGAAGAGGTAGCGGAGGAAGGGGAGGAGGATTGGGTTGGAGATGTGCCGAAGCAACGGGGCGTATCGTTAAAAGTTCGTCAGCCGCTTCGGGAAGGGGGCGGGAGAGGAAGCTTACGCGGAAGCCAGGAAGGGTGAAGGACCTCGGAGAGGGCGCGCGCACAAGAGACGCGAGCTAAATACATATCGCACTTGCACACGCACACCAGCACGCTTTGAACACACTCGCTCGCACGCCTCCCTTCAATCCGACGAACAGGTGCGGCTCCTCTTTTACCTGTAGGCGCGAACGTGTTGAGTTCAGAACTCGGATATCGCAAAAATATAGCCAAATTTGTCAAAACTCGAAGAAAATAGAGCGATACAGCGCGTCTTTGCATAACCGCGTGAAAATTCCAGAACGGAAATACAGCGGATACGAGCGAATTTTCATCGGCGTTCGCGAACCATCAAATTAGTAACTTAGAAAACTTTTTAACATTTATGCCGAGGAAATGGTAAGATAGGCATGGGAAGAACGCAATGTGGGAATCAAAGAGGGAGGGCAGCGGATAAAGTCGGTGAGACTCGCGGACGATCAGACGTTGGTTAGTAAGTCTTCGAAGGGATTACAAGCTTCAGCAGATGCTTTAGAAATGCAGTGCGGAAAATTCGGAACGAAGATAAATCGTAAGAAGACGGAAGTAATGAGGTTCTCACAAAGAAAGACAGGCTGGTCAACTTGGAGGGCACGAACTCGAGCGAGTAAAACATTTTATTTACTAAGGCAATAAACTTCAAGAAAACATGCATAGAAGTACAGACATACGGAAGAGGATTGCGTTAGCTAAGGAAGCGTTTAGCAACAGAAGAGAGCTGATGACGGGGACCGTAGGCAAGGATGTGAAGAAGAGGCTGGTGAAGAGCTTGAAATGAGGCTTAGCGTTGTATAGTGCAGTAACATGGACCCTCAGAAAGGAGGACGAGAATAGGCTGCAGGCAATTGGGATGTGGGTGTGGAGATGGATGGAGAAGGTGAGGTGAACGGAGAGGAAGATTAATGAGAATGTGTTTGAGGTGGTTGGCGAGGAAAGGAAACTTCTCAATTCAATCCGTGATAGGCAGTGTAGGTGGCTGGAGGATGTAATAAGGGATGAGGGATTGCTCAAGAACATGATCGAAGAAAGGATGTTGGGCTAGCGGAGAAGAGGAAGGAGGAGAATAGGTTTCATAGACGGGATGAAGGAGGGTAGATCGTATTCTGAGACGAAAAAGGAAATACTATACGTAATTAGGCCGCTAAAGTGTAGATAACTGAGAGGAGATTCTCTGACTTGCATCAAAACGTACCTTAACCTCTAGAATACTTAGGTAAAATTAGAGTCTCTGTTACCCGCGGGACATAAATGTATCATTTTACCTGATAGGAGGAACGGCTTTCGAGTCGCACGCGTGGAAACCCATGCACCGTGCCCATTTAAATACCCCAGGGCGGCGATGACATCTGAGCATCGCGGGCCGAGCGCTCTCCATTCTCGTACTCGCGATGATGCACGTGTGGCTCGCCTCTCCCGTATACTAGGAAGGGGTGTGAGCGACCGACAGGATTATCGATTGATTGGCCGGCTATCCGTTCATTGTCGCGGGGCAAGCGATGACCCCTGGCGGAGCTGTTATTTCGGTCGGCTTTCACGTTCGACGAGCACTGTTTTAGTCAGCGTCGCCATCGACGTTATCTCAGTCGTGTGGTCCGTCTCTCATTTGGTCGTCTCCTAGCTCATTTTCGGTCCAGCCCTAACATACTTTAATCCAATTGGGAGCCATATCTTCACCCTACTGATAAAGCCATCTGCTGAAGGTCTTTTTATTACATCCTTGCACTCTGTGAAAATTAACTAACGACAGAGGGAGTTATTGAGTGAATTGGCCTCGTAACATGGGTTAAATATCTCAAAGTATTTCCGTTAACCTACTTTATTTGTGGCATGAATATTGCTCAACCAATGCTGCTTGACTAGCCTGATTTTACGCGGTCGTTTTTCTCTGACAAATTCTGCGACATAGGAAATAACAACTCCCTGAAACATTACAAGGCCATCATTTTCAGGAATAGATTCTATAGCAGGGTTCCCCATACCATTTTTCATTTTTTTATACTCCCCACCTTGCAGTCCGTGTACAAGAATGTGAATTTAACTTCAGCCAATCAGAGTGCTAATGCATAGTTACTTTCGCGAGAGCGCACTAGTTCAGGTAAAACTAATGATTAAAAGCACGTAACACAATTTGAAGAATGAATGTCACCTTTTTCTACAGTTAAAAAAATACCCTGAAAGCACGCGTTTTGGAGAAGGATGATGTCGCCCCTGGCATTCTGAGCACATGCTGGCTCTGACACTGTGACGTGGTTGAAATTAGCGAGGAATGGACTTATTGACTGACAGGGAGAGGAAAGAGGGTACTGGTGCTTGTCAACGGACTGGTGCTGAAGGAGTGATTATCGACGCATTGCGGTGTTCAGTCGAACGTGCGGATTGGCAATCGAAGTTCAGGCCTCGTGATGAGGAGGTTGATCGCCTCGGCTCGTTGCTATTAACAGCGCCATTTCAAGCGAATGACGGCGGATGGAAGGGAATTGAGCGGGATGCAGTGTTACACCGACTACAACCTTTAGTACGGAGTGGAATTAGATTCCGCGTGGCTTTTTCAGTAGCTGAGAATTGATTACCAATGCTGCTCAGGTGAGACAATCCTTATCACGCTGGGGTGAAGCATAGCTTTGATTTGAGTCACCTCTTTATTGCGATCCGATTACCAGTCCAGAATGAACTCCACCGTTATCACATAGGCATCGTAATATGGTGCGTGTCCCAAGTCTTTGCTAACATTATGCAATCCGCAAATCATATGCCTTTAGGTGTATCATCGATGAGTAAGACAGTCACTTAATATACGGGTTAATGATTTTATTTTTAACTACGTCAATGGCTTATGAAATATCTCATTACTGCCATTCCTTTCGCTAGACATAATAAGTATCGAGCCAGCTTTTTGACCTCGCAGTAACTGATTTGCTGGTGCATTAATACGCACTCTCGTGATGTGAGCGTTTGCGTTTAATCCAACTTTCTTGTCTACCTCCCAAACAATATTATTTACATGTGGGATTAACACTTTTCATTTGAAATAATTGCGACCCGCTAATCATCCGAAAATAAATTTATTTAATAATAGGCTATGTATCTATCTACCCTCTAGTTCAATAGTTTCAGCCTTAACTTTGTAAAACTATTCCATACTCAAGAATTAACCAAACTGTAAGTTTTACCTATAGTATTCATTGTACGACCGGTATCATTGAATAGTTAATCATCATCAGGTCCTGATGACTCTTCGACGACTATTCGACGAAGCCGGTCGTACAATAAATACTCAAAGTAAAACTTACAGTTTTGCTACCCTCTAGTGCTTTGGTCTTTCATTGAAATTCATGGTTTACATCTTCCTTTAAAGTGCATGTTTTTTTTTGGTTGATATACATATGAATATCACGTACATCTACATCTACATCTACGTAATACCCTGCGAGCCACCACGAGGGTGTGTGGCAGGGGGTGAAGATCACCAAAAATGCACTATTGACATGCAAGTAGGATATTTAAGGGAGACATGCTAGATAATAGGGTCACATGGTTAGTATCTACGTAATAAGAAAGAGATTATTGGTTGTTATTACATGCATCATGCACTACAGACTATTCTAACTATGTTTCACCTACCTATCCCTTTTGCTACTTGCCTATTGTTCTCTCTTATGGTACGCGGGAAAAATGACATTTTAAATCTATCGGTACGACAATCTATCTCTCTAATCTTGTTCATATGGTCAAACCTAGCATAATACGCAGGGGTTCTTAATATATATCTAACGTCATCTGTGAACAAATCGGTTTCGAATTTACTTAAAAGGTTTAACCTAAATTTTAACCTGCGTTCTGATAGTAATTCCCATCCTAGTTCTTCTATTAAACTCGTAACACTAATACAATTATCATAACGACATTTAACAAACCTAGCAGATCTCCTTTGCACGCGCTCTAATTCTTTTATCATACCTTCCTCGTAGGGATCCCATATACTAGCGGCATATTCTAAATGAGGCCTGACAAGTGTAAAATAGCTTCTTTCTCGGACTCTCTCATCGCATTTGCCTAGAACCCTTTTTACGAATCCTAATCTACGGTTTGCTACACTAGTTATTTCCCTGATGTGTTTACCCCATGACATGTCTTCACTGATGGTGACGCCTAAGTATTTAATTGATTCTACGTTACATATTTTGTTTTCTTTGATGCTATAATTATTCCGGGGAAGGCCATTCTTTTTCCAAAAATTCATAATCGCGCATTTCTTAAAATTTAATTCTAGTTGCCATCTATCACACCAATCATCAATCGCATCTAAATCCTTAGCTAAACACTGTCTGTCCTCTTCATTTCTAATTTCTTTATACACTACTGCATCATCGGCAAAAAGACGGAGCTTGCTATTTTTTACTACACTATTTAAGTCGTTTACGTACAGAAGAAATAAAATTGGGCCTATCACGCTTCCCTGGGGAACACCCGATGTAACTTTTACTTCGCCTGAGCTGACACCATCTAATACCACCCTTTGAACGCGTTCATGTAAGAAATCTCCTATCCAGCCTACTATATTACTGTCTATTCCGTATGATGCTAACTTCGCGAGTAACTTACAGCGGGGAACCTTGTCAAAAGCTTTTCTAAAGTCAAGAAACGCTGCATCTACCTGTACGTTACCTTCTCCGGAAACTAAAATATCGTGCACAAAAAGACCTAATTGAGTTTCGCAAGACCGTCCTTTTCTGAACCCATGCTGGTTTGTTATTAATAAATCCTGGCTGTCGAGGTGTCCCATTATTGATGTAACTATTATATGCTCTATAATTTTACATGATAGTGACGTTAATGATATTGGTCTATAATTACATGTCTGTTCCCTATCTCCGCTTTTATAAATTGGGGTCACGTTTGCTATCTTCCAGTCTTTGGGAACCGCGTGTTCTTCGAGGGATTTGTTAAATATTACTTTAAGATACGGAGCCATTTCGAGAGCTAATTCTTTATAAATACGAGCTGGAATTTCATCAGGACCTGAGGACTTGTTCGGTCTAATGTTACTTAGTAAGGATACGATTCCGCTACAAGATATATCGATTGGGGGCATTGGTTGTTGAAATCGGTCTGGTATGGTTTCGCGGAAACTATGCATAGGTTGATTAAAAACACTCTGAAAAAAGTAATTCAAACAATTTGCCTTATCTAAACTGGAAGTTACTATTTCGCCTCTATCGTTTTTCAAGGAATTAACCGTTGACTTTTTAGTTCCCTGTACTTCCCTAACATATGACCAAAATGCTTTCGGATTTCCCTCTAGTTGTTCTCCAAGTACTTTTCTCTTGAATTCGCTAAACGCTTTTCTAAGGGCTGTTTTTGCGGCTGATTTACAAATTTTATAATGCTCGATGGTATTTTTTAGGTCGCTATTAGCTACATTTTTCTTCATTTTTCTTAGTTTCGCATGGCTAACTCGTTGGCGTTTTAAACATTTTCTAACCTCCGCGTTGTACCACCTTGGTTCCCTATTCTCGCTCTTATACTTATGAGGTATATATCTGTTGACAAGTGACCGTGTAATTTGGAGGAACTCTTTCCATGTATTGTCTGTATTGCTATTTTTGCTAATGTTCTCGAATTTTTCAAAAGATGTCTTTAAGTCAAGCCTAAATCCGTTAAAATCTGCTTTACTAAAAAGGTAAATCTTTCTTTTTAATTTAAAATTTTTTTCAGTGTTGAGGGAAAATTTTACGTATACTACCTTGTGGTCACTTATTCCATCGACATTTTCAACTTTAATTACTTTTTCAGGGATGTTTGTGGCAAGTAAATCGAGAACATTTTCCCCTCTATTAGGCAAATTTACTATTTGATGTAGTGCGTGTGATGCGAACAGGTTAAGCAATGACTCGCAGATTTCTTTGTCCCTACCTCCAGACTTATGACTGCATGTTTTCCAATCTATCGATGGTGTATTGAAATCTCCACCTACAATTATCTGTCGTTCGTTACTATGGGAATTAATGGACCTGATCTGTTTCTCGAGTTCTAATACTGAGTGTACATCGGAATGGGGTGGTCTATAGTAGGCACAAACATATATTACTTTCGAATTAGCACATTGAATGGAACACCATACACTTTCTATTATATTATGGGGAATCACTTCTATTTTGCTGACTATTGTGTTCTTAACTGCGATAAATACTCCCCCTCCCAGTCGACTCTCTCTATCTCTCCTGTATACCCTAAAATTTACTGGAAAAACTTCACTACCAGCAATATCGCTTGTTAACCAACTTTCAGTTCCTATAATTATGTCAGAATTAGTACTCTCTATAAGGTGATGAAATTCAGGTATCTTGCTTCTTAAACTACGACAATTAACTACTACTACTGAAAATTCCTCTATTTTAATATGTCTGCCTATTGTATTTGTGGGGTTCGTGTTTTCTAAATTATTGGGAAAGTTACAGTTTGGAAATTCATGGGTGTTGTTTTGATTTGTACGTTTTTCCTTTTTCTGTGCTTTCTTCCGTCCCGATAAACCTATACTGTGTTGTCTGGTCAACTTGTTATTCTTTGCTATCCTGGTGAGTGGCATGTTATTTAATGGTCCACTATTTGACCTACTCTCTTCCCTAAATAATTCTAATTTATTGTTATCTATTAAGATTTTCCTAGGCACTAAGCTTTGTGTACTCTTTATTATCTGACTTTCCGGAAAAGCACTGATTTCGCCCCCACTAACTGACCTACTCTCTTGCCTACCATCTATGCTAAACTCGCTGGGTATGCTCAAATATCCTGCACGCTACCTTCTGCGATGCCTCGTACGTATAATGGACACCCGAGCGGTTTAGTGGCACCCGACACGAATTCAGCACCGGCCTGAGATCTAAGAACTCCGCTCCCTCGCTCCCACAGACTTCACGGAGTCTCTGGTTTATGCCTTCCACTCGGCTCCAAACCATCGAACCCCGATCCGTCCTAGGTACCAAGCTGCATATGGTAAGCCTCATATTGCGACTCGACCCTCCGCGAATACGGCGGAACTCGGAGCATAGATCTCTCACAGAGTCTAAAATCTCCTCTGATCCCACATCCACGGCGTCATTGGTCCCAACATGGGCTACCACATCCAACTTAGAGCAGCCCTTGTCCCCGACCGCCGCCTTCATCGCCTTCTTCGCCTGTGGCACCATTCCTCCCGGTATACACCAGGAGGTGACCCGTGCATCTCCTCTCTCCTTGCGGGCCTTTACACGCAGTGGAGCCGCTATACGCCGGACATTCGAGCTACCTATCACTAAGATTCCCTCCCTTCCCTCGTCACTCCCTCTCGGCAACCCACCTCCCAGCGCTAGTTCCGATGGTGTAGCCTCCGCCAGCACATCGAACCTATTGCTGACGGGGATCGGCTCAGCCTCCGCACTTGCCGTTCCCCGTTTTCGGAGGGTGACCCCATGGCTACGCCTTGAGGCCACAATCCATGCGTCCGAAACAACGGAGGGAGACTCCTCCGGAGGCACAGAAGTCTGGGGAAGTTCCTCCACCCTCCATCCCGTGACAGTGCCCGAGCTTCCCCGGACCTTGACACGTTTGGAGGGTGTTGGGCCCTCCCCATTCCCCCGCGACCTTCCAGGACTTGCCACCAACCGCTCCACCATGGCACGGAGCTCGTCCACCGTCCTCTCAAGCCCAGCGATCCGAGCCCCTAAGGACTCGCAATCGGGTGAGCTCCTGAGGAGGTTAAGAGCAGACCTAAAGGAAGCCATCCTAATCACAAAACCTTTTTTTTTTTTTTTTTTTTTTATTTACACTGAAGGCCTAGCAGATAATTTCCTGCAGGGAGTGGCTAGGGAGCTGACAGCGGGAGGTAACTGACTTTCACTTTTAGGACGCTAAAGATAGGGGAGGAAGGACAGGTGATGTAACGCAAGTGAGCTATGAGGGGTTGAAGCACTGACGAAGCACGCGAGAAAGATCTGTGTTTTTGGATTCAACCTAACTAAATGATATTATATTAAATAAGTGCAAAAGTAGTAATTAAAGAGGCTTTAACTGGCTATATGTATAAATTACAATAACAGTCGATGGTTTTACAAACGGTCTTAGGTAAAGGTTTTTTTTTAATAACGTTATATATACTATATAAAAAAGGGAGATGGAGAGTAAACTATTTAACGACTAGAAAAAAACAACTATCAATCAACAAGTAAAGAAATGTAGTTAACTATTCAGTATCAGTAGACTAGACGTAAAACTAAAAGTTCAAAGCAAAAGTTCTAAACTACTAAAGTTAAAACAACTTCACAACTAAAATAAACTAAGAGTTTTCAATAACGATGATAAAAAGAATATTATAGACTCAGTAATAAAATATATGTACTTAAGTAAGAGTTAGGTTATAATTAAGTTCTATTCTAATAAGATTCTCTTACTACCCGAACACCAGAGTCATAAACTAACGATATGCAAAAACAATTTACGTACAATAGTATGAAAATATACGTGAGGATAAACAACAGAGATAATAAACTACAAAATTAAGATATGATAATAATTTGGCTTCTACTTATCACTACCAGCAAGCACTCTCGACAGACACACTCGGCGCACGAACCGGGATAACACGGCAGTGAAGAGATTCACTCACACACACAACTCACTCTTAACTAACACTAATAGAAGACCTACTATATAACGACCGAATAAGTGAATAACGATACGATAAATAAATAACTTGGAATATATAGCTAGGAGAAATAGAATTCACTACGGCTAATATATATATCACTACACTAAGGTTGCAGCTTCAAGGCACTGAGCAGCAGGTGCACAGCGAGCAGGTAGGCAGCCGGGAACCGGATTAGGGAGCGCTCCGAGAACACGTCCGTACCCTTCAAGAGCAGGCGAGAGAATGAGCAGACGTGACAGAATGAACGTACAGACAGTAGAAGAAAGATAGCAGATTGAATCACATGAATAGAGAAACACAATAGTCGATTTTTTTCTACTTGGAATCGGTTATCATTTCATCTTCACACCACTATCGTGTTCATCCATTTAAGCGTCCCCATCCACTCTCTACCTCCAGCTATCTGTACGTAATATTAATTCATGTAGGTGACGGAAATGAAGACAAACGGGGAAGTGCTTGAGATGGTAGGCGAGGAGAGGAAACTTCTTAAGGAAATTAGAGAACGGCAGAGTAGGTGGTTGGAGGATGTAATAAGTTGCTCAGGAGCGTGATAGAGGGAAGGATGTTGGGCAAGCGGGGAAGGGGAGGAAAGAGAATAGGTTTCGCGGACAGGATGAAGAAGGGTATATCATATACTGAGGCGAAAAAGTATATACTAGAGTTAATTAGGCCCATGGAAATGTAGAAAACGAGAAGAAGATTCTCTAACATTCAACAATACCTACCTTAACCGGATTCCCCTGCCACACACCCTTTGGGTGGCTTGCAGGGTATGACGTAGATGTAGATGTAGATGATAAAATACTTTAAAAAATACTCCGCTAAGCGGTCAGTGTGAATGACTGAATGGTTCCGTGGATGAGTGGACGTTGGGGCCCTATTGGACCACAGGAAGTACAAGCTTCGAGGCATTTTTGTTAGCTTTGCCTTTCTGTGCGACCATGTTCCTTTCATTCTTTCCGAATGGGCCTTCCTCTTTCTTCCATTCAGGAGGTTCCGGTCCTCATACTGTACCGCCGCGCTCCTTTCCGCCGCGCTACCATTCCATAAGTTATTGTTTGTTTTGTGGGCTTTAAATATTTAATAAGTTTAGTGTTCATTTTGTGTGCTTTGTTTTATCTTATTTCTTGTTTTTGCGTTTTAATGATTAATTTGTTTATTCTGCATAGTCATTGTTGGTTGGGAGGGAGTTGTTTAATTTTGGGGAGATTGATCGTTGTAGTGGAGAGAGGGCAGAAAGAGGTGTATGAAAAGTTCGGAAATAAAGCCATACCAAAGAAAACTCGAAGGCGTTACAATACGTTCTGCCACCATCCAAATACTAACTTTTCTATTTCGAAAAACTATTCTATCGTGGACCGCCTGAGGTGTTATCCCTGCTTATTTCGGATCTCTTTTGATTGCTGCCATGCATCGCTGTCTCACATCTTCGGGTTTCCGTAAAATTCTATAATTTGTCCTGTTAATCTCGCAGGGTCCATTCTTATACATGTCCTTAAGATTCAAGCCTGCGTTTTCTCATATCGGAATTTACGTCTATGTATTTTCTAATTCCACTATTTCCTTTCCATCTGTGCGGTTATTGATCGTTGTGTTGTGCATGAAATCCCAAGAGTCTTGCGATATTACGTGGAATTTATTCATGATGCAGAAAAAAATAAATATTTTTTTTCAATTATCCATAGACATTTCGCAATTTTTAATTTCTGCATGGTTGTGGTTCGGGCCTAAAATTTTCCTAATTACTTTTCTTTCCTTCTTTTGCATTCCCTCGATATCTTTCTTTCTATTTGAAATTAAAACATAATTAAGCCCTCAGAACAAGATGGGATGTACGAAAATGGTGCGTGATTTTAGCAGAAGCGAAGGAGGTACGCAAGGATACACCGCAACATTTATAATAATAATGTTGACGGTGATTATGACCCTCTTGAGGAGGTAGCCAATTGCCAGCTTACGCACGAGAACGATTGGGCGAACGATCGTTAACGCATCGCAATGCCGGGAAACTCGTGACGAAATTAGGTTTCCCCAATTCCGACGCCGCTCCCCCATCCCCCCCCCCACCAAAGTGTATAACAGTTGGGAGAGATTGCGTGAGGTATGCGATGGGTTGGCTCAGCTAATGGGGGACCGCGGAAGGAAGCCACTAATGGCCGTGAGGACTTGGCCGTGAATTCGACGGCACGCGAGGCCCTCGTGAAACAGGGAGAGAACACGAAAATCAGACGCGCTCTTTTTTTTTTTGGTACCGTAAGAGATTCACTCGCGGACGGGTAGAGTGGTCGCGAAACATGGTGGCAGCCGCCTGCGTAGGGAGAGGGAAGGCTTGTGTGGAAGGGGCAAGTTAAGGTGGCGGCCGCGATTTTTGTCCGCGTAGTACAGATTTGCATCAAACTTTGCGAACGGGTTGGATTGGATTTTTGGGGAGGCGATCGACAGCCAAGGTCATTTGCGCCATAGGGGAAAGGTAAGGGAGGAAGGGTGGGTAGAAACCCGGCGTCGGCATCAGCCTGCTCTTAACGAGAGGCGCCAAGGGGGCCACGGCTTAACGTCCCATCCGACAGAGGGAGTACTGTACTTGAAGTGCCCTCCACAAGACACTCAAGTAGGGATCGGGTTTCCTCTGAGAAACATCCTCTTCCGCAGGGATATGAAACCCAGTGAACGTGCTTTAATTAGCTCTACCTATGTATGAAAAAGATTTCATTTTACCCATTTGGTCGTTTGGCAATACAACGTTCGACTTGAAAGACCGAGTCAAAGATTAAAAGTAACTGTCCAGGTAGTAGCATGCTTCAACGAAAAGAGTGTACTATTTTTTTTATCACTTCCACACCTGGAAGTGTTAAGAATTCCACCATGTAAACATATAAACTTAAGGTAGTTTAAGCGAAATATCATTTCACCAAGAATGCAAAGAATTGTCTCATTTTAACGAAAAATATCTTACTCTTCCACGGATGCCAAAATATCAGCCCCATACCGAACTACTCTCCGAGATATTTGACGAAACGTTCCAGCTCTTAAACTTGCAAAATGGTTCGAGTATGCACTCCAAAGAGACCTAATTTAAAAAAACGAGGCATTTCCAACACCTAGATCTCGTGAAAAAATTAACAGAGTTTAGTTTTTATGTGTTCTCGACTAATTTCTATAATAAATCACATTGTCACCACAGTAATTTTGTCAGAATCGAAAAAAAAACAATCCAAAACCATCCAAACAAAAAAAAAACATTATGCACGAGTTTTGAACGTGCCGCGAGAAAAAATGAGTCAAATCAATGACTTATATGGCTATTATTACGTAATTTATATAAATCAGCCATAAAAAAGTACATTATTGCACTATAAATAATGTATTATTTAATTCATTCTGTTAACAGCTGTTTCAATTAAAACGTACAATTTGAATATGGTCTCTATTATGACTAGGGAACTATCTCGCTTTAACTACCTTAACCTATTTTGATGCCAAACGTAACTGTCCACCAATTAGCATGCTTTGATTGAACCAAAAGCGTATACTAATCTTTTTATCGATTCCACTTCAGCAAGTGTTAGGAATTCCACCGCCTAAACATATGCACTTGAAAGAAATATGGTCCAAATTTTTACATCTACAAGCAGTACACGGTAGGCAAAGCTTCAAACGTGCATATACATATGGATTGTTTAGTCGTCGCCAAAAACTGTTGCCTAGAATTACGTAAACAAACAACTTTGTGGATTGTGGCGTCGCCTAGTGTACAAAGACGGCAGTTAAAATGTATCTGCAGTCGACAGATCGTACATAAACACGTCTCACCGGTTTGACTTACCAGCAATCATAATACAATGGATAAGTGTAGTACTACACGCGGGATGTAATTACACACCTTTTGAATATCGTCCGGTCTCCTATTTTGGGTCCCCGTAGACGCATACCCTGTTTTGCAGCCTGGTACGAAGCAAGTTCTGTTTAAACAAGGCAATCTTAATTCATTAATTAACCCGAGCGGGCATAATGCATTCAAATAAGAATGAGAGTCTGGCAACCGACGGCATCTGCTCACGATGGAAGTTTCATGTGCCTCTTACACAATTCCTGTGGTAGATATTTCCTCTCTAGCATTTCCAAAGTAACTGTTAGGTCTCGAAAATAGCCAGCTATTATTCACAGCATCAAGTAGTTCATACCTCCTCGATTGTTATTGACCATCCACCAGTCTCACGTTAGCAACAATTAACAACGGCCATGTACCAGTCGACAGAGAAGACTTTTTTCTGATTAGCGCCAAGGACTGGGTGAACTAAATGTGGAAATTTAGGCAACGCGTTGCCTAGGCAACCATTCTAAACACTTGAATCCATTATGTATATTCATGGCTTTAAACTACATTTAACGTGAGAGGGCGACATAGTTTTATCAGCGCGTTATTCACGTTAATCCTCATGATACAAACTAAATATGCTCATACTGCACGTAACCCATCGGAGAAAATCACAGGAACAATTGGGATTAACAGCCGTGGAGAGCAAAAGAGTAGGTGCCGATAATACTTTTGAGCATTTTGAGGTCGGCCATTAAAGTTTGCGACCTTGGGAAACCTGGTGGTCAAACGCGGAGACTCCCTTACTCCCCCGTGAGAGTCAGCTCGCACAGAATGGACTCTCCCACTGAAAACGTTCTTCTACGCAACTGCTAAAGAGTTTTGCTTCCAGAATTCGTGACCCTTTAGACGGTTGTACCCAATAATATAAATCATAGCGTGATGGCTCGCTGAAAAAAAATCCACATCCAACGAGACAGAGAAAAAAAAGACATGTTTTTAATCGGGTATAACCAACCATCTCAATTTTCCGGCCGAGTAGCGGAAATGCCTAATTTCCGCGATAATTGGCAGGGGGAAATGAATAATCCTTGCACCATATGGCCACTCAGCATCAAAGTTACATCACGCATTCGAGTAGTACGACTCTTGAACGACAGTACATTGATAAAAGTGGATTGACTTCAAGTGAATACTTGCTTAAGGCGACGCATCACACCCGCTCGACAGGTCGGATTTGTGATGATTTCCGACCCCAGATTTTTTGTTTAAGTCAACTTGAAATTTTTGTAGTATAAATAATAGACCTTTGCCAAGGGAGACTCGTATCTGAAATATGAAAATTTTATCCCGCAGCATAATTAAACCATCGGGAAAACAGCAAGATGTAGGGTATATTTTTATTAAAACTATCATTACACTGTTCTGCAAAAAAAAAGTTCAAAAAATGCTCGGCTACAATTTAGGGTGTTTCTGGCTAATTTTGGGTCGCTGAATCCGAAAATGACCTCCGTTTTTTTCTATCACCCTCCATTTTTACGAGCAACCCCTAAATTGGGGAAACCAACCCCGTATCTAAACTTATCGCTTTTCAAGGGACTTTTACTAATGTTATCTGCTTCTGATTCAAAAAACTGACGTTTTGAGGCTATCAGGGTCATGAAAGAGACAAACTTGACTGGGGTTGAAAATATTTAGGGGGTGAAAATCGAAAAAAACCTTAAAAAACCATTGAAATAACCAATTTTCTTCGCTTTTTTTTGCATATGATATGATAGCTAATAGAAAAGTTTTTAAGGGATGAATACACTGTTCAGCCCCCCCCCTTTTGTAAAGGATTAATATTACATAAAATATAAGAGGGGAAGGGGGGTATAGGAGGTGGTATAAAGAGCTGCCACAAAAATCTGGACACATCAGATTTGTCAAAATATTATTGTAACAGCGTTTGGGGGCTCATGATTTGACTTCGTTGTCCTCCTTACTTTTAAAGTAAGAGCTGAGACCTTTCCATTTAATACATTGGGAAACGTTGGGAAATACATTGTAAATACATTGTAAATACATTGGGAAATACATTGTAAAAGTTACTCACCACATGTTTTGACACTCTTGGACACGTTGTAACGTGTCTTCATGTGTCTTGGCAGTCGCACTTGCTGATGTTCATCTATGAAATAAACCAGTGGTCTATTCAGTACGTCACTCTCTTTCGTGCGCGTCGGGTTATAATCTTTCAAGTTCTTTCTTTATTTTTCTAGTGGTGTGTTCGATTTAGCGTGTTATTTTGCGAGCGATAAAGTGTTTTCTCGCGATCATGCCGCGATCTTGCAAAAATCATCCCAATTCATTTTGTTACATCTGTGGGGATTTAACGTTTAAAGACCAAAGGAAAGCGATGACTGCAATTGTGCGGAAATCTTATGAACTTTATTTCGGGTGTAAAATTGGTGACCAAGACAAATCGTGGGCCCCTAAATTCTGTTGCAGTGGTTGTCATAGAAGTCTTTGTGAATGGTTAATCGGGGGAAATCGTTCCCTAAATTTCGGAGTGCCAATGGTTTGGCGTGAACCCACTTGCCATTTAACGGATTGCTATTTTTGCCAAACCGACACTATGGGGTTTTCAAAAAAAACAAAGCTCAAATAATTTATCCGAATGTACCGTCAGCAATTCGCCCGGTGAAGCATAGTGATGCTATTCCTATCCCTAAAGCTCCAGCTACTTACACCCTCGATGATTCTGATGTCTTAATGAACGAAGCTACACCGGGAGTGGAAGCAGGTCCTAGCCGCCGAGATGAAGATTACAGCCCTGATGTGGAAGAACCCCAGACTAGTCAAAAAAGGGCACCCCATCCAATAACACAAGAGGAGCTAAGTGATCTAATACGAGATTTAGATTTACCAAAGTGTAAAGCACAACTTCTTGGCTCGCGTTTACAGCAGTGGAATCTTTTGGCCGATGGTGTGAATGTTTCTTATTACAGAGGCAGACAGTCAACCCTCACTCCATTTTTTTCAACGGATGGTGAAAGTGATGATCTGATTCACTGCACTGATATTGAGGACTGATGGTTATTTCAATGGTTTTTAAGGTTTTTTTCGATTTTCACCCCCTAAATATTTTCAACCCCAGTCAAGTTTGTCTCTTTCATGACCCTGATAGCCTCAAAACGTCAGTTTTTTTAATCAGAAGCAGATAACATTAGTAAAAGTCCCTTGAAAAGCGATAAGTTTAGATACGGGGTTGGTTTCCCCAATTTAGGGGTTGCTCGTAAAAATGGAGGGTGATAGAAAAAAACGGAGGTCATTTTCGGATTCAGCGACCCAAAATTAGCCAGAAACACCCTAAATTGTAGCCGAGCATTTTTTGAACTTTTTTTTTGCAGAACAGTGTTATTACTGACATATCTAAAACTAATGGAGATGTATCAATCCCTCCTCTATCGGAGTGCTAAGTAACAGCCGTCACGGATGTAAGTTAGAGTCTGTAATTGATATATTTCGACAAGCTACATGAATGGTTTTTGGCCATGATGTGCTCGGACGGTGATGCAATTAGTTCAGTCTTCTTTTACAGATCTTATATCAGCGCTGCCTGTACTTAACGCGCCGGAGACTTGGCTACAACTTACCGACGACTGTTGCCTTGTGCGAGAGTTATCCTGGACTAAGAGACTCCTGACGCTAAAACTCCTCGATTGGGTGCGAGTGGATTTTCGACAGAACTTTTCCTTACCGAAGGGTGTGATTCATCCTCTTAAGCCGGAATCACACGATCATTTTTTCCGTCCCTTTTAAGGGATAGCTCCAATGATAGCTTTTCAGGGACCGTGACAATGATAGCTCGAGCTATCATTTTCCGAATCACACGGTCATTTTGGCCGTCCCCTTTTCCATCATTTTTTCCCTTCCTTTTCGCATCATTCTTACAAGTTTACTACGTTTACTACTCTCATTCCATTGAAAGCCGAACGTGGAGTTTGAGTCGCTCTTTGAGGCTGAGCGCTCTGATTGGCTGAATGGTGGAGCCAGCGATGCCTCCAGGGACGTGCCCAGGGATGGAAAAAAGCGATAGGGATCCCTATCGCTGGAGCCATCCCTGACTTTGTTCGCGTCACACGATCATTTTCGAGCGATCATTTGAGCTCTCATTGGAGCTTTCCCTTAAAAGGGACGGAAAAAATGATCGTGTGATTCAGGCTTTAGTAGTAGACTGCACCTATACTTAACGGGAAGTAATTATTAATTTCGAAGAGGAACTCGATAGTTGAAACTTAGCAATCTAAAGTTACAGATATCTTCATTTCCATCAGCTTTTCTACGTTGTATTATATTCAGGAATTAATTAATTTAAAAATGCACATACTAGTGAGATGCGATGAGAGAGTAAGAGAAAGAAGCTATTTTACACTTGGCAGGCCTCATTTAGAATATGCCGCTAGTATATGGTATCCGTGCGATGAAGGTCTGATAGAAGAATTAGAGCGCGTGCAAAGGAGATCCGTTAGGTTTGTTAAAGGCCGTTATGATAATTGTATAAGTGTTACGAGTTTAATAGAAGAACTAGGATGGGAATTACTATCAGAACGCAGGTTAAAATTTAGGTTAAACCTTGTAAGTAAATTCGAAAACGATTTTTTCACAGATGACGTTAGATATATATTGAGAACCCCTGCGTATTATGCTAGGACTGATCATATTAACAATATTAGAGATATAGATTGTCGTACCGATAGATTTAAAATGTCATTTTTCCCGCGTACCATAAGAGAGAACAATAGGCAGCGTAGCAAAGGGATAGGTAGGTGAAATATAGTTAGAGTAGTCTGTAGTGCATGATGCATGTAATAACAACCAATAATCCCTTTCTTATTATGTAGATACTAACCATCTAGCTCCATGTGGCCCTATTATCTAGCATATCTCCCTTAAATATCCTACTTGCATGTCAATAGTGCATGTTTGGTGATCTTCACCCCCTGCCACACACCCTCTAGGTGGCTCGCAGGGTATTACGTAGATGTAGTGATCTTGAATTCTAGAAGGTCTAGTAATTCGAGAATAATCTTCTACGTCTACATACTACGAAGCGAGCCGCCGCATGGGCGTGTGACGGGGGGTTAGGACACCAGCCCTGTAGAGATGTAATGAATAAGGTTTTGGGAGGAGATATGGTGACGTGTATTTTGGGAGTGTATTTTGTGAAGCTCAGTTTTTATTGTGATCGCTTACTATACGCGGTAAGAACGAGTGTTTGTACGTTTCAGTCCGAAAATATATCTCTCTTATTTAATCGCTTCAGCCAGACCATGAGATACAGTGAGGCGCCACGATAACATTCTCAGAGTCGCTCTAAAACACACAAGTTCTTAATTTCTAATGTAAGCTAAGACTATCATGCAGCCTCCGAGTTTCTAGGGGCTCCAACCTTAATCCATGCTAAAGTTGTGAAACACTATATGTTCGCTCGTAGTAGTTTTTGACGAAGCGTGCAGCATTTCTTTGGATTTTATTAATTGTTTGGGTTAAATCTTTATGAGCAGTCAATTTTCATCCAATCCCCAAATAATCCGACCCCCATACGCAATACCAACGTACCCTTCATGAAACAAATCACCTCAGATATCAGTCAACTTCATAATTAACCGACCAACCACAGTGCCAAAACGCATTAAGGCCGCTTTACACGGTACATTTTAATGCAAAAACGAATTTAATACATAACGTGCAAGAAAATGAATGGAATTAGAACAGTTTCTTTTTTCTGTTCAGTCATTCTTCATTCATTCAAATATTCTACCAGCTGATTGGTAGGTTTTTGGACAGTACTAATCCTAATCTGATTTCCATCATATGGATGGGTTACCATGATATCCCTCTTAAATTCCTTATATCATCTCTCTCTTCCGATTTTGTCTAGAATTCATATCCTCAATCTTCCTTTGAGAGATGTGTGCTGTGTGACTCTCGAGATTGGATTGGATTTTGGGGAGGTGACCGACAGCTAAGGTCATTTTCGCCATAGGGGGTAGTTAAGGGAGGAAGGTTGTAGAGAAACCTGGCGTCGGCATTAGCCTGCTCTTAACGAGAGGCGCCAAGGGGGCCACGGCTTAACGTCTCATCCGACAGACTGAGAACTGTACTTGAAGTGCCCTACATAAGACACTCTAGCAGGGATCGGGTGTCCTCTTAAACACATCCTCCTCTGCAGAGATTTGAACTCTGGCCGTCTGGAGATATTCATCTACATCTACGTGATACCCTGCGAGCCACCACGAGGGTGTGTGGCAGGGGGTGAAGATCACCAAACATGCACTATTGACATGCAAGTAGGATATTTAATGGAGACATGCTAGATAACAGGGTCATATGCAGCTAAATGGTTAGTATCTACATAATAAGAAAGGGATTATTGGTTGTCATTACATGCATTATGCACTACAGACTACACTAACTATATTTCACCTACCCATCCCTTTGCTACGCTGTTTATTGTTCTCTCTTATAGTACGAGGGAAAAATGACATTTTAAATCTATCGGTACGACAATCTATCTCTCTAATCTTGTTAATATGATCAAACCTAGCATAATACGCAGGGGTTCTCAATATATATCTAACGCCATCTGTGAACAAATCGGTTTCGAATTTACTTAAAAGGTTTAACCTAAATTTTAACCTGCGTTCTGATAGTAATTCCCATCCTAGTTCTTCTATTAAGCTCGTAACACTTATACAATTATCATAACGGCCTTCAACAAACCTAGCGGATCTCCTTTGCACGCGCATTAATTCTTTAATCATACCTTCCTCGTACGGATCCCATATACTAGCGGCATATTCCTCCAATGTTTCAACTCTAGTTCCACCTGCTGATTGGTAGGTTTTTGGACAGTGCTAATCCTAATCCGTGTTTACTCTTACGGATTATCCGCCATTAGATCCCTCCACTCCGATATCTCCATCTCCGAGCGTGTCAAATTCTCTAAAGATGTTTTTAAACACTTCCCATTCCCTGTTTGGTCCTTTACAACCTGTAATTTTGTGAGCTACATTGTCTATCCATGCAGAACATTTAGAGCATACCGGTCTATTGCAAAGTTCAAGTTTGTATTTCTCCTATTCCATACAATCTCTCTATCGTTCTATACCAGTTCTCCCGTTACCATACAATCACAGCATATTTCGTAAACGATAATTTTTTCCTTGATACAGTGTTTCATTTTTGCATAATTTGTCCAAATGGCTTTTTCTCGGGGTTTCAAGTTGTTTCTGATCCGTTTTCACTCCAATGGATGGCCCGTCATTAGATCCCTCTAGAATTCCTAATATCGTCTTCCTCTTCTTATTTCGTCCAGTATTCTATCCTCATCATTCCTCTACCACGCTTCCCGTGTTCTCCCCTCTATTTCCCTTTTCAGCATTCCCTCTCTTTTTAAAAGTCATCCCATCCATCTCTTTTGCCTCCTCCAAACCTCCGCCACTAGCTTCCTCTCCTCTCCAATCATATCGTTACATCGTTCGTCCTCTCTGCCACCCGGATCGCTATCTCCATCCTTCGCCAATCCACACAAAATCCACACAGTACAACTTCTATCATACATTCATTTGTACGATGAAATTAACCTAGGAAAGCGGCCTTAACAAAACATATCTTCCATAACGCTCCCGCATACGAGACGCGCGGCCAATAAGACTCCCTGCGTATTATGCTAGGTTTGACCATATTCACAAGATTAGAGAGATAGATTGTCGTACCGATAGATTTAAAATGTCATTTTTCCCGCGTACCATAAGAGAGAACAATAGGCAACGTAGCAAAAGGGATAGGTAGGTGAAATATAGTTAGAATAGTCTGTAGTGCATGATGCATGTAATAACTACCAATAATCCCTTCCTTATTATTTTATTTTAACCTGTACTATACTGTAGTAACTAATATTTTATTGTAATAACTACTGCAATTACTTGTAATAACTAATAATCTACTGTAGTAACTAATAAACATTGACCCTATATTCTAGCATGTCTACCTTATATATCCTACTTGCATGGCAATAGTGCATGTTTGGTGATCTTCACCCCCTGCCACACACCCTCGTGGTGGCTCGCAGGGTATTACGTAGATGTAGATGTAGATGTAAGACTCGCCTAAATCATTCGACCACAGCGCAAACATGTTAATTTGGCTCAAGTCAATGTCTCGACTTGATATCAAAAAATAATCCGCCAAACCGGTTTCGACACACAAAATACGACGATGGCCGCGATTATCATTAATCATATCTCACACAGTCAATCACCAGCAGGGAAATCATTTCTCCATCATTAAAATATCGCCCGGGGGCCCGACAATAGCCATAAAAAAAATAACAGTCATCAGTACCGGGGAGAGGCACTTGAATATTCAAAGCTCACACCGATTTTAAAGTCGCGGGTCAATGGCTGGAGACGTGAAATAGGACGGACTCCTCCGAGAGTGATTAATCCGAGAGGGAAGACACAGGAGGAGAAAAGATGGAAGTGCTCGGGGGCAACTTTCGAAAAGCATCGACCCTCCATCGAGGGAAATTTTAATGAGAGGAAAAGAAGTTGTTCAGTTTGGCTCTTGGAGAAATTAGAAAAAACGTGGACATAGTACAAACTTCAAAGAAACTATTTTCACACCTAGTACCGAAGATTCTAACAAGAAATATGCCATTTATGGATATAAGATGAGTAGTTTTTTCAAATAATAAATTAAATTTTAAGGTGGTTCTGGACTGGCTGCGTTTATCAAAACCATCGAGGTAGAAAGAGAATGCACTACGTCATCTAACTGTTGCCTGGCAACCGAAATAACAACCATATCGTATAACCCTGCTTTATCCATACTTTCCTGTGGATAGCACGACGGAATGGACGATTGGGCGGATATTATCTAAATTCTTTGGAGCTTTTACTCGTGAGCGTTATTATTTTGCATTAATTTGAGTTGACATCCATTTTGTTCTTTATAATCCAAGTAGTTTGTTTGTTTAGGGTCGTTTCGAAAGATGTCCCGATCCCGATTATTCTTCATTCTCCTGTAAATAATACAGTCGTCTGCAAAAAGGCGAACTATCGATTCCACTTCTGTTTTAATATCGTTAATAAAGACTAAGAACATGCCGTCATTGCTGTATGCAGTCACTGTTGCTCCTGAGATAAACTCTATACATTGCGTGTCACACTAGCCTAGCAACGCAATGAAAACGGACCTCCCCCAGCGTTCACATGTGGACTGTACAATTTGACAAAATTTGAAAATAAAGCACAGTATAAGGTATAATAAGAACGAGTGATAGCCATATTCCTACAAACGTGCCCCATGGAAGGGTGGTTGGGGGGGGGCACGGGTGGAACTCGATAGTAGCCACCTCCTCGTGGTGAGTTCTGGGTAGTTTCTCCACGAAACTAGCAAAGAGCTACTTAAATAAATACTTGGTGATCAGGCTGTGCCTTTATCCTACCTTGATTAACTGATTTTTTTGTGGTAATAGCTCAACATGCATAAAATTCTTCATCATAATTGAGATTAGTTTTGGAAAGTTTAAATTTTCCGTCTATTTTAAAGTATTATTTATAGCCAAATGAAGGCTGAGATATTCATAAAGAAACTGCATTAGAAAAAAGTATTAATTTATCCCAAATACGACTCCCATTAGTGATCTATTTGGAGTGATGCTCGGAGTCGGCAAAAATTTTTGTGTTGTGCGTATTGCCTATACTCTAAATTTGCTGTTTATTCTTAGGCATCGTATTAGCCATATGTTTCGTTAAACAAACTGTAAATTTCAGTATTGTAATCTGGAAACATGTATCTATTGTTAATTTTTACTAAGAGTCTATTATATGACACAGATTATTCTCCATAACCGTTTGTTTCCCATTTCCGCCTGAATTTTCGCAAAATTTTAAACTTGAGAGCTCGGGCGGCAGTGGTTAATATTATCCGATTTCGAAATAATTTTGCATGCGAGATCCTGATATCAGTACACAACTTTCCCGCATATGGAAAATTTGATCCGGAAAAAAATACATTTTTTCGGCCCACCCTACTGTACATTGCGAAACACGGTAAAGAGCACTGAGCACGCCACGTTGAGTTTCTTCCTTTGGGTGCCACTCAATGGTAACTGATGAAAATGCCAAAACGCTTGACGCTTGGTATCACAGAGAATGACAGTCCGGAAACTCAAAAATACTCGAAAAAAATATCGACTAAAATGTACACCAATAAGGTTACGTTTCCAAGATCGAGGATTGAGTCCCGCGTAATTTGATACTGCCTTCAAACTTTTTTTTGTCGTCATCGAATCGCAAAAAAAGTCAAAACCTGCATTGAAACGAAAATTGGCAAACTTCCGTCGAAAACCACGACACATCTAGTCAGTCAAAACGTAACTACAATGAGAAAAAAACTTTAATTATTTGTGCTAAACCTAATTTCACTCGAATTTCATGAATAAAAAAACAATGCACATCTAAAACAGCACTATTTATGCTTACAATCCTATCTTAGAATCATTTCAGAATGTACTTTTCGAATTGACATCATCGTGTAAAAAGAATACTCTATTGAATAATAGTAACATAATTTATTTAGTCGACTATGGTTCAAACGTCACTAATGCGTCACTTTCTAGAGGACTTAAAAATTGTGAGAAAAGATAAATCCTGTTGTCTTAAAAATGACGATTTGATTCGAAACCGCGGCCTACACACAAACTTTCGAGTTTAATAGAAGAATTAGGATGAGAATTCCTAACAGAACGCTCGTTCAAATTTAGGTTAAATCTTTTAAGTAAATTCGAAACCGATATTTTCACAGATGACATTAGATATATATTGAGAGCCCCTGCGCATTATGCTAGGTTTGATCAGATTAACAAGATTAGAGAGATAGATTGTCGTACCGATAGATTTAAAATGTCATTTTTCCCACGTACTATAAGAGAGAACAATAGGCAGCGTAGCAAAGGGATAGGTAGGTGAAATATAGTTAAAGTAGTCTGTAGTGCATGATGCATGAAATAACAACCAATAATCCCTATCTTATTATGTAGATACTAACCATGTAGCTCTATGTGACCCTATTATCTAGCATATCTCCCTTAAATATCCTACTTGCATGTCAATAGTGCATGTTTGGTGATCTTCGCCCCCTGCCACACACCCTCGTGGTGGATCGCAGGGTATTTAGTAGATGTAGATGCATCGTGTAGAGATACAGCAAAGGATAGACCACAAAGGAGATAAACATTTTTTCACAATCATTTTCAGGTCCAAAAACACAATTTACGAACTGCCTCTTTCCACAATTCCGAGTACCAACGCCTCATCTAACGTGATTCACGTCCGCTATTATTTGATTTGACAAATGAATGACGTGCCGAAAAATTAAACGCCAAAAAAACGCGAGAGAGAAAATATTTCAGCGGTGGGAAGAAAGGGATGAAAACAAATGATTCCCTTCATTTCGTATCAATCTAGTTCGAAGTGAAAAATACGGGTGAATGGGGGAACATTCCCATTCCGCCATGAAGTCAAACTGGTGTCTGCGATAACCACTGGGTAGCATTAGTTAAATTAACTCAATAATGATGTATTAAGACAGTAACAACATTATATCATCAGCTATCAAGGAACAGTTAACATCAATCTGCACTCGGATTCCGGAGAATTCACTTGAAACTGGCAGACAGTTATTATTTGACACAAATTTGCCCAGACCTCCTCAATTTACGGCCTACCCTGCTCCCGTTACGTGAACTTTCGGACGGTGGTTCTATCTTTGGACATCTTCAGCAAATGCTATCTTCAAGGAATATCAATGAATAGAATATTCACACAAGCTATTTATAATCAACGTATCCCTTATTATCTATTTATAGGGTCAACCAGATATCGTCTAAGTAGCGAAGTATTTAAACCATTTTCACATGACGTTGTCAGATAAATTGGCGAGCTCATTTACAAATAACGGTTTCCATTCGTGGAACTTCACATGAAAATAGAGTTCTCGCACTAAACTGAAGAAAGAAAAGAGAATCTAATTTCTGAGACGACTATTGCAATACGGTCTGGACTAGTTGGCGACTTCCTTGTTTACTAACACTGCTAAAACATACATCTTTTTACACATTCTACAGGTTAAGGTAGAATACGTTTTGAGTAATGTCAGAGAATCTCCTCCCGGTTTTATACACATTCAGGAGCCAATGTCGCTCTAATATGTCCTTTTTCTCCTCGGCATACGACCTACCCTTCTTCATCCTGTCCATAAAACCTGTTCTCTTTCTTCCTCTTCTCCGCTAGCCCAACATCCTTCCCTCCACCACATCACATAGCGACAGAGAGAAAAATAGAATACTATTCCTATATTCCATAGCTTTGGTAGCATACTTTAAGTTTAAGGCATGTTATGGAAATTAGACATCGGGACAGTTACAAGCAGGTTGTTGCTAATGAATTTATTTCGTTGTTTCATTAAATCTTAGTAGAATAGTGTTGTACTCTCTTTCCGCCCTCAATTGGCCGAAGCACAAGAGAAGAGAGAGAGAGCGCAAAAAAAAATATTAGACTGAATTCAAATTGATTTCTGGCCACTTGAAATGCTTGACACACCCACAGTCGCCTTCTCTGCTTCGTCGTACTCGGATGGGTTGTCGTCGGGACGCTCTCCCTATCGTAGCACTTGAGTGACTGATTCATCGCTCACGAGCCAAAAAAAGCAATCTACATCTACGTACTACCCTGCGAGCCACCACGAGGGTGTGTGGCAGGGGGTGAAGATCACCAAGCTGCCCTATTGACATGCAACTAGGATATTTAATGAAGGCATGCTAGATAATAGGGTGACATGGTTAGTATCTAAATAATAAGAAAGGGATTATTGGTTGTTATTACTTGCATCATGCACTACAGACTACTCTAACTATATTTCACCTACCTATCCCTTTGCTACGCTGCCTATTGTTCTCTCTTATAGAACGCCGGAAAAATTACATTTTAAATCAATCGGTACGACAATGTATCTCTCTAATCTTGTTAATATGATCAATATGTATCTAACGTCATCTGTGAACAAATCGGATTCGAATTTACTTAAAAGGTTTAACCGTTCTGATAGTAATTCCCATCCTAGTTCTTCTATTAAACTCGTAACACTTATACAATTATCATTACGGCCTTTAACAAACCTAGCGGATCTCCTTTGCACGTGCTCTAATTCTTTCATTATACCTTCCTCGTACGGATCCCATATACTAGCGGCATATTCTAAATGAGGCATGACAAGTGTAAAATATCTTATTTCTCGTACTCTCTCATCGCATTTGCCTAGAACCCTTTTTACGAATGCTAATCTACCGTTTGCTACACTAGTTATTTCCCTAATGTGTTTCCCCATGACATGTCTTCAGTGATGGTGACGCCTATGTATTTGATATATTCTACGTTAAATAGTTTCCTTTCTTTGATGCAATAATTATTCCGGGAAAGCCATTCTTTTTCCAAAAGTTCATTATCGCACAAATCGCAACGGCACAAAACAGAAAAAAAAACTTCCGGCAAATGTCGGTTCAATAGAAAGACACGCATTGCTCTCTGGTGGCCATTGAACAAACCAATTGACGGCGCGAATACCAAACAAGTGCGTTGATTAGTTATTGAAAACACACCCCCTGCCGCTCACCCTTGAGGAGGTCCCAGGGTATTTATTTACAGGTTAATTAAACTCTCAATCGATGCATACGTGACGATTCCATTTTATTTAGATCGGTTGTCGGTAAAATCGTAGACGCCTCGTTCGCTAAAGCGTCCATTCTGCTGGAATCAACATCGCCCACCTTCTGGCTCTGAGGTTCAAATGGGTAACGGAACGCGCGGAAAAAAAATATGTACTACCAGGTGACGCACGCTTGATTTACACGTTGGATTCAATTCATATCCTTCCTGAGCGCTCGCTACTCTCACTACTACACGTTTTATACCGGTCGGCGAGCGAAAAAAAAACACTGACTCACTCCGTCCACGGTACTAACGGTTAGGCCACTCCAACACTTCGCAAAATGTCAAGGACGAATGGGGAACGGAGCTGTTTCAGGGGATAAAAGCATTAAAAAGTGGCACAGAGGGAAGTGCGCTTCGAAAACCTTCGCACAACCTCGATGGCAGTCCGTCAACCGGCCTCGCAGGATTATGATCCCCGCCTCAAAAACCGTTGCGACGATGAAAAAAAAAAAAGACAAGACGCTTTCGATTGCCGTGAACTTCAAAAAATCTAAGAGTCCCAGTTAAGAGAAGAGAGAATTCGACGAGGAAGAAAAAAAGGAAATGTACGAAATCGGTTCGAAACAAAAAACGATCGCATTCCGGCGGTTTCAGAATTCATTCGAAAGAAGAAGGCTAGGAGCGTACATTTTTCGAGGCATTCCTTCCAGACGACGTCTCACAAAAAGGTAAGACACAAGTAGACTGGAAAATCACGAATTTTTGCTCAATGAGAAGACACGGGAGGTTAAAATTTGTTCCGCAGAAAATCGCTTGCTACATTGCCAAAAGTTTTGTGCCTTATTACTTCATATTACATAACATACGAAACATGCGGCAAATCATGACAGAAACTAGGATTTTTTGAGCGTACAATAAGAAGGTCCCCGGATGAAAAAGTAAAAGAAAAGAGTTACTTTCCTCTGGTTAGGCCACACCTCGAATACGCCGCGAGCATTTAGGGCCCTGGTCGTAAACATTTAACACAAAATTGTTAAAAACTGCTACGAGCGAACATATAATGTTACACAACTCTTAAAGGGATTAAGGTGGGAGCCCCTAGAGACTCGGAGGTTACATGATAGGATCAGATTTGCTTGAGAAATTCAGAACGGGAGTGTTTCACAGTGACACAGACAATATTACCATGTTGCCACACTTAAATCTCTGGGTCTGGCAGAAGCGATAAAAGAAGAGAGATACATTGCCAAACAGATAGCTACAAAAACTCGTTCTTTCCGCGCACAATAAGCGACCACAATAAAAACTGAGCTCCATTCAATTAACTCCCATAATACGCGTCATCGTTTCACCTCCCAAAACCTTATTCCTTACATCTTTACGCGGCTGGTGTCCTAATACCCCCTGCCACACGCTCCTGCGGCGGCTCACAGGATAGTATATGTACGTAGATATTGATTTATGTACTTACTTGCTGGAAACATTCTGTGGGTCGTCTCCTGTGAACAATGAAAGAATTTTGCAAACTTGCCAAGACTTGAACACATAGACGCACCCGAGCGACGATGATGGGAACTAGTACCAGAGGGCTGTGTGTTTGAACCAAGGAGTACAGTGACATTCGAGTGAAGAGAGTTCTAAACTCGATTACTTCAGGCTTAACTTTGTGAAAATCCATTCTAAAGAATTCAAATGAGATATGGTGCTTTTTCCACAGTTTTTTATTTATTTCAGGTCGACCGGTTTCGTCACATAGGCGACATCATCAGGTACACAAGTTTAAGTAATCCTGCAGCATTCAAAACTTATGTGCCTGATGACGTCGCCTATGTGACGAAACCGGTCGACCTGAAATAAATAAAAAACTGTGAAAAAAGTACCACATCTCATTTGAATTCTTTAAAGAGAGTTCTCTTCATTCCGTAGTTAGAACAATTCGCGACGATTCCGATCACTGCTTCTGTGACGTAATTAAAAACGTTTCCCCTCCCTTTTGATTCAGGTCCGTAGTGAAACTGAATTTTCCTTCCACTTTGCTACACGTATCCTTCCTTAAAAATGAAAATTTTGGTGTCCTCATTAATATTTAAATCTTGTTCCTTTAACCAATCTTTCCGCTATTAATTATGACTACCGCGGAACGGATACACTCAATTATTGCCATGCATCACCTCACTCGAACTCAGAATATTTATCAAGAAACTGCTCTCTTCTCAGCTTACACATGACCAAACATTTGAGTATTCCTTTTTGCATGGTCTTCAGGTAGAATTAAATGAATGCCTGAATCAACTTTCGACAAAACGTATCCCAATACTGGAAAAAGGATATACTAGAGGGAGAGTAAGCCCCTGAAAGTGTAGAAAACCGCGAGGCGATTCTCTAACATTCAACAAACTTACCCTTACCAGTAGGATTGAAAAAAAATGTATTCAACCAGTAAAGAAAGGTAGGTTTTTTGAATGCCAGAGTACCTCCCCTGCTTTTCTACACGTTCAGTGGCCTATCTCCCTCAAGAACATTCTTTTCCGCCTCAGCATACGATCTACTTACTGGTAGAATACAAATTATTAAAAAAATTATAAAATGTCTTCACTCAGCACGTTCGAAAAGGAAGCTTTCTTAGTTCCGCTTCTCAAGGCTATCAGTAAACCCAGAGACAGTCGAGGTCCACTCAACAAGAGGCTTATGATAACAACATACCAGTCATTTTCCAACAATATGTCAATATTTCAAAACTCTAGCAATGGTTTGTCGTGCCTTTAAGTTTTTTTTAATGGGACTTTCAGTTCTAATTGCTAACGAGAAAAACAGGGACAGCAGGTCAAGAACACTGGGCTGTAGTAATTCTTCCGCAGACCAATGAATGAAGATCTTTATACAGAGATAATTTATTGAAAATTCTAAATGAACGATGGTGCCGGCGAACGAAAACGATTAACCTTTACCAGTTCAATTGTCTAACTCCAGAGACCTAGAAATTAACGATAGCGATCATATTATCGAGTCTAGTTTTTGATCAGATAACACGCCCGCTATAAATCCTCACCTAACCGAGTCTAGTTTGTTTCAAGTCGTTCGACGTCCGTTATCTCATCACGATCGAAAAGGTCCAGAATGGAGCTGTTTATCAAGTGTGCTTTCTATCAATATCGATGGCCCCTTGGATCATCGGAGTCTTCGAATTTCCTTCCCAGTTCGTCGAATCACCTCGACGTTTTCCCTTCACACATCCTTCCCTTCGCCCGACATCAAGGCTTTCTTTTGCCATTCGTATTTTTCCTTTACTTTCCCTTCATGCCGTGAATATCCCTAATATATTTCCCTTCGCGTTTCTAGCTTAAACCGCATATTATTCCTTTCGGCTAACCCCCAGGGGTCAGGATTTTACTCAATACCACATTTTCTCACTTAACCCGTAACGACAGGCACCTTTATTTCCTTACGTGAACAAGGTCCTAGAGGTCTGAGTGACCGCTTGTCCTTATTTTCTAATATTTCATCAAATAAATGAAAGTTGTCAATTTTCTGGTCCAATTTGTTAAAAATGCGGCTCATCATTGCGATAGCGCCGAATCCATACAAAAAAGTTGATATAATATAGCGATGCAATGGTTATTTTTTCAACATATGTTTCGCAGTTTTCCGAACGTAGACTTATATGCGTATTATTTTGAAAGAAATACTATGAAAACAAAAAATATTCACTAAATATTTGTTTCAGAGCGACACAGAGAATATTATCATGACGCCTCACTACATCTCTAAAAAAAATACTATTAACCCCCTCGTACTACGGCAAATTAGATCGCGCCAATAAAATTAGAGAGCTAGATTGTAGAACCGATAGGTATAAAATGTCCTTTTTTCCGCGTACCATTCGGGACCATAGCAGCAGTGATCGTCGTCATGTATAGTTCGAATTGTGACAAAAGGCAGACAGTAAATCTTTTTCTTTACATTCTCCTCTTTCTTATTTATGCATGATGTAAATATTGATGTTCTTATTTATACATGATATTTAGAATCTGTAGTAGTACTCTTTGTATCCCTTGCATGTTGGAACGATTGACGATAGAATGTTTCTTGGGTATTAGATTTTTAATTGGCGCTTTGGATGTGTGGTACGCGGGTTTCAATGTAATTTCGGTGTTCTACCGTATCATTCATGCATGCCTGGTGTGGAAGCACCCCCTGCCACACACCCTTTGGGTGGCTTGCAGGGTATGACGTAGATGTAGATCTGACAGAAGCGATAACATAAGAGAGATACATAGCCGAACAGATAGGTACAAAAACTCGTTCTTTCCGCGGACAATAATCGATCACAATAAAAACTGAGCTCCACTAAATACACTCTCACAATACACGTCACCATTTCTCCTCCCAAAACCTTACATTTTTACACGGCTGGTGTCCTAACACCTCCTGCCACACACTCATGCGGAGGCTCGCAAGGGTAGTATGTAGATGTATGTTAAGCCCCACCGTCTTGCTTCGAGAGAATCTCATCACTTTCGTCTTCCTTTAGTTAATCTACATCCCATACATCTCTCGCACAGAACCTCTGATGCATCGAAGATAATTAAACATCACGATGTCCAGGTTTCATAATGGCCATCCGGGAATGTGAATCTCTACTCATGACGACATTCGTCGTGAACGCGGGTTCCTGAAACACGCAAACGGCGCGCTCTTCACGAGAATGAGCAACTCAGCGCGCAGGGATGATTCGAGGAAAGAAGGAAATATCCCTACGCATCGACGAGGAAAAACCCTATTTAGACCGTCCTTATCGACGATCAGGTTTCTTTTTATACATCCGTTTCCAAGAGATAAGGCCTTCCTCCGTTACCGAGAAAGGGGCGCGCGGTAAAGATTGTTAAATGATGGGAGGACGCGAGGGGGGGGAGGGGATAATTGAATGCGCGAAAACGAAGAGTAATAAAAAAGGGCGAAGATGCGTAACGTAGGGAAGGAATTAGTAACAAAAAAAAGAGGCACAAACAAAAAAACTCGTGGGAGAATCGCAAATATGGCGTAAGTGGAATGACCGACAGAATCAAGATGATGGAACTCTTGTGGAGGTCTCATTTCGGGGTCTCGATGGGGTCACGTCAGACAAAGGGAAAGGCAGCTTGGTTCACTGACGTTTGGACGAGAATAAAATTTTGATGAGCGATGGAGCGAAGCCAATACAGTAAATAGATCGAAGATTCGAATAGAAATAGATTCATTTGCATTCAAGGCAACAATTTCGGAAAACTTTTACGAATAGTTACATGGAGATAACGACGTCCTAAAAAATATAAACTTCACACTTCAAAACATCATATTGCAAGCCCAATTAATATTTAAAAAGTTATATCAAAATAAACACGTCATATTGTAAGTGAAATATTCCCCCCCCTCTAATGCGATAATGTTTGTTTTCTACATCTATCGGCCACTGTAAGATAAAGGCGATTGTTAATTTAACCATAGCAACCAACGAACATTCAGATGACAGAACCATTGTAGAAATGGTAAGTTAATGGGCAGATAAGTAACCACGGCTTGTTCCAACCGGTCGTTGGTAAAACTGATTTTAACTCTGGTAATGGATTACCATGGTAAAAACAACTAGAAATGCCAACGCCCAGTTGGAGTCATTGAGATACATGGAGTGGGCATTACGTCATCAAACTGTAACTGTGGATCCAATGGTCGGTATTAATCATTGAGGTGGATGGGGAGGGCACTATGTCATTACAGTAATAAATTACATTAAAAAGTATTACATTGCATTGTATTACAGTAATAAATTACAGTAAAATGAAATATCTAAAGTCGAATCTATTAAATACTTAGGCGTCACCATCACTGAAGACATGTCATGGGGGAAACACATCAGGGAAATAACTAGTGTAGCAAACCGTAGATTATGATTCGTAAAAAGAGTTCTAGGCAAATGCGATGAGAGAGTACGACAAAGAAGCTATTTTACACTTGTCAGGCCTCATTTAAAATATGCCGCTAGCATATGGGATCCGTACGAGGAAGGTATGATAAAAGAATTAGAGCGTGTGCAAAGGAGATCCGCTATGTTTGTTAAAGGCCGTCATGATAATTGTATAAATGTTACGAGTTTAATAGAAGAACTAGGATGGGAATTACTATCAGAACGCAGGTTAAAATTTAGGTTAAACCTTTTAAGTAATTTCGAAACCGATTTGTTCACAGATGACGTTAGATATATATTGAGATCCCCTGCGTATTATGCTAGGTTTGATCATATTAACAAGATTAGAGAGATAGATTGTCGTACCGATAGATTTAAAATGTCATTTTTCCCGCGTACCATAAGAGAGAACAATAGGCAGCGTAGCAAAGGGATAGGAAGGTGAAATATAGTTAGAGTTGTCTGTAGTGCATGATGCATGTAATAACAACCATTAATCCCTTTCTTATTATGTAGAATCTAACCATGTGACCCTATTATCTAGCATGTCTCCCTTAAATATCCTAGTTGCATGTCAGTAGTGCATGTTTGGTGATCTTCACCCCCTGCCACACACCCTCGTGGTGGCTCGCAGGGTAGTACGTAGATGTAGATGTACAGTGAAGCCTGAACACCGGAATAACAACCATATAAGCCACTTCCGCTCTTTCCTTAATTTCCTTTGGATGGCACGACGGAATGGATGAGCCAGGGGATATAAGGCCATAATATCAAACATATATTCAAAATTCAAAATTGGTAACTATTGAAACATATATTGGCTGCTTAGTGTTGTCGATTCTCATCGATATTAATATAGTTTTCATCGGGCATGCGGATAACTATTAATATAAATAAACAAACAATAAATGCAGGGAGAATGCACATCAAAGGAGTAAGTACATGCCGATTTTAAGTAAGTAATCGATGAAAAACATAGTAAAATTGTATTATTTGAGCGTTATACCGCAAGCGCCAGAGGAAAATGACGGTTAACAAAGATGGCGGATTGGATTCAGCTTCTAGTATTGGCCAGCACAGCAAGCGCCCTCTCCACAAACCTCAAAGGTGGGAACCAGCCATGGTTACCCTGAACGCTTTTACCATCAATGACGTTATATTGACGTTACCATCGTGATACATCCAGATATTATCATCGGGGATCTGTCGAGGCCAATACGTATATCACACCCCAGAAATTGTAGGGTTGCGGCCTACAATTTTCTTACTTCCCGAATATGTTTGCAGGCAAGTAATTAGAAGCAAGTGGTCACTCCTCTATAACGATTCGACCTCCAAACGTGGAACGGGGACCATGCGCTCAGTAAGCGATGCATCAGCCTGATGGAACACGGAACGATCGCCGTCGACAGGTGGGACTCGTGTAAAAAAAATTCTCGGCCAGCATCCGAGTGAATCGAGGAATGTGTCACACGAAAGTAAGCCAACTGGAAAGAATTCCGAAGACGACGACCTAGCTGCGGAAACCGGTCGCGAGGACAATACCAATGGATTTATCGAGAATGCGAAAGATGAGCGTAAACATCTGAGTTGAGGCACAAGGGGAAAATGATTTCGGGAGAAATAAGCACTAAAATTACACAGGGAAAACTAATGCTATCATAATGGAAAAGGTCTTGGTCCTTTCTTTTCTCTCCAATCAATTGATATCCACAAACTAATTCAAAACGAAGATGCCCTGGCCTGCTGCTAACGCGGCGATGAAATACGTAGATACTGCCATCAGAAAGAATTGGCCTGGGGCGAGAATCGAACCACAGACCTTTGGCTAGTAGGACCGACTAGTTTCGTGTTAAAACCATCATCAGATGAAAGCCTTGAGAGCCGAAACAAATCAAGTCACCAGTCGGAAACCTGTAAATAAATTATAGAAGACAAAATTTTTGTCGATCATTCTGACGTCCTTCCTGCAATTGAAAGCTTCGCCTTTCCATATAATATCAGGAATAAGTGCATGGACCAAATAAATGAGAAAGTACTAAGGATAAAGGCTGCCAGAAAGTAATGGAATTAGCATTTGATACGGTGGTGTGGAGGGCTGCAGTCAACCAATCTTAGGACTGAACGGGATATGAATGAATCAAGAGAGTGATGAATTTATTTTCAAAACTCTTCTTCTTCCGTTAGCAGCCCTGGGGCTGGTTTGCAGCAACTCGCCATTCTTCTCTATTCTCCGCCATTCTCTTCAGTTCGTAATATGAAGTTGTGTTAGCGTTCGAAACTAATCGAAGAGAAATGCTATCAACATTACATTTAATTTCTGGAGCGATCTGTGTGACAGATTATTCTATTTTGAACATTACGTTATCCTCGAGGGCAGAGCCTTGCCACATCTCATTGGACACAAGTCCATTATTAGGCGAATCTTCAAGGAGATGTGATAAAGGCTGGTATTTTTGAATCATCAACAAATACGATTTTTCTATAAAATGAGGTAAAATTCACCAAATTTTACTGGATGCTATATTTGCCTCAACCTGCCCAAGCCAAAGGATCTTGATACGAACCCAATGTTTACGTCAATCAGCAAGAAACGGAAAAGTAGATAATTAATTTTTTCAGGTAAAAGTTTTCATTATCCACTATAATTATGGAGGGGAGGATATTGACTAAGCGGGAAAGAGGAAGAAATAGCTTAGAATTAATAGACAGAATGAAGAATGGCAGGTCGAATAATGAGATGAAGAAAAAAATTGTCTAAGGAGATAGAGGTCTAAGCCCTGAAAATTCTGGAGGACTTTTGCCCCCTTCGTATGAGCAGTATGAGCGAAATAATTCCCTAAACGTAATGAGGATCATATTCGATTTTTTTGTTTCAGCAGTCGCGAGAAGCAAAACGTAAAATTTGTAATGTTAATGGGACAATAATGTGCTTTTATAAGACAAATTCTCGGTACTTTTAAAACTCCTTCAGTACGAAAGTTTTTTTTGTGATTCTGGAAAAACTGCAACGGTGACAATAAGATTCATTCATATAAATAGCTGAGTATGAATTCAAACTACACACTTAAATTTTTGACGAGATCTAGGTGTTCGAAATTTCTCATTTTTTAAATAATGTCTCTCCAGAGTTCATACACGTACCTTTTTCCTTGCAAAAAAAGGCTAGTATTTTTCGTCCAAATCTCGGACAGTAGTTCGGTAAGGGGCTAATATTTTGGTATCTTAGGAAGGGTGAGCTATTTTTTTTTACCAGACCAGACCAAATTCATTGATTTCTAGGAGATATTACATCTCGCTCAAACTATCATAATTGTTAGATCACCCTTATAATAACACCTAGGTTTTCACTTTGAGGTCACATTTAGGCGAACTTCAAAACCTTTCTCTAGTTCAATGTAGTTCTAAACTTAGAGCTACATTGAAATAGAGAAAGTCATAATTGTCGCTTGACCTTTTAGACGACAGTGTGATTCATAAGAAACTTTCCACGAGGAAATACCAGCTATTCTTCTTTGTTTCTGCGATGACTCGTTTGCACAGAGGGAAGACAAAATTCATCATGAATTCTATACTGGCAATATTAACATGAACTATAATGTGGCGAGACAAAGGGCGTTTAGAGAACTGTCTTCAAGGCACTTCGAGACCAGCCTTATCCAAGGTTTAACAAGAAGTGAATATAAGAAGGCATCACGTGAGCGTACGATTCTGACACCACTGCGGTGTGACAAGAAACACATTTTTCCATATATGAGCTGGCTTGTTAACCACAATATCGCAAGCCAACCATAACTTTCCACGATTAATTGGAACGTACCCAGAGCGCCAGAGACCAGTACCCAAAGCCTTGAACAGTCGGAAAGACGGTGGAGAGGAATGACCCAGTTCCGCCTCAGATTTACATGCACTCTCCGTCACAAAAATACGGTCACGCAACCGCGGTTCCTAGATGAAGTTAACGGCCCAAAAAGAGAACGATTTCCGGAGCCTCGTCCAATTTGAGAAGTCACTTGGTACACTCGCCAATCGTTCGAGATTTTGGTCCACTTCCCGCTCGTAAAAACGGCGACGACAATCTTCCCGATAAAGTTTTTCTCCCTCGACAGCTGCCTGGGGAGTCTGAGACGGCCACTCTATTCGGCACATTTTATTGTATACATAAACGAATTCATTAATATTTCAAGAGGAAACTATCATCGTGTAATGCGACAAATTTTATGATAGTCTGAGTGACCGAGCGGAACGGAATTCCATTCAGATAGACAGATCTTAGACTTTCCCGGTGTATGCTGTTGTTAAAGGCTACTCGGGCTTTCCACCGGGTCAAACTCTCCATCTTGGCCGACGTTTCGATGAATGACTCGTCCATCGTCATCAGGGCATGATGAAGAGTTTGACCCGGTGGAAAGCTTTAGTAACCTTTAACGGTATTCGATTCATTTTCAAGTACATTCTACGACACATTCGTTTGAACAATGTACAGTGGAAAGCAACCTTAATCGAGAATGACTACTTGAATCTTGTTCTTGCATACACTTACGATATCGTCACAGCAGGTATTGTCCGGCATTGAAACCGTAATCGTACTGCCAAGAGCTTTCAATATATTTTGGAGAATACGCAAATTTATCCAAATTCCATTCATTTTCAAGTACATTCTATGATACATTAGACAATAAAATGTACCGTTTAAAGTGACCTTAATCGTGAATGACTATTTGATGCTTGTTCTTGTTAATACATACTTACGATATCGTAACAACAGGCATTGTCCGGCATTGAAACGGTGAACGTGCGATCAAGAGCTTTCAATATATTTTGTAGAATACGCAAGTTTTCCTAAATGGCTTATAGTGAATTCTGTCTTCATTTTACTCAACGCTATGAGACAACCGTAGTTCTAAACAAGCTAACCTCGACACATTGAATGGTAACCTCACAACAGCAAGCAACGTCGAGTACAGTAGAGAAACAAAATGGAAAAGCTCGAGATCTCTCCTGGCATGCGAGGAGGGAAGTCTCGTGGAGGAGTGGGGCGGTAGGTATAGTCCTGCTCAGTCCGGAGCTTTCAAGGGCGCCGGGAGATGGGAAAAGCCCACGCAATTCACTCAGTGCAGTCGAGATCCCATAAACCACCGCTTCCCTCCCATTGTGTTTCATCCACCCCCCCCCACCCCCCTCGCCCCAACCACGAAGAAATACAAATATGGACGTCCAATGGTATCCGTAAATAAAGAGTAAAACGACGGCCATCAAACTGCAGAGTGTTCGACACAAACAGAAAAGTTAACAGAGCACTTCTCCACGAAAAGGAGACGATTACGCTCTTCGTTGTCATGATTACCGAAAACAAAGGGAGCAGGACGAGGGCAGGATAAAATACGTCAGAACTTATGCTTAAATTCAAGGAGGTTTGAGACGTAAATTTTATTAGCCTTTGAAAATGCATTAAATTAACATTGGGCATACTCATTCCCAAAGTTAGTCACCTATTTGATATTTAACATTAGACCAGCTTTTGTCGCGACTGAGTATCTCAAGTTTAGACGCGACGTAGAGAAGAATATTTTTTAAAGTTTTACATATACATACTACCCTCCGCATGGGCGTGTGGCAGGGGGTGTTAGGACACCAGCCGCGTAAAGACGAAAGGGATAAGGTTTTGGGAGGTGAAATGGTGACATGTAATATGGGAGTGTATTAAGTGGAGCTCAGTTATTACTGTGGTCGCTTATCGAGCGCGAAAAGAACGAGTTTTCGTCCCTATCTGTACGGCAATGTATCTCTCTTATTTTATCACTTCTGGTTTAATCGAAGGTAGTGTGAGCGAGATAGATCCCTATTCATAATGGATATCATATTCGAAGTACACGTTTTTATTTCAGCAACTGTAGGAAGAAAGGATTAAATATTCCCCTATCCATGGTGGATTTTAATACTTTTATACGTAAGAAATTCTAAATGATGAAATGAAAATATCCACATAAGTCTTTAACTTGACTTTTTTAGTGCGGCACGTTTAAAACTTCTTCACAACGGAAGGATTATTTTGTGATCCTTGAAAAAAAATCACGCTGGTGAAAATATGATTCATTTTCAAAAATAGCTGAGGAAACGATACAAAATACACGCTGTCAATTATTTGGCGAAATCTACTAGTAAAAAATTCCCCATTTTTTCAATAAGACTTTCTGGAGTGTTTATATGAACCATTTCCTATGTAAAAAAAGAGATTCTTCGTCTAAAATCGCGGGAAATTAGTTCGGTGAGGCGATGATATTTCGGTATCTTCGGAAGGGTTGGATATTTTTCTTTAAAATGAGACCAAATTCGTTCATTTTGCGGGTATTATGATATTTCTCTCAAACCACCTTCATTGGAAATCCAAATAAGCATGAATTTCATTAAGAAGCAATTACACCAGGTCACCGCAGATAAAAATCGAGCATTTAAATTTACTCGTTCACATCCTTATTCGAATAAGTTCCAGTCCCATCGTGTATTTTAATTTTCTTTCTTTGCTCTTGATTCCGAAGAGGAGATATCTCAAGAGGCCGGCGAGCCAGGCCGATTCGGTTGGTGCTGGTCCGCTGGTCCCCCGGGCGACCGCCGCAGCCGCCCGAGGTGTGCGTCAGCGGTGCCCGAATCAGTGGGCAGAGAGCTGTCGGTGGTCCGTGAAAAAAGACGATTTCACCCTTCCTCGCGACATTCGCGTATGGCTTTCCATCCCCTGCTCTGGCGTCCGAAAGAAAATTCCTTGTCTTGTCCACCGGGGAGATCGCGAAAAAATGACTCCTAAAGTGACTTCTCAAGGCATTACCTATCTCCAGCAGGGCTGCAAGCAGTCCTACCAGTTGGTTTTAATGGAAAAATGACTTATTTTTGCCCAAATAATTACCAAATAATGACCTAAAAATGACCAAAAGTGACCAAAAATTGACCAAATACAACCAAAATCTTACTGAAACCGGACAAACATACTTGAGTATATGTTTCCTAGAGTCCTGCATTCTCCGCCAACTCGCAAACTGGCCGACTAAACAATGAAAATCTGTAAAATGAGCGATTCGAACACATATCTTGTACTCGCGCGTCTTCAATTCGCGCCTTGCAAGGGATTTTTAGGGTCCAGTCGGCCGCCAGTTGGGGAGTTGGCAGAGAATGCAGGGCTCTGATGTTTCCTGGTACATATCGTGCCTTTGAAGAGGGAAAGTAATTGAACGACGTATTAATAAATGTGTCAAATAAAACTTTGTTCACATGAAAGTAATGCAAAATAAAAAAAACCCTTACTTTCCAAAAAAATAACTCGCACGTACTTCCTAATTAGAAACGTACGGTAACAAAATAGTAAAATAAAATATTGACTTCGTTGAGTGATAAATATAATGTGATTACATCAGATATACATTACACTTGCCCTGTTTCATTCGTAGCACTGATGTGAGGTTTGTCACGTTTTGGACCCTTCCTATTAGGTATAATAATGACTTTTAGTGACTTTTTAGCATAATAATGACTTTTAATGACCAAGATCAGAAATAATGACCAATAATGGTAATAATGACCGACTTGCAGCCCTGATCTCCAGGCACCCTTGAATTTCGCTATTAGTTTTTTTGCAATTGCAAAAAATGCTGAAGATGGTAACAGAGGGAGGGGAAAACACTTGGGAAGCGCGGGAGAGGAAGGAAGAGGATACGAATCCTTGATGGAATAAGATGAGGGAGACGATAAGAAGATTTTTTATGAGGTATTCAATCGAGGTGAATCACCTACGGGAGGAAAATGGAACGATATGTCATAAATTATGATGGTACGATGATGCAATAGGTAGGAAGAGGGAAGGGATTCTGGATGAAATAAAAAGCGGGATAAGATATGAGGAACTCAGGAGGGATCTAATGTCGTGGCATCCACGCTAGTGAAAACGGATTAGGATAAGTACTGTCCCCAAAATCTCAATCAGAAAGTAGAATAATTAAATGGACCTCTTAAAATATGAAGACAAGTAAATTCAACAGATTCAGGCGAGATATCGTGGAAGTTTTTCATAATGTAAGAGAAACAATTGCACTTTTCCACAAAATTGTTTTAATGCGTAAAACGCGTTTCGGCTCACAGAGCCATCATCAGGTACAAGACTCTTGTACCTGACTCTGCTACAAGACTCTGGTACAAGAATCTTGTACCTGATGATGGCTCTGTGAGCCGAAACGCGTTGTACATATTAAAACAATTTTGTGGAAAAGTGCAATTGTTTCTCTTAAAATATGAAGAGAAGTGTCTTAAGTTTTGAGCCAACAAACAGCCCTATTACTTTACGGTACACAAGAGCTATAATCGGGCCCCGTAAAATTTTCCGGAGATTATAACACGAGAGGCGAAGGGCAGGCACCAAGCATTGAGTATCCCCTTCACCCGTCGAAAGCTAACCTACATAATCGACTTTCCACGGCATCAATTCCACTGGAAGGGAATCAGTCGAATTGGCAGTTTCACGGAAGCCTACTTTTCCAGATGAGATGACCAACCTCGGCGTTCTTACACACCCGAGCTGTGGGCACGCCACTGGTTGTCATTGGAGACCGCTCTATGGATGATCATTCCAATTGGAAAGTATTAAAATGATATTTAATGTGGTTCGACAGTGAAAATTCATAAATTTCAATTTATTCTTATGCTAGGTACTTGAGGTATTTGGATCGAAATATATTTCACAGAGAAATCAATGAATTTGGTCTCATTTTAAAGAAAAATATCTCACCCATCCAAAGATACTAAACTATCAGCTCCTAAACGGAATACTTTTCGAAATATTTGACACAAAAACACCAGCCCTTCAACATGAAAAATGGTACATGCGTGCACTCCAGGAAGACCTTATTTAAAAAAAAAATGAGGAATTACCAGCACCTAGATCTCGTAAAAAAATTTACGGCGAGTAAATCAGCATTTTTTCTCATCTAATTTTTAAAATACATAATATTTTTACCGGTGAAATTTTTCAGGATCACAAAAACTTTCCGCTGTGAAGGAATTTTTGAACGGACCGCGTGAAAAAATGAGTCAAGTTAAAGACTCATATAAATACCCTCTTTTAATTACTAAGAATTTTACTCATATAAAAGTCTATTGTTGCACTATAAATAAGGCAATATTGAACTTAATTTAATGCTATTAAAAATAGGAATGGAAGGATGAGTACAGTGATCACACAATTATGTGAAATTCACTGTGGAAAAATCATTCGCCTGGTTTGGGAGTCGAACCCAGTTCCCACGATTCAGCGCCGAGTGCTCTTGTCGAGGGAATCGAGGGATCTGGGTTCGATTCCCAGTACAGGCGAATGATATTTCCACTGTGAATTGCACACAATCGTGTGATCACTTGCGGGTGACTCCGTTGAAGTAACTGCGCGGCTAGTTTCGTGGTTCTTTGAAAATGAGTACAGCGCCAAAGAACCTACCAACCATCTGGTACCAACCAACTAACAAAAAACACAAAAAAAAATTTTCTCGATATCTCCAGATGTCAGTTTAAAAACGGAATATGAAAGTGAAAACAGTATGGTATGACCGTCCGGAAACAGCGTGGGTCATTGGAATGTTCTACTTTGATGAAGGTGCAGGAAATTCTGCGACAACTATCAATCATGTGCTAATGCCCATATAGGCAGCAGAAATTAAAGTAAGGAAAAAACTATTCTCTTTCAACTGGAATTACAACTCGGAGATACACATTTATTGCTCTCGTTCTAACAAATGACACAATTTTGGTGCGAAGGAACAAATGAAATAAAGTATACATTTTCTTCATAAATTCGACATCCTGTATACGAACTTGATCGTCAACATCTTGGAAAATGCGTTATTTTTTTAGATGAAAGAAGATGCATTCTAAAATAACAATAGTTAAAAATATTTCCATCCCGCTAACAATGTTGGCCCTCATTGTTATCGATATTAATTGCAAGAAATGCATATTTTATTGTGAGTGTAATTCGCTTGGAGGTGTGAGTGAGAATATATAAATTTCAAAATACACTGTAACAACTTTAACTGTAAAACACTTAGAGAATATCGAGAAAAATAAATCTGATAACAATTTTGCTCAAGTTCGATTTTTGGTACCGGAATGTAAACTCCCAGCGCTTTAAAAAGATATTCAATTATTATTTTAAAGAAACTGTCAAAAGATATTCTATACTGCCTTAGAAATGACGCAATCTACAGACGATCGAACATAAGAATGGTTGCCATTACACCGTCCAAAGTACGATGATATGTTTACTTTCATTAGGCCCTTCCTTTGCGTCTAATTCTTAAACATATCCACAGTAACAGGGATTTCAGAGAAACGGTGATGGTGCATAGTTAATTGATTCAGTCTTTCATAACAATCGAGGAACTCCATTTAAGAGCCTTGTGTCCAATCCGGAGAAGTTATGCCGTACGCATCCTCTTCATCATGCAATCGGGTTACACGGATTCTTGAGTCGAAAGATGCGAGAGCTCGAAATATTCAACAGAGCATGGAGCGATGGCTCCGATTCGGGTTATGCTGGCGTGGGTGGAATGGATCCTTATCGCTTGGTAATTACGACAACCCCTCGGCAAGGCCTTGGCTTATTACTCTGACTAGCATTTGGGTCACGTAATAGGCACGAACCGGATCGATCTGGGGTTTGCTCAAGAGGGCAAAGCCATCGAAACGACTGCATCTCGTGTGGAATTAGGAATATAAAAGATTCACAGGCCAGCCAATGTTCTGTACCATTCCTTGTTACCTCTAGCAATTATTCAGTAGAGTATTTTACCGGTAAAGGTAGGATTTTGTTGAATGTCAGATATTTCCTCCCGGTTTTCTACACTTTCAGAGGCCTATCTCTCTCCTGTATATCCCTTTTCTATCTACCCTTCTTCATCCCGTCCACGAGACCTATTCTCTTTCTTCTCCTTCCCCGCCTGCCCAACATCCTTCCCTCTATCACACTCATGAGCACCATTACCCTTAATACATCCTCCAGCCACCTACTCTGCTGATCTCGAATTTCATGAAGATGTTCCCTTCCTTCGCCCACCATCTCAAGCACTTCTTCGTGAGTATTCCTCTCCGTCCACCTAGCCTTCTACATCCTTCTCCACACCACATCTCAAATGCCTGCAGCCTATTCTCGTCCTCCTTTCTGAGGGTCCATGTTTCCGCCCCACACAACGCTAAGCTCTACATCAAGCTCTTCACCAGCCTCTTCTTATATACATTATCATTACGCCTCTTTATCCTTCAAATTCATGGTATTAACTAAACAATCAATTGGCCTTGATGAAATCGTTACCCACTCTGTTTTCCACATATTTTTCAGAATTGTCGAAATCTTGATCAATAATGTCACAAAAAAAAGCTCGTCTCCCCAACAAAATTTCACGCGTATTTTAAACACATTATGCTCTCAGTTCATTGGATAAACATATCTGAACTTTTACACGCTAAATGAGGTGTAAACCAGAGATAAACCAATGATTAAAGAAATCGAAGAAGTACTTTTGGCGAGGTATTCAACACTTAACGGTATTCGAAACTTTTAACTTAGAGAAATTACGTATCAACTGTAAATAACGCAGAAGGTGAACACATCTTGTATTTATGGATTATTTTTTTATTTTTCCGTCATGGCACCTCGTTTGGCGTGCGTCAGCCGGACTGAAAAAAGCCCGGTCAACTCTACTTTCGTTAAATGATTCTGGAAGCCAAAAAACGCGTTTAAAAGCCGATATCCTTCAGGAGGCAGTTCTGCCAAGTGCTATTTCATTTCGTTTGTACACGTTATACTCAAGTTAAGAAAACCTGCGATTACAGATGCTTAGAATTGAATTGACGTAACATAACATTAAACAAAAAATTGTTTGGAAAGCTCTAGGCAATGAGTATTGAGAACTGAGAACATTTGATGGACCAAAGGTGAGGTTCCTTCGCGATATCATTATTGATTAAGGAAAAAAAAGGTAGCCCGCAAAAATAGAACGAGCCACGCAGAGCCATCGGATTCAAAAACCTTTTCCGTGCTCGGTCTTGGAAGAGGGGAGAAAGAGAGAGTTTTTGGCGGGAGGGAGAAGGGGAGGGCCGGGTGAAAGCCGAAGGTCAGAGCCGTGGATCACCGCAAACACTGCCACGGGCCACGATCCTTCTTCCTCTGCCCTTCCCTCAGTCCTAAAACTTCTCCTGCCTCTTTCTCTCCCCTCCGTATTAAAGCCGTCTTTACTGTAAGTGCTCGCAGAGTTTCTGTGCACTGGAGAGTTCCTCCAAGCCTAGCTGCCCATGGTAGATGAGCAGCGATTGGCTGCCGGCGTCCAATCCCATAAACCGGTTCTTAGCTCAGTGCGCGCCGCGTACGAATACTGTAAGTGGCGACCCATAAGAATCGGCGAAAACGAACGCTATGCCTCGCCGACGCGAGGGCCTTTAGAATATAAATACTCTGGACGAGAAACTACTGTAGCTATCGAGTCAAAACTTGCAGTGATGGCAATAGTCAACGCAGTGAGGTAAGAAAGTAATCCCCATCGGTGCAGGTCACCGTGGTTACACGATAATAATAATAAACAAAACTTAAATCCTCTTCACCAACATTTTGAAAAATACAAATACGAAAATTGCGACTAATTATCATAACAACCAATATTTTAACCGCAGGGAAAGATACCAGACTTTATCGAACCATATTCAATTCAGTTAAAAAAGCCAGGCACCCACTGCAGGATAATTTAAAGTGAGCTAATTGTAAGACTAGACTCTTTTCGGTCGCCAGTTACGGTATTTGTACGCGGCGCGCACTGAGCTAAGAACCGGTTCACGGGATTGGACGCCGGCAGCCAATCGCTGCTCATCTACCATGGGCAGCTAGGCTTGGAGAAATTCTCCAGTGCACAGAAACTCTGCGAGCACTATTATGGCACTCACTCCTATACCGTTTGTAAGCAGTCCTTCGATAAAGTAGCACAGAATTAAATGGCAGCATTGGGCGATACATCTACCCCGATATATATATATATATATATATATATATATATATATATATACTACAGATCTTTTCATTTGAGTATTCTACCAGTTGATTCCATAAGAAAACAAAAGTAATGAGATTCTCCAGGATAAAGAAATCGAGGCTATTAATTAAAGTTGGAGAACGCAAACTCGAGCAAATAGAGTAGTTTAATTGCTTAGGCAGTTCGCTATAAAAAAAAACGCCTAACACTCACTCTTCATGGTGGTAAGTCAAATGAAAATTGTTATAAAATTATGGCCGACGTGGTGGTCACACGATAGTGGCATCACGCCCTCTCCACCTCAACCATTGTCCCATTCTTCCCGTGTCCACCCCTCTCCTCATCACTCTTCCTCTAGGAGTGCGCAGACGTGTCCTGAATGGGTAGTGTCTAAACCCGGGACGAAGAGGGGCGTCGGGTAGGAAGAACTACGGAGACGAAAGAATAGGTTTTACGGGGGCGGAGAGGGGAGGGGGACGGGCGGGGGCGTGACTCTCGGTTGGGGGCGTGGAGGCGAGGAGCGTCGGAGCCAGAAGGTGAAAGAATGAGAACGTGAAATATAGCTGGAGTGGCGGGAGGAGAGAAGAGAAATATGCTTGTCTGCTCTCGCACAGAGCGGGAACACAAGACTCGGGAAGAAGCGTCGCTGGGGCCCGCTTCACATGATACTCGATTCCAGCACAAGCTTGAGGATACACTCTACAGATACAGGCTTCACTTCGAGGAAGCTAATAGTATCCATACTCAACCCTCTATGGACAGAATTATGAAACATCAGCGTGAAAAAAATACAGGCAATATATTAGTTTTTTAAAATGCTATTTCAGCTTTTCTTCTAAAAAAACAATTGCTTTAATAATGAAGTTTATTTTGTTTTTTTGTAAATATTTTATTTTTTTTACTTTTATTGTATATATTCAATTTAAACTAATACTTTACATAAAAATACTAACACAAGGTTCAGCTTTACCTTCATAACGTAGGTACCTTTTCTAAACTTTCTCAATTTTTTCTTCATACAACCGATCAAACTATTTATTTCAGGGCTCCACCAGGCACGCCATCGTCAGTGAATGTCACATTGAATGCGTCACACATTCACCTATTCAACTTGTTTTACAAACTGCCGAAAGAGACGCAACTTTCCACACGCTTAATCTGAAGCGTTACGATTCTGTTTAGCACAGCAGCTAAATGGAAAAGTCTCTCAGAAAGCAGATATTTCAATGATTTTGAAACGTAACAAATTTGACTCGCTCGTGCATAGAGGGCATGATAGCATAAGAATACAATACTGAACTTTTCCACAGAATTATATTTTGGATTGCACGAGTTGGAAAAATTGTTCACACCGCGAATCTAACGTAATGGCATGGCTGAAGCCTTTCTGGTAGACATGCATATGACCACAGAGTGCCTGAATAAATTGAAATAGTGAATAAAAGTTCATTAACCTAGATTTAAGAGAATCTTCTTTCACAATCCAGGTAAGTATGTAAAATCCTCAGTTTTTCAGGGAGGACCTTCATTTCAAACCCCAGCACGCAAGTGTTTAGGATGGCATTCGATTTGGTTGCTTACTCGGAGAAATTTACCGCAGGCGAATTCCCGTGCCAGCTTTGGAGACAGACATATCGCTGTGTGTACAGGGCTTTAGTCTTCTGGCCCTCGAAATACGTCACAAAACCTCATCGTACGTGAAACTCGCAGGATAAGGGAAAGACGATGAAGGAACCAATCTTCCTCACCCATGCCTTCCTCCCCCACCCCATCATTCCTCCCTCACCCCCACTCCCTCTGGTAGGCGTTTTTATATTCGGGGGAGCCTTTTCCTTTTCCGTGGAAAAAAGGGGTGGTGTTCACCCGTCTCCAAGGGAGACTATTCCAAGGCCACCGTGGGATTCAGTAAGATTTAGGCGCGTCAACCTTAACATTTTACTGCGAAGAGATTTCTTCCCAGAAGCAAAAGATGAAAATATATAAAAAAACAAACAACTATTCCAACACATAAAAGTCTCTTTGGTGAATAAAATTTATTGCCAATCGACTCAGTGTTTAACGTACGTTCTTAAAGCCTGCAGAAGATATACCCATCCACCAGTAAAAACCATTTTAACGTGAATGTATGAAATAACGTTCGCCGATCGTTTCTTCGATAGACTATTAAGGGCTCGATAAATTTAATTTTGATTTTCCTGTCCATTAGGCAATTATAACTATTGACTTAAATGTGAATAGATTGCGACAACTTTTTTACATGTTTTACACACAATTTTTCTGTAGTAATGGTCAAGGTAATTAATGAATTAAGCTTCTTCTTATCGTAAACGTTTGGCAGATCTATTTCTGCATCCTCAGGGCTATATTGTTCCACATATTTTATAAAATTTCAATGGAACTTTTAAGTGACACAATTTTTTTTTTAGATTTTTAAGAAATTTGAAACACTGTTTCCACTTTGAGATTGACAGCACGCTGGGTATACTGCGAACATAGCAATAACAATTGTCATGGTTGCCATACTTAAATATCAGCAAAATTAATACACAAATATAGTCCAAGGAATTTTTAATGGCACCCTAAGTCTTAAAACATTATGCATCGCAGGTGACTCCGTAAAGTTTGATCCGTGACTAGTCCTACTAAATTAGTACCTACTAAAAACATTCTCTTAAAATATCTAATGATAAAAATCTGGAAAATGAAGCATCCAAGACATGAACATACATTTTGCACGAATTTTATCCGAATATACATAACATACGATACTATCCTAACGACATATTTTATTCCCTCTCAATTTGTAGTCTCTACCATCAAAGGCTTAAATTCGACTTATAAAACATTTGCAGAAACCCCTAATTCTTACATTAAAGGTTCTGAGCTTAATTTACTCATCAATATCAGATTTCCTTCGTGCCCTATCGGAGCTAACTCATTACTCCACATTATAACTCCGAGATTATCACTAATTAAACGTTCTTTCTTCTTCCGTCTCTTCTCCCTATTATAGTCACTTCCTACTGACATCGATCCCTATTCTCTATCGCCAAAAAAATAAGCAAACTTGGTGAAAACAAATCTTTCCGTAAAAATTAACAACGAACGTAGACGGTAGTGAACTTAAACGGCATTTCCAGTTCATCAAAGTTGTTTTATTTGTCTTTTTTATGTTTGTCAATTTTTAAAAGGATTTATAAGAGTTTCACCTATTTGTCCGGGTCAAATCTTGCAAATTAAATTAAACCCACATTCTGACGACTAAGAGCTCTGAAATTTTGTCCATAGACCTACCCTCCCCATGACAATGCAGTAATCTATTTACATAAAGACAATAACAAATCAAACTCACGCTAAGTAAAAGATTTTCTTGTGAATGAGCTGTTCATCTGCGTCATATCTTGAAGCCAAAATCTAACCAACTCACAGATCACTTAAGCTGTGTCCCAATTCGCCATTTAGGCAGCTAAATCGGCAGATTTAGGGAGGACGCCATCTTGGAGTGTGTCGCAATTCGTTAAGCATCATGGGGGAGCGGATTTAGGTGCCTTTCTCGGGGGTGAAATTTAGGGTAGATGGAGTTTATCCTTAATCCGCCTCCATATTGAATTTCCCATCATGCAAAGCGCTGCAGGCGTCGTACAAAGAAACTCGTACCCAAGAAAGTAGTTGAAAAGTGGCAAACATGGCCGGAAAGTATTTTGTCTGTAATTGAAAGAATTCTCTAATATTTCGCAACCCAACACCCGACTACAAAAGAAAAATTATACTAAGTACACTTAAAAAAAACGAATTTAAATCCCAGTATACCTACACAAACTTAAATGCCACGAAAACTAAAAACTAACGAATCTCCAAATAATGAAATGGATGAAAAAATGTTATTTCACTTTCCAAATCTCACAACGCATATGAAGGTAGCCACAGGCACCAAAAATGTCTTAATTTCAGGTTTCATTTTTTTCATTCAGTCCTTTATTAATTACTCATATTTTTTTCATTCGTTTCCAGCTCGGTAGACGGCAACACTAGCGAAGGATGTCCAAAATCAAGCTCCCTTAGCGAAAGGCCTCTAAATATTTAGGTAGCTAACCGCATCCTCCCTAATGCCTAACGAATTGGGACACGGCTTTAGAGCTCGGAAATTTCGTCCATAGATCGACTTCCGGTGACAATACAGTAACCCATTGATACCGACGCTAGTTAATCAATTGTGAGGCTGTATCCCAGAGGTGATCCGTTAATTACGGCGACCATATTCCTCAAGAAGGAGTCGTTCTCCTCGAGCATTGCTCTCGATAACGGACTGATCCGTTCCAAGATCCGCTCAAACAAAGTCGTAGCGTTACTAGCACGCCCGAAAACAAACAAACAATTTTTAAGCATAAGGGTTGAACACATTACAACAACCACAGACGTAATTTGTTAAGTTTTGATATTATTTGGAGTAACGATGCCGATTAAACGATGAATCCTTTTTCCTTAAAAAGACCGTCATTACTATGTATAATTCTTTATTACAAGAACGCTTTACATTGTCAGTGCTGCTGTACATGGACTATTTTATTTCAAATAGAATTAAAATAACAATAAATTAAAATATAGACGTTTTTTTTGTTCACCGCAGAATGGTCCCGACCCGAGAATTCCACGACACTGGAGGGGAAAAAAATCCCAAATCCACGAGGGAGGAACAGCCACGCGGGGACAGGAAGAGAGACGGGATTCCGAACGGTGGAATACGGAGGTGGTGGGGGAGGCTTAAAACGACATCCACCTCCCCATTTCCCATGAGTATCTCTCCTTACGGCACCCTCTTTTCGTCCTCCTCCCACGGTTCATTTGAATCGCAAATATCTCCTGACGCTCGACCAACGCTATTCTCACTGGAACCGAAAAACTCCTCCTCTTCCCCCCTCCCGCCACCCACATTTCTCTCTCTAGTTGAAGAGGGTCGGAGAATGGCCACATGACACATGACGACACGGGAGAAGTAGGAAAAGGAGCAAAGCACCTTCCAGAAGAATTCTCCGGGCGATTGTCGAGGGAGAGACTCGGCTGAAGTAGAACGGGAGCAAACTTAGAGAAATACGCAAGAACTTTCACAATACTGAAGAGCATAATGTAAAGCTCCAACGCCTATTGAATACATGCGTAAGGTTTATTTTCAACAAATAAATATGATCATATTTTCCCTTATGCTACCCGTCTTGCATGGTTGAAGGCAAAAACCAAGAGAAAATACTTGCTTGGTACATTCCTGTATTGTCTTTTCAAAAATGAACAACCCAGTTATCTGAAGCAATTTTTTTCTGTTAGAAATAATAAGTCAAACATATCGACTAGAATGGCTCCTGATTTTCTTATCACCCCCCAACATAGAACGACCACTTATCATAAATCATTTTCTGTTGTCGGAGCACGATTATGGAACAGTGTTCCAAAGGATGTAAAGGATTCTGTCTCTCTGCCAGTATTTAAGCAGAGATTTTTTCGTTATATACAAGCCCTCGAAAGAGTGTAACTTCAGTTGTTGTTATTTTTTTCTTTTCTGTTCTCTTATAATTTTTATTACAAAATGTATCCGCCCATCCCTGTAAATTTTTGTGATTTTTGTGAAGTATGAGCTCTATGTATTGTATAAACCCTGCATGTTCTTGATGGACAATCTTAAAGTCCAAGAACGATAAATCATATTATTATTATTATCTTGTTACTTCTGTAATTTTCCCCTCCGAGTCCCCGACTAACATCGGGTTTCGTTGCCGTCATAATGGCCGAGAACTCGAGAGGGGCGGTGCAGAGTTCGTAGCCGCTTCCGATTAACCCATCGGATCAGTGGCTACGCTGCGTTCGGGTCGTGCGCACGAAGCAGACGGAGCGACCCCAAGAGGACGGCCTTCTGCATGCGGGCTGCAAGTGATTCCGCCTGTGCCACGCAAGCAGGAATACACTTGATGCTCTGTATCAGCGAGCCCTTGATTCCACCGAGCACACCTATGACTAGGACTACTAGTTTTACAGAGTGTCCCGGGTACATCTGCCGAAGTTCGAACAGCAGGTCTTGATATTTCGTCCGTTTTTCCGCCTCTTTCGAGTCCAAGTTCGTATCGGCCGGAGCCGAAAACTCAATTACAAACATGTAACGCGATAGGCGGTCGAGGAGAACGATGACAGGCTTGTTCGCCTCCAACTGCCTGGTGGTGGGGAATGAGTAATTCCAACAGATTTTTATTTTTTCGTTCTCCCCGACGGACTCAATATCTCCAGGGGCATAGGGTAACACATGTACTTCGTCGATGCCGTAATGATGTCGGAGGTGGAAATACAACACCCGCAAGGCTGCGTTGTGCCGAGCTAAATACGCTGACTGCGCGTAATAACTGCAGCCGGAGAGAAGGTGACTCAAGGTCTCCGGCTTGGCTCGGCACGCTCTGCATCTCGTGTCCGCCACCTCTGCCTCGGCGGTACATTAGAGTGTTGATGACACCATCCTGGCTCGCGAGAGCGAAACCCTCTGTTTCGGACCTGAGACCCGCGGAACGAAGGAAGGCAAACGTCAGCTCCTTCGATAGCCCATGTTTCGGTAGAAACATCCATGTCTTATGGCTTATCGGTATGTGTCTTGAGCAAGGTCTTCTGCTCAGCCTTTTTGACCTCTATTATTATTATTATTAATATGTAACACACATTGAGATCGAGTGGAGAGAGGATTACGCCATCTAACTGTGGCCCGATGACCGAAACAACAATCACATTGGTTATCTCTACTTTTTTTCTTTATCGCCTTGGGATAGCAAGACGGAATGAACGAATTAGCGGATACATAGCACAAGTATACGATTCAGGAGATACTTGTCCAAAGATTTCAAACATATGGTTGATATCCTCGCTTCACACCTGTGAACTCGTCCAAACTATTTTTACCATAACACAAAATTATTTTGAACCATTCCCGATCAATATAGTATTAACATATGAATCGTTTCTCATCTGTGGTGGCGTATGGAATTATCTTAGAACCTCGAGGACCCATTAACAGAGGCTCTCTAAGAAGACTAAGAAGCTGACTTAACACAGGGGATTTTAACGATAACACAAAATCAGCATAATATCTCAACAACTACAATTCGAAGTGCAAAATAGCTGTGATCCATTAGTCCCAGAGAAGTGCTGAGAGCATTGCAAACACTTAAATGTAGCGAAAGCCAGATGGCTCTCAACGGCAAGGTAATCGATTTAACGAAACGGTCGTCCACTAAATTGCTGCAACGCAGGGAGAACCCGAATAATTCTAACCTAACAATTGCATGGTTAAAATGGTTTCACAGATCCGCCTTCATTCACTGCAAGTGACAGTCGTAAGCATCGATCCTTGAGACTTCCAGGGGCCAATTTCGGGTGCACTTATTCTTTCAGTCTGCCCCGTGCTCGTGAGTTTCTGAGAGTTTGAACCGCGGAGAGAAGTGCGCGAGATAAGCGAAAAAAAACAAATTAAACTCCATTTCGAAAAAAATTGGTCCAATTCGAGGTGGAAAATGACTGTGATCCAGGGATATGAGGGGAGAAATACGTGCGGGGGAGATGAGTTCCCGCACACGACTACAGAGGTCTCTGTAATGAGTCGCGCCGACACAAAAGGTCTACAGAAAAGGGATTTAAAATGGGGTTGGACTGGCTGTTGAAAACATTATGGTCGCAGATTGGATGGAAAAGGATGGCAGCTGTTTCGTCCCCCGCTTCGGATGCAACGAAGATGAGTTTCATCAGGCCAGGACTTCGTTATCTAAGATATGACTATGCCGCAGCCGGACTAACATGTGAAATTGAGGGAAACAGAAAGGGAAGCTTCATTCTAAGAAAAAGATGAAGTAATGGTGAGATTCTGCGTGGGTATGTAGAAACTCATCGTGGCAAACCCCGAATTTTGAACAACCTAGAATTGTCTACGTACTACACATCCCATTTTCACGTAAACTTTTGGTAAAAATAAAAAAACTCCCAGAAAATCGAATAAAAAGAAGTACAGGCATCTCCCGCACAAAACGGCGCATCGGTAGGCTCCTAAGGCTAGACATAATGCTATATATTAATTTAGTTCTCAATCGGTAACTCATGTCGCGAGAGAAAAAGTCAAATAAACAAGAGGGCGGAATTAAGAGCTCGTTAAGATTCTCAGGCTAGAAATACGGGTTAACTACAGATGTATTTGTGGAATTAATTGCTTCATTTGAGCTATAAATTAATTAATTATTTAATCGGTAAGGCAAGACGCAAGGGAAAGCAGGTTTTTTAATCACGTGCAGGAAAGGGCGGGCGTTTGTTTAGACCCTGACAATCACGGCGTAACCTGCTGAAGTCGACACGTTTGGAGTGAGATAGCACGTTGAGCTAAAAAAAAAAACAACATATTTTCCACGAAACTGATTAGTAAAAAGAAAACAAAGCGGAGTTTGCTTCTCACTTGTTGTCTACGAAACCCAGGAGGGAAAGGGAAATTGACACCGGGACTCACAGTTGGCAACGCTCCTTCCCTCACCAATTTCCATGAGAATAACGTAATCTTAAATGTGGCCAGTTAATGTTATCATAAAAATACTGGGAGACCTTCCTACGCGGCCACCTTCCTAAAGCGGGCAACTCTCTAAGCGGCCGATATTTTTTTCAGGAACGGAAAGAATTTCCCATACATGTAAGCAATGTACAATTTCCCATCCCTTCAGCGGTAATGCCCATAAGGTAGTTTGAGCGAAATATCGTTTCACCTGGAGATCAATGAATTTTTGGTCTCCTTTTAAAGGAAAATACCTTACTCTTCCAAATATTTCAAAACATCAACCCCTTACCGAATTACTAATCCGAGATTTTTCACGAAACATACCAGCCCTTTTACATGGAAAATGGTACTTGCATGCAGTCGAGAGACAATGTAAAAAATGAGGCATTTCCAACTCCTAGATATCGTAAAAAAATTGTCAATGTGTAGGTTGTGTGTTTCATCAACTATTTTTGAAAAAAATCATGTTATCGACGCAGTATTGTTTTTCGGAATTGCAAAAAAACTTCCCTTATCAAGGAGTTTTAAACGTACCGAGTGAAGAATATGAGTCACGTTAATGGCTTATATTAATATTTTTATTAAACTGCTAAGAATTTCAGCCATTTAAAGCATATTAATGCACCATTAAAGATGCAACATTTGATTCATGATTCCTTCAGACGCTGATATTAAAGCGTACCGATCAAAAAGAAGAGCAGAATTGGTGGGGCATATATTGAGACACGAGAGTCTATTAAAGTGTATGTTCGAGGGAATGGTGGAGGGGGTAGGATACACAGGGAGAGGCCAAGGGAACGATATCTGTCGCAAGTGAGGAAGGATGCCGGGGCAACATCCTACGAAGAAATAAAAAGTGTAGATTTAGAATATGCCGCTAGTATAAGGGATCCGTACGAGGAAGGTATGATAAAAGAATTAGAGCGCGTGCAAAGGAGATCCGCTAGGTTTGTTAAAGGCCGTTATGATAATTGTATTAGTGTTACGAGTTTAATAGAAGAACTAGGATGGGAATTACTATCAGAACGCAGGTTATAATTTAGGTTAAACCTTTTAAGTAAATTCGAAACCGATTTGTTCACAGATGACGTTAGATATATATTGAGAACCCCTGCGTATTATGCTAGGTTTAATCATATTAACAAGATTAGAGAGATACATTGTCGTACCGATAGATTTAAAATGTCATTTTTCCCTCGTACTATAAGAGAGAAGAATAGGCAGCGTAGCAAAGGGATTGGTAGGTGAAATATAGTTAGAGTAGTCTGTAGTGCATGATGCACGTATTAACAACCATTAATCCCTTTCTTATTATGTAGATACTAACCATGTGACCCTATTATCTAGCATGCCTTCATTAAATATCCTAGTTGCATGTCAATAGTGCATGTTTGGTGATCTTCACCCCCTGACACACACCCTCGTGGTGGCTCGCAGGGTATTACGTAGATGTAGATGAACAAGGAAAGCTCAGAAAAGTTGGGAATGGAGGTTTATATTCACCAATACAAACCAATCAAAGGGCTGATAACTTCAAGAAGAAGAATTCGAAAATGATATCTATTATGACTATGGAACTATCTCGCCCAAACTACCTTAAAATAAAAAGTTGACGCAAGTAACACGATAAGCATTTTGAAACTAGCAATGAATTTTTGTAGCCATGGCAACCCCGGTAGCTGTACGCAAACACTCCTCTCCCAAGAGGAGCTAGCTCGCAGTCAAATGGACTCTTCCCCGGAATAAGGTCACCTAATGTGCAATTGCCACCATGTTCCGCCTCCACTAAAAAAACGCACCGTGCCTCATTTCAAGTCTAGGTGGTACACAAAAGAAAATGAGAGGAAACAGACTGCATACCGAGCCGAGGAACGAAATAATTGGGAGGCGAATGAGAGGTCTTGGGGAGGGGGGGAGTAGGATGGGCGGAGTTTTTTTTCAGAAAGAATGGGCGGGTGTGGAGGGAAATGGCAGGGGTTGGGACTCGGCTCGTCCAAATCCTCATTCCCGCTGTTATTTCGCTCTCCGTGTCAGATTGCAAATGAAGAAAGGAAAAGCGAAAGAATGCTTCGGAGTGAGTGTTGCCGGGCTTGGTGCAGGGATCTTCACGAGATTACCCCGGCGACCAAAAGAAGGAATCAATGGCCTTGGCATCAATTTCGCAATATGAAGCGAAGGGACCGAATGGGCATTTTCTTAAAAAGTATTCTACCCGGTAAGATTTTTTTTTAAATTTCGATGAATATTTAGAAATTTCGTCTGCGTCAAAGCAATGTTATGACTTGGGTTAACGGCGCGAAATTCGAAATTTAGACGAAAAGCGTAATTATATATCGACCGCTCCTAGCCGCAAAGTAGTATCTCAAAAAATCATTCCATTCAGGCTTATTTGGAATTCCTAGTCCACAAAATCGTATGTGTAAAATCTGAGCCATATAATCGTATCTGAAATTTCGTCCATAAAACCGTATGTCAGAATACCAGTCCACAAAGCCGTATCTCGAAAAATCAGTCCAGATAGCAGTATCTCGGCCAATAATCTAATTTTAGTTTTGGGAACTGGATTTTCATTCATTTATTAAATTATAAAAAATTTTTATTAATTATATTATATATTTTATTATATTATAATTTTTATTAATTATATTATATATATTATTAATTATATTATATATTTTATTATATTATAATTTTTATTAATTATATTATATATATTATTAATTATAGTATATATTTTATTATATTATAATTTAAAAAAAATGGATGAAGATCGAGTTCCCAAAACGAAAATTAAATTATTGGCCGAGATACTGCTTTCTGGACTGATTTTTCGAGATACGGCTTTGTGGACTGGTATTCTGACATACGATTTTATGGACGAAATTTCAGATACGATTATATGGCTCGGATTTTACACATACGATTTTGTGGACTAGGAATTCAAGATAAGCCTGAATGGAATGATTTTTTGAGATACTACTTTGCGGCTAGGAGCGGTCGATATGTGTTTTTCATTCGGCATGATATCTTGATACTGATTATCAACCAATATAATGATTTCAAACGTATGTTCTCGCGCTTAGGGGAAAATCTGTACATATCTCATCGAATTATTTCAAAATGCCAGCATTGGTATATACTCTGTGGTTTCAGGCTTGATGGAGTGGAATCGGAACATAACTAAGTATGAAACAATAGGCAACTTCCACTGTGATAAAATTCATTCCTCATAATTTTAAATATTAAAATTTTAATACATACATTTTATTACAGTGGAAGTTGCCTATTGTTTCATACTTAGCCGGCCTTGGTGGCTGCGAGGTAATGTCCTCACCATCCGATCCAAAAGGTCGCGGGTTCGAATCCCGCCTGGGATTTGCACCTCCATGGGCTAATTTGTGTGTGCTCGTCTAAATATATACAAAATAGGTAGTAATTGGCTTCGGCTGTAACCTGTAGATATATTATTGTTAAATATATGATAGGTGCCATTAGGCTACGTCTTAGAAAGAAGATTTTTTTCAGAATTCTACGGGTTAAGGTAGGTTCTGTTGAACGTCAGAGAATCTCCTCCAGGTTTTCTGCACTTTTAGGGGCCTTATTACCTGTAGTATGTCCTTGTTCGTCTCAGCATACGATCTACCCTTCTTCATCCCGTCCATAAAACCTATTATCTTTCTTCCTCTTCCTGCCTGCCCAACTTCCTTCCCTCTAACACACTCTAGAGCAACCCATCGCCCATTATTACATCTAATAAGGAGAGGAATACTAACCAGGAAGGGCTTGAGATGGAGGGCGAGGAAAGGAATATTCTTAATGAAATTCGAGATCGGCAGAGTAGGTGACCGGGGGATGCAATAAAGGGTGATGGGTCGCTGAAGAGTGTGATAGAGGGAAGAATGTCGCGCAAGCGGGGAAGAGGAAGAAAGAGGATAGGTTTCACGGACAGGTTGAAGAAGGGCAGATTGTATGCTGAGGCGAAGAAGGATATACTAGAGCGAGACAGGCCCCTGAAACTGTACAAAGCCGGGAGGAGATTATCTGAAATTCAACTAAACCTACCTTAAACGGTAGACTATTAATGCTAACATAAATGCATTAGAAGTACAGTGCGCAAAATGGCATTGTAGTCACGGACGCGGGGCGCTTTAATCCTGGAACAGCGGGGATATCAATGCATCTCGAGCATCGCATGACCCCTGTTAGGATGACAGTAAAAGGGGCAAGAGGCTCCCGAAGGACAAAGGATGACTCTTCCTCCACCGGCGATTTTCTTTTATTCTTCCCTCTCGTGCCGTCGTGACCGCCTATCAAACCATAAAGCCGACCGGCCGTCCGACCATATATGGCACCAAACGGCGGCTCCCTCTCCGCCGAAGAGGTCCGGACGAAGGCGCACGGGACGGGAGAATAATGCGAGGATGTCGAGGGGTGGATTCTGCACCCCCGCTCCTCTCCGGGTTCGAAGGAGTTAGCCGAGGCCGACGGCAAAGGAGTTGGATAGGCGACGCCGCTTGTGGAGCGGGGATGCCGGGGGGAGAGCATCGCCGCTCCTTCCGACACAACGGACAACGAATAAACGTGACAGAAAGTGGATTGGAACATACAATTGGAACTTCCTTCTTCTTTACGTGGCCATACCATTTCAACCGTCTACTGTCTATTTCTCCGGTAATTTTTTTCCATATTAATCCTAGCCTGTATGTTTTCATTGGCATTCCTTCCTAGCCTTGATATTCCGCAGCTTCTCCTAAAAAAATCAATTTCTACGACCTCCAGTCTCTGTCTTAGTCTTTGGGTCATTTCCCACGTTTATGATCCATACAGAACTATGCTTTGAATAATTGTTTGATACATTCGGTACTTTGTGTTCTTTTGAATATCTTTTGACTAAAATATACTGTTCAGTTTAATGATTGCTAATTTTATTTTTTGTGTGATGGAACAATAGACAGACAGACAGAGGAACGAACGCTATTACATATGTATCTATTAGTAAGGATGAGACAAAATGGATTCATTTCTTGGTACAATGATATCTCCCTCAAACTACCTTGAACCTACCTCAATCGCTTTACTAATTAACCAGCGACATGAGGGAGGGCCCTACAACATACACGTGCTCGAAGAGTGAGAGAGATGATATAGAGGTCAACGAGGAGAGATGCGGGAAAAGTCCTTTCACCTTTCTCAGACGAGTTCCCCGCCGTACTCTGGGATTATGGACAAAAAAAATCAATCCATCCGCCCTCGAGGCCACGGTCAGTCCTCGCGGAACGAACGGTCACGCATGGACAGACGCCCAGATCACACGCCAGAGCCGGGGATCCGTCACAATTCAAGAGTCGATCAGAGCGGACAGCTCGGGAAAGAGAGAGAGAGAGACTGCGGGAAAATAAGGCATGTCCACGACGAATCATAACTTCTGGGGACTCGCTCCCACCGAGATATGGGCGAGAAAAAGAGACATGAGGGGAGGGAAATGGGAAAAAGAATTCCGAAACCAGTCAATCACAGGACTCTCTCTCTCTCTCTCTCTCATTCTCTGTCCCTCGTTCAGACTTGCCTTTTTTCGCCATTCTTCTGCTCTCTGGAGAGAGAGAGAGAGAGAGAGAGAGAGAGATAAAGAGAGCGGGGAAATCGAGAAATTCCTAGAAACATGTCCAGCGCGCCTAATTCAAAGGCGTGGAGGAACTCGGGGAAAGACACCTGGCGATGATGAGAAGCATCCCGTGTCGCAAGCTACCTTCTGAGTGTCACTATCTCAGTGGCGCGGTAAAAATTTTTGTCATCTTTTAAATGAACGGGTACTGAAAGAGGGAGTTATAAATGTAATCTTAATTAAAAGTGCTGAATTGATTTACATACCAGTTAGAATGACTTGTTACTACCAAAAATATGAATAACTAGCAGAGTAAAGTAGTCAGGATATCCTTTCGGAGTAGGGGATCTATACCGAGAAACACTTCTAAAATTAGGGGCGAAAATAAGTGCTTAGACAATCGATGGAGCAATCGTGACAGCAGTGTAACAGCCGCCATTTAAAAAGTGTTTACGCGGTGCAAGTAACTAAAAATAGATGAAAGACCTCAGTTTTATATGTTACATTAAAGTACATCGGAATAATACAACAAAAGAAAAATATAACAAGAGATGGTCAACCAGTGAAAGAAGTGGATAATTTTTCATACATAGGTGCTGCAATAAGTAAAGATGGTAGGATAGAACATGAAATTTCAAGTATACTAAGTAAAGGAAGTAGATTTATCAGAGCATTAAGAATCTAGTATAGGATAGGAAGATACTACCACAGGCAAAAACTATCATGATCAAGACGCACTATCTACCAATAGTTTTATATCATGGAGCTGAAACTTGGACAATGACGGAAAGACAGTGGAGTATGGTAACAGCAGGGGAAACGAAGTTTTTGAGATAAATGCTGGGGAAAACAAAAAGAGACAGAGTGAGAAATACCAACATAAGGGAGCAATTACATATAAAAAGTATTAGAAAAAATTGTAGACAATAGGATTAGATAGTTAGGACATGTTAAAATAATGGAAGAAACAAGAATGCCAAAAGTAATGCAAAGCACAATAGAGGAAGGTAAAAGACCGAGAGGAAGGCCGAGGAGACGTTGGAGTGACGAAGTGAGTAGGGACGTGGAGGCAAGAGGGTACCATTGGGATGAAGTTGTCCGACAAGAGCTAAGGAACGATAGAGAGCAATTGCGAGGCTTAGTGAACTTCGAGACCCACGTTGAGTGGAACAGGATTTGGATAAGTATGTGTATGTACATAGGAAGAGATACCAGGACGTAAGGGAACTAGCATGAGGTAAGAAATGGAGGAAGGCTGCAGTCAACCAATCTTAGGATTGAACGACCAATTATTATTATTAGGTATTCTACCGATAAAAGGTAGGTTTTGTTGAATGTCAGAGAATCCGCTCCCGGTCTTCTACACCTTCCGGGTCCTATCTCCCTCTAATATATCCTTGTTCGCCTCTGCATAAGATCTGCCCTTCTTCATTCGGTCCATGAAACCTATTCTCTTTCTTCCCCTTCCCCGCTTGCCCAACATCCTTCCCTCTATCACACTCTTCAGCAACCCATCACCCTTTATTACCTCCTTCAGCCATCTACACTGCATTTCCCGGATTTCATTCGAAAGATTCCTTTCCTCGCCCAACATCTCAAGCACTTCCTCGTTAGTCTTCCTTTCCGTCCATCTAACCTTCTCCATTCTTCTACACACCCACACCTCAAATGCCTGCAGCCTATTCTCGTCCTCCTTTCTCAGGGTCCACGTTTCTGCCCCATACAACGCTACGCTCCATACCAAACTCCTCACCAGCCTCTTCTTCACATCCTTACCCAGTGTCCCCGTCATCAGCTCTCTTCTATTAATAAACGCCTCCTTAGATAGCGCTATTCTCTTCCGTATGGCTTTACTACTATGCCCATTTTCCTCTAGCGTGCTGCCTAAGCAATTAAACTGCCCTACTTGCTCTAGTTTGTGTCCTCCAACTTTAATCACAAGCTCCGCTTTCTTGAACGACCAATGATGATGAATATTTATTTCAACTTTATATGTATGTGCGATGACGGAAGCAGTCATCAAAATGTTGGCACCCAAATACCAGACCTCGTGTATGATAAAGGGGAGAATGTTGGTTTGCGGGGAAGTGGTAGGAAGAGAACAAGTTTGTTGTTGGGGTTAGGAGAGGTAGAACGTATTCAAAGCAGAAGAATAACATAGAGAAAGGAGAAGGAGAACCTTCAGCATTACATATATCGGGAGAAGACAATATGGAACACTATACAGAAAAGAAGAACCAGATGGATTGAACACACCCTGAAGCACAAAGGGTATGTGAAGAACATAATTGAAGGTAAAATAAGGAAAATTCCCAGAGGAAGTCCCAAATGAAGTCACGAGAATGAGTTTATGGACCAAATACAGAGGAAAGTATAAAGGAAGAGATACAAGGAGGTAAGGGAATTAGCATTAGACATGGAAGGATTGAGGGCTGCAGTCAACCAATCTTAGGATTGCACGACCAATTCTGATGATTGAATGAGTAATGAAGGAAAACAAGAAGTCTTTGCGAGCCATGATCATTTTGATAACCTCTAAAGCGCCTTCCCCGCCCCTTAAACATACCACCTCGTCTCCATCTATCCTTGGCAGCTCCATACCTCCAGTGGTTCCGGGTAGTTGAAGATCTAAACTAGGGTAGAACACTTAGATTTGAGTTCAATGAAGTGCACAATTGCTTCCCACACAATGGCATTCTCGTTCAACCGAAGGAAAATCTGGTTACGCCCCGGAGTACGCAATTTCAATGAAGACGATAAAAAAAAAATGAGAAGCATGTCCACTTTGTCCTTACACGCACAGTTGCACGGAAAAATACGATTGATTGCACGAGAAGAGGAAGATTGGGATTGAAATTCCCTGACGAGGGCAAAAAGATGAGAAGAGTGCATTCATATCTGAGGGAATTTTCGTCGTATATTTCAACTCCGTGCTTATTATTCTGTCAAATCGCCTTTGCGGTCGTTTAGTTTTTCAACATTGGAGGAAAACAACTGGTACCGTAATAAAACACAACAAATGTAGCCAGTAAAAAAAACTCGACCAAATGTTTAATTCCCTCACTAAGATAATACATGTTGGATGCACGCGGTGGACCCAACACATTTTATAACGAATTTTTTTCGAAACGATTTTTCCCCATTTTAAACTTTTTAATCATGCCGGCGCGATCTTTTACTGGGGTCTTTGTCTGAAGAGTGGCTCCAGCGTAGCTTACCTTTTCCTTAGGGTTAAGCGGAAATGAGGGGCCCTCTGTTCATTTTTTATTTGAGGCGACGTTTTTTATCGCCGAATTTTAATCTCTTTCTTTTCTTTTTATACGGCGATTCCGGATCGAAATTCAAAATTTTACATTGAAATTATACTATCTATTACATCTCTTTCGGAACTCCGGAATGTCAACGCCTGGTCGCCCATGACGGGGACATTTTTAAACTTTTTTCATTTGTCAGTTTTAAAGTTTACTTATCTATTTATTGATTTTAATCCGTTCCTCCTTTTAAACCTTTTAGGACGAGCTGGGACGACTGATGGTGCCTCGTATTAAGAAGAAGAATGAGAATGGAAATTTTGAATTAAATGTATAGTATTTTAAGAATTGTTAAAATATAAATTTAAAAAACTTTGTAAAATAACATAAAGAAAAAAAGCCACTGTGGCACACTTGTATAAATTAGATGTGCAATAAATATATTAATCTGTTATTGTTCATCTACATCACCATACTCCCCTGCGAGTCACTGAAATGGGCATGTGGCAGGAGGTGTTAGGGAAACTAGTCGTGTAAAGATGTAAGGTTTTGGGAGGTGAAGTGGTGACGTGTATTATGAGAGTGAATTTAGTGGAACTAAGCTTTTATTTTGGTCACTCATTGTTCCGAGGGAATAAGAAATTTTTGTACTCATCCGTTCGGCAAAGCATCCATCTTCTTTTATCGCTTCCGCAGGACTGAGAGATGTAGTGAGGCGATCATGACGATAATATTCTCTGCGTGGCCCTGAAACACAGGTTCTGAATTTCTCAAGCAAACTAAGCCTAGCGTGTGGCCCCCGAGTCTCTAGGGGCTCCCACCTAAATGCCTCTACGCTGACAAATATTTCATGTTCGCTCGTAGCAGTTTTCAACGAAGCGCGCAGCTTAGTTTTGTATTTTATTTACACAGTGTGGTTAAAAATTGGTTGGCCTACCAGTGTACTTACGTTAAAATGAAAGCAAAAAATTTAGAGATTTTTTTACATTCTAAATTTGAACCTACCTCAAGGAAGACTATGTTTATCCCCTAATATATCGTGTTTAACCAACAACGATTTTGACACACGGCTTTTAGTCACCTGATGATGCCTACGTTGAGCTTAAACACGTCGAGTAAATGAAGTTTTAAGGCGGAAAAATGCAACCTATATCTTTTTCGTATCATGACCGAAGAGATAATATACTAACAACGACCAAGAGGCACTCCTGATGTTTTTAGCGCGTCCTTCATCCTTCCAGCCTTGATTATTTTACGGATGTTCAAAAGTCTTTTCCTTTTGGTTTAGTTTATACAAGTACTTCCCCAACTCCATTACCTCTACTGACAGCTTGTTTGCGTCGAAACCAGAAAATAGATCTGGCGGAAACAAAACAAGGACGAGCTCCGTGCTATCCTTCCTTGATCCTTGAATGAGTCCGATGCAGCGACGAAGGCAATGAACAAAGTCGGGACGAAAACGGAAGAGAACAAAAGGTAGTGCCGACAGCGCACGCCTATAATGGTGTATTTATTTATTTTATTTTATTTATTTATTTAATAAAATTGTTCACATACAGCATGAGCGCCAATTTATAGTGAAACATATAACAAAAAACAAGAAAGAGGACAAAAACACAATAACAGCATAACAATAAGCAACGAGAGCCCAACATGGAAAGGGGAAAATATTTAATTTGTTGACAGGTGGGATATCGCTTGGGTGGTGAAATAGTTACATGGTAAATAAAAAGGATCGATAGTGTGGGGGAGTGAATTTAGAAGGGATGGGAGGCGAAATAAAGGTGAGCGCTTGGTGAGAGAAATGAGAGAGTGTATGGGCAAGGATAGGTGCACACAAAAAAAAAACAACGACCGGGAAGCGTTCGGACGCCTATGCGCGTTTGTTTTGTTATGATGCAGCCAAGCTCCCTGTCCTCGCGGGGCCTTTGGCCATTCTCTCCGTCAAACCACTGCTTTTAACACCGGTATAAATAAACAGGGCCAAAAGCCTCGCTCGGGATCGATTAGTACAAATTCCTGAGCTATGTGCCCATGCGTCGTCGTCCAAACTCTTCCTACTTATTACAATCGGATGAAAAGGTATTGCGAGGAAGACAATAGCTAGTTGATGCAGCCGTGAAAGATCGCATTATCACATAGAGAGTTCTTTTCATACGCAATCAGGTCACCACAGAAAAGGTGGTCTCCGAAAAAATGGCTGCGGAAAGAGTTAGCCCGTTTTTTGAGAGAGATTTTTTTCAATAGATTCAGGCGAGATATCGTGGAAGTTCGTCATATTATAACAGAAACAACAGTTGCACTAGTCCACAGGAGATGTTGATGAGTTCGACGCGTTTCAGCTCATATAGTGACCCCCCGCGAGGAAATAATCGTAGCAATTTCAATAGACGGAAGGCATTAGTGAATCCGACCTCCTGCCCCTTTGATTCGTTCATAAAAAAAGAAACTTGTCCGCGGACTCGGTAACCTTCGACGGCTCGTGCTACGATGACCAGCGAGAAAGTAGAAAAGAATACAGCCCCGTGTGAGGTGCGGGGATAGAGGGGGGGACACCAACGGCGGCGCTCCGATAAGTAACGCAGCCACGCACGCCGACATAGACACACACATACACAAATACCGCCGGACCATATATGGAGCGCCTCCCACGCTCGCTCGCGTTGTATAAATTTTCACGGGCGGGAAAATAAAAACACGGGGAAAAACAAAGCAGAATGCACACACGGACGCAGAGGCGGGCTCGGCAAGGATATATGATCGCGACGGGACGATGGGGGAGAGGAAATGGAGAAAGAAGGAAAAATGGATCAAAGACGCGGCCATCGTCACTGAACGTGCACCTGCCTAGGTCCGCTTTAAAGAGCGGTTCGAACAAAGGTTTAACAAAAAAGAACTAGCACACGGGGAAGGGAAATAGATTGGTTCAAAAGGTCGTTGCAGCGAGATATCCATAAATTAAAAATGCAATCGGGTTACGAATTTTTAGGTGGCTCATGCGATTTTTCTCCACGAACGGATTCGCGTGAAACTTTGCGCATATCCTATTTATTATTATAATAATGTATTCTACCGGTAAAGGTAGGTTTTGTTGAATGTCAGAGAATCTCCTCCCAGTTTTCTACACTTTCAGGGGCCTACCTCCCTCTAGTATATCCTTTTTCGCCTCAGCATACGATCTACCCTTCTTCATCCCGTCCATGAAACCTATCCTCTTTCTTCCCCAACCCCACTTGCTCAGCATCTTTCCCTCTATCACATTCAAGAGCAACCCTTATTACTTCCTCCAGTCATCTACCCTGCCTATCCCGGATTTCATTCAAAGTTTCCTTTCCTCGCCCACCATCTCAAGCACTTCCTCGTTAGTCTTCCTTTCCGTCCACCTAATCTTCTCCATCCTTCTCAACACCACATCTCAAATGCCTGCAGCCAATTTTCGTTCTCCTTTCTCAGGGTCCACGTTTCTGCCCCATACAACGCTACGCTCCATGTCAAGCTCTTCACCAGCCTCTCAACTCATTGTTGATGCAGCCGTGAAAGATCGCATTATCACATAGAGAGTTCTTTTCATACGCAATCAGTTCACCACAGAAAAGGTGGTCTCCGATAAAATGATTGCGGAAAGAGTTAGCCCGTTTTTGGAGAGAGATTTTTTCAAAAGATTCAGGCGAGATATCGTGGAAGTTCGTCATATTATAACAGAAACAACAGTTGCACGAGTCCACAGGAGATTTTGATGAGTTCGACGCGTTTCAGCTCACATAGTGACACAGCCTCCAGACATATTACACACCAGCCTCTGAACTCTCTTTTATTACTAAACCATGTCCAATCAGCGATATCTTAAAAAAAGAAAAGAAATGATTTTTACGATTCTTGGCACATAAGGGAGATTGGGCAAAATATCATTCCACCAGTGAAGCAATGAATTTAGTCTCATTTTGAAGAAGATTATCTCACGCTTCCAAAAACACCGAAATATTAGCGACCAGCCTTCCATAAACACCAACAGAGGGGACGAGTCCTCCCTCTGTCTTTTCCTTTTCATTTCTTCATCTGTTCACTTCATTACTACTTTCCTATGGTCTCTCACGTCTACACATTACCCTTCTAGCCCATCTCATGTGGTGTGGCGGATGATTTTCCAATGCCAGCCTTGACGATAGAATGCGATATGGGAAGGGAATTTTTCATAAGCAAGCTAACTATAAGATAAGGTTTTGGTGAAAGTTAAGAGATTATCCGCCCGATGTCCTACACTTTCGGGGGCCTAACCATCTCTAGTACTTTCTTTTTCTCCTCCGCATACGGACAAACCTTTCCTCATTCCGTCCATGTAAACTAAGATACAAACCTCCAGGCCCTTACGGAACTACTTTCCGAGATTTTAGATTTAAAAAAAAACCCTTTTTTTTTACATGGGGAATGGTACGTGTAAGCACTTCAGAGAGACCTTGCTTGAAGAAGGAGGAATTTCTAACACCTAGATCTCGTCCAAAAATTTACAGCGTGTAGTTTGTATGTTCTCCTAACTATTTTTCAAAATAAATCATAGAGATACCGCAGTATTTTTTCAGGTTCATTCCATTTTATCTTTAAAAAAAAACTTCCTTCGTGTAGAAGTTTTTAAGGCCGCTTTACACGGTACATTTTATTGCACAAACGAAAATATGAACTCCTGCATGAGGAAAATTGTACCGTGTGAAGCGGCAAATTGTATCATTGTCTGAATGACTGAACGAGAAATAGAACCTGCTCTAATTACAATCATTTTCTTGAACATTCTATGATACATTCGTTTGTAAAATAAAATGCACCGCGTAATGCGGTCTTAAAACACACAACGTGGACAAAATTTGAGTTAAGTTTAAGACTTCCGTAGATATTTTTATTTAATTACGAGGAATTTCAGTCATATTTAAGTATATTATAGCATCATTAATAATTTTATATTAAATTCATGCTCCCTACAGCTACTGAATTTAAAAATTATAATTCGTAAATGATCTCCATAACGACTAGGGAACTATCTCGGTCAAACAATCTTCAGGAGGATATTGGTCGATCTACCATAAAATGCGCAGGGCAACGCAATTGCCACTCCTCGATCTAGTTTTAGCAACAGAGTCCACCAACGGGCATCAGGTTACATCCATTTCGTTGAGGGTAAAACGCGGTCGTAAAAGTTTGGAGACCACCGGAGCATAAGGGATGGCCAAGTTCACTTACAAAATGGCGAAAGTTACCTGAGAGACGCCAATATACACTTCTCCTCTCGTAAGTGTTCTGACTCTGAGCCTCTCAGTAGCGTTGTTCCCTCCCACCCACCCCCCAGACAACCCACCATAGCCCATTTCCTCTCGCACTGTAGGAGGACCGTGAGGAAGGAACGTATAAGTGCCGTTTGTCCTTGGGAATGGGCGTTGAACTGTTTCCTACCTCCCTGCTTTCCCGACTCCTACTCGCCTTCCTTATCCCTCTGCTTTTGTCGCCCTTTCTCTCGCCCTTTCCTCTCATTCGTTGCCCTTCAAACCCTCGAATCCTTTACCGGCCATTAATTGACGACGTTTCTATTAACATTGACTTCTATTTTCCCCTTCTCCTTCACCTTCCATGGCTGGCGCCCCAACACCCCTACCACGCACTTCCGCGGCGGATAAAAATCTTGGTCTGAACCCAATGCGGAGCAATGTTCCAGTCAAATTCCCTAGGCCAATCGTAAATTCGATCGTCCCCTTAGGAGTTGGCTGAAGGAAGCTACTTGCTGAGGGTATACATTCAGCTTGAATTAGCTTCTTATAGGGAACAATTAGGACACTTGTACGTGAAAACATTTACTAACTAGGAGTTAGTAAGTGAAATATTTGTAGGAGCGTGTCACTCTATGAATCGAAAGCATGGGACGTTGGAAAAGCAGACCAGAACAGACTAGAGGCCTTCGAAACCTTGCGCTGGAGGAGGAGGAGGAGGCTGAAGATAAAATGGACAGACTAAGTTAGAAATGATGAAGTGAACAGAAGAGTGGAAGAGGAAAGGACCATATGGAACACCATGCGGAAAAGAAGAACCAAATGTATTAGACATCCTGAGACGCGATATGGGTTTGCGAAGAACATAATCGAAGGCAAAATAGAGGGATGAGTCCCCAGAGGAAGACCCAGGAATTCATAGACTAAATAAAGAGGAAAGTACATGGGAAGAAATACCAGGAGATAAGGGAACTAGCCTTAGGTAGGGGAAGGATGGAGGACTGCAGTCAACCAATCTAAAGATTGAACGACAATTGAAATGATGGGGAAAGAAGTATTGTTTAGTGAGAGCATAGAAAGGAATAGCCTACAAAGTATTCGCGCGTGTGCACATATCAATAAACCTATTACGAGGGTCCATCTAAGGCAGAATCACTGGGATAACTCCATAACAATTTCTGAGCGTATCTGGCGCAGACTACCCAATACGGACCGATTTCGGATGAAACAGCCACGATAATTAAAGAGCGGGCAACAATTTAAATTCCGTTTCATTGCAACCGGTTGACTGTTTTGATCACACACCATGTTAACTTCGTCGAAAAAATAATCGTGGCGAATTTTTTTTTAAAAGGGGGAGTTTACTCGAATGAAAGTGTATCACTCTTAAGCAAGCGGTTCGGCTCACGCCGCAGGATTACAACTTCCACCCCCGGTCTGAAGCTCTCGCTTATTACCGAGGATATGGAAGAGGTGGAAGGAAAGGATGGGTAGGGAAGGTTAGCGAAACCACTGCCCCTTCGAGACCGACACCAATGAGGCGGATTGAGGTCAAAAGGACCTCAAGGGCCTCCGCCTCCCCGAAGTGCTCGTTTTAGTTTGGTTCCCCCAAACAACTGAGACGAGTAACCGTCGGCTCCGCTTTCGCTTGAGCCTACCGCACATCTCTGCGTACCGAGAGAGCCTGTTGCCCAAATATTTGGGATAAGGTATCCCTCTGATTCGCTTTATGGGTTGCCGTCGTGCGGTCTGCCGACTTACGTCATTGGAGTGAGGATCACCGGACCCAATGGAGGGTCAAAACGGACCAATTTTGGTCAAATGTGTGAGTACAACCCACTCCTCACTCTTAAGCAGTCAACTTCGTGGCAAATTAAGGCCGTTCGTGTCCGACGGTACGCAGGTGTTGGACTCGTGATTGTATTGCTTTTGAGAGCAACGGCCGAACGAACGAACGATAAATTCACGAGAACGAAAGAAAATGACGCAAAGTCACGATCGCTGGACTCGCTACTTCGAGAAAGCGAGTAGAAAGATTGAAACAAAAAATTTCTTTCGATTTTTTTTGCAGCGTATTGACCGCGGGGAATCTCAAGACTTAAGTAGAATGACCATTTCTACGTGTAATGATGCGCGCAGAAAATTTTCCCTATCCTCATTTGTGCGTTTTGCGATATTTTTGTTGAAAAATAGACGCTGTTTTCGGCGCTCAGAATCCCACGGCCCGAATTTATGATAATGGAATTACCTTAATATTTAGTGTAGAGATTTCAGGTGGTGATATAAGTTACCTAAATGTACTTATCTCTAACTGAAAAAAGAAAAATATTGTTTACATGTTGAGTTTTACACGAGCTCTTGTAAAAGTTGCAAACTTCGGCTAATTCCGAAACTAACAATGCGATGGAGGAAATAATTATCCTCTCTTGATTTCATGTGTCGCGTTTTCACTAAGTTAAGCCAGAAAATCATCGTCACTTATATTCGAAGTGCTAGTGTGGCAGTGAAAGCTAAATTATTTCGAAAATTGTCCATACGAAATTATTTCATGTGTCGCGCTTCCACAAAATTAAGCCTGAAACTGTAACTTAGATGCGATAGAGGTTTGATTTACTCCGTTGCAACCGCAATTACGCCAGCATTGTAATTTTTATCAAGTCTTCTGCCGGTGAAGGTAGGTTTTTGATGATATTCTGAGGATATCCTCCCTTTATACATTTTGAAGCTCTGCAGGGGCCTAACAACACCTAGTATTTCCTTTTTCGCACCGGCATACAATCCACTGCGTATGCACATAAAATTTAATACAACTAAAGACAAAATTCTCTTCATATTTTACTCGCAAAAGCGCAATGGCGCTCACCAGATGTCGCGGTGCACGCGCTTGATAACGAACGGCGATAATGTCAACAGACAAGTGACGAACAATAAGGAGGACTTGAGCGATTTTCGACTGCGGCCGCAGCTGCATCGTCGGCACAGCCGTTTCGTAACATTATCAGGCTTTTGTGAGGTGTCGAGGGTGAAAAGTGGATACGAAAACAAATTCACATCGATCGAGAGACTATGACGCGTATCGCGACCTCTTTCCCAGATAACCGAAAGCACTCGTATAATTTTTTTCCCTCCCCGATTCCCGCGATCTCGGGCGAAATCTCACGTGTCTGCCATTTCACGGTCAAAAGATAAAGTGAGTTGGTAGTAGCTGGGAGAGGCGATTATTCTTCCATGAGAAGACTTACTTAGTCGCATTAGGTATTCGGGAATGCCAAATGCGACTTAAGGACGGGACGCACTGCGTTCGAACTATTTCGTTCTGTAGCACTGTAGATGTAGAACATCGTTGCAAGTTAAGACACGATACAGACATAGGCCGTTTCGATATCCTTGTCCACGAAAATCGCCATTCTCTACCCATGTTTCATTTTATTAATACATAAACGATCTGCTATTTCTTCATGATGTCATCAATAAGGGACTATCTAATGAGTTATTGAAGGAAATGAGAATCATAGTTCCTAATGTTAATAGTAGGTTGAAAAGAACCTTTTACATACCAAGGGAGAATACCAATTATTGTGCAAATTCGCCAATCCAAAGGATTTGTGTAATATATAACAAGCATTGCAACGACCTGGTCTTATACATAAGGAAAGACTACTTTTTAAAAGAAGCTAAGAATCTGTTTGTGAAGTGATTTAGGTTGATTTGTGTGTTTTTTGCGACTGTGACCTATTTAGTTAGTATTTTCAGTATTTGTAATCTTGATTATTATTATTTTGTGGCTGTGACCAGTTTATTTTTAATTTCTGTACTTATACTTTTGAATTGTTCACCCTATAATTATGTATATGTTGGGCGAACATTAAACACAATGAATAAATAAATAAATAAACGTTTACTTACAAAGATAATTACATACCCATCATGACATACCCTTTCTGGGCAAGGAAAGAGAAAGAACTCGTGATTTCGCTCTTAGGCCTTAAAATTAAACTAGTTCGAGATCTCAATTATTTTACCGAAATACCCCATCCCAGCACACCACTTTTACTTCTCCCACATTAAAGTATTTCTTAGTCACATCAATTTATTCAAGAAATCAATGGAACTGTGAGTAAAGATATTTTACATGACTAGAAGTCTCTCTAAGTCAAATTTGGGGATAGATTTTCCCTATGGTTGGAGAGGTAATGCTCATTAAAATCGGCCCTATTTACACAATGCTATAAAAAAAACTACGAAATGCAATTGAATTTATTTTAAATTGAGAGTTACATTTAAGGTACCTCCAAAAAAGTACATAGAGATTTGACGTATTCGAAGCGATCATCGCAGTTTCTGGGGATTGAATACACATAAATCTTGAACGAGTGAATGTAAAAATAAGCGTAGGCGTAAAAATATGTCGCAAAGTTCGAAATACGGCTATAATGCATGAATCACTGGATGTTACAAAGTTATCTGTACCTTCTAGAAGCTCTTCATTTATCTTTCTACTGATAATGATTGGTCCTGAAGCGACGGACGCTTTCAATAGTTACCGTTTGTACACACAACAAAGTACAAAACAAAGAACCTAGGATCGTGATTCATTCGACTACAAAAGACACATAAAAAGAGATATAAGCGAGTAAATACCCTCGAGGAAAAATGCCATCGACTAAAGAAAGGCACAACGACTCCAGTGCCCAGTTAAACTTATTAAAATGCACAAAATAATAAAGAACGTTCTCAATTTTAACAGATAATAATAATAATTTCTTTATACCTAACAGCCGAAGCCAATTGCTAGGTATTTAATACATGGACGAACACACACAACCATGCCCAGGGAGGTGTAAATATCCTATCCAGGCGGGACTCGAACCCGCGACCTTCGGTTTGACAGGCGAGGACTTTACCCGAGGACCTTTCCCCGCCGCCACCGAGGCCGGCTACTTGAACGGCCGGATATTTGAAAAGCTCCAAATAAAAATCGAAAACAAGGACTGCGAAGCAAAAACAGGAGTCGCTGGTCTCGTGGAAGTTGAATTTCTGACAGTTTCTGGGCGTTGGACGAAATAAGAAGAGGAAAACAAATAAGATGATTTAAGGCGGGGCCTAAAGGCGGATCACGTATTGAAGGAAAATCAAAAGCGATAGGCCAGAAATCGGGACCTTAGAACAAGTACTGTCCAAAATCCTACCAATCAGCTAGTTGAATACCTAAATAAAAAAATGAATATACGCGTATGACATTCCTTAATTTTTAAATGAAGTCTCCCTGGAGAGAAAACACTTATCGATTCCATAGCAAATGGCTGGAATTTTTATCGCTAATGCCTAGGAAAGTATGATGGTAAGTGGTCGATATTTTGTTATCACTTGAAAGATTAGATCTTTTTACGATGAGGGCATATTTGTCGGCTTTCATAAGAAGTGAATATCATGCTCAAACAAACTGAATCTTAGCTTTAGTCTGGTGAAAACTCTAATTTGGAGGGTGGCGCTGTATGGGTCGGAGACTTGGTCATTACGAAGGGAGGATGTACGTAGAATTGAGGCGTTTGAGATGTGGGTGTGGAGAAGGATAGTAGAGAGGGTGAGCTGGGTGACGTGAAGGACGAACGAGGAGGCATTGGATATGGTTGGAGAGGAGAGGAAGTTAGTGGTGGAAGTTCGGAGGAGGCAGAAGAGATGGATAGAGAACTTATTAAGAGAGGAGAGGGAATGCTGAAGAGGGCAATAGAGGCGAGAACACAAGGGGAAGCGTGTAAGAGGATTGAAATTCTGGACGAAATAAGAAGAGGAAGACGATATGAGGATTTCATGAGGGACTTAACAGCGGGTCACCATTCTGAGGGAACGATATGCAAGAATTAGGACGTTAGCACAAGTTCTGCCCAAAAACCTGACAATCGGCTACCAAAATAATAAAACAAATAAGAGTGATGGAGACAGAGGGAATAAAATTTACCGCTTCAGGCAGGGTTTTGCTTGACTCTCTGATGATTGCAACCTTTGAAACGGTTTACTATTTTCGCAAACCTCTCGACTCCTTTCCGAAAAATTTCCCTTCTCACAAGCCCTCTAAATCTATATTCCCCTACCTTTCCACCCAAAAATTAGTTTGTTCCCCTAACCCCCACTCTCCCCCGCTTCTTAGCGGTGGTTACTATCGTAACTATCAATAAATAAAATATAAACAATTGTCCAACAAAAACAAATCCGCAAACCTCTCAGCTCCTTTCCGAAAAATTTCCCTTCTCACAAGCCCTCTAAAGCTATATTCCCCTACCTTTCCACCCAAAAATTAGTTTGTTCCCCTAACCCCTCCCACCCCGCTTCTTAGCGGTGGTTACTATCGTAACTAACAATAAATAAAATATAAACAATTGTAACTGAAGACGCAGCAAGCTGCGAAACACGAGGTACGTTTGAGTGTTAATAAATAATTGTGGAAAAGTATACACAAGGATTGTTTTCAATATGGATTCGAGACAGCGAGTTTAGAGACAAAGCGGTCGGTGAATCTTCCGCAGAGCGTAATATGTGCGCAAACACAGTCGAAAGAAGTCTCGCGCCAACGAGGAGGAGAATGGAGACGAACTGGAACATGGAAACAAGACGCCCAAGCACACCAATGCCGCAACCCGCTAATGACGCCAACGCGCGCGGAGCGCACAGGGCGTTCTCAGCAAATTAGGGCTGTGAACCGAAGGCAGTCGGCAGAGGTGGGCGGCAAACTCTCGGCAATGGAAGGCGATTGGAGCAATTTTCGTTTACGTAAATATTCGCGTGATATCTTGTGAACGTGTGCTTATAAGTGAAATGCGGTTATAGTAGGGTATTATCATTTCGCCAGTTTTTCTCCGATGGTCACCAAATTTAGGATTTATCAGTTATTTCACTTTCTACACAATACTAGATATGGACGAAAGCGCTGCGACGACAATTGAAATACACTAAACTAGCTGACCCGTGCGAATATTTCGCACAGTATGCAACTTCTTCCTGTTTCATCCCTTTTCCTTCCTGTTGTTCTACCAGTTTCTTTCCACGGACAATTGTTTGTATTTATGTTTGCGTTAAAGATACATAACGTAAACGTAAACAGTAAACGGTCATACTGATTGCCTGTAGAATGTAAAAAGTCTAACTAAATGATGTGTTAATAGATTACGCCTCCTACAGTCTTTTAAGAACGTAACATAGCCACCATATTAGTTGGTTATATTGTCAACAGATGGCACTGTCAATTTTTTATCATTTTTTTTAACAAAAACTTTAACTTCAGGCCATTTGTCTATTTTTCGTCAATAGCGGGGAACATAAGCTTTAAAATGATGTTTGAATCATTAATTTTGATGAAGAATTATGGGAGTTATGGCGTTGCGACAAAAAAACACATTTGAGAAATAATATATATGATACGATTAGCTCGTAGGCTTCCGCGGATGTAGTGTTGACTCTTCCTTCCTTCGGGATTCATTCCGCGATGTGTTTTAAGAAAACAACAATATTTCGCTGGTCCTCCTGCCAGCTTCATCAGTTAAGCTGATGAAGCTAGCGAAATATTGTTGTTTTCTTAAAACATACATCGCGGAATGAATCCCGAAAAAAGGAACAGTCTACACTAAATACGGTTTATCACAGAGTGCTTCGTCTGCTTCACAAATTGGTGCCTCATCTGCGTCACAAAGCAGACGAGGTACCAATCCCTAATCAAGATAAGTATCGTATTTATCATATTTTAATTGTTCTCGCAGCGCTTTCGTCCATATCTAGTATTGTTTAGCATGTGAAATAATTGATAAATCCTAAATTTGGTGACCATCGGACAAAAACTGGCGAAATGATAACATGCACCCTACTATAACGGGACGTTGTTATTTTTCAATCGTTAGGCCTCATCTGGAACATGCTGTTAGTGTATGGGATCCATACAAAACGGGATTGATATCAGAGTTAGATCGCGTCCAGCGAAGAGGAGCTAGGTTTGTGAAACGATGCTACGATAAGTTGGCTAGTGTGTCTGGACTGTTAAAAGAATTAGGATGGGAATCGCTATCACAGCGTAGATTAAATTATAGGCTTAACCTCCGAACTAAATTTCAGGAAAATCATTTCTATGACGACGTAAAAAACATACTATTACCCCTTCGTACTACGGCAGATTAGATCGCGCCAATAAAATTAGAGAGCTAGATTGTAGAACCGATAGGTATAAAATGTCATTTTTTCCGCGTACCATTCGGGACCATAACAGCTGTGATCGTCGTCATGAATAGTTCGAGTATTGACAATAGGCAGGCAGTAAATCTTTCTCATTATATCCTCTACTCTCTTATTTATGCATGATGTAAATATTGATGTTCTTATTTATGCATGATATTTAGAATCTGTAGTAGTAGTCTTTGTATCCCTTGCATGTTGTAACGATTGAAGATAGAATGTTTCTTGGGTATTATATTTTTAATTGGCGCTTTGCATGTGTGGTACGCGGGTTTTAATGTAATGTCGGTGTTCTACCATATCATTCATGCATGCCTGGTGCGAAAGCACCCCCTGCCACACACCCTTTGGGTGGCTTGCAGGGTATGACGTAGATGTAGATGTAGATAACTATTTTCGCTTCCTTAGACAGGCACTTATTCCTTGATATGCTCCACATGCTACCTACCGTCTTCCTTTCACCATTTGCGAATTAAATATATCGTAGATCGTACACTCAGGCGAAAAAGGATATACAGGAGGGGGATAGGCCCCTGACAGTGTTGAAAACCGCGAGGAGATTCTCTGAATTTCATCAAAACTAAGGATGAGTCGAATCGAAATGTCGAGTCTCGATTCCACCGATTCCCAAGAATAGAATCGGTTTCGAGAATCGATCGCATGGAGTCGATTCCGATTCCATCGATTCCAGGGTGTCAATTACGGTTCTCCGTCGTTAGGAGATAACGTACGATATCTCCTCGTACCGAAGATTTTAACGATAAGTAGCTATGGAGCAATTATGTGTCTATCAACTTTACCGAACGGAATCTCAATACACGAGATATCTCGTGAGATATCGTACGTTATCCCTTGATTTAACGAATATAACTGATAGATAAAAATATTCAAGTCAAATTTCATTTATCACATCATATTTGGCCCAGTCATTTTGGGTGTAGGCTACCAGTTTGTCCTATTCATCTACCTCAATAAGCTGAGGATATATTTGCTATTTGTTAATTAATATACTTTTTGTGCGACTTAATTGTCTTTGTTAGTTTATTTCAGCAAATACTTGAATTTAAACAACAGTCGTACGCTACTGGTACATCAATATCCCACCTGTTGTTAGGAATAAGAATCGATGGAATCGGAATCGAGAATCGGGAATCGATGTGAAAGAATCGGAATCGAAAAAAAAGTGGAATCGACGCATTCCTAATCAAAACCTACCTTTACCGGTAGAACACTGAAAAATTTTAACGAAAACGCACGCACGCGCTTTTCACCAACGTGAGTCGTGGACTGTTCTCCAGTGCGGCTAGTGGACTCTGGTCGCCATTCCCGGCTGTTATTTTCCTCTCCTCTCTCTCGCCGTCCTTATCACTTCTCCCACTCCCTCCCTCCTCCTCCCTCCGCCCCCCCCTCTCTCTCATTCGTCAGCCGCTCGCTCTTGGCGAAACGGATCTCGAGGCTCCCCGCGGAAAAGCCGGCTGGCTGGGTTCTGCTGTTAGTCAGCCGTAAGCGGCGTGGAGACGGGTGTATTTCTCGCGATGCCTCAAGGTCTCACTCGAACAGAACGAACCATGGGGGAGCTCCTGCGTTATATTGTTCGCATTTGATCTTGTGCTGGGCACGGAGCGATACGAAAATTTGGAAAGGTCCTCTCTTTACTTCCCTTGTCGCCTATGTATTATATAATCACATTGTAGTACTCGGAGAATAAAATGCGGTTACAGTAGAGCATTATCATTTCGCCAGTTTTTGTCCGATGGTCACCAACTTTAGGATTAATCACTTATTTACATTCTAAACAATAGATATGGACGAGGGGGCTGCGACAGAAATAAAAATATGATAAATACGGTATTTATCTTGATTAGGGATGGGTATCTCGCTTCGTACCATAACAGACAACAATTGACGATCGAATCAACAAGCGGCTAGGCGACATCTATCAGTTCATGGCCTCCTTCATACGAATGGAGGAGGCCATGGTTAGTTGCATTACTAACTATAAACAAGTTTTTCCCTTTTGAATGAAGCAAAATAACTTAAAGTAGAAGGGGGAATTCTTGTCGCCTAGCCGCTTGTTGATTCGATCGTCTATTGTCATCTGTTATGAGAGAGTACGAGAAAGAAGCTATTTTACACTTGTCAGGCCTCATTTAGAATATGCCGCTAGTATATGGGATCCGTACGAGGAAGGTATGATTAAAGAATAAGAGCGCGTGCAAAGGAGATCCGCTAGGTTTGTTAAAGGCCGTTATGATAATTGTATTAGTGTTACGAGCTTAATAGAAGAACTAGGATAGGAATTACTATCAGAACGCAGGTTAAAATTTAGGTTAAACCTTTTAAGTAAATTCGAAACCGATTTGTTCACAGATGACGTTAGATATATATTGAGAACCCCTGCGTATTGTGCTAGGTTTGATCATATTAACAAGATTAGAGAGATAGATTGTCGTACCGATAGATTTAAAATGTCATTTTTCCCTCGTACTATATGAGAGAACAATAGGCAGCGTAGCAAAGGGATAGGTGGGTGAAATATAGTTAGAGTAGTCTGTAGTGAATGATGCATGTAATAACAACCAATAATCCCTTTCTTAGTTTGTATACACTAACCATCTAGCTGCATATGACCCTATTATTTAGCATGTCTCCATAAAATATCCTAGTTGCATGTCAATAGTGCATGTTTGGTGATCTTCACCCCCTGCCACACACCCTCTAGGTGGCTCGCAGGGTATTACGTAGACGTAGACGTTATGGCTGCCGAAGCAGACGAGGTACCCATTCCTGATCAAGAGAAGTACCGTATTTAGTGTATTTTAATTGTCGTCGCAGCACTTTTGTCCATATCTAGTATTGTGTAGAATGTAAAATAACTGATAAATCCTAAATTTGGTGACCATCGGACAAAAACTGGCGGAATGATAATACCCTACGATAACCGCGAGATACGCCGCGCACAAAAGTGTACTTCTCCCCACTTGGTTGTATGGTAGTGAAACATGGGTATGCCAGGAGAGACATGAGAGTAGACTAAACGCCGTGGGTATGAGTTATCTGAGGAGTGTTTGCGGCAAAAGTAGGATGGATAGGGTCAGGAGTGAGTGGGTGATAAATGAATGTGGGTTAGATGCTCCAGCAATGGACATACGTATATGAAAGGTGTGTGCTTCGTTGGTTTGGCCATGTTGAGAGAATGAATGAGAGTCGAATAACGAAACAGATAGTGAAATAAATGGTACGAGAGGTAGAGGTAGGCCGATAAAGTTGTGGTTGAATGTGGTTGAGGAAATTCTTAGGAGGAGGAATATTAGGAGTCTTAAAAACAGGAGGGCGTGTATGAAGCAGTGTCTGGGGGTAAATGAGGCAAAAGAGGCTTGCAAGTATAGGTCAGTATGGAGGAAATTATCGAAGCAGTGTTAGGTGCACAAATATGAATTTACGTGAGAAACTTAGTGACTCTGCCTACTCCGGAAGGGAACGGCGTGAGTGGTATGTTTGTGTGTGTGTATGATATTGATATATTTAATTCATGCTTCCTACAGCTGCTAAAATTTAAAACGTATACTTTGAATATAGTCTCCATTACGACTAGGGAACTATCTCGCTAAAAACTACTCCTAATAAAACCTCCCACCGTGACTCTTTGATAATTGCCCGCTCACAACGCAGCGTTTTTCCTCTCGACGTGGGAGTCAATCTTGACTACGACACGGGCGCGATGAATTCAGACGCGCCGCAATGGACGTGCCCGCCTACGTTGAGAAGGAAAAGCATGAATTATTTTTCGGCGCTGAAACGAGGTCGCCCTTCTCCACGGCAAAGACACGAGTGACACGCGTTTAAGTTTCGTCGGCATTCGTTTCTGCGGATATATATATTGAACTCACGCTTCGGGCATGGGCGTAGAAGGTAGGCATGCACCCGTTCACTCGGAGCGGTCTCGTTTCCCAATGATGTGGCTTAAAGGCGAAGCGAACTGGGTGCGGAAGAAACCAGTTTAAAAGCTATGAGAATTTCTAAAACAAATGAATGGCACTTACAGATACAGATAAGAATGCGGGAGGGTATAAAATATTACGAATCTGGAGACCAGTCCTTGATAATTACAGATTGTAATATTCCTTCAGTTGGTTACATGAAGTCTTTCACGAATGCAGAGCTAATTTATCTTTCGAACGTCTTTAAAAACTAAAAAATCCTTCAGTTGGTTGGAAAGGGGATGTTTAGTCGTGTAATGTACAATTTAAAAACTTTACAGGTAAGTCGAAAACAATTCTTCGATCACAATTAACTTAAGTGCATCTATTTATAAATTGGAAATAACCCTAGATGTGGTTATATTACTAATAAAAAATATATAACAATTTAGGGAAAACAGTCAATTATTACGGTTTTTTTATTCTGCATGATACCTTGATAGGGAATAAGCAGCACTACAATAATATGACAGGTATGCTTTAGCGTTTAGGATAAAACCTTCATATATATCATCCAATGATTTCGAACTATATGCGAAGTGCCATTAAGGTCACGTGTTAAATATACCGTTAATTAGCCAAGAAACCAAATCGGTAACATGCAATATTTAACTAATGAGTATGTACATGAAAAGTTGTACGAAAATCTTTTCAGAAACTAATATCGTTCCGACCACCTTAAGTAATTCAGTCTCACATTGTATCGGCCACCACGTGTGTCGTCCTTTTTCTCGTAAACAAACACATAACAACGGCTGTTACCAAGGTCCTAATGTTGAAAATGGCGCCAGACATTCCAAAGTTGTTTATTTTATCCTTTAATATATAGATTTAGTGCTAATAACATTAGTAACCTGAAGGATGGAGGGAGTTACAGAGAATTGGAGAAGAGAGCAGAGGACAGAGAGAGATGGAGGCACGAAGGACCAGCGAAAGCAGACGACTAATGATGATGACGAACATTAATAAGAAATGATTTAGATTTAAATTTTCTTAATGGAACAGATCGTAAAAAAAGAATGACGGCATAATAAAATTTACACTTCTTCGCGCAATATAGTTGAAGCCCCATTGTCGCAAGTGAACTTAATCATTAAATAAAGTCGTAAAATGAGATACTCTACGTTTGGCGTCCTCATTGTTCCCCCAATACTTTTCATTCTTTGGCCCGGAAATCTTCTCCCGTGTCGAACTCGGTACCGCATCAAATATGACCGAATGTAGGACCTCGTTCAAGGAGTTTCTCCTATTTAAAATTCAAATGATACGATGTTCATTTGTATCGAAAAGTAGAGTTTTCAATTCAAATTTTACATAACATATACACTTATTGCTCGTAAACGAATACTTGTAAAAGTTTACACTTTTCAAACTGTCGGTTGATTCAGTTCCCCCGAAAGCGAGCGTCAGCACTCTGGCGCACAACAAAATTAATCCATAAGTTCAATTAGTGAAATATATTAATTTTAAACGGTTTCCACACGAAGTCACCGTGGACGAACCGAAGCATTTGTAAATAAATACGAGGTCGGAGCCAGTGCATTCTCCTATGAAGTTAATTACTCAGCTCTGACGACTTACGGTTGACTTATAACCCCCTCTGCATTCCAAATTCAATGACAAGGATCCACTCAACAATGGGCAGCGTTTCACCACAAACAAAAGTTGGTCATCGGATTAACGTCATGGCGAAAGATTCCCATCAAGAATGCAAATGGAGGGAACGAATGAACCTTGGTTTCCCCGACTAGGTATACACGAAGTATCCTTCGTAAGTACTTGAACAAAGGCGAGTCACTTATGCAGGCCTGGGGGAGACGATTCTTGATTTCTGAAAGGCTTCCGAAGGTTAATTTTTCCCAGCAAACACGTCGGGCCTAATAAAGTTCGATCATATTTCGAGAAGGCCGGGTGAAATAAACATACTCTGTGAAAAATTATGGAATATTCCGGCTCAATGCGATTGGCAGCCATCGATGCTTCAACTCGCCAGTTGATGGCCGGTACACGATGTATTCACATTTGAAAGAAACTATGGCAACTTATTGATCTTAATCCTTATCGACAATTTTATGGTGAAGTGCGGCTTTGTATAAACCAGCGAAATTTTTTTTTTTGTGATAACTCCATTATTTCACGAAAACAACAGAGATAGACCTAGGTAGTGTAATAAACACGCATTTACAATATGTAATAATCTCACCTCTCAAACGCGTAGTATTTGAGATTTTTTGAGTTCAAAAAATTACCAATTTCGTCAATTTTTTTTTCGAAGAATTTCGACGCCGTTTTTCGGGCTTCACCGAAGCTCCGGTGGAGGGATACTCACTAATTTCACCTCTACAATAAGTTCTTTAATTCCCCAGCCAACAAGGTTGCGGGACTGTGGAGCGAAACAGGGGTGTTGGGGTGGGGTGTGCAGGAAGCCGAACTTTACCCAATTTTATAGTCCATGTTTTACGTAACGTTTGGCATTTTTCCCTCCATCAAGCGTTCCCTTCATGTCGTTTAATACTATTCTTGTTTCATTTACTTTAACATTGTATTGAACGATTTGTGACATGGTGGTTACTTTTTCCTTATTATTTGACATTAAAAAATTTCTTAATATTTTAATTGATTTTTTATGTTTATTTTTCGTGAGGGAGTTGAGGGGTTGTTGACTGGAAGTGTTGAGAATTTGGGAGAGAAGGTCGGAGGTGTAAAAACGATCGCACCACAAAGAGTTGCGTTAAAAAGATTGTATAATTGGAAAATAAGGTATTCATTTAGTAAATACAGGTGCGAAGTTACATTTCTGCATCTACATACTACCCTACGAACCGCCTCATGGGCGTGTGGCACATGCGGCCGCCAGCCGTGTAAAGATGTAAAGTCTTGGGAGGTGAAATGGTGACGTGAAATAAAGGAGTGTATTTAGAGGAGCTCAGTTTTTATTGTGGTCACTTATTACGCGCGGAAAGAACGAGTTTTTGTACCTTTTGTAACTGGTAATGTATCTCTCTTATTTTATCGCTTCTGCCAGACGTAGAAAGGATTTAGATGCGATTGATGATGGGAGTGATAGATGGCAATTTCATTTTTCCCGCGTACCATAAGAGAGAACAATAGGCAACGTAGCAAAAGGGATAGGTAGGTGAAACATAGTTAGAATAGTCTGTAGTGCATGATGCATGTAATAACTACCAATAATCCCTTCCTTATTATGTAGATTTTAACCTGTACTATACTTATTTATTTATTTATTTATTTACTTAATTTGTCCACATACAGCATACTTGCCAATTTACAGTGGCCCAATATAACAAACACAGAAGATAGACACATACAATTCAAACAAAACTAAGATCAATAACAATTTATTAACATTTTTTTAAGGGGCCCAGCGGAGAGAAGCAATTAAGTATTGCTAGCGAAATGAGAAAGAGCGCGTTGTGTAAAAGTGTTGGATGAAAGCAAAAACGGATCAATGTTGGTAGGAAGAGAATTTATCAGGGAGGAGAGGCGGAAGTGAAGGGAGCGTTTGGTCAAGGATAACCTGGGAATGGGCAGGTGGAGTAGAGAGTGCGTGCGGGTGGGTCTAGATGGGATTCGAAAACTGATGCTAGAGATCAGTTCAGGGCAGTCTATAGTTGAGTTGAGAATGTTATGAATGAGCTTAAGGTCAGTTTTGAGCATTAGTTTCGGGAGATCAGGTAAGGAGACTGTAGACAAAATGGTATCAGTTGCCATATTGTGAAAATGGGGCACTCTGTATTTTACTATCTTGCAGAAAAAATTAGTAACACTCTTGAGAGTTAAAATATTAGATGGAGCCGAGATGGACCATATGGGGGAGCAATAATTGATGAGTGGAAGGACAATAGTTGAAAAGTATGAGCGTAACGCAAATGGATCTGTAATTTCTGTGTAGCGGTAGAGGAGGCCAAGGAGAGACATAGCTTTATTTTTAACTGCCAGAATATGGTCGCAGTAGTTGAGTTTTTGGTCCATCAAAACACCTAGGTCTTTCACGGATGAGACACAATTGATAATCTGGGAGTTTACGCTGTAATTGAAGTTCTGGGGGAATTTTTTCAGGGAAATTGACATGGTATTGCATTTACTTGAGTTTAATTTGAGTTTCCAGACTTTGCACCATTCAGCAATCATCTGTAAGGCATCCTGGAGGTCACAACAGTCCGAAACATTGTTGATTTGCTTAAATATCTTACAATCATCTGCGTAAAGAAGGGCTTTAGCTTGTGAGGAAGGAATAAGGGAGGCTAAATCATCGATGAAAAGATTAAAAAGATATGGTCCGAGGACACTTCCCTGAGGAACCCCAGAAGTTACAGGTGACCAATGGGATGAGGAGCCAGATAGTATGACCCGTTGGGCTCTATCACGTTGGGCTCTATACTGTAGTAACTAATATTTTATTGTAATAACTACTGCAATTACTTGTAATAACTAATAATCTACTGTAGTAACTAATAAACTGTGACCCTATTTTCTAGCATGTCTACCTTATATATCCTACTTGCATGGCAATAGTGCATGTTTGGTGATCTTCACCCCCTGCCACACACCCTCGTGGTGGCTCGCAGGGTATTACGTAGATGTAGATGGCAACTAGAATTAAATTTGAAGAAATGTGCGATTATGAATTTTTGGAAAAAGAATGGCTTTCCTCGGAATAATTATTGCATCAAAGAAATCAAAATATGTAACGTAGATTCAATTAAATACTTAGGCGTCACCATCACTGAAGACATGTCATGGGGGAAACACATCAGGGAAATAACTAGTGTAAAAACCGTAGATTAGGATTCGTAAAAAGGGTTCTAGGCAAATGCGATGAGAGAGTACGAGAAAGAAGCTATTTTACACTTGTCAGGCCTCATTTAGAATATGCCGCTAGCATATGGGATCCGTACGAGGAAGTTATGATAAAAGAATTAGAGCGCGTGCAAAGGAGATCCGCTAGGTTTGTTAAAGGCCGTTATGATAATTGTATAAGTGTTACGAGTTTAATAGAAGAACTAGGATGGGAATTACTATCAGAACGCAGGTTATAATTTAGGTTAAACCTTTTAAGTAAATTCGAAACCGATTTGTTCACAGATGACGTTAGATATATATTGAGAACCCCTGCGTATTATGCTAGGTTTGATCATATTAACAAGATTAAAGAGATAGATTGTCGTACCGATAGATTTAAAATGTCATTTTTCCCTCGTACTATAAGAGAGAACAATAGGCAGCGTAGCAAAGGAATAGGTAGGTGAAATATAGTTATAGTAGTCTGTAGTGCATGATGCATGTAATAACAACCAATAATCACTTCCTTATTATGTAGATACCAACCATCTAGCTCCATGTGGGCCTATTATCTAGCATATCTCCCTTAAATATCCTACTTGCATGTCAATAGTGCATGTTTGGTGATCTTCACCCCCTGCCACACACCCTCGTGGAGGGTATCACGTAGATGTAGATGTAGAGATTCAAGGAGGCGTCATGATAATATTCTGTGTGTCGCACTGAAACAAATCAGTTCCTAATTTCTCAAGCAAACTAAGCCAAACGTGCAGCCTCCGAGTCTATAGGGGCTCCCACCTTAATCCCTCTATAAGTTGTGAAACACTAGGTTTGCTCGTAGCAGTTTTTAACGAATCGTCCAGCTTTCCTTTGTTTTTTATTAACTTTTTTGGTTAAATCTTTATGACCAGGTTCCCAAATGCTCGCGGCGTATTCGAGGTGTGGCATAACCAGAGAGAAGTAGGATCTCTCTTTTACTATTTTATCCGAGGACCCTTCCATTTTACTTTCCCACAAATATTTTGTTCCACTTGCTACGCGTCCCGGCTGATAAAACCATGGCGAGTTACCACGGGTACGTTACCCGTTGAAAATCAAATAAAACTTAAGATGGAAAAACAAAAGTCCGAACGCATCTTTCTTCTCCAACACCTCGCTGAATAGCTGAAGAGCAAAAGATTTTCAAATCTCGTTCTGTGATATCGCGAAGGAAAGCTTCACCCCAAAGAATTAAGAGTACACAAGCCTCTTCTTTATTCGAAAGAGAAAGTTGCCCTTGACAGAAGTAATAGCCTGAGGGATGCAACGAGAGACGATGAGTAAGCTTTGAATTCGTGTGAGGAGACTTTTCCCTATTTCCTCGCATGGCGAGCAATGAACTCGAGAACAAAATCCACGCGGCGCAATCCCCGTAGGAGTCACACAAGGTCCTCCCCGTAGAATCATTTTCCATTAACCTACCATACATAATACATCCTCTTTTGCAAATCTGCACGTGCTCTTGGTAGGCTCATTCCACTATGGACGTAAGCCGAAACACATAAATCGATAAACTCGAGGCGTTTGGAGCGATTTTTGTTTGAGTACAGATTCGCGTAAAACGTTTCATTCGCGTACTCATTAGAATATTTGTAGATAAGAGCGAAAAAAAATTGCAAGTTACCGGTTTGATTTTAAGGCAATTCAATTCTTCAGTCTTGCGACATACGTCAATGGGCTTTATCTTCATCCTACCTAAAATTTGCTCTTCAAATGTCTCTCGCAAATGACAACCCATAAGAACTTCAAAAATACACTTTTTTTACCGATGATTTATTCTCGCATTGGACGGAAGGGCAGCCAAACGAGAATGTACTTGGCATGGCTGGAGAGGAAAGGAAACTTCTAGATGAGATCAAGAGGAGGGAAATAAGGTGGCTGGAAGAGGTAATGAGGGACGCAGGGTAGCTAAAGGTTGAAATAGATAAGAGGATGCTCAGAAAGCGGGTAAGATGGAAGAAAAAGATTAGCTCTCATGGACAAGGTAAATAGGTTGTAGGGAAATAGATTGTAGAACAGATAGTTTTAAGATGTCGCTTTTCCTGCATTCGATAAGAGACCATAATGGCTGCGTTGACACTTGGAAGTTGGTTAGTTGACAGGCAGTGTAGCTGATTAATTCGTATGCCCCCAAATGCATGTTTCTAAATCTGCCGAGTGGTGCTAACACCATGTTTTGCATGTCCCCTGCATGACTCTTGTTTCACGTTTACGTAGTACATTATATAATCATTTTGTGATTTCTGTAGCATTTGTAGCATACCTATTATGTGGTGCATGTTGGTAAAAGTAAATTTCTTCACTGCAGTTCATGTTGGTGATAAGTAACCCCCTGCAAAACACCCCTGTGGTGGCTAGCAGGGAAACAAGTAGATGTAAATAAGGGTAGGAGGTATGCCTAGATGATAGATCTACGTCTACATCTACGTGATACCCTGCGAGCCACCACGAGGGGGTGAAGATCACCAAACATGCACTATTGACATGCAACTAGGATATTTAATGGAGACATGCTAGCATAAAGCATGTACGTACGTATGTATGTACGCTAAGGGGATTGAGTTAATGTACTTGCAAGGATACTAACTCCTGATCCCGGCCCGATTCCTGATAGAGAGAGAGAGAGGGAAAGGGTTAATGTTAGACATCAGTTGAATCCCAATTTCCCGTGGGGACTCTTGAGGGATATAATTCAAGTGTCCGTCCACCGGATGGCACGTTTAACAGCGAACCCATTTTAGCCTGTTGTTAAGATAAGGCCCATGTCGACCCCAGGTTTTTCCCCATTCTTCCTTTGTTTCCTATGTAATCCATTCCCTGACGATCAACCCACCTGTTCTTAGTGGTATGGATGACTTCATTGGTCAAAAGGCCTACCAAAACCACTAACAGTCCGACCAGGGACATATGAGCAAAGATAGTTTTCTAATGAGAAGAAAATATAGTTCGAGTAGTCTGTAGCGCATGATGCATGTAATAACAACCAATAATCCCCTTCATATTATGTAGATACTAACCATCTAGCTGCATCTACGTGTGAACATTAGATATGTGTGAATAGGGCCCAGCTCTTATAAAAATCCAGAAAACCCTAACTCACTTCCATATAATCCTACCTAAACCGGTCGAGTGCCTTAATGAAATAAATTTCGGTCACAGGTCAAATGAAACACCCCGAGGCAAAATGGATAAGTGATAAACATAAGTGAAGCAAAAAAGGGGGACAAGTCCTCATATGAAGACCCAGGAACAAGTTCAAGGACGAAACAAAGAGGGGAGTACATAGGAAAAGCTACCAGGAAGTCAGAGAATTAAAATTTGATAGGGAACGGTGGGGGGGCTGCAGTCAACCAATCTTAAGATTGAACAGCCAATCATGATGATGACAGTCAAAGGAACCCTGAAACACCATATTCAAATCTGCACTAAGCATTTAGTCCCTCTACCACTTGAGGCTCTTCTTCCATCCACTTAACCCTCCGCCGGGCTACTGGGACGATATCGTCCATGCGCGCTCGGCCACATTGCTGTATCTCGAAGAGGAGGAGTGGGGGGACCCGGGTATCCTCCCCTAAAAAAACTTTGGCCTAAACGTAGACGAACCCAACCGACACCGGTCAGTGCGCGCGCAGCTGTCGCGCAGTAGACGCGGTTAAAGTTGACGCTTGGACGATATCGTCCCAGTAGCCCGGCGGTGTATACAAAAAACACGATTTTGAGGTAAGTAAACAAACTTCATTTTTTGGTCCCAAATGGCATCTTTCAACTATATCCAACTAACACCGCGGGATAATATAGTTATAAAATTCCCGGAAGATACAAGGCATTATTGCAGCGTTTGTCCGTCTGACAAGAGGAAAAAAACCGTCTATTGCTGTTCCTATTGCAAAAAAGCTGCATGTGATGATCATCGCGTAAACATGTGCTTGAATTGTGTTGGGAATTGAGAGTCTTGAGACAGTATATTTACTTAAAAACTATTTTTCAATAATAAAACATTGTATTTTTATAAATAAAAGCATTATTGTTCCGTAAATACTCGAATTTCATCAGTTTTTTCTGCTCAATAAATTGTCCATGTTCAGGCGTTCAAATAAATATGTTTATTGTAACGGGACCAAAACTGAGTTAGTGCTTTTGAAAGGCTTATATATGGAGTGTAAATCCCCAAAATATTTTTTCTTAATATCAATTAGGGCCCAAGATATTAATTTTTTAGTAAATCTTAATTTTTTCATGTACAAAAATTTATATTGGGACAGTGTTCAAATATTTTTGAACACAACCGGCGGGGACATCTAGAAAAGGCCTAGAACTTATTCCCTGAATTTTTTTCAGAATTTTCGGTCGTCTATAGTTAGGTTAAAAATGGCCCGAGACGAAATCGTCCCAGTAGCCCGACGGTGTATACAAAAAACAAGTAGCCCGGCGGAGGGTTAAAGGGCACTCTTCCGAAAGCGCAGTTCTATTAACATTTCATTTTGAAAACTTGAAAACAATGCGAATACACAATATACAATTGTAATAAAATATGCAATGAAAATACACAGGGACAATGCGCAGGTACAACCACCAAAGACCTAATCAGAGATGCCATAAAAACCGTGAAGATGATTTATACAATTGAGATATAGATGTCCTCGCGAAAAAGGTCCTAACTAGTTAGAAGCGGCAGGAGGAATAGCGACCTCCAAGAGATCGGAAGCGGGGCTTTATTGGCAGTAAAAAGCTCTCTTCTCCTCTCCCGCCTTCCTTACCCGGTACATTTTATTGTACAGACGATTGCAGTGTTAAATGACGAAGAAAAAATTGATGGGATTTGAGCAGGTACGATTCATCGTTCAGTCATTTAGACAATCACATAATTTGCCGTCTAACACGGTACAATTGTCCACATGAAATAGCTTAGAGAAAAAAAATAGTGCTGTAACTAAGGTGGATATGTTCTCTGACTGTGCTGTAATTGGACTGGAAGTGAGCTCAGACTGTACAGAAATTGTACAAGTACAGTTAGCCACATTACATATCTCATTGCCTTATTTTTAAAGTACAGTTATTGCAAGAGTACACCTCAAGCACTGTAAATACAGTAGTTTCAGCGGTGTTTGAACCACAGTAAAATTCCTGCACTGTGATGCAGCAACATTTCAGTACAGTCCTCTTCGCAGTTCAGTCTCTAAGTACACTTCCCACGCAAATCACCCGCGCGAGACTCCAATTATTCGAAACAACATTTTTCGCGCCCCATTTTATACTAACCCTGCTACAATTGTTACAAACGTTCACGTGAGGCTTTTGAGGACATAATAACGTGCAGTTACTGAAAACCACGTGTATATTACGCCATCACACGAAAAACAGCACACAAATGAAACACGATTGGCCACCCCTGTGGCCCACGCGCCTAATGAAGGGTTAAAAATCTCTTCCCGATAGAAGGGAAAAATATAGATAAAATGTTTTACGAAAGTTTGATGCAGACTATTTCTTTGCCGGACGTTCAATAGATTTTGCCGGAGCCAAATTATTATGGTAGAAACGATCACAGGAATAAGATTAAGGAAATAGACTGCAGAACCGATATATTTAAAATGACATTTTTCCACTTACAATAAGGGACCATAATAGTTGCGATAGATCAGTTCTTGGATACTGACTAGGATAAATACGCTTTCTTAGTAGTGCTAAATATCTTAGCACAATTATTTAATTCTAACCTCGCATACAATCTCACGCAAGATATACTCTTGCATGTCTTAGTATCTTGTAGAGCTATTTATCCGTCGAATTAATAATACTAACCAGTAGTTGCATCTCGAGTAGTTTACTGCATGGTAGCATGTTCTTCTACGTATCTCTCTCCTGGTTTCTGGTCTGACTGCGCATCGTTGTCCTGACTGCTTTTGGCCTGCGCCTGGCATCCGGGGGAACGTGCGCGGTTCTGATTTGAACTGGGATGAGTGCTGCATGCCTGGTGTGGAATCGCCCGGTGCCACACACCCTAGTGGTGGGTTGCGCGGTATTTCGCAGATGTAGATGAACAATTCAACCACAGTGCTGACCAATATAGATACGAGGATGGTACTACACTAACTGCTGAGTTTAGAACAGTTTAAGCTTAATCACAGTACACTCACCGTAGAGATTTTTTTCTCTGAAATTTCAGGCATTCCTTTCCACAAAACATTGCACCGTGTAAAGAGACATTTACGCACAGTATTCATACACAAACTCCGGCAAGGGAAGAGAGCGACAGAGAGGAAGCGAACTGGCTTTCCAAAACAACTTCCCTTCTCTCTGCCATTTCACCTCATGCTTTCCCCTCCTATGACGTCCCACAACCTCCCCTCCCTCCCCCTCTCCCCTGCACGAAACACACCTCGGCCGTCTCCTTTGTAACCCCCCTCCTTCTGCCTACCGCCCCACGACAACACCACAACACCCTCCCGCCGCCTCCCTGCCTTCCCGAGTTAAACCTCTCGTCGGCCGAGAGGAACTGCGGAGAGCGCGCATCGGGATGACTCATCGACGTCCCCGAGGGTGGGTGAAATAAACGGGGGAGGGGGGAGACTAGGAGGATCAAAGGAAGTTACAACACGAGGTTTTTCCTCAGACATAATAAATAGCAAGACCGCGTATTCGAATTTTATCTCAAGGTAGTTTGAGCGAAATATCACTTTACTTATAAATCAATACATTTGGTCTCATTTTACTTTTTCCCGGCAAATTACTGCAATAAAGCAGTGGAGCAGATGGAGCGTCTCACCCGGACGGAAACCCGAGAAGAATTTATTGCACATTTGGGGTGCGTTCCGAATCACGCATGATGCGCATCAAGCTGGAGCGTTGGAGCTATCGTTCCGAATTGCTGACCCGCTTTGAAGCTCTTGAAGCGTGTGTGCAAATCGGAACGGATTTGATGCGAAGATGGCGCCAGAATAATCATGTTCAAAAGACTGCGTGAGGAGTAAGCGGGTGGAGAACTGACTGATCTGCGGTATAGCTCGCGATTATCCGTGCCTTTAATTTTAATGTCTCTCTGGTGAATTTTTAAAAACGTAGATACATATTAACATCACGATAAAATGGAAAAGATTAGTATATAAGTAAAAGAGCGTGTGTACATACATATACAAATAATATGTTTCACAAACAAGAACGTTGTATGATTGACGTGAACAGGAATACCGCTGTCCGATAGGGGTTAACTTAGTCTAATGGCTTTGGCTTGCTCTCTGATTCTTTGTGTGGTAACTAGAAATCTCAGAACAAATTTCATTTAATACTGTGATTCAGTTTGTTCATTTAACTGTTCTTCTCTCCGATACCATCCCATTTGTTTTCTGAATTAAGTTAGTAATATCAATTATATTTACAAATACTAATATGTTAAACTTTTCGCTGTAACTTTTTCTGATATTGGGTACTTTATGTGCTGTGAAATATGGTTGATGTGAATTTAAAGGATGTTTTGAAGGTTAGTTTGATTTTCAGAATTTATTACTTCGATTGTCATAGATAATAGACTTCAGATAAGTCTTTTGATTACCTACTCTATGCAGTTGATTTCTGGGTTTTTTATTGTATTTTCATTTTTAAATCTATTATTGCCTGTAGTGCAGTGAGCATGTTGATATATTATTCTACAAAGGTTGAAATCATTGAAATTGCAATTTTCTAGTCTGATGAATTACAACATGTAAAGGCATGTTTGCATGATGCAAATACCCATGCATGTACGTGGCTGGACAGATACATGGGCAAATGCTCCACGTTAGATCTAGAGCTATTTTATGGTCATATGTTCACGCATTTGTGCAAATTTGGGTGTTTACACAGTGCAACTTCAATAGTGAATGTGTTTATTTATGTACTCGGGTACATGCATTGTGCAAACACATGCATCGCATAGAAATCCCACATATTTGGTTCTGTGTCCGGTTAAAAATATGTCCTTGGAGATATTTTTGAGATAAGGGTTGTTGAAATTCTCTGTAATTATGTCAGAAGAAAAGTTATATGTACATTATTGCTTTGAATTTGTAAGATTCAGTAAATTCTTAGCACTACTCAACTATTTACCACTTCATTAAAAAATACTTACAATATTTAACATCAATTATTAATGTAATAACTATTAAATAACCTGCTTTCGCCTTTTCCGCTTCCTCACTATTTAAAATAAATTCAAAGGGTGCCTCGTGCCCATCCTCTCACACGATAACTACTCCCATGTCATCGTCTGTTATTTTGAATTAGCTTCTTCCCGCGCTATTCGCTGTCTCCGCATGAACTGCATCAGAAATTTTTGATGCCTTGATGCGCGCATCAGTTTGCCGGAAATTCTCGTTGCGGGGCCGCTTTAGAGCGCTTCAAAGCGCAATTCGGAACGACCCGAAGCGCTTTGATGCGCATCATGCGTGATTCGGAACGCACCCTTGGTCTCATTTCAAAGAAAAATATCTCACCCGTCTAATGACAGCGAAAATTCAACCCCTTACTACATTACTTTCGGAGATATTTGCCAAAAAATTTTTTGCCAGCCCTTTTACATGGGAAACGGTACGTGTATGCACTCCAGAGAGACATTATATTAAAAATGAGGCATTCCCTACACTTAGATCTCGTCAAAAAATCAAGTGTGTAGCTTGTGTGTTTTCTCAACTATTTTTGAAAATCAATCACATTGCCACCCAAGTAAATTCTTCGGGATCACTATAAACCTACCGTTTTGAAGTAGTTTCAAACACGCCGCGCGAAAAAAAAATAGTCAAGTTAAAGACTTATTTAGATATTTTCATTTAATTACTTACCATTACTGTCATATAAAACTATATTATTGCACCATTAATAATGCAATATTTAATTGATGTTTCTTACAGCTGGTGAAATTTAACGTTAAATTTTTAATATGGTCTCGATTATGACTAGGGAACTATCTCGCTCGGACTACCTCAAACTTTTTAAACTCTCATCTATTATGAGAAGAACGAAGAGGGATTAGACATGGCTTAACACGGTTGGACACAGTTTAACAGTGTTAGCGAAGGACCTCAAGGCAACTCAAGCGTGGTGCGACCCGTGACAGCTAGAATGTCAGAAGAAACGATCGCAGGAATAATATAAAAGAAATTGACTGCAGAAACGACAGATTTTAAATGTTATTTTTTTCCACGCACAATAAGGGCCCAAAATAGTTGCGATACATCAGTTCTAGGATACTTTGACACTGACTAGGTACAATAGGCTTTTGGACTGGTGCCAAATATCATAGCATCATTATTAACGACTAACCTCGCATGCAATTTCCGGCATGACATAGCACTTGCATGATTTAGTACCGTGTAGTACTATTTGTATGTCACAGTAATTATAACCAAAAGTCGTATCATAAGTAGTGTACTGCATGGTAGCATGTTCTTCTACATATCACTCTCCAAGTTTCTGATCTGACAGGAATAAGATTAAGGAAAAAGATTACAGAACCGATATATTTAAAAAGACATTTTTTTCCACTTACAATAAGGGACCATAATAGTTGCGATAGATCAGTTCTTGGATACTGACTAGGATAAATACGCTTTCTTAGTAGTGCTAAATATCTTAGCATAATCATTTGATTCTAACCTCGCATACAATCTCACGCAAGATATACTCTTGCATGTCTTAGTATCTTGTAGAGCTATTTATCCGTCGAATTAATAATACTAACCAGTAGTTGTATCTCGAGTAGTTTACTGCATGGTAGCATGTTCTTCTACGTATCACTCTCCTAGTTTCTGATCTGACTGCGCACCGTTGTCCTGACTGCTTTTGGCCTCCTTCATCTACATCTATATCTACGTGATACCCTGCGAGCCACCACGAGGGTGTGTGGCAGGGGGTGAAGATCACCAAACATGCACTATTGCCATGTAAGTAGGATATATAAGGTAGACATGCTAGAAAATTCCTTCCTTCCTTCTGGCATCCGGGGGAACGTGCGCGCTTCTGATTTAAACTGGTATGAGTGCTGCATGCATGGTGTAGAATCACCCCGTGCCACACACCCTAGCATTGGGTTGCACGGCATTTCGTAGATGTAGAATAAAATATGTTGTAATGAATTTCTGGAGAAGAAAATGGGTTAAAAAATATTTTTCCCTCTTTGACGTAGCATTGGCGCTATTGATGGCATTGTATCGTATTCCATAAGGAAGATATAATCGCGGAATTAGACACGATGGGCGTTGACGGCAAAAAGTCATGCGCGAATCTGAAAACCCGTGAATTAAGTTAAAGAAACCTGTGTATTTAAATAAAATACTGAAAGGATACATTTCAGAATTCTCTCTTCCAACACGACATTTGCGACTCAAACGGGAGCAAGGCCATAGCGCTACTCATCCACCAAAACGAACTTAACGTTATGACGACTAGTCAGTCCTTCACCTTTAAAAAAATACGTTTTCCACACGTTCTTCAATTTTAAAAATACGTAACCGAGAAAAAACTCTATGCCGAACGCCGCTGCGGCGAATCGCACGGAAAAGTTAAACTGAATGTGACACATTTCCAAAGAAAAATATTTCATTTGTGTGCTGTTTTTCGTATGATGGCGTAATATACACGTGGTTTTCAGTAACTGCACGTTTTTATGTCCTCAAAAGCCTCACATGATCGTTTGTAACAATTGTTGCAGGGTTAGTATTAAATGGGGCGCGAAAAATGATGTTTCGAATAATTGGAGTCTCGCGCGTATGATTTGCGTGGGACGTGTACTTAGAGACTGAACTGCGAAGAGGGCTGTACTGAAATGTTACTGCATCACAGTGCAGGAATTTTACTGTGGTTCAAACACTGCTGAAACTGTACTGTATTTACAGTGCTTGAGGTGTACTCTTGCAATAACTGTCCTTTAAAAATAAGGCAATAAGATATGTAATGTGGCTAACTGTACTTGTACAATTTCTGGACAGTCTGAGCTCACTTCCAGTCCAATTACAGCACAGTCAGAGACCAGATCCACCTTAGTTACAGCAAAAAAAACATGTCCGTTTGGTTTGGGAGAACTTGGGGGAATGAAAATAGCACGAATAAAACTTAAAATGTTTCGGACTCCGGATAATGTGTCCTCTAACTGAAACACATGTCCTCACGATTCCACAAACATTTCATTTTGCTTTTGGAGAACCTACCAATTTCAATCTAATCAAAACTCGCCACAAATGCGGAGCTTCGATTTCAGCGACGCAAACGATTCTATATTAACTTTTCAACTGTCACGGACTTCCCGGCACGTAACTCAGCCAGAAAAAAAGTCATATCTGATGAGAAACCGATGAAATCCTCCGTCAAAAGAGAGAGATAAGCATACATAGTACACATCACTCGTTGGTGAAAACAGTCGCAGATACTAAGAATGTGAGGAAAACTACAATTTTGTTTTAAGAATTTACCAGTGTGTTATGTTTAAATATCTTTCTCGGGCTTCGCACCGGGTTATGTATGTAGTATATGGGATCCGTACGAGGAAGGTATTATAAAAGAATTAGAGCGCGTGCAAAGGAGATCTGCTAGGTTTGTTAAAGGCCGTGATGATAATTGTATAAGTGTTACGAATTTAATAGAAAAACTAGGATGGGAATTACTATCAGAACGCAGGTTAAAATTTAGGTTAAACCTTTTAAGTAAATTCGAAACCGATTTGTTCACAGATGACGTTAGATATATATTGAGAACCCCTGCGTATTATGCTAGGTTTGATCAGATTAACAAGATTAGAGAGATAAATTGTCGTACCGATAGATTTAAAATGTCACTTCTCCCGCGTACCATAAGAGGCAGCGTAGCAAAAGGGATGGGTAGGTGAAATATAGTTAGAATAGTCTGTAGTGTATGATGAATGTAATTAATACCAATAATCCCTTCCTTACCATGTAGATACTAACCTGTACTATACTGTAGTAACTAATATTCTATTGTAATAACTACTGCAATTACTTGTAATAACTAATAATCTACTGTAGTAACTAATAAACCGTGGCCCTATTTTCTAGCATGTCTACCTTATATATCCTACTTGCATGGCAATAGTGCATGTTTGGTGATCTTCACCCCCTGCCACACACCCTCGTGGTGGCTCGCAGGGTATTACGTAGATGTAATGTTTTCATAATCCGCCGACGTTTCGGAAAACGACTAATTTAATAGGGACACCGGATTCCGACTTAGTAATACCTGGTGGCCAGCGATCAAATGTATTAAAAAGACGAGAAAATGATTCAACGGCCAGCGGAACACGTCAGCCAATCATAGGGATCGCAACCTTCATTGTTGGGGCATCAACAGCTTGTTTAATTTCAGTGCTATAGTGGTCACGGCGGAAATAACACGTGCCTTGAAAATGGAAAACAAGTCGTTTTCCGAAACGTTGGCGGATTATGAAAACATAACCCGGTGCGAAGCCCGAGAAAGTTTTTTAAATACAATTTTGTTCACTATGATGTGCTTCCACTAAGCCATTGCAAAAACCATTATAATTGATCATTCAGTGAAGTAATGCATTTCATACTTCCGGAACCAAAAATGGTCTACCAGTCCATTACCGAAGCATTGATTGTCTACGCAAAGATAACTTAATGAAGATGAGATTTGGAATATAAACGGAAAGTTATCTAACAGACGAATTACAGCCGAGCCGAGCGGAGTGATTTAAAAAGAAACAGGCCATCTTTAGATGGGAAGATGATTCTTAAATATATGTTTTTAATAAAAATTTGATGCTACTAAAAAAAATGCCTAGGACAGGTGGATGCTTCATAATCGTACAAGCAATCACTTAAAAATTATAATCTTTTGATTCCACGATTTAAGTATGAAGAAAATGAGTAATAAGAAAGTCAAGATACGAAACTAAGATATCACACATTTCCTAAATAGCAGTTAATTATCCATCGATGACAGTAGTTGAGGCCTCGGGATAGGCGGACTCACGGTTTGAAAACTTCATCGCCGATCTGAGAAACAAGATATCCGCGTGGAAATAAAAAAAAGAAACGGTAAAATATGAACGCATGGTTGAAGAACCTTTGGCTGACTCAACGCTTCATGCCTATGTTACGTGAATCAGTGCTGAGCTGGGAAATAAAATGTATCAAATGCGAAATTTTATTTGCAAGAGACCTGGAGATACAGCTAAAGGAAGCATGAAAACTGCAAAGCTCGTAACTTGTAGGTAACTTAAAAAATAAATACAATATTGAGCTTGAAAGCAAACGGGGCCTGGCGAAATTCCGCACAGAGATCATTATTTAGGACACACACGGGATTTGCATGGCGAGTTGGTAACCTCATAAGAATCCAAAGCAGTGCGTCCCGGTTGAGACTGATGCCAAAACCCTTAACGCGTTTGAGATTTGTGACTCTCAATATACATCCAATACCAAATACATGACTTTTTTGCAGGCATTGTCGATATCGCATCGGCGACGATAGTTTTTTACAACAAGCGAAAAATAATACTTAAACGTATAAAGGTAACAGGGTCTATTAAAGAACATTAGAATCTGTAAGAAATTATGGTGAAAAATGTATACTGTCTCAAGAGTTAATCAGCGGAACTTACATGACGAAAGAACTCTTTGCAGAGTTGCGCGGATGAACATTTTATCTGACCGGTTTCGATGGTTTGAATTACAATTTTTATTTGGCTTGACAATTATTCGAAACAGCATAAACGGCCGCAAAAAAACATTAAACAGTAGAAAATCGCAGAGTTCTCCTTTTATCATAACATTTTGGGAGAAAAAATACATCCCAAAGGGTTTCTGAGAGAGGAAATGAACCCCTGCCTCCTGCAGTACCTTGGACTAAAATATATAAAGTTTTAAAAGCCGGAGAAAGTCAACTACACACTCTTAAGATGATTTCTCTCACAGTTTCCCATAATTATATAACTTTTACGTAATCAGTTTTGGTTAAAGTCTAACACAAGTATACTTCGCCTGAAAAAAATTCTTGCAAGATATTTGCTTTCATTAATACTGTAAACAGAGCCGCAAATAGTTTTGGCGCATAAAAAATTGCGATTAAAATTTCATGGTCAACGTATCAATGGTGTCAAATAGAAACTTTCATATCAGATTGGGTTAGTCAGCATAAAAACCGCCGAACCTTCACAGCCAGAGCCTGTCCACTATATGCACTATAAATCGAGAAGCGTAGAGTGACATATACATGTTTTTCCTCCTACATTTGATTGCTGAGTATGGCGCAGTCTGAGGCGCGAAATAATATTTTTTATACCGAAACCTGCAAAACAATCGTGAAAAAACAAAAACAGTAAAGAAACCCCCAAAAACATAAGGGTATACAACGAAATGAACGGTTTTATGCTTGACTTTGTAGGAAAAATAAAGAACCAAGAGAAATTCCACTGGAAAAAATATAATTTATTTCGATTAAGGTTTCACTTAACCAGACGACGAATTTGCCGGTCGAAATAAATCATATTTTTTCTAGGGGAATTTTGCATAGTTCTTTTTTCATTACTTCAGTGGAAGATAAACATGTTCATGTTTCTAGGGCGATTAACGAAAATAAATATTAAGGGAGAAATTAAAAGTCAGTAATTGCGGTAAATCTAACAAATATACTTTGCTAGAAAAACAGTAAACAAACCCCCAAAAAAAATAAAGGTACACAACGAAACGAACTTGCTTGACTTTGTAGGAAAAATTAAGAACCACCACAGAAGAGGATGAAAAAGAATGAAGAGAAATTCCATAGGAGAAAATATAATTTATTTCGATTAAGGTTTCACTTGACCAGACGGGGAATTTGCAGGTCGAAACCAAGGTCGAAACAAATCATATTTTTTCGCAGGGAATTTAGCATATTTCTCCTTTCATTGCTTCCGTGGAAGATAAGCATGTTCATGTTTCTAGGGCGATGAATGCAAATAAATATTAAGGGAGAAATTAAAAAGAAATAAACAAACAACTCACCACCGGAAGACTGCCTCCTCCTTTCTCCTCTGCCACGACTCTGATGGTTCAACCCTGGCACTGACACAGCTCTTTTGGGAGGGACAGGGGGCACAGGTGGGGGTCTGAATCCCGGAGGCCTATACCTAGCGGACTTAACGTTCTGCAAGAACAGGTGGTGGTGGTGGTGATGGGATTGCTGTTGTTGGTGCGCCTGCTGCATGTGGTGACCCATGAGGCTCTGCGACTTGTGTATGGCGGCCGCGGCCGTGCCGTGCGGTGGAGCACTGACGGTGGGCAGTCGGGGTAACGAGTTGGTCGAAGCACTCACGGCCGTGTTGCTCCTGGGCAGCGTGGTCGAGCGCTCCCCTGGGGGACCCCTGGCGTCGGGAACGCTTCGCCTCCTCCTCGACAGGGCCCCGGTGGACCCGGAAGCGTCCCCGTCCCCTTCATCATCTCCCTCGCCCTCGTGTTCCTCCGCCACGGTCCCACCCCGCGATGCGGATGACCTGTACGCCAGGAGATCTCCGCCGCTCCCGGACAGCCTAGCCCTCGCGCCCAACTGTTGCTGCTGTTGGAGCAGCGACCCGCGCGAACCCGCACTCGTGATGCTCCCGCAACTTCGCACCCTACCGCGGTGGTCTAACTGATCGCTGCTCGAGCAGAGGTCGGAGGCGGATCCCGATCCGGAACCGGCGCTACGTCTCTTCGCCTCCATGGAGAGCTTCGTCCTCGAGTCCGCGGCCAGTGCGGACTCGAAGCTGCCTCTCCAACTAAGTCTCTCGTATTCCTCGCGCTCCTCCGCTAGATCGGACACGCCGCTGCTGGAAGACCTCAAAGACTCCTTGTTGTCCCTACCGCCCACGCCGCCAGGGTGGACGCCTGATGAGGTCATGGCGCCAGAGGCCCCGGAGGCGCCGCCCATGGCGGATGAACCTATCCCCGTGACGCCGTAGTAATAGTGCGCCTCGCTCGCCCTACGGCTACCCTCGCCTGTCAGGAGGAGTCGCTGCCACTGACCCAAATCGTGGGACTTACTCCGCGGAAGACTGGGCAATCTCGGCAGGGGAGGCGGGGAGGAAGAGGAGGAATCCGCGTCAGAATCGACCGATCTTTCTTCGGTGTCAGTGCTGGGACACTCAGACTCGACGCTCGTCGAAGTCACCGAGCCTTTGTCGTCTTTGGCGGCCGCGGCCGCTTCCCTCCTCAGGAGACGCCTGTATCGCGCCGCCATCTGCGCCGCGGCCTGATTGTTGCCCGTCTTAGGACTCCCGGCGGCTCCAGAAATGTTGCGATTGAAGTTTGGTGACGAGGAGGTGGAAGCGTGCGGGCCTTCGGCTGAGCCGGCGGCGGATACCTCGTGCATGAGGGCGACCAGGCGTCCTCCGATGTGATGCATGACTTTGGCTATCAGGGGAGGAGAAGAGTGGGGCGTGCTGGAAGCGTCGGAGCTGCTGGGCTCTCCGACACCTCCAGCGACTTTCCCGAAAGAAGCGACAAGCCTCTGGTACACGAAGGCAGTTTCCCTGTTCATCGCGTCGGACGTCGGAGGGACGCCGGACTTCGACCGAGCGAAGGTGTCTTCCTCTTCCACGTCGTCCACGGCACAGTTGTCGAAGTTCTTGATGATCTGCTGACAGCTGGCGGAGATCTGCTGCTGTAGTTCAGTCCTGAGCGGTCCCGATGGACCTCCCCTACCGTGGTAACCCATTCCTGCACCCTCCAGATCACTGCTGGTGTAATCCGAAGAGTCGTATGAATCACTCCAGGTGTCTTCGCTACTTAAATATTCCACGATTTCTCTCACTTGTTCATCCCTGATCCCGGGAACTGTCTTCATAAGTCTCGTCAGCTCGTTTTCAAAATACACGAGCTGAGGGGGTTTTACCTTCTCAGTCGGTTCGGTGACGTCTCCATTGGTGGAAGAGCTGGCACTGTGTGCGTCGGCACCGTTGCTTTGTCTACTGCTGTTGCTCAAGGATCTCCTGAGACCCGACGAATTAGCGGCGGCCATTTTACCGGCCACCATTGTCTTGAAAAAGGCACGCATTTTGGACATCATTAGGTTCGTCTCCTCGTCAGAGCTCCAATTATTGAAGCTATCTTTCCTCGAGAGGGAAGTCCTGGTAATTGACGCGGGAGATCCTGAAGGCACTGGCCTAGGAGTGGGAAGAGGGGCAACCTCCGCCTCCCCTATCACATCTAAGGCAGGTTTAACATCTCCCTCCTTAGGCACTTGGGTTTCTCCTTCACCTTTCCTTTCTAAGGCATCATCCTTTGAGGACAATCTTTCCTCCTCGCCACTATTGTCTTTAGATCCACTTTTCTTTGTGTCTTTGTCCGATCCACTACTCCTTTGCTCTCCATCACTCACTCTTTGCTGTTGTTGGTCTTTCAAGAGATCGTCACAACTACCAATGAATCCACTGTCCCTACTCGCCTGTTTCCTACCAGCCTGCCCACCTGGTCCCAAACTATTCTCCGCCTCTAACGCAGCTACCTCGTCACTCCTTTCTCTCTCTCCACCGCCAACCCTTTCTTCGCCTCCATCCTCCTCCTCTTCGGCAACCGTCTCGAGATCTGGTTGAGGAGTCTTCGAACCGTCTTGGTCTTCACCGGAGAGCGCAACGCTGTCTTCTTTAACATCTCCTTCCGGATGTCTGTTTTCCTTCCTCTTCTTCTTCTTTCTCTTAACAGTATCAAACTGCCCGTCGTTCTTTTCGAAGGCGGTCTCGTCGAAGGAATCCGAACCCGAGGACGAACCCTCAATATCTCCAAGATCCTGCTGGCTGCCATTGTTGAGCTGTTGCTGCTGATTTTGCAGCTGTGTTTGGCCGAGGAGCTTTTGCTGCTGCTGGTGATGGTGGGCCTGGGAATGGGTGTGGGTGGTTTGTTGTGAATACGCCCCCTCGGACGCAGTGCCGGAAGGACTTCCGGTCGCCGCTTCCGCGTCGCTGGCGGCCCCACCCCCGCTCCCGCCCGAATTATGGTGTTGCCTCCCCGCCCCCCTCGCCCTTACCAATCGCTTCCTCCTCTGCTCAGGGCTCGGTCGCCCCTCGCTGTCGCTTCCCACGCTACCGCTCTCGTCCGTGTTCTCCGAGAATCCGTCTTCGTCTCCAAGCGGAGCCCTTAGGCCTCTCGGTGGCTCCAATCCCAAGATATTCGTCATGAAATATTTCTCCAACCTTGATGAAGCAAGCTCGGCGGGATCCATTCCCATGATGCTTTCAGCCGTTTCTGTGAGGCCGTCGTGGCCCGCGGCGCCGATGATACCCAAACTTTCCAATCCTTCGCTGTAAATCGAGCTGCAGGACGTTTCCGAGACAGTATCGCTAATCTCGCTTTCTTCATTAGCAAACTTCTGGTCGTCCGCACTTTCCTCCTGCTGACTGCCTCCTTTCATGCCTCCTAAATCGAAGAAATAATACTTCTCCAATTCGGAAGCATCCGCTTCTGCGTTTGAGGCGTTCTGTTTTTGCCTTAATGATTGGTTGAGCGTTTGATTGTTCGACTGACAGGCCGCCAGGTGACTCTCTGCTTCGCTCTCCTCGCCACTTTCCTCCAGGATCGTGTGAAGGGTGAAATCTATTGCTCTGTTGTAACCGCGCAATTCCTCCTCCCTGTCGAAATAAGCTTCGTCACCCGAAGAGGCCGATTCGCTTCCCAGTTCGTCATCGTCGTCCTCGTCTCGTATGTCGTCAACCGTGGCGTCAACTTCCTCAACCCAGGAGTCATCGTCCGCGAGGCCTTCCTCCAAGCAGACCACGGCGGACAGGGTGTCTCCACCGGTCACCACTCTGACAGCATCCCGCTCCCCCTTCCTGCCATCGTCCGAATCCACGGAGGAATCGCCTCCGCTCAAGTCGCCGCCTCCGATCGGCAGATCCACCACACCGTTCCCCATCCCAGAGGGATCCTTCAGCTGAATGGTCTTGCGGCTCATCACCTCCGGCCTCCTGGGAGGCGTCGGGGACGCCGTCCCCGTCTCTAGCGTCAGGGTGAAGTACCCAGCGAGCCCCCTGTTGTTAGACTTGCCCTTCTCGTCCTCCTCGCCCCAGTTGGCGTGCTTCAGGACCACGCCCCCCTCGTCGCTGGACATCTCCTCGCTTTCCTCCTCGTCCTCGTCGACGTCCTCCCCATCCCTGTCCTCCTCCTCCTCCTCGGACACCAGCGTCGTAGTCTCGCTGGTCACGACGCTCACCTCGACGACGCTGACATTCACGCGTTGGTGTCTCCCTCCGCACTCGTCGCCTCCGACGGCCGACAGAACCGAGCCCTCCTCCGCCGCTCCCTCTCCGTCCTCCGACTCGTCCAGTTCGTGACTCAGGCCTCCGGAATCCCCAGCTTCGCTCAGCCCTTCTCCGACTCCACCATCCTGCGTGATCATAACGTAACTCGTGTACACCCCCCCTCCGCCGCCCCCCGTCGTGCCGGTCGTGATGGCAGACTCGCTCGCGCTGCCCAAACTGGAGGAGGCGAAGGTGCAAGGCCTCGCTTCCGGGTGCAGGATGTCCTCGAGGGAGACGCACCTCCCCTCGCCAGCGGTCCGACCACCGACGGTCCTCCAGCGAAAGCCGCTCAGGTAACCACCCGCGCCGTCTTCGCTCGGCGCCTTCCAGGCGTCAACTGAGGCTCTCCCCACCTCCAGGGCCTTCTCACCTGGAGGGGAGGGCGTCGGGGGCGGGGGCGGAGGGAGGGAGGAGCGGCGGCGCGTTTGGGGAGAGGCTGGGGGCAGGGGGGAATAGGCGGGGGTGGAGGAGGGGGAGGAGGCAGGTGTTGTGGCCGCCGCAGTGGAAGAAGGGTCCGCGAGTCCTGCCGCCGGAACGGGGTCACTCCTCCCCGACTGAAACGCAACTTCCGGTCCTTCCCCCACATCGCCCCCCTCCGCCCAGTCAACCTCTTTAACCGCGCCGACCGCGATAGCCAGCGCCATCTCTGAGCCGTATCCCGAATCAACTACTCCGGCTCGCTTCTCGGCGGGAGGCGGGATAATCCCGGGCGCCGGCGTCGCGACGCCCTCCACCGTCGAAATCTCAATCTTCTCCTCCTCCTCCCTCCCCTCAACCACGCCCCCTCCCGTCTCCTCCCCGTGGAGGATATCCAGTTCCTCCTCCGCCTCATCTTCATCGCTTCCTACACTTTTTATTTCCATTCTCTCCTCCCCTTTCGCGACCTCCTCCGCCTCCTCAGAGCCGTGCGGTGACGAAACCTGTTCGGCCGTCGCCGCTTTCGCGTGGAACTGTGGCGATATTCGATATTCCTCCACCGAGTCGCCCTCCTTCACCGCCTCCTCAACCCCCGATGAGGCCGCAAGAGGCTTCGTCCGCTGCTCTCCTTCTGCCTCGAAGACGGATCTGAGCGAGACGGGCCCGATAGCCGGCCCTGTTTTTGGTTTTTCGCCTGCCCTCGCGGTATTTTCGTCTTTTAACCCTTCCCCCTCCGTCTGAACGCTTCCCACACCCTCATCCGTGGGCAAATTCGATCCTTCCACGCTCAACTCGACGGATGGTTCCCCCGACGACATGTTGCTGTCGCAAATTTCTTGTCCACCCTCCTCCCCGACCTCTGCCGTCTCATTTAACCTCAGAGGTGACACCCGAGGACACACGTCAGCAATATCATCGCCTACCCCTACATCATCTCCTTCCCCTTCATCGATATTATCTTCACCTCCTTCACACGCACCACCCGTCGCGGGAGCATCACTGGCGGTTAACACATCTCCGAAAACGACACATTCACTTACGTCGAGGGCAGCGTCCCTCGACAAAGAGGGCGCCGCGCCCTCTGCCGCACCCGACGGCGCGGCCAGGGCGGTGACACAAACTGACTCCAAGGGCACAGACTTTTCATTCACTGATAATTCCTCCGCTACCACTACTGACACGGGGGCCACGGCACCAACATTGACGTCACCACCACCACCACCACCATCATCATCGTGGACACTGTTACCACCACCGTCTTCGCCACTGACAAAACAAACACTGAGGAGATCCGAGATGCACTTCTCACTGCCCGCCCCGCTGGCGGCATCCCCTACTTCCACACCACTGACACCATCCTCGTCGCCCGCCTCCACCTCTCCGATTGGCGCACTTTCACCGGGATCTCCGCCGCTTTCTCCCGCCGGTGAACTAAAGGCCGTCTCCGTCTCTTCTTCCCCATCGTCCCCGGCCTCCTTCGCCCCCGACGAAGCGGCGCTCACGGGGATGTCGTCCTCCGCCCCCGATCCCACTGCCGCCGTCGCCCCCCTCTCCGTTTCCATGGAAACGACGCCGCCGCCGTCGTCGTCCGCCTCCCCCTTCCCCGGTTTCGCGACCGCGTGCTCGGGAACTTCCTCCTCCTCCCCGCCGCCGACCCCTCCCGCCCCCACGCCCACGGGAGATATCGCGTACTCCGCCCCCGCCGTCTCCGCGACCTGACCCAAGGGTGGGAGTCGACGCTTCGGGCGCCCGGCGTCGGCGGCGTCCGTGATTTCCTCCTCCGGCGCCGCCCCTTCCGCGCCGTCCCCAGCCTCCGAAACCATCACCACCGCGACCGACGCCCCCGCCTCACCGCGTGCCGCGTCGCGATCGAATTCGTTCGACTTATCGATCGAGTCTCGAGCCTCGGACGGCGGAGTAGAATTTTGCGATTCGAGAATCGAATTTGAAGCCAAGATGCTCGACAGCTTGGTCAACTTCGCGCACGTTTCCCCGTCTTCAGCGTGGGGGAGAGGGGACACGGAACCGTCACCCGCCGCGCGCGACCCCCTGTCCGAAACGCAACTATCAACAGGTTCCTCCTCCGCTTCGAAAACTTTTTCGACGTCCGACAGCTCGTCGCTCCTGCACGCATCCTCGCGTTCCCTATCTGAGTAATCCGAGTCGACGAGCGGGGACGTGGAAGACGACGCCCGCGCGTCGTCCTGATCGGCGGCCGGCGCCTTGATGACCTCCTCCCCCGCTGAGGCCTTGCACTCGACCGACGGGACGTGGTCTTCGTCCGTCAGCGTCCGGATGTGCATGAGCCGCACGCCGGCGCCGCCGTACGGCAAAACCGCCCCCTCCAACTTGACCACCACCTGCTTGGCGCCGGCGTCCGCCTGCCCCCCACGCCCTCCCGCGACCTTCCCGTCGTCCTCTTCCTCGTCGTCCTCGTCTTCTTCCCCTCTGCCGACGCCTTCGTCCTCCTCGTCGTCCGCGGCGTTCACGACGAAGACGCGGGAGAAGTTCTCGTCGTCGGAGTCTGACTCTTCCGAATTGCCGGCGGCGTCCGAGTTGGAGGAGACGGACGGGGGCGTCATTATGGAGGCCCACCTGGGCCCGGAGGCCAGGTCGAATTCCCCGCTGCTCGTCTCGCCCTCGTCCGAGTCCATCGCCGCCACGCTGTCTTCGCCTTCGCTCCCGTCGCCCGGGGCGATCTTGCCAGGGGCGGCGGGGCCCTCCTCCTCTTGCAGTCCGCCGTCGGGTCTTCCGTCGCCCATCGCGGCGACCTCCACCTCCACCGCCTCCTCCTCAGCGTCTATTTTCGTCTCCTCCTCCCCTATTTGTCGTTCCTCCTCCTCGTATTCCTCTTCCTCCTTCTCCGCGCCCTCGCATGCGTCCTCTTTGTGTTTCCCTCCCCTCCTCCTTCGCCTCTTTCTGTTCCGCCTCCTCCTGCGGGACTTTCCTCCGGCGGGGGCGGCCGCCTCGACCTCTCCTGTGATCGCCTCGTGTTCCTCCTCCTCTCCCGCCTCAACGTACACCGTTCTCGACCGAGTCTCGCACGGCACTGAGGGAAGGTTCTCGGAAGACGATAGGGCGGCCTTCCCCGCCCCCCCTCCGCTCCCCCCCTCCACCCCTCTCACCACCTCCTCCTCCTCGGCGACGAAGGGAACCGCAGCCGGCCCAGTGTTGCACGGTATGGCGGCCGGGGAGGGTTGTGGAGGAAGGGGAGGACACTCGACCTCCTTCCCCTCCACGACAACATCCCGCGGAGTGGAGGCAGGCTCCTCCGCCACCACCACCGGCTTGGAAACGGCGAGGACTCCGCCCACAGGTGATAATGCCCCCCCTCTGCCTCCCTTATTCCTTGCACCTGGGCTGCGGAGAGCACGAGGGCGAGAGACGGAGTCACCCACACAGGCGGCCGACGAAGGAGGAACACCGCCTCCTCCTCCGCAGTCTTCACTTTCGCTCGGCCCGGGGGCGGAGGTCGCCCGATCGCTCAGAGGAGGTGGAGCGGTTCCCGCCGCCTCCGCTTCCCGTCCCCCGTCGGACTCGAATAGGGGTCTGTAGGAGAGCAGCACGACCGTGTTTCCATCCTCTCCCCCCTCTTCGCTCTCCTCCTCTTCCTTCGCCTCCTCCTCTGTCTTTCCCGCGAGAGAGGCGGTGGTGGATTGGCCCGCGGTCGTGTCCGCTCCTTTCTCCGGAGCCGATTTCTCTCCGCGGCGGGTCACGATTTCGACGCCCGAGAGATCTCGCTCGATCCTCCCCTCCGCCCCTCCGTTGGATTTCAATGCGAAGTCTACCGCCTCGGAGTTCGCCGATTCTTCGACGGGTAAAGCTCCATTGTTTGGAATTTCTGAAGATTTCACGATGGTTTCGTCTTCGTTTTCCTCGCGTTCCACTGTGGCTCTCACTGAAGTCGAGTCCATTGAAATGTCCATGTTGCTTCCTTTCTTCTCAACTTCGTCGACAATTTTTGTTTCTTCCGATTGCTCTGAGATTTGGGTCTCTGCAATAGCTTCCTTCTCTCCGTCTTCGGAAATCTCAGATTCTTCGACTATTTTCACCACCGTCGAGATTTCCGAAGGCGCCTCAATGTCTCCTTTATTCTCTTTCTCGGCTTGAATCTTAGATTCTTCATGGATTCGTTGATCCTCTTTGATTTCCAATGACTCCTCAAGAATCTCGGATTTTTCCCGTTGAATAGAGAGTTTAGATGGTTCCACTAGTTTTTCTTCCCCTCCTTTCTCATCTGGTTTGCAACTCTCGGACGCCACGCGGATTATCTCTTCGCTGGTTGTGGATACAACAATCGTCGGCGTCTTGCCCGATTCCGTATCGATTCTCTCGCGTTCTGATTCGCCTTCTGCCCTCCGCGCGGATTCCGTTGCGTTTTCCAACTCGTCGTCCGCTTCGGAATTTTCCTCCACTGCTCCCACCTTCTTCTCTTCTGCAGTCACGCCATTTCCAACACTGGCTGGTTGTCCCTCCACGCTCGCTGTCGTGCCACCAACCTCTGCAATTTCTCCCGATCCGATCGCCTCCGGGTCGGACTGTGAAACGCCTAGCAACGTCGCACCGCGTGCCGCCGCCTCTCCCGCGGCATTGTTTGTGCATTCTATCGCGAATACCTCTTCCCTCTCCTCCTTCGCCACCGCCCGGCCCGCGATATCTTCGGTTTGTTTGCCGTATTTGACGTTTCCCGGCTTTATTTCCTTATCTGCCAGCTCCTCCTCCACTCCACCTGACTCGACCGTGGCTTGCTTTGCGTCGGAATCGACAGCGGGAACGCTCTCGTCCACGCATTTCGGCGCCTTTGATTCCTTCACATCCTCGATTATTTCATCGCAAACGACTTTTTCCTCTTCCAAGAGTTTCGGCACGTTCGATTCCTCCGTCGCATTCCCATCCCGGACGATTTCTCCGCCAACCTTTTCCTTCTCTTCGCCCGTTTCTTCTCTCTCCTCAAATATGTCCGCGCTAAGTTCTACCTTATCTTTGACTGTTTCATCCTCGGAGTCTTTTAGCGCGTTCGATTCCGCTTCTGCGTCACTCGCGTCGGCATTTCTCGCATGAATATTTTCCCTTTCTTCGTCTAACTGCGTGAGTTTGGATTTTTCGTTCTCGCGTTCAAAATCTTGGTCTTTTGGCGTCGCTTTCTCGTTGATTTCAGCTGATTTCTCTTCCTCTTGTTTAAGACGGTTCGACTCCTGATTTTCCTCTTCGTGTTCAATGCTTTCTTCGCGAACTTCTCCCTCGTTTTCAGCATGTTCTTCCTCTGTGGTTTTTGATTCTTCAATATTTTTCGTACTTCCTCCTTCGTCTTTAGCCGTTATTCCCATCCCCGCAGGTTTCTCATCGGAGTGTTTTATTGCGTTTGGTTCCTCCGTTTTCTCTTCGTTTTCGAAAATTTCCTTGTGAGCTACTTCTTTATCTTCGCCCATGTTTCCCTTGGTCAGGATTGGCTCTGAATCTCCACCGTTCCTGCCTTCGTACTTTTCAGGCGTGTTTAATTCGACATGTTTGTCCTCTTCTGAGTGGTTTGGTACGTTTGATTCTGGTGTGTTCTCTTTTTCGCCTTCAAAATCTTCTTCGTTATATGATTCCTTCTTGGCATCTAGCCCTTCCTCAGCGGGTTTCGATTCTTCCTTTTCACTTTCCCCTCCTCTCCTGTCTTCATTCTTCACAGTCGCCTTCAATCCGGCATGCTTCTTCTCTTCTGAGTGGTTTGGTACGTTTGATTCTGCAGTTCTCTCTTTTTCGTTTTCAAAAGTTTCTTCCTTCTTGCCATCCAGCCCTTCCTCAGCGGGTTTCGATTCTTCATTTTCACTTTCTTCACCCTGTTCCTCCACCGCCATCTTCATGGTGACAACTCCATGCTTCGACTCGCAATTTCCGTCCTCCTCTTCTTTCTCCGGCGTTACATGTGCGCCGTTCTCTTCCTCCTCCGCTTGCCGCGAGGAGATCCTCCCTTCTTCCCTCATCAGCTGCTTCGGAGACGCTTCCTCCGCCCTAATTGCGTTATCCCTCGCCTCCTCAAGGCCCTCCTCGCGTTCCTTTTCTACGACTTCTCCCCCCGAGGACGTTCCTAGGCGAGGAGCCAAGGTGGTGGTGGTTGTACTCCGCCTTGTCCCCGCCGCCGATTCCTTCGCTTCGTTGCCGCCCTCCTCTAGTTCCTCTCCCTCCGCGTCCTCGTCACCCGATTCCTCATCTCCTTCTCCCATTTCACCCGTCGTATTCCTCCGCCTCCTCTTCCTCCCTCCGCCCTCCTCGCCTTCCCCACTCTCCTCCCCCCTCTCTCCTCCTCCGCCTCCCTCCCCCTTGTTTCCCCCCCTCTCGCCACCTCCTCCCTTCGTCTCTTCTTCCTCTCTCTCCGCTTCCTCTTCCCTGTCTCTCCTTTCCCTTTCGCTCGAGGACACCTTTCCATCTCCTCCTCCGCTCTCCTCATCCTCCGGAGACGTTCCCGAATCGTCCTCATCTTCCGGCGGCCGGTCCACGATGGTTCGCCCTCTCCCTGCCGCCGACCCAACTCCTCCGCGGTCGATTTTTTCGGCGACCCCGTGGTCGCCTTCCAAGGGGTCTTCGGTCTCGTCCGACTCGTTCGGTGTCTCCGTTTTTTCTGAGCGGGGGGATACCGCGACCCCCTGGTCGAGTTGTGTGGGATCTATAACCCCCACGCTATCGTTCGACGCCGAGGATTCGTTCATTTTTTCCGTCTCTCCTGCGTGATTCTCCTTCGAGTTTGCCTCGTCGTCTTCACCACCTTCGGGTATCTGATGGGCCAAATAGTCTTCATTTTCGTGCATTCCTCTCTCCACAATTTCATTCTCTCTTTTTCTTCGTTCAGACGAGAAGGAATCGTTCTTTAAATCTTCCCCCTCTTGGGCGTTCCCATTCGAGATTAACTTATCTTCCTTATCGCCTTCTGCTATCTTTTCCATTGCCGAAATTTGGTCATTTTTGTCAATGCTTCCCTCATCCAATTTATTTTCACATCTGGATTTGCTACTCTCACCAGAATTCCTTTCCTCATTCAACAAGGATGATCCATTCAGTTGCCCTCCCCCATCTTGGGAAATCTCTTTCAAATTTTCCTTTACGTCCGTATTTCTTTCCTCTCTCTCCTCTATCAAAAAATTTTCTTCCATTCTGACTGTTGTATCTTCATTCTCCTGGTTGTCTTCCCTTCGTTTGCACTCATTATTTTCGACAGAGCCTGCATCTCCACTCTCACACTTGGAAAATCTTATATCTTTCTCTTCCTGTACTTGAGTAATGATCTTCTCCGAAATCACCCCATCCTTGTTATCACGTTCTGCAGTCCGTATCTCCAGATTCTCGTCAATTTTGTGTATAACTTCCTCCATCAGAGTAAATTCTCTTCCTTCGAACTCGTCTTTTTCGGCATATTCAACGCCATTTTTCAATGTTAAAGGTATATGTCGTATCTCATCTCTTGCTCGTCCACTCATCATACAAGTCACGTTATCGACGTCGTCACTCTGTGCCACCTGCGTCGTCAAATGTTCGTCACTCTCCCCGATGTTTCTCTCTTCATCGACATCTCCTCTTTGGTCGCACTCATTCTCCACGCCCTCCACTACATTTCTTCCCTCTATCTCCTCCACCTCTCCTCTTTCCTTCCCAGCCTCCCACTCCTCCCCGCCCCCAGTAACACTTTCACACTTGGGAGCCTCCGCTGCCGAGATCAAAAGCTCTCCTCCCTTCACGCCATCTGCGCCTCGTAAGAAGGCCGTCGTGGTGGGAGGAGGACCAAGGGAATCGGGTGTAACCGTCGATACAGCGAAATCGATCCTGCCACTCGCGTTCGATCGATCGAAATGGTCCGTCTCGCGCGCGAGAATTCCTTCGTTTCTTAAGGAGGAAGACACTCCATTAGTGGATGGAGACGCTATCACTGTGTCGCGATACTTTTCGTTTTTAATTTCACTGTCATTTTCGAGATCGATGCTAAACTCTGACTTTGATTCAAGGGACACTTTGTCGTCTTGGAGCACAGGTTTTTCTCCCTCAAATACTGACGGAGGGCCCGATTCTGTGACGTGCTCACGTTTCATGTTTTTTCCGCTCTCGGTGCTTTTTGCGTCCACGCAACTAGACCCAACAGGGTCGGAAATCATACATTTAGAAGGTTCTGTGTCGTTTCGGAGCCCAGATGTTTCATCTTTCGACTGAGGGGCTGCCTCGTTGATTCCGTCAACATTCTTTTCACTTTGGCGCTCGGAAATAGACCGACCCGACTCGTGATTCGTCTCCGCGGGCCCCCGCTCGTTCGAAGGCCCCGATCTTTCGCCTACTGCCCCGCCCTCGTTTGGAACGTTGCCCGACCCGCTCTCCGAAGTGTCGCACCCGACGCTGCCCGCGGTTTTCACCGCGGCTTCCTGTATTCCTGTGCCTGCATCCGGGAGGTGTTGGGGAGTGGTAACTGACGGGTGGGGCGGCGGCGGTGCCGGGGAGTCGTGCTGGGGAACGGGAGAATTGGAATTCGTCGACGACAGCGCGACGGAAGGAGTGGTGCACGACGCAGGCTGATTCGCCGAGTCGAAAACGCGATGGTGCCAAGCGTACCAAGAGGGGGGCGCGGTCGCCGAGGGTCCGCGCACAGACACGGATGGTTCGTCCAGCGATGACCTCTGGAAACTCCTGATCCTAATACGCACCGCGTTGCTCCCGGCCGGTCCGAGGTACACGATGTCCGCCACGCTGACGGCGTCCCCGCCCGGACCTCTGGGGACCGTCTGCGGGGGAACCTGAAGATCGATCTCGATCTCGTCCGCTTTGTCGTGCAGAGTGAACATCTGGTGTTGCTGGTGTGGCCAAGCGGGGACCGGCACGGGGACCGGGACCGGTATGATGGTCCGCGCCCCTCCGCCGGGCCCACCTCCTTCGCCGCCCTCCCTCTCCAGGGTCCACATCCGTATCCCAGCCCCACCTAGTCCGGCGCCGCTGGCGGTCAGGATGGTCGTGGAGGACCCCTGGTCGATGACGAACCCCTCGGACCCGCTCCTCTCGCCGGGGGACCTCGCGTCGCCCGGCGGGGCGAGGCGGAGGTGAAGGCGGGCCAGGTCCGTCTCGCTGCGGCTGCGACCCACGCGCCTCGCCCTCCTCCGGCGGGCCCTCCTGGCCGCGGCGGTCGAGTTCGACGCCGGCACCGGCGTCGGCTGCTGGAGCTGCGTCGGCGCCGGCCCTTCCAGGCTCACCTGACGTTCGGCCACCTCGAAGCCGACCGTCGCCGGCATCGGCTCGACGAAGAATATGTGGTCGGCGAGCGACACCGACTCCCCCTGATTCTTCTCTCCCTCCTTCCCGCCTCCTCCCGCCGCCTCCACCACGCCCTTCTGCTGCTGGAGGAGGAACCGCCTCTGCTGCTGCTTGTGGTGGTGGTGGCGGTTGTGGAAGTGTTGGTGGTGGAGGTGCTGTTGCAGTGGGGACTTCGGAGCGGTCGCCGGCCCCACTCCGGCGGCGATACCGGACTGCGCGGCGGGCGGCAGTTTACTGACCCCATCCTCCGTCTCGGACGGGGGGAGAGGGGGTGGCGGCGGGGGCGGTGTGGGCGAAGAGGGAGAGGAGGAGGGCGAGGAGGAGGAGTAGGAGGTGGTGGTCGGGGGCGGAGGGGAGGGCGAGGTCGAGGGGGTGGTCAGGAGGAGATGGTGGGAGTCGGCGAGAGGCGATGGCTTCTGCCTTGGAGGTTGGGAGGACCGCGGACGGGGCGGAGAGAGGCCGGAGGAGGCCGCCGGTGACGAGGCGGACAGAGGCGGGCGGTGGTGCAGCTGTCGCACCCCGCCCACGACCAGCATCCCTCCGACGACCACCTCGTCCTGGTCCACCACCGCGGCCCCGCCGTCGCCCATGTCCCTCACGACGACCGCCCTCGCGGGCTCGAAGTAATCCCAGTCGCAGTCCTCCGCCGGGACCTCCACCTCATCGTCCGAGTTGATCGTGGAGGCTTTCGAGGAGGAATCCGAGCTGATGAACACCAGCTTGTAGTCCTCCCCGTCCGGTTGTATCTTCCCCTCGTCCAAGACGTAGTCCAACAGGAGGGCCGCGTGGGCGGGTGAACCGCCTCCGCCTCCCGTCACCTCGTAAGGGATCGCCGCGCCTTCTGGGGTCCCTGCCGCCGCACCCAAGCGTCGACTCAGCTCCCCCGCGTGGTGGTGATGGTGGTGCAGGAGTAGGGACTTCTCCGAGCGCACCAGCGACGGGGAAGGCGCCACCGTCGAGGATGCAGAAGACGGAGTTGTCTGCCCTGCATCTCCAGCGCCTATACCTCCACCGGAGTCGTCTGTTTCAGTCCGCCGTTCATCCAATAGATTTATTTTATTTTTTTTTTGGTCGCGGGGAGGGAGCGGGGGGGAAAGAAAAAAATAAAATAAATTAAAAATGGGTAAGGTAAGGTGGAGGCGGTTGGTGATAAAAGGACAGCGAGAATGGGTCGAGTTTATAAATAAAACGGGAAATCGAAAGGTTTTTTTTTCTTTTAAAGGAAAGCAGGGTGGGCGTCACTCAAGGATTGAGATGAAGTAAGGTTGAGTGGGAAGGCGGTGGAGAGTGGGTGAGGAGAAAAAGCTGGAACGCTGGCATGAAATAATTAGGGCGCCGTAGGACGAAGGTTGAAGGAATGTGCTGATGTAGATGAAGGTATTAAAGAGGATAACTGCCTCGAAAAATACACAACGGCCATCGCATGAGGAAATTATGGGTGAAACCACTCGATTTCACTCAGAATAAGTAACCACGGTTCACTCAGAATAAGTAACCAGGGTTCATGGGAATAATACAAATGCTGTGCTCAAAGAAGATAGAAATACAAAACCAGGAGACAGTATGTGAAAACATTCGTGTGGAGCGTAGTATTATATGGATCGGAAGCATGAACCATTGGAAAAGATGACCACAAAAAACTCGAAGCCTTTTAAACCTGGTGCTGGAGGAGGATACTGAGGATAAAATGGACGGACAAAATAAGGAATGATGAAGTGTACAGAAGAGTAGAAGAGGAAAGGACCATATGGTAAACCATAGAGATAAGAAGAACCAGATGGATTGGACATACCCTGAGACACAATGGACTTGTGAAGAACATAATTGAAGGGAAATTGGAGGGAAAAAGCCCCGAAAGGAAGACAAAGGAATGAGTTCATGGACCAAATAATAGGGAGAGTAACACAGAAAGACCGACGAGGAAGTAAGGGAATTAATATTAGATAGGGAAAGTTGGAGGGTTGCAGTCAACCAATCCTAGGATTGAACGACCGATGAATGAATGAAGTAACCAGGGGATGTAGCAGAAATAATTCGGCTTTATTGAAACGAAATCTAGATTTCACCAAAAAACTGATCAGTAAAATTGTAATTAATTGAAAAATTAAGTAATATTGACTCTCGATCAATTAGTAAAGTAAACTTATACACTCCACTGGTCAGTTCAAAGGTCAAACATTTATTGCCGCGAGGCAGTGAGCACCTGAAGATGATGCCATGCATCAAAATCCGGATAGTGTTGTAAGTTTTTGACCTGTGAACTGACCAGTGGAGTGTAAAAGTGATCTGTAAAATGATTTGGATGATACATGGTATAAACAAAGGTATTTGTAAATGAATTTGGAAATTTGAGGGAGGATAATTCCCAGGAAAAACATACGATAAGGATTATTGCAAAAGTAGAGGACGGATTCGATCATCGCCCTTACTGTGATTCACAGAGAAGATGCATAAAAGTGTAATTATCGGGGGCACTTATGATAGACGACTAGGGCGTCGTTGGATGACGGCAGAGGAACGCATTAATGAAGTGAAAGAAATGAAAGTATATAATTGGCAGGAGAAAAATATTTGTTGAGTATGGTTTAGATCAATTCAGTTCACTCAGAGGACGCACAAGAGGAATGTACTGATAATGATAGTGATCCAGCGTTATTATGGCGAGATCGAGGCTTTTAAGAGTAAAATGTAATTAAATGCTCATTACCTTCTGCCATATTCCTTATATCAATAAAGAACACAAGGGAAAAATAATGAGGGAGCCGTAAATTGCAAGAGTTGAGGGTGAATTAGGAGGAAAAGTCTCTAGAGGAAGGCCCACGAATAATTTCAAGAACCAAATAAAGAGGAAAGTACAAAGGAAGAGATACCAGGATGCAAGGGATCTAGCATTAGATGGGGAAAGGTGGAGAGGGCTGCAGTCAACCAATCTTAGGACTGAACGACCAATGAATTAATGAAATTGCATGTGGAGGAATGTCTTTATATGCGTGTATGAATTTAAAGGGTTGAAAAGAGGGGATTGGTACAAAAAAATTTTTTATCTAAGGATAATCAGATAGGGAAAGCTATGTGCAGGTCAACGTCATTCACAAGGATAAATAAATGGCATAGAGATGTAATAATCAGGGAACACCGATGAAATACAATGAGGAGGTCGTATGATGAAGGCAGACGCATGACTCAATGAAACAAAAGAAATGTGAGAGCCGGAGGACAGGAAAATGCTGGTTTCGTGCCAGACGATAGTAATCCTTCAAGCCCTAATAAATACAACATCATTGGGTGAAATCGGATGAAATTTTCCGATGAAGTTGTAGGAAAAAGAGACGAAGTTGCCAGGGAAAATAGTTCTCACCGAGAATCACGCTAGATAAGTATAGGTATGAATTGTACTCATCAAATAAATTAACCCAAGCGGATGTAGTAACGATCACCGGTACTGTGGTGAAAAGGAAATGTATTGATGTCCATATTAGGAATTTGTGATGAAATGAAAGAAAATGGCGAAGAAACTAATTTCTTGATGATAAATATAGAGATAGCAATGGTAAAATTCTACCGCGCGACCACTGTAATGAGAGTAAGCCAAAATTATTCACTGCCGAAGTTCGCACCAATATTAGTTAATTATGGAAACAAAAAACTCGGAAATAAATGATGATGTGTGAGGAAGAAGTCGAACTATTATGGATAGAATGATTAACTTTACAATGTGGAATTGCAAAGTTAATCCTTCTATCCCTGATATCAAGGAATTCCACCAAGTGAGGTCTGAAACCATCGTCGAATTATTAGCTTAAAAAACTTAATATACAGGCCACCAAGGGTTGAAATACGCCATGAAACAATCACTTCACTTGCCCGAGATTCGAACCCGGATCTCCCAATTGCTGGTCAGGTGTGTTTGCTAGTTACACGACCAAGCCATCTTACTTCAGGACGAATTTCGAAGGGGATTTATGAGAACTGGACGTTCAAGCCTCAAGTCTACGTTGTAGCACACATGAGATGATAGTCGTGCTTACAAAGCCACTGTAGCGGTGGATAAGAAACTGTAGGAAAATATGCATGTAAAATACAGGAAAAAATGACGCACACCGGTAAATATTAACCCTGGCGTTCGTTTATGAGTGACGAATCAATATCTGGGTCCCAATGAAAAGATAAAACTGTGGAAATTGAGCTGATTCAGGATGCCAGACTATGAGAATCCCCCTGGAAATGATGACATTGGAAGAGCTGCCTTATCGACCAGAGGGAAATAGCGAGTGGGTTGAAGAATGTAGGGCAAAGAAAAGAAAGAGGGATGCACTTACCCCGGGGGCCAGGTGAGGGTAGTTGAAGTGGTCGGGGAGGGAGGAGAATAATCAAAGGGGGCGTGGCACAGATGATATCAGAAACCGAAGGCGAAAACACGACGAAGGGATACGATATGAATGGATGGGGGTGCCGGCTTTAAGAGGTAGGCAGGCTGGGTGTATTTTTGCCTACACTCCAGATTAATGAAGCAAAGCAGCAAAGTGTGAGAAGATGCAATGGATATGCAAAAAGGAGGGCATCGGCGAGAGATACAGAGGGTTAGGCGGGGGGGGGAGAGGATGGGGGTGGAGGGGTGGGGGTTCGGGATGAAAAGGGGGTTACATTGAAGGGATGAAATGATGCTGGGGGAGGGGGGGTGGAGATTAGAAGGGGATGGAGAGGGTGGCCGTAAGGAGAGCGGGGGAAGAAAAGAAAAACCATGGGTCACGATCGTTTTCACGAGAGTTCGAGAACGCACCGCAGAGACACAGGCACACACACGATCACCACTGCACGAGGGAACATAACTTAATATGCGCAACGTAAGAACATAAGACCATTACTTAACTTAAACTCTCGAATCTTTCCTATCCTTTATCGAACAAGATCTTGAGTCAAAAACTCAAGTTGAATGTACCCTTGTACGTCTTGTACCTGATGATGGCTCTGTGAGCCGAGACGCGTTGTACGCATTAAAACAATTTTGTGGAAAAGTGCAATTGTTTCTCTCACATTATGAAAAACTTCCACGATATCTCGCCTGAATCTGTTGAATTTATTATGAATGCTTTGCATTGGTAACTTAAATTAATGGACGGACAAGGATGAAATGATGAAGTCTTCAGAAGAGAAGAAGATTACCTATCTCGGAAGTAACATCAAGTGGGACGGAAGAAGTACAACGGACGTCAAGCGGAGAACAACCCAAGCTAACAAGGCGTTAAGGAGAAAAAGATAACTGCTGTGCTCAAAGAATATAGGACTACAACCCAGGAAACAGTATGTGAAAACATTCGTGTAGAGCGTGGCACTCAATGGATAGGAAGCATGGACCATTGAAAAAGCTGCTGGAAAAGTTTAGAAGCGTTCGACACCTGGTATTGGAGGAGGATGCTGAATATAATAATGGACGGACAAAATAAGAAATTATGAAGTGCACAGAAGAGTAAAAGAGGACATGGAACACCATACTGAAAAGAAGAACCAGATGGATTGGACACACCCCGAGGCAAATGGGGTTGTTAAAAGAACATTATTGAAGGTAAAATAGAGGGAAAATACTTGGGAGGAGACCTAGAAATGAGTTCATGGACTTTTTAATTCATTTCATTGCGGCATGTTCTCAAGTTGCGTCCTCTGGTTAATCATTTAAAGTATGTTCTTTGGTTTCATTTTTTTTGTTAAGTTCTTTCGCTATGTTCTCTTACGTTACGTTAGTTCTCATTAGTTGGTTTTGAAGAAACAAGCGACTGCATCCTGAGATTAAGTTATGCAGCGTCCTCGAGTTACTTTCTTAACGTTATGCCATTGAGTTACGTTCTAAACTCATGTCATTGCGGCTTGCTCTTAAGTCCTTCGGTTAATCTTTTCAAGAACGTCCTTTGGTTTAATTTTTTTCTCTAGTTCTTTTACTTAGTTATTTTGCGTTGCGTTCTCAAGTTATGTTTTCGTTACATTCTTACGCAACGTTTTGATTACGTTCTGTATTACAATTGTCAGGCCTCATTTAGAATATGCCGCTAGTATATGGGATCCGTACGAGGAAGGTATGATTAAAGAATTAGAGCGCGTGCAAAGGAGATCTGCTAGGTTTGGTAAAGGCCGTTATGATAATTGTATAAGTGTTACGAGCTGAATAGAAGAACTAGGTTGGGAATTACTATCAGAACGCAGGTTGAAATTTAGGTTAAACCTTTTAAGTAAATTCGAAACCGATTTGTTCACAGATGACGTTAGATATATATTGAGAACCCCTGCGTATTATGCTAGGTTTGATCATATTAAAAAGATTAGAGAGAAAGATTGTCGTACCGATAGATTTAAAATGTCATTTTTCCCGCGTACCATAAGAGAGAACAATAGGCAGCGTAGCAAAGGGATAGGTAGGTGAAATATAGTTAGAGTAGTCTGTAGTGCATGATGCATGTAATAACAACCAATAATCCCTTCCTTATTGTGTAGATACTAACCATCTAGCTCCATGTGACCCTATTATCTAGCATATCTCCCTTAAATATCCTACTTACATGTCAATGGTTAATGTTTGGTGATCTTCACCCCCTGCCACACACCCTCGTGGTGGCTCGCAGGGTATCACGTAGATGTAGATGTATTCAGTGAGGGCCAGCCTTATGAGTGTATAGTTCTCTTGAAGGCTGAGAGGTTAGGAAGGGAAAACAAATGGGAGTAGGGGAGAAAGGATGAGGATATATGGAGCAATGGAAAGAGGAGGCAGGGGTGGTCGGGGGCTTGAGACATGAGAAGAGAGAGAGAGTCTTGTGGGCGGGGCGTAGGATGCTGTGCCGTTGCACCATGGCAAGCTCGCCCGTGGTGTGTCTCTGCGTATCTCGCGTTAGGAGGAGAGAGAGGGAGAGATAGTAGGTGAAGTCACTCATCTCTCTCTCCTTCGCAACAGCCAGTGAAACAAAATAAAAACATCAAAAGAAAGAAAATAATGAAAGGAGGGGTTGCAAAAAGAAAAACTGCCCACATCGCCAACATCACCTCCGTAGCAGCCACCACCATTACCACCACCTCCACCCACGCATGCGAACCGCTGCCTCCAGTGTTTTGTTTTTCCTTTTCTTTTTCGTCGGTCTTCTTCCACTACCACTCACTCGCTCGGCTAAGAAAATGAAAAAAACACCCACCGCTCTTCTTTCCAGGTTGAAGAAAATAGCGTGCACCCGATTACGCCAGCACCACGCACTGAAGTAAACCCTTTCACCTTAACAACCACCATCACCAACAATACACCGTTACACATAGCTACACTACTGCTGAGACACATTATCACAGCTACAATAATGAATCAGAGGGCAAGAGGATGAACTGTACCCTTTGTTGCGAGACAACAATACGTACAAAAGTCAGGAATACACAACCATGTAAGGAACAATGGATACAATATTTAAGAGAACATTATAATACATCAAGTATACACACAGCATGTATACATTAAAATATATTTTAGAAATTTTTACATAAGTTCGCTATTGCAAACATGTCTCAGTACAAGAGTTGTTAATCATGATAAGTGTTAGTCTCTCGTCGCCTTTGTGGTTGTCAAACGAGTTACATACAGAGAATACAGTTAGTAACAGAGGTGGTTTGGACCCATTGGAGTTTTTTCATTCACATCTTCACAATTCACCAGTATAACAAAGAGTTATGAGCTTTCAGGGGATGGAAGGAAATGCACTAACTACTCACACCACCACCAAATCTGTAGAAACCAAACACAACCCGGCGTGTCACCTTCCGTTCTCATCGTAATCTTCTCCACACAAACACGGGATCGAGAGAAAACAGACACAAGAAACGCAAGGTGAATGGGGTATAAAAATTGCGACACTTCACCGAAACCACCACCAATGATACATCGTTAGGAACATGCACAACGCAACTCCATTGCACTTGGCGAACGACGGTGGAACATTTATCGTAAAAAGCAAAGGCTCACCGACCTTTTTTTAGCCAATATCTTCACTATACGATAACGATACGCACTGCAATAATACGAAGTCATCACGAATTTCTTGGAATTCTCTTTCGGGGAGGGAAAGGTCAAAGAACTAGGTTCTTGTCGTTGGCCCAGGGAAACTGGATCCCTTTTAATAATTTTCTTCGTGACACCTTGTTCTTACAAACAAGTGAGGTACTGGGATTTCCGTCTCCACGACAATCTGACATCCGGCGGCATGTTGGCACCCAATAATGTCGGATCAGATGGGAAACGTTACATTCTTACGTTACATTCATTCATGGAAAGACTTCACTTACTTAATTTAACGCTCAAGTTTTGAAACGCAAGTCGTACCTGCGAGGAAAATCCCTTCATTGACTGAAGTAATCAACCGTTTGAAGGTAAGTTTCAATGGGAACCAAAAAAACTTAAAGGTATAGGAATTGCACTCGATAAAATTATTAATTGAGTTGAGAGTGGCGTCAGATACCATCATTTTGTTCTTCTATTAGTAACCATTAATGCGATTTGGTTGGGGTGACGGACCTACCATTAGGATTTGCGACATTCAGGATGAATACATCATTTGCATTAGGGATGCCACGTCGAATGGAAAAAAATCGAATAGTCGATTTATCGATGTTTATAAAAGTACTCACCGCCCACTCAATTTTCATCGGATTATCTTACCACCGCTGTTTTCGATGTCTCGGCCAAAAAAAAGTAGAGTAGTCCGATCCATCGATGATGATGTGGCATCCCAACTTTCATCACTATTTCTAGTATTAGTAAACATGAATGCGATTTGGCTGGGGTGACGAACCAACCATTCCCGAGTTTGAGGCATACAGGATGAATGAATCATTCGCCTACTTTCGGACATTAATTCAGTTCTCACGGATTTGCTCAGGGTGCTAGAATCGATCCAGCAGCCAAAGAGAACTGCTCAGACTGGAATTTGAATGAGAGTTTTCAGAAAATGCATGTCCTGATAAAATACCGCGCACGCAATAGCCCAAAGCACTCCGGTTCGCACACCAAAGTGCCACATTCTACAAGTGCTAGAGCATCTCTCAAACACAAGGGAGTTCGCCATCGACGCTTTCAAAACACCAGGACTCCAGCCGCTAATATAAATTCACTCCGAGTTCCTCCCGCAAGAGATACACGTATTTGCAAAATTCGCAACATTTGGGACCATTCGTGGAAATCTCCGATTCCGTATCGAATAAATGAGCGGATAATTTTCAGAGAATTGGGGAAACAAAGCATACGAGAACGGCCACTCATTAATTTAGAGTATACAACCTGCTGATTGGTAGGTATTTGGATAGCACTCATTCTAACGTCCTAATTCATTAAATATCGTTCCATTTTCCCTCCAGCAGGTGAACCCGTAATCGATTTTATCCCATTTTTATCTAAGTATTCCACGAGCTTATTGTTAGGTTTTTGGTCGCTACGAATCCTAATCCGTTTTCACTGCTATGGATAGCCCACCAGAGGATTCCTCTTCAATTCCTCATATCGTCTCCCGCTCTACATTTCTTTCAGAAAACCTATCCTCTTCCTTCCTATTACACGTTTCACGAGTGTTCTCCCTTCTATTGCCCTCTTCAGCACTCACTCTCTTTTCAATACGTCCTCCATCCAACTCTTCCGCCTCCTCTGAATCTCCGCCACCGGCTTCCTCTCCTCTCCAATCATTTCCAATACCTCCTCGTTCGTCCTTCTCGCCACCCAGCTCACCCTCTCCATACTTCTCCGCACCCACATCTCAAACGCCTCCAATCTACGTATATGCATCATTCCCTTACAATAACTAAGTGTCCGACCCATACAGCGCCACGCTCCATATCGGAGTTTATAACAGAAAAGACAGGAAACATAATTTTTTTCCACGCACAGTTAGTGACAATTATGAAAACTGAGCTCCACTGAATACATTCCCATAGTAAACAACGACAGAAAGATTGACATGCATACCAATCACGCCGTTCCCTTCCGGGGTAGGCACAGTCACAAATTTTCACTCATAAATACATATTTGTACACCTAACTCCGATTCTATAATTTCCTCCATATGCTGACCAATCCTTGCAAACCTCTTTAGCATCATTTACCCCCATACACTGCTTCATACATGCACTCCTGATTTTAAGATTCCTAATATTCCTCCTCCTAAGAATTTCCTTAACCACATTCAACCACAACTTCCTCAGCCTACCTCTACCTTTCGCACCATTCATTTCTCGACTCTCATACATCCTCTCAACATGGCCAAACCAACGAACGAACGAAAGATTTAACTAAAAAATAAATAAAATACAAAGGAAAGCTGCGCGCTTCAATAAAAACTGCCACGAGCGAACATATACTGTTTCACAACTTTTATAAGGATTAAGGTGATATTAGCAACGTCGTTAAAAGTAAGCTTAGACTCTTCGCATACGATGCGGTCGTGTATAGGGATATTAACAATTCCGAAGATAGCGACACGTTAACAATCGACCTACTTGCTATTCATGCTTGGTGCGAAAAGTGGCAGATGGAACTATACATAAAAAAGTGCGTAGCAGTCAGCTTTTGGAAAAAGAAAAATAGGCCAGGTAGGGCTTACAGAATTAATAATACGGAAATTATTCACGCCGAGTCTATTAAGTACTTAGGGGTCACAATTACTCACGACATATCTTGGGGAAATCATATTCGGGAAATATGCGGTCAAGCATACATAAAGCTAGGCTTTATCAAGAGGGTACTCAGAAAATGTGATGAGAAAGTGAAAGAACGTTGTTATTTTTCAATCGTTAGGCCTCATCTGGAATATGCTGTTAGTGTATGGGATCCATACGAAGCGGGGTTGATATCAGAGTTAGATCGCGAGCAGCGAAGAGGAGCTAGGTTTGTAAAACGACGCTACGAAGTTGGCTAGTGTGTCTGAACTGTGAGAAGAATTAGGATGGGAATCGCTATCACAGCGTAGATTAAATTAGAGGCTTAACCTCCTAACTAAATTTCAGGAAAATCATTTCTCTGACGACGTAAAAAACACACTATTAACCCCCTAGTACTAGGGCAGATTAAATCGCGCCAATAAAATTAGAGAGCTAGATTGTAGAACCGATAGGTATAAAATGTCATTTCTTCCGCGTACCATTCGGGACCATAACAGCTGTGATCGTCGTCATGAATAGTTCGAGTACTGACAATAGGCAGACAGTAAATCTTTCTCATTATATTCTCTACTCTCTTATTTATGCATGATGTAAATATTGATGTTCTTATTTGTGCATGATATTTTGAATCTGTAGGAGTAGGCTTTGTATCCCTTGCATGTTGTAACGATTGAAGATAGAATGTTTCTTGGGTATAAGATTTTTAATTGGCGCTTTGCATGTGTGGTACGCGGGTTTCAATGCAATTTCGGTGTTCTACCGTATCATTCATGCATGCCTGGTGTGGAAGCACCCCCTGCCACACACCCTTTGGGTGGCATGAAGGGTATGACGTAGATGTACATATCTAGGTTTGACAGATGCGATTAAATTAGAGAGATACATTGACGAGCAGATAGGTGCAAAAACTCGTTCTTTCCGCGCACAATAACCGACCGCAATAAAAAATGAGCTCCACTAAATACACTCCCATAATACACGTCACCATTTCACCTCCCAAAACCTTATCCCTTAAATCTTCACACGGCTGGTGTTCTGCCACATGCCCAAGCGTTGTCTCGCAGGGTAATATACAGACGTAGGGATATGGCCTACGGTCATTGGGTATTACTTGGATGTAGACTGATATAAAATCCGCTCTTGATCTGTTTTTAACCGAGCAGGCTCCCAAGCGAACGGAAAGTAAGTTTGTAGAAGTGTTTGCAAAGTAAGTATCTCGCGAGGAGTGGGAAATGGAAAGCTCCCGAAATCCTCGCCGCGCAGCGCCATTCTTCCCACCTGTCTCTCTCTCTCTCTCTCTGTGCGCCCAGAAAAAAAATAACCTTCCCTCCCGGGGACTCGTTGCTTTCACTCGCTTGGGCACGAAAATAAGAAAGGCACTCTCTTCTAGGTTGGGGGGTAGAGCGGGGAAGGATTGACAAGGGGTGAAAAAGCGGAGGGGTTGGAAGCGAGGGAGGGGAGGGAGCTCACAAACTCGGCGTGAACCGACAATGTCACGAACTCACCCCCCTTCACCTCGACAACTGAGGTAGATGGAGAGGGCTCTTGCTATATTTACTGGCCAATGCTATAAGCTGTATCTTCATCTACATCTACATACTACCCTGCGAGCCGCCGCACGGGCGTGTGGCACGGGGAGTTGTGACACCCGCCGTGTAAAGATGTAATGGATAAGGTTTTGGGAGGAGAAATGGTGACTCAAGATCTGATCCACCGTAGTATGTTGGGAGTTTGTAAGATACTAAAAACTTCGTCTGAAAATAAATCGGTTTTAAATTTACATAAGAGATTGAGTCTAATTCGACAAAATAAAGTCAATCGACGGTCTGAAAGCGATTCCCATCCAAGTTGTTGCAAGAGGTCGGTAACACTAACGAGAATACCATGACGGCCTTTCACGTATCTTGCTGAGCTTCTCTGCACGCGTTCTAACTCTGTTTTTAAGCCTACCTCATGAGGATCCCAAACACAAGCAGCGTATTCTAAGTGGGGTCTAAAAAGGGGAGTAGTAGTCGATTTCTCTACATTTATCGTCGCACTTTCCAAGTAGGATTGGATTGGATTTTGGGGAGGCGACCGATAGCTAAGGTCAATTGCGCCATAGGGGATAGGTATGGGAGGAACGGTGGATAGAAACCCGGCGTCGGCAAAAGCCTGCTCTAAACGAAAGGCACCAAGGGGACAACGGTTTAACGTCTCATCCGACAGACGGAGTACTGTACTTGAAGCGCCCTCAACTAGACACTCAAGCAGGGATCGGGTTTCCTCTTAAATACATCCTCCTCTGCAGGGATTCGAATCCTGGCTGTCCCTACTTTTACTTCAACTCGTTACCCTACTAGCCACCACAAGGGTGTTCGGCGGGGGATGACTTTATCACCAACAAGAACTACAGCGAAAAAATTCACTTTCCCAAACACGCGCCACATAATAGGCATGCTACAAATGCTACAGAAACCACAAAATAAATCTATAACGAAACTACGTAAACGAGTCATGCAGGGTTGGTTAGCCAGTGCTCAAGCCACAACATCAACCCGCTCCCCGTAAGTAAAGAGCAGGGTTAAACAATACGGTCGTTATTTCGGTAGTGGAGCTCCAGTTTGAGGACGTAATAATGCCCTCTCCATCTTCCTCCAACGACCTCGACCACCGCAGCCAAAGGCAACAGGCAACAACAATCCCACAGCCAGCCACACGCGCGCGCACATGTAAAAGTAAGGGGCGGGGGGGGAAACTCTCCTTTACGATCGCCAGACGTGCATCGACGACGCACCACCGCAAGAGGACCCAACAAGACCACTCCGGAGGGAGAGAGAGAGAGAGAGTGTGTGTGTGTAAAGAAGGGAGCTGGAACGAGAAACGAGGAGTGGAGGAGAACGAGAAGAAGAAGGTGGGAGGAGCCAGTGCAGGTCCGCACACGCATGTTTCTGTGTATCTCTCCCTGGCCCCGTCGTCGCCGCAAAAATCCCACACCGCATTACCACCAGCCTCCACATTCCCCCTTTTGCGTCCCACCCGCCTATCCCCCCCTCCCAAGCCTCCGCTCGCCCGGACTCGGCCCCCGGCTCTCACGCAAATAGCACGCATGCACGCGGGCAACACGTACACACGCGCAAAACGTCGCCAACACAGTCGATGAGACGGAGAGAGAACACCTCTACTTTTACCACTGCACCAATACTTAAAATTTAGGGAAAACCTTTTAAGTAAATTCGAAACAGAGTTGTTCACAGATGACGTTAGACATATATTGAGAACCCCTGCGTATTATGCTAGGTTTGATCATATTAACAAGATTAGAGAGATAGATTGTCGTACCGATAGATTTAAAATGTCATTTTTCCCGCGTACCATAAGAGAGAACAATAGGCAGCGTAGCAAAGGGATAGTTATGTGAAATATAGTTAGAGTAGTCTATAGCGCATGATGCATGTACTAACAACCAATAATCCATTTCATATTATGTAGATACTAACCATCTAGCTGCATGTGACCATATTATCTAGCATGTCTCCATTAAATATCCTACTTGCATATCAATAGTGCATGTTTATTGATCTTCACCCCCTGCCACACACCCTCGTGGTGGCTCGCAGGGTATCACGTAGATGAATACGGTCGTCACCTCGCCACCGGTAGTAATAAACTTCATTAATATAATCAAGTACTATATATAATTTAAAATGAAGATGTAAACAAATTACGAAAAAAAACTTGATAGATTTTGAAGAGCCCACCTAGATTTACCTGGCAGTAAGCGAGTTAAAATTCTCAAAAGGACAAATATCGTCAGTGTTAAATACTCTATCAAAGATTAACAAATGATACAACGAATAAAAGATCCAGTGAAATTAGTTAAAATTAAGTACCTACTCGGGACCATTGTTAGAGAAAAAAATGACAAATGGTCTTCAATGACGGAATTCTCGTTCGCCAGAAACAGTGGTTAGAGTAAAATGACAATGCTTCGTTCGATTCAAGCTTGCGAAACTATATCCTGCAATTTGGCCACCAAAAAAACCACTCATTGCTACAGAGTTAATCCATTTCAAATGATGCGATTATTGTTGCATGACAATTTATCCTCCAGTTGTTGGCTGGTCTATTAAGCAAGTAGTCTCCCGGTTAAGACAGAATTGTATGGAAGTGAGTGAGAATTTTATACATTTTAGTATGAGCAGGGCCCTAACTAGCAATGATACGGACCAAAGAAAACGACTTCAACTCACTGGAGGTTTAGTAGCACGACCCGGGTTTCGACACTTCGTCATCTTCGGGTGAAAAGACAAAATCGACAGCAGTATTTATAGAAATTCATGGTAAGGGAGGGAAAGGAGAACAATGCAAAGAGAAAACAAGGAGCAAAGCTTTCAACAATCTCCTTTGTGAAAAGTGATGGTGAGGCAGAACAGGCTAAACGTTATCCCAAGCTTTACTGTTACTGATTTTGTATTGAAGATGACACGAAGTGTCGAAACCCCGGTCTCGCTAATAAACCTCTAATGGAGTTAACAAAATCGTTTCATTTGTCCGTAATGGATAATTTCCACCAAGAAAAGCATGCAACCATTTCCATAGAGAAAAGAGCTAGTGAGGCAGAACAGGCTAAACTTTATTTCACGATTTGCTATCACTGATTTTCTATTTTCACCCGAAGAAGACACGAAGTGTCGCAACCCGGGTCGTGATTATGAACCTCTAGTGGAGTTGGCATAGTCATTTTATTTGGTTCGCATTGGATAACTTCCACAAGTAAACCCTGCAACCATATACACCAGTAACATTATTTTCTTTATCACAAAGTACGTCCTACCTTCTTCACCCCGTCCATAATATCTTCTTACCCTTCCCCGTTTATCCAACACCCTTCCCACAGCCCTCAGCTACCCTTCACCATTCTAACCACTTCCAGCCACCATCTTCGCCTCCTCATCATTTCATCCAGACGTTTCCTACTGAGTGGAGTGGGTACTTGAAAACAATGCAAAATGTTTGAGTTAAGATTCATTTTGATTCGCACTGTCGCCGCACACTTCTGGAGAGCAAATGGACTGAAAGCGAGCGAAAGAAAGTGAAGGGGGGAAGAAAGAAAGGCATTATTCCACAGAGACTCGCTGCCAAGTCAAGCACCCGGTTGGAGGTTAAGAGGGGCGTTCCCTTTCCTACCGCTTGTCCATTTGTTTATTTTTTTCTGCATAGTCCCCTCCAGAAGAGGGGAGGTGGAGATGGAGGGGGTGAGGAGACGGGGGCAGGGGGAGGAAAAAGAGACTTGATGACGCGACCCAAGTCCACAACACCCACGTGATACGGCCAACACGGCACTGTAAGACGGGTTATACCAACATACCACGCCTTTATTTTCCTCCCCGATGGCTAAATGCTGCCCTGATGTCAATTGCCACCTTCAAGTCCTGTCGAAAGGGTTGCGAAGACATTCATTCTCGCAAAGGACGGTTCTTTAATGTATGTACCCGCTGGCTAGTGTGTCTGGACTGTTAGAAGAATTAGGATGGGAATCGCTATCACAGCGTAGATTAAATTATAGGCTTAACCTCCTAAATAAATTTCAGGAAAATCATTTCACTGACGACGTAAAAAACATACCATTAACCCCCTCGTACTACGGCAGATTAGATCGCGCCAATAAAATTAGAGAGCTAGATTGTAGAACCGATAGGTATAAAATGTCATTTTTTCCGCGTACCATTCGGGACCATAACAGCTGTGATCGTCGTCAGAAATAGTTCGAGTAGTGACAATAGGCAGACAGTAAATCTTTCTCATTATATTCTCTACTCTCTTATTTATGCATGATGTAAATATTGATGTTCTTATTTATGCATGATATTTTGAATCTGTAGGAGTAGGCTTTGTATCCCTTGCATGTTGTAACGATTGAAGATAGAATGTTTCTTGGGTATAAGATTTTTAATTGGCGCTTTGCATGTGTGGTACGCGGGTTTCAATGTAATGTCGGTGTTCTACCATATCATTCATGCATGCCTGGTGTGGAAGCACCCCCTGCCACACTCCCATTGTGTGGCTTGCAGGGTATGACGTAGATGTAGATGTAGCAAGTCGCTGCAGCTATCTAAGAGCTGCAGTACATAACATGGGGAGATGGTGGCGGATGGTTAGTACATCTACCTTTACAAAGGAAGGTGGTGAGTGCACAGAGCTAAAGCAAGGAGCTATGGCACAAGCATATTTGGGAAATAACTGGTCAATCTAAAAGTAAATTGTGACTTGTTTAAAAGAGCACTTGGAAAGTGCGACGATAAAGTTAGAGAAATCAGCTACTACTCCCCTTTTTAGACCCCACTTAGAATACGCTGCTAGTGTTTGGTTTGTGTCCCGGTCTTTTACATATTCAGGGGCCTATCTCGCTCTAGAATATGCTATTTCACCTCAGCATGCGATCTACCCTTCATCATCTCGTCCATGAAACCTATTCTCTTTCTTTCCCTTCCCCGCTTGCCTAACATCCTTCCTTCTATCACACTCCTCAGCAAACTATCACCCTTCATTGCATCCTTCAGCCATCTACCCTGCCTATCCCGGATTTCTTTCAAAATTTTCCTTTCCTCGCCCACCAACTCCGACACTTCATGACGTAGGCTTAAAAGCAGAGTTAGAACGCGTGCAGAGAATATCAGCAAGATGCGTGAAAGGCCGTTATGATATTCTCGTCAGTGTTACTGACCTCTAGCAACAAATTGGATGGAAATCGCTTTCAGACCGTGGATTGACTTTATTAGTCGACTTAGACTCAATCTCTTATGTAAATTTAAAACCGATTTATTTTCAGACGAAGTTTTCAATATCTTACGAACTCCAACATACTACAGGACATCAGATCATGAGAATAAAATAAGGGAAGTAGACAGTAGAACAGAAGAGTTTAAAATGTCGTTTTTCCCGCGATTTATAAGAGACCATAAGAGCTGCGTTGAGACTTTGAAGTAGGTTAGTTGAAAGATGGTGCAGCTGATTAATTCATATGCCCCCTAAAGCATGTTTCTAAATCTGCCGAGTAGTGATAATATCATATTTTGCATGCTCCCTGCATGATTTTTGTGTCACGTTTTCATAGTTACAGTAAGGATTATTTTAGTAGTTTCTGTAGCATTTGTAGTATACATATAGTGCGACGCTTGTTGGTGAAAGTAAATTTCTTCACCATAGATTACGTTGGTGATAAATCACCCCCTGCCAAACAATCTCGTGGTGGCTTGCAGGATAATAAGTAGAGGTAGATGTAGATGAGAATAACGTTAGGAAAATAGACTGCAGAACAGACAGGTTTAAAATATCGTTTTCCCGCGAGGGATAAGAGATTATGATGGCCGAATTCAGGCTGAAGTAGGTTAGACGACGGGTCCTAACGTTTGCTCCCTAAAGTTTGTTTCTAAATCTACCGCGCAGTGCTAACACCATGCTGTGCATGTTTCCTGCATGCCTCTAGTATCACATTGAAGTAGTTGCTTCATAGATAAACTCAATTGTTCCCGTAGCATTGGCAGGATGCATAAAACGTAATACATGTTGATGAAAGTTTAATTTTACACTCTGGTGCATATTGGTAATATCACCTCCCGCCAAACACCCTTGAGGTGGCTTGCAGGATAATATGTAAATGTTGACGAGGGTTAAGGTTTTCGGGGGTGAAAAGTTGGAGTGCATTATGGGAATTTTTGAGTCGACGCCGTTTTCATTGCGTCTACGTACTGTGCGTGGAAAGAACGAATTTTTGTGCCTATCTGTTCGGCAATGTATGTCTCTTATGTAATCGCTTCTGTCGGACCAAGAGATTTAGTGTGGCGTCAAAATAACATTCTGCGTCGTTTTAAAACACACCTGTGCTGAATTCCTCAAGCAAGCCAAGCCTAGCGTGTAGCCCACTTCTCTCTAGGGGCTCCAAACGTAATCCCTCTAAAGGCTGTGAAACAGTATATGTTTACTCGTCCCAGTTTTTAATGGAGAGCGCAGCTTTCCTTTGTATTCTATTTATTTTTTAGTTAAAAATTTCAACAGAGGATTTAATGGTAACATTTACAATACCACACCGAAGTATGTGGTATTGTAAATGTGTATGTGGTATGAAACAATTCTAAAATTTTCTAAATAAATCCAGTTTAACACCCTTGTCACAGAAATATAAAATATAGAGGGATTAAAACTAGAGGAGTGATACGACTATAGCAGATGTTTTGCAAACACAGCAACATCATCTGCAGAGGTCGTGTATTAAGTACAGATGCAATTTGTCGGGAATAAAATCGCTTATAACCGTATGATTACATGATTTAAATGGAGAAACAATTCCAAAATTTTCTAAAAAATCCAGTTTAACACATGTGATACACTCAAGTATGTGGTATTGTAAATGTTACCATTAAATCCTCTGAAAAATGGAATAACACAAAGTTACCAAGGAACTTGTATTGTTTAAATATTTCTATCCAGGGTATCAAATGCTTGCGGCCTATTTAAGGTGTGGCCTAACCAGATCGAAGTAGCATCTACCTGCAACTTTTTCACCCGAGGACCTCCCTATTATACGCTTAATAAAATAATAAAAAAAGGCAAAGTCGGATTTCCAAGGCTGGTGGCTATTAGACCAGGGATCCCCAGAGTTTTTAGACTGTCGACTTCTTTAGGAATTTCTCACTTTTTATCAAATCACCCATATTAAGTATCAAGTCGTTTTAAAAATGACTAGTAGCAGATAATATAGCAGGGTTGGGCAATAACCTTACCTTAGGGAGCCACAAACTACTGGAACTGTTCCGACGCGATTTGCATTAATTAGAGACAAATTATTAAAATTAACGAAGAGAAATTTTTTCTTTAGTTTTCAAAATATCCTCATTAAACAGTAATTTATTTCACAGCATAATATGAGAAGTTACTTTCGTGATGTGACTAGATTGAAGGAAGACAGCATGCGGCTCGCGAGTCGCGTTGCGGCCAACCTCGTGACAAAGGTGTTAAACTGGTTTTCTTTAGAAAATTTTGGAATTGTTTCTCCATTTACAACATGTAATCATACGTATATAACTAATAAATTCAGGCTTCACTTTGTGGAACCTCTCCATATCGGAAATCAAAAACTTTTTAGTAATGGTCCACTAATATTTTTATTGTTTACTACCCAGGTTTCGTCACTTAATGGCATCTTCAGGTCTGATCATACGGTTATAAGAGATTTTATTCCCGACAAATTGCATCTGTACTTAATACACGACCTCTGCAGATGATGTTGCTGTGTTTGCAAAACATCTGCTATAGTCGTATCACTCCTCTAGTTTTAATCCCTCTATTTTATATTTCTGTGACAAGGGTGTTAAACTGGATTTATTTAGAAAATTTTGGAATTGTTTCAGCATTTAAAACATGTAGTCATAGGGTTTTGAATGATTTTATTCCCGACAAATTGCATCTGTACTTAACACACACCTCTGAAGATGATGTTGACGTAATCGGTTAGGTATTAAATTAATTTTATTTTTTATATTATAAATTAATAATATATTGTAAGTATATTATTAGTATGATAAGGAAGGCACGAGACGAGAGACCATCCGAGAGACGAGAGACCATCCGGGCATGGGAAGGATGCTGAGCGGTGCACTTTCTGGGCAGGGGAAGAGAGGAGCCATTCAGATTGTGCACTATCTCGTCTCCCACTGCCCAAACAGGAAGAGAGGAGCAAACTAGGCCATGCACTATCTAATCTCCCATAAAGGACCGAAGAAGAGAAGAATATTAAGATTGTCGCAATATGGGTAAGATGAATGGCGTCAGCACTTGGCGGCCAATGAGTTGGAAGGGGTGTGGTTCCGTGGTGATGCCCTCTGAGGGAGCGCGGGTGTGGGAGTAGCGCGCCTCGGGGAGTCTCGCGGGGACCTTGGTGCGGTGTAGATGCGGTGGAATAAAGTTTGTGTCAAACAAGCTACCGACTTGCTCCCTGATTCATTTCCCCCCGAACCCACAATCATCGCGGCGATTATGATTACAATATTATAAATAAATATAATTAAATATATATACATTAGTAATTAAATTGATTTCATTAAGTATAATTACATTATTTTAAATCGGTAAAAAGTGTGGACAATAAGAAGTCGATTTTCTTTACTTTCCTTTTGAAATTAAATCTGAAAAAAAACCACAGTTCATCTTATATTGCGCAAAGTTCAGCGATTGTTATTTCTTGAAGTCATTCCCGCCTTACGCCCCACGTGTTTACGTGCGGTCTCTGTTCCATGGCCTATTTCCTGGTCTTTTAGCACCCATGCGCTAGTCGCATGCAAACATTTCCCGAGGACTGAGGCTTTTCTACGGCATCGCAGAGGCAAAAGCAATCTCGAGAGAGAGAAATTGGGAAAGGTTTACCGCCTAGCACGAAAATCTAATATGAATTCAAGGTTAGCGGATATTGATTCTATCTTCAATGGCAGAGAGGTATGCGCGGGGGAATCTATTTCTGTTGGCGGGATCTGCCGACAAAAAGATTCAGGGTTTCGTTTTTGGGACAAGGTTTATTTTTATGGGTTAAGTCCCGAGGCGTTTAGAGGAAACAAATCGATAATACGGGAGAAATAAGTGGATTACGAACATGAGCAGAGTTTACTTGGAATGGGAAAAAGTTGGCATTAAACTGACGATCGAGGCTAGTGAAGAATCGAAACAACCACGTGTTTCATGCAATAACATTCCTGAAATCCGAATTTGAATAATGAGGACGGTATCATTCTCGAGTTAATGAAACCCAACGTGACGAGTAACTGCGTAAAAACGAATCAAATTTGATACAAGCTGTACTTCTTGAACATTTTCATTCACAATTAGGTGGCAACAACCTCAAGGATTGAGGTAAAAAAACAGATGGTAATCGTAATTAGACATAAAAATACATAAGTCACTCATGATTTAATATAAAAATACTGATAGTAATGATGATTTGACGGAAAAATACTGATGGTACTGATAAGTATACAAAAACACTGATATTACTCATGATTAAACATAAAAATACATAAGTCACTCATAATTTAATATACAAATACTGATAGTAATCACGATTTGACAGGAAAATACTGATGGTACTGATAAGTATACAAAAACACTGATATTACTCATGATTAGACATAAAAATACTGATGGCACTCATAATTAGGCATAAAACACTGATATTACTCATAAATAGGCATACAAACACTGATGGTACTCATGATTAAAATCCGTGGCAAATTGCGATCGATATTCTTATGAGACAATTAGGTTTAATTACTGATTCCTGTGCTCCTCGTTTTTCATTACTATCTGGCAGCAGCCTGCAGGATAGTTGTACGCAATAAATAAATAATAGTAGCGGTTGTAGTGTAAAGGCCAGTACATTTCGGAAGGCCAATGATCAACTCATGCATCATAAGTGGCGCGGATAACCTCGGCTGTTGTCCGTGTCTCAAAATAAACAAATAACCACAACAGATACTCGCGTGATCTCAATTTTTCAGCTAATCTCAGCCTTGCGTGTGACTTTTGAGCATTCACCTGCGTCACAATGGCCTAGTATCCACTCCATCTGTGTAACGCTCGTAACCAAGTTCCTCCGCCACGGTGTGGGGTTGAAAAAAAAAACTTAATCCCTCCTTTCCGTTTTCATTGTTCGAAAATACTGCCTACACGGATGTAAAGCCTAAAGTGTGAGGTACTCTTAGTTGGAGTAAAATGCCACTTCACCGAGGAATGAATGAATTTGGACACATTTTAAGAAAATATTGCACTCTTCTAAACACGGCAAATATCATCCCCTTACCGAACTACTTCACGAGATTTTTGACGTAAAATACCCTAAAAGAACCGGACGGAATTCGCTACGCGCGTCGCTCTTGCAGTATGGGCTACTAACCCATTCTGAGTCAGTCAAGCAACGTCACTGGATACGGCTGAAGAGAGCCCCGGAGACGGGTTTCACGCGACGACTTTTTCGACCTATTCGATTTTTTTGAAATGCTTGATATTCGAGAAGGGCGAGCGGGGTTGAAATTTTGTTTCCCGCTCAGCAGAAGTGCGTCGGACGCGGTCGATATGTTGTACACAACTTATAAAGCACACGCCTTGAAAATAACCCAAGTGAGTCGTCTTCGCGATTCAAACGCGGCGACATGTCGATCGAAGTCATTCGACGTCCGGACCGGCATTCCACGTCCAGAACTGATGAAAACTCGGGACAAAAAAAAATTCGCGAGCTTGTGTACGAGGAAGGAAGGCGTACAATCGGATGAAATTTCTGAACTATCTGGTCTATCATGGAGCTCAGCGCAACGCATTTAAGCAGGAGATTTGCAAATAAGGCGAATCGCGGCAAACGGAAAATGTTTTGCAGACATCCCGGAGGTGAAAAGAGGATAGAAGGCGGCGCAGCAAGGAAGGGGCGAGAGGAAAACAATTTATTTCTGTTTAAAAAAAAACATTAAGGTAGTCCGAGCGAGATAGTTCCCTAGTTTCGCCTAACGGGTCCATTATAAATATCACTCGATTTAAATTAAACGCGCTCATAGATGTTTTGGACAATAACATACTGGAAACGTTCAAGGCATGCCAATAGCAACGAGGCCAAGAACGAAATCTTACGATGCCCCAGTTTTGAAATGCAATAATTTAAAAAAATTAATAATAAATTTATTTCTATGAAACATACAAAGCTGAAACTCGCACAACCTATAGCAAACATATCTATCCTTCATTTAGAGAAACATAGCTGTCATTGAAGAAATCGTGTTTGAGTTACAAGGTATCAAAGTGGGAGCTTTTCCCGCGCGCCGTAAATAACCGGTACTTTATACGTTATAACTGTGGTAAAAAATATAAAAATTCATCAAAAAAATTAAAATTTGCCAGTAAATAACGTAGAAATGAATGAGAAAAATGATGGTGTCATTATGTTTTCTGTAAGTCTTTTCGTTAACTTTTTATTTGTACCCAAACTCGAGTGCACATAATTTCTGCGCCGACAGTAGTCATAATAGAGACCATGTTCGAATTATAAGTTTTAATTACACGAGCTGTAGGACACATCAACTAAGTATTGCATTATTAATACTGCAATAATATAGTTTTATATGACAGAAATTGTTAGTAATGAAATGAAAATATCTACGTAAGTCTTTAACTAGACTCATTTTTTTCGCGCGGTGCGTTTGAAACTCCTTAAAAACGGAAGGTTTTTTTGTGATACCCAAGAACCTACTGCGGTGATAAATATGAATAATTTTCAAATATAGTTGAGAAAGCATACAGACTACACGCTGCTAGTTTTTTGACGACATCTAAGTGTTAGAAATGCCTCATTTTGTAAATAATGTCTCTCTGGAGTGCATGCACGAACCATTCCCCATGTAAAAGGGCTGGTATTTTTTTTTGGCAAATATCTCCGAAAGTAATGTGGTGAGGGGTAGAATTTTTTTGTGTCATTGGATAGGTGAGATGTGTTCCTCTAAAATGAGACCAAATTCATTGATTTCTAAGTACCTAAAATGATATTTCGCTCTCGGACTACCTTAAAACGATTGAACCAAGGCATTAGTGTAAATGGAAAGTACTTCGAAGGTGACTGACGTTTGGAACTCGAAGAAATAAATTCTGTTTTTCTTTTTTTTTTAATATGGTGTCCGGTTTACTTCTGAGTCTCCCCTCGGACAGTGGATTTTCTCGCCGCGTCAGATTGCAATCACCGGTCCTTTCCCTTTCGTCGCGAGGAGAGCGACCTCAGCCGTCGCGAAACGTAAAATACAATCGCGTCCTTCGCTGTGAGTGATAAACCCTTTGGTAAGTTAAGTTTTATTTTTTTTATTTTCAGGGAATCGGCGAGGGGGCGTTGGGTAAGGTCGTTCATATCTACATATATACTCGAGAGGCCCCGAACGGAGACAGACAGCGTGATAAACTTCGCCCGTCTCACCCTCTCTCCGAGGCTGGCAAATGGCGCATTGGATATCATTGCCCCCTTACTTTTTCTTCCCTTTCAGACTTCGTATCCCTCCGCGGAAAATAAAAATATGAAGCCTCTCTTTATTTTTTCGATTTTACTCCGACCCGTTATAGTCAGCGGTGCAAGGGACGTGGACGGCCTTGGTCACTTTTTCATGACTCACTTAACGCGATCGAGTGGGGTGTATGTATGAGGGACACACACTTATGTTAGTGCCGGCTATGATGCACTTTCGCTCTCTTGGCCATTGGCGTGTATTTAAATTATGTATATTTATTGTTAATTAAGTTGGTTCAAGTTGTTTTTTAATATTTAAGCTAATTTGGTTTACTTTAGTATGTTTATTTAATTGTGTTGAATTTGGTTCTATTATTGTTTGTTGTCGAGAGGGACCGGGCGTTATTAATAAACAGTGAACCAAGAGACAAGTCATTTAAGACTTCTTACTAAAATATAACAAAGAATCATTTAAATTCAGGTAAGAGATATTGAAAATGTAGAAAAAATGGGAGATAGGAAACGTGTGTATGAATAATTTGTTTATTATTTATTCAAACCAGAAGGGGAAGATGTTATGCATTTGATTTGCGTGTATTAATTGTTAATTAAGTTGGTTCAAGTTGTTTTTCAATATTTAAGTTAATTTGATTTACTTTAGTATGTTAATTTATTTGTGTTGAATTTGGTTCTATTATTGTTTTTTGTCGAGAGGGACCGAACGTCATTACTAATAAAGCAGTGAACCAAGAGGCAAGTCACTTAAGACATATAAATAATACTTAACAGCCATGATCTTCCTTCTCGATTCTTGGATACTTCCCTTCCGTCTTTTAAAACTGGAGGTGCCATACGGGTCACTTTGACACTTAGGCAATTTCTCCCGTTTGATTCGAGTTTCCTCATCATTGGTTGCCGTTTTATTGTCTTTCGTTGAAATATAGTACACAGTTTGGCAGCCAACTTAGTGAAGGATAAACATTAATTTCCTTGGCCCTTTCTTTGTCGAAATTGAATATTTTTCATCAAGCCTCTGCTCATATGGAGCATTGCTGAGCAATAAAATGCTTAGAAATACAAGATTATGATCTCCAACTCCTGGTAGGGTGATCGATTGGAATAACTAAGAAAGGAATCATTAATATTTGGCAAAGAGAACGAAAGGTGAAAGGAAAGTGCTTATGGGTATCCCTGTGGCATTGTGTAATCTGTTTCAGGAAAGGACTCTCGAAATATGTAGCTGACACTCGCCCGAATACATGATGCTGTGTCAGCTTCTTGGATGTCTGTAATCTATTACCGAGTCGGCATTAATTTTATCAACTGAAGTGTACTGCTGACAGGGTGACTCGTACCTTTCGAACCAATCAATCCTTGTATCTGAGTTTATAATGCTTATATCACGGGTTCACTAGGGCAGGAAGAACAGGCTAACTGCTCCCGGTGGTTCGAATCGAAGTAAAAACTCTGCCTTCCCATCTTAAAGTCCCGAGCTCAAATCCCGTTAGAGGAATATGTTTTCCGGCAGCCTATTCCAGACGAAAAGATTATCTATTGAGATTTTTCCGAATGACATGCCACTCGTGTAAAAAGCGCCTCGAGTACCATGAAAGAGGCAGCCGGTTGTGCAGAAGAGAGAATCAGTACTGGACTTATCGGCATACTTATTTGCATCGACAGGGGTCAATTTGATCCCTCAGAAAAAATTAATTTTCTTAAGGAAAAAAGAGTCTATTTCCATTGAATGAAAAATCGGAAAAATGTTTCACTCATAAATATGCATAATTTTGTAAGAACAGTGGTTTACACCAACTCACCATTATTTGTCACTTCAACACATAGTTTGTGGCACTTTTCATGGGGACTCGAACTCGGGACTTCTTGTATGCATACGTGCTTCGTACATAAATACGAAGTTTTGAGTGTTTATAATTTATTGCCAGCGTTTAGCAGAAAAAACCTACGAACTATAAGGAAAAAATTCCAGCGAAAGGCAATAAAACTTAATTCCATAATGTCAAGACTCGAATAAACTAGGGGAGAGAGAGCCTGGGGTCAAAATGACCCCTCTGGTACAAATAGGCAGAAGTTAAAGTACATTGAAAACATCTTTCTCGGGCCTCGCGCCGGGTAATGTTTTCATAATCCGCCGACGTTTCGGAAAACGACTTGTTTTCCATTTTCAAGGCACGTGTTATTTCCGCCGTGACCACTATAGCACTAAAATTAAACAAGATGTTGATGCCCCAACAATGAAGGTTGCGATCCCTATGATTGGCTGACGTGTTCCGCTGGTCGTTGAATAACTTTTCTCGTCTTTTTAATACATTTGATCGCTGGCCACCAGGTATTACTCAGTCGGAATCCGGGGTCTCTATTAAATTAGTCGTTTTCCGAAACGTCGGCGGATTATGAAAACATTACCCGGTGCGAAGCCCGAGAAAGATATTTAAAACATAATACACCGGGAAAATCTTAAATCATTTGCATTGAAAACAATTGCTGCGATAAGGTTCTTCTTTTTACATAGAATTTTTATGCTAAAAAAAATAAAATTTGGAAATATTCAAGAACTGAGACGATTCGATCGGGAGTGATGAACTGCAAAAAACTGAAAATGGGTCAAAATGACCCATCTGGTCCTTCTAGAGTTAAACGGATACATATATTATTCACACATAATTAGCGATTGACTTGTAGTGTTTTCAACCAAGCACTACTGTCTCCTCGTTAACTCATGCGGTGATATGACATGGAGAAGCCAATGATAGACCCCATCATATTTCATTAGTACGCTGTGCAGTCTTCGATTAACAGTATGAAATGGCATCAAAACCTAAAAAGGTTCATTATTTTTTAAGTGACTTCATGGACCACGTGACTATCGTCTGAGGCATAAAAGGAAATATCATTTGACTCAAACACTTCCGGCATCAAAGAGTTTTGAATCAAACCCAGTTTTTTAAATGCATGACACAACGCTAAATATATTATTTTAAACCAATATCAATCACAAGTCTAAGCATCATTGAGAGAAATCTAAAAAAAATGCACGAGACTTATATAGCAATAAGCCCGAAAGTATCATAAAACCGAATTTTACAGAAAAAACTGGAACGGAGCGTCGCATTGCTGAATAGACACACAAACGCTTGATTTCCTGAAAGGGTTTGTTTCACCGTTACACTTTCCTGCTCAGTTAGCTATGCTTGCGGGAGCAAAAACTTCTGAATGAAATCCGGGGCAGGCAGAGTAGGTGGCTGGAGGAAGTAATAAGGGGCGATGAGTTGCTCAAGAATTTGATAGAGAGAAGGATGTTGGGCAAGCTGGGAAGGAGAAGAAAGGGAATAGGTTTCGTGGACGGGATGGTGAAGGGTAGTTTCCAAAGAACTGCGGAACTAGCTGCGCAGTAACTTCAACGGAGTCACCCTCTAGTGACAACACAATTGTGTGAAATACTTCTTTGAAAATTTTCAAAAGGCAAACACCTTTGTGTTCAAAGTTGGGCTTTACCCCGTGGACTGTGGCGCTTACCGCTCGCGTACGGGTACCTCTGGATTTACATGCACGGTTCCTGTGAGGACAACTTGCTCCTTAAAGCCCCCATGAGATTCACAGTGGAAGAGGACGCCAGGGACGCCAGAGAAGGTGAGGTGGACGGAGAGGAAGGCTAACAACGAAGTGCTTGAGATTGTGGGCGAGCAAAGGAAAATTTTTAATGAAATCCGGGATAGGCAGGGCAGATGGCTGGCAGAAGGTAATAATGGGTGATGGGTTGCTCAAGAGTGTGATAGAGGGAAGAATGTTGGGCAAGTGGGGAAGAGGAAGAAAGAGAATAGGTTTCGTACACGGGATGGTGAAGGGTAGATCGTATGCCGAGGGGAAAAAGGATATACTAGAGCGAGATGGGCCCCATGAAAAAATAGAAAAACGGGCGGAGATTCCCTGACTTTCATCAATATCTACCTTCACCGGTAGGATAATAACAAAACTTTAAAAAAACTGTTAATCAATGAAGAGGTATCTCGCAGCTCAAAAGACTTTTTATTAGGCATCTAGAATTACTGGTTTCCAAACATTGTATGTAACTAATGATATGGTACGAAGTCACTCGCAAGGGTGCATGTACACCAGGGTATGTGCTGCAATGTAGACTTGAGACCTGAACGTCTAGTTCGCATGAACCCCCCTCGAAATTCTCCTTGAGGGAAGATGGCTTGGTGGTGTAACTGGCTAACACACCTGGCCGGCAATTTGGAGATCCGGGTTCGAATCCCGGTCAAGTCAAATGATTTTTTCATAGCGAATTTCAACCCTGGTGTAGAATTATTGGCTTTGCATCTCCGTGTTCCGCGTTCGGTTCTCGCTGTGGCCCGATAAGAATAACTCACCAAATACTGAACTAACACTAAAATGGACGGGAAGAAGACGGGTAGATTGTATGTCTAAGCGAAAAAGGAAACGCTAGAGCGAGATAGGCCCCCGAAAGTGTAGAAAACCGGGAAGGGATTCTGACTTTCATCAAAACCTAACTTATACTGGGAGAATACTTAAATAAAAAGCGGGAGCCATGCGGACTCTCGGCCGTATGTAATCGATTGTGCGAGTGAAACTACAGCATCACGTACTAGGAATAATGAAAGTAAGGAAATGTAAAAGACAACAATAAAACGATGGGTCGAGAGTCGTGAATGATCTATCAACTTTAAACCAAACATCAAACCTTTAGTAACTGCTCAAAAGAAATTGATTAGAATAATTTTGCGGAAGCCAATGGCTGAGCATTCTTTTCCACTTTTTACGCGTCTCGAAATTTTACCTTTGAGACACTTGTTTGTTTACAAAGTGTTAAAAAATCTTTACATTCGAGGTGGAAATAGAGCGGAAACGAGAGAATACTCTTACAGACTAAGAAAGAAACCTGGTGTAATTATCCATAAACCAAGTAATTGAAGTATTCAAACAGAGCTACTTGTGCATTGCTCCAAAGATTTTCTGTTCCATCCCAGATAAATTGTCAAACATAGTCTTCGTTCCTCAGTTTTTGAGTAGAATAAGAAAATAGCTATTCATTAAAGAGAAAGTTGAAGACCTAATAAAAGGTCTTGGGTAATCTTTGTTCATCAATGTGTTGTACTGATGTATTTTTTTATTTGCATCCAAAGGTATATTTACTATAAATATGTACAAATGTATAGGAGTTAATGATGTTGTGCACATAGGGTTAAATGCTAAATGTAAAAACTGTTATACTTTGTGAGTTTTGTTTTTCCAGCCGCTGCCTCAGTTATTATGTGAAAGATGGTAACCCCAAAACAGGTTAACCTATGGGGTACCTATATTCCACTTATGGATTCCCTATGTTTTATTTATGTTCGTATACTCTCTAAGGAGTGGAATAAATTATTATTACTTGGGGTCGGCGACCTGTCACTGCAGTCATTTGCAGGAATTAAGATGGACAGTTAAGCTTGCGAGGGAAGCACTGATTGCATAGGTAGGCTGGTGAGAGGAATCCAACGAGGGTATTAACACACTCCTAAAAGAAAGGCGCCCCCGGTGTTCACAGAGCCACTCTGTCGAATAGAGAACAGCATTTTCTGGTGGTTTGAGCGCAAATCGTGAGTCATTTGGTGTAATTTTTAATACTTCTTTCGAATAAGTCGAAAAAAATCTTGGATCGCACTTCCCGAAGCACGCCTATTTTACACGTTCGAAATAAACACACATTTGTGATATAAATGATTCAAAAATTATACTTAAACATTAACATCTCAATGAAAGCATTGTTATGACTTAGAGTTTACGGCGCGGAATTAAAACAATAGGCAAAAATCGTAAGTAAATACGTATTTTTTTTCGTAGATTCTCGCAGTTCATTTTAATTTGGATAAAAGAGTCTTTTGGATTTACTTCGTAATAATTACTATTACCGCAACGGTTTCGCCTGGCTATTCTGCCGGCTTTGACAGGTTTTCTGAGACAACAATCATAAATAAAACTTTATTTATAGTATAGTAATATAACGCAGTAAATCCAAAAGACCCTTTTATTCTAAGTAAATACGTATTTTTTCGGCATTGTACCTTGATATTCATTAGGAACCATTATAATAATTTTAAACAAATTTTTTCACGTTTAGGAGAAAAATTCAAAATATACACTAGGTAAGTACCAAAATGTTACCTGTTAAAATGGAATCATATAATCGAAAAACATAACCAGCAATATGAAATTTTTTTTCAATTCTATAAATACACAATACCGATAGGTACATGGGCACAAAGTCCCAAAAAAATCTGTACATATAAAAATATCGCTTCATCCACCTAAATTGCTCTCCAAGCACAGAGCACTCAGAAAGAGCTCTTAATTCCAGTGAAAATCTGTAAACCTCGGAATGGAGGTTGATCCGAACAGCATGACAAGTTGCGTACGTTAATGGTTTCAATATTCCCCTGTGCAATCGGGCGGTACGGCTTCATTCCCTTCCCTAATCTAAGATCTGCGCGGTTTCACGAATTCTGGAAGAGGCGGCGGAAAAAATTACAAATTCCCAATAACCGAACGCTATAAAAGCGGATAATGCAACGCGCGGGGATATTGGATTCGAGGAAAATCACGACGCTGCCGACATGGCCTCGCATAAAAAAATTGCGACGCGTCGAACGAAACGAATTTACTTTCGCGCTCCGCGAGGACCCCGCTGAAATGAGTCCAATCACAGCGGGACACGACGGCTGCGGCGCCGACATTGGTTGGTTCCCAATACGAGAGGGTGAGGGCGGGATTGTTACGCAACTTCTTTTGTCGTCGTGAGCTGCATCCAAAAGGACCGCCAGCAGTTAAACAGTATTCATCGCTGGTATCCTAGCAACCCTTCACCATACTGGGAAATGACAACGCCTTTTGAGATTCGGGACCTTCTGGGCGACCATTTCCAGCCTCCATATGAAATAAGACATTCATTTATGTAATCTACCTGCTGAGTGGTAGGTTTTTGAACTGTATTTTATTATCATATATATTTAGCCATAGAACCATATGGAACACCATAGAGAAAAGAAGAACACGTGGATTGGACACACCCCGAGACACAATGAGTTTGTGAAGAACATAATTGAAGGTAAAATAGAGAGAAAAGTCCCCAGAGGAAGACCCAGGAAGAAGTTCATGGACCAAATAAAGAGGTAAGTTCGTAGAAAGAGGTAACAGGAGGTAAGGGAACTATAGTGCTCGCAGAGTTTCTGTGCACTGGGGAGTTCCTCCAAGCCTAGCTGCCCAAGGTAGATGAGCAGCGATTGGCTGCCGGCGACCAATCCCGTAAACCGGTTCTTAGCTCTGTGTGCGCCGCGTAGGAATACTGTTTTAATACTGCCTTAAAGATTTGTTTATTTATCGTGTAATCACGGTGACCTGCGCCGATGGGGATTACTCTCTAACCTCACTGCGATGACTATTGCAATCACTGCAAGTTTTGACTCAATATCTATAGTAGTTTCTCGTCCAGACTATTTCTATTCTAAAGACCCTCGCGTCGGCGAGGCATAGCGTTCGTTTTCGCCGATTCTTTCTGGTCGCCACTTACAGTATTCGTACGCGGCGCGCACTGATATAAGAACCGGTTAACGGGATTGGACGCCGGCAGCCAATCGCTGCTCATCTACCATGGGCAGCTAGGCTTGGAGGAACTCTCCAGTGCACAGAAACTCTGCGAGCACTATAGCATTAGATAGGAAAGGGTGGAGGGCTGCAGACAACCAATCTTAGGATTGAACGACCAATTAATGACATCTTTAGCGCCCAAATTTTTGGCTTCGCTTAATCCGTTTTCACTCCAATGGATGGCCCTCCATCAGATCTCTCTTGAATTCCTCATAACGTCTCCGCCTTCTCTTTTCGTCCAGAATTCCTATCCCCTTCCACGCTTCCCCGGTGTTCTCTCCTCTATTACCCTCTTCAGCATTCCCTCTCATTTCAGAACGTCCTCCGTTCATCCCTTCTACCTCCTCAAAACCTCCCTCACTAGCTTCCTCATCTCTTCAACCATATCCAACACATCCTCGTTCGTCCTTCCCGCCACCCAGCTCACCCTCTCCAGCCGTATCCACTCATATAACTATTTTTATTTAAAGCTCAGCTCGTGCACTTCAATGAAGTAATATTTTTTTAAGAGTTTTTTAAAATTTTTTAAAATTATAACTAATTTTTATTTAATTTATGATTTGAATTTTATATTTTTTTATTTATTATTTTAATTAATAATTTAAAAAAATATAAATGAATAAAATAAACAATCTATTAGTATTTACTATCGAGAAAACCAATTTTGGACATTGTCGGCAAGATTTCTTACTTACGATAGAGTACATAATAGGTTTCAAATACTGTACTAAAAACACAAATTTCCATTTTATTTTGGAAATAAGTTACACGCATAAAGCACAGAGCAAGTCTGGTTTCCTCGGTACTCTTCCACGATATTAAGAATGTGACGTCTTCTCGGGTTCCAAACTAAGGTCAAATCTTTCATGTTAGCCGACGCGACGTTTCGATGTGCATCTCACTCAATAACATCACCATAGGCGACGATGATGATGATGAGCGAGACGCACGTCGAAACGTCGGATGAATTAGGAATAACAGACCGATGTGTATACAGAAGAGGGCTTACTTCAGAGTACTGGCCGGGAAAAAATTAGTATTTATTACATGTTATTATTACATACATATTATTTTGAGCTTCTCAACTGTGAAAAGTTTGCAAAATATTAGTAATTCAGTCAAACACATATAAGTTTCAAACGCTCTAACTAAGCTCACGTTAAGGCATTTGCTCCCATATTTAACAGCAAGTAAATACGGTATCGATCAACCAAATCATAGATCAGTACAAGTTTTCCATAAGACTTGAGACATGGCGCAACCTATTGGGAATAATTGCACAATTATCAATCGTTTTTTACCCGAAATAAAAAAGATTAGACGTGCTTTAGATGATTTAATAATTTTTGTCAATTTTTTGTTTCTTCGTGGAATTAATCGTTATATGTCTTCATATGATTGGGTAAACATAGGAACATATATCTGATTCCCGGTTATCTTAATTCATTTTCCGCGCTAAAACCGCGCTTATCTTTCAAAAAAGTTCAATGGAAATCTTTGTTTACGACACCCGAAGCATTATCTTGTGAAACAATCGATTAATCGGAAACGTCTCATCACACACACACACATACACACTCAAAATATTTGTGACATCGATTTCTCGTTTCCGTTGACCTTCGAAATCACTCAACCCGAGATTCACTTAGCCCCGAATGGTCTTTAAACCCCAGCGACACGTTGGAAGTGAAAGTCACTCTCTCAATTCAATAATGGTTATGAATCCATTGAGACATCCGGCCACTGAGGAAAACCGAACGAAGTCCCTGACACGTACCACAGGCGAAGGGCCGTCAAAAATGGCTGATTAATCTTTCATAAGTAAGGGACCACAGTCTTGAGAGGGTCTCCTCTCGCGTGCCCCGGCATGGAAACGCTATCCGCTAAGTTATGGTTCTTTGAGCGAAATATCATTTCACCTGGAAATCAATGTAGATGGTCTCATTTTAAATATCCCACCTCGCTAAAGATAGAAAAATATCGGACCCTTGTGCACTGTTTACGTTACTAGCTTTCTAACCTGGTCAATTCGAACCCCAGTAAAAGTTCGCCGTGTGAACGCAGGTTGCCCCTAACTCGAGTCAACTTTTTAACCACGTTAGAGTTACAAGAGTTGGCGCTGGTGACCACCATACTTTGAACTCGAGTGAACGTAGGTTAGTTATAACAGTAGTTAAGTGATCCTGTCCACATGTAGCTTTTATTTGAAGCTCACAACGTAAAACGAGTTTCTCTTGTCATCTTTCGTATCCAAGCATCAGTACCAAGTTGCCTAATGTGTTTAAAAGCTTGAGTGAATGATAAAATCTATTTTAAGGTCAAAATTTACCTTAAAAGCGCAAGCAAGGACGGGTCATTGGGCCAAAATTGGAAGAAAAAGTCTTCAGTTCCGTTGCATATGTTTAGGAAAGGACTCAGAATGGAAGCCATTCATAAATCTTGCATGTCAAGAAAACAATTTGAATTGTTTTCAACTACCACAAAAAAGTGATACCGACATATTAACTTATATTCTCGGGGTATCTAAGTGATTAATGCCCGTATTCATAGTCGTATTTCTAGGGGTTACCTGGGTATCCCCTAGCTAGGTAACACCTAGGTGTCCCCTACGCTGAGCGATTCATAAACCTTACCTGGGTAACACTCAGCCAGGGGACGCCTGGGTAAGAGATTTGGCAACAATCTCGCGGAAAAATACATATGAACGGTTCCGCTGAATGGCTCTCGATGTTTTCGATGCTCATTTTTCACCGTAACCAAGCACGCTATAAACAATAATATAGTGTACTGTTTCACGATGTTGATAAAAAATGATTGAAGGAATATGAGAGATTGTTTACTATATTACTTAAATATTTATGTCATATAAATGGTGAGGAATACGAGGGTGATTCAATAAGTACTCGTGTTTGTAAACAGAAGACATTTCTATGGAAAGATGTTGATATTATCGTGTACTGCCATTAGTACAGTAGTATCCATTCGTCCCACGCGTGGGCAGCAGTACTGCGTTAGGGGAGCTTTGGGTAAGCTTCATGCCACGGAGTAGAATATCCTACTCCGTGCTTCATGCCTTACCCAGGAAATCGACGGCGTTGGGGAAGGTTAGGGGACAACAGTCCCCTGGGTAACGACTATGAATGCTATTTCTGAGCCAAGGGGCTCCCCCACACCTGGGGGACACCCAGGTAACGACTATGAATACGGCCCTAAGTAAAGCATTGGGACACTTCGTCATATAATGGAAATTTATTCTCTCAATTTTATCTTTCGACGCATAAAGTAATGTCTAGAAATGAAATGATAAGTTTATAGGAAGGTAATTATAAATAAATGATAAGTTTAGTCGAGCGAAATATTTGCATATTCAATCTTTTTTCTCGCTCGTATAATTCTCTCGAATTTAGCCCTCAGTCTTTGAAACAAATGAAATGCGACTAGCGACATTTGTAGGGCTGTGGGCTACATCACCTTCTTAACTCTCCACCAGATGCCACCAACATCTTAACTAGAGTTAAATAATGCCGTGTAAGTGCAAGTTAGTTAATTCGCCACGTTAACTATCATTCTAACCCTAATAATGTAAACGGAGCAACTAATGTCCAAAATTTTTGAGGAAGACCACCACCATTATTACATGGGAAATAGTATGTATATGCACTCCCGAGAGATATCATTAAAAAAAAAGAATTCCTAAGCATGCTTTTCTATAAAGATATTTAAAAGATCTAAAAATAGAAATATCTCAGCATCGCACTAAAAAAGAAATAAAATAATATGTTATCCAGTGAACGAAAATTTAGCCTATAACTGGAAATAATCAAGTTCAATTCATGGAAATTAGCCACAAAATGTTAAGACCACAACGAAAAGCGTGAGGTGCTCTTTCATATTCGATATCAACATAAATTCATTAAATATGAAGATTTTGGTATTCAAGGGAATAGAGAGCTTCGATATATAATTTCTAGAAAATCTTTAAATGAGCTTAAGTTAAGGTGCAAAATATAAATGAGGTCGCGCCCCACGCTTTTCTTTGTGGCCGAATCATTGGGCGGCTAATATCCTTGAATTGAATAAATTATTTCCAGCACTATGATAAATTTTCATTCCCTCGAGAAAATATTATTTTTTTCTTTTTTAGCACGATGTTGAGATGTTCTTTTTTTTAGATTTTTAGATATTTTTTTAGAAAAGCATGGTAAAAAATTCCTTTTTTATTTTTTTAATTTTTTCCTTGAGTCATAGTTAATAAAATGTTTAAAAACAACAAGTTATTTTATAAACATTTTACTAACTAGGACTAAAAAAACTACGACTATTTACTAGAAATATTTCTCTTGTTTGTCGATGCTACGCATCTGAAAGACCTACGGGACGAAAGTTGGACACTTTACTCCTAATCTAATCATCATCGATTCATGTTTTCAGTGGAATGAAGTGGTAACTATGTACGGTAAAATGAAGTGGTAACCATGGACCCACAGATCCAGGGAAAAGCGAGCTAATGAAAAGCATATAAAAAATGAGGAATTTCTAGCACCCATATCTCGTAACAAAATAGCAGTGGAATTTTTAACACCTGGATCTCGTGAAAAAGTAAACGGTATTTAGTTTGTATGTTTTCTCGACTATTTTTGTAAATAAATCATATTGTCACAGCGGTAAATTTTTCAGCATGAAAAAAAACCTTTCGTGGTGTATGAGTTTTAAAAGTAACGGCAGGAAAAATCCAGGGAGTCAAGTTAAAGACTTATATAGATATTTATCTTAACTATATGGAAATTCAGTCTTATAACAGTAACTTTTTCCACCAATAATATCGGAATATTTCATTCATGCTTCAGAAAGCTGCTCAACTTAAAACGTGTAATTAGAATATGGTCTCCATTATGACTATCTCGTACAAACCACTTAAAAAGTTTTTCCAAACCCAGGGCGTGATTTGGTACGGCCTCGGACTGGTAAAAATATGTGACCAGAAAGATTCGTAAGGTTTTAATATCTGTACACACAGTAACAAGTTAAAGAAAATGCATCTTTTAGCATCCACTGCCTTGTGGCACCTTCCAAATCACTGCTAATGCACAAGTGATGTGGAGCAAAGTCATGTATTTCGATAGTCACAGTAATTTGAAATGGTTTAGGCATTTAAATTGGTTATCGTACCAGAAAGTATCAGTGTCTGTTTTGCTCTACGCTCTACATGAAACCCTGTCCTCAAAAATTTATATTAATTAATTCGCGTGCATGGGAACAAAAATACACACAAAAAAGGACGATATTCCTGACTACCATTGACAAATTAATGTGTAAAACATTCGCGTGAAGGATGGATTTTTTTTAATCCGGAGCATGGACCATTGGAAAAGCAGACCATAACAGATTAGAAGTCTCACAATCACAAGCATAAATCCTGAGTCGTTTCTGTGTCATCTTAAGGCGTTCACGATAAAGAAATACAACTGCTCTGCTCAAAGAGGATAGGTCAGCAAACTAGGAAACAAAGTACACAAAATCCTTATGTGATGGTGAAGCACCCAGGTGGGATATGAAACCGCGACCTCGACATCAGCAGTAGCGGATCCTTTAACGATCCAACCGAGGATAGCATATTACATAAGAACAATCACAGAAAGAGAATACGACTACCTTTTTTAGATTAATTCTTTTACAATGTAAAAAATAAATTTAAAGAATTACATAATGGATTCCCTTTCGTTCCGACCAAAAAAGGCAGTTTAATATAAAATAATACAATAATTTCAGTAATTATCATCTAAGAAGAGGTAAAATATGGAATGTTCCTAAATGGAAGTTCTCTGTTTTCCGCGAGAAAAGAAATTTGAAAGATGAAGTAAGCTGCCATCAGAGCAGACACTTTTGTCACTCAGAAAGGAAAAATGGGCAAAGAAAATATTTTATGGTCGCTCACAGTCAGGCCAATAAAATAAAGCCAACCACATCAGTCGATATTAATCAGAAGCAGACGAGCACATAATGATGGCGTGCTTCCGTAAAAGAACTATCGTTATTACAAATGCTGTGCTCAAAGAAGATAAGACTACAAACCAGGAAACAGTATGTGAAAACATTCGTGTGGAGCGTAGTATTCAATGGATCGCAAGCAAGGACCATTGGAAAAGCTGACCAGGAAAGACCAAAAGCCTTCAAAACCTGGCGCTGGAGGATGATGCTGAAGATAAAATGGTCGGATAAAATAAGAAATGATGAAGTTAACAGAAGAGTAGAATTGGAAATGAGTACATGGAACATTATAAATGGTTAAGAAGAACAAGATGGATTTGACACACACTGAGATACAACGGGTTTGTGAGAAACATAATTGCAGGTAAAAAAAAAGAGGAAAAAGAACCCAGGAGTAGGAGGGAGACCCAGGGAATAAGTTTATCCACCAAATTATGAAAAAAGTACATGAGAATAGCTACCAGGAAGTAAGGGAACTAGTATCAGACACGGAAGAGTTGAGTGCAGCAGTAAACCAATCTTAGGATTAAACGACCAAAGATGGTTAACAAACCATTGGTGGGAAACGAATAGTTCGAAAGTTCCACTTGTGCTGAATCTTACACTATTTATTGCGAAATCAAAAGAGAACTTCAAACGACAAACAATGAGTCATGCACGGAACTGCTCCAGAGTAAAAAAAAAATCGTCGACAATTATTTCGTAATGATCGCTCAAATGACCGAGCCATTCAAACGCGAGGGAGGACTTTTCAGATCAAACGCGGCGAACCAATACATCTATATATACACACTCCCGTCACCTGCAATCAGAGCCATAAAATCGTTCCATCTTAATTTCAGCCAAGCCTGGCGGACTCGGTGCAACACCCCGCAGTAATAATGCATGGGTAGAGAGGCGTACCGCTCTCCCATTCCCCTCACTCAAAAGATCTTAGCGACCGTAGCACTTTTCTCCAACGCTAGATTCAAGGTGCGTATCATGTCCGGCACGCATAATGGCCGGAAAATTAAATTACGGATAATGACCGACAGAAATAGTGACGTGAGAGACGTACGAAAAAAGATGAAAGCTGGTGGAGCGATTACAGCGGGTTTTGACGTCAAGAGTATTTTCAGCCAATCGCAAGTTAACTCCTTTGAAGACTCCTTACGAACCACCCAAGTCAGAGAAAACACTGAATAACATTTTTTTCCACTTGAAAAAACAAATAATAACATGTTCCAGCCTCTGAAAAACAAGCTGTTTCGTGTACGACTGTAAGTAAAAAACGGCAGTCTATATATTTAAAAAAAAGTATTCTACCGGTAAACGTAGGTTTTGTTTCATGTCAGAGAATCTCCTCCCGGTTCTCTCCACTTTCAGGGGCCTATCTCGCTCTAGTATATCCTTTTCCGCCTCAGCATACGACCCCTTCCTTCTTCATCCCTTCCATGAAACCCATTCTCTTTCTTCCCCTTCCCCGCTTGCCCAACATCCTTCCGTCAATCACATTCTTGAGCAACCTATAGCCACTTATTACATCCTCCAGCCACCTACTCTGCCTATATTGAATTTCATTAAGAAGTTTCCTTTCCTAGCCCACCATCTCGAATACTTCTTCGTTCGTCTTCCTCTCCGTCCACCTCACCTTCACCATCCTTCACCACACCCACATCTCAAATGCCTGCAGCCTATTCTCCACCATCCAACCGTTTAATCTTTATTTAAGAATTCTAACGGTCAAGGTAGGTTTTCTTGAATGTCAGAAAGTCTCCTCCAGATTTTCTACTTTTTCAGGGGCCTAATTACCTCTAGTATATCACTTTTCTCCTCGGCATACGATCTACCCTTCATCATCCCGTTCATGAAACCAATTGTCTTTCTTACCCTTCCCCGCTTGCCCAACATCCTTCCCTCATCCATCCAATCACAATGTTGAACAATCCATCGCCCCTTATTACATCTTCCAGCCACCTACTCTTCCGATCTCGAATTCCATTCAAAAGTTTCCTTTCCTCGCCCACCATCTTAAGCACTTCCTCGTTAATCTTTCTTTCCGTCCACCTCACATTCTCCATCCTTTTCCACTCCCACACCTCAAATGCCTGCAACATATTGTCGTCTATTCAACCTTTTAATAACAAATGAAATTACTAAATACTCACTTCATTAGCTATGGCTGTATAATGTTGATTTTAGTGTCGCTTGTAAATGGGTGATGTATTTTACGTACTGTTTATTTTGATTTGGTGAAAGTATTCAGGTGAATTATGGAACAAAATAAGAACTTTAGCAGGAAATCGCATTACTTATCCTCGTTATGGACGTACGATTTTTATTTTAATGCAAATAAATCATGGAGGAAACGGACCGTTTCTTTCAATCAGCTGTGCATATTCGGATGGCTTTTATGAAACAACGCCTACAGTTGGGCGGCTCAAACGTGAACGAATATTTAGTTTCACAGCGTGCGTTTCCCGTAATAAACTCTCCTTCCATTTCTCTCTCTTATTCTTTCCCCTTTCAGTATCCTCCAAACCTCTCCTCCAAACCCGGACTTGGGAGACGAGCGACGCCGGCTGTTGTCCTTGCCGCCTCGGCGAGCAGGGACAAAAGTCCCTCCCCCATTCCGAGCGCGCACCACCCAGCCACCCACACCGGCCGGTCGGTCGACTTCGAGGAACTCCCCACTATGAGCGGAGAGAGGGAGAGAGAGAGCCAAGAAGACAGAAGAAGGCGCCCACGCGAAGGAATACGAAATGAAAAGATCATACGCGCGCGTGTTTGTGTGTATACGTAATGGACGCGGGAGAGGAAAGGAAAGTAAATTTTAGGGGAACGAGGGAGTAGGAGGTAGGGCGGACAGTTAAAACCATTGCGGCATTATAGGGGAAAAGAAATTTTTCTCTCTCTCTCCCTCTTTTGAGATTCAAAAGAGAGAAAATGGTGTAAAAAAAATACCAACCTCTCCATGATCGGATGGAAATCGCTTCGCTACACGGGAGAATGAACCTTGCTCGGGAATGCATTCAAGGTGGGAGAAATTATTCTGATGATTAGAGGTGATCTAGTATTAGAGGAAGTTTTAGATGGAAATAGGAATGCCAATACCAATCAATTACGTCTCCAGTAACTCGTACCCATTACTCTTCTCAATTCTTCAGCTCGGCTGACGATGTTTGATACTATTGTCTGCTATAATAGTGATGTCTGAATCATTTTTACAATAGAATGTAAAGAACACTCGTATGTGAAGACACAATGCATTGTGGAAAAATACTAAGGGCCGTATTCATAGTCGATACCTGTGTGTCCCCCGTATGTGAGCACACAATGCATTGTGGAAAAATACTAAGGGCCGTATTCATAGTCGTTACCTGTGTGTCCCCCAGGTGTGGGAGAGCCCCTTGGCTCAGAAATGGTATTCATAGTCGCTACCCAGGGGACTGCCGTCCCCTAACCCTCCAGACCGGCCGTCGATTTCCTGGGTAAGGCATGAAGCTAACCCAAAGCTCCCCTAACGCAGTACTGCTGCCCACGCGTGGGACGAATTGGTACTACTGTACTAATGGCAGTACACGATAATATCAACAACTTTCCATAGTAACGTCTTCTGTTTACAAACACGAGTACTTATTGAATCACCCTCGTATTCCTCACCATTTATACGACATACACATTTAAGTAATATAGTAAACAATCTCTCATATTCCTTCAATCATTTTTTATCAACATCGTGAAACAGCATACTGTTTATAGCGTGCTTGGTTACGATGAAAAATGAGCATCGAAAACATCGATAACCATTCAGCCGAACAGCTCATATGTATTTTTCCGCGGGATTGTTGCCAAACCTCTTACCCAGGCGTCCCACGGCTGGGTGTTACCCAGGTAAGGTTTATGAATCGCTCAGCGTAGGGGACCCCTAGGTGTTACCTGACAAGAGGATACCCAGGTAACCCCTACGAATACGACTATGAATACGGGCATAAGTGTTTCTATTGTAATAACAATTCAGACTTCATGATTAATTTCCATGAAGTCGCGCCTGAACTCACCGTGCCTTTAGTGTTATATTCACAATTCATCTTCCTTAGCCATTAGGTATATACTCAACATATTTTTCGAAATTTTTATTTATTTATTTCATGTATTTATTCTTTTTTTCGTTTTATTTTTTAAATTTTATCTTTTATTATGTTCTCTACTCCGAATACAGCGCATTTGACCAATTTATGTCGGGTGTATAACAATCAAAACAGGCGAACACAATTACTCATGCCCTGAATGGTGATGATATTTCCACCCAGGCGGGATTTGAACCCGCGACCCCCAGTTTAACAGGCGAGGACTTCACCCCGTCGTCCCCGGGGCCGGACATATTCTATGACATATGAATAGATTCTCTTCTAAGCGCGAAACAATATGTTTCACTTTATTACAATGATTCTTGATGAATGTCAACGTATTAATCCGAACAAAAACAATTATTTACATATGATTTTCCATGAATTTTGAATTCCGCGGCGTACACTCATGCCACAACAATGTTTTAATGACCCAACCATATCGAGAACAAATTAAATACCCAAGTCATAGCAATGTTTCAGCAAAGACGAAAATGTTATAATATAATTCCTGTATCATTTATGTGACAAAATGTACGTTCGTGTCCAATACGTAAATACATGGACTAAAGTGAAGTGTGGTAAAAGAATTTTATTTTTGACTCGCTCGAAAAGTTATTGAAATGAGCACTCAACGACTCACGATTCTCGCTCCAGCTACCTTAAGACTCTCCCATATTCCTCCTCTTAAGAGTCTCTTCCACCAAACATGCCCACTTTTTCAAAGATCTACAGAATTAGCCGCGAAGTAACTTTAACGGAGTCGTCCGCTAGAGTTAACACATTTGTAGAACTTCACAGTGGAAAAATGATTCGCCTGGACTGGGAATCGAGCCCTAGGTCGCGAAATCGAGGGATCTGGGTTCGATTCCCAGTCTAGGTGAATGACTTTTCCACCGTGAACTACACACAATTGGGTAAACTCACCCACGACTTCTTTGGCTTACCCCTTCCTCTCCCACCATTTACTCCTCTTTCATTAGCCTGCTATGTTATTCAACTGTCATCCATTCCCTCAACAGAACCGAACCAATGAACCGCTCCCCTTTCGTACATGTCAACTACTATTATCACCCAACCCACGTTCTTTCATCGCCCACTCATTCCCAACCCTATCCAAACTTTTTTTACGCGTAGAAATCAAAGCAGAGTTATTTCGTTCTTTGGACATTACATCACCTTTAAAAACCGTTGGTCGTCGTGCCGGGAAAGGAGCAAACAGAAGGATTATGTGGATGACCACTCCTTCTCGCATTTGACGTTTCTTCCACGGAATACATTCACGTCATTACACGCATTTTGGTCCTGCCATTGCCCGTCTAAGACAGCCTCAGGGTCGATCAAAGGGTTCTTTTATCCTAACATTACGCTACACTAAAATATGCGTGAAGTTCTCTCTAGCTTCACACCAGGTTAAATATCTGGCTACTTCCAACGTTTCGATAGATAACCCTTCCGTCATCGTCAGGGGACTGATGATTATTGCCCAGATGATGACGGAAGGGTATTGTGTAGAAACGTTCATTAGACAAGAGTACGAAAAACTTTAATCGGAACGTTAACGGTGACGTTTCGAAACAGAATACCCTTCCGTAATCATCAGGGAAATAATCATCAGTGTCCTGATGATGATGGAAGGGTATTCTGTCGAAAAGTTAACTCGACAGAAGACAAAAAACGCAAATCAATACGTTTGCGGTAACGTATCGAAGCGTTCACGGCAACGTATCGAAATGTTAACGGTAACGTATCGAAACATTATCGGTAACGTGTCGAGAAAATTTCAAAATATCGAATTTGTCACCTCTTTGGAAAAAGATGTTTTATCACAAAAACCACCGCGCATAAGCAGGCCTTAAGACAGTCAAATGACGGTAACAAAGATGTGAGCTCTTGAGGCTAACCCAACACAATATGGGGTAACGACACCATAAGCCGTAAACCGGAAAACGCTTACGACAATTAGACCTATTACCATTATTATACAAACAGCGATTATTGGAAAACTAGATGACCGAGCGAATATTTCGCACAGTATGCAGCTTCTTCCTGTTTCTTCCTTCTTTCTCCCTGTTCTTCTACCTGTTTCTTCCCATGGACAATTATATGTTATTTATGTTTGTGATAGAGATACATAACGTAAACGGTAAATGGTCACACTGTTTGCACGTAGAATGTAAACAATCTAGCTAAACGATGTGTTAAAAGATGGCGCCTCCTACAGTCTTTTAAGCACGTAACCATTGCCAACATGTCTGTTGATTATAATGTCAGCAGATGGCGTTGTATCATTTTTTTAGCAAAATCTTAAATTTTAAACAATTTGTCTATTTTTCATCAATATCAGGGAACATAAGCTTTAAAATGATGTTTGAATCGTTAATTTTGATAAGGAATTGTGGGAGTTATGGCGTTGCGACAAAAACACCTTTGAGAAATAATATATACGGATATGACATATGACAACATGAACATCAAAGGCCGCACACGAAGGAATGGCGGGTACTTTAAGCAAGTGTAATACTACAATCGTAGTTACTTTTTAAAAGAAAATCTGGGATAAATGAATCAGAGGCCTGAACCATCTGAAAAGATGGAGATAGAAACAAATTTTTGTGTGGAGATGATGATAATCACATGAGAAAGGAAATTCGTCCGCTAAAAATAGAGTTATTTCAGCGGAGCAGAAGAGCATTCCCGTTACAAGACTCCTACCTTCATCTCAGCATACGTCCTACCCCTCTTCACCCCGACAATAAAGTCTATTCTCTTTCTTCCCTTACCTGCTAAAGAAACATCTTCCTGTCTACCTACCTAGAGGAATTCTTCGCTCCTCACAAGCTCCTCTATCCACCAACTTTGCCCCTAACTAATCTCTTCCAAAACCTTCATTTCCACTCCTACCATATCATAAACTTCCTCTTAGGTCTTCCTTTTCGTCCATTGTACTTTCTCCGTCCTCCTCTATACCCACATCTCGAACACCTGTAGCCTACTTTTGTCTTTTTTGAGTCCACGTTTCTGAGCCATTCAACGCTACACTTCCTCACCAACCATATCAAGAACTTTCTCCAAGATCTTCCTTTCCGTTCATCACTCTTTCTCTATCCTCCTCCACACCCACATCTTGAACACCTGCAACCTATTCTTGTCTTTTTTTTCTATGAGTCCACGTTTCTGAGCCATTCAACGCTACACTCCCACACCTACCATATCGAGAACTTCCTCAGCAGGTTTTCCTTTTTGTCTGCCGCAACTACTTCATCCTCCTCTACACCAACTTCTAGATTACCTGCAGCCTATTCTTCTCTTTTTTTATAGAATCCATTTTTCTGAGCCATTCAACTCTACACTACCACAGCTATCATATCAAGAACTTCCTCGCAGGTCTTCCTTTTTGTCTACCGCAACTATTTCATCCTCCTCTACACCAACATCTTGATTACCAGCAGCCTATTCTTCTTTCTTTCATAGAGTCCATTTTTCTGAGCCATTCAACGCTAACTTCACATGAAACCCTTCACTAGGCTTTTCTATAGTCTTCATCAGATCATTAGCTACCTTCTAATGCTCAGCCCTTCTTTTGCATGCGCATTTCTCCAAACGTACTTTCTTTAAGCGCACTGCCTACGCAGTTCAATTGCTCTACTTGCTCACGTTTGTGCCCTCCTTCTTATAGGAAGACTTTATTCGAGAAAACGAAATAGTGGCGTCGGGAGGGTTTAGAGAAACGACCAAGAAATTAAGTTGAATAAGATGGATGCCTTTCTAAAAACCAACTATCACATCGGCAGATCACCAAGTGCAAACTGTTCAACAGTTAGGTGCATGAATAATTCGCTGGAAAATGAAAAACAGTCCGAGTAACGGGGCGAGGTTGTATCCTTCACCGACAACGCCCATCGCCAGCAATTCATGAACTGCACTCCCGTATTCGCCCTGGAGGCATCGACGACTGGGTGCGCCGAATATCTCGAGACAAAGCGGCGTTTGCAGGCGATCGCTCCACACGGCACACTGGCACGATCGCTTTTAACCAATGACGAGTCGCGAAATTTTCCCGGAGGGCAAAAGCCAAAGGCGTGGAATTTTACCTCGGCCTATACCGCCGCACACGCCCGGAAAATAGCAATCCGGGATCGTAATTATTTGAGGTGGCTCTGGCCTCGGGGTCATTTTTTCCGGATGATCTAAAGACCTTAATGTAGGATCTTTGACGTACCTTTTTTAAACTGAGATGAAAACACAAAAAGGGTTTTCAGGCTAACTTTACTGTAATGCAGCCATGAAAGAGGAGATTTTAATACGGGCTAAAATGGAGATTTCCCATATTACACCATAAACACGCCAGTTTGAACGAGAAAGCAATTCTTATCAAAACTGATTATAACAAGCAAAATAGATCATAAGCTGATGGAAAAAAGGGTATACTAGAGCGGGATAGGCCCTTGAGAGTGTATAAAACCTGGAGGAGATTCTCTGACATTCAGCAAAACCTATCATAACCGGTAAAATACTTAAGAAAAGTAAAAATATAAGAAGCAAAATTCCTGGGAAACTGAAGAAAAATTAAATAATGACATATTACCACTTATGTTTTAAAGTAATAATCGAATTTTTGCGGTAATTGAAGTCAAGATTCGGTAGTTCCATTCGAATGGCGCTGCGGTCGGCTCCTATGACTGGACAAACGTGGTCATAAAAAAATACATCCGCGGAATAATCTGCATATTTTGAGTCCGAATTAAAGGTTTTCAATGGGTCACCCATTTCATAAGCTAAATCAGGATTCTTTAAACTGAATTAAAAGAATGCGCCATTTAGAATTTGTCTTGACTCACATGGACAAGCCAGACAAAATTTCGAGCAAGACGCCCAGTCGTTTAAACTTCATTCTCTTTCTCTTCATGGCGCTACCGACCTTGGGAAGGCCTTACGGGGCAACGGTACCGGAAAGTATCCTTGTAGAGCGTGTCTCTCTACGGATCGGACACGTGGAGTATTGATAAAGCAAATCAGAATAAATTTGGAGCTTTCGAAACGTGGTTATTAAGACGGATGCTAAAGATTAATAGGACGGACAGAATAAGAAATGAAGAAGTACACATAAGAGTATAAGAAGAAAGTACACAGGGAATACTACAAAGAAAAGAAAAGCAGGATAGATTTGGACACTCTCTGGGGTAAAATGGGTTATTTTCTGGAAAGAAACTGAAGGATGAATAAAGAGAAAAGTCCTAAGAGGAAGGCAATAGGACGAATCGAAAAATACCTGGTCCAAACAAAATAACACCAGAAGATCTACCAGGGAGTAAAGGATCAAGCATTGGGCCAAACCTCGAATACGCCGCGAGCATTTGGAACCCTGGTCATAAAGATTTCACCAAAAAAATTAATAAAATACAAAGAAAAGTTGCCATATTAATAATTTATGTACAATAAATATAACCAAATTCATTGATTTCTGGGAGTAATGATATGTCTCTCAAAGTACACAAAATCCTTATGTGATGATGAAGTACCCAGGTGGGATATGAAACCGCGCCCTCGACATCAGCAGGAGCGGATCCTTTTACGATCCAACCGAGGATATCATATTACATAAGAGCAATCACAGAAAGAGAATACGACTACCTTTTTTTTGGATTAATTCTTTTACGATGCAAAAAATAAATTTAAAGAATTACATAATGGATTCAGCCTTTCGATCCGACCAAAAACGGCCGTTTAAAATAAAATAATACAATAATTTCAGTAATTATCACCTAAGAAGAGGTAAAATATGGAATGTTCCTAAATGGAATTGCCCTGTTTTCCGCGAGAAAAGAAATTTGAAAGATGAAGTAAGCTGCCATCAGAGCAGACATTTTTGTCACTCAGAAAGGAAAAATGGGCAAAGAAAATATTTTACGGTCGCTCGCACTCAGGCCAATAAAATAAAGCCAATCACATCGGCCGACATTAATCAGAAACAGACGAGCGCATAATGATGGCGTGCTTCCGTAAAAAGAACTATCGTTGTTAAAAATGCTGTGCTCAAAGAAGATAAGACTACAAACCAGGAAACAGTGTGTGAAAACACTCGTGTGGAGCGTAGTATTATATGGATCGGAAGCATGGACCATTGGAAAAGCTGACCAGAAAAGAGTAGAAGCCTTCATAATCTGGTGCTGGAGGAGGATTCTGAAGATAAAATGGACGGAAAAAATAAGAAATGATGAAAGGTACAAAAGAAATGAAGACGAAAAAACCATTAGGTACACGATAGAGAAAAGAACAAGATGGATTGGAGACACCCTAAAGACACAACTGGTTTGTGAAGAATATAATTGAAGGAAAATAAAGGGAAAAGTCCCCAGAGGAAGACCCAGAAATAAGTTCATGGACCAAATAAAGGGAAAAGTACACAGGAAGAAACACCAGGAGTTAAGGGAAATAGCATTGAATAGGGATATGTGGAGGGCTGCTGTCAACCAATCTTAGGATTGAAAGACCAGCGAATATCGTTATGCCATCAAAAAATATTCTCCAATGGTGTGTACCTTCCTAATATTGTTTACTACTTCACCGTTTACATGTATTAATCATATCAATCAAATTATAAAGCAAATCCCGCACGCCGATTTTTCTCCTTAGTAACGTAATTGAAAAACCGCACATCTGAGAGTCTTCTATTACACGAATATTTTTCCCATATAAACTGACGAACTGCCTCTTTCAGCTAAAGTAGCTACAGATACCAAAATGCTAACACGAGGTGACTTGATGACTCGTACACCGGAGGAGCGGCATAAAATAAGAAGGCACTGAAAAGGATGAGCTGCAAAAATTAAAACTTGGCCAACATCACCAGAAAGATTATATTGTTAGTCAGTTGGACCGGGCGTCACCTCTCTAGAGTTAACGGGGTCACCCGCTAATGGTCTAACACTTGCGTGAATTCACCGTGGAATAGTCATTCTCCTGCGTCGGGATTCGAACCTGGACCGCTCGATTTCATTCTCAAACCAGTGGCGGTAAGAGCACTCGGTGCGAAATGAAGGGGTCTGGGCTTTGATTCCGGGGCTGACGAAAGATTTGATCACATTGAATTTTACACAAGTATTTGACCATTAGCGGGTGACTCCATTGAAGTTATAACTTAGGCAGTTCTATAATTGGTAGTATCAAGCGTAACTCTCTGGAATCTGTTGACATTATAATGAAAACACTTAACTTTGTAATTCCACATATCTTCATTTTCTACGACCCGAGTTTCGACGTTCGACTTCATATTCAGGTTCGACGTCATCTCCTGAAGATGACGTCGAACGTCGAAACCCGGATCGTAGAATATTAAGATATGTGGAATCACAAAGTGAAGTGTTATCGTCATTAGGTAGTTCTATAGTTCTTTTGATACAAAGAACTCACAACTCTGAACCATCAACTTGGCTTGAAAGAAGCGACTTATCAAATGAGGATATTTGTTCTTGAGTGGTCATCATCACCAGTACTCAGAACCTTTCCTAACGTGGTAGGGAGATTAAGAACAGCCCAAACGAGAAGGAAAATATCTTCCTTCTCGTTTGAGCTGTAACGAAGGCCTCTTCTGAGTGAGGAAGCTACTCGGGAATATGTGAACAGTGGGGATATTTCCGACGATTCAGATAGTTCAAGCACTCTAAATTCAAATAAACATTTTACATCCCCAAATACCGCACAATAAAATATGAAAATACTTTCCACATCTCATCCTGTAAATTATGGAACTCGTCTTGTCTGATAGTATTAAATTTTCTAGGAATGTCTCACAATTTAAAAGGAAGATGGCTGACTTTTTGTCTCCCAAATGTTCTCTCGCCTCTATATGAGAAGACAAAATGATATGAGATGATATTGTTACATGTTACTTGTTCACTATAATCATTTGCTGTTTTTCTGTCCTATAAAATATTCGTTTGTTTGCTTTTCATTTTTTCTTATTAATAGGTATTAGAGATTGTACATTTTTGTTTTAACATACTATTTCGATTATTGATATTGAGACTGTTTTTTCATTTTCATTTACCTCGCTCATTTTATATCTCTCTGCTGACTCGAAAGTTGTTTCTTTGTTTTCCTTTTTTTGTAAGGCTTTGTATTTTGTCTTTGTATTCCACTCCTCATGAAGGCATGTAAACTAATTCAATGTCCTAAGGGACTTCGTCCCAGGACAATAAAATTGTTTTCTATTCCTATTCTAAATTCAGGGGTGCAAGGCAGAAATAGATACGACTCTAGTGAAGATGAATTACCAAACGAAATCGCGACGGGTTTTCCAACTGGTATTCAGTTGCAGGACATGTGGCGTGATACTTTGATTGATAATAAATTTAATTAATAAAACATTTAAAAAAAGAAGCATCCCTGGGTTTTAAGTAACAGGAACCCCATTTCTCTGTATTTCACACAACATCATTTAAGTTTTCAACCAGCTGATTGGTAGAATTTTCGACAGTACTTATTCAAATTTGTTTGCACTCTATAATGGATGGCCCGCTATTAGATCCCTCTTGAATTCCTCACGTCGCCTCCGTCCGTCCAGAATTCCTTACATTTCACGCTTCCCCAGTGTTCTCCCCTCTATTACCCTCTTCTTTCAGTACGTCCTCCATTCATCTCTTCTGCCTCCTCCGAGCCAGGTAACACCTAGGGGTCCCCTACGCTGAGCGATTCATAAACCTTACCTGGGTAACACCCAGCCAGGGGACACCTGGGTACGAGATTTGGCAACAATCTCACGAAAAAATACACATTTCGGTTTCGCTTAATGGTTTTCGTTGTTTTCGATGCTCATTTCTCACCGTAACCAAGCACGCTATAAACAATAATACAGTATACTGTTACAAAATGTTGACGAAAAATGATTGAAGGTATATGAGAGAATGTTTAAAAAATTACTTAAATATTTATGTAATTTGAATGCTGAGGAATACGAGGGTGATTCAATAAGTACTCGTGTTTGTAAACAGAAGACGTTACTATGGAGAGTTGTTGATATTATCGTGTACTGCCATCAGTACAGTAGTATCCATTCGTCCCACGCGCGGGCAGCAGTACTGCGTTAGGGGTGCTTTGGGTAAGCTTCATGCCTTACCCAGGAAATCGACGGCCTTGGGGAAGGTTAGGGGACAACAGTCCCCTGGGTAACGACTATGAATACTATTTCTGAGCCAAGGGGCTCCCCCACACCTGGGGGACACCCAGGTAACGACTATGAATACGGCCCTTATTTTCCTGAAATTTCGAACTGATGGTGGACCTTATAGCTATACATCTCCTAATTCATCCATTCCGTCGTGCTACCTAAAGTAAAATAAGGTAAGAGCAGGGATGACCAATGTGGTTGACCTTTTGGTTGCCAGGCTGCAGCTTGATGACGTAATGCTCTCTCCGTACCACGCTTCAGCCGCGGGACTGTGCACGAAGAGGCGTCGGAGACAGGTGCACCACGCGGACGAAAAGGAAGAGTGTGGAAAGGGAGAAGGAAGGGGGTGGAGGATGAGGATGGAAGGTAGGGGGGGAAGTGAAGGAGTCGAAGGGGTGGAGGGGAGGGGGAGATGAGAAAATAGGGGAAGGAAGCGGGGAGAAGGTGAGGGGAGACTTATGGCAGGAAAGGTGGGACGAGAGAAATAAACAAAAAGAATGGCGAGAACCGGCAGAAACATAAGCGCGGAGACCACCGCTGCAAACAGCGCCTTGCTCTGGTTTATCCGCTCAAGGCTCGAGGGCGGACACAGCCGATGGAAGCTGCATTTTATGGTCTCCGGGGCGATTTTTTTTTTCATAAAGGCAGATTATCGTGAAACACTGCTCGCTTGAAAGATCTTGTTCTTCCCTTGCGAATCATACGAGTAAATTCAGTTCAGGTACCGACATTTTGATGGCGAAGTCCGCACTCACCTTGAAAACGATGGCAAAATTAGTCATCAAAACGTCGTTGGCGAATGATTTGATCACATTGATGTTTACTCAAGTATTTGACCAACTTCTGATCTGGTTGGAAACACGTGAAGAATTCACTCATAGTTTTATTATTTACTCAAGTATTCTACCGGTAAAAGTAGGTTTTGTTGAATTTCAGAGAATCTCCTCCCGGTTTTCTACACTTCCAGGAGCCTATCTCGCCCTAGTATATACTTATTTTGCTTCAGCATACGATCTACCCTTCTTCATCCTGTCCATGAAACCTATTCCCTTTCTTCCCCTTCCCCGCTTGCCCAGCATCCTTCCATCTATCACACGCTTGAGAAACCCTTATTACTTCCTCCAGCCATCTACACTACCAATCCCGGATTTCATTCAGAAGCTTCCATTACTCGCCCACCATCTCAAGCACTTCCTCGTTAGTTTTCCTTTCCGTCCACCTCACCTTCTCCATCCTTCTCCACACCCACATCTCAAATGCCTGCAGTCTATTCTCGTCCTCCTTTCTGAGGATCCACGTTTATGCCGCACACAACGCTACGCTCCACATCAAGCTCTTCACCAGCCTCTTCTTCACATCCTTATCCAATGTCCCCGTCATCAGCTCCCTTGAATTACTAAACGCCTCCTTAGCTAGCGCAATCCTCTTCCGTAGGCCTTCGCTTCTGTGCCCGTTTTCTTCAAGCGTACTACCTAAGTAATGAAAATGCTAAGCTACTTCGAGTGTGTCTCTTCCAAATTTAATGACCAGCCTCGCTTTCTATGTCCTAGAGAATCTCATTTCTTCAGTTTTGTTATGATTTACTCATTGTTTACGCGTTCATAACAATGATGTTTATTGATGAAAGTAAGAAACATCATTGTTTACTCGTTCATAACAATGATATTTATTGATGAAAGTAAGAAACATCATTGTTTACTCGTTCATAACAATGATATTTATTGATGAAAGTAAGAAACATCATCGTTTACGCGTTCATAACAATGATATTTATTGATGAAAGTAAGAAATATCACATCAGATTTCTTTGACTTTATTTCAAGTCATTTTTCCACTTTACCAACAGAGTTGATAGATGAGAAAGGAATTGTGACGTCATATACAAAGAATAAATACTAAAACTGCCTGGGGAAAATTCGAGAAAATTCTCGGCGAATTAATTATGCATTCAATTCTCGAGAAACCTTACCTAATTGAATATTAATAGCAGATTGGAGGAAATAGCGTGACTTGACATTAAAGGTCGGTAAATGAATGGTGTGCGATGATGAAAGAGACTATCTATTAGTTAATGAAAGCTGAAAGAGAAGAAATTAAAAATCAGCTGAAATTTTAAAGGCAGAATTCACAAATATTATATTTTAATTTTTTTCAACGTACTTACAACATTTTCATCTTTCATCTGAGCGTACCTTCTATCCATCTTTTTTCAGGTTCAAGAAACGTATAATTTTTCTCCACAATTCCCCACTTCCCAAACATACTTCTATCTACACTAGCCTTCAGCATCAATATGCCATTCGTTACCTTTTTCTACCACCTACTCTGCCTGCTCCTTATCTCCTCGATTTTTTCTTTTCTCATTCATAATACCCTCATCATTTCAAACACCTGCTGCCAATTCTATTCTTCTTCCCTTAAAGTGTTATTCACCACGCAAGCCCATTCATTGAATTATTCCACCAGCTAATTGGTAGGTTTTTGGACAGTACTTATTATAACGTTCTAATTTCAGGCATATTGTTCCGTTTTTCCGTCTTTGGGTGATCCGCTATTATATTCCTTTTAAGGCGACGCATCACACCCGCTCGACTGGTCCAATTCGTCATGATTTCCAACTCCAGTTTATTTGTGAAAGATTTATGTTATCATCTTGAAATTTTCAGAAAATATATAGTTGACCTTTGTCAAGGGATGCCTGTTTATCAAATATACCTATTTTATCTCGTAGTATTAATAAACCACTGGGAAATCGGCAAGATGTGAGGTATATCATTACTAAAACTAATATCTCTATTGAAATATTGTAAACAGAGGGATATGTATCTATCCTTCTCCTGTCAGAACGCTAAGAAACAGCCTGTCATGGCTGTAAGGTAAAACCTGTAACTGGTTCTTTTCGCCAAGCTACCTCAAAGATTTTTTGCAATGGTAAGTTCGGATGGTGACGCAAATAGTTTCGTCTTTCCCCATGGACCTTTTATCAGCGCTGCCTGTGCCTACGCGCTATACACTTGGCCACAAATTTCAGTTATTCTGACGTGAGAGGCTTTCTACGCCAGAAAGGCTCGATAGTGTGCAAGTGCCGCCATCTAGTGAATTTTTTATACAACTATCCTTTACCGAAGGATAAGATGCGTCCCCTTAATGTCCTTATATCGTCTCCGTCTTCATATTTCGTCCAGAATTCCTATCCTCTTCCACGCTTCCCAAGTGTTCTCCCCTCTATCACCCTTTTCAGCATTCCCTCTCCTTTCAATGCGTCCTCCATCCATCTATTCTGCCTCCTCCGAACCCCCGCTACTTGTTTCATTTCCTCTCCAACCATATCCAAGATCTCTTTGTTTGTCCTATCCACCTAGCTCACCCTCTCCATCCATCTCTACACCCGTATCTCAAACGCTTCGAGTCTACGCACATACTCCCTTCGCAATGAACAAGTCTCCGACTCATACAGAGACAAGCTCCAAGCAAGAGTTTCCACTGGCCTTATCTTTACGTCTCCACTCAGACCCCCCCCCCCCCTCATCAATTCCCTCTTCATTGAAAATGATCCTTAAGCCATGGCAATTCTGCATCTTTTGCACTTGCTACTAAACCTATTCTACCCCAAAATACTAACCAGATACGTAAACTGCTCGACTAACTCTATTTGGTACCCTCCCATCTATATGTTTTTTATGTAGATTTTTAATTGGCGCTTTGCATGTGTGGTACGCGGGTTTCAATGTAATTTCGGTGTTCTACCGTATCATTCATGCATGCCTGGTGCGAAAGCACCCCCTGCCACACACCCTTTGGGTGGCTTGCAGGGTATGACGTAGATGTAGATATGTTAAGCCTCGCTTTCTCGCTTCTAGAGAATCTCATCACTTCCGTCTTATAATGGTTTATCTTCCTCTCGTGCTGCCCATATTTACATTCATCTTTGACTGTAACCTCATGGCTGTATGACAAACCAATGCTTGTTCATCACATAAAGCTATACTCCCGATTAAACTCATCGTCCACCTTTTCGTTTCATCCTTGCACAAAGTCCCCATTCTCTCTTTTATGAATGTCTTGTTCGCGAGCGTAATTCTCCTTTCATTGACGCCCTACGAATGAGGCTGGCTCAAAAAGATCATGTATAATAATTATGGTTGCCTAGCAATCAACCGCCGTCATCGAACATCGGGTTCGTTCGGCTTCATGTATGGAACGTAGAGGAAAGGAGAAACTGTCTGAAAACGGAAAATTTACGACATAATCGGCTATAGCCGAATTAATTACTCTCTGTGTTTGACGCAAGCGTTCCAGTGAACGTCTGAGTGTTATCTGCGGACATATTCATCGAAGACGCCATTGAACGACACCCGCAATCGGAAAATTGTGTTAACATTCCAAAAAAGTTTCACAAAACTGAACTGGAATGCAAAAAAAACAACAAAAAACTAAGACGATTTTTGCGTCATCCACAAGGTTATAGAGTGATTTAGGATATTTACGTAGGGCGGAGAATCAATAGACAAAAAAAACCTCGTTTACAACAGCCAATACGATTGACTGCGTCGTTTCAGGAATGATGTGATATACCTAACCATTGGTTTCCCTTCATTGTGCCTCGATCATCTTTCCTAAGTTCACTAAATATCGTACAGTTTCAACCGACTCAAAGAAGACCGTCCAATTAACAAAATACTACATACTACATAGGTTTTCTGAAACATTTCGCGGCGGGAACTATTGCTCCGTGTACACAAGCTTACATTTCTTCCCAATGCTCCTTATATTGTCCTCAATTACTTAATAATAATAAGTAGCTTATTTTTTATAGTAAAGTGCATAGCAATTTAACGAATTTGTGAAGCGTATCGTTGTATGGGGCAGAAACGTGGACCCTCAGAAATGAGGACGAGAATAGGCTGCGGGAATTTGAGATGTGGGCGTGGAGAAGGGTGGAGAAGGGTGGAGAAGGATGGAGAAGGATGGAGGAGGTTAGATGGACGGAAAGGAAGACTAACGAGGAAGTGCTTGAGATGGTGGGCGAGGAAAGGAAATTTTTTTATGAAATCCGGGAAAGGCAGGGTAGATTGCTGAGGGATGAAATAAAGGGCGAGGGGTTGCTGAAGAGTGTGATAGAGGGAAGGATGTTGGGCAAGCGGGGAAGAGGGAAGAAAGGAAATAGGTTTCATGGACGGGATGAAGAAGGGTTGATCGTATGCAGAGGCGAAAAAGGATATACTGGAGGTAGATAGGCCCCTGAAAGTATAGAAAACCGGGAGGATATTCTCTGACATTAACAAAACGTACCCTAGCCGGTAACATACTAAATAATCACAGTTAGGGAAATTATATTGATACGTTGATTCAATGTGTTTATTCTTGTGAATCTATGTATACCCAGCATTGATATTGTTAATGTAATTCAAACATACGTGTATGAGGAGGGCTTTGTACGTGAAATTGTGTCATTTTTTAAGAGAGAGGCCACAAAAGTATATAACATTTGGAATTAATTCTGTGAATGTCTGTTTCCAAGGTAATATATTCGAGGATGAGTGAAATGGATTATTGGGGTAAAATTGGATTCTATCAAGAATGAACTTCATGTCCTTTGTACGTTAACATTCCAGCCTTGAAGATGGAATAAAATTTATTCCGAAACGACGGCAAAGGAAAAATAACGTTATATATATATACACACACACACACACACACACACATACATATATATATATATATATATATATATATATATATATATATATATATATATATATATATATATATATATATATATATATATATATATATATATATAAAATCAAAACCCTCAAAATGACCTAAAAATTATTATCTCATATTTCTTCTTCATTATTTTAATATTTTCTCTATAATTTAAAAATAAATATGCTCCTGGCTTACTTCACAGGACTAGTAAAATTGCCGGATAACCATTTATCAACTCATTCCTGGGTCTTTTCCGGGGACTTTTCCCTCTATTTTACCTTCAGTAATGTTCTTCACAAACCCATTGATTCGAACCCACCTCTCTCAATGGCGTTTTATATGGTCCTTTCCTTTTCTACTCTTCTGTACACTTCATCACTTCTTATTTTGTCCGCTCATATTATCTTCAACGTCCAGAGGTGTTTTTAGCACACGAGGTGAAAAAATAAGCCAAATTAAAGCACCAAGTACGCAAATAAAATTAACCACTGAGGCGTTCGGTCGTTAAGAAAAAAGCTTTTGCGTCTCCAATATAAAATGAAATTCAATTAAGGTCCCTGAAAGCAGCCGAAGCATTCGTACGATTATTAAAAAGATGAGGTAATGTTACCTTTAAGACGAGGCCAAATTCTCAGCACCTGGCATCACGCTCAAAATACATCAAAAACGAAAGGAAGAGTGCGCAAAGTGGAACAGGGCGATGCGTCAGGGCACGCCGTGTGGAACGAGAGGGGAGTCTACGACCGGACGTGAATCAAAGAACCATGGCCGACGACAGCACATGAGGCGAAACGCCTTCTTCAGACCTTCTTAGCGTGCCGCCACCTCACGTCCCAAGATACATAATAACCACCGGAAGATATATTACGCGCAATCACGGTTCGCAATGCATCCAACTCTACACGTATGCTATTCTTTTATTAAAGTATTCTACCGGTAAAGGTAGGTTTTGTTGAATGTCAGAGAATCTCCTCGTGGTTTTATACACTTTCCAGGGCCTAAAATTGAATCTGTCTAAAATTGAAGCGAAGTAAAATTAAACAAATGTTAAATTGGATGCCTTATGCATATTGAAGAAGAATTAATCTATTGAACATGAATGTATTCAACTTTATACTTGTAATTATTACTGTTATCATTAATTACCTTTTTCCTCACGGTTTATATGCTTAATCATGCATTTAAATGTTATCCTAGTAGTGCTCTCCGCAGTAATATGTACGGCTGTATTACGAATTCCAAGCTTACAATGACTTTTTAATTAATTTTTTGTTTTGCCTGCCATCATTGTATAATTAATTCGATTTTGTATATTGAGTTTCATCACTGTATTATTAATCTAATTTTTGAATTTCAAAATTGTATTAATTTTAAAAATTGTACTTCATTATCTCAGGGGCTAAGAGTAACCCACGATAATAAACGTTGTTATTATAATTATTATTATCTCCCTCTAGTATATCTTTTTTCGCCTAGGCATACGATCCCGTCCATGAAACATATTTTCTTTATCCCGCTTGCCCAGCATCCTTCCCTCCATCACTCTCTTCACCAACCCATCACCCTAAATAACACTCTTCAGCCACGTACACTGCCGATATGGAATTATATTAAGAAGTTTCCTTTCCTCTCCCACCATCTCAAAAACTTTCTAGTTAGTCTTCCTCTCCGTCCACCTCACCTTCTCCATCCTTCTCAACACCCACATCTCAAATACCTGAAGCCTATTCTCGTCCTCCTTCCTGAGGGTCCACGTTTCTGCCCCATACAACGCTACGCTCCATATCAAGCTCTTCACCAGCCTCTTCTTCGCATCCTTACCCAATGTCCCCGTCATCAGCTCCCCCCTATTACTAAACGCCTCCTTATCTAGCGCTATTCTCTTCCGTACGTCTTTGCTACTATGCCCGTTTTCTTCTTCTATGCACGAACAAGATTTAGTATCTGAAGGGAAGGGAGAATAAGGGGTTGTTTCATTTACAGGTGGGAATAATAATTATTATAAAGGTAATTTATCTTTTTGTTTAATTTCACGTAAGTATTCTTCCAGCTGATTGGTAAGTTTTTGGACAGCACTGATCTTAATCCGTTTTCACAACTATGGCTGGCCCGCCATTAGATCGTTTAGTTAGATTTAAATGTAAAAAATTAAAGTTCTTCTAATTTTATGCATGTTTAGGTGCGTCCTCTCATTGACTTTAAAGACTTCATCATCATAGGTCATTCAATCCTAGGATTGGTTGACTGCAGCCCTCCACCCTTCCCTATCTGACGCAAGTTCCCTAACTTCCTGGTATCTCTTCCGATATACTTTCCTCTTTATTTGGTCCATGAACTCATTCCTTGGTCTTCCTCTGGGGAATTTTCCCTCCATTTTGCCTTCAATTATGTTTCCAAACATTGCATGTAACAAATGATATGGCACGAAGTCACTCGCACGGGTGCATACACACCATCCGGGTTCGAATCCCGGTCAAGTCAAATGATTTTTTCATAGCGAATTTCGACCCTGGTGTTCAATTATGTTCTTCACAAATCCATTGTGTCCTATCCCACTCGCTCTTCTTTTCGGTAAGGTGATTTATTTGGTCTTTTCCTCTTCTACCCATCTGCACACTTCAACATTTCCTATTTTATCCGTCCATTTTATCTTCAGCATCCTCCTTCAGCACCAGGTTTCCAAGGCTTCTAGTCTTTTATAGTCATCTCTTCCAATGGTCCATGCTTCGAATCCACAGAGTGCCACGCTCCACGCGAACGTTTTCACATACTTCTTCCCATTTTGTCGTCCTAACTTTTATGAGCGCAGCAGCTGGGTTTTTCCCATAAACGTATTCTTAGCTTGGGATATTCTCCGCTTGATATCCGTTTCGATTCGTCCGTCTCACGCGATGGTACTTCCGAGATAGCTGAAGGAATCCACGTACTCTAATTTCTTTCATCATAGTGTGATTTTTGCATTAAGATTCTCTCTTCCGCATACAAGGATTTTAGTCTCCATCTTACTTCTTTTCATGTTTTCATGTCGCCCGCATGTAAGCCAGCAAAATACGTCTTGTCCTCAAGATGGAACGACGCGGCGGAAATCACGAAAAACGGAAGAAAGCCCCGCGGAAGCCTTAATCATGGCGTCATTAATTCATACCTCCACTTCATTGAAGCTTAAGTTCGTCCGTTCTTCGTCCCGTTTATAAAACCATCCCTCTTTCTTTTCATTCCCAGCTTACCCAATATCCGCCCCTATGTAACGGTCTTCAAAAAAACCTCGTCCCTATTACCTGTTCCAACCACCAAATCTGCCTTCCCCTAATCTTATCTCATAAGTGTCCTCTTCTCACCCACCGTGCTCTGTTCAAGTCCGATTTTACAATGTTCCAAGCTCCCAATTCATAGCGTGCCACGCTCCACACGTATGTTTTCACATGCCCAACACAAATCCTTTTAAGGACGTGTTCAAGTCAATATTAATACTACCAGGAGTATCTAAGGAAGAAGTGCACAAGTGAATTACATACACTTGAGCGTATTTTCTGGGGTAGCTCACATCAATCTCATAAAGTTTTTAAATTACAAAAACAGGCAATCAGGGCTATACTCAATCTACCCTATAGGGAGTCATGCAGGGCACATTTCCAATCCTTACTAATAATGCCTCTTACTGCCTTATATGTATTTAATTTAATAATGTATGTAAAAAAAATCTGAACGCATTTGATCTAAACTATGAAATACACCAAATAAACACCCGCCAGAAACACGACATACATATTGAACCGAGGTCAACTAAACTCGCAAGTGAAGGGCCATATCACAAAGGGGCCAAAATCTTTAACCTTCTACCACCAGATATTAAAAAAATCCAAAATATCAACTCATTCAAGCACAAATTAAAAGCACTTATATTGCAAAATTCAATTTATTCGCTAGATGAATACTACGACTTGTGTAAAAAATATGTCAACAAAAAGAACTCTACAACTTTCAAGCCATAACATGTATATATTAAATCACTGTGATCTATCATGTACCTATGTCTAATATGTTCTTATTTTATGTGCAGTTATATCTATATTGACGATTACTATGTAATATTTGTAGCCTGGTAAGCCTTGGAAGCTAAAATATGTACCACTGTCAGCTGTCTTTTATGTTTTTAATTCATGTGTTGTTTGTCCTCTATAAATTGACGATTTCTATGTTACATTTGTAACCAAACAGAAATAAAATTATTATTATTATTTGAATTCTTCACTTCTCAGCCTTTTTAAGGGCTGGGAAACATTCACCTATCCCGGGTGCAAGGCACCAAAGGGATTAGGCTCAAGTACTATTTTAATGTTCATTTAAAAATCTTCGTACTATGGAGCACGTGTTAATTATTGCGGTTTTTTGAATTGTCATGTACAAATGATTTTCTATTCCTATTATTTCCAAGCTTTTGTGCAAGCTTTTTGGTATTACACCAGTCGCGGATATTATTATTGGTACAATTTTAACTGTTTTTTGGTTCCATATTTCTTTTATTTCTTCAGCCAGAGGAATATATTTCTGTATTTTTTCATTGTATTTAGCCTCTAAATTTTCTGTATTTGGAATGGATACATCTATTAAGTATGTTCTTCGGTCTTGTTTTAATTGAAGAGTTATATCCGGTCTATTGTTTGGGCGAGGGCGGTCCGTTATAATACTTCTATTGTAATATATTTTGACAGCTTCATTTTCTATTACAGGCAGTGGAGTCATTAGGTACCATGGTTTAGTTTCATGGGATACATTGTACTTATTAACTAATGCAAGATATATTCGTTTGCATATATTATCATGTCGTTGCGTGTATTCCACGCTTGCTAGTACACTGCATCCACTTGTGATGTGTTCTATTGTTTCTGACTTGCTATTGCATTTTCGGCATTTGTCATTCACGTTGGGTTCTTTAATTATGAATTTACTGTAGTTTTTTGTTTTAATTATTCTATCTTGTATGGCAATCATAAATCCTTCTTTTTCTGCAAAGATATCGGATGTTAACCATTTATTTGATGCCTTTTTGTCAATGTGTGGCTGCAGAAGATGGTTAGCATGCGTCCCATGTAGCGTTTTGGCTCTCCACCTCTCAAGCTTCGAACTGTCAGAATCTTTTTGTATCACTGTATTTCTTTTGCTTAGTTGTAAGGGAGAGTTATCTATTTGTATTAAGACTTTATGCATTTGGGATTCTTTTTCTCTCGAGTAGATTAATTATTATTATTATTATTATTATTATATATTTTACTAAAGGCTGATGCCTTGTGGATGCAACCACTCTTCTCTGTCACTTGCTGTTCGTTTCAATGCCACGTAGTTGCTGCGCCCTATCCTCTTCTGAATCTCGTCCAAATACTCCTTCCTTGGCCGTCCTCTCCCTTTCTTTCCAAGCCCTTTGCCTTCAAGAATGTTGGTTAAGAATGCATTGTGTCTGATGACGTGTCCTATAAATTTTATTTTTTCATCTCCATTTCCGTTAATAATCTTCTCTCTTCTTATTCTTCCCTTAAAACTTCCAGATTTGTTCATCTTTCCATTCAGCCTGTTCTTGTCATCTTCCGCCATATCCACATTTCACCAGCTTCAAGTCTATTCCTTTCTAATTTGCCCAAAGTCCAACTTTCACTTCCATACAGCAGCATACTCCATATAAATGTTTTTGAAAAGGATTTTCTGATGTTTATATTCATGAGTTTGCTGGTTAAAATATTTTTTTTAATCATAAACGCCTGTTTTGCCAAAGCAATCCGTCTCTTCACTTCCATTAAGCATCTCTTGTCCCGAGTGATTATACTGCCAAGATAACAAAAGCGTTCCACCTGATCAATTCCGGTGTCGTCAATCTTTATGTTGGTTTTAATTTCTTCCATATTTTTTCGTACTACCATTGCTTCCAATTCATAGCGTGCCACGCTCCACACGTATGTTTTCACATGCTCAACACAAATCCTTTTAAGGACGTATTCAAGTCAATATTAATACTACCGAGAGTATCTAAGGAAGAAGTGCACAAGTGAATTACATACACTTGAGCGTATATATTTCCGCGTACCATTCGGAACCACAACAGCTGTGATCGTCGTCATGAATAGTTCGAGTATTGACAATAGGCAGGCAGTAAATCTTTCTCATTATATTCTCTACTCTCTTATTTATGCATGATGTAAATATTGATGTTATTATTTATGCATGATATTTTGAATCTGTAGAGGTAGTCTTTGTATCCCTTGCATGTTGGAACGATTGAAGATAGAATGTTTCTTGGGTATTAGATTTTTAATTAGCGCTTTGCATGTGTGGTACGCGGGTTTTAATGTAATGTCGGTGTTCTACCATATCATTCATGCATGCCTGGTGCGAAAGCACCCCCTGTCACACACCCTCTGGGTGGCTTGCAGGGTATGACGTAGATGCAGATGTAGATGCTTGAGCAAACTCTTCAAGAATCATCACCAAGAACGCCTATAAAGCAGTGTCTCACGTTCAATACATCTCTGCGTGCAGTAAAGGGCTCTTTCACCGAGAAATTCCCTGTTTAAGAGATTCCCAGGGTGAATGCGAACCATGAATAGAGGGCCGAGAGCCGAGCGTCGTAAGGAGCGTTCCCTTTTCATCAGACTTGCCGACTTTGCTCCATTCAAACGTCCTCTAAGGGTTATCCAATTCATATTCATGCGAGCATATTGGCTCTCCCTTATGAGAGGAGAACCCTTTTCATTCTTAATCAGAACAGCGAGGCATCCGAGAGACCTCAAAAAAAAATTCCAATCCAGTGAAATTCTCTCGAAAGCGATGAACACTCCGGTTATTCCTTTAACTTCGCTCGCTGACTTCCTCAAATTTCACGTTTTACACAATCTGCTATTGCGGAAAGGAACACGCTGAGAGGAATAATAACTACCGTCTACCCGGAAAACTCTTTAGATGAAATGAAGTTTGGAGAAACTAATATATTGTACGTCAGAAGCTATTTCATTTTTACTCATAATCATCTAGACAATAACAGTGTCAGTGAATCTATGGAGGATGTCCTTAGAATAATGAAGTTCTTCCGCTGTCATTGTAGAGTTCTGTGAGGTGAGTTAATTGCAAAGAATCTGAAAATTTGCAAGCAGGGAAAATTTATGAAAGTATTTACCCTGCCTTAATCACATCTTACTAGAATGACTATGGCAGAAAACGTGCAATGCGATGCCCAGTGGCCGAATATGATGCAAATAACATATGGTCTAACTGTGAAAGGTTTAGAAGTTGATATATGAAAGCTGCCCAATGAAATAATTTGGAACGAGTCCCTACCTCTCGACTTAAGTGATTTTTAATTATGACATAGAAGCATATTGATGGGGCTCATTGCAGAGAGGAACATATGAGATAGGATAAATGAAGGGCCCAATACATTGGAAGAAAGTCAGGAAGAGGGGCGTTGTTTGCATCGAATTTCATCATTTATTTAGGTATTCTACCGGTAAAGGCAGGTTTCGTTGAAATTCAGAGAATCTCCTCCCGGTTTTCTACACCCTCAGGGGCCTATCTCGCTCTAGTATAACCCATTTCGCCTCAGCATACGATCTATACTTCTTCACCCTGTCCATTCATTCCAAAATTCTTTTAATTCAGTTTAAAGAATCCTGATTTAGCTTATGAAATGCGTGACCCATTGAAAAGCTATAATTCAGGCTCAAAATATGCAGATTATAAATAATAATAAATAAATAAATAAATAAATTTATTTACAAATAGTTTACACGCTGTAATTTCCACGGATTATTTCACGGATGTATTTTTTATGACCACGTTTGTCCAGTCATAGGAGAAGACAGCAGCGCTATTTGAATGGAACTACCGAATCTTGACTTCAATTACTCTAAAAATTCGATTATAACTTTAAAACATAAGTGGTAATATGTCCTTATTTAATTTTTCTTCAGTTTCCCAGGAATTTTGCTTCTTATATTTTTACTTTTCTTAAGTATTCTATCGGTTATGATAGGTTTTGCTGAATGTCAGATAATCTCATCCCGGTTTTATACACTCTCAAGGGCCTATCCCGCTCTAATATACCCTTTTTCGCATCAGCATATGATCTATTTTGCTTCTTATTATTATTATGTATTCTACCGGAAAAGGTAGGTTTTGTTGAATGTCAGAGAATCCGCTTCCGGCCTTTTACACATTACTGGGCCTATCTCCCTCTAATATATCCTTTTTCGCCTCTGCATAAGCTCTACCCTTCTTCATCCCGTTCATGAAACCTACTCTCTTTCTTCCCCTTCCCCGCTTGCCCAACATCCTTCCCTCTATCACGCTCCAACCAATCTTATTATTATTACATCTTCCAGCCGCCAATTTTGCCGATTTTGAATTTCCTTAAGAAGTTTTCTTTCCTCGCCCACCATCTCAAGCACTTCCTCGTAGGCCTTCCTCTCCGTCCTACTCACATTTTCCATCCTTCTCCACACCCACAATTAAAATACCTGCAGCCTATTTTCGTCCTCCTTCCTGAGGATCCACGTTTCTGCCGCACATAACGCTACGCTCCATGCCAAGCTCCTCACCAGCCTCTTCTTCACATCCTTACCCAATGTCCCCGTCATCAGCTCCCTTCTATTACTGAACGCCTCCTTAACCAGCGCCATTCTCTTCCGTAGGACTTTGCTACTATACCCGTTTTCCTCTAGCATGCTACCTAAGTAATTAAAATACTCGACATGCACGCGTTTGTGTCGTCCAACTTTAAACACCAGTCTCGCTTTCTTTGTCCTAGAGAATCTCATTACTTTTTTCTTATGGTTAATCTTATTTCCGAATATCTCGCACTGCATCTATAAAAGCTACCACCAAAATAAGGCGGGATTACAAATACGAAGGCATGGCGGAATAAATTATAGTTTTAAAGACGGAAAATCCACTTGGAGGAATAAAAATCTCATTAAACAGCGTGCGATTGCTAAACCTGATCTTTTATGCGTACGCATTCATTTCAGAGATAACGAAAAAATCTTGGTATTCAAGATTATCGGGCGTCTTTTCCAATGAAATTTCCATATCAAGCCGCGGAAACTCTGACTCGGTGGCTTTTGATTCTGCGACCTAAGATCTCTTCCGTCCATTCAAATCGCGTTTCAGTCATACTACACCAAGCGAAATAATTTCAGAACTAGCTCCATGGCAATGCCTTCCCCATAGCTCTTTCCAGACATAAATACCTTGGAGCGGTGAAAATATTACAGTCGCCACGGCGAAAGAAGTCCGATGACAGCTTGAAAAGTGGAAGGGGCCAGGGAGCTCATAACGGGACTCGCGTATCCTAGAGCCAATAGCTGAACCCCGTCACCACCCCATCCCCCTACCGACCCTGACGACGTTGTCACATTCAGTCTCCCTTGAGTCTTCTTTCGTGCAGTTTTCGGTGTCAAGTGCTTCAGTCTTTGGGTGTGTTGTTTGCGTATTATTGCAATTGTAATACTTACGCGATTAATCCATTCGCGCTTTTGGGTGTTCACCGTAGGAGTTTTTTTTTTCTACCTTAGGCCTTCATTCAAGAGAATGAGTGGAAAAAAAACGAGATCGTGTTGCGACATCACGCTCGCGAAATGATCGTGTCCATCTACGAGTATTTTGAAAAAGAAAAGGTCAATGGTGGTCCAATAATTCCTGTTACAAGAGTGATGGATAGAGCTGCCCAAGCCTGTGGGATTAGCTCGAAATCGGTTTCTAGAATCCTAAAAGAAAAATACGGTGATACCAACGGTGAGAAGGAGCCAAGTGAGGTACTGCGGACACCCTCGAAGAAGAGGCCGAGAAGGAGTGGTAAAACTGAGCTGGATAATTTCAGCGAGGAAGCGATCAGGAGGCACATTTATGGGTATTACGAGAGAAAGGAATATCCGACTGTGCCAAAGTTATTGCAGTCTTTGAAGGAAGCGGATCTTTTCGAAGGAGCGCAAACAAGCTTGCGGAATGTGCTGAGCAGGCTTGGTTTTAAGTGGAAAAAGTTTTCAGGGAACAGAAAACTTGTACGTATGTATGAAAAAGGTGAAATTCTATGCGTACGGTTTTGTGTGTTCAATCATTACAGTATTTCATATTGGGTAACTATGTTCGGATTAATTTAACGTAATTAGGATCTCTAAAGAAGACAAAGGTGTAAAAAACAATTTTGAAGGCAAGGAAGCCGAAAAATGAGGTTATTTAAGTAATTCTAAAGCATAATCACCAAGAATACGTCCTGTGAAATAGAAATTAAGGGGGGCATAGTTCAAGGAATTTTTTTATGAATTCTACCGGTTCAGCTGGACCGGTTTTGCTGAATGTCAGAAAATCTCCGCGCGGTTTTCTATACTTTCAGGGACCTACCTCGGTCAACTACATTCTTATCCGCCTCTGCATACGATCTACCCTTCTTCTACCTTTTCATGAAACCTATACCTTCTCTTTTTTTCCCTTCCCCGCTTGCCCAACATCCTTCCCTCTTATTTTTTTCCTACTTCCATTGAAGTCAACTTCAATGTGTAAACCAGCCTTAACTCTGCGCTTGTTCACACAGTCAATCGCGCCTCAACTAATAGATTCGATTGTTCACAATCGATTTATTCAGTCCGTGCTGGCAAATCAGGCGATCTGAGTCGCCTCGCTTGGAATTTTCAGATCGGTCCTAGATATGATCGATCTGAGATCGATTGGTAAACGTAGTGCATGGCATTCAAATACCAGCCTCCAATCATAAAAATTAGAGAAAATGCGTCGAATTAATAGTTCTATCAATGTATTCCCTCTCACATAACGCTTGGTGTTTGATCAGATACACTACATATCATGGAACCAATCCAAGTTCCACTCCACATAAAACTCAGCTCGGTGGAAGAAATAGCTCACAGTTTACTCCTTACGAAGCGTCCTGTTACTGGTAAAGAAATAGCTTTTGCCACACCACCCTTACTAATAAATCTGTATCCGCGATAAGATAATGGCCAACGTGTCGCGCACTGCAATTGTAAGACTATCTTGTCTCGAATTCTTAAAAACGAGATCGTTATCGCCAATGTGGCGTAATGCCAGATAAGTCACCGAATGCGTCGTGAATAACTCTTTTGAATCATTTCTTTACAAATGTTTCGCTGGGAAAATTCGCTTCATTGCCGTTGAGCGTGGTTTTATTTAATTTTCGATTGACTGAGTGAAAACATTTGAATGAAACAATGCGTAATGATGGTGACCACAGAAATTCCCGCTTCTACTGTCGGTGCAGAAATTATGTGCACTCGAGTTTGGGAACAAATTAAAAAATAACGAAAAGCCATTCAGTAAAACTAATCACATCATAATTTTTCTTATTTATTTCTACGTTATTTAATAGTAACCTGAAATTTTTAACATGCATTTTTATATTTTTTACTTCGAGTGTAACGTAAAAAGCACCTATTTTCGAAGGTGTTCGAGCAAAGCTCCGACTTTGATTATTCGTAACTCAAACACAAGTACTTAAGTGAAAATTGTATTTCAGTCATTGGTAGATAAATATGTTCGCTATATACTTTGTTAGTTTTAGAATTATATCTTAAATAGGGAAGATGCTGTTACTAATTTTGTAAAATGATTGCATGGCAAAACTGGGGCGTCGTACGATTTCGTACTTGATCGCGTTGCAATCCGTATGCCTTGAACAATACCGATATTTAATTGTTCAATGCGTGAAAGAAATACCGTTTCCTTACCTAAGCCTAATCTAATTTTACTCCAAAGATGTTTTGTATATATATCACGAAAAATATTTAATGTCCTTCTGACACACATCAAGGAAGAAAAAACACGAAAATTTCTTAAGGAAATCAAAAATTGGTCATTGCTTATAACAAAACATCGAGGTTTTGTTTTGTAATTTGCATGAAATATTTATTTAATTAAATGTAAAAAATGAAGCGTTATCGTATTACCATTGTTATAGTAAGTATACCTGATCATGTATTTATGTGTTCATTTCTGTTGCCACTGCATATCATTCTGAATATCCGAGTCATTTTTTTGTAATAGTTTATAATTCTTCACTGTATTTTGTAACATTTGATTGAAAAATTTAAATCTTTTTGTATGTTGTTATTGCTTTTGCATGGATTAACTGTTAGCAGACACATCCTTAGGGGTTATCTATTGTATACTACTTTGTAATTCCTGAAATGAAGTAAATTAAATAAATTAAATCATAATATATCAATAGGGTCGCTCAATTTAAATTGATTGGAATTTATATTGATCGAAGTTAGCTGACCCGAGTCAGCACTTTTCAGGTACGACGATGAATGAGAACTCCAAATAAAATTCCAGAATAATATCATGTTTTCAATGCCTATGGTCTTTCATGTCTTCAGCCACGTTTCTGTGGGCTTTCTTTAAACAGGCAAAATGCCCAAAGGGGTGTACACGTTCGGTGTAAAATCCAGTTCACCGTCATTCCTCTTTAAAATGTGGTTTCCCTGGGAATACCTTCTAGGTACAGATTCCGTGCGGCCTCAGAGACATTAACCAAGTTGAAGTCGAGACATTGAGAAGTTAAAGGTGAAGCATTGGGAAGTTAAAGTTGAGACATTATCCAGTTAACTTTGAGACATTAACAAAGGATTGCATTCAAACTTATCAAAGTGTTTTCAATGCCTATGGTCTTTCATGTCTTCAGCCACGTTTCTGTGGGCTTTCTTTAAACAGGCAAAATGCCCAAAGGGGTGTACACGTTCGGTGCAAAATCCAGTTCACCGTTATTCCTCTTTAAAATGTGGTTTCCCTGGGAATACCTTCTAGGTACAGATTCCGTACGGCCTCAGAGACATTAACCAAGTTGAAGTCGAGACATTGAGAAGTTAAAGGTGAAGCATTGAGAAGTTAAAGTTGAGACATTAACCAGTTAACTTTGAGACATTAACAAAGGATTGCATTCAAAATTATCAAAGCGTGATATGACGTAGAAACATGGGCACAGAGAAACGATGGCGAGAATAGTTAATTACCTAGTGAAAGGCAAGGGGATGCTGGAGGCCGTGATATAGGGGTGGATGTTGGGAAAACTAGAAAAGTAGATGAAGGAAATCACTAAATGGACGGGATAAAGAGATATTGAACTAATACTGCGATGACAAAAGGTGTCGTTCCATGGGATAGTGGACTGGTCCGGTTACAATGGACACTGCAAAACCTAGAAATGTTCAGTTCATACAAAACTTGGTGAGGTTCAGCAAATTGCCTGAATTGAAGTTATGACACCCTCCCACTACGTCTAGCTGTTTACAGTTATCTAATTAAATGATAATTTTTGTCAGTTTATTCACACCTCCTTATTTAAAAATTACTTAGCGATTGGGTAGATGTGTACTATTTCACTGTTATTTTAACCACGCTTAAACCTAAGTACAAGAGAATTATTTTTTTTCTTGAAATGTAATTAATCCAGCACTTTTACATTTGCTTTTAAAGTTACAATTAAAGCTGAATAGCATATATTTTTAACTTTTCAATAAATAGTGTTGGAAGTTATGCTGTAGAATTTTTATTGTGAGCAAAATCCTATCCGAAATTTAGGTTAATAGTTTTGTCTTAAAATATTCGCGAAAATTTCCTGGATTTCAGCAAGTTTTCCTTGCTAAAAATTTTAAGCTTTCCAGATTTGCAATTTTAAGCTGATACAATTTCAGTTATGGAAACCTTGCCGAGTTTCGGCAAATTTGGGGGTAAATATCTTACAGTGTAGAAGATTTTTTTTAACATCCTTCCATTTAAACTTAATTTAACCGGTATATTGCCAAATATAGATACAATAATTTCCATGGTTTCTGCGAGGTCCATTTCATTTCAACTGCAATACGACAGCCAATCAGGAATTCTCCTGGGTAGCCAGCTATCTGTACATACGGTGGCCAAAATTCAGCAGAAAATACTTCGCTCTGAAGATGCCTCCAGGATGTGAGGTTAAACGTCGTCCACCACGCAACAAACGAGATAGAGATTCACGAAAATATAGTGAAGTACTATACACTGATTGTATTTTTCACTCATGTATTGGTTTCGGATACCAGTGGTGACCAGACCACACTGAATTATGAGTCCAGGTTATAAGCCTGGTTAATGATTTAAGTTGGCTACGTATGTTCATCCGTGATCTTCAAACATACAATAAATGGGTGATCAAATAAGTGAAATTTTTATTCGCGTAAGAAATCAAATCTCAGGTGGCTAATGAGTCTTCAGAAAATCAAATAAAAACTAAGTTAGAGACAGGAAGATGAAGAAAATTTGTAAAAAATTGGCCATGTAGGATCGAATGCGTGTATATAACTGCCTCTTAAAGTTAAAGTAACTAGGTCACGCTCAACGGAAATAAAACAAAACATATCGAAATAATCACAGTCCAAAAAGCACAATCAGCTGAAAGAAACTTCAGAAAAAAAGCAGTGGATGTTGCCTCACCGCTCAGGTAACCGATTTCAAAGATTAGATAAAGGCGGCACATCAATTTGACTTTTTAATTGCATCATCCATTTTTTTAGAACTCCGAAGATTAAAACCGTATTTTATAAGATACACTCAGAAGAATAAGTCTGCAGTGACGACGACATTGTAAAGCAAACATGCTGGAGACACAGGTTGACATCAATCCTGAAACTACATTTGTACAAGTCCCTGATGGCTGAACTCCCAACTAGCGACTAGGAATATGTGGAATGAAGAGGACGTATCGGTGGCTTGAGGTTGTTTGAGCCAAAGATCATTTCATACATACACACCAATCACGCCGTTCCCTTCCGGGGTAGGCAGAGTTTCACTCATAAATACACATTTGTGCACCTAACTCTGCTTCGATAATTTCCTCCAGACTGACCTATCCTTGCAAACCCCTTTTGCCTCATTTACACCATACACTGCTTCATACACGCCCTCCAGTTTTTAACACTCCTAATGTTCCTCCTGAGAATTTCCTCAACCACAACTTTCTCGACCTACCTCCACCTCTCGTACCATTCATTCTACTCTCATATATCTGTTTCGTTATTCGACTCTCATCCATTCTCTCAACATGGCCAAACCAACGAAGCACACTCCTTTCATACACGTCCATTACCGGAGCATTTAACCCACATTCATTCATGACCCACTCATTCCTGACTCTATCCATCCTACGTTTGCCGCAAAAACTTCTCAGATAACTCATACCCACGGCGTTTAGCTGCTCTTATGTCTATCCTGACATACCCATGTTTCACGACCATACAACAATGTGAGAAAATAATGAATTTAGTCTCATATTTTAAGAAAAACATCTCACCCTTCCAAAGATATCAAATTATCGGCCACTAACCGAACTAATTTCCGAGATTTTCGATGAAAAATACCAGCCCTTTCGTATGGGAAATGGTAGGTTACCCTCTCCAGAGAGACCTAATTTAAAATATGATGCATGTCTAAAACTTAACAATGCGTAGTCTGTATGTTTTCAAATCTATCGTTGAAAATTAAAGCATATTGTCACCGCAGTAATATTTTCAGGATCTCAAAAAAAACTTTCCAATGTGAAGGAGTTTTCAACGTACCGCGCGAAAAAAACGGTCGAGTTAAAAGATTTATATAGATATAATACTAAATACTATGTACCACACACTTTTAATTGCATGCCAAAACACCTTGATGATCTTAAAGGTATGGCAGTAGTAAAGAAAAAGGTATGTACATGCATGGTTACTTGATGAAATTAAACATTTTTGATTGGTTATGTTCTATATATTTGGCATGAATACCTGTGTATTCAAAAAAGTGGAATGCCTAAATCTGGCTATGTTTTTAATGTTCTCAAGTTGTAATATTATAAATTGTTGTAACTTGTTTTTTGTATACACCATTTTTTTTATTTGCCGCATTGTATGTATATGTGTTGGATCCTTCTGACAAGCCATATGGCTTAGAGGGACCGTGTTCGTTTACTTATTAAAAAAATAAAAAATTAAAAAAATAAAATAACTATTTGAAAAAAAATCTTTTTATTTAATAACTGTAAGTCCTCGATTTACTTCGGAGATGTCTGTGTGGATGAAGAGTGACGTAAGTCGAAACAACGTAAAACGGATCCAGATATTCGTGATCACTTTAATCCAAAGATAAATCAAAGCGATATTTTCAAAATTTGATGTTTTGCCTCTATCCCAGGAAAAAATGCCCATTTCAGATCGGATGATTACGTCTCAGTTATCAAAAAACGCAAGCATATCCACATGCAGTCCAATTCATTAGCAATAAACAAGGGAAAATTTTCCGTCGACCCTCGTCAGCATGGACGTAACATCGAGTCAGACGAGTAAATCGAAACGACGCATACCGACGACTTAATGCACTAAGAATTGCAATTAAGGAAGAGTCAAATCCAAATGTCAATTCGCGATTCCACCGATTCTCACTATTAGAATCGGTATCGAAAATCGATCGCCTAGAGTCGATTCCAGATGGATAAATATTCAAATCAAATTTCATTTATCATATCATATTTGACTCAGTAATTTTGGGTCTAGGCTATCAATTTGTACTTTTTATCTACCTCGATAAGCTGAGGATATATTTGATATTTGTTAATAAATATACTTTCTGTCTTTGATATTTTATTTCAGCCATACCTGAATTTAAATAATAGTCGTACGCTACTGGTATATCAAGATCCCACCTGTTGTTAGAAATAAGAATCGATGGAATCGGAATCGAGAATCGATTTGAAAGAATCGGAATCGAAAAAAATAGGAATCGACTCATCCCTAACTGTAATCATATAAAAGTATAATATTGCACAGTTAGTAATGCAATATTTAATTCATGCTTCTTACAGCTGCGTAAATTAAAACGTATAATTCGATTATGATTTCCATTATAAATAGGAAACTATCTCGTTCAGACTAGCTGAAGCCTAACTGGCTAAAAGCACTCGGCCGAAAATCGAGGGATCCAGGCTCGAGTCCCGATCAAGGCCAATAATTTTCTTCTGTGGAATTTTGCACTTAAACGTACCAGCGGTCGACTCCGTAAAGGTCTCGCCTTGGTAAATCCCGGCACACTCAACGTTTGGGTTTATGTCAGCTCGCGAGCTATGAATAAATGCGTAATTTTGAAAAAAAAAAAATATAATTCATATCTATTCTTCTTCTTCCCCGTTATACATAACAATAAGTAGATAGGAAGAGCCACCAGAAATTAAAGGAAATGGCGTAAAATCGGAAAGGGTGGAGGGCTGCAGAAGACATTCATAGGATTGGACGACCGATGATGATGACAATTGCATGTAATTGCATGTAAATTGCATTTTACCGCTCAGGGCTGCATTTAACCGGTCGGGAACTTATAAAAACTGGCTCAGGAGAGCTTAAGAACTTGGATTGGGTGTGGCAAGCAAGTGCATGAGGATGTCGGTAAGCAAAAGCTTCAGCAGAGGATAGCGGTTGAGAGAGAGAGAGAGGGGGGTGAGAAGGAGCGGCTGTGGGTAAGTGTATATGAGGGACGACGGGCCGACTCGACTGGCTGGGTACTCACGTACGTACAAAAGAGGACGCGGCGGGAGGGGAAGTGAGTCGCAGTATCAAATGACCCCCCCTTTCTTCCTCACCTCCTCCCTTCACTCACGCGAGCGTTTTAAAGAAGCTCGTCCGCTTAATCTTCCCTCCTTCCACCTCTCCTCACCCACCCCTACCACAATTCCTCCCTCGATGCCTCAACACACGGGCGGATGGACTATTTTTCTCCTCACACAGGAAAACTCATCCTATCCAATAACAACGCTATCAATCGTAAAAAAACGATAATCATGAAAGGAATATGATCATAGCCACAAATCCATTTTTATTTCGTGGAATTAATCGATAATCGAGAAAACGTAATGTAATAACATTCCACAGAAAACCTTTCTACTCTCTAGTCAGGAAGTAAAACCATTTTGGAGGATTTAAATTTTGTTTAAAATATTACTAAGTATGGTTTTCTTGATAAATAAATATTTATCACCATGAATAATATGGTCTGATGAAAGATCTACATCTACATACTACCATGGAAGCCGCCGCATGGGCGTGTGGCAGGGGTTGTTAAGACACAAGCCGGGTAATGATGTAAGGGACAAGGATTTGGGAGGAGAAATGGTGACGTGTATTATGCGAGTGTATTCATTGGAGCTAAGTTTCTATTGTGGTCGCTTATTGTGCGCGGATGGAACGAGTTTTGGAACCCTCTGTTCGGCAATGTATTTCTCTTATTATATCGCTCACAGAGTCTCCGCCGACCGCACGCATACCTCTCCGAAGACACGAACGGATGACGGACGTTCCTCATGCAAAGTGGGGAATGCACAAGGAAAAGGCGGGGAGAGTGGGCGAGACTCCGGTTCAAGGCTTCCCTTACTCTCCGACTCATTTTCTCTCTTCAAATGCATGTACCCACCAACATGCCACAGGTTGGTCAACCTCTCTCCCTCCCCTCTGAGCGAGAGAAGCTCAATTTCCGATATCGACATTTGACGCAAGTTATTATCAGATCCCACATTTCGGAATTATATATATATAAGCGAGTTCTATACAGCCGTCGGCCGTCTCTCGCATCCTCTTCTCCAAGCCTCCTTGTCTCTCCAGTCTTCATTCTCTAATTGTCTCCTTTTCATATCTTGGGTGACTTGCTTTGTCCAGTCTTCTTGTGGTCGTCCTCTCTTCCTCCTTCCGGGTGGTTGCCAATTTAATATCTTTTTTGGTCAACGTTTCTCCTCCATTCTTTTTACGTGTCCATACCATTTTAGCCGTCTTTTCTCTATTTCCTCTATGATGTTTTCTTCTACTTGCATAATTTTTCTTATATTTTCATTTCTTATTCTTTGTAGTTTAGATTTTCTGCTGCTTCTTCTTAGAAAATCCATTTCTACGACCTCCAGTCTCTGCCTATCCCTTTTGGTCATTTCCCATGTCTCTGCTCCGTAAAGGAGTATACTCTGAATAATTGTTTTAAATATTTGCAATTTTGTTTTCCTACTTATATCTTTTGACCATAATATGCTATTCATTTTATTTATTGCGAGTTTTGACTGATGTATTCTATTTGTTATATCTTTTTTACTGGTTCCTTCTTTTCCAATCGTTACACCTAAGTATTTATACTCACTACAGACTTCGATGGCATTTCCTTCTATTTCCAGATTCTTTGCCTTCTCATTAATTACCATATATTTTGTTTTGTCGAAATTTACTTTCAGGCCCGCCTTATTGTATGCTTCTATCAATTTCCTCATCATATATTCCGCATCGTACTTATCTCCTGCAATTACTATTTGATCGTCAGCAAAAAGTAATGTATATAGTGAGTCTCCGTCTATTTTTATTCCCATTTCAGCACATTTGTTCTTTTCAGCACATTTCGGAATTTCCAATCCGTAAACGACCTCAGGAAGTGCGAAAATTCCACAGAGAAAAAAATCATCCGCCTTGACCGGGGTGCGAGCCCGGATCCCTCGATTTCCAGCCGAGTGCTTTTAGCCAGTTAAGCTACCGAGGCGTCCTCTTCCTCTGCCCGGTCAAGGCGGATGATTTTTTTCTCTGTGGAATTTTCGCACAATTGTGCATTGCGGGTGACTCCGTAAAAGTGGAACTTCGTGGCTCGTCCCGGATAGCTTAAAATCTGTCGACCTCAGGAAGGCCTAGGTTCTTGAAGCCATCTCTCCTCTCTTCATAGTTTACGTCGCAGATATACCCAAATGCTATCATAAAACATGTTTTATATTTGCATTTGTTAGCCATTCAGTCATTTCATTTGGGCATACTAACAGCTGACTGTAGGGTTTAGAATAATTATAACTAATGCAATCTACTGGTTTAGAGGCGTATAAATGAAAAAGAGACAGTAAATGTTCTCGAGTTTTTCTTTAAAGGTCAAGCTCCGATCTCCTAACACTAATTCACTCCCCATAAATAGTCAAGAGTAGATGTAGGACGCTAGTTACCGCAGCTTCATTCAAGATAGGTGTTACGCGGGTACGTGGGTGGGTGGTACGTTCCTTGATAAATTTCCGAATATTCTCCCAACTCACCAGGACTCACTAATTGCTCCATATCTCTACTCCCAGATTAACACTAACCAAGCGCTCCCTCATTTTTCGTCTCACTCCTCTTGTGAATTCCCTTCCCGTGAGCATCGACCCTTTCACCCTCCTCTTCCACCGTCTTCGCCAACCTAGCAATTTGACATTACCAAAAAAAGTAATTTCAACCATCTCCCCATGTTGCATTATTATTTGTCACCTTCTTCTTGTCATGTTTTTACGTTTGTGTCCTTTCTGTTTGTTATATGTTCACTGTAAAATGGCTTTATGCTGTATGTGATCATTTTGTCAAATAAAAATAAATAAATAAATAAAAGAGGAATAAAGGAAATGGTTCCAGGCTTGACTTTGTGGAAGTAATTCCTATTAACTTAAGTAAAACTTTGTATACTCCACTATAGGAGTATACAAAGTAAACTGTATACTCCACCTATAGTGGAGTGAGTGGAATGAGTGGAGTATACAGTATACTCCACCTATAGTGGAGTATACAAAGTTTTATTTAAGTTAAAAAGAGGAATAATTTTGGCAGACAGAAACCTGAAGAGGGAGACTAGCTTGCTTTCGTTGAAAGGTGATGACAATAATCCACAGTTTATTTTCGCATCCGATGAAAGAAGCGTTGCCCTAGGGGTGCTTTATCCATAGTTCCCCCAGAAACGATCAAGATTCCGATAAAAAAAACACCTCGCCGCTGAAATTCCAATTCCATCCGGGACAATGAAATGCCAGTTTTCTAGAGACCACGGTTAACCCAAACCGAAATTCCTCGCGCCTCACCTTATACCTGCTCGTGGATGTCCCGGGTGTGCGACCACGAATATGCGAGGACCCATTTACGATATCGAAAGTCGATGGGTCATCGAAGCGTCAAAACGTACCTGTCGGGCCGATCTTGTTGGCTAATTACCGGTGATGCACGACAAACATCAGTAAAGCATTAATCAATGTAGAATAATGAACAGAAAAGATTAGGCGATTAAGTCACACCGGCGATATCTTAGGACTTTTTTTATCAAGGATTTTATTCATTGAATTATTATTAGTTTATGGATCATTTTTAAATTATGAAAAGCGGATATTTGAATTCATTAGTTTGTAGAACAAATTATTATTCTAATAAGTAACCCATCCAGCGAGAATTTCAGTATTGGCGTCTAACTCACTATTTTTTTCAAGCTATTAGCGAAAGACTACCTTGATTGGAGTCAAAATGCGGTGGTTACGTGCAAATGGCGCTGCATTCGGCCCCTACGGCTGGACAAATGTAGTCATTAAAAATATGTGCGTGGAAAATATATAAACATATTTGGAACTTAAATTTTGGTTTTCAATAAGTAACCCATTTCATAACACAATCGATTATGGACGACCTTGGGGTCTATGGCTATGGAAGTGTGTTTATTAAAAATGCTTTCGAATAAATATTTTGCAGCATAATCTTGGCATTCAATGGCTAACGAATGCCGTCAGCAAATTTTTTGTAACCAATGAACCGCAATGTTGTAATTTAGCATTTGTTTAGTATTCGAGACCTCCTTCGAGACCCCCAAGACTCCTCAAGAGACTCCGGATTTATGATGGATTTCGGACGTTAAGGCAGTTAGAGCAAGATGTTTCCCTAGTCAAAATGGAGACCATATTCGGATTTTACGCGTTCGTATTTATTTAATTCCACTTTCGTCCACCATAGAAAGCAAGAATCAAATATTGCATGATTAGTGGTGCAATAATATCCTTTTTGTGACTGAAATTCTGAGAGATAAAATTAAAGTAACGACAAAATTTTTTGACACATTTTTTCCACACGTAACGTTTAAAACCCCTTCACTGTGGAAATTATTTTGCAATCCTGAAAAATCACTGCGGTGTTAATATGATTTATTTCCGAAACTAGGTTAGAGAACATACAAACTGCACTCTGGTTGATTTTTTGACGAGATCTAAGTGCGCTCTTCCTTCATACATACACACATATCAATCGCGCCGTTCTTCTTCATGATATCCGAAAATCTTCCTTCATGATATCAAAAAATTAGATGAATAGAAAAAGCAAGTCGATGCGATGTTCCTTGAATTCAAGAAGGCCTTCGACAAGGTCCCTCACGAAAAAAACTCATATATAAGTTGCAATCATGCGGATTTAATAGTGCATTGGATAAGAGACTTTCTCAGTGATCGAAAACAAAAAGTAGTTATTGATGGTTTCAGCTCTGATATGGTCGGAGTCACATCCGGTGTTCCTCAGGGAAGCGTAATCGGCCCTCTTTTATTCATTATTTATATTAATGGCCTAAGTTCTCGAGTAAGCGGGAAATTAAGACTATTTGCAGCCGATACAGTTATCTACCGTGAAATAAGCGAAGACGTGGACTTTGAAGATCTGTGATGAAAACCTCAACCATGTTCATTCGTGGTGCCAGGAGTGAGGGTTAGAATTACATATTAGTAAATGCACCACAGTTAAATTCCTGCAAAAATCATCACACTAATTCCATTCCTATAAAGTAAGTGGAGTAAACAAAATCTTCAGATACAGTAAAATATCTTGGAATTACCGTCTCTCCTGATATATCGTGGGGAACACACACACAAAACATATGCGGCACAGCATTAAAGAAACTAGATTTTTTGTTAAGCGTATAATAGGAAGGTCCTCGGATGAAAAAGTCACAGAGAGATGCTATTTCGCTCTGGTTAGGCCACAGCTTGAATACGCCGCAAGTATTTGGGACCCTGGTCATAAGATATTACCGAAAAAAATTAATGAAATACAAAGGAAAGCATCACGCCTCGTTAAAAACTGCTACGGGGAACGTAGAGTATCACAACTTTTAGAGGGATTAAGGTGGGAGCCCCAAGAGACTCAAGAGGCTACACGATAGGGTTAGCTTGCTTGAGAAATTCAGAACTGATGTTTTTCAGAGCGACACAGAGAATATTACCATGACTCCTCACTATATCTCTAGGTCTGATATAAGTGATAAAATAAGAGATACATTGCTGAGCAGATATGTAAAAAAAAACTCGTTCTTCCCACGTGCAGTAAGCGACCACAATAAAAGCTGAGCTCCACTAAATACACTCCTATAATACACGTCATCAATTCACCTCCGAAAAACTTACATCTTTCACGGCTGGTGATCTAACACCCCCTGCCACACGCCCATTCGGCATATCGCAGGGTATAATGTAGATGTAGAAGTACTATAAATTCCTCACTTTTTTTAAAATAATGTTTCTCTGGAGTGCACAAACGTGCCACTTCCCATGTAAAAGAGCTGGTATTTTTCGGCAAATATCTCTGGAAGTAGTTCGGTAAAGGGGCCCATATTTTGGTGTCTTTGGAAGGGTGAAATTTTTTTTATTAAACTGAGACCAAATTCATTGATTTCTGGTTGAAATGATATTCCGCTCAAACCACCCCCACGCTATCAACAAGAATGTAACTCTCCTTGCCTGAGAGAGTCATTAGGTTAACGACTCGGATCTACTAGTGCCTGGCGTTGGAAAAACCGTCACTATGACCTTGTTTTTTTCTCTCCTCGACTGGGAATGGGGCGAATGCAACGAAATCGATAGCGCAGGACCAAACGGGTGGGAAGGAAGAGAGGAGGGGCGCGTGTGGGGGCGGAAACGGGAGCATTGGCCCCGTCGCTGACGGACCCAAGGTTCGGGGATGTGAGGGGGGCAGAGAAGAAATACGCATCCCCGGGGAACATTTAGAGCCACACGCACAGGAAACTTGTTAAAATTACGTCTTTCAAGCACGATTACAATTCGCGAGTTTTAGGCCTCTTTACAAAATAATCAAAAGAGTGCTGATTTTTTAATTATTTAAAGTACTCTACCGGGTAAGATATGTTTTGTTGAATGTCAGAGAATCTCCTCCCGATTTCCTACACTTTCAGGGACCTATCTACTTACATATTCTTTCCTTTTTCGCCTCAGCATGCGAGCTATCCTTCTTCATCCTCTCCATGAAACCTATTCCCTTTCTTCCTCTTCCCCGCTTGCCCAACATCCCTCCCTCTATCACACTCTTCAGCAATCTATTGCCCTTTATTACAGCCTCCAGCTGCGGGCGGGATTGCAATAGATTGAATATGGGGGGAGTTCCTCAGGGAAGCGTGATCGGCCCCCTTTTATTCATTATTTATATTAATGGCCTAAGTTCTCGAGTTAGCAGGAAATTAAGACTATTAGTTAACTTCTTCTGCTTGTTCTTCTTCTGCCAACGTACAACGTACTATATAAAAGGGAATGTACTTTTTCAATTCTGGATTTTATTTAGATGTTTCCTTTCCTTTCTCATCATCTCCAGCATTTCCTCGTTGGTCTTCCTCTCCGTCTTCCTCCACACCCACATTTCAAACGCCTGCAGCCTTTTCTCGTCCTCCTTTCTGAAGGTCCACGTTTCCGCACCATATAACGCTACGCTCCATATCATGCTCTTCACCGGCCTCTCATTCACAATAATCAGACTTACTTCAGCATACTTTACATTTTTTCGGGTTCGTCCCGTGTTGCTGCATATTAGTGGGCGAACGTTTTGCTGGCATTCCAGTTGGCATCATCAGGGGTCAATGTTCAAGAGATTTGTCTGCTGTAATATATATAGGGCTCTAGTTCGTTATTTTCATCCGTCATATTTCGGACCTGATGATGCCAACTGAAATGCCGGCGAAACGGTCGCCCACTAATGTACTGCGCGGCGGGAAGAACCTGAAAATTTCCAAATTATAAGAAAATCGCGGAAGCTCGTATTGAATTCAGAATGCTTACAATATTTCTTTGTGTGGGGTGTTATCGTTCACGACGAAAGAATCTAATTCCATCATCAATACTATTTATTTGGGTACTCTACCAGCTGACTGGTTGGTGCTAAGTTAGTCCTTAACCTAACATTCCAAATTCTGGGGTATCATCTCAATTTTCTCACACAAGTTAGCTCCCCATCAGATCTCTCTTCAATTTCTATTAGCATATTTTGTCGTAGACATTATTAATAAGAGACTGCTTCCACCTTTATCTAGTAGCCTCCTAAAAATGAAAAAACGCCGAAAACAGTAGGGGAATAAACAGTATGGAGAATAATAATGCAAATATTTCCTCATGTTTACAACAATGTGCAACAATTCCTTTTTACGAACAACAATGTGCAACAACTTCTTGTTGTTAAATAGGTACCTTACGTGTCATTTTTGTTGCCAGGCAATGAGACGGGTAGAAATTTTCACATCATCGTATGGCAAACAAAGAAAATAAGGAGTAACCAAAAGGGAACACTAGTCGAAGAGCAAACAAAAGAGTAAACGCGACACGGTGATCCGGATAAACGGTCTTGAGCCCACAGCCCTCCCATGGACCATACGATAGGCGTCACTGTGCGGTTCTCTCTCGGCAAAAACATTTCCTTTTACACGTCTCTTTAGACAGAGCTCTTCCCGCACTACACTGGGCCAGACCTTTGGCCAAAGGCGCCTGAGTCTGACGTTTTCCTTCACCGAGTAAACGGGAGACTGCTTTGAATGATACTGCTGCGGCGCGCGATACGCAATTTTAGCGGCCCCAGTCGCTCCTTAGCTGAATCAACCTGTGAAATGGAGAATTCGACCACTGATGGCTGTCGGCCCCGGTGGCAGCGGGATAAAGTCCTCGCCTGCAAACCCGCGGGTCGCGGATTCGAGTCCCGCCTGGGTAGAATATTATCTGCCCAGGACATGGGTGTTTAGGTCGCGTCCGTTGTTACTGTTATTCACCCGACGTAAATTGGGCCATTGGGCTGTATTCGGGATAGTGTAGATAAATTAATAAATAAAAATTAAAAAAACACAGAACGAAACATGACAATATATAACAACATACCACAATCTTCGATAATTCTTCCGCTGTAGTGGTATTCAATAATACCAAGCAATTAAAATTAATTAACAACATTTTAAATTAGTGCCCATATTGCAAAGAATACTTTACATTTATCTACAATTGTTGAATTTATACGACGCGTTTAACAGGTTTACAGCACATCCAGTTGCGATTTTTTGTGTAATATTTATTTATTATTCATCATGACAGTGACATGATGTGGAGGAAGCGTTCACTACTGACTCTAGCTCTTTCAAGATATGCAAAGTACAGCATATTATCTCCTGGTCTGAAAAAGTGTAACTTTAATAAACTCTGCACGTCATGTAGCATTTAAATCCATTGAACCAGCTGTCTGATATGTAATAAAGCATCGTACCTGCATTACTGATATTCTCAAATTTTTCTTGTAGAATAATTAGTACAGCTTAAGCTGTTTTACCTGATGACTATTGGGTGAAAAGGCGGGGGAACACGGATTAAGGGTGAGGTAAGGTTATTATTATTCAACAAAGAAATATTACCGGAAATGAGAGGGGAGGGGTGCGGAAAAAGGAACCCATTGCAGAGGCCGCTCGACTGTCTAATTACTTCAAACTGTTCCAAAGCATCCGGCTTCAAACCTTCTTGGGATAATATGTAGTGTTTTTCTGGGTTAAAATTACTTACAGGATTATTTTCAAGCAGACTCTTTGCATACTAAGAGCGGAAACCACATTTATAAAACTTCTGGTGCGTTCTTCTCATACGTAACTTCGCCAATGTGAGTTGTAGCAAGGCCAGAACGGTCAAATAAAGAAAATGAAGGAAAGATATAGGCAGAAACGTTATGTAATCCTGTTAGCGAATTATTTGATGTGTACGACGCGTTACACGACTTTACTGCATCGTCAGTACCCATTTTTTTGTATTGTAATTATTCATTATCAGTTACGATAGAAACATGACGTGAAGGGGGGCTTTTCGGAGAAAAACCAAGTTTTGTGTGGAAAGGCAGTGGAAAATAGATTAAGGGATTTTGAGGCGGGAACGGTTATTATTCATCAAATAAATTTTGTCAGAGAGGAGTTGGGAGTGGTGCGGGAAAAGTATCCTCATGACAAAAGTTACGTGACTGTCTAAAAATTACGATTTTTTCGAAAACAATCCGAATGCTAATCTTAAATTCTTCTGCGGAACCTGATGTCGTAAAGTTAAACATTTTTAACGTCAAAATCTCGGGTTAAAAACATTTTCCATACTTGCTTTGAGATACAGATACACCTTACTTGGATTAGTGCGATAAATACCGCACAGAATAGCAACATCTCGGTATTTTGCTTGAAAATGTACTACCATTCGGAGTAGGTGGAAAAAAAATTCTCCGGCCAAGAATTGCATAGGTACATGTTCATTTCATATCCGTAGTTTCTCTGACAATACTCCCACGGACAGGTGTCAAATTAATGTCTTAACATAGAGGTTATAATAGGCTGATCAATTGCTTTAAGGACGTGAGTTACAAGGGTCATATAAAAAAACCCGCAATTTTATGGCCTAAAATGTAGAAATTACCCTTTTAATATTTTTTTCATTTCATGTGCATTTCATGCATTGTTTTTTTGATGGTGTTACATTAGCTTATGCCGTCTATAGGTTTTCGCAGGATTTTTTTTTTAACAATCCCCTTCATGTGTGGGTGTTTCTCCTGCAGCGGCATTTTTCGTCAAGTATATCACATCATTATTTCCTTACGTTTTTCCCACAAATGTAGGTATACGTATTTCTTTACACTTATTTCATGCATGTTTCTGACGAGGGGTTAGAAGGAAGAGGGGACTGCCTTAGTCTCAATCTCGCCCCAATAAAGACGCATAATTATTGTTATTAATATTTCGCTCTCTTCGTCGATTCTCTGCGGACACTGATTGAAGTTTCCGCCGTCCTCGGACGCCGCGAGATGATGCTCCCAATTCGCCTTTTTTCCCGCTCTTCAACCACCCACGAGCCGGGTCCACTCGCGACGAGAGGGCCGATGATGGATAGCGATAGAAAGGGAGGGGGAGGAAGACCCAGGTGTCCCGGTGACTTGCAGAATGTTTCAGAAAGGATGGCAAGCTGACACAGGGGGGAGGGCTGAAGAAGGTTGGAGTAAAGGCAGGGAGGGAGGGAGGAAGATACGAGTAGGACACGATTTCTACGTGGGTGGAAGGGCACCAGCCGACGCTGGACCTTTCACTCCGAAGGAGAATTTCTCCCTCTATCGGAGAAGAGGAGAGAGGAAATGAATCGATGAGAAGAGTAGAAAAAGTGAGGAAGACCTACTATCCATTTATGAGCAGGTAAGGATGTGAAGAAGAGGCTGCTGAAGAGCTTGATATGGGGCGTAGCGTTGTAAGGGGGCAGAAACATGGACCCTGAGAAAGGAGGACGAGAATAGGCTGCAGGCATTTGAGATGTGGGTGTGGAGAAGGATGGAGGAGGCGAGGTGGACGGAGAGGAGGACTAACGAGGAAGTGCTGGGGATGGTGGGCGAGGAGAGGAAACTTATGAATGAAATTCAAGATCGGCAGAGTAGGTGGCTGGAGGGTGTAATAAGGAGCGATTGGTCGCTCAAGAGTGAGGTAAAGGAAAGGATGTTGGGCAAGCAGGGAAGGAGAAGAAAGAGAATAGGTTTCGTGGACGGGATGAAGAAGGGTAGTTTCCAAAGAACTGCGGAACTAGCTGCGCAGTAACTTCAACGGAGTCACCCTCTAGTAATAACACAATTGTGTGAAATACTTCTTTGAAAATTTAAAAAGGCAAACACCTTTGTGTCCAAAGTTGGGCTTTACCCCGTGGACTGTGGCGCTTACCGCTCGCGTACGGGTACCTCTGGATTTACATACACGGTTCCTGTGAGGACAACTTGCTCCTTAAAGCCCCCATGAGTTTCACAGTGGAAGAGGACGCCAGGGTAGCTTAACTGGTTAGAGCACTCGGCGCGAAATCGAAGGATCTGGGTTCGATTTCCAGTCCAGGCGAATGAATGAATTTTTCCACTGTGAATCTCACACAATTGAAGAAGGGTAGATCGTATGCTGAGGCGAAAAAGGATATACCAGAGAGAGATAGGCCCCTGAAAGTGTGGAAAACCGGGAGGAAATTCTCTAAGATTCAACAAAACCTACCTTAACCGGCGGACTACTATTTTTAAAAATTCTCATGCTCATGACATTCTTGTACCACAGAGGACGGCGGATTCAGGCCACACGAGCTACAAATTTGTATACTATGCCCGTGAATTAAGTAGCTCTGATCACACAGCGTGTTATCCACGCTGTGTAACAATGAGCCACTTAGGTCACTATACTATTACTTATTTAGTAGGTTCAGTTACCGCACGGTCCAGGCGATAGTGGACGGGGAGAACTTGACCAGAGACTGGGAGTGAAGTGGAGGTCAACGGAGAGTAATCGGTGCGACCTTTTTCGTCGCCCACAAAAACCGTGCATCACCAGAGAGTCTGGAGTTTTCGTTCCAACCCTCTGAGCCTTGTACATCTCCAAACACCCACTCGCAGACAGTGAAAAAAAAGACAGCACGCATTGTGTTTCTCGCCTCCGCCACTCAAGGACTTCCGAACCCCAACGCTTACTCAAGACCTTTTGTTCCGACGGCGAAAGAGTCGACTTGACCCGAATCTTTCGTATCCGCGGTCGTGTTTCCAAAAATAGTCGATTACTTTCGATGCGAAGTTCTTCAGTCTCATATGGGTATAATAATTAGGAATTTTCTGATTATTAAATGATTATTTATTAGAGAATAGTATGCAAACAATACAAGAAGACTAACAAATGAAAATCGTGATCCCGTCCCATTATCCCATATCGATTAAAGAGTTTGAAATTAATCATATATAGATATAAACATTATAATTTCTCTGCTTGAAAAGAGATTATTTTGATGATAATAGTATTAAGACAATGTAATAAGACTAACAAATCTAAATCGCGATCCCATCCCATAATCTCATATCGATGAAAGAATTTGGATCGAGTCTTATATAGACATAAAAATTATGATTTTCATGAGTACTTACCTACCAAGGTAATTCACACACTAGAGTGCGTTAGTAAAAGCGGAATTCCTACACGCGGCAGAGACAATAGCCAGAAAGGAATTTTCGGAAACGCAGAAAAACAGTGAGGAATAGACGCGAGTCTATAACGGTTTCCAACCTAATCCTCTCATCAATTGTGTGACACTTTCCGTACGCCTATCCAGAACATTGCACAGAGTGGGGCGGTAAGGAGGTAATTATTATGAGAAAGGCAGTTTCCAGAGCCTTGGATCAATGAGCTCTTTGACTGTCCCCACCCCGATAGGTAAGGTTTTATGGGTGTGTTAAGTTATCTTCACGAATATCCGAATATCACATAATCGTGGGAAGTGGGCCATCTCCTTCTCTTGAGCTTTTAATCGTCCCGGGATCCGTTACTAGGTGATGAACAGCAAGCGATGATTCAAGTGGCTTCCACACGCACATGGCTTGAGTAGGGGTTAAACGGTTGTAGCATCTTCTCCCACAACGGAATCTCGAGATATCGGTTACACTGAATGAGCTTGTTTCTATACAGTCAAAGAGAGTAACGAAAACCATTGATGGCGAATCTAAAATCATGTATCCACATACTTTAACTCGTGAAAAATATGTGTGCCCCCTGGCTACGCCTAGAATACTGTTTCAATTCATGAGTGCATAGAAAAAAGGCACCAGGTCGAAAAACAGGCGTAAATATACACGAATTTACATTACATGAATTCCTATTTACTTCAATCTGCATCAAACTTCTAATGGCCGGTTACAAGAACATTTAGTTATGGAATCAATAGTTGCGGTATCCATGAAGTGATAGACCTCATAAAAATATCCGGGTTGCAGAAACACATCCACTAGTAACATAACTTATTTGCCAATAGTTAATAGCTTCGAATATTTGATCTAATCCTCTAACGCCGGATAAAAAGTATTCAAGTTTACCCCATGAATAATTGGTAATGCACATAATAATTAGTCAGTAAGAGTAAACAAAATGTTCATTAATGATAAAACAACTGTTTTATCTAATAATTAAGTCTCCAAGCGGTTCATAGCGCATCCGCCATCTTGCCTACTTATGGAACCCATAACTCCACGCCATAAGTTATGAAACAAATAAACTTTTCTAATGTTTCTGCAACACTTATTGAATGTTTGCCCTGGCTTATGGGTCCCATAACTTACGGAATACGTATGTGTCGTTCCTGCAATAGGCCATAAATCGTCCTAGTTATAAAACGCCAAATGAAATCACACCTTAGTACCTTTACGGGATAGAGCTAGCACACAGCAGAGTAACCAGATTAAAGTCGAGCAATGAATGATTAGATAAGTAGCAGAATATCGAGAACTCGCATCGATACGGCGGGTTTAGTAAGGTAGGGGGAAATGGTAGAAAAATGTTGGATTAGCAATTCGACACCAAAATACTGAACATTTAACGATTTCACAAGGGGGATTAAGTCCCTAATACTCGGATAAGCATACTTGTAAAATCTTCTCGGGCGCCTTATTTTTATGTCGCAATGAAATCACTTAAGGAACGGCTAGTCATGTAATATGTGTGCGTTATTGTCCTGATCGACGGCGAAAATCTAGCGAACACAGAAACGAAAAACGCAAATAAGCGAAAATGCCCCTCGAAATGATTGAATAGGATCGTAATCATCACTAGTCATTAAAACTCTTCAGATTACTAGACTGCGGCCGTCCATCCAGTCCTATCCGCTGCAAACTCCTCAAGGTGATGGGAGTGATTTACATTTATAAACAGATTGGCGTGAAACTCTACATGCCAGTAGTTATTACATGAAATGGTAAAAGCAAAAACAATGCATGTTAATGGTCTAAATCTCATGGGAATCCTACGCTATTTGAACACGTAACCTTATGACAATTGACAAATCTCACGACGTAAGTCGATGACAAATGGACAAGTTTTCTCATAAACGGGAAAAAAATGTTTCATCCTACTACTGGGAACGCCCAGAGCGTAAGTTCCTTTTGACAGGTCAAAGAAAACAAGGAGGTATTCAGGAAAAAAAATTATCGCGAAAAAATCTTTAGACCTTAAACTATTTTTATATACACTCCCACCATATTGTAGGCACTTGTCATAGTGCGGCACAAACTTTTGTATTTCCTCTTTTAAAAAAAGGTGACGCCTGTGATGTCAACCAAGTATGAACGTGTTCTTAGATCTCATCGTCATTGTCATACCTCTAACCACCATTGCTCAATTTCAGGTGCAAAGAAAGATGGAAATCATTAGGAGCGCGGTCCGGGCTGTATCGAGGGTGGTTGAATTCTTCCCAACCAAAGTTCTGTTAAAGTTGTTGCGTCACATATGCAAGTGTAAGGGCGGGCATTATCGTGAATCACAGCAATACCGCTGGTGAACATGCGGCGGGAATTTAAAATTTATTCGCCATTTCAAACAATCACCACGAGGCGTACACAACAATCAGCATACTCATAATAGCGTCAGCTCCAACTCAATAGCTCGGGGTGTAAGTACCGCGCATGCGCGAAACAGTGATCGCAGCGCTGCGATGGCAAGATATACAAACAGAAATTACTTTCTGGATGTTCCTCGTATTATGGCTCTTAATAAATTCCAAGCTATAACGCCGGATGGAAAACACGTATTCACAGACGATTTTCGCTTAAATTTCGCATTCCGCGCCGGAAACCCTGGTAGTAACATTGATTTCATTGAGACGTATATTTTAAAACATAATTGTTGCACCATTTATGTCACAGCATGTATGACTACTTCCTACATTTAAATAGACGTACTTCAGTGAAGCGTCGTCCGAGAATAATTTTAAGCTTACTCGAACAGTTGTTAAAATGTGGACTCAAAAGACTTAACGATTCGCCCACCGACCACCTTAATTGCCCTTCCTCATTCCTTCATCTCAATCACGCGCAACTGCGTGTTTCGAGCGCAAGATTGCTTGAGCTCTGAACGGTGGCAGCCCATGGGTCTCGACGCCCGGAAGACTCGCACGTAAACGCACATTTAAGCTCGCTACAGCTGTTTACTACCTAGTTTAATGGTGGAAAGCACAGGTTTTCTTGGATGCGGTGGTAATAAAAGGCAAGGATAAAGGGGAGAAAATGCGACGCATCTTACAGAGGGAGCTTTCTACTCGTGGTAGGGATGTTAGCACAGATTGAGTACACATGAGCGCACCTAACCTCGCACGTTGGTTGGAACAATGAGAGCAGGCGATACTTGTGGTAGCTTTCCTAGGCTGCTTTCTTTAGTATCGAAACTGAAAAAAATACATTCTTCTTTTCCACAATTATTTCATCTGTACGACGCGTTTTATAGATTCACTCCATCCTCAGGCACAGTTATTTGTATCATTGAGGTAGATGAAGCGTGCATCACGTCATCAAACCGAGGCCTGACAACTGAAATAGCAAACATTGTTCAACCCTGCTCTTTCCTTACTTTCCTATGGATAGCACAACGGAATGGCGGAAGTAAAGCAAGAATATCAACCATCTGTTTCAAACTTAAGGCAAGAAACTCTTAAAACATATATCCACTGCTTAGTGCGGTGGGTTCTACTCCTAATTACAATAGTTTTCATCAGGCATGCTCATTATTATTCATTTAAATAAAAAATACAATATAAGTGAGAAGAGTTCAAATTAAAGAAGGCTGGGCCGTGTTTGGGCTGATTTCTAGTAAGTTATCGACAACAAACATAGCATAGCAAAGATTATCTTTGGCGCCCTATCTGGATCACATTGCCTCATATTAATAACACCTTAAGCATCCTGAAAGCGTGCAACGCAATTCACGAAGAGTTGACGTCGCGAGTGAATTCACTGCGATTGGTAGGCGGAGACGAGAGAAAATAACAACCACCTTGGCCAGTTTGATTTACTTCAAGCAGGAACATTATATAACAAGCAAGTATTACAATTGATAACAAGACCATAGGCTAAACAACGTAGACTTGGTATGTAAGAGAAGATTAGGTGACATCACTCCAGCAGGTCCCTTCTCGTCCGCGGTCAGTTTCAAAAGAGGCCGAGCCCAGCGAAGAGACGACGCGGCTGGCGATTGATGGGAGTCAGCTGACCAACGCAGGAGTTGGGGGTGTATGGGAAACCTTTTCGGGTCGTTGATTGGCGGAGAAAATGGCACTAGCGTTGTGTCGGTCAGAATAGAGTGCACCACTATCACTTTCAGTATAAAAGTGGGCTGGTTGTTCCATCGCGGACAGCGAACCCGAGGCAGCGAACGGAGTTTGCGAGTATTTTTGGCGTTGGCGAGTTTTTTGGCGATGAGTGGGTCTTCCGGCAGAGTGGTTTTTGCGAAGTGGGAGGGGGAAATTTTGGTACAATAGTCACTACTTAGTGCTGTGGGCTCTACTACATTTCACAATAGTCTTCATCGGGCATGCTGATGATTATTAATTAAAATAAATATACAAGTAATAAGTGAGGAGAGTTCAAATTAAAGAAGGCTTTGCCGTGTGTAGGCTGATTCCTAGTATGTTATCGACGAAAAACCTACCGCGGCAGTCGCTTGTGTTGATCTCACAGATCGCATGAAAATGCTTAGCTAATGTCAGTCTTTATCATTCTCATATTACATCGCGTCGAATTGCCTTTTCATTGTATACAATCTGGTACCAGAGAACTAATGGCGGATCACGTCAACGAGGAAAATAGAACGAAATGTCATAAATGACTCCGCTGCCACACACTCATGAGGTGGCTGGCAGGGTAATAGGTAGACATAGAAATTAGGACTCTAGAATAGGTACTATCCAAAAATCTCCAAATCAGCTGGTTTAGTGCTCAAATGATTCTGGTATCAGGACGTGTTTATCGATATAGAATGTTATACAAGCATTCTACCGGTAAAGATAGGTTTTGTTGAATGCTAGAGAATCTCCTCCCGGTATAATAAACTTTAAGGGTCCTCTGTACCTCAAGTACTTCCTTTTTCGTTTCGGCATACGATCTACCCTTCTTCATCCAGTCCATTAAATCTATTCTCTTTCTTCGCCTTCCCCGCTTGCCCAACATACTTCCCAATATCACACTCTTGAGCAACCAATCGCTCCTTATTACATACTTCAGCCATCTACACTGCCTATCCCGGATTTCATTCAGAAGTTACCATGCCTCGCCCACCATCTCAAGCCCTTCCTCGTTAGCCTTCCTCTGCGTCCATCTCACCTTCTCCATCCTTCTCCACACCCACATTTCAAATGCCTGCAGGCTATTCTCGTCCATATCGTTACTAAATAATCAAAAATTTTCCTTATATGTGCCAAAAATTTTCCGCGCCGAAACACCTAGAATGCTCTCCCAAACGCATGAAAATTATTAGTTAATTTTTCAATGGATAGCGTCACTGAGCACTGAAATTAGCTTGTGGCATCGAAGTTAACAGAGCACTTGTCTGAATCCAGAGTTGCCGACGCTGATAACGATGCTGATCTATAAAACAGCATGTAGCAGCACTTGTGGGTATCACAGAGAAGTCCATTCCAAAGCAAGAGTTGACCGCTCAGGTCATTTTACATCCACCCATCCATCAAGGGATATAAAACTATGAGTGAAGAAACGTATGGATCTCGTCCATCCTCCGATGTTACGAAACAAAACTAGATCCTGGGCAATATCCACGGTGACATAAATATTTTAGCTCGATTGGTTTATTGGCAATAAGAGTTATATATTGGCACTAAACGTTTACGAATCCGAAACAGCCAAGTCCTGTTTATGAGGCAATCGTGAAACGCTTTGAGAATCTTCGTGGAGGTTATTTCACGAGTTGGGTGGGCTATACGGAAAGTCGTGGGTTCTCAAATATTAACGAACGCACGACTGACTTCATGCGATAGTTATTTCACCGGCCTCCGATATCTTTCAAAAATAAAACGAACCTTCCAGGAAGAACTGTGGAATTGGAAAAATAACTTATTTGTTATATTTGTTTGCTTGTTTATATTGTGATTTATTTATTATAATGTATTAATATTGTTTCATTCCCCAAGCAAAAACAATTACGTAAATTCAGTCATTCGTTGTACACAGCACTATAACAAAAATGGAGCGGTTTATTGGACCCAAACGAGGGAGGACGTGAATATGCTGCAGGTATTAGAGATGTGGGTGTGGAGAAGGATGGAGAAGGTGAGGTGGACGGAGAGGAAGACTAACGAGGAATTGCTTGAGATGGTGGGCGAGGAAAAGAAGCTTCTTATTGAAATTCGAGATCGAGTAGGCGGCTGGAGGATGTAATAAGGGGAGATGGGTTGCTCAAGAATGTGATAGAGGGAAGGATGTTGGGCAAGCGGGGAAGGGGAAGAAATAGAATAGCTTTTATGGATAGGATGAAGAAGGGTATATCGTAAGCTGAGGCGGAAAAGGATATACTAGAGAGAGATAGGCCCCTGTAAGTTTAGAAAACCGGGAGACATTCGTCAAAATCTACCTTAACCGGTAGAATACTATTTTAAAATATTTGATTGCTGCGATAAAAATTAAGGGAAAATATTTCTATGATAATGTAAGAGGAATAAAATTATTATTATTAGGTATTCTACCGGTAAAGGTAGGTTTTGTTGAATGTCAGATAATCCGCTCCCGGCCTTTTACACATTCCGGGGCCTATCTCCCTCTAATATATCCTTTTTCGCCTCTGCATAAGATCTACCCTTCTTCATCCCGTCCATGAAACCTATTCTCTTTCTTCCCCTACCCCGCTTGCCCAACATCCTTCCCTCTATCACACTCTTCAGCAACCCATCACCCTTTATTACCTCCTTCAGCCATCTACCCTGCCTTTCCCGGATTTCATTCAAAAAACTCCTTTCCTCGCCCACCATCTCCAGCACTTCCTCGTTAGTCTTCCTTTCCGTCCATCTAACCTTCTCCATCCTTCTCCACACCCACATCTCAAATGCCTGAAGCTTATTCTCGTCCTCCTTTCTCAGGGTCCACGTTTCTGCCCCATACAACGCTACTATCCATATCAAACTCTTCACCAGCCTCTTCTTCACATCCTTACCCAGTGTACCCGTCATCAGCTCTCTTCTATTACTGAACGTCTGCTGATTAAAAACAGTATAATTACCATCAAAGACAGATATTCTAACAGGTATAACGTAATCCACAGAATCTCCTGCAACTATATTCCTATAGTGGATCCTCTTCAACTTCTCCTTCACAGGGCTATCCATAATTCTGATAAAAATCATTTTCCTCTAGTTACATACCTCAATCCTCCCTTCATACTGACTGATGTTCGAAAAAAAATGGGAGCTACTCTTTTAGGTTTCGGTATTTTCGAGTCTCGAAAGAGACAAAATTTATTTTCTGACGCTTTCCTTTTATATGAGACTTTAATTTTTACATTTCAGACTTGAACATTTTGCATACGGCCATGCATGAGATGACATTTGTCGGGAGCTTCGACGTCACTTACACGGAGATTACGTGTTTAGACCGAGTCGAGTCCTCGCTCAATGAGGAATAAATCTGATTAATGGCCGGTTGCAAGAAAATTTAGTTATGGAATCAATAGTTATGAAATCCATAAAGGTAAAGAACTCATAAATATATTCGGGTTGCAGGAACACATCTATTAGTTACTTAACTATTTACCAATTGTTACTAGCTTTGAATATTTGATGTGATCTTCCACCGCCGGATAAAAGTTACGAAAGTTTAGTCTGTGAATAATTTGATAATGCAAGTTATAATTAGTCAGTAAGAGTAAACAAACTGGTAATTTGTCTTAGAACAACTCTTTAATCAAATAATTAAGTCTCCAAGAGGTTCGTTGCGCATCCGCCATCTTGTCTACTTATGGAACTCATAACTCCATGCCATAAGTTATTAGACCAATGAATTTATTGAATGTTTGTGCAACACTTATTGAATGGTTTCCATGGCTTATGGAGCCCATAACTTTATGGAATACATATGTTACGTTCCTGCAACTGGCTATAATTCATCATCTGAACAAAAGAAAAAGTACAGTAATAACCAAGTCCTAAATAACATGATAACCATCTTCTTGAATATTTTTCCCTTGTCTCTATACGCTAATTGAATCTTTTTGGCCTACCATCTACACCCACATCTGATTACTACCCTGCAAGCCACCGCATGGGTGTGTGGCACGGGATGATTGGACACCAATCGTGCAAACGCGTAAAAGGATAAAGGTTTTGGGAGGCGTAATAGTGGCGTGTATTATGGGAGTACATTGACTTGAGTTCCGACTTTATAATCGTCACTCATTGTTCGAGGAAAGAACGAATTTGCGCATCCATCTGTTCGTACCTATCTTTTTGCTCTTATCTATTCAGCAATGTTCTCTCTTATTTTATTGCTTCCGTCAGACTTAAATATGTAGGTTGGCGTCAAAATAATATTCCGTAAGTCGTTTTGAAACACACCGCTTCAAAAATTTCTCAAGCAAGCTAAGCCTAGCGGGCAGCCTCCCGAGTCTCCATTGGCTTCCAGCCTGATTCCTCTAAAAACTGAGAAACACTTAACGTTCCCTCGTAGCAGTTATAAACGAATCGCGCGGCTAATCTTTGTATTTTATTTACGATCGAACGAAAATATAAAAGTCGGTTTATCGGGCCTTTCCATCTCGTAGGCTGCGGTAGTATCGTAGGACAATGAAGAGGAAATGAAAACTGCGATTCGATTCGTCCCATTCGGCTTTGGCGATAGAAAAAAAATCAGACTCGGTTTCGTGGAAATCGAAACGGCACGGCGTGCGAGCGACTGGATAAAATGGGAGACGCAGACACGACCCTGCTAATTATTCCCCGAGCGTATATCTTTCACTGGGTCGCTGGGGTCAATCGCGATTTACTTAACCTCTGCCATTTTCAAACCTCAGAGAAATTGACTGCACAGAAGGGTGAATGGAATATGATCAGAACCGAATGAAGTAAGAGTGGGCGGGGCAGGTTGAGCAAAATGGTTTTAAAAAATTACCAAAGAAAACAATTTTCGTACGAAATCAATCCTTTTACCGGTCACATTGAACCTCGCATTGGTCAAAAGCGTTACGATTAAGCGACCTCGCGTTTTGCCAGCGTAGTAAATCATCATGTAAACTTTACACTAAAACATGACACGCACAATCATAAAACTAGGTTTAAAGAAACCAGGTTTTGTCAAGCGTATAATAGGAAAGTCCTCGGATGAAAAAGTCACAGAGAAATGCTACATCGCTCTGGTTACGCCACACCTCGAATACGCCGCGAGAATTTGGGACCCTGGTCATCAAGATTTACACAAAACAATTAATAAAATACAAAGAAAAGCAGCACGCTTCGTTAAAAACTGCTACGGACGAACATACAGTGCCTTACAACTTTTAGTGGGATTAAGGTGGGAGCCCCTAGAGACTCGCTACACGCTAGGCTTAGTTTACTTGAGAAATTCAGAGCTGGAGTGTTTCAGTGCGACACCAAGAAGATTATCATGACGCCTCACTACATCTCCAGGTCTGACGGGAACGATAAAATAAGAGAGATACATTGCCAAACTGATGGGCACAAAAACTCGTTCCATCCGCCCACAATAATTGACCATCATAAAAACTGAGTTCCATTAAATACACTCCCATAATACACGTCACCATTCACCTCCCAAAACCTTATATATCACATCTTCACGCGGCTGGTGTCCTAGCACCCCCTACCACACTCCCATGCGGCGGCTCGCAGGGTAGTAAGTAGATGTAGAAAACCATCTTTGCAGTTCTCCCCCGGATAAGGTACATTCAAAAGGACTTAATACTCGCCGCTGAACCTAGACAGCTCCCTCCGTTTTAACGGTTTTCCCCATATTTCCCTTACCGCTCCCTCTAGTTAGGCAACACCTCGAAAACGCCGCGAGACTTTTAGACCCTGTACAGAAGTATTTAACCCCGAAAAATAAATAAATCACAAAGGAAAACTGCGCGTTTCGTTAAAAACTGCTACGAGCTACGAGTGTTTCACATCTTTCAGACGGATTAAGATGGGAGCCGCGAGAGACTCGGAGGCTAGGCTTATTTTGCTTGAGAATATCAGCACGGGTGTGTATCAGTGCGACACGGAGAATATCATTTGGACACCACACTACATTCCTACGTCCGACAGAAGTGACAAAATAAGAAAGATTCACTACTGAACATAAAGGCAGAAACGCGTGCAGCACACCTTTGTTTCAATAAAGCAGACAATAAAAAAACGGTCTTTTGTTTACTACCTAAACCTGCAGATTACCCTAACGATAAGGCTTTGTTTCAATAAAGTTTCAATAGTAACTTTGTTTCAATAAAGTGGACAATAAAAAAAAGGTCTTTTGTTTACTACCTTAACCTGCAGATTACCCTAATGATAAGGCGTTTATTTTTTTACAGGAAACTCAATTAAAGTTGCAAACTAGGTTTACTCCACGCAGTATTTTCAATATCATTTTCGTTTTTACAGTGTAGATCCGAGTGTTGGAATCGAGAATTACTTCTCATAATAAACAGATGTTTTTTTTTAAATAAACCTTTGATGGGAAAAGGAGGCTCTGGACTCCAAGGGTTGAAATTCGCCATGAAGAAATCATTTATCTTGACCGATGTTTGAACCCGGATTGCCGACTAGGTGTGTTAGGGCAGTCACATAACCTGGCTCCATGGCTCATCTTCCTTTAATGCGAATTTTGAGGGGGTTTATGCGAACTAGATGTTCACGCCTCAAGTCTACATTGTGGCACATGAGATGATAGTCGTGCTTATAAAGCCACCCTTGCGGTGGATAAACCCAACACTGTCGTTATATAACGACGATATTGGCGGATTTCCAATCATAGCATTTGCAAATGATATGGTACACCAAAGGTGCATATACTCCAGCCATTGGTGTACATGCATCCCTGCGAGTGACTTCGTAAAATATCAATTGCAAATGCAATGACTGGAAATTGGCCCAGGACTATTCACTCTATTGATTTGAAGATGAATTTTTCCTCCATTGTGTTTCCTTCTCATACTTTTTATATACCAACGAGATAAATTACGTACTGCAACACTGAATTGTGCAACTAAAGACGAACTAACAAACATGCGGGAAAGAATTTGCATGGACGAATACGGCAAGCGATTTCCGCGCGATGATCGCGTTGAACTGTTACCAACGGATGCTTCAGACAGTTCTCTCCCTTGGGAAATTCAGCACGTGAGCGCCATAAACTCATGTTCAACAGCTGAATATCACGCAGCGGTAATAAGCTCTGCGGCGGCCGGGACACCACTTCGCAATTAGTTCGTATTCAATCGTAGCACTTACGTCAGAAGGCAACGGTGGCGAGATGTGACATCACCTTAACGCATCAAAGGGCACCGTGCTGTTTGACCTCTTCTCCAACTCCTGCCTCACGAGTGTTATCTCGAGCAAGAACGCCGTTGATGCAAACGAGTCTCAAAGAGCAGGAAGAGATTGGCCAATTAAATACCTCCCATATTGCCTCGTCTACATCACCAATTAAATCGAGCGGCTTCAGCTCTATGTGGGTTCCCGCTCCCCGTATGCGACACGGCATTAAATAAACTATGATTTGTTATGCGTTCAATAGGAAGGTCCTCGGAGGACAAAATAAAAGAGCGGCTAAATTTAAATGACTCCCCCAACATGAAGTGCAGATGCAGGAGATGTCAAGGAAGTTCAAGCGAGGGTGTATTTAAATCGAGGGCGCACCACATGCTGCATACGAGTTGCAAAGAGCACGGAGTGATTGGCCATTAAATATCTCCCACACTGCCTTGTCCACAGCACCAATTAAATCGAGCTTTAAATGACTCCCCCAACTTGAAAGTCTGATGAAAAAGATGTCAAGGCAGATCAAGTATGAGTGTATTTAATTCGAGGGCGCATCCCAAGTTAATGTGAGCGCGGTAATTTTTCCCCTGCACGGCCATCGCGCGTTTTTTCGTCTTTGAGATGCGTCAACGAGTACTTTAGACTCTGTTCTCATCCAGAGACGCTAAATTGATCGATTTGAATGATACAAACCATTTATATGACCTGAATATACGAATTACCTTAACTTCTGATATATCGTGGTGAACAGACATACAAAACATATGCGGAACAACATTAAAGAAACTAGATTTTGTTAAGCGTATGATAGGAAGGTCCTCGGATGAAAAATTCAAAGAGAGGTCCTACTTTGCTCTGGTTGGGCCACACCTCGAATACGTCGCGAGCATTTGGGACCCTGGTAATAAAGATTTAACCGAAAAATTAAAAAAAACAAAGAAAAGCTGCACACTTCGTTGAAAACTGCTACGAGCGAACAAATACTCTCTCATAACTATTACAGGGATTAAGGTGGGAGCCCCTAGAGACTCGGAGGCTACACAATAGGCTTAGGTTGCTTGAAATATTCAGAACTGGTGTGTTTCAGAGCGACACAGAGACTATTATCATGACGCCTCACTACATTTCTAGGTCTGACAGAAACGATAAAATAAGAGAGGTACATTGCCGAACAGATAAGTACAATAACTCGTTCTTTCCGCGCACAATAAGCGACCACAATAAAAACTGAGCTCCACTAAATACACTCACATAATGCACGTCACCATTTCACCCCCAAAACCTTATCCCTCATATATTTACACGGCTGGTGTCCAAACACTCCCTGCCAAACGCCCATGCGGAGGCTCACAGGGTAGTCTGTAGATATAGAATGCATTAGCGTTTTGCCTTCAGCGATGTTTATAACCACTGATCATCCATCGTCTGCGTCCTTCAGTTAGTCAGTCACGAGTACATGTAAGCTCGTCTCCTCTCCACAGTCAACGATAAAATAAGATTGACAACAATGCAGGTACATCTGCAAGTGTAACTGACTGCTTTGGTGCATAAATGCACACAGTTTGTAAATAAATATTATGAGTAAAAGAAAGGATATTCAGATCAATTTGTAATGAAAAAATTATGATAATAATTCAATTTCAGCATGAAACGTGATATGAACGTCGCAAAATTAAATGCAACCATATCAAAAAACTGTAGTTTCCATTCCAAAGTTTATTTAATACTTCTTTTCGACATTCAACTGCCAACATGCTTGGCGTTAGACATTTGTTTCGTTATTAGTCTTCAGTGGTCGTGCCTTCAGTTTAAGGCACAGACGCGGACGCCAAGTTTACTTATAAGTCTACTTGAATAATATGAACCTCAAAATATATCTGTAAAACTCAATAAATAATATATTTGTAACGCTTAAATATATCGAATTCCAGTTTTTTTCGGACAAAATACCAAAGCTCTACTTTTAAATTACTCATTTTCATTAAATGGTTTTTTCCATATTTTCACAATTCGGGAAAACTTGTAGACCTCGGTTTTTAAAAAATAAATCGATATATGTGCCCGGAAAAAAATGAGACTGATTAAGAAACCCAAGACATTAAATTACTCCTCGGAGGTATCAGCTAGTTATTCACTCATCTATAGTCATGTGAGAATACAAGCCCAACGAATAGACTAGTATAACATTTTAGAGTATTAATACTGATTATTCTTCTTCCTAACCACTCTCTACCCTCCCAGAGGTTTACGGCAATGCGGCTTACATGATCTCCACTCAATATTACGCGCTTACTGGGTCTCTCAACTCATCTCCAAACATTTACACGAAAAAACGGTGGCGATTGCAATATGCCCACGGATATTACTCCCAGGTCTACCCAACATAGCGTGGAGCAATAATTAATTTGAGAAGTTGGGTATGGTACAGGAATGGGATAACTTTTTGAAGCAAAAATATATCGGAGATAAAAAAATTTGAAATTATCCACAGAAATAATTTTTCCTGTGACCTAGGCTTCGATGTTTTTACAAACCTGTGACCTAGGCTTCGATTTTTTATCGAACGATGATGATATGTGAGGTGATGATGTCAGGTGATCATCATCTGATGATGATGTAAAAACATCGAAACCTAGGTCGCAGTAAAATTTATTTCTGTGGATAATTATAATTTTTTTTATTTTTGCATCATTCATAAATTTCACTCAATATTGCAATGGTCTTCGGATTTTATAAAAACGAGTCATTGAAGGAGTTGAGGATTTTAGCGGTGTTTTGCCTCCTTCAAACATTCAGGTGGCCTCTGAATGGCCGACTTTCGTTAGTCTGTCTTATCGTCTACTTTCTGTACGCTTTCGAGAAGTAGGACCCAAAGGTTGCTGATCATAACTCTCGAGCCTTAATTTAGTTTCTTTTGAATAATAAAACGCGGAATCTTTTCTCAAAAATTTCATCGGTTCTCCTAATAAATCAATAAATTGGCGATAACCACTTTTTGGAGCACTTCCTCTATCACAGTTCATTTGACGAAACCATATCCGACGAAGAATTAAACCCAGGCGCAGATGAGGCAAGAGATTTAATTTTCCACGAAATGAGGACAAATTTTTCATGTTTTCAAGCCTCTACGCATTATTGTAGAAGAAGAATTACTCTCTAATAATAATGACATCGGATACTAAAATTTTTCACATCCTAATTAATGTAGATAAATTGAATTTTAATAATGGAGATAGGAAAGTTCCAAAGATTGTAACAACTTGAACAGACGCGATGGAGTTGTAGTTATTCATATATTGGAATTAGTATACCATGAGTAAAACTATGATAGTCTCATTGTTTATTCAGACATGCTTTTCCAATACCGATTCCCAGTTAGTGTAGTTATTACGCACATGCAATCGGAATCGAATATCTACTGGTCACGAATAATTGCTTGATTTAAGTTCCGAATGAACTTATCTCTCTGAATTGCCATTTAGACGGAAACAAACGGATTCATAATCAAATTTATGAGCTTCTAGGGCAAAGAGGAGAAACTTCATCAGGTCTTCGTACAGTTTTATAGCAATTCCTTCCATTCAATGGCTGCTGCATTCACAGTACGTACACTTTCACTTGTTTGACACGTAAAGGACAATCCTTAGGGAACATTGCGTCATCAGCATAATATTTACATAATTCCGATTACACTCCGCACTAATATCTGACATGATATTCACAAAGTTAATAAAATAACCCAATACATGCAATTTTGGACATGCCATGCAATCTAAACACAAGAATTATACCCGGAAGTCAAAATATATCCTTTCGCATAATAATATTTTCAAGAGGAATAATGGGAAGGAACTAGGGTACACTAGGAATCGTGATCTTTTCGACACTAAAAATTTATTTTTTCACAACGTAGAGAGGTGATAACTTTGGTATTAGCAAAAGGCGAAATAGTCTTTAAGCGACCATTACCCTCAAAGAGTTTGAGAAACATGACGGAAGGGTCTACTCCTTATAATCTACAAGGAAAAATCATTGCACCCAGGTCAGCTTGAGTTCATATGTAACGCCCGCGTGAGAAAGTCGATGAAAAAGAGCGCTTCATATCTTTAGGAGAAATGAAACTCAACCGGCCACCTTTGGCCCCGACCGATCTAAATCACCAGCATTAATGAAGCACAAGGATTATGAGCCAAAATCTTACGCCTAAACACCATATTATTTTTTCGTGCACAAGTTCTGCGATAGCGGAAATTTAAGCACAAATGATGGCTTTATGATGCCATCACTAACAGGTATGGCACTAGAGATAGGGATCCCAATTCCTTTGGCTATCATTGGAGATCTTAGTATTTTCCGTTCCTAAATACTGGCGTGAACGGAATGGTACACAATAAAATGCGCATAGCAACAATTTAGTCCAGTCTGTAGGGAAATTTGAAGGTTTTTTCGTGATACAGGTTAAGAATAGTCTAAAGTTGTAGGAAAGGGAGAGGTATATATACCTATATATTTTTAAACTTCGAACTAGACGTTATAAACAAATTACAGGGGTTCAAAGTTGGCTAAAAACGATTTTTTAATTCTACAAGCCAAGGAAAAAATTGAAGAAAAAAACTCTTTAGGAAAAAAATGTTTCAAATGTTTTTTGTAGACAATTAAAATACACATAATTTGAGCTATGGTAAGTTTTTTTTCGATAATTATTTATTGCAAAAACTTTGAAAAACCCCCCAAAATGGCGTTTTTTTGCATATCAATTATTTATTGCAAAAATGACTTTTTAAATACTTTTTTGCTTTGTAATTAAGGCCCCCATTATGACAAAAAAAATAGGATTTATAAAGCCAATTTGGTTAATTTGCTGCTGAGTTATTCCATTTGTTTATTAAAAACATGTCTAATGTTCAGTGCTGTAACTTTTTATTGGACCAACATACAGGGTCGCATAAAGGCTCTTTCTCTTTGTAAAGGTCTAACATTTAATAATATTAAAGAAAAATTGAAAAAAAATTATTTTAAATCCCTCAAATAACGCTTACAAAAAAAGGGCGTTTTTGTTTTATAAATAAATGAAGCTGGGGCCACCCCCATAAACTGTAGATAATGTTTTCTTCAAGATTTGAGTAGCTGAGATCAAAACGAAGAATTAAAAAAAAAAAGTTGTTTTTCGACCAATAGCAACCGAGATAAGAATTTTTTTTAAAATCACTGCTCCGTTGTTTATAACAATAAATAAATAAATCCGACGGCATTTGGACCTCAAAGACATATTTTCAATATCTATTGTCAGATTTACAAAATATTGACTTGTAAGTGTTAAAAAACATGAATGAAGTATAGCGAAGAAAAACAAGGCCGGCCGGCCGCGGTGGTAGGGGTAGCGCGACGTGCTCTCCTGCGCGCGAGAGAAAACCTAGTTGGCTACTTCAAATCTGCTGCGCTCGGAAAAATATCTCGTATCTCGGAAAATTCTGAACCAATTTCGATGTTTTTTTTTAAATCTGGGATAGCTTCAAATTTTATTAACAATGACATTGTTAGTTCGTAAAAAATATTAATACTTCCAGCTGCAATGTAAAATTATTTTAAAAAAACGCCTTTTTTTTGTAAGCGTTATTTGAGGGGTTGAAAATAATTTTTTTTTCAATTTTTCTTTAATATTATTAAATTTTGGACCTTTACGAAGAGAATGAGCCTTTATGCGACCCTGTATGTTGGTCCAAAGTTACAGCACTGAACATTAGACATGTTTTTAATAAACAAATGGAATAACTCAGCAGCAAATTAACCAAATTGGCTTTATAAATCCTATTTTTTTTGTCATAATGGGGGCCTTAATTACAAAGCAAAAAAGTATTTAAAAAGTCATTTTTGCAATAAATAATTGATATGCAAAAAAACGCCATTTTGGGGGGTTTTTCAAAGTTTTTGCAATAAATAATTATCGAAAAAAAACTTACCATAGCTCAAATTATGTGTATTTTAATTGTCTACAAAAAACATTTGAAACATTTTTTTCCTAAAGAGTTTTTTTCTTCAATTTTTTCCTTGGCTTGTAGAATTAAAAAATCGTTTTTAGCCAACTTTGAACCCCTGTAATTTGTTTATAACGTCTAGTTCGAAGTTTAAAAATATATAGGTATATATAACTCTCCCTTTCCTACAACTTTTGACTATTCTTAACCTGTATCAAGACAACGTCATAAATGACCCTTTTTTCTCTCCACAGACTGGACTAATTAGAGAATTTAACTCTGAATGTGAGCTGCGGTTACGAATTAATATCTTGTAAGTTAACGGTATCTGCAAAATATTTCCAGTTGACAAACAAATCTGCAAGAATTTGAAATGACAGGGAATGATGAGGAAGAAGTTAGAGGGGAGAACGTAGCAAAAGGGAGAAAGAGGAAGGGAGAGGATAGGAATTCCGGACGAAATAAGAAGGGAGAGACGATATGAGGAATTCAAGAGGGATCTAATGGCGGGCCATCCATTGGAGCCAAAACGGAAAGATATGCCAGGAATTAGTACGTAAGGATAAGTACTGTCCAAAAACCTGCCAACCAGTTGGTGGGATACTTAAATATTAATTAGAAAACTTAGTGTACCCTCGTACATTAATATATTTTGTCACTATCAATCAGAATTCAAGAGGAGAGCAAACGGCAAGAAATTTAACTAAAAACAGGTTTCAATTTGAAAACTCAAGCGGATGAATTTCGATTCCTACGCATGCGTTTTGGAAATACAAGTGATCTTCCACACGTTTAAATCTCGTAAACACTTGCCAGATGTCTGAAGCGAAGCATATGTTTAAGACATTTAATTCCTTTCCGTAGACGGTCGGCTGTAAGACAGAAACGCATGCGTGGGAGTCAAAATTCTTCTGCCTTTCTGGACAACTTTATTTAAAATATCACCTGAAGAAGGGTGCGACGGATGCTGGGATAAAGAAAGAAATTGCGTTAATCCGTAAAGGTCTGCGGCTTTAAAAATTACGTTATTAATATTTTTCCATTAAAATCTACGTTTACCGGTTGGTTACCCTGGTAATAATAATAATAATAATACGAGGAGCGGGCGCGAGATTCAAACTCGAGTCGACCTGGGTCAATAGCGGGCAGTCATATTGGTCTCGAGGGGGAAGAGGTAGAAGAAGCCGGGACAAGTGGGCACTCACCGCCTTCCGCGATCGGCTCTTCCTCCTCGTCCCCCGATCTCTTCTTCTTTCTCTTGATGGTCACCTTCCGGAAGATCGTCCCGCTCAGCGGCTCCACGTCAAAGTCCTCGACAGGGTCCTCATCCTCCTCATCATCATCTTCCTCATCCTCCTGTCGCTGTGGTTGTGTCTGTTGCTTGTTCTTCTGCTGTTGTCCCTGTTGCTTCTGTTGCTGCCGAGGCCTCTGGCGACCCTCCTTGTCGCTTGAGGCGTCCCTCTCCTTGGAGGACTTCCTCTCCAAGCTCTCACCTCGGCTGCTCCTCTGGAGTGAGCTTTCGTTGGAGGATTTCGAAGAGTTGGCCTTCTCCAGCGCCCTCGCGAATCTATCCCCGCCGCCGCCGCTTCCCTTCCTCTCCCTGGGACTCTTCGGCACGAAACATTCGCCCTCCGAAGACACTTCACCAGCGCTTCCGGCGGACCCGGTCGACACGGCGTGCTGTCTCCGCAGGGAGACCCCCTTCCGGCCGATGCCCCGCCTGCTACCGCCGGGACTCGAGAAGGAGTCCCCCGGGAACTTCTTTTCGGACGAGAATATCGAGTCGTCTTCCCGCCGGGTCAGTGGCAGAGGCATCGGCGGCATCACGTCCTCGTCCTGGGAGACGCACCTCCTCGTCGGCACGACGTCCATCTGTCGGTCGCCGCTCCCCCCGGCGCCGATGCTGCCGCTCCCGCTCGAGCTACCGCGGCGCAGGAGGTAAAGCAGGGGGTGTGTGGGGAGGCGCCGGTGCGGCGGGGATTCACGGTTGTCGGTTGAGCGTCGGGCGGTGTCGGCGGCGACGGCGTCCGCGGCGTCGGCTGCGGCCTCTGCAGCGGCGGCGGGAAGGTAAGAGGCCCCGCGAGGGAGGCTACTGTACGCTCGGAGCTCCGGCGAACCTTGGGGTCCTCCGAAGGACCTCCTATGGGAAGCTGGAAAGATAACAGAGATGGGCTCAGTTCAAGCAAATGTCCGAAGTGGAAAAAATAGCAAAAATAAAAAAATAGCATTTTTTTTATTTCCCCAGTCTCCAAAATGTTTATGCTAGGAATAAAATTGCGTAAAATTTTTACAAAACAGTTTTTCCATTTACGAAATCAATAATTATATAGATTCAACATCATATGGTAGTTTCAGAAAAAACAGAAAGTAATTAAAGAACTTAGATAATAGGGCCTTACGATAGAAAAACAAAACAATAAATAACATTTTGCTCAAAAACGTTTAGCCTTATTGCCCAATTCCTAGAAAATTCTACACCAGATGGTCAGTTTCCTAAATTTGGACCAAATCCGTCTTGTCCTTTGCACATTTGAGCAAAACACACTCAAAACAATTAAAGAGAAGTTCACCGTCAAATGAGTGCCCGAAAGAAAAACCAGAAATTGGAGCTCCACAGCAAAAATATCTATTTTGAAGATCCAGAATCTCTCATCGATCACTTGATTTTGACCCATGAGAGCATAACTTTTAAGTTCCGTCTTAATGCTATATTATATATCCTCAGATCGAATACGAATTGATATAATAACCTTTTTATAGACAGCACCACTCGTACTAACAAGGAGACATCGCGTGATGGATGTTAAGGATGCAGACGAAACAATTTTTATTTGAAACTGGAGTGAAAACGCCGGAGAAGTGTCATGGCTTTACGATAATTATGTACATCTTTGTCTATCATCAACGGCCTCCAGAATGCCCATTGACCGATCGGAGCCATGCCTTCCCCGAAAAATATTCTCGGATATCAAAATCCGAAAATATTCGGCCAATGAGACTCCTACCGCCTGTGAGTCTATTTCCGAGCAAAGCATCGAATTTCTATGCAGGAAATAGGTTGAAAACGAAAAAGAGCTATAGATAATACTGCACACGTGCAGGATCAAGCATAATCGCTTTTACAGAATCATGTTCAATCGGAAAAAAAATCACCAGCAGTGAGCCTACGCCATACATTGTACACAGCTACGGGACGATCGCCTTAACGCCCACAGCCACGGTGCCTCCTGACTATCGGCGCGAAATGTGGAGTATTAAAATGAAACGAAATATTATGATGGACATTTTTTACGAACCCGGGACTTAGGGTCAGAAAACCCTCATGACATTCCTCCAGCATTTACAACAGATTCAAATTAAAACCGTTACGTCTGCATTCTTAACACCCGTCACGAGATGTCTCCTGGTAAGGCATCGTAGCTACATGCGAGTGCAGTCTTTTTATCCATTTCGATTGACTTGAACTATATCCGATGGTTAAAAGTTTAGTCATAATATCTCTAGATAATGTTTAGCTCTCATGCTTTCTTTTTCAAGCTCTCCGTCCAAATAGTTTTCACAACCTGCTTAATTCTGGCAAATTTCCAACAATCGCTGTTAGCTAGCACATGCATTTCGCGAGTTCGGGAAACTCTTGCATTCTCATGGGGCGTATTATGAGGGCGAAAACTGCGCCGTTAGATGGTCGCCCGACAAAGTGTCGAATTTTCCCATGAAAATGGATCCCAGCCCCTTCAGGCAATCGAGAGAGTTTGATTTTTTAGAGGTTTCCGTCCGCAGCCCACGTGGAAAATGCTCCAATGTTCATCGATGAGTCCCCTCTCATACTTTTTTCCAAGTGGGCTGGTGAGTGGGAAACAACAATCCCTGATTGAACGACAAGTTTCACCTTCGTTTGCTGGCAATTTTTCGTCGTTTTAATTCAAATATGCTCATTAAATTACTGAGTTAAATATAAGCATCGGCTCTTTAAATCCTAACCTACCTCTCCGGTATCTAAATAAGTTAGGTACCGGAAAGGGATGTGAAAATATAGATCTTTTAGGTGGTAAAGGGATCCAAGTAATTTTCTTGACAGGTGATGCTATCTAGAGTAATGCCTCATAACTACTTAGTGGGTTGCACCAAACACTTTCAACTTTGACTTAATTTTTCTCAAAACAATGTTTTGTTACTTAGACCCCTTGACTTCTGGGGTCCTCATATCCTTTTTCGCCTCAGCATACTATCTACCCTTCTTCATCCCGTCCATGAAACCTATTCTCATTCTTCCCCTTCCCTTGATTGGATTGGATTTTGAGAAGACGACCGACAGCTAAGGTCATTTGCGCCGTTGGGGACAGATAAAGGAAGTGTAAAGGGTGGAGAGAAACCCGGCCTCGGCATTAGTCTGCTCTTAACGAAAGACGCAAAGTTTGTCTCATCCGACAGACGCGGTACTGTACTTGAAGCGTCCTCCACAAGACACACAAGTAGGGATTGGATTTCCTTTGAAAAAAAATCCTCCTCTGCAGGGATAGAAACCCTTGCCGCCCGTATGGCTTGCCAGTACTCTAGTCACCCCCCAACCCAACCACCATCAAAAATATATTCTTGGTATAACTGGCATTTTTTGTGCCATAAATTTGGTTTTCAATAGATAACGCATTCCTCAAGTGAAAGCAGGATTTTTAATACCATTGGAAAAAAGTTAGATTTTAGGATTTGTTTTGACTATCCTAGTCGCAGTGAACCTCCTTAAATACCCTACAATATCCGTCTCGACGCCCTTACTGCAAAGGAACAAACACAACAGTCGTGGATGCCATTATCGGAGTCCTCTTTTTATTTGCCTACATTATGCATGTAACTGTGGTGTAGTTGTTGACGTTCTTTTATCATCTAGCTCACATCACATCTGCTTACTTGATATGTTTTGAAGTGTACTGCCTATTGAATAGTGTCTTACGGTACTACGTTATAATAGGAAAGCTGGTGAACTGTTGAGTTGCTGGGTGAGGTTTCCTCGCTATCGCTGCGGAGGATTATGATACGGCAGCTGTGGCAACCGCAACGTATATCAAGCAAGGAGGGACACCAGCTGAATGATGTAATAATTCGAATCCAAAGCTCAGGGCTCCCGTCGGATGTTACGGCGAGTAGCGTCGTAAAATACATCGGGGCCCCCAGGTACGCCTGTTGAGGCTGAAATGCACGAGGCGAATTCACGCGAGGGGGTGCAGAGATTGAACCATCGAACCTCCACTCCAGCTGCCAATCTCCGCTTCTACCGTTGACATAGTTTTAGCAAAAAAAACTAGGAAAGCGAATCGTTGTCTTACAAAAAATACAAAACAATCGTAATCAATGAGACTATTTACCTCCCGTACCACCGCTCATGACCGAATAATGAAAAAAAATTGCTCACTTGATATAGCGTCACAAGTGCTATATGGAAAATATAATCGCAACCTTCTTCAAAAAAACATTCCTTCAACCGCACTTTCATTATATCAGACAAGAAAAACATGAAAAAATGTGCCCACAAGGACTAGATAACGCTCGTTGTAATCATAGCAATAAATATTGAGAATCAAGCCAAAGTAAACATTTTTGTAAAAACGCGCGACCCTCTTTAGCGTGCCGTTCTACATCTACATACAACCATACGAGCTGCCGCATGGGCGTGTAGCCGGGGGTGTTAGGTCACCAGCCGTGTAAAGGTGTAAGTTTTTGGGAGATGAAATGGTGACATGTATTATAGGAGTGTATTTATAGGAGCTCAATTCTTATTGTGGTTGCTTATAGTGCGCGGAAGGAAAGAGTTTTTGTACCTATCAGTTCGGAAATATATCTCTCTTATTTTATCGTGCCCGTCAGACCCAGAGATGTAGTGAGGCGTCATGATAATATTCTCTGAGCCGCTCTGAAACACACCAGTTCTGAAGTTCTCAAGCTGAATCTATACCGTTAGGGGCATAACCCAAACCAACCGGTCAAATCACGAAAGCAGTTGGTGGAATAGTGAATTTCTACGCAGCAATTGTCGGCGTGGTGTTTGGGAGAAAGCAAAACTTCGGGCAAGGAAAAAATATTATGCAATATTTTCGTCATTTATCACTGCCGTGTTTGCTTTGGTCGTTTCAATTTCTATTTAATCACAAATATTAATGTTTCCCCATTCAAAATGTTTGTCTGATGTTACGCATTTATTTTTTCAATTTTTTTCAGCTAAACATAACTCTTTTACAGTTGGTTAAGGAAAAAGGCACCCAAAAGCCGCTCCAGGTACGGTTTAAAAGGCCACTTGAGGTTTTAGAGAGAACAAACTTCTTTAGCGTTCAGTTGGGAGTTCTTAATGATGAATTGTTAATGAAATTGGATCAATTTAATTCTCACCATTCACTCAAACAAATAAACATTCCACGTGCACATTAATGAAAAAAGTAATACTTTTTATTTTCACATGACAGACAAGAGTGGCCGACAGCTGTTTCGACGCCAAAGCTTCATTTTAAAGAGAAGAGGCTCTCTTGAAAATGACGATATGGCGTTTAAAAACACGGTCGAGCAATGATTTGATCGTGCGGAAATACGAAGAATTGTTTAAAAAAATGCTGCGATTCCAAAAAGTGAAGCCTGAAATCTTTGAGTATTCCCATTTTTAACAATTGTAAATGTAGTCACCTCCTTTTCCTCCGCGTAAAGTCACAAGCACTTACACAAACAACCCGACATTGCATTTTTAAAATGTATTATGGCTCCGTTAAATATGATTCACTTCAAAAAATTTACTTATCACTGGAAAATACTTTTTTAAAATCCATTACCATTAATATTTCTATAGTTTTAACTTTCATGATATAATTTAATATCGAACAGGAAATCTTTCACTTGGTGGAATGACGCCATAATGATCAAGAAAACGTTTGTGATTTCAACAATTTAATAGACGATGTCTTGACAGCTGAATCCGGTCTTTTAAACTTTTAAATAAATAGTGGAACTCTTAAACGTTTCGTTGATCATTATTCATGATACAACTATAGACTATTTTACAAGATAAAGTTAAAGGTTCGGGCTTTACTTTGCGAAAACGCGACACATGAAATAAAATCTTGTACTGTATAAACATTCATTACTGGTTAATTTTTTTCAACATATGCTTTCATTGTCAAGGTAATCCCGATAATTACACAATTTTATCGAAACCAATGATAAAATCGTGTAGAATGTAGAACAAAGCGGGATATTTCATCAGATTTTTCGCATAATTCATTAGGAATCAAAGAAAAAGCAAATTGGATTTTCCAATGGTGGCAAATTATGGCGAGTAGCGTTGAGATATTACTCAAGGACTGCAAGGAATGCATGTTTCAAAATCTGCCGAGTAGCGCTAACACCATGTTTTGCATGTTCCCTGTATGACTCTTGTGCCACGTTTACACAGTTACATCAATGATTATTCTAGTAGTTTCTATAGCATTTGTGGCATATCCATTATGTGGTGCATGTTGGTGAAAGTAAATTTCTTCACTGTAGTTCATGTTGGTGATAAGTCACCCCCTGCCAAACGTCCTTGTGGTGGCTTGCAGGGTAATGAGTAGATGTAGGTGTAAATGTAGAAGGAAAATCACTATAACATCGCGAGTGAGCTCGGAGTGAAGGTATTCTTTAAAAAAAAAAATACACCCATTGAACTAATTGCCACCGAGGACAACGATTTTCCACCGTCCATAAAGGAGTGAATATTTTTTTCGCTCGCGTGTAAATTACAGTAAGTCATCGGTATGCGTCGTTTCGATTTAAGACTGATTCTCGATGTTACATGCTGGCAATGGTCGTCGAAAAATCTTTCCCACTTTAATCCTAATGAAATAGAGTGTATGTGCATCTGCTTGCGTTTTTTGCTGATTGAGGCATAATCATCCCATATAAAATATCTATTCCTTCCGGAATAAGGGCAAAAAACGAATTTTGAAATTAACGCCTTGATTCATCGCGGGACTAAAGTGGTCACGAGTATTTGGATCCGCTTTACGTTGTTTCGACTTACGTCGCTCATCTTCAGCACGCATCTCCGACGTAAATCGAGGACTTACTGCATTATAATGACATACATACATACCCACCAATCACGCCGTTCCCTTTCGGGGTAGGCACAGTCACAAAGTTTCACTCATAAATACATATTTGTACACCTAACTCTGCTTCAATAATTTCCTCCAGACAGGCCTATCCTTGCAAACCTTTTTAAACTCATTTACATTATCCACTGCTTCATACATGCCCTCCTGTTTTTAACACTCCTAATATTCCTCCTAAGAATTTCCTCAACCGCAACTTTCTCGTACCATTCATTTCACTCTCATATATCTGTTTCGTTATTTGTTTCTCGCCCATTCTCTCAACATGGTCAAAATAGCAAAAAAATAACAGTCGCAAAAAATAAAAGAGAGACAATCTTCTCCTTGTCAGTATCTCCACGATTTTCTCCCGACAGAACTCTCAAGTACACACAGCAGCAGATCCGCCATCTTACATCCGCCGTGAGCGAGCGAAAATATTTTTTGACGATAGACATCCGAGACAAGTGCGCGCGCGCCGTTATGTGTTTGTCCTCTCTCCCTCCCAAAGCACACCCAACGGAGCCAACGTATCTCCACTCCATCAGCAGATCGTTTAACCTTTAAGAGAGCATTGCCGCGGCGATAGGCAAGAGTCGGTGGCGGGGCGGGAGAGATTTAACTCGCCCGTGTTGCAGAGAGAGAGAGAGGGAGAGACGGGAAACCGGAAAACTATTCCGCTCCGGCCCAACGGGAGTGGAAAGGAAAGGCGCTGTGTTTCTGCCATTTTTTTCGATCCGAAAGAATATATAACCTTTCTTTCCCTTTCTCTTGACACCAGAACACCCTCGTCATTGCCGCGGAACGGCGAAGCGGGAGGTCAGAGTATATACACAATAGACGGCGGCCGATTCCTCTGTCAGTTACTTCATCGCGTATCCTGAGCAGTGGTCACATCTCGACAGCGCCGAAAGAATTGGGGGCCTTGCGCAAAAAGGTTCAGTTCGCGAAGTAAATGAAATATCAAAGAAAAAAAGAGGCTGGTTGTTTCGTCATAAAGATACTGAATTTCTCTTTAAGACTAGGGTTCCACTGATAATGTTCATTTTTTTATACTATTCTATTTTTGTATAGATTCTATTTGAATATATTTTTCTCATGAATGGTTCACTATTATTGTATTCTTATTTCATTTCGTATCTGTTCACTAAGCTTGTGCATCTACTTTTACTCGAAATATATGGACAATTGTCATTTTAATGATTCATAATTGTGAGTGAGTGATTTTTGTGAAACTTGTGAGTGATTATTTTCTATTAAACTATGGTGAGCTCATGTTACTGTAACTCCTGATGCTAATAGGATTGAGGTATTTAGTATTGGAATTGATATATGGTCAAATGGTGAAATTCCCAGAGCTATTTTTGTTCTACTCTGATGCTGAAAAATGTACTGCCGAGCAATGCCATACTTTCATTGACTGGCAACCCCTACACAAGAATATAAATATCTTCTGGGGTGCCTAATTTCACTGTTTTAAAAATGTATTTTGGTGTATAATTTTTGCAGTGAAATAAATATGTTTATGTTTATTTATAAATCCTTTTCACCAGCGTGTGTGGTACGGGAAACGATTGCATTCATATTTACCACGTGGTGCCAAGCATACAGCTTGCATGCTTCCTGAATAGCTCTTGTACAACCGCAGGGAATCGATCTGGCGGCAAAGAGCATTGATTCATTCATTTCCACTAACATTAGTAGAATACATTGAGGTAGATAGAGAGGGCACTACGTCACCAAGCTGAAGCTTCACAATCGGAATAACAACACTATAGTCGAACCCTGCTCTTTCCTTACCTTCCTACGCATAGCACGACGGAATAAATAAGAGAGGGGAAGAGACTGAGAACGACAAAATATGAGAAATACACTGCCGAACAGATAGGTACAAAAACTCGTTATTTTCGCGCACAATAAGTGACCTGAATAAATATTGAGCTCCACTAAATACACGAATTTCCACAGAGAAAAAAATCATCCGCCTTGACCGGGATTCGAACCCGGATCCCTCGATTTCCGGCCGAGTGCTTTAGCCAGTTAGTCTACCAAGGCATTCTCTTCCCCTGCGGATTTTTGTGACCCGACGCTGACGTTTTGTGACGTTGTTATTTCCCCTGAGGACGCCTCGGTAGCTTAACTGGCTAAAGCACTCGGCCGGAAATCGAGGGATCCGGGTTCGAATCCCGGTTAAGGCGGATGATTTTTTTCTCCGTGGAAATTCGCACATTTTTGCATTGCGGGTGACTCCGTAAAAAAGTGGAACTCCGTGGCTAGTCCCGGATAGCTGAAAAATTTGTCCACTCAATACACTCCTATAATACACGCCACCATTTCATCTCCCAAAAACTTACATCTTTACACGGCTGGTGACCTAACGCCCCCTGTCTCACGCGGCTCGCAGGGTGTTATGTAGAAATAGTACATAACACACATATCACATATCACATATCACATACCACATATCTCAATGATAGCATACCTATAATCCTACACATTTTCGGGAAATTTCGTCTGCTGACAAGTGTTGGCAGTACATCTTCAATGATTTGCGAGCCAACTTTGTGGAATTTAGAATTCATATTGAGATGAAATAAATACACTTTGTAAAATCCACACACAGCTTTAATAGTATGAGCCCAATCGGTTTCAACAGTTTAGGTCATTCTCAAGGGACTATAAAATTCGTTTTTTGGCGAGAACGTATTTATATTATATGTCGGAGGAGGGGGGGGATTGAGGTTGAGGAAAGTGTAACTAAGTATGAAGGTTAAGGGTGAAGCATCGGGCTGGAGGAGGACATAATGGTAATTAATTTTAATTATGCTATTAATTCTGAGCCTCTTAATCGCGTTTCTTCAGTGAAGGATCTGGGTATTTTAACAGATAATAAACTAACCTACTTGGACCATATTTAATTGATTTAAAGCAAAGCCACGTCCCTCTTAGGTCTCCTTTACCGCTTCACGGAAATCACTAACCCCCAATCCCTACAATCATACTTTAGAGTATTTGTTCTTCCACTCACAGCACATTGCTCACCCATATGGTCGATCGCTGCTCCAACTAACCTCGCCACTCTTAACAGCGTAACTAGTTTCTTTGCTAAAATAGTCAAATACAGAGTTTCCCACTTACGCAACATGCCTACTGATTAGATCCTATCTTCTTTATCCATCCCCAATCCCTGCAATCAAATAATCAAAACCGATTTAAAATTTATTTACAACATTCTGAACTCAAATATTGATAGTCCTGAATTGCTTTCCTCCATTAATGTCCGAGTTCCTTGTCGATCCACACGTACGCACTCATTACTCCATATGCCTATCCCTAGACTATCCCTTATTAAGCGTTCCCTTCACTACCGCCTCTCCTCACTTCTCAATTCTCTGCCCGATAACATTGATCCCTTTTTGCTCTCTTCCAACTCTTTCATCAACCTTGCCATGTCCCATTTCTCGGGAAATAACTAAACCACTCCCTCTTCCCTCCCTTTCTACCTTTGCTTTATTGGTTTGTTTGCATTATTTTATCATGTACTCTTTGTTTTGTTTGTTTGTCTACGTCTACATTATGTGTTTATTGTTACTGCGACACTGTAAACTGGCATAAATGCTCTTTGTGAGAAATTACTTAAATAAATAAATAAATAAATGTTTTCTGGAAGGGGGGGGAGTGGGACAGGAACTTGGTGGAGGAGAGAATGATGTAATGGTACCAAGTGAGTTGACAAATCGAAACCAAACTGTTTAGCGTGCGTCATAAAATATAAATACGTGCTCGCCAAGGAAACGAATTGTGTAGTCCCTGGAGAATGACAAGAAAGTGTTGAAACCGGTCGGGCTCACACCATTAAAGTTTTGTGTGGATTTTACAAAGTGTATTTATTTCATCTCAATATGAAGTATTGGCAGGTTTATGCTCACGGGACATTGGTAGCAGTAACATTAGCATTAATATGTTGTCCGCAATGGAAATAACTCTGATCTCCTCTAAATAACAGTTCAGACATGTGCAAAGAGAAATGAAGCGAGTGCATACTTAAAAGACTTAAACGCTTCAAAATACCTGAATTTAGAACAAACTCATTCCAGCCATCACCATTTAATACAAAATCTTTATCAAAAATAATTTTTGCCAACCTGAATGGAAAATGATTTGTCTTATCCATTGACCGATGTATAACAACATGTGAATATACGTATTTTTGAACATGTGTATACTTGTATAAACTGTATGTACATTTACGTAAGCTTTTGTATGATAATGTATGTTTCTATCAGTGTTTAAGGACATATCCTAATCTATGTAAGTTAGTTAAGTAAATCAATATTTTTACATATGATCCTGCAATCTGAGGACAACTCTATTTCTGAAAATCTTATAGTTTTTAGTGTATGGTCTGATCTCGCCTAATTTATTTGTAACAGCACCAAAATATAACAAGCCACATTGTATACTGTACCATAGGACACCAGTCATAGAACAATAATTTTCTATTATATTCTTATTATTAATGATAATAGAAGGAAAAACAGTTTCCGCCAGGAAGAGATGGGAATTCGCAGGTCACAACAAATACGCATTATAGTGAACTGCGTGTTGTTGATCACTTACTCCCTGCCACACACCCTTGAGGTGCCTTGCAAGGTGTTGCGTAGATGTATAATGCATGCAATCCATCGAATGATCCACCGACTACGCAATTATCTGGTGCTAATGATTGTGAGAAACTTGCGGAGGAGTAACAAATGAACGGTGCGCTATTTTTCTCTACCTCGAACCCAGAAAAGAGATTTTTCTGACATTTTCCCCTTGGCTAAATGGTATTTCCTCTGTGCATCATATGCCATGTACTATGACTCACTACGAGCAACCTGTTTCCCCGTTCTCGTTCCATAAATACGCCTATAATTAACTTAATCTCCGCTCAGTTTCCAACGCAGCCTTCACGGATCGTTAAGCACAATGGAAACGCCCCGTTCGTTTCAATACTTTGCTGATTGCACTGCAATAATACCGAGAACATACCAGTCGATGCATTGAACTGATCACTCTACCGAGAAGATAAGGGCCGTTTGATACTACCTCAAAGCGAGCCGATGTCAATGAAATGAAGGCAATTTGACCGAATAGTCGTTACATCCGGAAATCAAAGAGTCTGGTCTCATTTTAAAGAAAAACTGTCCGCCCCTTCAAAAATACCAAAATGCCTGCCGCTTACCGAGCTGCTTTCCGAATGTTTTGACGAAAAAGACCTACCCTTTCACAAACAAAATTGTACGAATATGCAAAAGAGACACCTTATTTAAAAATGTGGAATATCTAACATCTAGACCTAATCAAAAATTAACAGCGTATAATTTATTTGCTTTCTCAACCTTTTTTTTTTAAATTAACCACTCACTGACCGCAGTGATTTTTTTCAGGATCGTAAAAAAACCTTCTGCCGTGAAGAAATTTAAAACGTCCGCGCAAAAATATGAGTCAATTTGACGATTTATATACATGTTTGTATTTAATCACTTTCTACTACTTTCTTCAACTACTTTCAGAGATTTTTGACGAAATATTCCAGTCCTTTTACATGGAAAATGTTACGAATATGCACATGAGGTACCTTATTCAAATAATGAGAAATTTCTAACAATAATATCCCGTCTAAATATAAAAATTTAGTAGTTTGTATGCATTACAAAACTATTTTTGAAAATAAATCATGCCGGTACCACACTAATTTTTTCAGGATCGGAAAAAACCTTCCTCTGTGAAGGAATACAATACTGTAACATAACGCTGGCCTCGCCATTTTTTCTTTTACCACCTCATGGTTTATAATAACAATAAGGGACCCACCATATTGTGAATTTTGAGAATAAACAATAGACCTAAGGAGTGGAAGCGTCGGCAACAAAAGGGGATTGTAGATCAAACCGTCGGAGTGTACGGTCGTGCAAAGACAGCACGCAAATAGCTCGGTTAGATCAAACCCTCGCAGTGAACGGACGTGCAAAGAGAGAGCACGCAAGTTTTTGGTAGAGGGAAGTTCCAGAGTGTGGCATCGTGCGAGACATAGCCCACGTAGAAAAGGAGAATTGACAAAGGAGCTGGAATTAAGGAGAGGAACGGGAGATTTTACAACGGGACGAGACCCAAAAAGCTGAGGGCCCGCCAAGGACGAGCACCACGCAGGCTGAGAGGATTTTCCAGACCACAGAGGGACAAACCAACCTGTGTCGTCGAATAATTGGGTTGTAACTATAAACTTTTATTTTCATATAAGATACAAGAATCCATAAGGCAAGAGGTTTTAATTGGCCAAGAATTAAGTTTGTGACTGGTATCCCTTTGTATCAAGTAATTGGATTTTGTGAAAAGTTTAAGTGATGAAGTGTGGCAAATAATTAGACAATATACTTAAAAGAAGGAATAATTATTCATATACCAAATTTGTGTCTAAATTAGATTATACAGTTGGTCATGACCTAAGGGTATAAGGAATTATTTTGATTATTTAAATTGTCTGTAAATTGAATATTTCATTTTGTCAAGTAAATTGCAACCGTATCTCTAAACCTGCAATGTTTCATGTATTTTCTTTCCCGACGAGCAAGCTGGGGCAAAGTAATTAAAATATAAGGTACGAGAAGATATCGCAATCGTGGTTTCTTTCCAGGTAAAAGAATCAATAGTTTTTCGTGTTACATGTTTATCCACAACGTGTGGCATTTCGCGTATTAATTTGTAATAATACCTTTTACATTTTTGGCTCCCATAACGTGGGGCATAATACAAAGTAGAAAAACAACAATAAAAATTACCTGTTACAATACGTACCGCATAAAGTTGTCAATGAGTAAAGTTGAAAAATTTAACACATATTTTTATTTATTTACTTAGAATTTTGATCATATTGAAGTGATATACTGCACCGTTAATGATGCGATGTTTAATTCACGCCTCTAACATATGATAAAATTGAAACGTACTTATAATTCGAAAATGATCTCCATTATGACTAGGGAATTATATCGCTCAAACTACCTTAAATAGACATTACCATCTTACCAAGTCTTGCTTGGCAACAAAATAAGAATTTAAAAAATTAAACAATCATAAACGCTGTATTAAAAACAAGCAAATACTATTAGAGGCAGTGAATTATACTTTAAATTAATACTGAAATCTTCTGAGTGGTCAGAAAAATTAATATTTTCTTTCTTCATCTTCGTCGATGATCACAGGTGTAGCATTACAATCAGGGTTGATATTGTTCAATTCCCCATTCCTAACTACGTTTACCGAAAATAATGTCGATTTTCTGGTGTACAAACACCGAAGCCGATTCGCCTTTTAACTCTGGAAAATGCCACAAACAAATTGTACACTGCAATCAGATAGTACAGTAAATCCTCGATTTACGTCGGAGATGCGTGTTGAAGAAGAGCGATGAACAACGTAAAAAATATCCAGGTATTTGTGAAAACTTTAATCTCAAGATAAATCAAGGCGTTAAATTAAAAATTCTGTTTTTGCCTTTATCCCGGAAAAAATAGGTATTTCAGATAGGATGATTATGCCTTGGTTATCAAAAAAAAAGTCATTAAAAGAATGACATGCAAGAGAATGGGATCACGAATGATGAATTCAAGTCAACAAATTGTTAATTGTTTTTTTTTGTTGAACTAATAGTTACAGTGACGACGATCATGGTGTCTTTTGAATGCTATCATAATATGTTCATGAGCGACCTAATGCCATGGAAATAGTTATCTGCATTGAGCCTAAGTGCCTTTACACACGAGTACTAACGCGCCCCGGCCTCTGTACCAACTTGCCTTGCATACGGGGGCATGTCCGTACACAAGTATTGCTTTGGGAAACATTTTTAAATCCAATATTTCTCCCTCAAAGTTTCGAGCGCCAAAGCACCCCATAGCGCCCTCTGGTTAAAATCCCCCTAAATATTTCACATCGTCTTTATCTTCGAATTTCTCACAGAATTCCTATCCTCTTCCTTCCTCTTACACGTTTCCCCAGGATTCTCACCTCTATTAGTTACTCCCTTCAGCATTTCCACTCTTTGGGACAATTTAGAGGTGGAATAATTTTTACTGAAGGAACCAGGCGAAATCCCACGAAGGAAGTTTGAAGTCGGAAAGGAATTTAACCGTTTATCTTCAAACCAGTAGACAAACACGTGATAATTCTCTACCAATCTTGTTCCCACATTCCGACGTTTGTTTCAGTGCTCAACGCGCGGCAATCCTCCACGAGAATGACAAGAGACGGAAGGTGGGGGGGGGACAACAACCTGTCCAGTTTCGTCCTACCGTGGGGACTCCCACGCTCGCAACCGTTTCTCGTAACAGTTAACAATACCGTACAAAGGGACCGGAATTCCCGCCTTCAATCGGAAACTTAAAAGCTTAGCGAGTCGCGATTGGGGCTTCCAGTCAGGACGATATGACTGACGCGTGCGATTATCCGATATAACGTGCGAACATCTTGTGGAGCACACCAGAGCGACGCTTAAAGAGTCAGTCCCATTGGCAACCTTCCCAGATCATTACTTTTACCATTATAGGCGAATTTCCACGGAGACAAAATCATCCGCCTTGACCGGGATGTGTGCATTGCGGGTGACTCCGTAAAAGTGGAACTCCGTGGCTAGTCCCGGATAGCTTGAAATTTGTTTACCATTATGAAAACGTTTTGTTTACCCCACCACTCATTATGATAACCCGCTGCTCCCGATTGAGTCATTTAAAAAAAAGATGGCGCAGTCGACGCTTGCCCATTAGCGAAGGTGCAGACGAATTGAGTTGAACCTCCTTCCTCACTTGGCGCCCATGATTAACCAATAGCGTGGAGGCCCAAAGTAATTTATCCACACGTTTGAAAAGCACAAAATATTAATTTCATTAAAAATCAGGGAATGAAAAAGAACACTTTGCAATGTCCCACCAATTTTTTTCAGGTAGGGACAATTATTTTAAACGCTTTCAACACACGGCTGAACATTATCTACATCTACAAACTACCCTGCGAGCCACCACGAGGGTGTGTGGCAGGGGGTGAAGACCACCAAACATGCGCTATTGACATGCAACTAGGATATTTAATGAAGGCATGCTAGATAATAGGGTCACATGGAGCTAGATGGTTAGTATCTACATAATAAGGAAGGGATTATTGGTTGTAATTACATGCATCATGCACTACAGACTACTCTAAGTCAAATAGTGTAGGTCTAGGTCAAATGTCAGAGTAGGTCAGATTCTAACCTGATATTCAGTTATCCATTTTTAATGCACAACGTATCAGATTGTAGCCAATGGTACACCACATTCAATATTTCAGTTAAGTTAGTTCAATCTCAGTTAATAAGGAAATAAGATATAGCATTTTATTAGCGGGCTCAAAAAACACACTGGTAGCTTTTTCCAAACGGAGGCGAGCAGCCTTGCACTGTGTGGAGGGGAGTGGTGGGTGCCCCTCGGTCGCCTAATTCCCAAAATATGCTTACATCTACATCTACGAAATACCGAGCAAGGCACCACTAGGGTGTGTGGCACCGGGTGATTCCACACCAAGGTCTATGTATGAACATGTCCCTGTACCCAACTAGCCCCGGTCTACAATATTATCGATGCATCTACATCTAGAGCGAGTGATAAATGAATGTGGGTTAGATACTCCAGTAGTGGACACATATGAAAGGAGTAAGCTGCGCTGGTTGGGCCATGTTGAGAGAATGGATGAGATTCGAATAACGACCAGATATATTAGATAGGAATAAATGGTGTGAGAGGGAGAGGTAGGCCGAGAAATTAGTGGTTGAATGTGGTTGAGGAAATTCTTAGGAGGAGGAATAGTAGGAGTCATAAAAACAGGAGGGCGTGTATGAAGCAGTGTATGGGGGTAAATGAGGCAAAAGAGGTTTTCAATGATAGGTCAGTATGGAGGAAATTAATGAAGCAGAGTTAGGTGTACAAATATGTATTTATGAGTGAAACTTTGTGGCTATGCCGACCCCGGAAGGAAACGGTGTGATTGGTATATCTACCTACTACCCTGCGAGCCGCCGCAAGGGGATGTGTCAGAGGATGTTAGGATACCACTCGTGTAAATGTGTAAAACAAACTGAGGTTTTGGGAGGTGAAATGGTTCAGTGTATTATGGGAGTGCTTTAAGTGGAGCTCCGGTTTTATTATGGTCACTTTTTGTGCGTGGAAAGAACGAATTTTTGTAATAATCTGTTCGGCAACGTAACTCTCTCATTTTATTTCATCAGTTGGAACTAGAGGTGCAGTGTGGCGTCAAAATTATATTCTCTGTGCCACCCTGAAAGTTAAGCGGCCTCTAGTTAAGTAGATGGGTCAATATGTTTTCATCTCCTCCAACCTATTTACCTATTCATTTATTTCTAGTTGAAGTGATATTTCGATAAAACTGCTTTCAATGTACACGGACCAGAATATAACTCCAACGTTTGGCAAGGTAATGCTGTAATACATTACGCGAGGTACATCCAGAAAGCAAATTCCGTTTGACAGGTCAAGGAAACAAGTAGATTAAAAAACAATTGTTGTAAAAAATATTTAGACTAAACACTTCTTCAACACAACTCCCACCGTTCCGTGGGCACTTACCACAGCTCGGCACAAGCTTTTGTATTCCCCCTTCATAAAAAGGTGTCAAGCAAGTAACCGCATGCAACATAATAAGATGTCAACCAAGTAACAGCATGTTCTTTGATACCGTCGTCATGGTTGAACCTCTTGCCGCCAATGCTCGATTTTAGGCGCAGGAGAAACGCAAGTTAGTAGGGGCGAGGTCCGGGCTGTACTGGCTGATGGAGGAGGGCGGTTGAATTGCTCCCAACCAAATTTCTGTTTAAATTGTTGAGTCAAATGCGCAGGGTGTGGGCGGGCATTGTAATTAATATATATATATATATATATATATATATATATATATATATATATATATATATATATATATATATATATATATATATATATATATTCGTTCACTCATTCACTCAGACCGCACAGCGGCAAATACTCACATAAATATTTATACAGAAAGGTAGAAAGAAAGTGGATAGGAACACATAAAATGAACGAACACAGTGGTGGTATATATATATATCTATATATCTATATATATATATAAAAGAACACCGCGGGGCCAGCGTTTCAATTTTATATTTACACATGTGCAAGACATTAAGACATAATTGGACAAATAAAATATTTCTAGTGCTGCCATGTTGTGAGTTACAAGCTGTCTCAACCGATTACGGAGAGTAGTAGGATACTTGAAGGAGCTCTCCTTGATTCTATCTATACTCTTCCATTGGGAAATTTATTGAGAAATATGGTGCTTTAAGGTCAGTTAGATTTCCAAACGCGATATAGTTAATCACACATATATTTATTGTACACAAACCTGAAAACAGGAGACACGTATCATGAAATATATACCATGTTTGAAAAGAGAAAGGCCGCGCGGCGGGGACAAAAAAAAACTTCCAAGTCAATAACGAAGATAAAATCCAAATTAGATGCCATACCGAGGTAGAAATTGTGCGGATAACGATATGATTGCCAGGAGATTCAACAACATAGATATCTTTCGTGGACATAAACAAAAGTTGAGAAATTATGCCACATGGGACTTTGGTCTGACTAGAAGTGACTATATTATAACTGACTATAAGACTATCGTACTCTGCCAAAGGATATGGCAAAGAAAGAGGCAGAATCGGGATTCGCTCCAGCTGTTAAAAAATGGCTAATGTGTCACGAGGAAGTTAATTTTTGGCTTCGAAAGATTGTATAAAAATGTACTAAGAATGCTAATATCTAAAATGGGGTTGTGCTTGATTTGAGATTGTTTATTGTCAAGTTAATTTATCTATTATGTGTGGTGTACGCATTTTTTGGTTCCTAAATATAAAGAGTTTTTGTTGAGTTGTCTAATTGATTGACATCGCTCAAGTTATTGTAAAAACGTAAGTTATGGTGAACTCGTTTGAGATTATGTGTTTGATAATTGGTCAGCGCCAGCTCTGCCATAATAACATTCGGATGATGGTAACTCCAAATCAGGTTGTTCCTCAGGGGTACCATGTTCCTATACTTTGTATAAATAACCAACTGTACAAGCATGTGAATGGAATAAAGAATGTTATTATTACGATATTATTATAAGTACGATCAAGGCAAACAGAATACAGCTCAGGACACGTGCGGCAAGACACCTTTAGAAGATCACAAATTTTGTTCACCAGTTCCCTTCCATCTTAGAAGTGAACGCTCTTTATTTTTTATAATTTATTCAACAACAAGAATTTGTAGTCGTAGTCACTTATGTATTCCTCTCATAGCCAACGTTTCCCCGATTTAAATTTATCAGTCTATTACTTTGTTGAAGTTTCGATGATACCAATCTCAATGCCCTGATGACGCCAAAGTATTTGGTAAAACGTTGGCTATGAGAGAAACGCGTATACGACCAAAAGACAAGAATCTTGCTGCTAAATATATAATAAATGGTCGAACGGAAGAGTAGACAAGGAAAGGACCATATGGAACAACATACAGAAAAGAAGAAACAGATGGATTGGATTCATCCTGAGACAAAATTGGTTTGTGAAGAAGTTAATTGAAGACAAAATAGACGGGAAAGTCTCCAGATGTAGACCCAGGAATAAGTTGATGGACCGAATAAAGAAGACAGTACATAGGAAGAGATACCAGTAGGTAAGGGAACTGGCATTAAGTAGGGATGGCTGCAGTCAACCAATCTCAGGATTGGAAGACCAATGATGAAATGGTCGAGAAAGTTTAAATGGGTCACAAACGATATAAGAACCAATTGGCGGTAATATAATTAACGATGGAGCTCATATGATTCGTTAGAGACATAAGAAAAAGGTTTAATGACAGTAATGTCGAAAGAAATTAGCGTTCAATGATGAGTTAGGATATACTGCAAATGTAGATTTTTCACTCAAAATTCTCTCATTTGGGTAATCTTGCAGCCGATTGGTACAAGCATTTGGACTATATTTTTCTTATAATCCCAATTTATGGGCTAACAACTTACTTTTTCACTTATAAGTGACTCAAAATCAGGTCTCTTCTAAAGTCCTAATACTTCTCCTTATTTCGTCCGAAATTTGTGATGCATACTTTCCTCTTCCAACCCTTTCCCGAGCGTTATTCCCTCTATTACCCTTGGCCTACCACATGGCCTCGATTCTCAAAACACCTTCCATTCATCCCTTCGGTCCTCTCCAAACCTTCTCCACTGTCTGTATCCCCAGGGTCATGGAACTTTCGAAGGGAGCAATCCGAGGAACCCGCGGCCTTCTTATCGCAATTGTTTTCGAAACCGTAAATATAAGGCCCTTTGAAAGTTTTGAATAATTCCAAACGCTGCTATTCATTGAGCGCCACAACTTGAATTGATGAAATGATAATTGCCTCGTTTTCGATGACTACTTGAAGAATTTGCAGAGAAACGTAAGTTCCGCAGTAGCACCGATGCCGCGTTAGAAATATATACAATTACTCGAAAAATTAAAAATGAAATTTGTTAATGCAAAAACCAAACTTTCTTTTTTCTCCCATCACATCCATTACACCCACGTTCTTCTCGCCACCCAGCTTATCCTCTCAATCCGTCTCCAAAGCCACATCTCAAACGCCCCAAGTCTAAGCACATCCCATCTCGACAACGACCGAGAGTGATGTAATTAGATCAACGAAAAGAATGTGGATTTTCGTAAGCTTTAAACTGATGCAAACTTTAAGAGAGTACATTACGTTGGCACGTTTTTCACATCAACATTTTCTGAGGATAAATCGTAATCCAACCTTTGAAAGGTGTACCTTTCTCTCGTCACATCATAACCATAATGCAAATCTCAGAGAAAGGACAGAGCATTAGCAACACGTAATTGAATACATAAAAAAAACTCCACTGTGCAAATTTTGCAATAGTTTCCGTGAAAGCTTCCGCGGAGTTTTTGTAAGGAAGAGAACGAAACGGCGTTCTCAAAGAACCACGGAACGAGGGGCGCAGTTACTTCAACGGAGTCACCCTCTAGTGATCACTTAGTAAATCACTCAATAGATTATTGGCAGACGACCAGTGTTTTCGCTGTGGTCTATCGTCCGATATAAACGATAATCGAAGGTTCGACAACTTTGTCACTTATCTGCGAGTATGCTGTTCACTTGGCTATCTTTACCTTACCTCATACCATCTGAGCGTGTGGGCTATGCGATGAAGCTGTAAATTGGCAAGTATGCTGTATGCGGACAAATTAAGTAAATAAGCCGTCTTATGCAAATGAACTATTGCCAAATTTGAAGAGAATAGTTTTTCGGGTCTTCTTCCGCGTTCATCCATATTTTATGAACAATATTTCGCCAGCGTTCCAGCTGGCTTCTTCAGGTCCGCTGAAGTGTGGACGCAGGGTCTAGTCCATCCTTTTATGTTATTCCGTTTTCGCGCCTCCGGGTAGAGGTGTGTCGTGATTGGTCCGTACTGTTAACGAGCCAAGCGGTGGCGAGGGTGTAGCCGTCCTCTCGGTCGAAATTTTGTTGTGTTTTCGCTATCTCTCCCTCCTAATACGATCCGACCAACGGTTCCCGCACCCGCGCCGCTAACAATCACCCCAGGTTTTCCTCAGCGTCCCAAGAAAACAAGAAAGAAGAGAAAGAAGAAGGAAGAACCGACGTCCTCCACAATGACCCCCACAGCAACCCTCGCCCCAAGTGACTCCCCCCCACCTCCCCAGTGATACCCAGTTCATTCCATATTTATTTATTACCCATTTCATATTTATTTATTACCCCAGTGATACCCAGTGACTTTATTTGTTAAATATTTATTACTAGAGACATATATGACTATCTATAAACATTCAGTGTTGAAAACTCATAGTTTATGCCTATTATTACCTGACCAGTGATCACCAGTGCCACATATATATATATATATATATATATATATATATATATATATATATATATATATATATATATATATATATATATATAAAATTTAAACTCGTGAGTTTGCTTTTTTATGTTTTATGTTTAGTGTCACCCTGTGACGAAGTTTTATATTGTTTGCCACGTTCGTGGAATCTTCGCAAGAACATTATATATATATAACTCACGAGTTTAAATTTTCGGTGGGTCGCCCGCACCTTCGTCAGTGATAGATTCTATCACTGACGAAGGTGCGGGCGACCCACCGAAAATTTAAACTCGTGAGTTATATATATATAATGTTCTTGCGAAGATTCCACGAGATTAGATTCTATCACTGACGAAGGTGCGGGCGACCCACCGAAAATTTAAACTCGTGAGTTTGCTTTTTTATGTTTTATGTTTAGTGTCACCCTGTGACGAAGTTATATATATATATATATATATATATATATATATATATAATACATATATATATATATATATATAATATAATATATATATATATATATATATATATATAATACATATATATATAATACATATATATATATTTATTTATTTATTTATACAGAGACATGTTCAGTGTTAAATTTTATAAAATTTACGATTTGTTTTTGTTTGTTGTCCTTGTTTTGGTTTTGTTAAGTTTGTGGCCTGGCGGTGGTTTTAGCGGGTTTCCCACCGTCCAAGGGATAATGCCGGGCCAATATTTTCTCGCACCAGTGTAAAATATCCAGTGAATACCCTGAAGAGGCGATAGCCTAAAGCGGGGCCCACACAGTTGTTTTTGTTCCTTGTTATTTTGTAATTTTTGTTTGGTGTGGAAATAAACATATTATGACTTGACGCTATCTCTATTGATTCCCGTATGATTCTAGGGAAATAGCGGGTTTCTCTTTTTTTTACAATAATTTGGTGCTGTCAAAATCAATGCTATGCGTTGGCTCACTCCACTGATGACCTGCGACTGCCGACTGGCGGCGTTGTCCATTTTTCACGGCCCTTTTCTGCTCTGATTTAACCATTACAGATTCAATCATAATGCATTTTCATCATGCTACACATGAAAATATTGAGTTCAAATACGTAACTGGTTAGAAATTGAGCTTGGCGTTGCAAAATTATCTTTGTCTTGCGAGACACGTAAGCATTCCAGCACGCACATTAGCCATCATTTTTCTAATTTCGGTCGCATTGTCAAACATTCGTTGTCCCCGATCCGTGATTCGCAACTCAAAACGCGTAATTTTTATCTCGAAATGCGCAATTCCTAATTCGAAATGTGTGAATCGTAACTCGAAATGCCTGAGCCGTAGCTTGAGAAAAATCGTGTTTAATCATCGACAAAATATTCGAAAACCAATTAGCGCTGATTGTAATAGGTCTTCATTAGCTGCAATTAACATTGACCAGGCATTATAAAACCGGGTGCATGAGTCAATGAGGCAGCCTGGTGCATGATAATAAGGAAATAAACACATCACACGAAGCCAATCGCACAGCGCCGCGTGAATGTTTCTGGCAAACGCATGCCAACGATTCAATTCACCCATTAATTCACAATGTGATACAGGACTTTTTAACGTTATCGCTACAATCAGCACGTATAGATCAATGTCTAAGCGTTTACGCGGAGGGCAAAGGGCTAGCAATACGCAGCGTGAAAAAAGAATAACCAATTACTGGTTAAGGAAGTACACGGCGATCTACATCACGCACTTCTTTTAACTGCCGACCGGATGCGATGCTTACAAGCCACTTAAGCGTGGCGCACATGGAACAAAGAAGGTAATGCGCCCAGGCGAGAAAAATCGAACGGGAAACGCTGGTGATAAGATAGTTCAGTCGAACGTTCGAACGCCGTACCTAGGCGTATGCGGAGTGAAGAAAATGAACAACGTTACTTGTCAGCTATCAATCTGCGATGCGATGGGGTAGAGGAAGGCTACTGCTAAAGTCAAATGTTCAACAGAAATCGCATACTATCAGTTAAATCAAAGTAGTTTTTAACACTAGGACGCCCCTTACTTTTCAGCATCGTTCAACGCCCTAAGCGGGTCATTTTGACACATCGTAATTAATGAAGTAATTCCTCAATTTGCACGATAAAGTTTCCATTTTAATAGTTTTTCCACAAAATACAACTCTTTTTATTTCCATAAATTGATATTTTTACATTAGAACACTAATAATTTTTACAATATTGATGATTTATTGGTATATCTACTTACGCCATCAGTATCAGTTAATAATTATTTCAATTTTTTAAAAAAATTTTCTTTCATGAAATGGCATAGTTCAATAAATTACGAAGGCCTTTCACATTATTTTATACTTATCTACATCTTTTCAAAGTTTGGCTGCTATAAATAAGCAAAGTGCACAACAGTGCTAACATATGTCTGGATCAAAACGACCCGTATGGGCGTTCAAGGTAAATTCTAAAAAAAAATAATTAATGAATTATTCCAGGGAGGTGAAAATTTGTGGACATAAAAGCATGTTGAAATGAATAAAAGTCACGGAAGAAAATCCTGCTCTCAGTCAAAATGGAATAAAGAAATGAATTTAAATTCATGTTTGGGTCAAAATGACCCACTGTGGGCGTTCAAGCGTTAATCAACACACCTGTGTGTAGTTAATGTTTTTTTAAAAATAAATCATACTGACACCGCCGTCATTTTTTCAAAAACCTTCCGTCGTGATGGAGTTTTTAACGTACCGCGTGAATAAATGAGTGAAGTCAAAGACTTTTTTTGTTAATTAATAATTTTAATTCTTAATTGCTTGGAATATCAGTCGCATAAAAGCATAGTATTGCACCAATATTATTGCAATTTTTAATTCATCCTTCCTATAGCTGCTAAAATTTAACGCATAATTGGAATGTGGTCTCCGTTACTGATTAGGGAACCATCTCGCTCAAACTACCTTGACAGAAAAGAGCATTAATATGTAAAACCTTGAGGTTCTGATGAGCTGGATTGGATTTACGATATCCGCCAAAGAGATCTTTAAAAAAATGAGCATATTTTCTCTAAGGGATAAATGATTCGTTTCAAAGTTGTTTCAGATGAAGAAAACGAGAAAAAAGTTTATTCATCACTCATGTTTTCCCGGAGAACTTAAACAGTTAGAGGCCATTTTGACTTCCCTCTTTGGATATCAGCGTAGCAGATATTTCTGGTAATTAGTGTGCTCTCTGCTACTCATTAAAGCAAGTAGTGATGCGTAAACTGTGTGAAAAACGAGCTCCTGCTTCACGAGGTTTTCAGCTGATATGCTCCCTGATTCAACATCGCATACCTTTCCTGTAGCTAGCAATAAATTACCACATGGCCTCTTTTCAATGTACAACGAGTATCAAAACCATAGGTACTAAAATACCAATCACACATGAGAAGCTTGGATCAGTGCTTGGATTAATTCGAGTTTAATGAGGGCTTGAGTAATGAGGATTTTATGATCGTAGAACGAAAAAAGGAAATAAAATTCTTATGTGTCCGTTCTCCGCTCACCTCGATAGGATGGAGGGAGAGGGAAATGGGAGGGAGGGGAAGGGAAGGGATAGGTGTGGGAAGTTGCCCGTGTACCCACGGCGAAGATCGTCACTCCGCGCTCAACGGATGGAGAACGGGAGACAAAGATGCGCGAGAAATAAAAAAAGAGCACGCAAAAAAAAGATCACCCATCTATGGTAGGGCTGCCAGGTCTCCCGTATTTCCCGGGTTTTCACGTATATAGACCTTATTTTCTTCAGTCTCTCAGTTTCAGTTTTCTCTTAGAATTGAAGCGATGGCTCTTTGAAAAAATATATATAAAATGTCAACAAATAAGAGCAAAGTGATACATTAATTAATTAAAAATCGTTGCTCAAAATGACCCCACTTGAATGGTTGAATAATGTAAAAAGTCTAAAGTGCGTCCTAGTGTTAACGTCGTTTGAGCGAAATATCATTTTACCTAGAAATCAATGTATTTGGTCTCATTTTGAAGAAAATTATCTCACCCTTCTAATGACACCTAAAATTCAGCCCCTAACCACACTACTTTCGGAGTTATTTGCCAAAAAATACCAACCCTTTTACATGGGAAATAGTACGTGTATGCACTCCAGAGAGACATTATTTACAGAATGAGGAATTTCTGACACTTAGATGTAAAAAAACTAACAGCGTTTAGTTTTTATGTTTTCTCAACTATATTTACAATCAATCATATTGTCAACGCAGTAAACAAATCACAAAAAAGCTTCCGTTTTGAAAGAGTTTAAAACGCACCGCGCGAAAAAAATGAGTCAAGTTAAAGACTTATTTTAATATTTTCATTTAATTACTCATATAAAACTATATTATTGCACAATTAATAATGCAATATTTAATTGATGTGTCCTACAGCTGGTGAAATTAAAACGTATTATTCTAATATGGTCTCAATAATGACTAGGGAACTATCTCGCTCGGACTACCTTAAGGAGAGTGATGGAGTTTAAGGGAGATGTACTGAGGAATGAACATTTTTATGACCGGCGAACGAAAAAGGAAATAAAATCTTTACGTTTCCGCTCTCCGCTCACCTCGGTAGGCGGGAGGGGGTGTGGAAGATTGCCCGTGTACCCTCGGCGAAGATCGTCACTCCACGCTCAACGAATGGAGAAGGGGAGAGGGACAGAAGGAGGCGCGAGAAATAAAAAAAAGACTGCGTAAAAAGATCAACCCGTCGTCTCCGTGAGAGAAAAAGGAGGAAACCCAAAAAAGGAGAACGGGGAGGGCAGACCTTTCTCTCGGGCCGGAAGATGGGCGCGGGCTCCTTCCGAACGCCCGGGAAATGTCTTGGGAAAGACGCCGGGATGATTCGAGAGAAAAGGATTTTGGTGGACATGCGGGAGGGATCGGGGTGGGGGTGGGCTGAGCGGATGCGCGCTGCCAACATTGGAGAGAGAATCGGGAATATTTTCATTCCATTTCGAACTCACAGGTAGTGCAATACCATCATTAGACCGGTGTTACTCTATGGAGCGGAGTGTTGGGCTACTAAGACTAACTAACCATCTAGCTCCATGTGACCCTATCTTCTAGCATGCCTCATTTTAATATCCTAGTTGCATGTCAATAGTGCATGTTTGGTGATCTTCACCCCCTGCCATACACCCTCGTGGTGGCTCGCAGGGTATTACGTAGATGTAGATACACTGCTTCATACACGCCCTCCTGTTTTTACGACCCTTGATATTAATAACTAACCATCTAGCTCCATGTGACCCTATCTTCTAGCATGTCTCATTTAAATATCCTAGTTGCATGTCAATAGTGCATGTTTGGTGATCTTCACCCCCTACCATTCACCCTCGTGGTGGCTCGCAGGGTATTACGTAGATGTAGATACACTGCTTCATAGACGCCCTCCTGTTTTTAAGACCCTTAATATTAATAACTAACCATCTAGCTCCATGTGACCCTATCTTCTAGCATGTCTCATTTAAATATCCTAGTTGCATCTCAATAGTGCATGTTTGGTGATCTTCACCCCCTGCCATACACCCTCGTGGTGGCTCGGAGGGTATTACGTAGATGTAGACGTAGATGTAAGAGTACACATGAGAGAGTATTACATGCAAGTGAAACGCTCATGCTGAGGTGGATGAATGGGGTTACCAGAGCTGACAGGATTAGGAATGACCACATTAGAGGGAGTTTGCGAATTGCACCTATAACAGGAAAGGCGAAAGAGTGCAGGTTGAGGTGGTATGGCCATGCTGTTAGACGAGATGGTGAATATCTGGGGAAAAGAGTGATGCATCTGAAGTTGGAGTGAAGGAAAAGCAGAGGAAGGCAAAGGAAAACATGGATGGAGTGTGTGAAGAAGGATAAGTTGGAGGTTGGTGCCAAAGAGGTCATGGCTTTGAATAGAGCACGCTGGCGGTTGAAGATCCAAAAAGCTGACCCCAAATAATTGGGATTAAAGCAAAGAAGAAGAAGGTGGGACGAAGTCGGCACTTCTCAATGCGTATGAATATGACCTATTTTTACCTACTTAGTTACTTTTAATTTCACACAATTAATTACAGTTACAGTTAATATCACGCAATTGTGTGGTCATTAGCGGGCGACTCCGTAGAAGTAACTGCGCTGCGGACGCCTGGGTAGCTTAATTGGCTCGAGCACTCAGCGCAAAATCGAGAAATTTGGGTTCGGCAGGCGAATGACTTTTCCACTGTGAATTTCACACAATTGTATGAGCCAAAATTAACACTAAATTCCTACTTGTTTCAAACGGGTTTTTTAAAATCCTCTCGCTGTTAAAATGCGTTATCTTTTGTAAAATCAAAATTAAGACAAATAATGCCAATTATTCCGGAAGTGTATTTTTAATAAACAATTTTTTAAGTAAAAAAAAATACGTTTCGAGAGTAACTTGCCTCGAATTTCGAACGGCTGGTTAATATTCTCGCTTTGCATCAGCTCATTCGTTGATTCCGCCGTGCTAACCACAGGGAAGTAAGGAGAGGGCAGGGATAACCAGTATGGTTATTTTTCGGTTCCTAGACTGCAGTTTGACGACTTCATGCCCTCTCCACCTACTGCCGACGGTTATTTCCAACGTCAAATGGACGTTCTTGAACGAAGTGTGGTCCAAGAAAATTTTTCTGTCTTACTTAAAAGGATATTAGAATGTGCACCCAATGCCTTTCGACTCGTGCTCCAACCACCTTCAGTGACATTACGTCCATGTAATTTCTAATATATGTAGAGTCAGTCAGGTACTTAGCCTTACTCGGGACTTGTCCTGGGGGATACATACACGTGAAATTTGCGGACAGGCCATTTCCAATTTCGAAAATTGGGATTTATCGAAAGAATAAATAAGATAATGTGACGAGAAAGTAAAGGAGCGATGTTATGTTTCTCTCGTGAGACCTCACTCAGAGGATTCGCCGCTAGTATATGGGATTCTTACGAAGTACGACTACAGGTTACAGATACACATGGAATAGAGCGGAGGACAGCTAGATTTGTTAAAAATTGTGACGATAAACATAGCAGTGGTATTCACTTGTTGAGGAATGGGATCCTCTATCTAATCAAAGGGAAATATATATATATATTAAATCTTTTACGAAAGTTTGATGAAGACTGTTTTATGCCGGACGTTCAACATATTTTTCTACAGCCAAACTATTATGGTAGAAACTAGAGATGGGCTAAGTCGACCATTTTAGTGATTCAATCATTTTGATTCGGGTCACTTAAAAGATTCAATCAACTGATTCAATCATTTGATTCATTATGACTCGTAAGTCAGATAGATTAGATGAATCACGACACTCACGCGAATCGAAAGACTCGAATGAATCAAGATTGAAGAGACTCCAAAACTCGAATGATGCTAATTGATGCCATCAATCTATTTGAATAATTGATTTCGAATAATTACTATCGTGCTTAGAAATTAAGGAAGGCTGATTGATTTCCATATTCCACAAAGTTTGGATCCGCATTAAATTGGAGATTTTCAAGTACTATAGTCACGAGAATATTTAGAGGGGCAAAACTGTCACACACTCTGAATTCAAGAAGAATAACGTCAAACTATGTACATGAAAATTAAATCAGTAGCTAAGACTACACAAATTAATGTGCATGAATGTTTTCTGATCTGCAGTATTGAATTACATCAAATTAAGAGCTTTCAACTGAGCAGGTAATTAAAATTCTTCTCAAGTTTACCAACTGTAATGATGCGCTGGTATTGTAACAAGGGTTAATTTCATCGTTTTTAAAATGAGTGCCTTGTCTCTAACTTTGCTATACAAACATAAACTCTCTGACCAAATATTAATGGATTTATGCCCGTGAAGATATCTCTCTGAAATTTCATGACTAGACATAACGGATAACGTACATGTGAATGTTTTTCCACTTAATATCACATTCAATCACACGGCAGACGGAAACACAAAATGACTGAATGATCGAATCATTTTCCCGAAATGAATCATGAGTCATTTGACTCACTTGGTGATTCAATCATTTTGAACGAATCGATCATGAACGATCCATCACTGGTAGAAACGAACACAGGCATAAGATTAAGGAAGTAGACTGCAGTGAAAATGTCAGATTGAAAATGCCATTTTGTCCACGTACAATGAGGGACCATAATAGTTGAAATAGATCAGTTCTAGGATACTTAGACCCTGACGAGGGAAAATAGATTTTGCACCTGTGCTAAAAATCCTAATATCATTATTAGTTAATAATCTTGCATGCAATTTCTGGCATGGTATTGCTCTGGCATGATTTAGTACCTTATGGAACTATTTATCGGTCGCAGTAATTATAATTAGCAGTAGTATCATAAGTAGAGTACTGCATGGAGAATGTTCGTCCATGTACCACTCTCCTAGTTTCTGGTCTGACCGCGCCCTGTTGTCCTGACTGCTTTTGGCCTGTGCCTTGCATTCCGGGGGAACGTGCGCGGTTCTTACAGATCTACAGATAAGATTAAGGAACTAGACTGCTGTAAAAATGTGAGATTGAAAATGCCATTTTGCCCACGTACAATGAGGGACCATAATAATTTCAATAGATCAGTTCTAGGATACTTAGGCCCTGACTAGGGAAAATAGGTTTTGCACTTGTGGGATTACAGCTGGGATGATGGCTTCATGCTTGGTGAGAAATCACCACATGCCACACACACACACTAGTGGTGTCTTGCACGGTATTTCGTAGATGTAGATGCAAAGCACGAGCGTTCTGTGACTTTTCCGATTAAAACTAGCACCAGTTTTAGAAATCAATCCTCGCAGAAAAATAATGAAGACGCTGCCTTTGAAGAATCGTATAAGGGCCTGCTGTAAACTCCAGATTCACTGCTGCCGGAAACTAGCCAGAAACACTGGGCCAGAGGAATGTGCTCAACAGGTGTTGGGAACTCGACTCAAATAAAGCAGATGCCTCCGAATAAAAGAAGGAGGATCAAAGGAAGTTCCGATAGGGGTTGAGGTCGAGACGTTTTAAACGACAGCAGAGGCTCATTCCTTCTCAGTGACAGGGAATTGATAAATTAAGGGCAAATACAATTTAATTATTTTAAAATGCTTTCGCGGTCTTTAAAATAGTCTGGATGGATACTAATTCCTCCATACTATGCCGTAGTTTACCTCAATTTACATTTACTGGTAGAAAAAACTTCGAACCACGAGATAAATGAGAGATTAATAACAGCTTTCAAATTTTATACTTTATCTTTCTTACTTTTTTATGAATTTAGAATAACCATTTAATTTAATGGAAAAGTCCGCCACAATTCAAACAAAATTTCTTTCCCAGGTGTCTACTAAATGTGTCCAGTGAATACTTAGCGCACATGCTTCCACTCATCACCCTTGTTATTTGCCTGTGGGGCGGGGGAAGGAAACTTCTGGATTAGTATCAGGAGTAGGGAAAGTAGGCGGTTGTAGAGAGTATATGAGGGGCGATCGGTTGCTCAAGAATGTGATAGAGAGAAGGATGTTGGGCAAGCGGGGAAGGGGAAGAAAGAGAATAGGTTTCATGGACAGGATGAAGAAGGGCAGATCGTATGCTGAGGCGAAAAAGGATATACTAGAGCGAGATAGGCCCCTTTAAGTTTAGAAAACCGGGAGACATTTGTCAAAATCTACCTTAACCGGTAGAATACTTTTTTTAAATATTTGATTGCTGCGATAAAAATTAAGGGAAAGTATTTCTATGATAATGTTAGAGGAATAAAATTATTATTATTACGTATTCTACCGGTAAAGGTAGGTTTTGTTGAATGTCAGATAATCCGCTCCCGGCCTTTTACACATTCCGGGGCCTATCTCCCTCTAAGGAGGACGAATATATGCTGAAGGCATTTGTGATGTTGGTGTGGAGACGGATGGAGAAGGTGAGGTGGACGGAGAGGAAGGCTAACAAAGAAGTGCTTGAGATTGTGGGCGAGCAAAGGAAAATTTTGAATGAAATTCGGGGTAGGCAGGGAAGATGGCTGGATGAAGGTAATAATGGGCGATAGGTTGCTGAAGAGTGTGATAGAGGGAAGAATGTTGGGCAAGCGGGGAAGGGGAAGAAAGAGAATAGGTTTCATGGACAGGATGAAGAAGGGCAGATCGTATGCTTAGGCGAAAAAGGATATAATAGAGCGAGATAGGCCCCCTGAAAGTGCAGAAAACTGGGAGGAGATTCTTTGACATTCAGCAAAACCTACCTTTACCAGTATAAAACTTAAAAAAAAACAGGCTTTTAAGTTAGACTTATCATTAAATGTACACAAATCTCTACTTATCTTGGTCCGGAAGAAGCGATAAAATAAGAGAGATACATTGCCGAACAGATAGGAACCTAAATTTGTTCTTCTCACGCACACTTAGTGACCTTAAAAAAAACCTGAGCTCCACTTTAAACACTCCCATAATACACTTCACCATTTCACCTCCGACAACCTTTTTCATGGACGGGATGAAGAAGGAGGCGAAAAAGGATATACTGGAGGGGGATGGGCCCCTGAATGCGTGGAGGTCCGGGAAGAGATTATCTGACATTCATCAAAACCTACCCTTTACCAATTAAAGTACATTTAAATAAAATCACCTTTCAATGCGCAGAGTTTCACCAGTAATGAAAGGTCTTAGGTTTTCCCGGCGTATCTGCTGGATAAATTATTCTCGGGTGTTGCAGCTGGTAAGAGGGTCTGAAGGTCCCGACGTTTCGGAGATCGACTTCATCTCCTTCTTCAGGGGATTCTGATGCCGTGTTTTTCATTTTGGCCGGCATATATGAGCCATACCATGAGTGTGCGAGTATAATAGCCATGAGTATATATATGAGTATAATAACAAAAGTATAATAGCCATGAGTATATATACCGGCCAAAATGAAAAACACGGCATCAGAACCTCCTGAAGATAGAGATCAAGTCGATCTCCAAAACCTCGGGACCTTTGGACCCTCTTACACGGTGCAATACCCGAGAAACATTAATCCTTTCACCAGTAACTTTTTCCAATTGAGGAACAAGTGACCCAGTGGATGAATGACAAATTGTTGAACAAATGCCTATAAAAATTTACATGGTCTACATATAATATTATCTCTTCAAGACAATACGCATAAGTGATTTGTCTTTCATGACATGAAATGAACTTCGTAAAGTCCGCTCCTAAGATTAGTCCCGCCTTTCCTCCCGCTCCTTAATATTGGCTAAGGTTTCAAATTTTTGCCATTAATTACTTTTCCTAAATTAATCACCATGAAAATGTAATACTCCTAAATAGGGACGCCTCTATAGCCTGCGAGACCCCAGTCAACATCTTGAAAGGCCCCGAACTGCATTATAGGGGCCACAGGCCACTATTACATGAGCAGCCCTAGGCTTCTTTGACTTAAGGGGCCGAAAAATTCAGTTATTTGACCTGTACATTATCAAATCAATTCTTTATATAATTTATTAATATTATTAATTTAATGCTTAAATTTATGTGGGTCTTTAATTTTAATAAATGCTAATACAAAATTAATTCCAAAATGGAATACGAGTCTCAAACAGCACCCAAATATTCAGATACAAAGAGCGAAAATAGGTTACGCAGTGAACGACATCAGGAACGCTAATGAGGTGTATTTTGTATCTTATTAATTACTCCATCTAGTGATTACCGAGTTCCTCCAAAATACGGCGCCTTCGGACGCGCGGGCCCCGGGGTCAGTTGCCCCGGTTGCCCGGCTCAAAGAGCGACACTTCCCCTCAATAATTAAATATTTGCAACCCTTTTCACATTATTTTAATCGACAGATTTCGCGTGACCTCCAGAACGCTATTTCCTCCCTAAATGCAAAAAATAATTCCTCACTTTACGATGACGACGCAAGCGAACCGAGAAACGTCCTTACCTAACTCTTAACTTCTCCCTGCTCCGCACACGTCCACCGCACTACAACACACAATCCACTAGCCTCAGCCTTGAACATGACTGTCCACATTTGAAACTTTGGTCGCAATTAGCCTAAAAGGTGGACTTTGCGAAAGTGCTTTCCATTTCACTGGTGATGCAGTTGCGCCAAGTCACGCCTCTGAACGTCAAGTTTGAGCGCTAATCCTGAGTCGATAAGTTGACATTTTTACCACTTACCAAGTAAGCCGAAAAAAAGCTCTAAGACCACACTTGACAGAAGTGCATATTTTTATCAGATATAAATAACTCTAAATTCTGTAAAAGGACTGGTATTTTTGGATGTAAAAGGACTGGAATTTTTGGACAAAAATCTCGGAAAGTAGCTTGAAAGAGGCTCATATTTTGGTGTCTTTGAAAGAGTAAGACATTTTTCCAAAATCCTAGTATGTGGAAGAGAGAAGCTGAATGCAGAAGTCGCACAGAAGAGAGAAATTGGTGCAAGTGTTTCTTCCTTCCCTTTTCCTTCATCTATCTCGGAAGCACCATCACGCGGGATGGAAGGATAACAATGGACATCAAGCGTAGAAGAGCCCAAGCATAGAAGAGCCCAAGCTAAGGAGGCCTTCATGGTTAAAAGATAACTGCTGTACTCACAGAATATAGGACTAAAAACCAGGACACTGTACGTGAAAACATTTGTTGGAGCGTGGCCCTCTATGCATCGGAAGCATGGACCATTGGAAGAGCTGACTAGAAAACAATATATGCATTCGATACCTGGTTCTGGAGGAGGATGCTGAAGATAAAATGGACGGAAAAATTAAGGAATGATGAAGTGTCAGAAGAGTAGAAGAGGAAAGGACCATATTGAACACTATACAGAAGAGATGAACCAGATGGGTTGGACACACCCTGAGACACAATAAGTTCGTGAAGAACATAAATGAGGGAAAAATAGAGGAAAAAGTCCCCAGAGAAAGACCGAGGAATAAGTTCATGGACCAAATCAAGAGAAAAGTACATAGGAAGAGATACCAGGAGGTAAGGGAACTAGCATTTGTTTAGGGAAGGGGGGAGGGCTGCAGTCAACTAATCTAAGAATTTATTTATTTATTTATTTCACTGTCCCGAATACAGCACATTAGGCCATTTTACGTCGGATGATCAACAGTAACAACGGACGAAACACAGACATCCATGTCCAGGGCAGAAATATTCTACCCAGGCGGGACTCAAACTCGCGACCCTCGAGTTAGCAGGAGAGGACTTTACCCCGCCGCCACCGGGGCCGACCAATGATGATGTGCGAAAAAAAATGAGTAAAGTTAAACTCATTTAAATAATTTCATTTAAATTTTTGTAATTAAAGTCATATAAAAGGAAATTATTGCACACTTAATAATGCAATGATTTACTTCACGCTTCCTAAAGCTGCTGAAATTAGGACGTACAATTCAAATATGGTCTCCGTTATGACTAGGGAATTATCACACTCAAACTGCCTTAATTTTGGTTCTCATCAATAACCCATTTCATAAGCGACAGCAGGATTTTGTAGGGACATGACGAAAAAAATATCTTAGCGTATTCCACCCTTAAAAGTTCATTGCCGATCCGGCCAAAACCCTTACACTTTTAAGTGTGGAATATACTAAGATATTATTTTTCGCCATGTCTGTGACAATTTTCCACGAAGTTACGCCTTCAGCCATTAATTTTATTAGAACTTTGTAGACTGAATTAATTGAAATATGTAACTTCGCATTTGATTTGACTTACTCAGTAAGCCAGAACCACCTTAATTATTGCCTGCTGCGTCTTTATGCTATTTACCTATTATTTATTAATTTACAAAGATCAGAACGAATAGACAAAGGTCAGGTGGCACTGTAAGGCTACGTCAAAAGATACCATGTGAGGCGAAATATAAACAAAATCATGTATAATCAAAAACATCGCGACAAAGATATTAATATCACCGATCAAATTGCATGAATGTTGCACATCAAAGTCTTTGTATGCATTTATTACATTTCTTTTTAAATGCCCGTATGTTAGAAGGTAAGGGTTTAAACAACTCTCCAGGTAACTGGTTCCATCCAATCATTGTCCTGTTGAGGAATGAGAATTTTTGCAACATTTGTTTTTTGGGATCTCTGTTTTACTTTGAACATATGATAATTCTTGCTGATGAGTGGATGGCCCTTATGTCCATGTCAACTCTGCGAGTTCCATGACGGTTAGGTTGGCAGCATCGAGAGACGAAGGAGGAGGGAGAGATGGGATGGGGGTGGGGGGTAGGAGGGCAAGGATCTGATACGGAGTGTGCGGGGGGTTGGGGCGAACGAGAGAGGGGGGAAAGGGGGGCAAGAGGGATGTAGAAGCCGGGGAAGGGGAGAGGGAGGGAAGATTTGAGGGGATTGATGCCGTAGCGTTAAAGTGGACAGGGGGGGAGGAGGGAGGGGAAGGAAAAAGAGGGACATGGAAGAAGCGTGGATTGAGTTTGTGAAGCAGAGAGTCGTTGGAGGGGAACGGAATAAAAAGGAATTTTTCCCCCGACGCTGCAACATTTTCCAGACCAGTGCCGTGAGACGCTCGAGGGGGCGGGGCCGGTGGTGGTGGTTGGGGGGGGGGGGGGAGAGTGCGGAGAATCCTTCACGGTGGGGAAAGAGAGGAAAGTAGGTGTATGAAGAAAAAAACGGAGAGAGGGACTTTTCGGTGAGGGCCATAAATTACGTCACCTTTTGAGCGATCGCATTCGAGCATTTTTTGAGCGGCAATAAACTTATGTAGCCTTTGTGCTCAACAGTAGACGTGATAAATTGAACTGTATCAGGCTGTAATTGGTGGAAGTTGTCTATATTCATGTTGAAGTTGTCTATATTCTTGGTAATCTTCCACAGATTTATTTGCTGACACGACGCGTTCCACCACACTGTGGCATAAGTGGCACGCGTGTGTGTTTTGTTATTATTATTATTTTCTGGGCGGTTTTTTTCTAGGGTTTTATTTTTCCGTCTTCTCCTCTATTTGATAATAACAATAATAATAATATTTATTGTTCAAGGACTGCATATCCTTTGGAACAAAGTACAGTTTAACTGAAAAACTGTGGGAAAAATAGTATTTTTTCAGGACACTACAGTTTACAAATATGAACATTCAATAAGCATACATTAAGCATTAATACAATAATATTTACAATTACTATAGTGCAAGCTAATAAAATATATAAACAATGAGTAAGGATGAGAGAGAGTTTTTTATGGAAATTAACAAAAAATGAAGTGTACAATGAAATTCACACTGCGCTACAATAATATTTTTTATACAAGAAAGATAACATTTCCGATTTAAATTTATATACATTGTTTGATTTCATAATATTTATTCATCATTTTGTCATCATATTTTATTATCATGCATATATAGGGTTTCAGGAGTGTCGCTCGTTGGGAGGGCCCGCCGAAGGGGCTGGTTACCGCAACATTGGGCCCCTCACCCACCGAACATTGGCGCTCCCTTCCCCCAATGCATCATGTTAGCTGTCCGCCCGGTCTTCGTCTTCCTCCTCCTGTTCCTCTCCAAAGACTTTAGCTTCGTGGACGTCCGCGTCTTCCTCTTCGCCCTCCTCCTCGGCTGCCAAGTCGTCCATGTCTTCAGGTTCTTCCATATCGTGAGCTTGGAAGGTGTCTTTTATGTGTAACGTGTTATTTTCATGTAGCGCGCACACTATTTCCCCCTGGCACCAGAAATCTTTGAAAGTATCGAGTGAATTATTAATGGCGTTGTAAGCATATTCTCTCGTTATTCTGGTCGCTAACGCTTTTTTAAAAAAGGTGCAGTAGTCGGTTGTCACCCTCTGTTTTTTTTTCACACGCAGTGCAACATTTATAAATTGCGCTCTTTGCCAGCGTAATGATGTAATTTGCTAGGGCGAAATCCTTTCTCTTGGCTGCGTAGCCTGCGTGCAGGCTACGCAGTCATGTAAGGTCACTCTTTCCTTTCCCGTGAGTTTCTTCAAAGCTTGCCTCAGGTATGTCCACAATTTCTTAGCTTCTTGTCACTCGTATGTTATGTGCCACGCGTTTGCCGTTTTTCCCGGGCACCATGTACTTACGGTGTCCTTCCGTATTTTCGCCTTGACTAGGAAAGGGGCATCCGCCCACCGATCATGGGCCAGTCGCCGCGACGCATCGCCGTCGATCCCCGAACGTCGGCCATTCCCAAAAGGTCTGCCAATGCACGGCTTCGTCCGTGTGCCGTGCTCTCATGTGCCACGAGTCTCCCTTTCCGGCGTATTTAATTTCAGGGTAGACGTCTTTCTTTTTGATCGGCAGCTTTCTTTCCCCTTTCTCGATGTCGCTCTTGATGTAATAATTTTCGGCGGTTTGTAACGGAGGGGGGCAGCCTGCCGGAAAGGGCCGTCTGTCTTCCCCGGAGTGTGTGGCACATGATCATGCCATACTGTGGTGAAACGCGTCGTGCTAACAAGTAAATCTGTGGAAAATTACCAAGTGTTTTTATTCAACATGAAGTAGACATAATAATATATGGCAAAAACATACTTTATAAAGAGAAAAAAAAGGATTTATCGCTGATTTATGATGTCAATTGTTTTCGGTAGTGGTAATAACAGTGCGCCTATTTTCTATATAATAATAATAATATACTCTTGTCTTCATTGTGGGCGAATTTAAGACTGTACAGTCCTCTCTTACAATTAACTCATTTACACTCACACACACACAAACTTCCATGTCCTCGGCAATGGATAATCTAACCAGGCGGGACTCGAACCCGCGACCCTCGGGTTAGCAGGAGAGGACTTTACCCCGCCGCCACCGGGGCTGACTGAAATAAGGTATGCAGTTCGATAAAAATTTATCAAAGCAACTCAACGATTGTTTTTGAGCGGATTTTTGAGCGAATGAGCAGATCTTTGAATTGGTCAGTCCATAAAAGAAGACAAAAATCAATGAGAACGACTCGTTAGAGGAGAAGAGCGGCGGCTTTATTGACTCTCGAATATAAGCGCGTGATTAATTACTTAAGAGTCGGTATCACTTCATTCCTGCATTGTCACCGAAAGTGGAGATATGGACAAAAATCCAGCTCTCATTGATCGCGTGGTTGGTTCAATTTTGGCGGCAATATTTGACACAGACTGACAGCTCGTACTCAAGAAAAGCTGTTAGCAACGCGGAGTTTTAAGGACAACATTTTAGAGCCATCATGTCATCAGGAAGAAGGCTTATTTTTTATTTAAAAAATTTGACCCATAATAATAGGTGAAACTCAATAAGGCATTTTAATGAGACCGAACCAAGATGACAACTGCGCGGACTTGATTCCATATTGTATCTTGTGAATAAGGATGCCTCATATCAATTTCCCGATTTTATTATTTAATTGTGCAAAAAAATGCGCTGTCGGACACTCGGAATAAAATGCAAATGAATAAAATGTAGCAAAAAATTAAAAGATTCTCCAATGGCCGTAAAAATGGCACCACTCGTCAAACATGCAACCACACAACACTCACTGTGTTGGTTTGCGGGAAAGGGGGATTCCACAGCATGGACCAACCATGGACCATGGACCATGGCCTCTCTACCAGAATACCCTCCTGTGATAGTTTACGGGAATGCTACTTCCTCGTCAGTGACCACCACAGACACGCATACACTCAACCCAGTCGGGATCCTTTTCGAGGGTTAATGGGACCCTGATAAGGATGCCTAGGTTTTCACCTGAGATTCATCATAGGGCTAATGGGACCCTACTAAGGATGCCTGGTCATTTACTACAATCACACTCACAAGCACTCAAATCACTCACTCACACACACAGACGGGCCCAACTCCTGGGAGAAATCGCTCAAAAAGAGCGCGGTCAAAATATAAACACAAAGACAAACGAGGGTGAGCGTCGGATACGCGTATTTCGGCCACAAGGCGGCCCTATTCAGCGAGCTGAAGGGAAAAGCACTTGCAACACGAGGTTGTAAGTCAACCACTCGCTGTCAAGGTCAAGGCTGTGGTTGGTCCCTGCTGTGGAATCCCCTTTTCCCGCAAATCAACACAGTAAGTGTTGTGTGGTTGCACGTTTGACGAGTGGTGCCATTATTACGGCCATTGGAGAATCATTTAATTTTTTGCTATCTTGAGAGGCCGTAGAGCTCAATTTCCTTTGATTTACGAATAAAACGTAATTTATGAAGTTCTAGATCTCATAAAAATATTCGGTTTGCAGGAACAGATCTATCAGTCTCATAACTTACGTACTAATAAGATCAATCGTCGACGGGTTTACTTTGTGGAAATTCATTATAACGATCAAAGAAAACACTTGGTATTTTCCACATTTTCATTTTGCACCTCGACCGGTTTCAACGCTTACAACGTCATTTTCAAGAGGAACTCCTCTTGAAAATGACGTTGTAAGCGATTGCTTCGAATGTTTAATCATATCTTCGGCCAATGGATACAATTTATGAAAGTAATCGTATGCATAATTGCTAATGCGTATAATAATTAGAATAAAATCGTAAAAAACAGGTAATTCGTTACAAAACAACTCTTTAATATATAATATTTACGTCTTTGAGCGGTCCATTGCGCATCCGCCATCAGCAATTCCATCACCGGTACCAGTTCACTGATGTATTTAATGATCCTGTCAGCGTGGCGTTTGTGGGCATACTATTCAACCCTCTCATAACCCGTTAAGGTCGCTTTACTCGGTACATTGCATTGAACAAGCGAATGCAAGAATTCCTTCAAGAGGATACTTGTACCGTGTAAAGCAGCAAATTATATCATTGTCTAAATGACTGAATGGGAAAAATACCTGCCATACTTCCATTAATTTTCATGTGTACACTGTATGGTACATTCGTTTGTACAGTAAAGTGTACCGAATAAAGCGACCTTAAGGGGCCATGAGGGAGTGGAATACTAAGTTCACACGTCTCACAGGATCATATAATGCATCAGTGAACCGGAACAAGTGATGGAATTCTTTGAGCCGAATTAAGGCCAATCGATTTCCCATTCAAAAAACTTAATTTGGTTTCCCATTTGAATTCACCATTGGGAAATATTTGGCATTTAATGGGTTAGCCGGGGGAGAAAACGGGGGGGGGGGGCTTCGTTACGGCTCGCTGGATTCCCGAAACGCATTTACGTCTTTCGAGTTCATTTCCCGGGACGAAAAAAAGTTTGAAATGGGTTTGTTTAACGGTGTCGGGTAATGGGTCGGTATGAGAACTTTAATGATCGCATTCGTACTGCCGTGGGGTGCGCCGCATATTCATGCCATGGGACCACATTGTAAACTAAAAATATTCATCATGTTTGCGATCCCAATAAAAATAAATGATCGGAAGAAAAAAACTGAAGACAACGATATTCGGTTGAAGACTGAAGCTTTGTGCTTTTGAACAAAACAGGGCCTAATAAATTACAAAATAGAGCAAATTCCAAGAGTAAATAATTCACCAGGGTTGAAATTCGCTATGAAAAAATCATTTGACTTGACCGGGTTTCGAACCCGGATCTCCCAATTGCCGGTCATGTGTGTTGCCAGTTACACTACCAAGTCATCTTCCTTCAAGGCGAATTTCGAGGGGGGTTTATGCGAACTAGATGTAACTGGCAACACACCTGACCGGCAATTGGGAGATCCGGGTTCGAATCCCGGTCAAGTCAAATGATTTTTTCATAGCGAATTTCAACCCTGGTGTATATGCACCCGTTCGAGTGACTTCGTACCACATCATTTGTTACATGCAATGTTTGGAAATTAGTAAATAATTCATTACGACCTAGGTTTTGCTTTGGTTTCGCTTTAGTTTTTCGAGGTTTCGCTAGGTCGTGAATTCGTTTCTCTAGGTTTCGATTAGTTTCTCTAGGCTACGCTTTAGTTTATCTAGGATTCGTTGATTCATCAGGTGATGATGCTATAACAAGCGAAAATTATATCGTAATAAATATTTCACCCGTGGAATTTTCTTTATTGTTTGGTTTGTTAGAGATGTTTCGGTTCCTCAAAATATCACCTGAATCTTCAGACTTTGTGAAAAAGTCAGGTATTCATATCAGTTTCCATCAATCTCTATAGTTTCAATCAAAGAGTCTCTCAACCAAGTATTTCTACAAGAGATTTTGTCAAACCGTTTATGAAAAGCCGCAATACTCCAGGGTTTTCATTAAAAAAATTTTCATTAGTTCTTCCGATAATTATAATTCGGTGTTTGACCAATCAGGTTGAGGTTTAAACGACCACAACTAAAGGCGCACTTCGAAAATTCGCGGTTAAAGTTTAATAAAATGCTTTGCCAAACTCTCTTTACATTTTTTAAAAATAGTAAAATTATTATTCAATACGCTTGATAACGTGAACATGTTCTATATGCCTCCACAATAATACGATTCGTCCCACTCTGCAAAATTGGTGCTAGTGTATCGACCGTTTGTTAAATATTCGGCCAATATATCTGAGACCAATTGACTCTGAGAACTATAAGCCAAGACTTTCTTCCAATATGCGTAGTAGAAACATTACATATTTGGTGGTTTCATGCGTCAATTTATGGAATTTGTGGACATAATGATGACAAATTTGTTGTTCCACATGTATCTATATGGGAAGACACAGGTTTCGACGTTCAACGTACGACGTTTCGACGTACCTGAGGATGACGTTGAACGTCGAAACCTGGGTCGTTCAAAATGAATTCATGTGGAACAACCAAGTCATAAGTCATCATCATTATCATCATTCCACATATATTTTTTCATATGGAGTATCATACCTTATTTGGTTTGATGTAATAAGGTTATGCTTAATATTCATTAGTTCTATGAGTAACCAAGATAGAATAGCAAATGGGTAATGAACCACTAGGGAGCTTAGACAATTGATATAGTCATTGTTATGTTGCGACTGGAGAGTTCATTTACTCAGGATGACAATTGATAATGTTCAACTGTAACTAATAAACATAGGAAAAACACGCTTGATATAGTTTACAGGAGAGTAGACGAGAAAAGAGCCATTTGGAACACCATATAGAAAAGAAGAACATGATGGATTGGACACAACCTGAGACACAATGGGCTTGTGGAGAACATACATTAAGGTGAAATGCAGGGAAAAGCCCCAGGAAGACCTTCGACGAAGAACCAGGAATAAGCTGATAAGACTAAATAAAGAGGAAAGTACACAGGAGGAGATACCAGGAGGTTATGGAACTAGCATTAGACAAGGATGGATGGAGGGCTGCAGTCAACCAATCTCATGATTGAAACGACCAATGATGGGAGAACCATGTAGCATTTTAATTACGCGAATGAGAGTAGACCAGGCACCTAAAGCAAAGGCAATGAGGAGACAAGGTATAAATGGGATAGCACCAGCTGCCCGAATCAAATAAAAATTTACGTAGCTATCTGACTTTCTTAACGATAGATCAATTAGCTAAGCATTCGTGCAACCGGCCAATTTAGACATCTGAACACCATTTAATATTTTCGTATTGTTTGAGCAACCACTCGTAATTCAACTATATCAGTGGACGCTACGAATTACTAAAGCTGTGTCCCAATTCGCCATTTAGGCAGCTAAATCGGCAGATTTAGGGAGGACGCCATCTTGAAGTGTGTCCCAACTCGTTAGGCATCGTGGGGGAGCGGATTTAGGTGCCATTCTCGGGGGTGAAATTTAGGGTAGATGGAGTTTATCCTAAATCCGCCTCCATATTGAATTTCCCATCATGCAAAGCGCAGCATGCGTCGTACAAGCAAACTCGTACCCAAGGAAGTAGTTGAAACGTGGCAAACATGGCCGGCAAGTATTTTGTCTGTAAGTGAAAGAATTCTCTAGAATTTCGAAAACCAACACCCGACTACATAGGAAAAATGTTACTTAGTACACTTAAATAAAACGAATTTAAATCCCAGAACACCCACACAAACTTAAATACCCCGAAAACTAAAAACTAACGAATCTCCAAACAACGAAATGGATGAAAAAAACGCTATTTCACTTTCCAAATCTCACAACGAATACGAAGGTAGCCACAGGCGCCAAAAATGTCTCAATTTCAGGTTTCATTTGTTTCATTCAGTCCTTTATTAATTACTCATATGTTTTTCATTCGTTTCCAGCTCGGTAGACGGCAACACTAGCGAAGGATGTCCCAAATCAAGCTCCCCTAGCGAAAGGCCTCTAAATATTTAGGTAGCCAACCGCATCCTCCCTAATGCCTAACGAATTGGGACACGGCTTAAATCATGCCGTAAACAAAAGAATACGGGACATTCCATGGGCCGAAGTGTTGGTAGCAACCGTAAATCATTAAATGCAAATGTCACGCCGAGTCTGTCTAAGGGGTGAAGCTGTTTCACTGAAGCATTCGAAATGTACACAATGGTACGTTTGCCCTTCGACTCACAAAACAGAGCAATCTGGAAAGCAGATTGTCAAATAGGCATCGGAGATACAAGATTTCCGCTCCTCCCCGCGATCCCAAGCGTTATTGACGAGAGGCCATGTTTTGATTTCCTCCGCACTGTAAACAGAAGAGAAATGTCACCCGGCAATTAACTTACTCGATCAAAATTCATTTTTCCATTAAGTCTTTCCGCCTCTCAAGAAGGGAGATATGGACTCATGTTTAAAGTTTGATAATCAATGAAATATTCCGCAAGTTATCGGTCATAAATATGGGAAGCTTCGATGTTATTATAACATGACAACAAATCGAACACGCGCGAAAAATCAAACACTTTAAAATGAGGACACACAAATGAAGTTTCAATTCATGCAGCATCTCAGTGTAACTAATAGGCTTACACTTATCGTTAGAGGTAGTTTCTATGATTACTTCGCAAAAATAGATATAAAACAATTGGGTGCGATAGGAGAGAGATTTAAAGCCATAGTAATGCGCTTCGGCCACACTGATCGGGTAAGTTGTGAGGTTAATACGCAGAAAACATACTTATTAACAGTAGAATTATCGCTGTACCGCTAGGATTTAATTGATAACCATATTAATTTCTAAACGAAACATCCACTTTATTGGCAATGATATGATTTCAATCTATGAAGCCGATAACAGAAAAATAATATCATTCCTCGAACATCTCCCAAAGATCTCCGAGGATCGATAGGGAATGCTTTAGTCGCTAATGCTTTGGTCTGTTTAACGTCGATTTTAAAATAAAGATCAAAACTAAATATTAACGAAATCAAAACAAAAATAAACAATATTTCGAGCATTCTAAAGTAGAAATAAAATCATTCCTCTAACATCTCGAATAGTTCTCCGAGGATCCATAGCGCATCATAAGGTCGCAAAGCTTTCGTCCTTTAAACACCTAATCTAAAAGAGATGCTTAGAATAAATAACACTGAAATTAAAACAAAAGTTTAAAAATATTTCGTCCATTCAAAAATAAAAAAATTATATTCTTTGGTCATCTCGAAAATCGTTCTCCGAGGATCAAAAGGGTATCATATAGCCACCAAAGTTTTCGTCCATTTAGAGTCAACCCTGAAATAAAATTTTTTAAATAAATAATACTGAAATCAAAACAAAATTCTAAAAAAAATAACATCTGTTAAAGGTTACTAGGGCTTCCTATGGGGTCAAACTCTCCATCTTAGCCAAGTTTGGCCAGTTCGACCCGGTGGAAAGCCCGAGTGACCTTTAACAGCATCCTACGCCGGGAAAGCCTTAGATCTTTCAAATATTTCGTTTATTCTAAAATTAAATTCTTCTTTTTTTATATATTTCCAAAATTCTTGCTTGTAACCTGTTGCTAAGTTTGCTTGTTTATGTCCTTAAGTGTGAGTATTGTTACCTGGCAACTATAAAATGGCACCATAGCTGTGTGTGGTTTTCTTTCTTGAAATAAATAAATAAATTTTTAAAAACATCTTTGAACGTCTAAAAATATCCTCCCAGGATCAATATTTTATCATATAGACGCCAAAGATTTTGTCCATTTAACGTCTATTTTAAATAAAAATTTTGATTAAATAATGTTCAAGTTAAGACAAAAATTAAGAATAATTTCGAAATTAAGAAATCCGTCATTTCTAAAATTAAAAAAAAATCATTCCTCTACATCTCGAAAAGTTCTCACAGGATCAAAACGGCATCATTAAGCCGCCAACGCTTTCGTCTGTCTAACATCTATTCTAAAATAAACATTTAAATAAAATAATATTTTTATTTAAGCAAAAATTAAAAAAATAATTCGTCTATTCCAATAAAATAAAAAAATTACTCCTCGAACATTGCGAAAAGTTCTCCAAGGATCAAAAGGACATTTCACTGCCACCAAAGCTCTCGTCGAATTAAAGTCTGTTCTAAGAACATTAGTTAAATTAAATATTTTTTTTTAATTTAAACAAATAAATAAATATTTCGTCCTCTCTAAAAATAAAAATCATTCCTCAAACATCTCGAAAAGTTCTCAAGAGGATCAAAAGGGCATCATATAGCCGCCAAAGCTTTCGTGTAGTTAACGTCCATCCTGAAATAAAAATCTGAATCAAATGATATTCAAATTAACAACAAAAATTATAATATATCGTCCCTTATAAAATAGAAATAAAGTAATTCCCCGAATATCTCGTAAAATTTCTCCGAGGATCAAGAGGACATAATATTTAAGCTGCCAACGCTTTCGTCTATTTAATAAGGGGAGGTGACGAGCTATAAAGGTCAGGGGCGAGAGGAGAGCCTCAGGGGGGGAACAACGAACCCTGCGGACCTCCTGGACCAATGAATAGGCATGACGTCACAAGGAAACTATGCATCATTCGACTCCCCCACCCCATTCCACTCCTCACTCCCTCCCAGACCTCTCAAGCGTCACGTATGCACGCCTCGTCTCTTAATACTGAATCATCGCACACCAGTGACATCATTGTTGTCCGCGCGAACTACACCTCGGCGTGCCTCTCTCCCAGGTGACTCCGAAGTGCCCGCCTCCCCCCACCCCCCGTCCTCCCCATCGCCGTCTTGGACATGCTGAAGTCGTTCCTGGCAATCCGAGTTTGCTCCGCTCTTCCCTCGACCGGGCGCGCATTTATATGCGCGAGACGAAGCCGCTCTCCACGATTGAAATGCTTCTTTGGCACCGGGCACTGAAAAGGTTCGGCCGATGCTCCTTGGCCACCGAGCCCGATGAGCTTTGGTCCTAGACCTCGTGGGAACCCCGCTGAGGATGAGACTGACATGCATGCGTCTAAAATCTACGAAATACCGAGCAGGCCACCACTAGGGTGTGTGGCACGGGGGTGATTCCACACCAGGCATGCAGCACTCATCCCAGTTCAAAGCAGAACCGCGCGCGTTCCCCCGAATGCCAGGCGCAGGCCGAAAGCAGTCAGGACAACGGCACGCAGTCCGACCAGAAACCAGGAGGGAGATACGTAGCGGAGCATGCTACCATGCAGTACACTACTCAAGACACAACTACTGGCCTTGCTGAAGGCCAGAATGTCCTCAATGGGGATACCCCTAACTTCAGCTGGTTCCAGAAAGGGAGATCCCAGGTGCCTAATTCTAGTCCTCATCAGGGCCGGACAGTTACAGAGAACGTGAGATGTCGTCTCGTCCACTTCTTCGCACCATCTGCATCTGGCAGAGTCCACCAGCTTCAGAAGATGGAAGTGCCTCATGACGTGATAGTGTCCAGTTAAGAGTCCCACTATCGTACGTAGTTGACTTCTGTTTAGCAAAACGAGTCTTCTAGCCAGTCCCGGTTTGGGTCCTTCAATCAGGAGCTTGGCTTGTCTAAGCCTCTGTGTGTTCTGCCAGATCTCAGAATGACGGGCAAGGCCCCACTTCTTGATCTCTGTTATCCCTGTTGAGGGTGCAATTGGGATGAAAGGCTCAAGTCCCGTCGGTGAGTGGTTTGAGCCTTATTTAGCGAGTTGATCCGCTATCTCATTTCCGGTTATGCCCATTTGTCCTGGGACCCAGAAGATTTCTACCTTTCCGAGACTATTCAGTGAATTGAGCGCATTGCGACATTGAAGAATATAGTCTTGACTTGCACCATGGAGACACCAGGGCCTCTAGGGCAGCTTGGCTGTCGGAACATATGTGAATTGGTCTGCCTTTGAGACCTGTTTCCTTTACAGCGTGGGCGCAGGTCAGCAGAGCGTAGACCTCTGCCTGAAAGACCGTTGCGTATGCTCCCAACGAGATGGCGAGCTTTTGTGTGGGCGCTGGCAATAAATGCCAACTCCTGCTTTCCCTTCCTTCCTGGAGCCGTCTGTAAACCATAGTTGGGCCCTATTATGGAGGTCTTTGTCCCCTTCCTTTGTCCACCACTCCCTTTCCGGGAAGTGGATTTTGAAAAGTTAGGGTGTATCGATGAGTGAAGCTGTTGTTGTGTCTGAGCCCATCTCAAAGATAGGGCTTGACTCCCTGAGCTCCAGACATATTTTCCTGTGTCCGAATGGGTTTCCCCTGTCGTTCAACGGTCCTAGTCTCTTGAGACGATATTCTGCTACCCTGGCTTCTTGGATATGAGATCATTCAAGTATTTCATCTACATCTATATCTACGAAATGCCGTGCAAGCCACCACTAGGGTGTGTGGCACGGGGTGATTCCGGACCAGGCATGAAGCCCTCATCCCAGCTAGAATCCGAACCGCGCACGTTCCCCCGGGATGCCAGGTGCAGGCCAAAACCAATCAGGATAAGGACAGTATAGAGCGCGGTCAGACCAGAAACTAGGAGAGTGCCACACGGACGAACAAGCTACCATGCTGTACATTATACGACAACTGGTAATAATTACTGCTACAGATAAATAGCTGTACAAGGTACTAAATCATGCAAGAGCTATATAATGCCAGAAATGGCATGCTAGGTGGGTAGTTAATAATGATGTTAAGATATTTAGCAGCAGTAGCGTAAAAACCAATTTTACCCAGTTAGGATCGTAGTATCCTAGAGTTAATCTATCGCAACTATTATGGTCCCTTATTGCACGTGAACAACACTACATTTTAAATTTATCGGTTCTCTAGTTTATTTCCTTAATCGTATGCCTGTGATAGCTTCTACCACTCATAGTGTGATCGTTTGTATTTCACTCATAGCCAACCCTGTTCAACCCTGCGCTTGTTTATTTTTTATTTTTTGGCATCCTCAGGGCCTTTCAAAACGAAAATTTTGGTGTCTCATTTTTTCTTGATGTTAAGCCCTTCGGATGCCAATAAATTTGGCGAAACGTTGGCTATGAGTGAAATAAATGAATGACCACATATTCAAGAATCTCGCTGTTTTCTATATTGTATAATGGTCGAGAAAGTTGTAGCCGATCACATAAATCTTTATGCACTATATAATAATAATGCAATGTCAGATCATATATTTTGATGAAAGTATTGTGTTCTTTTTTATTTGTACAATTATCTAACAAGGGAAATCATATCCCTTGTAACGTTTGATATTTAATTATTGATGTTTATGTTGTTAGGGAGTTGTTGATGAGAGGGGGTAGAGGATTGTTGAGAGGGAGAAGAAAAGGGAAAGTGGCTCGAAGTAGTGAGGCAAAAAGAAACTGCATCTTTAAGAAAATAAAGAGGATTTGGAACAAAACAAACGTCTGACGTTACACCCTATAGTAGTTGTTTTTATATATTTGGTTATCTATATATATATTTATATTTATATTTGGTTATATTATGATTGACAAAAAGAATTTGATAGAAGAGATTATGAGGTCAATCGTACACCACAATTCAAAAAACGCTTTTCTATCTATCACTGGCTCAAAACCACATTCTTTTCCAACGAGAAATATTTCTCTCCGACAATATCAAAGAAATATTTAAACAATTTGTCACATTAGGCACCATAAGTAAAAATTTACCTTAAAGTCTCGTTCAGTAAGTTTTATTTTTAAATCTGCTCAGAGTTAAGCAGGTTCCACCGAGAAACGAAGTAAATGTCATTTTCATGAAAGTTACAAAATAAGCCCTTCTTATTGCACTCTATCGATTGCCGTTGGAAAAAATTAGGCTTTCCACGCTATATTTCTCGGAAATCGCATTTAAAAATGAGAGAATTTCTATAGGATCTTATGGCAATGCTTGCCTATGAGTAGAAGAAATGCAGATTACTATTCGAATATAAATGTCGTTTTGACAAAAAACTGATATAAGGTGCGCCACAGTATAAGAATCATGATAATATTAAAAAAATATACCCTTACCACGTTGGTTTAAATGATATTAACATATTTTTGCAACAAAAATAGCAGAAATCACGTAGTTACTAACATGTGGCGCTGCAGGTTGATTCCACATCGGCAACGCTGTGCGGCTGCGCCGTGACGAAACGAGTGATTTTCGAGCAGACGGGAATTTACAATGAACTTTGTGGAGCTGGATTTTTTGTGCATTGACGCTAAATTTAATACATTGACAAAAAAGTATTAGAAATTGTCGTTGTTTCGGTAATGTTGTCCGGGTTCCCTCGGCATGGCAGGAAATTGATAGCTTCCAAGGAAACGAAAGTTATTTGAAGATATGTTATAATACTCACGGGTATTTATATAAATGAATACATAAATACAGTAATGTATTTTACAAATATATATGTATAATATTAATGATTTCCTGGAAAGCAGTCACTAACAAACTCAAACACATGCCAACACGAGAGCAGGAAAACAAGTGAACGCAGTAATTGAGCAATGTTGCACTTACCACCGTTGCCAAGTCGTTCTAACACATGATTTTTACCCATTATATTTAAATAAGGAGTTACATTTCCATGTAAATATTTTGAAACTTATTTTTAAATTATGGAACACATTTCAGATCACGAAATAGCGGTGATGAACTCAAATTTATTGTCAGAGCAATTAAACGTGGCAACGAGTTGCCAGCCAGAAACCGAGATCAAAATAAGCTACTGATGAGTTTTAAAAATTGTTTCCCACTTTTAATTGCTTCGATACACCTTATTCACAAAGTTTTTAAATACTTGTTTAAATACTATAGGTGACTACGTAAGGTAATGTTTTTTTAATCGAAGATGGATTTTTCGGTTTTTGACGCACCGAGCGGCAGAGGAACCTCCTTAACTTGGAGTGAAACAATGACCTGAAATGTTTTCCCAATATTAACGGACGACTTCAGTAACGTATTTATGTGGCGACGGGGTAAAGTCCTCGCCTGCTAATCCTAGGGTCGCGGGTTCGAGTCCCGCCTGGGTAAAATATTATCTGCCCAGGACATGGGTGTTTGTGTCTCGTCCGTTGTTACTGTTATTCACCCGACATAAATTGGCACATCGTGCTGTATTCGGGGTAGTGAAGATAAAATAAAATAAATAAATAAATAAAGTTACCACGAGATGCAAAACCTGTTCCCTTAATTTGTTTTTAAAAATGTTACTGATGACCAGAATAGCTTTCTTCACAATCACCCTTAAGTTTCAGTTAAAGTCAAGTTAGGAAAAAGGTAACCTCTACGTTCACCGGCATTTATTTCTGCTAAGTTCTCACAAGTTCGATCAGCCTTTTGAATACATTTAGGCCTGCTGTTAAAACAAAGACTTAGGACAAGTTTGACTCGAGGACTTTTTCCCGAGGACTTGAAAACTGTTTCAAACCGCAGGAAATCCTGCCGTGGGAATTGTTTCGGTACTTAAGAAAGAATTACGTCGCAAATATATTAAAACCTATTTAACAATCTCTAGTGATATTGTGGTAAGATAACTTAAGTGTATCTTAGTGAAATCTGGAGACAAAAGTTAAATCTCTGAAAATCAGAAGCATCTTTATACTCGCAGTGATCGATACACTTCTTGTTTCACACTATAATTTTCACCTCACATGTAAGTTAAGAGAAATTTGGTTAGGTTCATATGTAGCCATGGGTTAACCCTATTCATTTTTTTTGGTATTCCAACTGATTGCGAAAACATTCGAGCGGAGCGTAGAACTCTATGGATCGGAAGAATGAACCATTAGAAGAGCTGACCAGAACAGACTAGAAGTCTTCGAAACCTGGTGCTGAAGGAGGATGCTGAAGATATAATGGACGGACAAAATTAGAAATGATGAGTGTACATAGAAGAGTGGAAGAGGAGAGGACCACATGGAACACCATACAGAAAAGAAGAACCAGTTGAAAAGGACATACTCTGCGGCAGAATGGGTTTGTAAAGAACAGACTCGCATACTTCGAAACCTGGCGCTGGAGGAGGATGCTGAAGATCAAATAGACGGACAAAATAAAAATGATGAGTGTACACAGAAGAGTAGAAGAGGAGAGGACCACATGCAACGCCATACAGAAAAGAAGAACCAGATGAAAAGGACATATCCTGCGGCACAATGGGTTTGTAAAGAACAGACTCGCATACTTCGAAACCTAGCGCTGGAGGAGGATACTGAAGATCAAATAGACGGACAAAATAAAAATGATGAAGTGTACAGAAGAGTAGAAGAGGAGAGGACCGCATGGAACACCATACAGAAAAGAAGAACCAGTTGAAAAGGACATACTCTGCGGCACAATGGGTTTGTAAAGAACATAATTGAAGGTAAAACAGAGGGAAAAGTCTCCAGAGGAAGACCCAGGAATAAGTTCATAGACCAAATGAAGAGGAAAGTATATAGGAAGAGATACCAGGAGGTAAGGGGACTAGTTTTAGATAGAGAAGGCTCGAGGGCTGCAGTCAATCAACCTTAGGATTGAGCGATCAATGATGAAGATTCCAATTGTAATTAAACACTCATTTATCTTAACTGGTATTAAGTTTCCAACGCACATTTAGCAGCTTGACATCTCCTACTGTTCGAAAGCCTTTAATGGTTGGGTTGATGTCAAACTGCCGATGGAGTACAGCGGATTTTTTTTTTAAATGTCCACCATCCATGGCCCATAGCCGCCACGCCACTGGTCCTCACCTCGCTCACCCCGTGGGAACTCCGCTCCGTCAAAGAAAAGGTTTCACGCTTCGGGAGGAAGAGGAAAATAGCAGCAAAACACTGCAGCACAAACAAAAGAGATAACGCCGGGCATAGCGGGAGGGAGGGGGGAATTCATTTCAAGATCCCCTTCACCGCCGCCCGCGAACAAGAAGTATTCCCTCCTGCGGTCAGATGTCGCGCAAGTTCTTTTCTATTTCGCGACGGCAGCGCCACGGATTCTCCTCTCTCAAGTAGAGGAAGTTGAATGGGATTTTCTTCACTCGAGGCAGAGGACGCTCGGGAGCGGAATTTGAAATCGAAGTCGAAGCTGCGTCAAACAAGACGGATAAATCCACTCGCTGGCGGAATGGTCATTTCGTTCGCTGGTCATTTGTCCAGTGGTATCATATCCACTGAGAAATTTATCGCGCTTCCTGTCCCGAATGCGCCAAAAAATAACGAGAAAGAAGCTATTTTACACTTGTCAGGCCTCATTTAGAATATGCCGCTAGTATATGGGATCCGTACGGGGATGGTATGATAAAAGAATTAGAGCGTGTGCAAAGAAGATCCGCTAGATTTGTTAAAGGCCGTTATGATAATTGTGTAAGTGTTACGAGTTTAATAGAAGAACTCGGATGGGAATTACTATCAGAACGCAGGTTAAAATTTAGGTTAAACCTTTTAAGTAAATTCGAAACCGATTTGTTCACAGATGACGTTAGATATATATTGAGAACCCCTGCGTATTATGCTAGGTTTGATCATATCAACAAGAGTAGAGAGATAGATTGTCGTACCGATAGATTTAAATTGTCATTTTTCCCGCGTACTATAAGAGAGAACAATAGGCAGCGTAGCAAAGGGATAGGTAGGTGAAATATAGTTAGAGTAGTCTGTAGTGTATGATGCAAGTAATAACAACCACTAATCCCTTTCTTATTATGTAGATACTAACCATGTGACCCTATTATCTAGCATATCTCCCTTAAATCTTAAATATCCTAGTTGCAAGTCAATAGTGCATGTTTGGTGATCTTCACCCCCTGCCACACACCCTCGTGGTGGCTCGCAGGGTATTACGTAGATGTAGATGTAGATGAATGTTTGGGAGCGAATCCCTGGAGCTGTAGAGATTTTTTCACAGTGGAATCCCTACCTCCATTTTGGAATTCAATGGAGAGCACTTCGGGTATCGTATTCCATCTGTCCGATGTAACATTAAACGGTGGTCTATCGTCGATGATGTTGAAAAATTTTATATTCGCTGAGACATTGGCAAGTCTCTATCATGTACCATGGGAATATTATCCCCGAAAAGTAACTGATTATTTTACTATTATAATTAGTCACGTTCGGGCCTTGTTGGATCCCGCAAAGCATAAACTTAGAGGCGTTTTCTTGGCTTCGCCTTCATGTGCGACCACATTTCTTTCGTTCTTTCTGAGTGGGCCTCCTTTCTTTCATCCGACGAGGTGGTTCCGGTCCTCTTTATGTTGTTCTGCCTCGACAACCATTCAAACGCTTATTTTTTCCAAAAAAATTTTCTATCATGGACCGTCTGGGATTATATCCCTGCTTCCTTCAGATATTCTTTGATAGTGGCATTGCATTTCAGTGTCTCGCATTTTACTTCACCACGATTCTCATAAAATTCTATAATTTATCTCGTAAAACTCGTTGGAAGAAAACAAAAGTAATGAGATTCGCTAGGACAAAGAAAGCGAAGCTTGTGATTAATGTCGGAGGACACAAACTAGAGCAAGTAGAACAGTTTAATTACTTAGGTAGTACACTAGAGGAAAACGGGTATAATAGAAAAGACTTACGCAAGAGAATAGCGCTAGCTAAGGAGGCGTTCAGTAATAGAAGGGAGTCGATGACGGGGACCTTGGGTAAGGATGTGAAGAAGAGGTTGGTGAACAACTTGATATGGAGCGTAGCGTTGTTAGGGGCAGAAACGTGGACCCTCAGAAAGGAGGACGAGAATAGACTGCAGGCATTTGAGATGTGGGTGTGGATAAGGACGAAAAAAGTTAGGTGGACGGAAAGGAAGACTAACGAGGAAGTGCTTGAGATGGTGGGAGAGGAAAGGAAACTTCTCAATGAAATTAGGGATAGGCAGTGTAGATGGCTGGAGGAAGTAATAAGGGTTGCTCTAGAATGTGATAGAGGGAAGGATGCTGGGCAAGCGGGGAAGGGGAAGAAAGAGAATAGGTTTCATAGGCGAGATGAAGAAGGGTAGATTGTATGCAGAGGTGAAAAAAAAGATATACTGGAGGGAGATAGGCCCCTGAAAGTGTAGAAAACCGGGAGGAGATTCTCTGACATTCAACAAAATCTACCTTTACCGGTTGAATATATTGGTTCATAATTTCGCTGGATCCCTTCTTTTAATATGTCGGTAGAATTTAAGCCTGCATTTTTTCATAAAGAAATGTACAAGAGCTGTTCAAAAAATATGGGAATTTTTGTAAAATTATTATTTCAGATTACTTACAACTTATTGATTCTTACAGCCTTAAAATTACTTTCCTTATCTAGAGATACTTTTTCCAGGGGTTATTCTACTTCGCCATACAGCTCGGGTATCAACTCCCTTTCCCGTTTACCTGCATATTTTCTAAATTCATTATTTCCTCAAAACAGTATGCTAGTTGATTATTTTGTTTTGGACCTAAAATTTTCCAAACAATTTGTCTCTGCTCCTTTTTTTGGATCTCCTCCATATTTTTCTCTATTTTAAATCAGTGTTTCAGCTCCTTTGAGGTATTCTGATTTTATTACTGTTTTTATAGTGCCTTAATTTGGCATATTTATAAATGCATTTTTGTTGTATAATTATTTTACATTATTGCTACGTATCTTACTCTTGATTGTTAACTATTATACATCTGGATGAGCCCTGTAGATGAAATGATCACATTTCGAGCAGTTAAACAAGATAAGAGGAGTTCTTTTTTAAACATCTAGCCCACTCTTCGAGACTTAGGGCCGTATTCATAGTCGTTACTTGGGTGTCCCCCAGGTGTGGAGGAATCCCTTGGCTCAGAAATGGTATTCACAGTCGTTACCCAGGGACTACCGTCCCCTAACCCTCCCCCAGGCCGCCGGTTTCCTAGGTAAGGCATGAAGCTTACCCAAAGCTCCCCTAATGCAGTACTGCTGCCCACGAGTGGGACGAATTGATACTACAGTAATCATGGCAGTACACGATAATATCAACAACTTTCCATAGTAACGCCTTCTGTTTACAAACACGGGTTAATACTGAACCACCCTCATATTCCTCACCATTCATATGGCATAAATATTTAAGTAATATTGTAAACATTCTCTCATATTCCTTTAATCATTTTTCATCAACATCGTGTGAAAGTATACTATACTATTGTTTATAGCGTGCTTGGTTACGGTGAAAAATGAGCATCGAAAGCATCGAGAACCATTCAGTGGAACCGTTCATATGTATGTTTCTGCGGGATTGTTGCCAAATCTCTTACCCAGGCGTCCCCTGGCTGCGTGTTACCCAGGTAAGTTTCATGAATCGCTCAGCGTAGGGGACCCCTATGAGTTACCTGGCTAGTGGATAGTAACCTCTAGGAATACGACTATGAATACGGGCATTAAAATGCCCAACTAAGCTAAACGACAGTAACTGCAGCATTGATGGGTCTGAATTATTGCATGCTAAAGTATTCGTCTTCTAGTCTTCGATTCTTCATCGAGACCATCTTCGTAGAGATTACAAGCTTTAGTTCATGCTTGGTTTATCAGTGCGGGAATTATGGAGTAAAGATAAATCATAAGGGAATATAAGTATTGAGATTCTCTGGGAGAAAGGCTTGTAGTTACTATTATCTGGTCAATAAAACTTATATTTTTACTGTAGATACGGCGAAAGCAGAACGTGATATATGCAAACCGCTACAAACATGGTTATTTTTTTTAGTTTTTTTTATTATTAAGGTTTAAAACAACAAATTCAACTCTCACCTCCAAAAGTTTAATCTTGTCGGGCACTGTCTTTCGGCTTAACAGGACAGTATATCAACCGTCAGTAATGTGAGGTTGACATGAATAATACCACACACGAATACTTTCCATTCAATTTCCACTTTCAGAAAGCGGGGATAGAATGTTGGTAGAAGAGACTTACTGGAAATGGTCCAAGATCTCCTTATGCTCCTCTTGACGATATCCGCCGCGGGAACGTAAACTCGATTGTCGCGCCTCCTACTCGGCCGCCTCACGAACTCGTTCATCCATTCTCCGGTGGCCACCTGGATCTCCCTGCGAGAGAAATAAACAGAGGTCGCGTTCAAAAGATGCACCGATAAACAGTAAACGCGGACTCGCATTATTTTTGAGGCATTCGGAACCTCATCGTTAAAAGACCCATTCTCCATGTCCGTGTATGACGTTCAAATTTTTCATACACAGACAATAATATAAATGCAACACTACGACCGCTGAGATTATAGTCCATTGACGAGAATTAAAGACTGCCGGAGAACGCGGAGCGCGTCGATTTTAGTTGGTAAACTCGGTTAAAGTTTCTACGAATGTTATACATCGAAGGGTAATTTTAAAAAATAGAGATTTTCATTTTCCTTTCACCCGGATGATTTAAAAAAAATGTTTACCGAAATGGATTATGAGTTGCATCTATCCTGGAATGTAGCCGATCAGTAAATTTTCTCCGGTAAAGGATTTTCGAAAATTTATTTACATTTAACATTATTATAATCAATTAGGAAAATGGATACTTTATGGCCCTCCATGGAATGGTGGCATGGACACCAGGGTTGAAATTCGCTATGAAATAAATCATTTGACTTGACCGGGATTCGAACCCGGATCTCCCAATTGCCGGTCAGGTGTGTTAGCCAGTTACACCACCAAGCCATCTTCATTCAAGGCGAATTTCGAGGGGGGTTTATGCGAACTAGATGTTCAGGCTACATGCTGTTCAGGCATGCAGTTCAGGCTGATGTGCTACAATGTAGACTTGAGGCCTGAACATCTAGTTCGCATAAACCCCCCTCGAAATTCTCCTTGAAGGAAGATGGCTTGGTGTTGTAACTGGCTAACACACCTGACCGGCAATTGGGAGTTCTGGGTTCGAATCCCTGTCAAGTCAAATGATATTTTCAGAGCGAATTTCAACCCTGGTGTATATTAGGGTGCCTCGTTTTGCCACTTTTTTCTAGGAGCGAATCGTAATACCCGGCAAAAGTTGCGTACCCGGATGGGTATTACAGATATGATTTTTTTTCCAAATCGGTTAATATCTTCTGTTCGCATTTTTGCCTTAAAATTTCGAAATTTTTTACGAAAAATGTTAAAATAGTAAATAATTTAAATTTTGTTTGAGCGAGCACTCATTTTTTGCAATGGGGTATAACTTATGACTTAAATTGATGTTTTAGATCAAATACGAGAGTTATATTGCTTTTAATTATCGAGAAAATGACCTTTTATGGTGTCCCCGAAAGCACTTTTGTGGGGTAGGCAACCCGCAACACTCCGCCTCATTTTACGCTATGCATGCAATAAATGACGCGAAAAAGAGATTTTTTTCAGTCCAGAACGTGGAAATCATGCCTGAAAATGTCAAGGGTAGTCACAAAGATGGGAGTACGCTATTTTATGCCATCGCCGACTATATTGACTTTATTTTCGGGAAAGAAGATATCACTGAGAATGGAAACCAGAGCACACAGGACGGATATGCAGTAAAATATTTGGAAATAAAGAGATGAGCGAGTCAAATATCACTTATAACTAGAATAGAAGCACACCAAAACATCCACTAAAACAGGCACACTAAAGAAGCGAAATGAGTTGCAAGCGAACTGTAGTGATAAATGTGAATGGGTAAATCAAGAACTTCAATCGTTCAGCTCGTCCCACAATGCAAGGCTGTCTGAGAAAACTGGGGAAGGGCGAAACTTGCAGTGTGCAGATGGATGATTCAGGGGTCGGTAATCTTTAAATGCAATATTGCTGTGAGCTGAAGACATTGTATGTTCCGCTACTGTTACGACCCACCAGGTGAAGGAAAAGACAAGAATGGAAAGAGCTACAAAACTATTACACTAAATTGACCATTTTTGCTGCCCTCGAGGAGACAATGTATGGCATAATTAGGGAACCTCCTATCATTGTTACTACCCTTAACATTTTCAGGCATGATTTCCACGTTCTGGACTGAAAAAATCTCTTTTTCGCGTCATTTATTGCATGCATAGCGTAAAATGAGGCGGAGTGTTGCGGGTTGCCTACCCCACAAAAGTGCTTTCGGGGACACCATAAAAGGTCATTTTCTCGATAATTAAAAGCAATATAACTCTCGTATTTGATCTAAAATATCAATTTAAGTCATAAGTTATACCCAATTGCAAAAAATGAGGGCTCGCTCAAACAAAATTTAAATTATTTACTATTTTAACATTTTTCGTAAAAAATTTCGAAATTTTAAGGCAAAAATGCGAACAGAAGATATTAACCGATTTGGAAAAAAAATCATATCTGTAATACCCATCCGGGTACGCAACTTTTGCCGGGTATTACGATTCGCTCCTAGAAAAAAGTGGCAAAACGAGGCACCCTAGTGTATATGCACCCTAGCGAGTGACTTTGCACAACATCATTTGTTACATGCAATGTTTGAGAAAGGTGGCATGGACATTGGAAAAGCTGACCAGAACAGACTCGCATACTTCGAAACCTGGCGCTGGAGGAGGATGCTGAAGATCAAATAGACGGACAAAATAAAAATGATGAAGTGTACAGAAGGGAAGAAGAGGAAAGGACCATGTGGAACACCATACAGAAAAGAAGAACCAGATGAAAAGGACATATCCTGAGGAACAATGGGTTTGTAAAGAACATAATTGAAGGTAAAATAGAGGGAAAATTCCCCAGAGGAAGACACAAGAATATGTTCATGGACCAAATGATGAGGAAAGTACATAGAAAGAGATACCAGGAGGTAAGGAAACTTGCGTCAGATAGGGAAGGGTGGAGGGCTGCAGTCAACCAATCTTAGGATTGAATGACCTATGAAGTCTTTAAAATCAACAAGAGGACGCACCTAAACATGCATAAAATTAGAAGAACTTTAATTTTTTACATTTAAATCTAACTAAACGATCTAATGGCGGGCCAGCCATAGTTGTGAAAACGGATTAAGATATGTACTGTCCAAAACCTTACCAATCAGCTGGAAGAATACTTATGTGAAATGAAACAAAAGGATAAATTACAGCATTAGACAGGGAAGGGTAGAGGGCTGCAGTCAACCAACCTTAGGATTGAACGACCCATTATGAGGGAAATAGACGCTAAAACAGACTGGTTTAATACGTCGTTTCTTTCCCGCGATTGATAACAGACCATAATGGCTTTTTTCAATCTGCGAAGAAGTAATAAATCATGTTTTGCATGATCCCTAAGTGACTCTTGTATCTCGTTCATGTAGTTGCAATATACAATTATTCAACTGCTTCTGTAGCAATGGTAGCATTCCTACAATGAAGTGAATGATAGGGAAAGTTACATGTACTTTACAGGGCATGTTGGTGATAACTCACCCCCATCCAAACAATCCTGCGGTGGATTGCAGGGCGATATATGAATGTATATGAAGAAGGGTAGGATGAATACCGAGCTGAATGAAGAAATCATGTAAGGACATAGGTGCTTTCGTGTGCGTGGATCTTAAGAAGAAATTATCTTATCTCCACCCAAACCAATGTTAAACCACGTCGAACATATTCGATTATATAGACGACATGACGTCACAAATACATTTTTCTCCGTAAGTAGTCACAACTATACGCTATAATCGTCGGACATACTCGATTACATAGACGACATGACATCACAAATACATTTTTCTCCGTAAGTAGTCACAACTATACGCTATAATCGTCGGACATACTCGATTATATAGACGACATGACATCACAAATACATTTTTCTCCGTAACTAGTCACAAATATACGCTATAATCGTCGGACATACTCGATTACATAGACGACATGACACAAATACATTTTTCTCCGTAAGTAGTCACAACTATACGCTATAATCGTCGGACATACTCGATTACATAGACGACATGACATCACAAATACATTTTTCTCCGTAAGTAGTCACAACTATACGCTATAATCGTCGGACATACTCGATTATATAGACGACATGACGTCACAAATACATTTTTCTCCGTAAGTAGTCACAACTACACGCTATAATCGTCGGACATACTCGATTATATAGACGACATGACATCACAAATACATTTTTCTCCGTAAGTAGTCACAACTCTACGCTGAAGGCATTTCATCGCAAGACCTTTTGCTCTCTCTAATCTCCTCTTGAGCTCCTTTGAGTGACATTCATATTTTTTGGGTAGTAAATAGTTGGGGCTACAGCCATCTGAGATGTGGGCGAGGAGAAGGATGGAGAAGGTGAAGAGGACGGAGAGGAGGACTAACGAGGAATTGCTTGAGATGGTGGGCGGGGAAAGGAAACTTCCGGATGAAAATCTAGATCGGTAGAGTAGGTGGCTGCAGGACCTGTGATAAGGGGTGATGGGTTGCTCAAGAGTGTGCCGGAGGTAAGGATATTGGGCAAGCGAGGAAGAGGAGGAAAGAAAATAGGTTACATGGGTAGGATGAAGAAGCGGGCAGATCGTATGATGAAGTGACAAAGGATATATTAGAGTATAGGCCCCGGAAAGGGTAGAAAACCGGGAGGAGATTCTCTGACATTCAGCCAAACCCAACTTAACCGGCAGAGTACTTTAAAAAAACATAGCTGGGAGAGACTCCCACCTCCGCTTCCCAAGTGTTTTTCACTCTGCACTATCACGGGACTACCTTTCGTCTGGTTCCTATCCTTCGACCTATCTGGCATGGAATTATATCCATTTATTTTTTATTCAATGCCTAATTTAATCATTTTTTATCTACTTATAACTTATTTATTACCTACTTTTTCCTCATTATTAAACTTCTTTGAGGTAGTTGGAGAGGATTTAATCAAACAGTAGCCTGGCAACCGAAATAACAACCAGATTGATTGATCCTGCTCTTCCCCTACTTTCTTTTGGATAGAACGACGAGATGGACGAAATAGCGGATGTAATGCCAGAATATCAACCATCTGTGTGGAATTTAACGCAACTAACTCCTCAAAAATACATATATATGCTACATACTGCTATAAATTCCACTTGATCTTGCCATAATTTTATCTGGGAATGCGGATTATTATTAGTTTAAATAAAAAACAATATATATTTATAAGCAGACTACTCATTAAAGAGGTGATCTCATGCCGATTTCTAGTAAGTTATTGATGTAACACATTGCAAATTACTATCCTTTACCATTCATCTCATCGGACAAAATGTTTTCATGAATCATTCCCGGTAATAGGATCCAACTTCTGGAATTCCCTCACAGATGACGTAAAAGAAGCCCCCACCAAAAAAAAAACTTTTCAGTCAAAGATCTGTAGCTTATTACTAAATGCCTCATAATTCATGGGCCACTTTATCGAATGTAACTTTCTTTAATTATTTTTTCTATCTCCCGGATGTTTGCCATTGTTTGTTCACCATTGCCTTATTGCCGATCGTTTGCTATGGTCTCTATAATTTTTTGTTCTTTTTTGCATTTGTTAGTTGATATAATTACAATTGTTTCCTAGTTCTATCATGTTTATAGCAGTATCAATTTAGTTATGTAATTAATTATTCATGCAATAGAGGGACTCAACTCCTTTGTGTTCATTTAGTGATCCCTCGCAACAATTTAGTGTGTATAGTGTTGTTTTCACGTTTTACTTATTATGTAATTGGTTTTATTGTCTAAGAGACATAACAATGATGGCGGATAGGCCACGCCCACGCAAAATCTTCTAGTATTGGCCACAATAGCAAGCGCCCTCTCCAATTACCTCAATGGTTTATTCCGTGTAAATCTACCTTAACTGACTGGTAAACTGCTGATAAGTGATGATTATGGATGAGAAAATCAGAGAGGAAAACCTTGCTAGTATGACCGAGGGACGATTACATATGCCCGCTGAAAATGCTCGTGAAACAGTAAACACATAGGGGAAGCATGAATTATGCTGCCAGAACATTTAGCTATAGAACTAATAGTTATGAGATCGATAAAATTATAGATCTCCTATAAATATTCGGGGTGCAGGAACACATCTCCTAATAACATAACTTATTTACCTTCCGGTAGTCAATGGCTTCGAATATTCTCTACCGCCGGATAAAATTGATGAAAGTTTAACCTTTGAATAATTGCTAATGCAATTTCTGTGAGTTAGCGTAAATTAACTGGTCATTTGTCTCAGAACACCTCTTTTATCGAGCAATTGAGTCTCCAAGCGGTCCATTGCGCATCCGCCATCTTGGCTACTATGGAACTCATTGCTCCCAGGCCATAAGTAATGTAACCAATAAATTTATCGAAATGTTTCTGCGACTTTTATTGAATGGTTGCCATGGATTATGGATCCCATAACTTTATGGAATGCATACGTGTCGTTCCTGCAACTGGCCATTAGTAGGGGACAGGATAGAACGGATGGCTGAAGTCAACCGCGCATAGGAATGAATGACTGATGATAAGAGCACAGAATCATTTCGCTTTTCAGGGAGACTTGCGCGAAGGATCTTGGCGGTCTCGCTAAAGATCAAAGGGGAGCTCCGTGATCTCATCTAATCGTCAGTCGAAGGGAAACTTTCGCTGAAGGCAAAATAATGAAATGATTGATCGAATCGAGGTAAACGGATGAGGAATTCGTGTAGCGCGGGCGTCGTTGATTGCTCTCTCGTGCGTTCCTATTACATGTATCCTTCGTGCTTGAGGTATTTGGAGGGAAATGTCATTTCATCCAGAAATCAATGAATCAGGTTTCCTTTTTTTTAAATATCTTACTCTCCCAAAGATACCGAAATATCAGCCCTTTACGTAACAACTTGCGGAAGTTTTAGACGAAAAATACCAGCCCTTTTAATTGTGTAGTAAAAATGGAAAAGGATGCAAGTGCCAAAAAATTAAAAAATGACTTTTTCGGCTAAAAGCGAAGTACAAGCCAAGCGTAATAAGATAGACAAGGTAGTAAGTGTCAGAAAAATTTTCCCTAGTTTGTAGAGCAGTCGGAAGATGTCAGCACCGTGCAAGAGCCGTGCGGGGTTGAAGCGGAGAAGGACATAAGTCCACCCGCCATGATGCATGTTCCTTGTCTATTGCGCAGTTGTTAAAATCTAAAAACCAAAAAAATCTATTAAAAAGATACAATTAATATGCGTGGGAATTTTGAATAATGTTAAAACTCGACTTTCAGGTAGATTTATCATTGAGAATGGAGCAGGAGGTTGAGAAAGTCAAGACTATGCCTAAAAGTCATCAAAATATCTTTTGTACTAATTATAATGTATCCTTGTAACACATTATAACATTGAATTTATGGTGTACATTAAAAATCTTCTAAACAATACTGGACTTGCATCCTTTTGTTAAAACTAACCCTTCACTTACATCATTTTTAAAAATAAAGCAAGGCACATACATCCTTTTCCACAAAAAAACAGATGGCACTTATATCTTTATCCATCTTTTTTTGGTTTCCACTTATATATTTAAAAAAAATTGTACTGTATGTTATTCCTATTGCTTTTCTATTTTTATACATACATAACAAATTTTTTTAGTAAAAATATTCAACGTTTTAGACTTATTTTATTGAATACTGAAAATTTTAGTTTCTGGAACTTACAACCTTTTCCATTTTTACTACACAATTCGTAAATGGTACGTGTTTGAGCCTAATATTAATTCACAAAGAAGTCAATGAATTTCGCCTCAATTAAATGAAAGAATACCGGCAATTTTCCACAATATCACCGTGGAAAATTACGGATTCTCTTTCAATTGATCATCCCATCTGATTACGCCTGAAACAACTCTTTACATTTGATTTTGGTCTCATTTTACAGACAAATATCTCACCCAAAAACACCAGGATATTTTCGAGTTTCTTTCAGAACTACCTCCCTTGTTTCTTTTGCGAAAACTACCTGCCCTTTTACATGGGAAATGGAACGTGTATGCACTCCAGAGAGACATAATTTATAACATGAGGAATTTATAACATCTAGATCACGTCGAAAAATTGACAATGCGTAGTTTGTATATTTTCTCAAATATTTTTTAAAGTAAATCATATAGTCACAGCAGTAATCTTTTCGGGATCGTAAATAAACTGTCAGTAGTGGAGGAGCTATGTACGAGCCGCGTAAAAAATGAATCAAGTTTAAGACTTTTATAGATATTTATATTTAATTACTTTGAATTTCAGTCATATTATAGCATGATTTTGCACCAATAATAATGCAGTATTTAATTTATGCTTCCAACATCTGCTGAAATTAAAACGTGTAATTCGAATGTGGTCTCCATTATCACTTTGAGTGCTATGGACGTAATGGTACGTCCTCCCACACGCTGAGAAGGACGATGGACGTACCAGGACGTTCATGGGTTATCATTATTGAACGGCAGCTGGACTAAATGGTATGACTGCAGTCTTTCTGGTAGACATACATATCCAAAATAAATTTTAATAGTAAATAAAAGTTCATTAACCTAGATTTAAAAGAGTCTTCCTTGACAACCCAGGTTAGTGTGTATAATTCTAAGTTGTTCTAAGCGAACCTTCAATTAAAAGCCCAGAACTCAAATTTTCATGACTTGGGGATTGTCTCGCCTAAAACTATCTCAAGTTTTATATGTGATTTAGATTATTCTAGTTCAGATGTATTCCATGAACGCTTGCCAGCATATTTTCCAAGCTCAACGATGCGATAATTCATCTCTTGAGAGGTCGAATCGGATGGTCTACGATATGGTCCGATTTTTATCCCGTTGGTTTCAAAATGCTCGGATAGGATATTCTCCATGACGGCCCCGTTTCTGAGGAACCGTCGAGCGATCGATTTGGCCGAGCTTGTATCTTTGCTCTCCTGTGACGTGAAGCAGTGCGATCTGGTTGTATTCCCTTGTCAAAGAGACCTCAGCGGGCATCCGTACCAGAGCAAACAGATACCTGCATATCCACTCCACTTAGTAAGTATGTGACATGGGGAGTGTGATGGAGGGGGAGGGGGGGGGGCAGGAAGGCGATAGACGAGCGAGTAAATCAGGTTTTCCCAAACAGGGTTTCACACTCCTTGGGGATTCGGGAAAATATTTTGGATTTTGGTTCAAATGTAGGGTACATTTTCGTAAGATTTATGCAACTTTTAATTTAATAAATATGATAGAAGGAGATTGAAATTGATGAGCATGTTGATTAAAAAAAGCACATACTTTTAAACATTTTTTTACTTACTACGACCGGTTTAGACTTGTATGCATGTCATTTTCTAGTTGAATTATATACATACATTGCTATACATGCAATATGATATATTCAAAATAAACTTTACACCTTCAGGCGTCACTTCGTGGAAGTCTTTTATATTTGAATCAATATTGAAAATTGGAGTAGTACTTTTCCAAAGTAATTTATTGTAATTGTGCAACGCGTTCCGCAACTTGCAGCATCTTCAGGTACAATTGTTTATATTTTATTTAATGACTGTTACGATAGTAACCTTGCGCTAATAAAGGGGGTTTGGAGTTGGATTAAGTGACCAATCACATAGCAATGTTTTTACATCATTCGATAGCGGAAGTCTTACATCGTAATTTTTCGAACAAAACTATTTGTGCGGAAATTGAGATTCAATAAAGTTATGTGAAGAGACGCCACAACCATTGAGGCAATGTATTTCAGCGTTCAGAATTCATCATTTTTCCACCAATACGTCTTCGTTAAGTGACCAATCACATAGCAATGTTTTTACATCATTCGATAGCGGAAGTCTTACATCGTAATTGTTGTAAAAATCAAGGAAAGTTATTCAGCGCGGTTAAAATAAATAGCTTGTCCTCACTCTCCGTTAATGAACTTGATAACATCTTCCTCAAAACTGATCTTAAACCTAGCCATAGCGCACTGAACTCAACCATTGACTGCCCCTACCTTGTATCCTTGATAAATTTCAGAATACCCACCCGACACACCAGGACTCACTCATTGCTTCATATCCCGACTCCCAGAGCGTCAAATACCAAACGCTCCCTCGTTTTTCGCCTCTCTTCTCTTGTGAATTCCCTTCATGAGAACATCGACCCTTTCACCTTATCTTCCAGCGTCTTCGCTGTCCTATCCATACGCCATTCCCAAAAAAAGTAATTTTTACTATCTCCCCATGTAGGATTATTATTTGTTACCTTCTTCTTGTTATATTTACGTTTGTGTCCTTTTTGTTATATATACGTTCACTATGAAATGGCTTCGTGCTGTGTGTTATCCTTTCCTCAAATAAAAAATAAATGTTCCACGTGAATAGAGCAATTACATTTACTACCTCAGAATGGCATTCTCAAATCGCTAGGGTTCCCATCACCTCATTTGGGTACTAGTAAATAGAGTATACCTGTTTTCACCGTTCCCTTTGCCACTCCCTTGCCTCTTCGTCTTCATATCTTTCCCTGTTGCTCTAAGTTAACCTTCAGTGCTTCCCTTCTGTATCCCCCCAACGTATCTTCCTCGTTTCCCGGAACCCAGCGAGTGTAGAGGTAGATCAAGTTGCTACGCCAATATTAATTTCTCTCCGTGGGATTCGGGAGTGTGAATGTCGCAACACTCTCAAATATCGTGTGTGCGAGCACGAAGTTCTCGGTTGGAGTCGATGGCCTTAAAATCCGTTCATCTCGGTTCGTCAGCCAAATCGTTGCCATGGAATTTCTCGGAAATTCGCGGAGGGGGGGGGGGTAGAGGTTTCCTTCCCGAGGGTGGCTTGTTGACCTGTGGAAATAGGTGCTGCAAACATATCGGGGTGTTTCCGTTCTTCAATGCTTCCGCCTATCCCCCAGCCTTTTGAGCTCCCAGAGGAAGGTTAATTTTCGTCTGAAGTCGATAACCGCCAGCTCGTAAGCGCTGTGTTCGACATGGCGGTGTGGAGATTTGAGAATTGGGTTTGGAATATTCGATTACATGTAGAAACCATACCTACACCACATACTACCCCCGCAAGACACCTCAAGGGTGTTTGGCAGGGGAAGAGTTATAGGAGCTCAATTTAATAAAAAAGTAATCTACCGGACAAGGTAGGTTTCGTTGACTGTCAAAGAATCTCCTCCCGGTTTTCTACACTTTCAGGGGCCTATCTCGCTATCCTTTTTCGCCTCAGCATACGATCTACCCTTTTCCATCCCGTCCATTAAACCTATTCTCTTTTTTCCCCTACCCCCTACGTCCAATATCCTTCCCTCTATCACACTCTTGAGCAACCTATCGACCCTTATTACATCCTCCAGCCACGTACCCTGCTTTACCGCGGTCTACAACCTCGGCGTGGTCGAAGGGCTAGCGCGTTACAATGACCCCAAGAGCTGGACTGGCGGGAGCAATTTGTATTGCTCCCAGTAGGGCCACTCATGAATGACGGAATAGGTTTATTTCGTACAAGAGTAGCCAGATTAACGGAGGATAGGGTTTTTAAACTCTGTAAAAAAAGGGGGCAGCACCGTTGCCTTTACTCCCAGCTAAAATCAAGTGGGTTCATAAATAGAGTCATTAAATGGTTGCTGTTCATTACACTCTAAAGGCCATGTAACACGGCATGATTTCCTTTCGATCCCGCCGAGCGCGATGTAGATCTCGACAATATCGACTATGTGTTGTTTGGTGTTTCATACCCCTCGACGCTGTCTCGACTAGCGGTCGATGACCATGAGACGCGTCGAGTGAAGTTGAGAGAACCTCTTACTTTCACTCGACCTATAAGTGCAAGTCACCAATCACAAAGCCTCGATCCGTCACGTGACCGTGCGCGGAAAACCTGGATGTATGGAAAACCTGAAAGGGCAATTATTCACAAAGATGGCGTCTAGTCCTCGCGTTGTGAAGTGGTCACAGGAAGAGGAAATTAAGTATATTTAAAGAATACAAAACTTGACTACCGAAAGAATAAAAAAGAAAAATACTTCGTACAAAGCCCTAACCTTAAATTCTTAACCCTATAAAAAAAAACTTGAAACTATTTCTACTAATAAAAGAAACTACGCTTGAAATTAATGAATGACTAAATTAAGACTATGAATCTAAAGTGTAAAATAAGAAAGCTATCATAAACAAGGTAAAATGCGAAAATCGCTAGCAAATTTCAGCGTGGTCACACGGTCACAAAATCGCCAACAACTGAGTACCTGTTTTTTCAACTGAAGAGCGAAAATGACGAAGAAATACCATTGGCTGAGGAAGTTGTGGCGTGTTTTGGTCGGACGCGACAAGAACCTAGTCGAGGAGGCGACCCTGTCGAGGGGTGGTTGTACTGTGTTTCATGGGTCGCCGTCGATTTGTGAGTGAGTGTCGTAAGATCGCACTCGGCGGGATCGCAAGGAAATCGTGCCGTGTTACAAGGCCTTAATGAAACCTGGAGAGGAAATAAGGAAATTTAAGGAACACTACTGCATTTTGTATTATCTACATTGATGATATGTTCGGAATAATGACTTTTATGGTGCAATATTTTACAAAATTTTCCCTTTCACCCATTAACTAGTTCTATCGCCATTGTCAAGTCTGATTGCATCGGTTATGTAATAATAGTAACGGGAGATAAAAATCATGCCCTCATACTTGCCAACATCGCCATTCCAATTTTATTTATGATCAGCAATATTTAAAAAAATGTAAAAATTAATCTACTTTGAGGGCACGTCGCCATAATTCTCATAAAAGATTTATTTGGAGACGTTAATGTGTTATCCTCTCGGTCCAGGTCACTCTGTCATGTAGATAAAATGTTGTGAATGATAAATAAGAGCGGAAATCATAATTACAGGGTTTGTCCACTCCAATCTTCATTTTCTGTAAAAAATTATTTTAAGATTTTCCCAGTGTATTATGTTTAAATATCTTTCTCGGGCTTCGCACCGGGTAAAGTTTTCAAAATCCGCCGACGTTTCGGAAAACTTCGGCGGATTTTGAAAACATTACCCGGCGGATGCTATATTTGGTAAACGCTGTGGCCACAGCTTGGCTTGAAGACACCGGCTTGAAGACACCAGGGGTATATCAGATTGCGCGTGAATGAGGCAAAATATGTGTGGGGGAGACTGGTCGAACAATCGAAACCAGGCTTAAAGAACATCGTAGGCACTTTAGATTGGCGCAACCAGAGAAGTCGGCAGAGGCGGAACACAGCATCAACGAAGACCATGCCATTAAATGGACCGATGCAAAAATACTTTGCCGCGCACTCCGTTACTGGGACCGCATTATCAAAGAGGCCATCGAGATACGATTGCATCCGCATAATTTTAATAGAGACACCGGATTCCAACTGAGTAATATCTGGTGGCCAGTGATCAAATGTATTAAAAAGACGAGAAAATGATTCAACGGCCAGCGGAACACGTCAGCCAATCATAGGGATCGCAACCTTCATTGTTGGGGCATCAACAGCTTGTTTAATTTTAGTGTTATAGCGGTCACGGCGGAAATAACACGTGCCTTGAAAATGGAAAACAAGTCGTTTTCCGAAACGTCGGCGGATTTTGAAATCATTACCCGGTGCGAAGCCCGAGAAAGATATTCATTTTCTGTTGTTATCTCACCAATCAACAATCTCCCTAACAACCACATTATTATTCCGGTGTTAGTGGGAATATTCATCATTAATTCTTTCATCACCAATGATTCGTTACAATAGTTTACTATGTCCGAAACTCTAAGTAATGAAATAAAAATATCCACATAAGTCTTTATGTTGATTCTTTTTTTTGGCGCGGTACGTTTGAAACTCCTTCACAACGGAAAGTTTCTTGTGTTCCGGAAAAAAATTACGACGGGAGACAATATGATTTATTTAATAAAAATAGTTGAGTAATAATAATTTTTAATCGTAGTCAGTGTAAAGTTACACGACGACTAGACGACAGTTTTTTTACGAGATCTAAGAGTTAGAAGATCCTTTTTATTTAATTTATGTCTCATTTTTCGTTAGATATCTTGGAAAGTAGAGCGGTAAGGGGATGATATTATGATATCTTCGGAAGAGTAAGATATTTTTCTTTATAACGAGACGAACTTCATTGATTTTGAGGCGAAATGAAATTTCGCTAAAACTATCTTTAAGCTCTATTTCATTTCGAGAAAGTTTTTTTTTCCTCCGTACAAGGTGGTTCAGGAGGCACTTCGTAACTTCTGAAGGGGGTGGATTCAATGTCATTGACTCGCTTAAACAATGTCTTGACTCATTTAAACGAGATCTCATTGCCATAGTAACCGAGTTATGGCAACTCTGATATTTTACTAAGTCCTCTCAAAATCTGCCACGAAAACGCTATTGAGAAAAAGGAGTCCATCAATATCCATTAAGAGAAACTGGTGTATGTTAAAAGTGAGCTTTCATTTCTGGTTACCATTTTTGTATGTTACATACAGATTTCTAGACTTAAAATGTATTTCACCCGAAGTGACAGTTTGGAATGCATTACTCTTTTTTGTGCATCCAAACCACGTCACAAGGCTTTCATGTCAGGAAAATATTCCATCCATTTCTCTCAGTTTTGCCGAGCGATTCATCGCGCTGAATTATTTTTTGACATTTTACTCCGTGTGTGCGTGTGTCCGTGATGTCACCATGCATAACAATTCATCGTTCATGGTTTACCTTGTCGTGGAAATCGCCGGCATCTGGTAAAAAGAACAAAAAAATAAAATAGGACGCCTCAACTGGAGACATGTTTTCAGGCCACGGCTACCCGCGATTAATGAAATTGCTTCGTTCAAAAGAACCTTCAAAAAGGTTTATTCATGGTTCCGACGTCTCGAGCGGTTATTTCAAGGCATATTGAATTTCACCGTGCTCTAAAAAAAAGAAAGATGGCCCCCAAACTTTAACGCGGGAGGCAGGGGCGAATTCTAAATAGAGATGGGTAGACCCGTTCATTTTTAGGAACTCGTTCACTCTGTACTGCTCCTTTTTGGGACCCGTTCCTTTTCACTCGCTCGCCATTCTTCTTTTATTGGTGGCCATGTATTTTTATTTTTAATATATTCTTGCTGGTTAAAGAATGCAAAAAAAATCCAGGTAATACTTGGTGCACTATAATGACGGCGATTAAGAATCTGAATGAAATAAAAGATGGAAGGTAATATTACCAACTTTTTATATGGCTTCGTAAAAAGGTTTTATTTATATAAGGAAATAAACTACTGCTAATGACAACGCTAGCATCAGCAAATGAAATTTGGTGGTGCTATAAAGAGCATCCTATCTCTTAAAGATGGGAGCGAAGTTTTCTCTCCTCTTTTAAAGTGAAAGAGAGGTGCTATTTCGCACTCGTCCGGCCACACCTTGAATATGCAGCGAGCATATGGGATCCGGCGGAGAAAGACCTAGTCCATGAACTTAATAAAACACAAAGGAAAGCTGCGCGATTCGTCAAAAACTGCTACGGCCGTACAGAAAGCGTTACACAGATTTTGAACGATTTAGGGTGGGAGCCGCTAGAGACTCAAGAGGCCACGCGCTAGGATTAGATTGCTTGAGCAATTGAGAGTGAATATCTTTCAGAGCGACACGGAGAACATCATATTAGAACCACATTATATCTCCAGGTCCGACAGAATTGATAAATTAAGAGAGATATTTTGCCGAACGGATAGGTATGGGAATTCGTTTTTCCCCCGAACAATTAAGGACTTTAATAAATGCTAGGCGGAATTTTGATTTTTTTTTGTTGACGGCTGGTGTCCTAACACCCCCCACCACACGCCTTTTGAGGCGGCTTGCGGGGTAGTATGTTGATGTAGATGTAGATGAAGTAGCGAAAGTAATGACGGGCCGAAATGAACGAGGGACCGAAAAGAACGACGGGCTGAAAGAAACGACAGTAAAAAAAGGACCGACTGACCGATAGGAACGAAGGAATGAAAGGAACGACGGACCGAAAGGACCGACGGACCGAAAGGACCGACGGATCGAAAAGAACAACAGACCGAAAGGACCGACAAACCGAAAGGAACGACGGACCGAAAGACTGAAAGGAACGACGGACCTAATGGAACGATGGACCGAAGAGCAGACGGGCCGAGAGGATCGAAGGACCGAAAGGATCGATGGGCCGAAAGGACCGACTGACCGAAAGAAACGAAGGGCTGAAAGGAACGACGGCTTGAAAGGAACAACGGACCGAAAGGACCGACTGACCGAAAGGAACGAAAGACTGAAAGGAACGAAGGACCGAAAGGAACGACGAACCGAAAGGAACGACGGACCGAAAGGAAAGATGGACTGAATAGAACGAAGGACCAAAGGGAAAGACTGGCCGAAATGAACGAACTAACTTAAAGTAACGACGGACCGAAAGGAACAACGGACCGAAAGGACCGACTGACCGAAAGGAACGAAGGACTGACAGGAACTATGGGCAGAAAGGAACGACGGACCTAAAGGAACGAAGGACCGAAAGGAACGACGAACCGAAAGTAACGACGGACCGAAAGGAAAGATGGACTGAATAGAACGAAGGACCGAAAGGAAAGACTGGCCGAAATGAACGAACTAACTTAAAGTAACGACGGACCGAAAGGAACGATCGTTCCGTAGAAGTCGGTCCTCGATCCTCCCGTTCAATCCATGGACCCGTTCCTTCGGAATAGTTCGTTCGCGAACGACTTACCTTTAATTCAAAATATGGAGAAAGAAGGGGTAAAGGAAGGTGGATGGAGTGGCGAGGAATTCTGCCAAATAATAAACCGCCACCAAGATATTTTCCGCGCAAAATTCATGAGTGTTTTCCTCATATTTTATTTTAATACCAACCCGTGGGAAAGTTAGACGCGCCCCTCTCGCAAAATTTTTCCGTCAGGCATCTCCGCTTTCCCTCCGCTCACCTTCCAGGGTTTCATTATATGGGAAGCCCTTGAAAAGTATGCCCAACCTTTTTCCCTTAAACTGAAGCAGCATATTTTTCCGCCTTAATGTTTATTCCTCCGAAAGCCTCATATATATCCATCCCTTGGAATCTTTCCCCTATCACTCTTCATCCCAGCTACCCTCATACATATATACTCTGCCGTCCCGCAAAAATAATACGGAAGACTTGCTTCAAAGGGGAGGAGCACTCTACGCACGCGTGTATTCGGGTTGGAGAGACCCTTTGGGAACCCCTTCCAAAGGAGCATAAATCTGAATCCTTCCCAGGGTTTGATGTGATGGCGGGGGTTTTATGACTTAATTTTGCCGAAATTATTACGACCGGGACCTATATTGCAAGGCGTGAATTAAACTGGCGATAGATGTATGGGCGGTGACAATGAAGGAACCCCACCATTAATTTTAAGACCTTTTTTTTACGGTCGAAACAGCTTAAAGGGATGACTTGTGGTGTGTTGACCAAGTGCATTCACCTGTGGAAGGGAGTTGAATGATGAGTAAAGGAGATTGGTGTTAGTTGGGTACTTTTTTGGTCTCTTGAATTTTATATTTTTAACCATAACTTTTCAAAATGAAACAGTACTGTTAGCGCTTTGAAACAAAAATTTTTAAAATACATTGTACCACATTTTGAATCATTGGTACAATTTAGCCACCGACTTACAAAAAGATGACCTTAAAAGTTTATTTGATAAAATTATTCTACCTTTCCTCTAAAAATTTGTTATTTTTCCTCAATTTTTATACTATCTTAGGGGAAACAGATAGAGATTATGTCCCCTATTTATTTAATAATTCGGTATGGCTCTTATTTTAATTATTATCATCAATAATTTTCTCCTTTTCTACCACTAAGCTGCGCAATAACTTTAGTCTTATCACAAAACATATCTAAATCGTCTGACAAAATACTTAAGATAAGTGATATACAATGTAAACAAAAATTGCATGATGGCCCGATGAGTCTATTAAGAGAAAATATTGGTTCTGATAATTGGAAGACCGGCTGTACCTAAAATCACGGGTAAAAAAGAGTTTTTATTGAAGAGACGACATTAGATACACTTTTTTGTCGAAAATTGGATATTGACTTTAATAACTTCTTATTTTTTTCTGCTCTCTAGAACAATGAATCTAAAAACCCACTTGAGGACCTAAAAATAGATAGTTTTGGCTACACTGAGGTATTTTTGTGTTGGGAAAGTATTTGTTAGGGCCTGAGATATAGACAAATGCCCTCAGAGTGACGATGTTTGTAACCTTACCTTATTCACTTACAATAAATAGCAACTTTAGGTAAGAAAAAATTATAAATAAAGTTTTAAATAAACGTTTTCTAAAATAATACACGTACCAAGCCCCCTATGCGGAGCACGTTCTTACACGTATATAAACGATGTTAGGATATATACAGCAAACTTTTTCCATGGTAAAAAGTCGCCATTACCCTAAAATACTATGGGAGGATTCAAAAGTAGACATCATTGACAACAGGTTGCGGTTAATTAAATGACAGAATGAGTTGTTCCCTTAAATACGGCATTCGTGCGTAAGATAAAATTGTGCTACATTAGAGAAAAAATTAAAGATACCTGAGGCCTTTAAAGAATTCAAGATCAGGAGTATTTTTTTTTCCATTTCATGCAAAATAAATCCTATTTATTCCTGGTCGTGAATTCCTAAAAGGCCTCGGGTACCTCTAATTTTTTTCTCTTTATGTAGCCGCTAATTTTTTTCTTAATGCGGTTAATTTCAGGAATGTTTTGTCGTTATTGACAACTTTTACTTCTATCTCACTTTGTTTGACCATTTTATTTGTACGTACTAGCCCCGTCTCCATGTTTTTCATCTAACCTGCCCTAGAGTTTTCCATTTTAAATTCACAAAAATATCTGCCAAGTAGCTGAGTGGCAGAGCGTTGAGTGGACCAGGATGAAGTGGCGCTGGACACAGTTTCCTTGCATTCGCTCACTCGGTTGCCTAGTTATCCTTAATGTATACTGTTCTGACTTACACGAACATACCCCTGGACATATTAATCCGTGCCCTGGACCCAACTAGCCCCGGTGTCCCCAATAGCGGTATCCCACGCCTTTAAACTTTAATTTAATCTAGGAGAAAGTTTTATTTCGGTGTAATGGGTGTTTCACGAGAAATCTACTTAACTTCTCGGGGTCGTGTAGCTGTTGAACTTACATTTTTTATTCAAACATTGCATGTAACAAACGATATGGTACGAAGTCACTCGCACGGGTGCATATACACCAGGGTTGAAATTCGCTATGAAAAAATCATTTGACTTGACCGGGATTTGAACCCGGATCTCCCAATTGCCGGTCAGGTGTGTTAGCCAGTTACACCACCAAGCCATCTTCCTTAAAGGAACACACCTGACCGGCAATTGGGAGATCCGGGTTCAAATCCCGGTCAAGTCTAATGATTTTTTCATAGCGAATTTCAACCCTGGTTTACATTTTTTTGTTCGATGAATATGGGGTCGCAACTTCTTATTTAACCAGATGTGGAAACGCAAACAGTATACTGTGACCTATCGGGAATCACCACGAGAACTCCAAATGGTACTGACGTTTGCCAGTGATAATTTAGAAAAACTGGCGTAAGTTAAGTGCAAAATTCATACGTTTCGTTTTCTTGTTCCCATCCATGCTTGTCGCACGCATTTTTTCAGGATGGCAGTAGGTACTAGGAAAAAAAATGTCTTCCTTTGAAGATCGATTTCCTGAATTGCTCTTTTATCTTTTGGGATACGAAAACATTCTGAGAGACAGAAATCACAGAAATTTTCATGTTAATTGTGCATATGGCAACATTATTTTTAAAATTATCTCACCTTTCTCAAGATACAAAGACAACAGCCCTTTACCTAACCACTTGCAGAGATTTTCGACGAAAAACATCACCCTTTTTACGTAGGAAATAGTACGCGTGTACACTCTACAGAGAATTCTCTTTAAAAAATTGAGGAATTTCTAACACCTATCTCGTCAAAAAAAAATTAATTCGTAGTTTTTTTTGCGACCATTTAATAAGATAAGTCTTATTGTCACCACAGTAATTTTTCCAGGTTATTAAAAAGCGATGGTTTGTAAATAAAGTCACTTCGTAATATTCCTGAACGGTTTTTATTATTACGACCTAGGTAACGACTCAAGTTGAGTCATTGTTTAAGTAATACCTCGATAATGACCTGGTGATGTACCTTGATAATGACTTAACCTGATTCGAAACCAAGGTCGGAATAATAAAAACCATTGTGGAATATAACAAAGTGAATTTATTTACAAACCATCGCAATGTTGTTCCACCAAGTGAAGCCTGAGAATTTATTATATATTAAAAAACCTGAGACTTAAGTGGATATTTTTACTTAATTACTTAGGATTTCAGTCACGTAAAAATTTAACCCCATTAAACTCCGTTAAACCCCGTTTAAGACTAGGGATCTATCACGCTCAAACTACCTTAACGGAATAAGAGCATGAATGTGGATAACCCTTTTCCAAGATGTGAAGGCGGCTTTAGGAAATGCAGTCCTAGAGCAGTGGAAGGAGGCGTGGAGAACCACCGAAGGTAACAAACTGCGCGTTTTAAAACCGGTGGTGACAGCGTGGCCTTCGTCCGTCAGGAAGAGTCGCCGAGAGGAAGTCGTCATAACACGACTAAGGATAGGGCACAGCCCTCTGACCCACTCCTTCCTCTTCACCGAAGAGAAAATTCCACCACGATGTGATGACTGCGACTGTCCTCTTAGCATTCAACATATCCTGACGGAGTGTAGGAGATATCGGGCGGTGCGTAACAGGCTGCAGCTAGTGGGAGACCTGGGGTACATTCTAGGCGATGACCCAGATGTTCTCAACCGCGTTTTGGAATTTTAAAATGAAACTGGCTTATTTAATAGTATTTTAAGGATGTAAAATTATTTTTAATTTTGACTCAGCGTTTGTATCAAGTACTTTATTATAATATAATATGCAGCGTATATTTATTTTTTATAATTATGACGTGTAGTGGTGCAAAATGACCATGCCGTCGACGCACCCTATCAACCCGACTACTACTACTACTACCTTTAAGCCATTTTCAGTCATAAAAAGTGCTATTGAACCATAAATAATGTAATATTTAATTGTTCTTCCTACAGCTGCTGAAATTAAAACGTATATTTCTCAAATGGTCTCCGGTATGACTAAGGAACTACCTCGCTCAAACTACCTTAATGCCTACCAATTCTGCTCTTCGCTACACACGCCGAGTAGAAAAATATTGGAAACCTTAACGCTTACTGATATGTTTTTGACGTCCCACTCCCTTTACTATCGCTAATCTTTTGCTCATCCGGGTAAATTGCTTCACAAAAACGGTGCTTTTTTACCTTCTTTGTTTCTTTGTTTTACGCGCCGTGCATCTACATCTACGTAATACCCTGCGAGCCACCACGAGGGTGTGTGGCAGGGGGTGAAGATCACCAAACATGCACTATTGCCATGTAAGTAGGATATATAAGGTAGACATGCTAGAAAATAGGGTCACAGTTTATTAAATACTACAGTAGATTATTAGTTATTGCAAGTAACTGCAGTAGTAATTACAATAGAATATTAGTTACTACAGTATAGTACAGGTTAAAATCTACAAAATAAGGAAGGGATTATTGGTAGTTATTACATGCATCATGCACTATAGACTATTCTAACTATATTTCACCTACCTATCCCTTTTGCTACGTTACCTATTGTTCTCTCTTATGGTACGCGGGAAAAATGACATTTTAAATCTATCGGTACGACAATCTATCTCTCTAATCTTGTTAATATGGTCAAACCTAGCATAATACGCAGGGGTTCTTAATATATATCTAACGTCATCTGTGAACAAATCGGTTTCGAATTTACTTAAAAGGTTTAGCCTAAATTTTAACCTGCGTTCTGATAGCTATTCCCATCCTAGTTCTTCTATTAAACTCGTAAAACTTTTACAATTATCATAACGGCATTTAACAAACCTAGCAGATCTCCTTTGCACGCGCTCTAATTCTTTTATCATACCTTCCTCGTACGGATCCCATATACTAGCGGCATATTCTAAATGAGGCCTGACAAGTGTAAAATAGCTTCTTGCATGGAGGAGTTAACTGCACTGGCAGCGATCCACATGAACGGGTAACGAAAATAACGCTTAGTATCCGTCAATATCACCGGTCCGTTAATTATCCGGTGGAAACTAATAGCGCCCCTTTTCACTCGGCAGCTTTTAATGAAATCCCTCTCTAGAGCCTTTGGGGAAAATTAAAAAAAATATTTTTACGGCTGAAATTTCGGAAACCAAAGGCGCTTTTATGAATTTCTCTTAACCACTCCATTGGAACTTGTCTTTGGTCTTCCCGGATTTGACTACGTTCTTTTGTTTGAAACGACAAGAAATGCCATTTTACTTTATTTTTGTTCTTTCCTCCTTTATTTCTACACACTTGGAACTTTCATTTTAATGAGCCAAATCCGCGAATGCGAACGTTTGAATAAAAGGGCGATGTGTATCCAAAAAAGTCTTTAAGTATCGCTCGTTAAAAAAACATAAAAATATCACCCAATATCATCATCAAAAGAAGGAGCATAACTTTAACCAAGGCTTGGTTTTACGTAGACATACCTTCCGATATGAGAAAACGCAGGCTTAAATTTTACGGACATGTATAAGAATTGGCCCTGCGAGATTAACAGGACAAATTATAGAATTTTACGGAAACCCGAAGATGTGAGACAGCGATGCGAGGCAGCAATCAAACGAGATCTGAAATAAGCAGGGATAACTCCTCAGGCGGTCCATGATAGAATATTTTTTCGAAATAGAAAAGCTAGCATTTGGATGGTGGCAGAACGTATGAGGACCGGAACCTCCAGGATGGAAGAAAGAGGAAGGCCAATTCGGAAAGAATGAAAGGAACATGGTCGCACAGAAAGGCAAAGCTAACAAAATGCCTCGAAGCTTGTACTTCCCGTGGTCCAACAGGGCCCCAACGTCCACTCATTCACGGAACCATTCAGTCATTCACACTGACCGCTTAGCGGCGTATTTTTTAAAAGTATTTTATCCGGTTAAGGTAGGTTTTGTTGAATGTCAGAGAATCTCCTCCTGGTTTTCTACACTTTCAGGGTCCTATCTCCCTCTAATATATCCTTTTTCTCCTCAGCATACCATCAGCCCTTCTTCATCATGTGCATGAAACATATTTCCTTTCTTCCTCCTCCCGCTTGTCCAACACCCTTACCTTTATCACACTTTTGAGCAAACCATCGCCCTTTATTACATCCTCAGAAGTTTCCTTTCCTCGCACACCATACTTAGAACCTCCTCGTTCGTCTCCCTTGCCGTCCTTCCGCACCTTCTCCATCCTTCTCCACACACACACATATTGAATGTCTGCTCCCTTCTCCGAGTTCTCGCTTCTCCCCCATAAAACTCTGAGCTAAGTATGGCTTTTTGCAAAATATCAAATTTATAGCATCGAACAGAATGGTTTTGGTATCTAATCAAAGGTGTATAGATATTTGCACTGAACCATTAATTCCTGAATATGGCTTAAGGGGGCCACGGCCAAAACCGCTTCCTTCCACGTGCTTTTAGTTTACGTCCCTTTAATGATACTTAAAGCAAATCTGTTTCACTAGGGCCTCTGATCTGAGGATTCATTTTGATGGTGAATGTTGTAGCTTTTTGGTTCCCATGTGACAAATTCGACCGCTGACGAAACGTGAATTCATCAACAATTAGTCGAACGCGATGGCGTGCATATTTCTAAAAAAATATTTGCCCTACCTCTAAATGGGAATCCATGATCCTCTTATGGGATCATCAGAATTTTGCAAATCGCGCATGTGAACGCCACAGAAAACATTCTCGTTAATCCATTCAACGCATTTACAACTATATAATCAGCGGCGCATTTGTCCGGGTGTGAGCAGATACTTGAGGTGTTGTCTGGAGATGGGTAATGGATTGGGAGGCTATCATCTCGACCAGGCTGCGACAGAAACCGGAACCAAACGGGCGATTTCAGCCGAGGTATACAGCCCCCTTAACCCTTCATGGACAACAATTTTTCTAATTAAGAAAAATTTTTTAAATTCCAAATACCAATCAAGGGAGATAATGTAGAGCACGCCCATCAATTTTTAAAACATTTTTCACAAAATAGCCTAGAATTTAAGTACGAGCGTGCCGAAATCGTCCCAATCGGCTACAGTGGAATAACTTACATGGTTACTGAGGCACAACGATTCTGGAGGTATGTGCCCGATTCGGCACATCTGACGTTAAAGGGTTAAAAAGGGGAGAGACGAGGGAATGAAAATTCCCCCTCCCCCCACCAAAAAAAAAACAATGTGATTTCGGGAAGGATGAAGAAGGAGCAGAAGTTAGATTTGAGAGGAAGGTGCGAGGGAAATAAACATGAAAAAGAGAGGGAAAAACGGCAGCGTCCACAAAGAGAAAAATGCGACCTAGCACGTACGCACAGTCGGATGGGAACTTTTCCGGTCCCTCTCCGAACACCGATCTAAAAGAACGTTTCTTCGAAAGGAGCAGAGGTGTGCGGAATGAATAAAACGGAACGGGAAACAAAAAAAATCGAAAGTTGGTTCGATCTACGAAGTTTAAGGTAGTGCGAGCGAGATAGTTCCCTAATCATAATAGAGACAATATTCAAATTACACGTTTAATTTCACCAGCTGTACGACACTCGAATTAAATATTGCATATTACATTATAAATAGTGCAATGACATTGTTTTACATGACAGAAATTGTAAGTGATCAACTGAAAATATCTAAATAAATCTTTAACTTGACTCATTTTTTTCACGTGGTACGTTAGAAACTCCATCAAAACGGAAGGTTTATTGTGATGCCGAAGAATATACTGCGGTGACAGTATGAAAAATTTTCAAAAATTGTTGAGAAAACACAAAAACCACACGCTGTTAGTTGTTTTTACGAGATCTAACCGCAGAAAATGCCTCCTTTTTAATATAAGGTCTCTCTGGAGTGCATGCACGCACCATTGCCCATGTAAAAGGGCTGGTATATTCTGGAAAATATCTCGGAAAGTAATGTGGTTAGGAGTTGAATTTTTGGTGTCAATAGAAGGGTGATATATTTTTCTTAAAAACGGGAAAAATTTGTTGATTTCTAAGTCAAATGATATCTCGCTCAAACTACCTTAAAAGTACAATGAATGCGTTAAGTGTTTCATTGACGAAAAAATAAGAGACATAAGTCCCAGGCCAAAAGAAAAATATATATAGACCTAATAGCGTAGCGCTGCATGGGGCAGAAATGTGGACCCTCAGAAAGGAGGACGAGAATAGGCTGCAGGGCATTTGATACGTGGGTAAGGGGAAGAAAGAAATAAAACAGGACGTGGTGAAGAATGGTAGATCGTATACCGAGGCGAAAAACGAAACACTAGAGGCATATAGAAGCTAAAAAGTGTAGGAAACCTGTATGTGTTTCGGTGACTATCAGCAAAACCTATTTTTGACCGGTGAAATACTTCACAAAAAGCTCTAATTGGTTGGATATCTGGTGGTATCGATGCTTTCTGTCCATTTCATACTAGTACTGATAGATATTCCTTTGTTCCTTGGATGATCTAAATTCGATGCATTCACTGTATCGCAAGCCCTGCACACTGAGCTGAGGAGAGTTATTTACACCCGCTATCCTTCTTCCTCTCTTTAAAAGAGATAAAAAGAAGATCTCCAAAATGACCAAGCGCACATATGAAGGAACACCGCTGCCCCCCATCGTGGTGACCAGCGCCGCGGTGCTCTGGGTGATTGCGCGGGGGCGATTGAATCCGTCACTCTCGCAGGAATGTTCGTTTGCTGGGCTATGTCCCGTTTCAATCATAATTCACTGTTATTTCCCAGAATGCGTTACCCCGAAAATCGATCTACCCGAGTGAAATTCTCGAATTTCTGTTTTCCAACCGAAATTTCGGTATGATTTTGTTAGAAATTTTTATGACAAAATGCAGCAACCAAAAATAATATTGTATTAACATATGTGTACATATTCCGTAGTGGTTTTTGGAATTTCGGTTAGCCTGAATGTTAGCCAAAAATTAAATTATTAGTGCAAAATATTCGCTCGGGATAATTCAGAAAGAGACAGAGTTGGTAACGGCTGGTTAAATAAATACAAATTAAATCAGACTCGAGGACTGGCCTCACAATTCATTCAAATTCGATTATTTAAAAGCGATTACACATTGTTTGTTGAGTATGAAAGTAATCAAATAACGATTGAAATGATAAACTAATTCAAAAAATATTATTACATTCGAGAATTATGTTTTCGGCAATTTAGATCAATAGAATAATATTTTTTTCAGGAAAAAATTCATTTGCGCAATTCTGTGTTTGAGAAGACGGAATTGTATTAGATTGACTAGAACCCCGGAACGTACATTAAAGAATAACGTACACTCCTATTTTCCCGCAAATGAAAAGATTCCACCTCGTACCATCATCTTTCCTCAGAACTTGTGAGTCAGAATCGAACACTGCGATGATAACGTACAAAAATGCCTCAATTGAGCGTTTCTCTTAACGTTTTTCTCCTGCAAAAATTGTCCGTGAAGACTTCTTCAAACGGCTCAGGGGCACGTTTTTGACTGTTGGGGGGTTAAATTTTTGTCATCAGTTGAGTCGATTGGGGGTGAAAAATAATTTGGGATCCAAATGTTGTGAAACCGGGGCGAGGCTACTGATATCCAATTTTCAAATTCCCTGACCTTTCCCTGAATTTTCCCTGATGGATTTTCCGATTTCCCTGACCAATCGCCGAAAGTTCACCTATTATTGGAATATTTTTTTCAGCTGAATTAAATTTTCTACGGCAGCGTTAAATTTTCTAATCATCGTCTCGTATTTTTAGAACTGCAAGCATGTTTTTACTATAAGCTAGTGTGCTCCGGCTACTTCTCGACATGAGTTTCGGAAGTTATGAAAAAAACGCGAGGTAAAATTTTCGAAACAGCATAGCCTCGGATTCCTTGTGATGAGCGAAATACATTGTGATAATGAATGTTAAGAGGACGCATCATACCCTTTGGTAGGGAAAAGTTCAGTCGAAAATCCACAATATGGCGTCACTCGCACCCGATCGAGGCGTTTTGGTGTCAGCAGTCTCTTACTCCAGGATAACTCTCGCATAAGGCAACAGTCGTCGGTAAGTTGTAGCCAAGTCTCCTACGCGTAAGTACAGGCAGCGCTGATATAAGATCTGTGAAAGAAGACTGAACTAATTGCATCACAGTCCGAGCACATCATGGCCGAAAACCATTCAGGTACCTTGTCGAAATATACCAATTACAGATTCTATCTTACATCCGTGACGGTTGTTACTTAGCATTCCGATAGAGGAGGGATTGATACATCTCCATTAGTTTTAGATATGTCAATAATAATGATAGTTTGAATAAAAGTATACCCTACATCTTGCTGTTTTCCCGATGATTTAATTATGCTGCGGGATAAAATTTTCATGTTTCAGATACGAGCCTCCCTTGGCAAAGGTCTAATATTTATACTATAAAAATTTCAAGTTGATGACGTAAGACTTAAACAAAAAATCTGGGGTCGGAAATCATCACAAATCCGACCTGTCGAGCGGGTGTGATGCGTCGCCTTAACACAACCACGCAAATATCGGAGTAAGGATATACAAAAGGGATGCATTGTACGTCTGATTCACAACTAATAAGATTCACAACTGATTGTTCACGAATTGATGGGACTTATTTCACGCACATCAGCGAAGGACGTTAGTTTTAGAAGGTGAAATAATGGGCGGGAAAGAATGTTCGATAAGCGTGATGGTGGAAAAATATCGAGGATTCCTATTGCAGTTTCTCCCCGACTGTTACGAGAGTTCCCTGACTTTTCAAGAAATTCAACATTCCCCAAGAATTCCAGGTTTTCCAGGTTTTTCCGGTTTTCCCTGACGATCGCCACCCTGTGAAACGGAGCATGTAGAGATTGGTATATGCTCTCGCAGGGAATTTGTTGAAGATGGGATAAGGAATGGAGAACTTGCAGATTTTTTGAAAAAAATAGAGGGAATAGAGGATGATGAGTCTTGCCCAACGCATAAAACCCGAGGCGTAAGTAGCGCTTAGTTTCCGAGATGTAAATTCTCAAAATTGTCGAAATTCCAACGGCGCGAAAAACGGGTGAAAAGGGGGGCGTGGTCAGATCGGGCAGGTCTGACGTCACACCTGTCGTTCGGAGCCCGCAGCGGTGGCAAGCCCGGCGTTGTCTCGGGGACTCCGGGCGGCGTCACTAAGGACAGGAGCGCTACGCCTAGAACGGTGGAGTATTCAATGGATGCAAGCACGCAAACATCTACGCTGCTATCAACGATGACACTTCCGCTAACAAATTAACGGAACCGAAGCGAAGTTTAACCATATACATTAATTTAAAGTTCTCCATTATGAGATCACAGGGCACGCTTTGCAGTGGTCCCCAATGGATGGAAAGGATCGAGGTGAGACGGCAGGGAGATTGCCTCGCTGGCTCACAAGAAGAACATCCAAAGGAGAGGACAAGACAATCATCGGTGCCGACTGGTGCAGTTGGTACTCATTTACATTATTATTAGAAGTGCGTATTCTATTGATTTAAATATGTACATATGAATACGAGTGCGAATTTCCGTTGCGAAATTGTCACGTGCGTTGTGTTGCGTTGCGATTGCGTTGCGTTGTGCGTTGTGTTACGAAATTGCGTTGTGAAATTGTCATGAATACGAGATTAACTAAACCAATGATGGAAATGTTTTTTAGCTTGATGTGTCACATTTTGAAAAACAAAATTCACTCCGGTGTCGTCACATTTCTATTAAAATCCAAAATTGTTTAATATTTGTATCTCTCGTAAAAAAATGGGAACATTTTTGATTGATTTATTCATCAAAAAAAGGAAGTTAAAACACCTTTTTTAATCAATGTCACAAAAAATGTTCAAAGAATAATATTTTATTAAAAATAATCATATTTCAGCGCGTGTTCTTGGGCGGCGACCGTCAGTAAACAATGAGGAAAACAGATGCCTTAGAGAGGAACTGGTAGCAATATAGCCTTGTAAATTTTCCACTCAGTTAATCTGGAAAACGTTTTGCTTTTGATGAGTTTTTGAATAGTTCAGTATGATTTGTTTGCATTTATTAATCTTGGTTTCATTATTTTTTCTTTTTTATTACCTACATTTATAATGACCCCCAGATATTTTAATACTGTACATATCGTAAAAATTTCACCGCTGAATTAGGGACTAAACAAACCTGTTTTGCCAAAATAATCATGACTTATTTTATTTTTCGACATTATTTACATCATTGCCTCACTTGTTAAGGGTTCCTTTAATTACTAAGGGAAATCGCGGTATGCGAATCGGAATATGCGAGTTATATTCAGAATTAGCCATTAGGTGGGGCATATTATCAATTATGTTAACGCTTGGAAACCTGTTTTGCCAAAATAATCATGACTTATTTTATTTTTCGACATTATTTACATCATTGCCTCACTTGTTAAGGGTTCCTTTAATTACTAAGGGAAATCGCGGTAAATATGCGAGTTATATTCAGAATTAGCCATAAGGTGGGGCACATTATCAATTATGTTAACGCTTTGAAATAAAACTTTGAGGATATTGTTCTAACGTTCAGAAACTATTCCAAAAACTTAGTTATGGAGTCTTCATTCCTCTCTTATGAAAAAAAATGGCAAGCGAAGTCGCTAGTTTAATCAACGGACACTTAAATCTAAATCAGGTCTGCTCAACTCCCTCTGGAATCTTTCCCGAGTTTATTAAAAGTTTTCGAGTGAGGATATTGAAAGCAAAAGTTACTTAGAAGTCCCCGGACTTGGGAAAAGGTTCGCTTTCTGTCTTTACTTTGATAAACATAAGAGAGGGGTTGAGTGCTCCGCTCAAACACTCCCATGAAGTCCGTCTACAGAAAAATATGAATAATATTTGCTTTATATTCCCTCTCTGGTAACCGTTCATCCTTCATTTTTATTATAGTATTCTACCGGTTAAGGTAAGGTTTTTTGAATGTCAGAGAATCTTCACCCGGTTTTCTACACATTCATGGGCAGATCCTGATCTAGAACATATCGTGTTTTGCCTCAGCATACGATCTGCCCTTCTTCATGTCCATGAAACATATTCTCCTCCTTCCTCTACCCCGCTTTCCCAACATCCTTCTCTCTATCACACTCTTGAACAAACAACAACTCCATCGCCACTTATTACATAATCCAGCCGCCTACTCTGCCAATCTCGAATTTCATTGAGAAGTTTCCTTTCCTAGCTCACCATCTCAAGAACTTCCTCGTTAGTCTTCCTTTCCGTCCACCTAACCTTTTCCATCCTTCTCCAAACCCACATCTCAAATGCCTGAAGTCTATTCTCGTCCTCCTTTCCTAGGGTCCACGTTTCTGCTCCATACAACGCTACGCTCCATAACAAGCTCTTTATCATAACCAGCCTCTTCTTTATCTTCTTACCCAAGGTCCATGTCATCATCTCCCTTCTAATACTAAACGCCTCCTTAGTTAGCGATATTATCTTCCGTATGTCTTTGCTAGTGTGTCTATCATCTTCTAGCGTACCACATAAGTAATTAAAATGCTCTACTTGCTCGAGTTTTTGTCCTCCATCCTTCCTTAAGAGAAAAATAACGGAAAGTTTTGTGAAGGAAGGAAATATCCTCCACTTTATTTCAGTGAGTTTTCACAAACGAAGCGCCATTTTTCCAACGCCATTTAGTTAAGTGTGCCTCTCCAGCTGGAAGTAAAATAATTTTGTCCAAGGAATGAAGAACATGAGCTAATTTGAACAGGGGTCATAAAATTGCGCGTTTCACTAAGTCTCTTCCTTATCCACTACACTAACAACAGTAAGAAACCTTAGGACTTAATGTTCTATCATACTGGTACTGCTATCTCCCTCCACAATTACTCTTTAATTTTCTCAATAAAATTACTTTTTTTATTTCTTTCGCAATGGGACGAATCTAATTTTGTTCTTAGTGACACATTATTAACGTGTTTTTTTGCTTGCTTCACTTTCTATTAAGAATTTATATTTTTTTAAACTCAGTTTACTTAATTTATTTATTTTTTTAAATATATCTAATTTTAATGTTGCTTAAACGTTCCTTTGTAAGTTGATTGTAACATTTTTTATACTATTTCCTTTATTATTACTCACTTTTTGATTATCGATTTACTGTTTATGATTTATTTATTGTTATTAATTGATCCTTATTTTATTTATTTATCGATCTTTAATTGATGTGTTCATTAATGTTATTTTTATTTACTTACTTAATGACATTCATGTTCTTTTATTTTTCATTTTCTTAATATTTATTTATAATTTTATTCATGAGTATTCTGTCGGTAGGTTATCGTCGGTTTTTCACACTCCCCTTCATGTGAGGGTGTCTTCCTGCAGTGGGTTTTTTCGTCAAGGATATCACCTTATTTCCTTACGCTCATCCCACAAATGTATACATCTTTCTTCACACTTCTTTCACGTATTTTTCTAACGATGGGTTAGATGGAAGAATGAAATGCTTCAGTCCCAATAAGGACGCATTATTTTTATTATGCTAGCAACATCTCGTGAGTAAAATAGCCTTTTCAAAGGAATGAAGAACATGAGAAAATTAGAGCAGGGGCCGTAAAATAGCCCGTTATAGTTTCCCTCTACTTCATCCTCTATACCAACCACTCCCACGTTAGTCTTCCTTCCTGTTCGAAGCACCACGCCCACATATCGAAAGCCTGCAGCCTAATTCTGCTCTTCCCTCATTACCGTTTATGCTAATGAAACACAAACTGCGGTCATGACACTGAACCATCTCTGAGAGTACAAGGCTCAAAGCCTTGGTGATCAACGGGTACTTGGTCATGTATAATGTCGATATCACCCCTGCTCTGAAGGGAGATCATTGGATTTAGTGCTCCTGATGGTGGTCGCCATCTAAAAGCTATGGGACAGATACGCTCTCATATCCCGGGGCTTCCGTGGGTTCTCGGATAATCATCCGTTCATCACTTATTCAAGCTATACCTTAACGGTAATACACTCCTGCGTAATAAAGTCAGGTCCTGAAGCATGCTTTGGCCTTTAGTGGCCTGTGGGCTTACCAAAGCTCCAGAAATATTTCTTAAATAGAAAAGCGGTTCGTAGAGTGAAAAATTTCCTCGTGGTCAACGTGTATTAATTATTCTGTCGTTTTAGGGACAAATTTGTGAAAATTCTATCCTCTAAACGTGGTGATGGTTTTCGGCATAACTTTGTGGACCTGATGATGTCGCCAAGCGAAGGCAATCAGGTCGTCAATAAAATCTTTTCCGTGGAATTTACAACGTTGTTTCTTAAGACTTTAATTTTGTATGTTTTCACAGGTTTAAACTAGTATGCGACCGGCATTGTAACCGGTTATTTGCAATATTAATCTTGTTCCTAAACCTCGGTTTCATCACATATGCGACATTATTAAGGATTAGGTCAGCCACCTCCTGATGATGAGGCTAACAATTACCGAAAGAGGGAATGAATTATACTTTAATATGACAACAAACGCTTCGCAACAAATATATGAGCAAATAATCGCAAATAACCTAAGAGTTTTTTCACATATTTAATGAACAACCCGTTTCGTCACCTAGGTAGATCAGGAGGCGTAAGTAACTTGACAATTTCACCTGCAATTATTCCGAGATCCATTCCTTCACATTTATGAGAGCAGGAGTCTCTCTCTGAATAAATATTTTTTGTTAATATAAATAATAAATAATAATATAATAATAAATTTAAGTGTTTTCAAAGGTAAATAGTAAATTCTAAAGTGTTTTTACGAGACGAAATTAATAATTTCTGGATTCCTTCATGAACATTAAATTATAGAGGTATCAAATATTATAACTGTTTGAAGTACACTTTGATTTGTTCACGATATTTTACTGTTTTTGACACTCTGGGCATTGATATGTGACCTGAAATGATTTTGGAGGTGTATGTCAAATTCGGCAAACCTATCATCAAGCGGTCAACGTCTGAGTGACTTTGTCACGCAGCCGACATCATCATGTACTTGGCACCTTACCTTGAGGCATTCAAACATTGACCTCTCTTTTATACGGCGATAAGCTTCATGAAATCTTTTGTGCAGTGCTGTCTCGGTTGCTTTGTATGATCTGATGCCTAATCTTTCACGTGACTAAAATAAAATCTATTTTTCTTAATACGCTAATTAGGGATTAAACCAAATTATTGCGACCTTAGACTCCCCGTGACTCAATGATAACCCTCGCGTCTGTCAGGGTATCATTTTGCCTTTCCACCCTAACGTTTCCATCCGTAAAACTGGCATTAAACTTTCACTCTTCCCGAAATAGGGTCAATGAACGCCCTCAAGGCGGATTTATGAGCTAGGTTATCCGTCCCCTTAGATAAAGGGACAGGGAGAATGAAGGAGCTAATTTCAAGAGGTGGCGTTCACCTCGAGTGAAAACAATTAAAAGCGAAGCTCCAATTTTCCCTCACATTTTATGACCTTTTTATCCCGCGTTAAAATTCTCTTTAACATTCCGCCCTCTAATTATTTGGACCATCGTACTTTCACACACCAACGAATCTTGACGCGCTTCCATTTGGGTCTAATTTAAACCGATATTCACTTATCCAAAACTTCTTCAACCTTTCAAATGATTAAACTTTTCCTGACCGGGAGATTTATGATAAAATCGGAACAGACTTGCAAAGACCGAATAGAAGTGGAAAAAAACATATGGAACACCTTCATTCAAGCAAGATACATATGAAAAGATCAGACGTTGAGACGGAGATTTCGAAGGCTTCTAGTCTTTTCTGGTCTGCTTTTCCAATGGTCCATGCTTCCGATCCATAGAGTGCCACTCTCCACACGAATGCTTTCACTTGAAACTTAAGAGAGGAAATCTACATCTACATAATGTCCTAAAAGCCGCCGCATGGCGTGAGGCATGGGGTGTTAGGACACCAGCCGGGCGAAGATGTGAGGCTTTGGGAGGTTAAATGGTAACGTGAATTATGGGAGTGTATTTAGAGGAGCTCAGTTTTTATTGTGGTCGCTTATTGTGCGCGGAAAGAACGAGTTTTTGTACCTACCTGTTTGGCAGTGTATCTCTCTTATTTTATCGCTTCTGTCAGACCTAGAGATGTAGTTCGGCATTAAAATAATAGTCCCTGTTTCGCTCTGAAACACACCTGCTGTGAATTTGTCAACCTAACTAAGACTAGTGTGCAGCCTACGAGTCTGTATTGGCTTCCAACCTAATCCCTCTATAAGCTGATAAACGCTATATTTTCCTAGGTAGTAGTTTGAACGAAACGCGCAGGTATCCTTAGTATTTCATTTATTTTTTTTGTTTTTTTTTCCTGTCCAGGGTCCAAAATATTTACGAAGCGTTTGAGGTTTGGCCTAACCAGAGCAAATGAGCACTTCTCACCTTTTCATTCGAGGACCTTCCATTTATACGCCTAAAAATCCTTGTTTCTTTAAGGCTGTGCCGCATATCTTTTGTACCTTAGCGCGCAGCATCCGAGTCCTTAGCGGGTCCCAACCCAATCCCTTTCAAATCTGAAAAAAAACACAATTCTTTTGCTCGCCGCAGTTTTTAAAACGCAGCATATCATTGAATTTTATTTATTTTTTAGTATGGTTCTTTCTATCCATAGTCCAAAATAATAGCGACATATTTGAGGTGTCGCCTACCAGAGCAAATTAGCACATCCCTTTCACTTTTTCATCTGGGGACCTTCCAATTATATGCTTGATATGATCCTTGCTTCTTTAAGACTGTGTCGCATTTGTTTTATAGCGTAACGTGCAGCTTCAGAGTCTCTGGCGGCTCCCTACCTAATATCTCATGTCATCACTATTCGTTCAATCCTACATTAGATTGACTGCAGCCCTCCACCCTTCCCCTTTCCAACGCTAGGTCTCTTACTTCCTGGTAGTTCTTACTATGTACTTTCCTCTTCTTTGGTCCACGAACTCATTCCGGGATCTTCCTCTGGGGACTTTACCCTATATTATACCTTCAATTATGCTTGTCACAAACCCATTTATGCCTCATAGTGTGTCAAACCCATCTGGTTCCTCTATTCTGTGTATGGTTCTTTGTATTTCTACTCCTTGGAAAATTATTATTTATTATTTTTTCCGTCCAATTTTACTTCGGCATCCTCCTCCAGCATCAAGTTTCGAAGGCTAATAGTCTGTTCTGGTCAGCTTCTCCGATGGTTCATGCTTCCGATCCACAGAGTGCTACGCTCCACACGAATGTTTTCACATACTGTGCATATATCAGTGCAGTTTTCCATGTGGTCCTTTCCCCTTCTACTCTTCTGTCTCCTAATTCCTCTATCAGCTGGGAAACACGATACGTTCGCTCGTATCAGTAATTAACGAAGCGCGCAGCTTGCATTAAAAGGCGTAGGGAGAACAATATTAGAACTAAGGGTGTAGAAGCGGAAGCATGAGGGTCGAATGACGACTGACAAGAGTGTATAGAGAGAGAGAGAATCCGAGTCTAGGGGTCCATGGTACAGTTCCAGTGGTCAATGCTTCCGATCCATATAGTGCCACTCTCCACACGAATGTTGACGTGTATAATGGGAGTGTATTTAGAGGAGCTCAGTTTTTATTTTGGTCGCTTATTGTGCGCGGAAAGAACGAGTTTCTGTACCTATCTTTTTGGCAGGGTGTCTCTCTTATTTTACTGCCTCTATCAGACCTAGAGATGTAGTGAGGCGTCATGATAATATTCTCTGCTTCGCTCTGAAACGCACCTACTGTAAATTTCTGAACCAAATTAAGCCTGGTGTGCAGCTTACGAGTCTTTAGTGGCTCCCAACCTAATCCCTCTATAAGAAACACAATGCATTCACTAGTAGCAGTTATTAACGAAGCGCGCAGCTTGCGTTAAAAGTAGGGATGAACCGATTCCGATACCGATATAAAGTATCGGCCGATATTTATGTTATCGGTAGCAACGGTATCGGCAGTCAAGTCAGTGCTTTTCCGATATTTTCAAATTTCAGATTTTTACCGCCAATATGGCCAATCAAACGAGGTGTCGACTTCTACCGCTAGAGTGCTCTGGTACCAAATGCCATCAGTAAGGTTATCTAATTGTAAGACAGAGAAAGTTTCAGAGTGCGTTTCTTTCGAACACCAAAGTTATATTTTTTTAAATTACATTAGATAATTAAAAATCAATAAGTAGGCAAATTAACTTATAACTACATGCTTTTGTTTTTACGATAAAGCAGTTTTTGCAATTTTCTCTTCCTTATATGGAATCGCGTGTCGAAGTAATGGTGTTTACTTAAGCTACGCAATGCTGACTTCATGGTAGCGTGGGAATAATTTGATGAAATGTGATTATTTGCAATAACAGTCAAGGAAAAAAAGAGTCATGTCCGGTAAAAAACTTAAAACTAAAAATTATTAAAACTTTTTCAGTGAATTAAGTGTTTTGCCTGTGTAATAATGGTTGTTTCCGTAATCTGGTTTCTTAGTTGGCCGTGCCAGCTTAAAGTGCTTGTGATGAAATGCTGAGTTTGTATTATTGCTAGAATGGAGTAGTATCGGTATCGGTAATGGTATCGGGGGGAGGAGAACTGATATCGGAATCGGTATCGTTATCTGAAATTTCTGGTATCGGTCCATCCCTAGTTAAAAGACATAGGGAGAACAATATTAGAACTAAGGGTGTAGAGGCGGAAGCATGAGGGTCGAATGACGACTGACAAGAGTGTATAGAGAGGGTGAATCCGAGCCTAGGGGGAGAAGGAGGTCATGTTAACGAGACGGAAGGGATTGGACTAACAACGTGCCTCCCTCACGTTCTCCTTACCTTCATCTTAGGCAAAGGAATCAGGGGAGATTAAGGTGGAGGCAGGCATCTCTAGGGGAGGCCACCCGGGCGACCCTCCTTTGAGATCCACCCCATCTGTGACTGTTGCTTTAGGGGTGGCGGGAGAGGGGTAAGAAGAGGGCGGGGTGGAACCTGTGGCGCCGCCCACCTACCAACGGAGGGACGTCTTCACGTTCAATTTGAGCGGACACGGGATTCGGAATCGGGAGTCGAACGAAAAAAAAAAAACGAGAAGCGGAGAAGCGTACGCGGGGTTCCCTCTAATTTATCCCCTGCGACACACTAGTAGGATGTTTCAAGGGACGGAGGAAAATGAGTCGCCTTCGGGCAAATGTTAGCCGACGCTGGAAAATCTAAAAACGAAAGGGTGGGCGATGCGGAGGGACCCGTTGAAACCGTAGCTCGAGACGAGATAATTTGAAATTCAAGAACTCTTTCAGGTAGCTCCGGGCCGAAAGTGAACAATTTCCATGAGAAAATTCCATGCTTTGGATTGAAATTTAAGGATGGCGCAATATGACCAGCACACCACGCTAATACATTTACAGTGGGGAAACAAAGTTTTCCAACTATCATAAAATCCTCACAATCACTCACTCAGAGGTAAAATGGGCTTCCTTTCCGATTGCATATTTCTCTTCGCCTCGGATGCGACATGGACCACGAATTGCTGTGCACAATCATCGTCAATAGTCAACAAACGAAACTACCAAATTCGTAGTATTACCCATATCGTATCGTATCGTGGTATTAACTGTTGTAAGGAAGTGATACGGCAACATAAATTCCGTTTTTGTATAATTCTCTATTTATGTTGAATTGAGCGTAATGGTATTTTTTTTCGTTGTGTTCTTGTTTTATTGTTTCCGTCCCCACGACGGAGTTTGTTTTGATGCTGCATGATTGTGATTGTTGTCGCTCCTGTTCTCTACGCCATCATAAAGTTATCTAAGTTTTAAAGATTGAAAACTTCCATTGCAATCTAAACCTATCACATTAACTATAGGGCGATTCCACGCAAACTCAACCAAATGGCTATGCAGTCTATGACTATGACATGGCAATATTTTTACATCATTCAACTGTGGAAGTGTTACTTTATAATTGAGTTAAAATCAAGGAAAATTATCCAGCACGCCGAAAATTAAGATTCCACGTGAATAGTACAAATATACTACCCCCAGTATGGCATTCTCAAACCGCAGGGGTTGTCCTCACCTCATCTGGATGCTATTAAATCGAATATGCGTATTTTTCTCCGTTCCCTTTGCCTCTCGTGTTCTCTTCGTCTTCACCCCTTTCTCTGTTGCTCAGATTTGACCTTCAGTGCTTGTAAAGCGATGTCGTCTCACTACCATTAAGACAATACCTTACAGTGCAAAAATTCATCATTACATGCCTTTCCTTCACTCGCTTTTCCATGGATCAATGGATCCATGGCTACCACTTCATTTTACCCCACATATACACTTGCCACTTCATTTGCGCAAACTTATGACTCTAGTTAGTGGTTTATGAATCGAGAATAGTGGTAAAGCTTCCGACTCTCGTCCCGTGGACCTATCAGAGTCGTCGCGTCGAGTCCACTACCTGGCGAATTTTTTTAAAAATAAACAGTCCTAGTTTTTTTAGTCCTAGTTAATAAAATGTTTATAAGGCAAATTGTTGTTTTTTAAACATTTTATTAACTAGGACTGAAAGGTAAAAGAGGATGAAAAAATAATTTTTATGCGTGATTTTCTAAAAAAACAAAAGTTTTAACATCTATAAAAAGAAATATGTCAACGTACTAAAAAAAAGAAAAAATAATATTTTCTCAAGTGAATGAAAATTTTGCCTAGAACGGGAAATAATTAAATTCAAGGAGATTAGCCAAAAAATGATAAGACCAGAACGAAAAGCGTGGGGCGCGACCTCATTTATATTTTGCACCTTAACTTCAGTTCACTTAAAGATTTTCTAGAAATCGTATATTGAAGACCTCTATTCCATTGAATACCAAAATCTTCGTATTTAAAGAATTATGTAGATATCGACTATGAAAGAGCGCCCCCCCCCACTCTTCTCGCTGTGGTCTTATCATTGCGTGACTAATATCCTTGAATTGAATTTAATTATTTCCAGTACTAGGCTAGATTTTCATTAATTTGAGAAGATATAATTTTTTTCTTTTTTAGTACGATGTTAAGATATTTCTTTTTTTATAAGTTAAAAGAGTTTTTTTAATAAAATCACGCTTAAAATTACAGCGAACACACACAGCGAATACAGATTTCAGTGAATCTTCGTATTCGTGTTCTAATTAGTAATATATGAAGATTTGAGCGAATAGAAACGTTCGTTGCTGATTTGATGTCATGGTTTGACCATGAGCATTTATACCAATTTAATTGAAGGCGAAAGGAATATTAATTACCTCTACTTAAAACGAACTGTAATGAGCACTGCTTGCATGGTGTGGAACAACCCCGTGCCTTTGAAATATTCTAACTGTCAAAGGTAGGTTTTGCCTAAGGTCAGAGAAACTACTCCCGAATTTTCATCCTTTCAGTGCCAGTGTTTCCTTTTCCCTTTGTCAGTGATGTAACAGCGTGACTGTGAGACGATGCATATTTTTGTTGCTAAAATGAAGAACTCAAGAATGAGAAGTTCTCGGGTTTCCAGCCGGGTAACGGTGTTATAAACTGCACTGACGTTTCGATGACGTAGTCTGCCATCGTCTTCAGGGTGAATTCACTTTGAATTGAGGAATTCAGTAAGTTCAGAATTGAGGAAAAAGTGAATTCAGCGATGGCAGACTACGTCGTCGAAACGTCGGTGCAGTTTAACACCATTACCCGGCTGGAAACCCGAGAACCCTTCATTCTAAGCATTCGCCGGGAAAGACTCAGATCCTACATGAAGAACACAAGTTCGTTTTACGCTTCAGTCTCCTCCGCCGTTTTTGAAACACAATGTGTATCCCCACTCTGCCGAAACTGCTTACACTCTGCCTTCAATCGATGCATCCGGCCGTAATCGGGACCGCATCCGCTGGAGACTACGTCGTCGGGAACGCGCAGAAAGATTTCGAATGCATCAAGATTACAGTAATATATGGGGCCGAATCCGCGGAGCGAAAAGCAGTATTACGGCCGGTGGAAAAAAAACCTTCCAATTCTCCCAGATATGTAAATCCCCGAATCGTATATTCCGCGCGGGAATGTCATCTCCCGTTCGGAAGGAAAGAATTTTCGGGATCACGAATATTCACGACAATGTATGGGTCGTGCCCCCGCGGCCAATTTTCTCTCCATAAAGCCGTCGGCTTTCCGTTCGATTATCGTTCCACTGTCGTAAGGTGTCGTCGAGATGGCTTTTGAATGGGGTCGTCCAAACGAGAGTTTAGTACGAAATCAGTGCTTGAATGAGGGAAAGCTAAGAAATGTTGGTATTCCTGCTACACAATAGACTTAAGGAGGGACCTAAATTATTAGCAATCTTGATAACTTTGATTACCCTGATTTAACCGGAATAACCCTGATTTTAATATATATTTTACAGTAAAATTTATATTATAGAATGGAGTAAAATATTACCAGGTCTTTGATCATTTAGCTAAAAAATATACCTAGATTAATAATTTAAAAAAAATGAAAAAAAATTTTAAGCGTGATTTTATTAAAAAAACTCTTTTAACTTATAAAAAAAGAAATATCTTAACATCGTACTAAAAAAGAAAAAAATTATATCTTCTCAAATTAATGAAAATCTAGCCTAGTACTGGAAATAATTAAATTCAATTCAAGGATATTAGTCACGCAATGATAAGACCACAGCGAGAAGAGTGGGGGGGGGGGGCGCTCTTTCATAGTCGATATCTACATAATTCTTTAAATACGAAGATTTTGGTATTCAATGGAATAGAGGTCTTCAATATACGATTTCTAGAAAATCTTTAAGTGAACTGAAGTTAAGGTGCAAAATATAAATGAGGTCGCGCCCCACGCTTTTCGTTCTGGTCTTATCATTTTTTGGCTAATCTCCTTGAATTTAATTATTTCCCGTTCTAGGCAAAATTTTCATTCACTTGAGAAAATATTATTTTTTCTTTTTTTTTAGTACGTTGACATATTTCTTTTTATAGATGTTAAAACTTTTGTTTTTTTAGAAAATCACGCATAAAAATTATTTTTTCATCCTCTTTTACCTTTCAGTCCTAGTTCATAAAATGTTTAAAAAACAACAATTTGCCTTATAAACATTTTATTAACTAGGACTAAAAAAACTAGGACTGTTTATTTTTAAAAAAATTCGCCAGGTAGTGGACTCGACGCGACGACTCTGATAGGTCCACGGGACGAGAGTCGGAAGCTTTACCACTATTCTCGATTCATAAACCACTAACTAGAGTCATAAGTTTGCGCAAATGAAGTGGCAAGTGTATATGTGGGGTAAAATGAAGTGGTAGCCATGGATCCATTGATCCATGGAAAAGCGAGTGAAGGAAAGGCATGTAATGATGAATTTTTGCACTGTAAGGTATTGTCTTAATGGTAGTGAGACGACATCGCTTCACAAGCACTGAAGGTCAAATCTGAGCAACAGAGAAAGGGGTGAAGACGAAGAGAACACGAGAGGCAAAGGGAACGGAGAAAAATACGCATATTCGATTTAATAGCATCCAGATGAGGTGAGGACAACCCCTGCGGTTTGAGAATGCCATACTGGGCGTAGTATATTTGTACTATTCACGTGGAATCTTAATTTTCGGCGTGCTGGATAATTTTCCTTGATTTTAACTCAATTATAAAGTAACACTTCCACAGTTGAATGATGTAAAAATATTGCCATGTCACAGTCATAGAGTGCATAGCCATTTGGTTGAGTTTGCGTGGAATCCCTCTCTTTTTAAAACGTCCTCCATCCATCTCTTCGGCCTCCGAATTTCTAGTTTCTACCCTGCCTCCTCCTCTATTACGTTTCCCGTGTTCTCCCCTCTATTGCCCTCTTCAGCATTCCCTCTCTTTTTAAAACGTCCTCCATCCATCTCTTCGGCGTCCAAATTTATGGTTTATACCCTGCCTCCTCCTTTACCACGTTTCCCGTGTTCTCCCCTCTATTGCCCTCTTCAGCATTCCCTCTCGTTTTAAAACGTCCTCCATCCCTCTCTTCTGCCTCCTCCGAACCTCCGCCACTAGGTTCCTCTCCTCCCCACTCATATCTATTCCTTCCTTGTTCATCCTTCTCGCCACCCAGCATACATTCATCCCTTACAAAATCGTCAATGGTGACATAAGGAGTTCACTCCGACAGCGAATTTTTAAACATTAAATTCGCTGTAAAAGAATATCTATTGGATGATGAAAGACTACTGGATAACAAAGCTTTTACAATTTAACATCGGAAACAGATAAATATATGGTAAAATGCATAAAAATTCTTAAGAGGTACTGTGAAATACGAAACTGGTCAAACATGTCTCAGATATTTTAGATAGGATATTTCTTCAGTTGGAAAACGAACGTCATGAAAGGTATATGTACATGGAAACTAGACAAGAGATGCTTTGGTAGGATGTTGTTTCGTAGAATGTTGATAGTATGTTATGGTAGTTTCACCGAGAATGATAATGAATATAATTTTATTCATATGGTTGATGTTTATGGAAATAGATGTTCTCATTGAGTTACAAACAACAAAATGTTACCATTTCCACCTATCTTTCTCGCAAAATGAAGTTAAAAGTTACATTCGTTACATAAAGTTACATACACAGTGGTGTTCAATGCAGGAATAGGAAAAACCCGATGAGAAGTACGATTTTTCTACCCAAAATGGATACCATCTTCACGGAGAACTGTAAATAACGAGCGATAATTTCGGAAAATTGGTTAAAAAATTGTTTAAAAAATTAGACAAATGTATCTTACTACCTAAATTTTTGAGTTTTAAACTTTTTCAATCATTTATAGTCATTAAATCTATACGCGTAACAAAATAGTTCTACAAAATGACCATATCCTACAATGTACGCAATACTTCTATAATAAGAACTAACTTTCTCCAAAATCATCTTCACTTACCCCTCTTTCCAATCACCTTAGTTATAAAATTGAAGAATCTTTTACAATTTAATATCGGACACAGAGAAACAGATGGTTGATTGCGTGAAAAATCTTTTCTCCCCTCCCTCGCAATGTCGAGTCAGCGGGCACACTTTATTTTATTTTTCCTATGAGTGAAATTAAGAGATGTGGGGTTCCTGTTACTTTGCCCCCAGATTTCCTTATTCATTTACTGCTTTTTTAGCCGATGGAGACTCGGGATAGGCCGTGATAGGACGGGAAGTGACAGAGGGGTGCCCAATATCACCGTCGCTTTTTAACAAGTGTATTGAAGAAATGGTAAGGGAAGCATGAGTAGATTAAGATCTTTTATTATTAACTTTTTTACTGCCAAAATTGAAGTCAAAGTCATAAGGTGGTGACATAGAAGCGGCGCTCGAAAACATCGTGAAATTACAGAACTAGCGCGTCAGCCCATAAGAGTGAAAGGAAAATCGGGGCTAAGGAAAGTAGACGCATGTGCCACGCCAACATTTCTGCTAAAAGCATTGCCCGAAATAGCAAGCGCCTGCTCCATCCACCTCAATGTCGAGTCTTGTGTTAATATTTGATGGAGAATGTTTTTCTCAAGCATCGCTGTTTACTACAGGGAAGAAATGAATGAAAGGATATAAATGGAGCACATAAAATGGGGAAAACAATTTATTCTTCATCCGAATTTGCTCGAAATACTCTCCGCAAGGAAATAAAACGGGGAATATGACTCCTATAGCATCACATCTACACCAAGAGAAGAGAGGTATCAGTGTTAGAGCCCGGCTTTTCCTTTTATCAGCTCAGAGATCCATTTCGAACCTTTTATCATATAATTTTGCTGAACTGAGTGAAATGAAAAAAAAAAGAATTTCACCTCACCCAGACAACCCGCAGCGAATAGAAGAACGATACGGCGGCGGCCAAGTGTTTCATCGTGCGAGCTCAGACGGACATTTTTCTCCGGAATATTATTTTGTTCCCACGATAATACCCGCGACAAAGGATAATCTTATTATGCAGGATATAAAAAATAGAAAGGAAAAAATGGGGAGTTCGAGAGGAAAGGGAAAGAAACGTCCTGACTCAAAAGGGTGAATGAAGGAAGTAATGAGTGCGACAAAGGAAAGGGACCGACTGATTAAAATAAGATTTTTCGGAAGACGCGCGGAGGACATTTATTTATTCCGTTACCGAAAACCCCAATTCTCTCTCGAGACCACAGATTAAGTGGTTTGTGGGGGACGGGGAGAATGAAAGAGTAAGGTCGCAAGGGGGATGACAAATAAGCAGGTAGAAAAATCCTTTATCATAAAATATTTATTCCGAGTGATGGGATAAAATTAGGAAGCTTTATTAAAGAGGAGGGAATTGATGAGGTGGGTCTGAGTACAGACGTAAATAAAAGGCTGGTGAAGACTCCAATATGGAGCGTGGCGCTGTGCGGGTCGGAGACTTGGTCATTGCGAAAGGAGAACGCACGTGGACTTGAGGCGTTTGAGAAGTGGGTGTGGAGAAGGATGGAGAGGGTGAGCTAGGTGGCGAGAAGGACGAACGAGATGTGGTTGGAGAGCAGAGGAAGCTGGTGGTGGGGGGGACGCGGATACAGATTCGGAGGAGACAGAGGAGATAGATGAAGGACGTATTGAAAATAGAGAGAATGCTGAAGAGGGATTAGAGGGGAGAAAACTGAGGAAACGAGGTAGAGGAAGGAAGAGGATAGGAGTTCTGGACGGAGTTAGGAGAGGGAAACGATATCAGGAATTAGGGATCTTATGGAAGGTCATCCATAGTAGTGAAAACGAATTAGGGTAGGTACTGTCCTAAAACCTACCAATCAGCTCGTAGAATACTTAGATGTAAACGGGATTTTACCGTACAACGGTCTACCTGTTATAGTCGCGGGCAAAAATTACTTAACCTTATTTTTTCATCTCCTATGTTGAATTGTCCCGCCCTCACTTCCAAAAAAAATCACTCACCGTTTTTCCTCTCTTCCGTCCACCGAACCTTCTCCATCCAAATCCATACACGCACATACACACGCCTCAATTTCCTGCCGCGTATTACTTTTCCTTTTTTTTCAGTCTACGCTTCCTCACCAGAGAGGACCATCATTGGTAGTTCAACCCTAGGATTGGTTGACTGCAGCCCTTCCACCCGTCCCTATCTAGTGCTAGTTCCCTTACCTCTTAGCATCTCTTCCTGCGCACTTTCCTCTTTATTTGGTCCATGAACTTATTCCAGGGTCTTCCACGGTGGACTTTTCCTTCTATTTTGTCTTCAATCATGTTCTTCACAAACAAATTGCGTCTCAGGGTGTTTCCAGTCCATCTGATTCTTCTTTTCTGCATGGTGTTCCAATATGGCCCTTTCCTGTTAACTTCGTCATTTCTTATTCTGTCCGTCCATTTTATCTCCAGCATACTCCTCCAGCACCAGATTCCGAAGGTTTCTAGTCTTTCCTGGTCAGATTTTCCAGTGCTCCATCATTCCGATCCGCTGAGTGCCACTCTCCACACGAACGTTTTCACTTTCAATGTCAGAGAGGACATAAAAAAATATGTACGTTTTTACGCGCAAATTTTGTCCCGAGTGTTACCTTAAACTGTTTTAGACCGAAAGACGTCGAAGACTTCTTTTTTGGAACACGCAAACGGCAAGGAATAAGGTCATCAAGGCCGGCGGAGAATACGGAATAACAAAGAAGCTCATCGTCACCAATACTTGAGGCAGATTGATCGAAATATTATTTCACCTAAAAAAACAACGAATTTGGTCCCATTTCACAGCTCAACCTTCCAAAAATACCGAAATATCAGCCCCTTGCTCAACTACTTTCCGAGATTTTTGACGAAAATTCGCGGCTCTGTTACACTGTAAATGGTACGTGTATATATAATTTGGTTTTTCCGGCGTATAATAAGTTCTTCTCGGGTTATCCACCAGGTTAGGTAATTGTTGGACGACGTTTCTATTATTATTTTTTACTACTTATTTTTTTTACTTTTTTATTATTTTTATATTTTTTTAATATTTATATTTTATTATTATTATTATTTATTAAATTACTACCTAAAAACAATTACCTAACCTTGTGGGAAACCCGAGAAGACTTTATTGGTACGTGGATGCACTCCAGAGAGGCCGATTTTTTTTAAAAAAAGGAGGAATTTTTAACATCTAAACTTCGTCTAAAAATTAGCTGTGAGTACTTTGTATTTTTCCACAGATTTTTTGAAACTAGATCATATTCCCATCGCAGTCATCCCTTCAGAATCGCAAAAACCCTTCCATTGTGGAGTTGTAAACGTACAGCGCGAAAACAACTAGTCAAGTTAAAGACTTATGCACATATTTTCATGTAATTACCTAGAATTCGGTCGTATAAAATAAAAAAATAATTCACATTTAATATTACAATGTTTACTTCATGCTTTACTACAGCTGTTTCAATTAAAACGTATAATTCGAATATTGTCTCCGTTATGACTAGGGAACTATCTCGCTCAAACTACCTTCACAGAAAAAGAACACGAGTATGGATAACCTCTGATGAATTGGATTGAATTCATGATATCCGGGAAAGAGTTACAAAAAAATGAGCATATTTTCCCTAAGGGATACATGAGTGATTTCAAAGTTGTTGGAGAAAATGGAGGATGAAGAAAAAAAACAGTCGAAGAAAATGAGAAAAAAAATTATCCATCACGCATGGTTTCCTGGAGAACTTAACCCTCTAAGTGCCACAGGCCGATATATCGGCTTTTGCTCCACAGGCGAAAAGTGCCATGAGCCGATATATCGGCACGAGCACAAATTATTTTTCAAACTAATTTTGTTGTAATAATTACATTTATCCTTTATGAAATGTATCAGAATATTATAAACTACAATTGATTCATTTTTAGCAAAAAATAAAAAAATTACATTCATATCTAAAATAGTAACTTCATATTGTTTTTTTTTCATAAGGTGCTAGAAAACTCCCATATTCATGCTGGCACTTTTTGCTGGTACCACCAAATTTCGGTGGCACCAAGAGGGTTAAACAGTAAGAGATCCTTTTGAGTTCCATCTTTGGATACCTGCGGAGCAGATATCGCGGGTAATTAGCAATCTTCCCGCTGTACATTAAAACAAGTAGCGATGCGTTAACTGTCGGAGAAACGAGAACTAACGTAACGAGGTTTTCAGCTGATATACTCCCTGATTCACAATCACCTTTCCTACATTTGCTTCAAATTACCCCATGGCCTTTATTCAATATTTAACGAACATCGGAATCAAAGGAACTACAATACCAATCACGTATGAGCAGCTTGGTTAGTGCTTGGCTAAATTGACGTTTAACGAGGGCCTCGACGCTGAAATTCAATGCATCGCAGGCCAGGGAAACAGGGAGGCAATAATTCAACTCAGAATAATATATACTTTTTACCAATTGAATTTCAGCCTCAATTTCAACTGATATTCCACAACACGGAATAAATGCAAAAAATTCTCAACTTCGTCAATCGAAATTTTGTACGTCGTCATTGGGTATTTTAAACTTAAAAGTACCGCAGGGGTCATTTTGCCCTTTTTCATTTTCGAAAATCCATTACTGCTAAATAACGCAAGTTCTTTTTTTTAACTTTGTGGTATTCCATTTTATCTTTCAGATGATTAAATGGTAACTTTTACAAGATGAAGTCTTGAAGGACCTGAAGATGACGCTCAAGCGTCGAAACCCGGGACGTGTGCGTGTGTGTTTTTTAAGTCGTGGTTTTTGTAAAAGTTACCATAAAATCATCTGAAAGATCCATTACTGCTGACTGAATCGAACAAACTCTAGCATATTTCTTGACTATTGTTTTTTTAGCAAGAAAATATTAATTAAAAATTACAACTTCATGGAAGCAATAGTTTTTAATGCCCATCACCTTCTACCTATTAGTACCACAGGGGTCGTTTTGACCCCAAGCTGCTATTTCTCCCTTGCTTTATCCGAATTTTTCATTCTAGAATGGAGTTCAATTACCCTCTTCCACACTCCCATGCGGCGATAAGTATGCTCGGAGGGCAGCATGTAAATGTAGATGACATTGCACGAGTAGGGGATAAAAATGTTCACCAGTATTGAGAGCTTGACCCGGTGGAGACCCTTAGAGGGATCCCTAACTATCCTGGAAAGTACCAGTTCATGCGTATTCAGTAACTTTGATTCCCATTATATCTACATCTACATATATTACCCCGCGAGCCGCTGCATGGGCGTGTGGCAGGGGGTGTTAGGTCACCATCCGTGTAATGGTGTAAGTTTTTGGAGATGAAATGACGATATGTATTATAGGAGTGTATTTAGAGGAACTCAATTTTTATTGTGGTCGCTTATTGATCGCGGGAAGAACGAGTTTTTGTACCGATCAGTTCGGCAGTGTAACTCTCTTATTTTATCGCTTCTGAAGAGTCATGATAATATTCTTTACGTCGCTCTGAAAAATATCAGTTCTGAATTCATCAAGCAACCTAAGCCTAGCGTGTAGCCTCCTAGTCTCTAGAGGCTCCCACCTTAATAATTACATGACTAAAGAAGCACTCTGAAAGGGGAGGGAAATGATAAGGAGGGGGTTTGAGCAGAGGTGTGAAGAAAAGGCTCGCGGAAACTATAATATGGAGCGTGGTGCTGTATGGCCCGGATACTTGGACACTGCGAAAGGAGGATGTGCATTGACGGGAGGCGTTGGAGATACGGTTTTAGAGAAGGATAGAGAGGGTGTACTGGGTGGAGAGAGGGAGAAACGAGGAGGTATTGCATCTGGCTGGAGAGGAAGCTAGTGGTGTAGGTTCGGAGGAGACAGAGGAGATGGATCGAGACGTATCGAAAGGAGAGGGAATGTTGAAGAGAATAATGAATGGGAGAACACTGGGAAAGGAAGGAAGAGGATAGGAATTCTGGGCGAAATAACAAGCGGGAGACGATGTGAGGAATTCGAGAAGGATATATCCCCAAGGTAGTGAAAACGATTTATGATAAGTACTGTCCAAAAACCTACTGAGCTGGTAGAAATCTAAAACGAATGACATGACACACAAAATTTTATAACAAAGAACTTTAGACTTCAGCGCAACTCATGCCGACGGCCGCTTCTCAACCATCTCCAAGCTATCCGACGTCTCATATCGATGCCAAACCGTGGCCCCGCAAGAACCAAACAGATGAAAATTATAGCAGACAGATAAAATAAATGAAGACGAAGTCGAGTTGAGCGAAAGGGATTTATATTGAGTTTCCCCATGAGAATATTTCCTCGCTTTGAGGCACAGCGGAGATGGGTAAAGGAAATAAATGACAGATTTAATGACAAGGCCCTCGTCAAAAATTTAAAAAAAAATCACAAAATCTTCCCGATCGGGGAAAAAAGGGAGAAGGCTAAGTCAAGCAGCTTGGGGAACGGGCAGTGGTAGAAAATATTTTCCAACCTCGTTACCAAAAATCCTCGCCAGTTCCTCGGAAAGAGGAAGAGAAAAGCATAAATTCGAAGAATTATGAAGATGAAAAGCATCCCCGGGAAGAGAAAGAGGAAAAATTGCGTTGAGGCTAACGCAAGATGAAAAATTTATATAACAGGGAATTCCTTTGAGACTGCCAGGAATGAATGTCGAAGCGCATAATAGCATTAGTTCCAAATTAGCGATTCGTAAATAAAATAAACTGAACTGGGAGCGACCGCCTCTTATGCAGCCCAGCATTCTCTCCGAGGAACAAGTCAACGCTAGAGGGGTAGAAAGATATTGGCACAGAGTAGGTAAATCTTGCTCTTTCACTCTCATACTTAAAATGATTGAAAAATTAAACTCATAGTACACTAAAAAAGGCCCTAGGCTTTCTTGTAACTTCCCAATTTCTTAATATTATGCGTTTATAATTTCCTTGTTTCTGGAACAATAAATTACTATTATCATTTCAATTACTGCAAATTGAACACGAGTACCACTTCCACCAGGATCTTCTTTCTATATTTTTCTTTAAAATGAGACCAAATTCATTGATTTATAGGTAAGATGATATTTCGCTCAAACAACCTAAAGGGGAATAGATTTCGACATACAGGAAATTCGGCCGGTTAAGCGCTTAATAGTCCGCGCAAAGAGACTGAATGATCTCGTTAATTTTATACGGATTCGCCTTGCTCAGTCACTATACGCTGCATAAAGTGTGATAAATTTGCTCATGGAATGCTTACGTCTTCCGCCGGACCGACGGCGTATAAACGGAACGGTTTAATTGCTTCGGCGAGCATCGCGAGCGAAGCAGCAGGCAGGCAGTGGGATGGCCGTTCGAGCGCAGTCAGCTACAAGTTGAAAGGCGGAAATGCTTTGAATGGTAATGGACCCGTCAAAACAAAAGGCTTCCCGCTGTCTTTATAATCTCCTTCACCAAAAGCAAAAGCCTTAGAGGCCACTTTACGCGGTAAATTGTACTGTAGAGAGGAATGAACGGAATCTTCCATGAGGGAATTGTACCGTGTTGAGCGGAAAATTGTACGATTGTCTGAATGACTCAATGGGAAATAGATCCTGCTCTCATTTCAATCACATTCTAGATCTACAATAGATTCTACATCTACTATCTACCTTGTGAGCTGCCGCATGGGCGTGTGGCAGGGAGAGTAAGGTCACTAGCCGTGTAATTATGTAAGTATTTGGTAGATGAAATGGTGACATGTATTTATAAGTGTATTTAGTGGAGCTCAACGTATAATGTGGTGGCTTATTGTGCAAGGAAAGAAAGAGTTTTTGTACCTATCTGTTCGGCAGAGTACCTCTCTTATTTTATCGCTTCTGTCAGACCTAGAGATGTAGTGAGGCGTCATGATAATATTCTCCGATTCGCTCTGAATTTCTTAAGCATACTGAATCTAGGGTGTAGCCTCTGAGTCTCTAGGGGCCTTTCATCTTAATCGCTCTAAAACTTGTGAGACACTATATGCCTGCTCGTAACAGTTTTCAACGAAGAGTACAGATTTTCTTCGTATTTTGTTAATTTTTTTGGTTAAATCTTTATGCCCAAGGTCCCAAATGCTTGCAGCGTATTCGAGGTGTGGCCTAACCAGAACGAAGTAGCATCTCTCTTTGATGTTTTCTTCCGAGTACCTTCTATGGTACATTTGGTTGTACAGTAGAATTTACCGAGTTAAACCGCCTTGAAAGAGAAAAAGGACCTTGGGAAAATGCAAGTTGCGTATAAAAACAGCCGCTTCGGTAAAAATTATCATTAATTAGCGTAATGACTAAACGGCCTTGAATGGAGCGCAGTCTGCATGGATCGGAAACTTTGTATTTGACTCGAGTTTACCTTATTTTTCACCAGGAATGCGGATTGTTATTAATTTAAATATGTAACAAAATTCATACAAAGGGAATGCATAATAAGGAGGAAGTATATGCTGATTTCAAGAAATTTACCGAAGGAATTATTATTACAATGTATTCTACCGGTAAAGGCAGGTTTTGTTGAATGACAGACAACCTCCTCCTCCCGGTTTTCTACACTTTCAGGGGCCTATTTCCCTGTAGTATTTCCTTTTTCGCCGCAGTATACGATCTATCCTTCTCCATCCTGCCCATTAAATCTATTCCCTTTCTTCGCCTTCCCCGCTTGCCCAACATCCTTCCCTCTATCACACTCTTCAGCAACCCATCACCCTTTATTACATCCTTCAGCCATCTATCCTGCCCATCCCGGATTTCATTCAAAAGTTTCCTTTCCTCGCCCACCGTCTCAAGCACTTCCTCGTAAGGCCGGCTTCGTAGGTCGGCGGCAGCGGCGGAAGTGGTGGTACTCAGCCAATGAGGACACTTCTTTAGAAATCATGACGTCAGACCGATGAGCTGTGCTATGATGCTAGAGGGGGCCGCAAATATTCAGCCTGGCTGAATCTGGACAGCATTCTGTTGCGGCGGAAGCTGGTCGAGAAGCGGGAAAACCCACTGCCTTTCAAAAATGAATCCTCTTTGGATGATTAGCGAGCCCTTCAGTTTCAGTAAAAGATTCTATAAGCAATGCGCATAATGTTTACGATATATTTAAGATGGTAAGAGTATAATTTATAATGGCTAGCGAAAATATGATCTGGTATCCAACGGAAATAGCCTTCCTTAAGGTTATATAGCATCATTAATCTACTAGCGTTAACCAGAGTGTGGCTTTAATCCGCCAATTGGCATATATTAATGCAAAATATTAGTTATCCATTCTTAATGCTGCAACCACGGGGAGAAAATTTTCAGGTTGTGGCTATTGTTTATTGCATGTTCGGATAGTGGAGCTGATCACGCATAAATGCTGATATGGCATTGCCTAACTAGTTAAACAACGACCAAATTACATATGTCACTCGCTCGAATGTAAGAACCAAGCACAATATAATTCTTGAATTGAGTGGCAAGGCTTTTTGTCAACTCATTTCAATAAACATGTGATTCAGATTGAGGCGTTGCACGTTAGCTCGACGAATACGGTTATAGTGAAACTACTACCATCAAATAAGCATAAATAAATAATTACATACTAATCTTTAACCAAATTTATCATTATATAGCATGAATCATTCTCAAGAGTAAAAAAATGTTGGTTATTCCGATGACATGCAAATACTGCAGTGACAATGTTATTGTACGCCTACCGCCTTTCATTTGTTTTCTCGCCGCCGACCTATGAAGGGTACACCGCTACCGGCCGCGGCGAAATCCATCGTTATCCCCGCCGCCGCCGACCTATGAAGCCGGCCTAAGCCTTCCTATCCGTCCACTTAACCTTCTCCATCCTTCTCCGCACCCACATCTCAAATGTCTGCAGCCTATTCTCGTTCTCCTTTCTGAGCAGGACGAGATTCTGGTCCACGTTTCTGCACCATGCAATGCTACGCTCAACCATATCAGGTTCTTCACCGGCCTCTTCTTCACATCCTTATACATCGTTCCCGTCATCCACTCTCTTCTATTACTAAACGCCTCCTTAGCTCGAGCGCTATTCTCCTCCGTATGTCTTTACTACTATGCCCATTTTCCTCTAGCGTGCTGCCGAAGTTATTAAACTCTTCTACTTTCTATAGTTTGTGTTCTCCTACTTTAATCACAAGCTCCGCTTTCTGTGTCCAAGAGAATCTCATTACTTTTGTTTTCTTATGATTTATCTTCATTCCGAATATTCCGCACTGCATTTTTAAAGCATCTACCAAAGCTTTAAGTCCCTTTGAAGATCACCGAAGGAATATATAGTAAAAATGATAAATTAGTGCGACAGTTCGTTAACGCTACCAGAAAATCGGGGTTAAAAAATATGGCGGACAGGCCATGAACACGTACCAGCTTTTCGCATAGGCCATCATAGCAAGCAACCTCTCCATCTTCCTCAATGTTGTACACCACAAAACGCTAAATCGACACCAGTTGGGGCCTATCATGTACATAGAGTTTACACAAGCTCATTGCTGACCTCATGCTATTGATTGACTCTTGGTCATCACGAGAGCAAAGACTGTATGATTGCTCTTTCCTCTGATAAAGCATTCACCTGGTGGTCCTTCCTCACTTGAAGCCATGGAATCAAATGAGAAACGTAATATCTTCGCCTTTGTTTGCTTTTCATTCAGCTCAAAGGAGTGATCGCTTAGTGTCCAGTCGGGAGATTCGAAATGTCGCCAGGGACGCATGCCGTTACATTCTGATTCTTCGCAAACTTGAGTGTACTAAATGGTAAAGGACTAAACAGGAGAAGTCATGACAAAAATGAAAATGCACAATATATTGAATGTTGGAGGGTACTGAAGTTAAAATGGACAAACAAAGTAAGAAATGATTAATTTATAGAAGAGTAGAAGAGGAAATGACCATATGGGACACTATACAGTAAAAAGCCGGATGAATTGGCACACTATGAGGCACAATGGGTTGGTGAAGAACATAATTGAAGGCAAAATAGATGGAAAAGTGCCAAGAGGACCTTCATATTTATTAGGAACCATTACAAATATATAAGAGGTAATTTTTTGAGTTTAGGAGAAAATATGTACAGTCACTTCATAAAGTATCGCGACACACTATGCTAGCAGTTTGTATACAAATTACATATTTGTCGGCTTTCGAAGCTGGAAGTATGTTGGCTATCCTGAGCCATCTCAGGTGACTATGAGCATTTCCAGGTACAGTATGATATTTATTGTACGTCAAGAGGGACATAGCCACCAGATATAGTTCAGGATAGCCAACTTATTTCGAGCTACGACATCCGACCTATACGAACCGCTAGCGTAGTGAGTCGCGATACTTTATGAAGTGACTGTACATATATTGTGGCGTCGTGCAGCGGAGTCCGCACGTCGCTTTTCCGTTTTCTGCTGCTTCCGCTCCGTTCGTTTCGTCCGCTTAGCTGGACACTGGCGGCGCTGACGGATTGCCAGGATATAAAAGGACGTGCATCGAAAGGAAAAGGACTCGTTTCTTTTCTTTTCTTTTTGCTCTGAAAGCTGACATTAAGGAAGTGTGTGAAAATGATTTTTGTTCGACTTTATTTTGTTCAGCAAGAATTTCTATGAAGGTGGATAAGTACTGTATTTTTTGTCATTTTAAATATATTTTCCGTTTGAAAGCAACTTCCCCGAGTGTGTGTGCCATTATTTTTTTACTATGTCCAAATTCTCGCTCAGCCGGCGGTAGTTCCAATTAACACTAGTGTTTCTCGTTTTCTCTGTTTGCTCTTCCTCAGGACTTAAAAAACAGTGAGGTGGGGTCACAATATGTTCAGATTATTTCGAAACGAAGGTTATGCACATCTTAGAAATGGTGTACACTTGTTGAGAAATGGTCGCGAGATGGACAGAAATGCACAGAAATGGATAGAAATGGACGGAAATGGATAGAAATGGACGAAAATGGATAGAAATGGACGGAAATGGATAGAAATGGACTGAAATGGACTGAAATGGATAGAAATGGACAAAAATTGATAGAGATGGACGAAAATGGATAGAAATGGACGGAAATGGATAGAAATGGACTGAAATGGATAGAAATGGACGGAAATGGATAGAAATGGACGGAAATGGATAGAAATGGACTGAAATGGACTGAAATGGATAGAAATGGACAAAAATGGATAGAGATGGACGGAAATGGATAGAAATGGACTGAAATGGATAGAAATGGACAAAAATGGATAGAGATGGACAGAAATGGATAGAAATGGACAAAAATGGATAGAGATGGACAGAAATGGATAGAAATGGACAAAAATGGATAGAAATGGACAGAGATGGATAGAGATGGACAGAAGTAAATAAAAATTGACAGAAAGGGATAGAAATGGATATAAATGGACTGAAATGGATAGAAATGGACAAAAATGGATAGAGATGGACAGAAATGGATAGAAATGGACAAAAATGGATAGAGATGGACAGAAATGGATAGAAATGGACAAAAATGGATAGAAATGGACAGAGATGGATAGAGATGGACAGAAGTAAATAAAAATTGACAGAAAGGGATAGAAATGGATATAAATGGACTGAAATGGATAGAAATGGACAGAAATGGATAGAGATGGACAGAAATGGATAGAAATGGACAAAAATGGATAAAAATGGACGGAAATGGATAGAAATGGACGGAAATGGATAGAAATGGATAGAAATGGACGGAAATGGATAGAAATAGACGGAAATGGATAGAAATGGACAGAAATGGATAGAAATGGATAGAAATGGACAGAAATGGATAGAAATGGATAGAAATGGACGGAAATGGATAGAAATGGACAGACATGGATAGAAATTGACAGAAATGGACAGAAATGGACATAAATGGATAGAAATGGACAGAAATGGATAGAAATGGACGGAAATGGATAGAAATGGACGGAAATGGATAGAAATGGACAGAAATGGATAGAAATTGACAGAAATGGACAGAAATGGACATAAATGGATAGAAATGGACAGAAATGGATAGAAATGGACGGAAATGGACGAAAATGAAATGGACGGAAATGGATGGAAATGGTTAGAAATGGACAGAAATGGGTAGAAATAGACAGAAATGGATGGAAACGGTTAGAAATGGATAGAAATAGCTGAAATGGAAATGCGGTGTACACTTGTTTTTAAAGTTGCGTATCCCTCGTTTCGAAATATGTGCCAATTGCCATAAGGCTACGCGTGAAATAGCATTAAATTGCCAAGAAACCAAAATTGGTCACATGCAATTTTTTTTACGCATTTATCTACACACATTACTAATGACTGCGCGCGTAAAAAATTTCACGCAAACCTGCGCTTTAATGAAAATCCCTTCAAAACCCCGAAATGCAAAGTCTTATTATCAATTCTGTTTTAACAGAAAAAACTTCCTCCACATACGGCTTTCACTTTTATTTTTTAATTTTTTTTACTATTATTTTTTACGTAGCGTTTTCATTTGAACATCAAGTGTCTTTCAAAGTTTATTTTTTCACTGATAAATCAAATAAACAGCAATTCCCACGAGTATAAAATTGATGACCTACACCTAGGTATTGCTTGTTACGGAAAAATTATTATAAAAAAGATAATTTACACGTGAAATTTACTGTTTTTCGATTCATCATTGATGATTCGGTTCCAAAAAAAAACATCGCTCGAGTCTTCAGAATTTCGTTTTCTACTTTTATTAGTGAGACTCAATGACCGTAATTGGAAAAATGCCTAGGAATGGGAGGGAAAATTTTCAAATCAAGGGCTCATCATCTTCCTTATGCATTGAAAACTACGAAGCAGACGGAAGAGGAAATGGCCAAAACAATTAAAATGAGGAAGACAGTGAAAGATGACGGAGTGTGACAAATAACGGGTGCAAATGTCACAGGCTGCAGCTAGGTGTCCGTCCTAGGTGTCGACTCAAATGCCCCACGCAGCGTGATGCTATTTTTAAATGAAACTGGTCTTTTGATAGTATTTTAAAGGAAGAAAAAAATTGACCAAGGATTTATACCAATAATTTTATTTCGCAACAGAGTGCAGTTACTTACGGTTTTCATGAATAAGACGAGCAGTAGTGCAATATGACCGTGTCCTTAGCTGGACACTGGCGGCGCTGACGGATTGCCAGGTTATAAAAGGACGTGCATCGAAAGGAAAGGGGCTTGTTTCTTTTCCTTTCTTTATGTTCTGAAAGCTGACATTAAGGAAGTGTGTGAAAATGATTTTTGTTCGACTTTTATTTTGCGCAGCAAGAATTTCTACGAAGGTGGATAAGTACTGCATTTTTTGTCATTTTAAATATATTTTCCGTTTGAAATCAACTTTCCCGAGTGTGTGTGCCATTATTTTTTCCCTTCACATAAAAAAACAAACCAACCAACCTATCTACGTCAAATTTGAATGAATAGAGTAAACTTCGTTTTTCCACAATGAATCAAATAACTTGCGACCATGGTTACTACGATTGACGTCATCATCGCCTGATTCTCACTCAAATTCACTGTGGAAAAACGAAGTTAACTCTATTCATTCAAAATGTTTATGTAAAAACCATAAAGTATCGCCGGAAACCACCAACTGCCTACGACAATGACAGAATGAACCAGAAAGGGTGAGCAAGGCGCGAGGACGGTGTAACATAACGCTGGCCTCGCCATTTTTTCTTTTACCACCTCATGGTTTATAATAACAATAAGGGACCCACCATATTGTGAATTTTTGAGAATAAACATCTAACTAACCTAAGGAGTGGAACTAAGGAGTGGAAGCGTCGGCAACAAAAGAGGATTGTAGAGGAAACCGTCGGAGTGTACGGACGTGCAAAGACAGCACGCAAATAGCTCGGTTAGATCAAACCCTCGCAGTGAACGGACGTGCAAAGAGAGAGCACGCAAGTTTTTGGTAGAGGGAAGTTCCAGAGTGTGGCATCGTGCGAGACATAGCCCACGTAGAAAAGGAGAATTAACAAAGGAGCTCGAATTAAGGAGAGGAACGGGAGATTTTACAACAGGACGAGACCCAAAAAACTGAGGGCCCTCCAAGGACGAACACCACGCAGGCTGAGAGGAATTTCCAGACCACTGAGGGACAAACCAACCTGTGCCGTCGAATAATTGGGTTGTAACTATAAACTTTTATTTTCATATATGGTACAAGAAGCCATTAGGCAAGAGGTTTTAATTGGCGAAGAATTAAGTTTGTGACTGGTATCCCTTTGTATCAAGTAATTGGATTTTGTGAAAAGTTTAAGTGATGAAGTGTGGCAAATAATTAGACAATATACTTAAAAGAAGGAATAATTATTCATATACCAAATTTGTGTCTAAATTAGAATACACAGTTGGTCATGACCTAAGGGTATAAGGAATTATTTTGATTATTTAAATTGTCTGTAAATTGAATATTTCATTTTGTCAAGTAAATTGCAACCGTATCTCTAAACCTGCAATGTTTCATGTATTTTCTTTTCCGACGAGCAAGCTGGGGCAAAGTAATTAAAATATAAGGTACGAGAAGATATCGCAATCGTGGTTTCTTTCCAGGTAAAAGAATCAATAGTTTTTCGTGTTACATGTTTATCCACAACGTGTGGCATTTCGCGTATTAATTTGTAATAATACCTTTTACATTTTTGGCTCCCATAACGTGGGGCATAATACAAAGTAGAAAAACAACAAAAATATTACTTGTTACAACGGGTACGATAGAAAGATAACTCGGGTAAAAAGGATGAGCGGGTGAGTTTAAGAGTCATGAGTTTGGAGTCAGGGTAGGAAGGAAAGGGAACAAGTAAAGGGCGAAATGGAAGTGACAGGAGAGGGTTTAGGGGGGGGGGGGGCGAGAGGGGAATGGCTGACGGAGGAATGTATCTTTTGGGGGTACAAAAGGGTAACGATCCAATTATACGAAATGGTCCGCGGGAGAGAGAGAGAGAGAGAGAGAGAGAGAAGAAACCCGAACTCCCAATATCCGGAGGCGAATTTCGATCAAACGAGAACTTTCTGGACCCAAAGAATAAGAAACAAAAGAAACTGGTTCGCTCTCTTCCATCTAAAACGGCAAACCTCCAAAAACTAAAAAGGAGGCAAGGCTTCGCATCATCAGCGAGGATTTTCCCGTCGAAAATACGAGGAAGTTAAAATATAGATCTATGAGTAAACTTGGTATCATGATGGATTATGATTAAATACAGGATACACTGAAGCGTGCTAACATTCCACAAATATTCAACAGATGATTTTAGACCTTTCACTACAGTTAATATTTGCACTTACCGTAATCACTCAAGACTAGAAGCACTAGATATTTGCCACGCCATGAGTACACACTGAATTGTAATCCGAAATGTTTGTTCGCTGTCTAAAAGTAAAGGGACAATTAGCAATTAAATTAACTCATTAAATACCACGAGCCAATATACCGGCAAACTTTGTTGCATCTAGTTACATAATTTTTATCTTTATTTACACCACATCAGCGACAGTGTACCCATTAATCCATAATAATTTCTTCCATAGAGAATGGCAAACGCACAAAAATTGAAAAAGAGGTAAGACTTTGCATCATCACGGAGGATTTGCACGTCGAAAATAGGAAGAAATTTATTTATTTATCTTCACTATCCCGAATACAGCACCATGGGCCAATTTAAGTAGGGCGATTAACAGTAACAACAGACGTGTCACAAACACCAATGTCCTGGGCAGATACTTATCTACCCAGGCGGGACTCGAACCCGCGACCCATACGCTAGCAGGCGAGGACTTCACTCTGCCGCCTCCGGGGCCGACGATATGTTGAAATAGAAATTGAGGTATATATTTGAGTAAACTTGGCATCATGATGGATTACGATTTTATTCAGAAAACACTAAAGCGTGTAAACATTACACAAATATTTTATAGATGTATTTCGGCCTTTCCTAAAGTAAACAATTGCTCTTGCTGTAATCACTCAAGACTCGAAGCACTAGATATTTGCTGCGCCATGAACGCAGTATTGAATAGAACTTTGAAATGTTTGTTCGTTGTAAAAGTAAATGAACATTCAGCAATTATTTTCAGCAAAATATTCAGCAATTTAATTAACTCCCACGGGCCAATACATCGGCCAACTTTGTCACACATAGTTACATATTTCTAATTTTAATTAAAACCAAATCAGCGACAGTGTGTCCATAAATCATTAATTATTTCTTCGATCGAGAATGGCAAACGCACAAAAACTGATTAAGGATTGGAATCATCACCGAGGACTTGAACGTCGAAAATAGGAGGAAATTTATATACATCTTTGAGTAAACTTGGTATCATGATTTTTTACGATTTAATTCAGAAAATGCTGAACCATATTAACATTCCACAAATCTTTAATAGATGTTTTTCGCTCTTTTCAAAAGTAAACATTTGCTCTTGCCGTAATCACTTAAGGCTCGAAGTACTAGATATTGGCTACGCCATTAACACACATTGAATAGCACTTCGAAATGTTTCTTTGTTGTCTAAGAGTAACAAATATTTAATAGATGTTTTTCGGTCATTTCTAAAGTGAATATTTGCTCTTGCCGTAATCACTTAAGACTCGAAGTACTAGATATTCGCTACGCCATGAACACACATTCAATAGTACTTCCAAATTTTTATTTGTAGTCTAAGAGTAAAGGAACATTCAGCAATTTACTAATTAACCCTTTAACTGCTACGGGCCAATATATCGGCTAATTTTGTTACACCTAGTTACACGTCTTCTTCTTCAGTGTTCAACCCTGGGGTTGGTTTGCAGCAGTACGCCATTCCTCTCTTCTGTCTGCTTTTCTCTTCATTCCTGTGTATGTGGTGCAACCCATATCATTCACAATCTGCTGCATGAATGACATCCTTGGTCGTCCCCGGCGATTCCTTCCCTCTATAGCTCCTTCTGCTATTGTTAAAACGATGTTGTCGTGTCTTAGAATGTGCCCTACGAGTTTGTCTCTTCTTGTTTGGATATGCCTCCACAGGGATCTGGTTTCTTGAACTCTTTTCAGTACCTCTTCATTCGTGACTCTTATCTTTCCAGCTGAGCTTCAACATCCTTCTGTAGAGCCACATCTCCAGGGCTTCTAGCCGCCTTCTCTCTTGTTTTCTTATTACCCATGTTTCGCTCCCGTTTAGGGCCACACTCCAAACAAATGCTTTCATCATCCGTTTCCTTATTTCCAAACTAATGTTCTTGCTGGTGAGTAGGTTCTTTCTAAGATAGAATGCAATTTTGGCCTGATGTATTCTCCTTACAATTTATTTCTGGCTTCTACCATCTCTTGTTATTCTGCTTTCCAAGTAGGCAAATTAAAAAAAAAGACATGTACGTAATTTTTATTTAGACCACATCAGCGATATTCTTCTTCTTCCGTACCTATTTCCCATGTCCCTTTGAGTCGGCCGACCTGACAGTCCTTCTTCGCCACTCTACGTGTTGCTGCGTCATCTCAGGTTGTATGTGTCCATTGTCTAGATCTTTAGTTCTAGTCTATATCTTTAGTTATGGTCCCAATCCAGGTGTCGGCGGGCGGCCTGGTCCTATTTTGGGTTGTCCTTTGTTCATAACCTTCCTTGTCATATGTTCCACGTTAAGCCTCATGACATGCCCGTACCAATGATTTCTCTAAGTTTATCGGTTATGTTAGCCACCTTGAGTGTTCCTCGTACGTGCTCGCTTCTAACATGTTCTTAAAGTTCACAACCCCGGACGATAATGTACCCATAAATTAGAGATAACCATAAACCAATAATATCAGCGACAATATACCCATAAATAAAACACAATCCTAAACCCTAAATATGTCTTCAAGGTCTAGCAAAATATAAACTTCACAAAGTAAAATCAAGTACTATAAAAAATTTATAACGAAGATGTGACAAGTTTCGAAGAAATAGGCTTGGGAGGGTTTTAATACCTCATCTAATTTTACCTGACAGTAAACAGGGCTAAGTTTTTCTGCAGGTCCAGGTCAAATATCGTCTGTGGTAAATACTATACAAACAATTAACAAATAGAATAATGCATGCAAGATGCCGTCTTTAAAAAAAAAGTATTCTACCGGTTAGGATAGGTTTTTCCCAATGTCAGAGAATCTTCTCCCGGTTTTCTACACTTTCATGGGCCTATCTTGGAGTAGTGTATTTATTTTCGCTTCGGCATTCAATCTACCCTTCTTCATTCCGTCCATGAAACCTATTCTCTTCCTTTCTCTCCCCCGCTTGCCCAGCATTTTTCCCTCTTTCATATTAATGAGGAATAAAGATGCCGTCAATTATTTTTTTTTAATCAGAACTCACGACACCATGAATAGAGATAAAATATACAAATCATCTTCAAAGGAAGAGCGAGTAACGAATGGAGAGGTATTAAGAAAAGTGAAAGAAAAGCGGAACCTATGGAAAACATTAAAAAGAAGAAGGGACAAATTTATTGGTCATGTACTGCGACATGAGGGTTTGGAGAAGATGATTTTAGAAGGGACGATAGGGGGCAAAGGGTATAGATGAAGACCAAGATCGGAGTATTGGAGGCAGATAATGGAGGACATGGGATGCGGGCGATTTTCCGAATTGGAGAGGATGGCAGAGGATAGACAGAGGTGGAGGCCTGTCGCCAACCAATCCTGACGGATTGACAACTGCACAAGGAGAATCTTCAAAGACGGAAAAGCTTTCGCCAAAAACAGCTGTAATACGATAATACGACATGCAATCAGTTCTATTCGCACATGAAGTTTCATAGTAACATTTTTTTTACCAACATCACTATTCCACCGGTTGATTATGATAACTCTAAGTTAAAGTTAGTATAATTGATAAAATATTGATTTGGCTCACTTTTTCCTTTAATCAAGTGATTACTCTTAATTCCAAGGAAAAATCTCTTGCTCCAGATTATTTCAATTTTTCAATGTGCATCAAAGAGTTAAATATGTTTTCTATTCTCAAATATACTCATGAAATTTTCCATCGTGGTCATAAAAAAAATGAATTGACCAAAATGATATGAATGACCAAAAAAATATACATGCATGCACGTGAATGCACCTAGTAACATGATTCCTTTCGGAACACTAATTGATGGAAAACTCGACAGCGCCTAAAGGGATTAGCTAATGAAACATCAATTAATTTTAATGACGTTAATATACGCGATTGAAGTATTTTAAAGAACGTTCGTTTTATGCATAAAAATTTATTTAAAACAGCGGCGCTGCATGATGTCATTTTGATTGAGTTACCGTCAATCATAATAATTAGCTGTAATTGAATCTAAATGCAGCCAAAAAACATTTTTATGACGACTATAAATGCACATAACGTATCTGAAACGTAATCATCACCAGGTGTGTACTTCGTGATGAATACTAAGCAATTAAGTGATAAAACCGGCTAAGTAAGAAGTAAAAAAAGTGAAAATTGAATGGTTTTTATTAGTACTTTTGATTAGGGATACATTTAACCAAGGTGTAAGACAAGGCTGCATCCTGTCACCAGCACTTTTCAATACGTACGTGGAGGTGACAATAAGAGAAGCACAAGAAGCGGGACTGAATGGATTTAAGGTTAACGGGGAAGAAATAAACATGCTCCGCTCCGCAGACGACATCGCAGTCATTGCACGCAATCGCGATGATTTTTAAAGGTCACTAAATGCAATGAAAGAAGTTTTCCAAGAGTAAAACATGAAAACAAATTAGATGATGCATAAAATCCTTGTATGCGGAAGATAAAAGCTCAATAGAGAAGTAACCCTGAGAGGAGAGAAATTAGAGCAAGCGGATTCCCTCACCTATCTCGAAGTACCATCACGCGGGATGGAAGAAGTACAACGGACAACAAGGGAATAAAAGCCCAAGATAGGAAAGCGAAATGGGAAAAAGAAAAGTGCTTTGCTCAAAGATGATAGGACAGCAAACTAGATCACAGTATGTGAAAATATTCATGTGGAACGTGGCACTCTTATGGATTGGAAGCATGGGCTATTGGAAAAGCTGACCATAATTGACTACCTTACAACCCAAGCGCTGGAGGAGGATGCTGATGATCAAATGGACGGACAAAATAAGAAATGAGAGAAGTAACTACAAAACTACAAAAGAGTAGAAAAGGACCATATGAAACACCATACAGAAAAGAAGAATCAGATGGATTGGACACACCTTGAGACAAAATGGGTTCGTGAAGAACATAATTGAAGGTAAAATAGAGGGAAAAGTCCCCAGAAGAGGACCCAGGAATAAGTTCATGGACCAAACATAAAGAAAATCACATACGGAAAGCTACCAGGAAGTAAGGGAACTAGAATTAGACAGGGAAGGCTGGAGGGCTGCAGTCAACCAATCTTAAGAATGAAGGGATTTTCACTAAGTTAATCCTCAAACAATAATTTTCATAATAAAGGATAGAGTTTAATGTAACAGAAGGGGGTTTTCCATCATCTAGGATAGCTACATCGCCCAGATCTTTAGAGAAGAGCCTTAAAACCCAGAGTAGCGCAATGTATGCCAATAAATCATCGATTAATGTAATCACTCCTTTCCTCTAATGGTCATCACTAGAATCGGTTGAAATACATGAGACCTGAATGAATAATTAAAAAATTATTATACGTGGCGCCAACTGACGTATTTTTTGTTACAATAAAATACTAAACATTCATAAATTGACATCCAGCTCAGCTATCCTTTGCTTATGACCCAGTTCAAGAAATTCAGCGCAGAATTTCATCGCACGAAGGATAAAACAGACACTCGGGTGGGAAATGAAACAAGCAATAAGAATTCACGATTGAAATAAGTGATTTCTGCGCTCAACTACAAAGAAAAAAAATCGCTGATCCAAAATGGAATTTCCGCATACGATTCTTTAAAATATCGTGTTTCACCATTAACAAAAAAACTCTCTCATACATATGCTTCTTCTTTTCCTCCACATTTTTCATTTAAATACGGCAAATTGCTTTCAAAAATACTAATTATTTCAATGGTTCATTTTCAATAGAGGCGCTGTGGGAAGGGAATGTTAACAAGCAGCCGGGGGCGTATCCATAACGAACCACAGCGAAAGAGCCGCGTAATTGGGAAAAAGAACGCCGAAGATGAAGCCAAAAAAAGGGACATGCGAAAATATTATTCTTGCCACGACTCATTAAAAAAAAAAACCAAGGAAATGATTGCATCAGGAAATTTCTCATCTTAATTTTCCTACGTCCTAAACCAAAATGAAGCAAAGACAAGCGGAAGAGAACTAGCTAAGGAGGCGTTTAGTAATAGAAGAGAGTTGATAACAATGGTTAAGGATGTGAAGAAGAGGCTGGTGAAGAGCTTGATATGGAGCGTAGCGTTGTAACGAGCAAAAACGTGGACCCTGAGAAATGAGGACGAGAATAGGCTGCAGCCATTTGAGATGTGGGTGTGGAGAAGGATGGAGAAGGTTAGGTGGACGTAAAGGAAGACTAACGAGGAAGTGCTTGAAGTAGGCAGGGTAGATGGCTGAAGGATGTAATAAAGGGTGATCGGTAGCTGAAGAGTGTGATAGAGGGATGTTGGGCAAGGGGGGAAGAAAGAGAATGGGTTACATGGACGGGATGAAGAAGTGTAGTTTGTAAGCAGAGGCGAAAAAAGATATAGTAGAGGGAGATAGGCACCTGATTGTGAAGAAAACCGAGAGGAGATTCTCCGACATTCAACAAAACCTACCCTTACCGCTAGAATACATGAAAAAATATTAATTCAACTGCGGACAAAATGATCACTTCGTGAGGGGAGGTTAGCTGCTCTAAGGTACCATATATAAGTGGTTGAGATAAAAATCCATGTAGATTTGGAAAAAGAATTCAGTAACTCTAATGGAAAGGAAAAACTTAACTTTATTCATCCCTGAGTTTCGTAAATCAATCCCAGAATGCTTTCAGAATCAAACACCGGGAGGGAATAAATTCTAATGTAAACTGTGGACTAAAAGCAGATGTTAAGCGATGCAAGGGAACGATGAAAATATTAAACTTAGTCAATCTTAAGCAAATTTTTCTCAACATTGCCAAAAAAGGAAGTGGTCCTAAATTTGAGAATAATTATGATCCTTACGGTTACCTACCAGTAACAGGCTGGTGAAATCTCTAACATGGAGCGTTGCGCCGTATGAATCTGAGGCTTGGTCATTGCGAAGTAGTTAAGCATTTACTCTCAGGTTGAGTGTGAGTGTTGATTCGTAACATAGGAACCGCACCAACACGCGGCTCATTTGAGCATGAGTGACGATACAATTAACGGGCATTTATTCGAGTTATTCCAGTTCCGTCAACGTATTTATGCGAAACAAATGACGAAAGATTTCATTCAGCCGCACGAGTAAATAATTTTATTGTAAGTGGGGCACTGTGAAATGGATATATTTAGAAGAATTTCCAGATTATAGATCAAATATTCATAATAATTCATTGAAAATATTGTTACAGATACAACTATAGACAAGAAACAAAGTTGACTTGAACGGAAACTGAAATTTATTAAAATGGCGATTGGTTGGGCTATAAAAATGAACTAATACGGATGAATTACGAAAGAGTCTCAATGAGGAGTTCAACTTTTTCTTTGGGGAAGAGCCGTAGTTTTTTGCCGTAAATATTATCACTATGGATGAACGAGAACCATCACTACGTTTACAAATGCAACAGCAACGCAGTGGGATCGATATGAGAAGCAGGCTGACTCGGCCCGCTTTCTCAGCCAGTCTTAGACTTCAAATCGATATGAACTATCGGGTCTGTAGCCCTCCTCGCTATTCTTTTTTGTAGTCATTGGGAAACAAAATAAAATCGTTATTATTCAAGGCGTATGTTGTAAACAGTTTCAACTAGAGTGCAAGAATGGCAAGAGAAAACAATACGCGCTGCCATACGCTGGGCCGATCGTGCGTCAACAATTGGAGTCGATTGTTCAATATCGATATTATTAGTCCGTGTTGGTATTCCAGGCGAACCGAGTCGGCTGGCTTAAGTATGTTCAGATCGCTCCGAGTTCACCGATCGATCTATCTGAGTTCGATTGGTAAACGTATTGCATGATGATTTCAGATTATACTAAAAAGGATCAAAGCCAATCAGAAAAGGTTATTGAAAATAATAACAATCCAATTCATTCCAAGAAACTGGAGAGATTACAGATGATGGTTATTTGAAAGAGTTCGACATTTTACCGGTTGAAAAGTTATTGCAGTTTATTATAATCAGTGAAAAAATTTTCAGTGATAAATACAAAAATAAAAGAGCGTAGGTACTATCAAAATGCTGAACTTAAAAAAGTGAATAAATGTGAAGTTCCTAGATATTACACACACAAGGGTTGCAGGCTATTAAATGTTTATGTTCCAAAACTGTTCAGCAATATGAATGGTGATTCGAAAAAATGGAATCCATAACGGAAGTTAAGAGAGGGACAAAGGAATGGTTGCTATGCACATAAATTATGTTGCTAGTGATAAATAAAAACACGACTGAAATTTTATTAAAGTCACCTGCTGATAAGCCACGAGAGACTTAGCAGGACCATGAAGTTGTGAAATTGATAAAATAGTGTGCATTTTACATTATTCATATGATACTGGTTTTTATGTGACTTTGCTTATATATGTTAGTTAAGAAATGTGTACATTTTTTGAAAAAATTTGGTATTAAAAATATAAAAAAATTGGTCATTTCGCTGTATTCAAGCACTGGGACTTGCACATTTTTTCGCACACAAAAAATAAAAGGCTAGCTTTTATGCCATAAACTTTTTTAACGTGTGACTTAAACGAAGAAGGCGTGAACATCAAGTGAGGTAAGCCGTTGATGTAAAACAATGGGATGCTGGTGGAAACATCAAACGAAAGATCCAGAGGCAACGGACAAACTTTAGAAATCGTCAGAGAATCCCCTCCGACCGCTTCGTCTTTTTCTGGTCGATCGCATCAATTTGCAAAATTTACATATGAATTTTCAGCGCGGTGGAAGCATCGCTTCCGTTATCGTGCAATACCGACCTATTTTCACAATATATCCTTTCCAAAGCTCTTATTCAGACCTCATCATAAATTCCATGAATATTCGATTCCTTTGTGGCTTCACCTACTCACGAGTAATCCTACTTTTTTTCGATGTTTTAAAGAGATACGTGACGTTGATCCTACTGTTTAAGCTTTCGCTCGAATTGAGTCAGTTATAGAGAGTAAAAATCATGATAAAGTAACCAATCCTAGGCCACCATAACATAACTCTTGGTCAATATATTGACCTCCGAACTAGCTGCTGCTTGAACAAACGGCATTTGCTAAGCTTCGTTCGCTACATGTACAAAACGCACTGGCTGGAATGACTACAGTATCTGCTCGACCAACAAACTTGATTTTCTCCATATGGAGAACATTTTGTAGGAGTTAGGGATGCCACATCGACATCGATGTATCGGAAAACTCGATGTTTTTCGGCCGAGACATCGAAAACATCGAGTAGTAAAATAATCCGATGCAAATTGAGTAAGTGTTGAGTACTTTTATAAAAATCGAGGTATCGAACTACTCGATGTTTTTTGGCCGCGCCATCGAAAACATCGAGTATTAATATAACCCGATGAACATTGAGCGAGTGGAGAGTACTTTTATAAACATCGACTACTCAATGTCTTTGTAGTCGAAGTGGCATCCCTAGTAGGAGTCACAAACAAAATTGTCAGTTCACTGTTCAATTGTTCTTCCAACAAATTCATCTGTTAATCCAGAAGAGCGATTAGCTCCAATTACCAGCGGTTGTCCAGCGAATCGTTGTCGAGGATAACAAAATGGATGCCGATCGGGCGCGGAGAATTTGCTTGAACAAAAGGACGAATTCGCAGCGTTTTGTAATTTATGTTCACATCAAATACAATCAACTATTAATTACATATTGTAGGATTTATACAAAGCATTTGTAGGAAAGAGAAACCTTTCAACAATTGTAATCAATCAAAGGAATAACTGTTCTACAATAAAGGGAGACGAAATAAATGAATATTTGAGAAACAATAAGTATAATAACACAGGAAGATCATTCTTTCCACGAAGAACTATCGCCTGCGACACCAGAGGAAGGGAAACACGCAGCTAATTTCAAGGCCAAACAAATGCCATACGTTTTTTCAAAGTGAAAAGATAACGAAAATCAGAAAGCCTACTCCGCGGTAAATAAAAATTTGCGAACGAAAAAATCCCACATGAAACTAATTTACGAGTCTCCCACGTTGAGGGAACACGAGATTTCCAAGGAAGTCGATTGGAAATTAAGAAAACAAGTAGTACCTAGTTACTTCAAAAAGAAAATAAAAATTGAAGTTACTATAGGCGTTAATTACCTCTGATGTAAGTATGAGTGAGCTGATTAACACCGCACGGAATTCAACTCCATATTCAAACCAGCGTTCGACCGACATGCTGTATTTTTATTGGTTAAAAAAAAAAACACCACTCACGTCAGTTTGAGCTGTGGACTGGAATTTTTCTTTTCTTGTATGAAGTAACAAGCATATGAATTATTAACGTAGGAGTTCAGATGTAAGTTCGACTACCTTTAACGAGAGAATTTCATCTCAAAACTTTAACAATAGAAGCAGTCTTTGTATCAAGTTCTCGAAAACTCCGCAGAGTCGGCCATGTTTCATTAAAACTTCATGTTATTCAAGGTATTCCAAACGATAATACAATCTGTTCACATGATAATTGGATCAATTAAAAGTGAGTAGTATTTCTCCCTGAAAAAGTAGAAAGCATTCCAAAAGGAAACATTGAAATTAAGCCAATTAGGTTAGAAACAACACCATTGACTTCAGGGCTGATAAGGCCTATTACTACATTTGCCACGTTAAAATTAAAATTTTTTCATGAAAGAACTAAAAATCAATAGGAAAACACATGCTATTACAAACATCAAAAACGTGCTCTGCATCCATAATGACTAGACAACATTGGATAACATTGTGAGCGTGGTCAATGTCGCAAATTGGCCATGCGTCTTTCGATCGGCGTGCCTGCTGTTTTCAATAAATGCCGTGCAAATGTTTGTGAAGTTCCTTGAAAATAATTTTGCAACGTTCATACATGAATTTTCACCATTATCTTCACATCAAATGGACAAGCGGTCTCAGGAAAAATGATGGTGCGTTATAATGGGGTTCACCAAACAGATATATTGGGCACTGCGTCATCAAACAATAGCCTGACAACCGAAGTTGCAACCATTATTGAACGGCAAAGGGACGTAATGGTAGGGCTTTAGTCTTTCTGGTAGACATGCATGTGAGCACAAAGAGCAAAAATAGATTTGAATAGAAAATAAAGATGCATTAACCTAGATTCGAGAGAGTGTTCTTTCACAATCCGGGTATGTAAAATACTCAGTTTTTCTGAGAGGATCTTCAATTTATAGCCCAGCATGCAAAGCTTTAAGGAGGGAGGAGAAGACGCCTTGGGCGGAAATAACACAAAAAGAGGAAATGCTAAGCATGGTGGATAGGGGGGAGTAGAAATTAAAGAGCTGATCAGGATGAGGCAAAGTAGGTGGTAGGAAGAGGTAACGAGGAGCGAAGAGCCTTGCATAAGTCCGGAAAAGGAGATATTGCAGGGAAGTGGAGGATTTATAATTAGTTTTTACGGAATGGATGAAGGAGGGTAGGACGCACACAGTGACGGAAAAAGAAATTTTGCTGGTTGGTACACACGGCAGAGAACATGAAAAATAATTAGAATCAATAGGAGTCAATTTCATCAACCAGTTAGGTTAAATTTCTGTTTGAGGATTTCGCAGCGCTGGATTGCAGTTCTCTCCATCGACGCTGATTGGTCGCGCCACTGGTAGGCCAACCTGAGGATGGTATATATACAGGGCCATTTCCATCTGTCGGCACTCAGACCTGATCTGAAGATGTGGCCAGCATAGGCCACGAAACGTCACCTGAAAAAAACTTGACGCAGCTAACCCGAAAACAATGGAGAGAACTGCAACCAGTTAGGTTGATTAACCAGTTAATTTTATTAACCATTTCTTAACCAGTAGGTAAACTTATGATGAAATTAAGCCTGATGTTATAAGTCGAATATCGAAAGTAGTGACGTCTTATACAGATCAGTAATGTGGACAAAAACAAAGTATTTCTTCATCCTTCTGATGAGAGATTTAATGAGTTGATTCCACGAAGCTAAAATGGTGGCGATTGCAACTTCACTCTTCAATCAAAGCACCTTTTCACTTATTCATTGGTTGTTCAATCCTAAGATTGGTTGACTGCATCCCTCCACCTTTCTCTATCTAATGCTGGTTCCCTTACCTCCTGGTATCTTTCCATATGTACTACTGTCTTCTTCATTTTGTCCATGAACTTATTCCTGGGTCTTCCTCTGGGGACTTTTCCCTCCATATTTCCTTCAATTATGTTCTTCACAAACCCATTGTGTCTCAGGGTGTGTCCAATCCATCTGGTTCTTCTCTCCTCTGTGGTGTTCCATATAGTCCTTTCTTCTTCTACTCCTCTGTGCACTTCATCATTTCTCATTTTGTCCCTCCATTTTATCTTCAGCATCCTCCTCCAGCTTCAGGTTTCGAAGGTTTCAATCTTCCATTTCATACCCGAGCCTATTTACTATGTCCAAGTACTAACAATGCCTTCTTCGAAAATCCAAGCAATTACACGTTAAATGTCTGTGACTGCTCCCCTTCATCTGATTAATTTTCAAATTTTTAAGGAGATCCACCTCCAAAAAGTTTTCTTTCCACGCATCCCCTTCCGGCTGATTTAGTGTTTCATTCACACAGTCATAGCACTGGATTACACAAGTCCTAAGTTATATTGCATCTTAAAACATAGTTGGAGCCATTTCATAAAGTTGTCCTTCATCCAAATTCTTGTCCCGCTAATTCATTTTCTCCCCCAAAAATCTGAGCATGAAATCTATTTTTTTCTGCAGCCGAGCAAATAATATATGACTGAAGGACGTGGCAGGAAAGGCAAGTGGAATGCGCTTGTGCCTTGAATTAAAAAAGACGAGAGATAACGCTTTCATCCGTGATATGCTTACGGTTATATTGTTTAGAAAAATGCCCACGCTGCGATACCACCACTTAGTAAAGGGGAATGCTGAATATATATATATATATATATATATATATATACATACATATATATATATATATATACATACATATATATATATATATATATATATATATATATATATATATATATATATATATATATATATATATATATATATTAATATATATAAAGCTACAAAACTGACTGACTGACTGACTGACTGACTGACTGACTGACTGACTCATCAAAATTCCTGGGCATTTCTAAACGAGCTAGGTGGGTGAAATTTTCAGGATAGAGTTTGAGTCATGTGTCGAGTTGGGAAAAAATCGAAAAAGTTAAAAAAGTCGATTAGGCTTCGATTTATTGCAATCGAAAGCTTCACATCGGATTATATGGAAAAACGAAAAATTTCAGTGTAGACCTTTTTTATTTCGTTCATTAAAATATGAAATAATTAAGTTACAGGACTGATTCTTTCACAAGTATAAGGCTAAATGTTTGAAAAATCTTATTCTTGCAATCGATTCTTTCCTACCTACCGTCAAACTGATATTTTTAAAGTTTTATTTGGGATTTTAGAAATTTTTTCACTTTCGTTGCTATGGATTTATTCCATTGTCGCCTAGCCGAGTGTCGAATCGAGGTTTGGAACTAAGCTAGGCGGGGCAGTTTCATGGGAGGGTTATATTTACGTGTTGATTTGGGGTAAAATCGGAAAAGTTAAAAAAGTCGATACGGCTTCGAGATATTGCAATCGATAGCTTTACATATATGAGTTAGGTATCCTAAATGCATGTAATTTACTCTTCTCTATGCCATTTTTCGCACTGCTAAATACTGGGTATAATTTCTTCAACCTTTTCCTGGCCTCTACCATACCTTTGATGGCCAATTTCCATCAACCAAGCTTCATGATATTGTCGTTTTCATTAAAAAAATATGCAGTCCATGCAGAAGATTGGAAGAGAAAAAAAAATTGAACATGAAAATTAGTATAATAGAATATCGATTCCGATCGAATATATATAGTAAAATTCTTCATGTGAGCTCTTATTAAGTATGATGTACTGAAATGAAATATCTAACGTAGAAGAACGTCTTCTATGCCGTAAAATGAGGTTATGATAATCTATCAATGGTTCCACGTTCGTTTCGGTGTACTGATTATAGTATTTTGAAAAGTCGCTAATAACCGGATGACATACAATATAAGTTTGTACTACAACTGTCTGGTATCCATACCTCATGAGGCGCGTATTTCATTTTCGAGAATTATATTTTTCTTTGCTTGCATGTAGCCCGCAGAGTTGAGAGCTTTCATTTTTTTTCCTTATTTAAAGAGTATCATCGTCTAGCACTCCCCCCACCCTTGCTTGCAAATTGCAAGCACCCATATAGGCATCATTAAATGGACAGGTGCTATTAATACATTGCTGCTAAGTACTGGGTATAATTTCTTCAACTTTTTCCTAACCTCTACCGTAGGTTTGATGACCAACTTTAACCAACCAATCTTCATGATATTTTATTTTCATTCTAAAGCATGTGCAATTCATGTAGAAGATTGAAAAAGAAAAATTTAACATAAAATTTAGCATATTAAAATTGTCGATTCGGATCGAAGTTCTATTATAAAGGTTTCATCTTAGACCTTATTAAGTATGCTGTACTGAAAGGAATATCTAACGTAGAAAGGCCATCAAATGAAGTTATGTTGAACTTGCAGTGGTTCCACGTTCCTTTCATTTCACAGACTTTAGTACTTTGAAATGTCATTAATTACCGGATGAGATATAATATGATTTGTACTAGAACTGTCAGGTATCGATACCTCATGGACCGTGAAATTCATTTCGAGAATTCCATAATATTTTTCTTTGCCTGCATGTAGCACATATACTTGAGAGCTTTCATTGGTTTTGTAAGGATAATGCATTCATTTTTCGATACTTAAAGTGTAAAATGATGTACAAACCCCCCTTGCTTGCTAACAGCAAGCACCCATTTACTCGTAATAATATATATAAAGCTACAAAACTGACTGACTGACTGACAGACTGACTGACTGACTGACTGACTGACTCATCAAAATTCCTGGGCATTTCTAAACGAGCTAGGTGGGTGAAATTTTCAGGATAGAGTTTGAGTCATGTGTCGATGTGGGAAAAAATCGAAAAAGTTAAAAAAGTCGATTAGGCTTCGATTTATTGCAATCGATAGCTTTACATGCGATTATACGGGAAAAACGAAAAATTTTAGTGTAGACCTTTTTTCTTTCGTTCATTAAAATATGAAATAATTAAGTTACAGGACTGATTCTTTCACAAATATGAGGCTAAATGTTTGAAAAATCTAATTCTTGCAATCGATTCTTTCCTACCTACCGTAAAACTGATATTTTTAAACTTTTATTTGGGATTTTATAATTTTTTTCACTTTCGTTGCTATGGATTTATTCCATTGTCGCCTAGCCGAGTGTCGATTCAGGTTTGGAAGTAAGCTAGGCGGGCCAGTTTCAGGGAAGGGTTATATTTATGTGTTGATTTGGGGTAAAATCGGAAAAGTTAAAAAAGTCGATTCGGCTTCGAGATATTGCAATCGATAGCTTTACATATATGAGTTAGGTATCCTAAGTGAATGAAATTTACTCTTCCCTTTGCCATTTTTTGCACTGCTAAATACTGGGTATAATTTCTCCAAATTTGTCCTGGCCTCTTCCGTACCTTTGATGACCAATTTCCACCAACCAAGCTTCATGATATTGTAGTTTTCATTAAAAAATTGAGCAGTTCATGTAGAAGATTGGAAGAGAAAAAAATAGATCACGAAAATTAGTATATTAAAAATCTCGATTCCGATCGAACTTATATAGTAAAATTCTTCATGTGAGCTCTAATTAAGTATGCTGTACTGAACTAAACTTTCTTACGTAGGAGAGCGTCTTATATGCCACCAAATGAAGTTAGGATAATCTTTCAGTGGTTCCACGTTCGTTTCGGTATACTGACTATAGTATTTTGAAAAGTCGATAATGACCGGATGACATACAATATAAGTTTGTACTAGAACTGTCTGGTATCCATACCTCATGAGGCGCGAGAGGCATTTTCGAGAATTATATTTTTCTTTGCTTGCATGTAGCACGCAGACTTGAGAGCTTTCATTTTTTTCCTCATTTAAAGAGTATCATCATCTAACTCTCCCCCACACCCTGCTTGCAAATTGCAAGCACCCATATAGGCATCATTTAATGGACAGGTGCTATTAATACATCGCTGCTAAGTACTGGGTATAATTTCTTCAATTGTTTCCGGGCCTCTACGGTAGCTTTGATGACCAACTTTAACCAACCAATCTTCACGATATTTTAGTTTCCATTCAAAAGCATGTGCAATTCATGTAGAAGATTGAAAAAGAAAAATTGAACATGAAAATTAACCTATTAAAGTTTTCTATTCGGATCGAAGTTCTATTATAAAGTTTTCATGTTAGACCTTATTAAGTACCTATGCTGTACTGAAAGGAATATCTAACGTAGAAAGGCCATCAAATAAAGTTATGTTGAACTTGTAGTGGTTCCACATTCCTTTCATTTCACTGACTATAGTATTTTGAAATGACCTTAATTACCGGATGAGATATAATATGATTTGTACAAGAACTGTCAAGTATCCATACCTCATTTACCGTGAAATTCATTTCGAGAATTCCATAATATTTTTCTTTTCCTGCATGTAGCACGCAAACTTGAGAGCTTTCATTGGTTTTGTAAGGATGATGCAATCATCTTTCGTTACTTAAAGAGTATCATAATGTAAAAACCCCCCTTGCTTGCTAACAGCAAGCACCCATTTACTCGTTAATAGATATAAAGCTACAAAACTGACTGACTGACTGACTGACTGACTGACTGACTGACTGACTGACTCATCAAAATTCCTGGGCATTTCTAAACGAGCTAGGTGGGTGAAATTTTCAGGATAGAGTTGGAGTCATGTGTCGAGTTGGGAAAAAATCGAAAAAGTTAAAAAAGTCGATTAGGCTTCGATTTATTGCAATCGAAAGCTTTACATCGGATTATACGGGAAAAACGAAAAATTTCAGTGTAGACCTTTTTCTTTCGTTCATTAAAATATGAAATAATTAAGTTACAGGACTGATTCTTTCACAAGTATGAGGCTAAATGTTTGAAAAATCTAATTCTTGCAACCGATTCTTTCCTACCTACCGTAAAACTGATATAATTAAACTTTTATTTGGGATTTTAGAAATTTTTTCACTTTCGTTGCTATGGATTTATTCCATTGTCGCCTAGCCGAGTGTCGACTCAGGTTTGGAACTAAGCTAGGCGGGCCAGTTTCAGGGGAGGGTTATATTTATGTGTTGATTTTGGGTAAAATCGGAAAAGTTAAAAAAGTCGATACGGCTTTGAGATATTGCAATCGATAGCTTTACATATATGAGTTAGGTATCCTAAATGCATGTAATTTACTCTTCTCTATGCCATTTTTCGCACTGCTAAATACTGGGTATAATTTCTTCAAACTTTTCCTGGCCTCTACCATACCTTTGATGGCCAATTTCCACCAACCAAGCTTCATGATATTGTCGTTTTCATTAAAAAAATATGCAGTCCATGCAGAAGATTGGAAGAGAAAAAAAAATTGAACATGAAAATTAGTATAATAAAAATATCGATTCCGATCGAACATATATAGTAAAATTCTTCATGTGAGCTCTTATTAAATATGATGTACTGAAATGAAATATCTAACGTAGAAGAACGTCTTATATGCCGTAAAGTGAGGTTATGATAATCTATCAATGGTTCCACGTTCGTTTCGGTGTACTGATTATAGTATTTTGAAAAGTCGCTAATAACCGGATGACATACAATATAAGTTTGTACTACAACTGTCTGGTATCCATACCTCATGAGGCGCGTATTTCATTTTCGAGAATTATATTTTTCTTTGCTTGCATGTAGCCCGCAGAGTTGAGAGCTTTCATTTTTTTTCCTTATTTAAAGAGTATCATCGTCTAGCACTCCCCCCACCCTTGCTTGCAAATTGCAAGCACCCATATAGGCATCATTAAATGGACAGGTGCTATTAATACATTGCTGCTAAGTACTGGGTATAATTTCTTCAACTTTTTCCTAACCTCTACCGTAGGTTTGATGACCAACTTTAACCAACCAATCTTCATGATATTTTATTTTCATTCTAAAGCATGTGCAATTCATGTAGAAGATTGAAAAAGAAAAATTTAACATAAAATTTAGCATATTAAAATTGTCGATTCGGATCGAAGTTCTATTATAAAGGTTTCATCTTAGACCTTATTAAGTATGCTGTACTGAAAGGAATATCTAACGTAGAAAGGCCATCAAATGAAGTTATGTTGAACTTGCAGTGGTTCCACGTTCCTTTCATTTCACAGACTTTAGTACTTTGAAATGTCATTAATTACCGGATGAGATATAATATGATTTGTACTAGAACTGTCAGGTATCGATACCTCATGGACCGTGAAATTCATTTCGAGAATTCCATAATATTTTTCTTTGCCTGCATGTAGCACATATACTTGAGAGCTTTCATTGGTTTTGTAAGGATAATGCATTCATTTTTCGATACTTAAAGTGTAAAATGATGTACAAACCCCCCTTGCTTGCTAACAGCAAGCACCCATTTACTCGTAATAATATATATAAAGCTACAAAACTGACTGACTGACTGACTGACTGACTGACTGACTCATCAAAATTCCTGGGCATTTCTAAACGAGCTAGGTGGGTGAAATTTTCAGGATAGAGTTTGAGTCATGTGTCGATGTGGGAAAAAATCGAAAAAGTTAAAAAAGTCGATTAGGCTTCGATTTATTGCAATCGATAGCTTTACATGCGATTATACGGGAAAAACGAAAAATTTTAGTGTAGACCTTTTTTCTTTCGTTCATTAAAATATGAAATAATTAAGTTACAGGACTGATTCTTTCACAAATATGAGGCTAAATGTTTGAAAAATCTAATTCTTGCAATCGATTCTTTCCTACCTACCGTAAAACTGATATTTTTAAACTTTTATTTGGGATTTTATAATTTTTTTCACTTTCGTTGCTATGGATTTATTCCATTGTCGCCTAGCCGAGTGTCGATTCAGGTTTGGAAGTAAGCTAGGCGGGCCAGTTTCAGGGAAGGGTTATATTTATGTGTTGATTTGGGGTAAAATCGGAAAAGTTAAAAAAGTCGATTCGGCTTCGAGATATTGCAATCGATAGCTTTACATATATGAGTTAGGTATCCTAAGTGAATGAAATTTACTCTTCCCTTTGCCATTTTTTGCACTGCTAAATACTGGGTATAATTTCTCCAAATTTGTCCTGGCCTCTTCCGTACCTTTGATGACCAATTTCCACCAACCAAGCTTCATGATATTGTAGTTTTCATTAAAAAATTGAGCAGTTCATGTAGAAGATTGGAAGAGAAAAAAATAGATCACGAAAATTAGTATATTAAAAATCTCGATTCCGATCGAACTTATATAGTAAAATTCTTCATGTGAGCTCTAATTAAGTATGCTGTACTGAACTAAACTTTCTTACGTAGGAGAGCGTCTTATATGCCACCAAATGAAGTTAGGATAATCTTTCAGTGGTTCCACGTTCGTTTCGGTATACTGACTATAGTATTTTGAAAAGTCGATAATGACCGGATGACATACAATATAAGTTTGTACTAGAACTGTCTGGTATCCATACCTCATGAGGCGCGAGAGGCATTTTCGAGAATTATATTTTTCTTTGCTTGCATGTAGCACGCAGACTTGAGAGCTTTCATTTTTTTCCTCATTTAAAGAGTATCATCATCTAACTCTCCCCCACACCCTGCTTGCAAATTGCAAGCACCCATATAGGCATCATTTAATGGACAGGTGCTATTAATACATCGCTGCTAAGTACTGGGTATAATTTCTTCAATTGTTTCCGGGCCTCTACGGTAGCTTTGATGACCAACTTTAACCAACCAATCTTCACGATATTTTAGTTTCCATTCAAAAGCATGTGCAATTCATGTAGAAGATTGAAAAAGAAAAATTGAACATGAAAATTAACCTATTAAAGTTTTCTATTCGGATCGAAGTTCTATTATAAAGTTTTCATGTTAGACCTTATTAAGTACCTATGCTGTACTGAAAGGAATATCTAACGTAGAAAGGCCATCAAATAAAGTTATGTTGAACTTGTAGTGGTTCCACATTCCTTTCATTTCACTGACTATAGTATTTTGAAATGACCTTAATTACCGGATGAGATATAATATGATTTGTACAAGAACTGTCAAGTATCCATACCTCATTTACCGTGAAATTCATTTCGAGAATTCCATAATATTTTTCTTTTCCTGCATGTAGCACGCAAACTTGAGAGCTTTAATTGGTTTTGTAAGGATGATGCAATCATCTTTCGTTACTTAAAGAGTATCATAATGTAAAAACCCCCCTTGCTTGCTAACAGCAAGCACCCATTTACTCGTTAATATATATAAAGCTACAAAACTGACTGACTGACTGACTGACTGACTGACTGACTGACTGACTGACTGACTGACTCATCAAAATTCCTGGGCATTTCTAAACGAGCTAGGTGGGTGAAATTTTCAGGATAGAGTTGGAGTCATGTGTCGAGTTGGGAAAAAATCGAAAAAGTTAAAAAAGTCGATTAGGCTTCGATTTATTGCAATCGAAAGCTTTACATCGGATTATACGGGAAAAACGAAAAATTTCAGTGTAGACCTTTTTCTTTCGTTCATTAAAATATGAAATAATTAAGTTACAGGACTGATTCTTTCACAAGTATGAGGCTAAATGTTTGAAAAATCTAATTCTTGCAACCGATTCTTTCCTACCTACCGTAAAACTGATATAATTAAACTTTTATTTGGGATTTTAGAAATTTTTTCACTTTCGTTGCTATGGATTTATTCCATTGTCGCCTAGCCGAGTGTCGACTCAGGTTTGGAACTAAGCTAGGCGGGCCAGTTTCAGGGGAGGGTTATATTTATGTGTTGATTTTGGGTAAAATCGGAAAAGTTAAAAAAGTCGATACGGCTTCGAGATATTGCAATCGATAGCTTTACATATATGAGTTAGGTATCCTAAATGCATGTAATTTACTCTTCTCTATGCCATTTTTCGCACTGCTAAATACTGGGTATAATTTCTTCAAACTTTTCCTGGCCTCTACCATACCTTTGATGGCCAATTTCCACCAACCAAGCTTCATGATATTGTCGTTTTCATTAAAAAAATATGCAGTCCATGCAGAAGATTGGAAGAGAAAAAAAAATTGAACATGAAAATTAGTATAATAAAAATATCGATTCCGATCGAACATATATAGTAAAATTCTTCATGTGAGCTCTTATTAAATATGATGTACTGAAATGAAATATCTAACGTAGAAGAACGTCTTATATGCCGTAAAGTGAGGTTATGATAATCTATCAATGGTTCCACGTTCGTTTCGGTGTACTGATTATAGTATTTTGAAAAGTCGCTAATAACCGGATGACATACAATATAAGTTTGTACTACAACTGTCTGGTATCCATACCTCATGAGGCGCGTATTTCATTTTCGAGAATTATATTTTTCTTTGCTTGCATGAAGCCCGCAGACTTGAGAGCTTTCATTTTTTTCCTTATTTAAAGAGTATCATCGTCTAGCACTCCCCCCACCCTTGCTTGAAAATTGCAAGCACCCATATAGGCATCATTAAGTGGACAGGTGCTATTAGTACATCGCTGCTAAGTACTGGGTATAATTTCTTCAACTTTTTCCTACCCTCTACCGTAGGTTTGATGACCAACTTTAACCAACCAATCTTCATGATATTTTAGTTTTCATTCTAAAGCAATTCAAAATTCAATGTGCAATTCATGTAGAAGATTGAAAAAGAAAAATTTAACATACAATTTAGCATATTAAAATTTTCGATTCGGATCAAAATTCTATTATAAAGTTTTCATATTAGACCTTATTAAGTATGCTGTACTGAAAGGAATATCTAACGTAGAAAGGCCATCAAATAAAGTTATGTTGAACTTGCAGTGTTTCCACGTTCATTTCATTTCACAGACTATAGTACTTTGAAATGTCGTTAATTACCGGATGAGATATAATATGATTTGTACTAGAACTGTCAGGTATCCTTACCTCATGGAATTCATTTCGAGAATTCCATTATATTTTTCTTTGCCTGCATGTAGCACGCAGACTTAAGAGCTTTCATTGGTTTTGTAAGGATGATGCATTCATTTTTCGATACTTAAAATGTAAAATAATGTACAAACCCCCCTTGCTTGCTGACAGCAAGCACCCATTTACTCGTATATATATATAAATACGTTGATGGATTGGAGTCAGCCATGCGGCGATGAACACACGATGTGGATAGGATGGAGGAGATAGACACACAAAAAAAGAGACGATCACACTTACATAGCTAGCTTTCGGAACTAGTCCGTCTTCAAGGCGTATCACGAAACAAATGTCGTGTGCGCTGGTGAGGATAGGGGTAGGAGGGGCGGTAGGTTAGGGGAGTGGGGATGGGGGAAGGGGAAGGGGTTTTTCCCAGCGGTTGACGAACGGTTCTTGAAAAGGGGAAATTTTTACCAGCTCGTGTCTTGGCCGGAGAGAGCGGAAGGAGTCGCAGTGAGGGTGGGGGGGGGGGGAGAGGGAAGGGAAGGGGGTAAATGGAAAACAACGGGGAGCGTGCGATTAATGTATTTTATTTAATCCGGGCGCGGCGTACGATTTTAGCAACCAGATTATGGCCTGCTCCTTCTGGCGCACTTCAATTAACGGGGCGTCCGGGGGAAGGGAGATCAATATTGCCACCTCAAAGCACTTGTCAAAGGACAAGCCATGCTTCCGCACATGAGTAGGGACGGGGAAAGTGGAAGATGGGTCTTTACAGGTGCACCGATGGTTATTCATTCTAATATTAAGGGGTGTAATACATTCGCCCACATAAAAACCGGGACATAGTTTACATTGTAACACATAAACTAAGTTGTGGGAGTCGCAAGAGCCGGAGGCTTTGATGTCGAACGGCGTCTCTGTGTTAGGACTCTGAAATGAGGAAAGGGGGCGAAACATGTTGCACGTTTTGCACCGTGGTATGTTGCATCTCTGTGTGGTGGGACGGGGAGTGTCATTCGATGTACCCTCTCGCGAAGAATTGGAGCGAAGAAGATTGGCTAAGTTAGGTGGACGTCTGAAACATACTGTGGGGCATTTGGGTAGGAGATTGGCTGTCGATCTGTTAGTATCTAAAATTGGGAATAAGTCTTTGAGGATGGTCTTGAGTTTTTGGACGCCAGGAAAATATGTGATGTGAAGATTTAGGTCGTCCAGGGGGGTGTCTTTTTTACGTGGGGTGAAATTAGCAGAGGAGGGTAAAATACGTTTTTTTAGAAGTGGCTCGTATATATATATATATATATATATATATATATATATATATATATATATATATATATATATATATATATATATATATATATATATATATATATATATATATATATATATATATATATATATATAGATATAGATATATATATATATACATACATACATATATATATATATATATATATAATCGTTCGTTCATTCACTCAGACTGCTCAGCGGCAAATACACACATATAAATGTTTATACTGAAAGTTAGAAAGAAAGTGGATAGGAACACATAAATAAACAAACACAATGGTGGTGTGAAGGTGGAAAGATGGCAGATTACAAGCAGAAAAAAAAATTCGACTGGACCGGGAATGGATCCACGGACCTTTGGATTTCGCGATTTTCTGCTTGGAATCGGCCATCTTTCCATCTTCACACCACCATTGTGTTGAGACTGAGAGATAACACAAGGGAATAAGTACATTAGGGCTGTAACAATATCACAAGATAAATCCTTAATTCAAAATATTAGCCATCGATGCCTACTTTGAGTTCTACGAGTATATTTCCTATTGAAGTACAATTTTCAACGACTGCTGAACAGAGATAACAGGGAAAGTTACAATTTAACGCCGCGGCAAAATTAGATGCGCGCAAACTCTTCAGTTCAAACTACTTGGACATAGTATATTGATGCAAGAGTACTTAGCGGATAAATATGAAGAATTTGACACACTGCCTTCCTCCTTAAACATCCGGAAAATAGCCATTTTTGCGGGTTCAAAGCGCATTTTGACAATAATATTAATATTGAAAAATAAATACTTTCCAGGCTATTAAGCATATGAAACAAGTCTAAAAATAGCAAGTTTTTCCATAAAACATATAAAATAAATACAACACGGCACGTTTTAGTTCATTGTCCAAGAAACGACTACAGCCATGAATTTTTTAAAGAATTTTACCGGTGAAGGTAGAACTTTTTTACAATGTCAGAGAATCTCCTCATGGTTTTCTACACTTTCAGGGGCCTATCTTGCTCTAGTATATCCTTTACCGCCTCAGAATACGATCCCTTCCTTCTTCATCCCTTCCATGAAACCTATTCTCTTTCTTCCCCTTCCCCGCTTGTCCAACATCCTTCCTTCTATCACATTGTTGAGTAACCCATCGCCTCTCATTACATCCTCCAGCCACATACTCTGCCTATCCCGAACTTCACTCGGAAGTACAGCATAATACACAGTAAAAGAGACTTATAATGCAAAAACGTTTTATAATAAAGTGCTCTATTAATATTATTATGTATTCTACCGGTAAAGGTAGGTTTTGTTGAATGTCAGAGAATCCGCTCCCGGCCTTTTACACATTCCGGGGCCTATCTCCCTCTAATATATCCTTTTTCGCCTCTGCATAAGATCTACCCTTCTTCATCCCGTCCATGAAACCTATTCTCTTTCTTCTCCTTCCCCGCTTTCCCAACATCCTTCCCTCTATCACACTCTTCAGCAACCCCTAACCCTTCCCTCTATCACACTCTTCAGCAACCCCTAACCCTATTACCTCCTTCAGCCATCTACCCTGCCTAAAAAGCTCTAAAAAATGCTGTAAAAGGTATAAAAATATGTATTTCAGCAAACACTCAGTTTTGCGTGAAGCTAAAAATTTCAATTCAAACCGAAAAAAAAGCTTCAAAAAAACTTAATGGAGGCAAAAATAGACACGCTGACACGATCGCTCCACCACGCAAGAATTTACCGATGGGGACGAGAATCAATCAGCGTACACGAGATAAATGGAGAGACCCCCTCTACACACACAAGAGCCATGAATGACGGCCTCTTTTTTTCCAAATCGCCATTCCCAAAATCTTCTATGAGCCTTATTCAAATGATTGGTCAACGCTAACACTCTCAAATTTGGCCAGCTATTCATAAAAAACAGAACGAAAGGAAGACCGAAATTATTTATCATTACTGCTATGAAAGTTCAGCTCTATTCCATGATTCATTGCGTCAAGTTCCGAACTCTTTTATTCGTGGTGTCACAGCCAACGAAAATTTGAACGTATCAGTGCAGACGAGTGATGTTGAATGGACCGATGTGGGCCAGCGAAACTTTTGGTAACCTGCTGGTATGGAGCATTCTGTGGGTATGTTGTATGTAACAGTTGCGACCGAATATTTTGAGCATAGTTACCGAATTCGTGCTGTTTATTGATATTTATGGACGATTAAAATGAAAGAAATATGCACATGGATGATACCGGGACAAAATACAATTGGATGAATTAACTTCCATACAACAACTTAATAAAAACTGCAATATGCGTAAAAAAATGCAAATAATTACGAGTCATGAAAAAATGGTTGACCATATTTTTTATGGATTTCATTTACACTACAATATTACAACGGCTGAATGACTCAAAATACGCTCATATTTTAAGTGAAACCAGTTATAATTTAAGAAAGGAAAAAGGCTAAAGACGAATACCTACTAAAAGTATACACTGAAACAAAATGGACTTTTATAAAAACCGAATCCACTCGCTCGAGAGATCGATTCCGAACGGATAATGCAATCGTTCATGGATACTCTATTTTTGCGCAGAATCCATAGGAAAACTGAGAAAAAAATTTAATGAATGGGTGCGGGGGACGAGTCACGAATATAACAGCGTTTCTAAAAAAGTTGAGAAATACGTAGATATTGAAGAAGGAAGATACGCGGAGAGGTTTAAAAAAATAACAAAAATCTCCGGCCATTTTTTTTTAACCACGTTGGGTTGGTATAATTCCTCAAAAGGTAAGGATCCTACTTCGTCCGCAGTCTTCTTTAATACACACAAATACTCTTGAGAGACGAAGCGAATGCTAGGAAAGGCTTAAGGAAAAGACGGAAAAGGGATCTGTGCGCGGGTAACGGAATCCTGATGCGAAGAAAAAGGTCGCGTCTTTATTTCCATTGGGGTCGTCCAACCAACCCCACTCAATTCATGAGTTTGAAATGGAAATGGACGAGTCGCGAGGAAAAGGAACCCCTTTGTGTCTTCCAGCAATAGTTTATACGATCGATAGCGGTTTCTACGCTTTTGTGTCATTTCCACGGCAACGATGGCGTGGAAAACGCGGTTAACATTTTGGGGTTTACTAAAACCCAGTGGTGGGTTGTAGCGTGTTCGACTCCCGTCATGAGGGTTGCAGGTTCGAGACTAAGCGACGGAAAAAATTTTCCTGGCTGGCCAACCAACTTTAGCAAGCTACCCGACTTTGACCCCGCAGGTCTGAGAGAGAACTGAGAGGCAGCCGTCTCGACAGAAGACATTCACTACGTTTATCAATCGAACTCAGATCGAACTCGGACCGATCAGAACATTCTAGGCCAGCCGACTCGGATCGCTTAGTTTACCACTGCGAAATGGATTGAAATATCGATTTGAATCGGTTCATATTGATTTGAAATCTCAGACTGGTAGAGAGAAAGCGGGCCTAGTTAGCCCACTTCTTACTTCGATCCCATTAGCAAGTTGCGTATACCATAACGAGCTAAACCGGCCAAATCGATCTGAGTTCAATCGGTAAATTTATTGATTGATAGCACTGATCAAGAAGATCGGACCGGTATCAACAGCCATCTTCGGGCGATTGCGAAGTACACGGATGCGGCCGGGAAACTTCCGAGTTAAGTGAAGGAATCAACATGCTCTAAGTTGTCTTCTTTCCATGCGACGCGACTTCTGCATTCAGCTTTTACCTTCCTTATAATAATATATAATATCAATATTATATCTTGCTTTTCCTGATCTGCTTATTTTAGAATGGTATATGAAGACAGTATAGCAGTAAATATATACGCCCCTTTTTGCTATTTTGAATAAGTATGTGTTTTTTCGCTGTTGTGCTACAGTAAACTTCTAGATGAGAACTATATGGATAACTGTGGTTGGTTGGAAGAGGTAATGCGGTACAAAGTGCTGTTTAAGGTCGTGATAGAGGATGCCATGTGGAAGACAACGAGGAAACCACCATATTAATCTTCCTAGAAGATGCCGCCCTACATTCAAAACTATATACGACATGATGGCATCCCTACCAGAAAAAATATTCCGGAGGTAAAATAGTCTCTCAATCGGATCTCCGGGTGGGGACCACTGGGAGGGGTGCATCAGTCAGGAAGGACAAAACTAAGTAATATGCAGTCGCGACACCCACTGTTAATTTCCCTACGCGAAATTGCAGCTAGCTAAGGAGACATTTTGTAATAGAAGGGAGATGATGACGGAGACATTGGGTAAGGATGTGAAGAAGAGGCTGGTGAAGAGCTTTATATGGAGTGCGGCGTTGTAGAAACGTGGAATCTATGAGAGGAGGACGAAAATGCGCTGCAGGCATTTGAGATGTGGGTGTGGAGAAGGATGGAGAAGGTGAGGTGGACGGAGAGGAAGTGCTTGAGATGGTGGGCGAGGAAACGAAACTTATAATCGAAATTTTAGGTCGGCAGGTTATGTTCCTGGACGATGTTATAAGGGGCGATGGGTTATTCAAGACTGTGATAGAGGGAAGGATGTTGGGCAAGCGGGGGAGGATGGAGAAAAATAATAGGTTTCATGGACAGGATGGAGAAGGGCAGAAGGCATGCAAAGGCGAAAAAGGATATACTAGAGATAGATAGGCCCCGGAAAGCGTAGAAAATCGAGAGGAGAGTCTCTGACATTCAACCTACTTTTACCGGTAGAATAGAAAAAAAATTGCTGCTGATACTGGTAGCGCCAGCTCCATCCGCCAGCAAGTAAAACTAGTAGACATTTGGTTTGCCGTACAAGGCACCATAAAAAACCCGTAATATTCTCTACACAATGTATCTTCTACGGCATGGAATTTCCTGCGTGAAAAATTGATAATCTCGATTGTTTCAGGCTTTACTTGGTGAAAATCCATTCTAAAGAATTCAAAAGAGATATGGTACTTTTTCACAGTTTTTATTTCAAGTCGACCGGTTTCGTCGCATAGGCGACATCATCAGGTCGATGTCATCAGGCCTATGTGACGAAACCGGTCGCCTTGAAATAGAAACTGTGAAAAAGTACCATATCCTTTTGAATTCTTTTGTGAAAAATTGAGATGAAAGTCATGCTATTACTTTTGCTAATCGAGCATAAGAGAAAAAGAAGTTACTGCCATCTAAAAAATTCCAAGTGGTAGCTGGGAATTTCTCATTTTAACCCTGGGTTAAACCCAATAACTGGAAAAAGAATAAATGTTCAGCTATGCATAATAAATGCTAATAATGCAAACTTTTAACCAGTTTGTTTAACAAGGTTTAGAACAATTATATTTCTGAAAGTATACCTATAAAATTCCGCTACCAATGGCAAGGTTAAATAATTCATTAACGAAAATAAACAGAAATCACTCTTTGCCCAAATTTTGCGAATGACGCAGATCCTTCTTGGAGGGTAATGCAACTTATTATTTTGTTAAAGGTAAATAATAAAGTCAGCATTTCCACTACAAATGCCTTGAGCTATATGCGTATTCAATAAACAGCCGATCCTTTTAAATCCGATTGTGAATCTTCATGTCTCCATTATTCAGTAGTTGCATTGTATTGTTCGGCTCGATCTATTCTCATCTCAAAACTTTTGTTGCATTATTTAAATCATAGGTAGCCTAACCGGTTAAATGGAAATGGGTACAAATACTCATGATATTTACGAACTCAGATTTTCATTCTTTATCTCATAGCATACGTCCTGCACTTCTTCATCCCGCCAAGACCAATTCTCTTTCTTCCCTTCCAGGCTTACCCAACATCCCCCCTCTATCACGACCTTAAACAGCACTTTGTACCTTATTACCTCTTCCAACCAACCATATAAATCCATATAGTTCTCATCTGGAAGTTTACTGTAGCTTAACAGCGGAAAAACACATGCTTATTCAAATTAGCAAAAAGGGGCGTATATATTTACTGCTATACTGCCTTCATATATTAAGAAGATGTAGACAGATGTCAGCAGATGTCTGTAGATGCCAGAAGAAAACAAATACCCCGGTCTGTAACAGGGACCCTGATGAACCAACGAGTTTTCCATGTATCCACACACCTTTGAATCAAGAGATTTTCACAGCCCGTCTCTCTGAAACGAGGGCGTTGCGACGAGTCGGGTCGCGAAGAATATCCATTTCCATACCAACGACCCAGATTCTTTTCTTTTTAGAGCTATACCTGCATGAAAAGCCTATTGGAACCTGGTATCACGCACATTGAGTCGGATTTCGTCTGCTCAACGTTATGTATTCCATTTTCTTCCTGAGCAAAGGTCTGACATATCGCTGGATGTGGGGAGAGAAACTCACGCACATTACCAGTTAGATGAAAACGGACATATAGACTGTGAAAGATAGATTCTTTGTGGGCGTATTCATTTGCTAGATGGATATTAGCAATAGGTCACAGCAGGAAAAAAATGACCTGCCCCATCCATTTCACTTTTCATGCTACTTCATCCAGGGTTATTTAAGGGTTAACTAGGCGTGAGATAGGAGGGGAAAACTCACGAATTTTCCGTGGAAGAAAAGGGGGAAAAAAAACAGAAAGAGACATTTGGGGCGCAGACAAATGTCAAATGAACATTAGCAACAGCAAAGTAAGCACCTCAGCGTTCTAAGTTAGTTCATTTGGAGATATTTAACGTAGTTTGAGAGAAAGATCATTTTACCTATAAATTAATGAATTTGATCTCAATTTAAAGGAAAATATATCACCCTTTCATTGACTCCAAAAATTCAACCGCTTACCACATTACTTTCGGAGTTATTTGCCAGAAAATATCCCCCCTTTTATAAGGGAAATGGTACGGGTATGCACTCCAGAGAGACATTATTTACCAAATTAGGCATTTATAACACTTTCATGTCGTAAAAAAAAACTAACAGCGAGAAGTTTGTACGTTTTCTCCGCTATTTTTGAAAATTAATCACATTGTCACCGCAATAGGTTCTTAGGTAACACAAAAACCTTCCGTTTTGAAGGAGTTACAAACGCATCGGGCGAAAAAATGAGTCAGGTTAATCTTACTTAGACTTACTAGACTTACTTAGATATTTACATTTGATTACTTCCAATTTCTGTCATATAAAACTATATTATGGCACCATTAACAATGCAATACTTAATTCGTGTGTCTACAGCTGGTGAAATTAAAACGTATAATTCGAATATGGTCTCTATTATGACTAGGGAACTATCTCGCCCGGACTACCTTAAGAGTAAAATAGGCGTGAAATGAGGATGGAACTAGGTTATTTTTTCCAATAAACAAAAAGTGTTAAGGAAATGAAAAATGATACATTTCAGGCGAATCCAAATAACAAATCAATAAACCAATAGGTCGCAGCCATCGAGGTAGATGGATTGCGTCATCGAACTTGAAGCCTGACAACTGAAATATAAACCAAATTGTTAAAGGTAGTTTGAGCGAAATATCATTTTCCCTAGAAATCAATGAATTTTGTCTCATTTTAAAGAAAAAGATATCACCCTATATCACCCTTCCATTGACACCAAAAATTCAACATCTTACCACATTACTTGCGAAGATATTTGCCAGAGAATACCAGCCCTTTTATATGGGAAATTGTACGTGTATTCACTCCAGAGAGACCTTATATTAAAAATGAGGCATTCCCTACACTTAGAGCACGGCAAAAAATCAACAGTGTGTTGTTTGTGTGTTTTCTCAACTATTTTTTTAAATTAATCATATTGTTACCGCAGTATATTCTTCGGGTTCACAATAAACCTTCCGTTTGTCTGGAATTTCAAACGTGCCGCGTGAAAAAAACGAGTCAAGTTAAAGACTTATTTAGATATTTTAATTTGATTACTTGCATTTTCTGTCATTTAAAACTATATTGTTGCACCATTAATAATGTAATATTTAATTCGTGTGTCTCACAGCTGGTGAAATTAAAACGTAAATATCTAACATGGTCTCTATTATGATTAGGGAACTACCTCGCTCGCACTGCCTTGACCATACTCTTTCCTTACTTTCCAATGGATAGCACGACGGAATGGACGAATAAACGAATACAATGCAAGAATATCAAACATCTGTTTCAAATTTATGTCAAGTAACTCTTGAAACATACATTGGCTGCGTAGTGCTACGGAATCTAATCAATTTTGCAATATCTGCCATCGGAAATGCGGATTATAATTGATTTAAATAAATTAATATAATATTTTAGGCTAATGCATATCAAAGAAATGAAAGCATACTGATTTCTAGCAAGCAATCAATGGAAAACATTATAAAAGTTCATAATGAGAGCGTTACCTCGTAGGCGCAATAGGAGAATGAGATACAGGGAAGAAGACGTACTTCACGGCTTTAGCTTCAAGCATTGGCCAGCACAGCAAGCACCCTCTACTTCTACATACCACCTTTGAGCCTCCGCATGGTTGTGTGGCGGGGGTGTTTGGACATCAGCCGTGTAAAGATGTAAGGGATAATGCTTTGGAAGGTGAAATGGTGACGTGTATCGTGGGAGTGTATTTTGTGGAGCTCATTTTTTATTGCGGTCGCTTATTCTGAAAGAACGAGTTTTTGTACCTATCTGTTTGACATTGTATCTCTCTCATTTTATCGCTTCTGTCAGGCTCTAGAGAATTAGTGAGGCGGTCATGATAATATTCTCTGTGTCGCTCTGAAAAAATGCTGGGACTAAAAAGGAGAGGCTACGTACATTGCTGCGCCTTTTTGAATGTCATATTATTTCTGTTGTTTGTAATGCCAAAAGCTGCTGGGTATTCGTCGTTGTTTGGTTGAATGAGCTCTAGTTTTGCTCTAATAAATTAATTTACAATCATTATTTTTCGCACCACTCTCATCAGTGGTAGATGCGGCAGTGGTTAGAGACTTTGTCCCTTGCGCTGAAGTTTGTAGCATTGACTCTCCGTGGGGGAAGTTTTTTTTCTTATCGATTCCAACTCTTTTCGCAAGTTTTCAAATTATTTTATAAAGGATATGGTTTTGGGAGGTGAAATGCTCACATGTATCATGGAAGTGTATTATTGGAACTCAGTTTTTATTGTGGTCGCATATTGTGCGCGGAAAGAACGAGTTTTTGCACTTATCTGTTCTTCAGTGTATCCCTTTTATTTTATCGCTCCAGTCAGACATGGTCTAATGAGACGTCATGATAATATTCTGTGTGTCGCTCTGAAACACGCCAGTTCTAAATTTTTCAAGCAAGCTAAGCCGTAGCGTGTAGCCTCCGGGTCTCTAGAATCTCCCGCCTACTACAATGGTCGCCAAAAAAAACAAAAGAATGTGCACCCACGGTCAAAATTCTCCCGTGAGTTCCTTCACAGGGCATTTAAGGACTGACTACGCGTGGGCGAGCACCCACACGCCTTTTGATAACAGAAAAAGAGGTTTATTCACCTCAAAATGTCAGATAATGTCAAATTTCCAAGCGCCGTGCCGAGAGAGAGAGAGCATATATGCCTCAACGCCTCCACTTGGCTCCGCTTTAGACTTCCCTGGCGATGAGATGACTCGGGCGTGGGCGATGAAGTCGGAATGCGTGGGTGAGAAAAGGTCAGGAACAGGAAAAAAACGAGGGCAAACTACGCTAAATCGCGCGGAGATGGATGACAAAAGGTGTTTGTTCAGCATTTCAAAGAGTTGGCGTGAGATGGGTGTAATGAGAAGATAACAGCATCTGAAGACGATCAGTGGTTGCTCTTCTGCCACGCGTAGGTCTTTGTGGCGCGTCATTCATTCATTAAAATTCATCATTCCATTAAATTATTTATCCAGCTGAATCGCAGGTTGTTAGATTGTCCTTATCCACACATTTCGAACTCTGGATCATCATCTTACTCTCCCTCCCATAGAAGGCTTAGGTAAGGATGTCAGACCTCAAGTTAAATTCCTAGTATCCTCTACCTCTTCATACTCCACGTGGGTCTTCGTGGGGTTTACTCATTGCTTCACTTATTAATTAACCCCGAAGAATCGTGAGTAGTTACATATTCCTTATCCAGATACTCCAAATTCGGGGTCTTCATCTCACTTTCCCACCTATGGACGTCTCAGGTAAGGATGTACGACCTATCGTTCAATTCCACGTATCTTCAAATTTTGGCAGTAAATTACGATTATTTGCAGACGATACGGTTATCTACCGTGAAATAAGCGAAGACGCGGACTTTGAAGTTCTGTCATCTGACCTCAACAACGCTCATTCGTGGTGCCAGGAGTGGGGTTTAGAACTAAATATTAGTAAATGCACCACAGTTCACATCCTGCAAAAGTCATCGCACAAAAGTCATACCTACACCGTGGGTGGAGTAAACATAAAATCTTCAAATACAGTAAAATATCTTGGAATTACCTTAACTTCAGATGTATCGTGGGGAACACACATACAAAACATATGCGGCACAGCATTAAAGAAACTAGGTTTTGTTAAGCGCGCATTGACAGGAAGGTTCTCGGATGAAAAAGTCAAAGAGAGATGCTACTTCGCTCTGGTTAGGCCAAAACCTCGAAGGCCGCGAGCATTTGGGACCCTGGTCATAAAGATTTAACCAAAAAAATAATAACATACAAAGGAAAGCTGCACGCTTTGTTAAAAAATGCTACGAGCGAACATATAGCGTTTCGTTCACAACTTTAAAGGGATTAAGGTGGGAGCCCCTGGAGACACAGAGGCTGCACACTAGGGTTAGCTAGCTTGAGAAATTCAGAACTGGCGCGTATCAGAGCGACACAGAGAATATTATCATGACGCCTCACTACATCTCTAGGTCTGACAGAAGTGATAAAATAAGAGAGATACATTGCCGAACAGATAGGCATAATAACTCGTTTTTTCCGCGCACAATAAGCGATCACGTGAAAAACTGAGCTCCACTAAACACACTCCCATAATACACGTCACCATTTCACCGCCCCATTTCTCTTTTCACATTATCCCTTACGTCTTTACACGGCTGGTGTCCAAACACCCCCTGCCGCATGCCCATGGGGCGGCTCGCAGGGTAGTATGTAGATGTACCACTTTCTATTCCGCCAATATGGTCCCTTTTTCCTCCAAAAAAGTAAATATTCTGTTCAATTAAGTATCATATAAAAAATTCGCTATCTCGGTCAAGCGGCAAGCTAGAGCCGCACGTGTATGAACTTTCTACCGATTGAGGAACTAATTCAATTCCGGGAAATAATAACTTGATTGAATTCTCCACTGGTTTCTCTCAGGATCAGGAGTTCTCGTGCCGACGCTTAGGCGACTGCCTTCCCGAAGTTGATGGCGAATTGAGTCATCGAAACGCTCAGTATATTGGTTTAAGGAGGTTCCTCTGCGGCTCGGTGCGTCAAAAGCCGGTGAAAAATCCATCTTCTTAAGTGTTTTAAGAAGTCGATTTAAAAAAATTACCTTACGTAGTCACCTATAGTATATAAACAAGTACTTAAAAACTTTGTGAATAAGGTGTATCGAAGCACTTAAAAGTGGGAAACAATTTTTAAAACTCATCAGTAGCTTATTTTGATCTCGGTTTCTGGCTGGCAACTCGTTGCCACGTTTAATTGCTCTGACAATAAATTTGAGCTCATCACCGCTATTTCGTGATCTGAAATGTGTTCCATAATTTAAAAATAAGTTTCAAAATATTTACATGGAAATGTAACTCCTTATTTAAATATAATGGGTAAAAATCATGTGTTACAACGACTTGGCAACGGTGGTAAGTGCAACATTGCTCAATTACTGCGTTCACTTGTTTTCCTGCTCTCGTGTTGGCGTGTGATTGAGTTTGTTAGTGACTGCTTTCCAGGAAATCGTTAATATTATACATATATATTTTTATAATACATTACTGTATTTATGTATTCATTTATATAAATACCCGTGAGTATTATATCATATCTTCAAATAACTTTCGTTTCCTTGGAAGCTATCAATTTCCTGCCATGCCGAGGGAACCCGGACAACATTACCGGAACAACGACAAGTTCTAATACTTTTTTGTCAATGTATTAAATTTAGCGTCAATGCACAAAAAATCCAGCTCCACAAAGTTCATTGTTAATTCCCGTCTGCTCTAAAATCTCTCGTTTCGTCACGGCACAGCCGCACAGCGTTGCCGATGTGGAATCAATCTGCAGCGCCACATGTTAGTAACTACGTGATTTCTGCTATTTTTGTTGCAAAAATACGTTAATATCATTTAAACCAACGTGGTAAGGGTATATTTTTTAAATATTATCATGATTCTTATACTGTGGCGCACCTTATATCAGTTTTTTGTCAAAACGACATTTATATTCGAATAGTAATCTGCATTTCTTCTACTCATAGGCAAGCATTGCCATAAGATCCTATAGAAATTCTCTCATTTTTAAATGCGATTTCCGAGAAATATAGCGTGGAAAGCCTAATTTTTTTCAACGGCAATCGATAGAGTTCAATAAGAAGGGCTTATTTTGAAACTTTCATGAAAATGACATTTACTTCGTTTCTCGGTGGAACCTCCTTAAATACTGCATTCATAGTTGTTGCTTGCTATTCCTATAGCTTATCCATAAAATCAACCGAATCTATTTCTTGATTTGGATGCGATTTCACCAACGACTGCCCTGAATTGCTCTCCTTAATCAATTTCAAAATCCAATCCCGCCCCACCCTTTCTCACCCTTTAACCCACGCGCCCATTCCCAGACTTTCGATCACTAATCCTTCTCTTTTCGCTCGCCTTTCCTCTCAATTGAACTCCTTCCCTTCTCACGTCGATCCTTTTGCACTTTCATGTAAATCCTTTATAATGCCTTTCTCTTTCGTACCTCTCACCTAGTAAGTTATTCCCCCATTTTTCGTTTTTTTTTAATATTAGTAAAATTTCTGCTTGTATCCTATTGTTAAATTTGCTCGTACACATCCTTAAGTTTGAGTATTGTGACATGGCAAATATAAAATGGCACCTTTTCTTGGTGTAGTTTTCCATCTTTGAAATGAAATAAGTAAAGTTTTAACTTACTATGTTTCACCTTCCGCCTCCGGTAAGGGTGGATGTGCTAATTTCACGATTAACGTCATAGTCAAGGCGTTGTATCGTAGCCTTCGATTTTGGGAGCACCTTAAAGCCATAGAGGTGGCAATAATGAAGCCATCACAGCTATTGTGGGTAGTAAAATAGCAAGGATTGTATTAAAAATTTATATAATCCTCGTCAAAACTCATCGCAAAAGTAATAACTGAAAGGATGCCAAGCCACTGGCGTAAACTTTGGTTGAAAGCTTTTAATGCATTAAAATAACATAAGGCTTTTAAGTAAATTACATTCATTCTATGTTTAATTTAGGTATAAATTAATTAGCAGTTACATCAAATAAATGTTTTAATTTGGCAGAGAACAGCGGTGATTTATTTCAGCACGGAGTAATTAGCTGAGTCCTTCATTACAATAAAATTGTAGGTACATGAGTTGCGACTACCAATCGTGAAAATTAATTATTCATCTCCACAGAACAATAAACGTTTGAAAAAGAATAGCTTCAAAAAAACGCCAATTCCCTGGTTTCCCCTTAAATACAGGCATCCGAATAAATTTATTTACAAATAAACCCATCGCAGTCGATCCCCATCAACTACCACCACCTCGTTGGGGACGAAAGTAATGATCTATTCTTCGATAAAATTCATATGGCAAAACAGATTTCATTTCTCCACAAGAGCAGAACCTAAGTACTTCAAGGACCTGGTAAAAATAAAAACGTATCAGAGTTACATTACGCGGATACAAAATTCGAAAGGCATTATAATATGACCTATATATGATTAATAAACTATTCATGTACTTGAGGAGAAAACATTCAACAATTTTATGTCATGCACTCTACCGCTAAAAGGTACGTTTTGTTGAAAATCAGAGAAACTCCTCCGGATTTTCTCTATTTTCAGTATTTTATAAACTGACAATTTGTAGCAACGTAATAAACATGTAATCACAGTTCGGAATGAGCCCTCAGGGTCCTATCTGCCGCTACTACTTGTATTTCCGATATCGCCTCACAATATGATCTCACCTTCTTCATCCCGTCCAACAAACCTTTTCTCTTTCTTCTCCTTCCTCGCTTGCCCAACATCCTTCCCTCTATCGCACCCTTCAGCAATCCATCACCCTTTGTCACACCCTTCAGCCACCTACACTGCCTATCTCCCTCTAGTATATCCTTTTTTGCCTCAGCATACGTTTACCGTTCTTCATCTCCTCCATAACCCATTCTCTTTCTACCTCTTCCCCGCTTGCCCAACATCCTTCCCTCTATCGCACTCTTCAGCAACCCATCACCCTTTGTCACACCCTTCAGCCACCTACACTGCCTATCTCCCTCTAGTATATCCTTTTTTGCCTCAGCATACGTTTACCGTTCTTCATCCCCTCCATAACCCATTCTCTTTCTTCCTCTTCCCCGCTTGCCCAACATCCTTCCCTCTATCGCACTCTTCAGCAACCCATCACCCTTTGTCACATCCTTCAGCCATCTATCCTACCGATTTCGAATTTCATTCAGAATTTTCCTTTCCTCGCCCACCATCTCAAGCGCCTCCTCGTTAGTCATCCTCTCCGTCCACCTCATATTCTCCATCCTCCTCCACATCCACATCTCAAACGCCAGCAGCCTACTCTCTTGCTCCTTTCTGAGGGTCCACGTTTCTGCCCCATACAACGCTACGCTCCATATCAAGCTCTTCACCAGCCTCTTCTTCACATCCTTACCCAACGTCTCAGTCATCTACTTTCAATTTAGTCGGTTACTACACACTTCCAAACCTAACGCAATTCTCATTTCTTTGCTTACTATTCCAATTTTGTTCGAGCGTACTATCCAAGGAATGAATAACAGGGGAAAATATTTAAATGTAAATATCAGAAGATATTAATAGACGCAAACTAATTTATTATTAAATGCGGTAAATGGAAATAATATTTCACACAATTTACAGATAATACACTTGAACTTTCTTTCCCATTGCGAATAAAAGGTAGATACGAGGGCTTTCACATGAATACGCGCAACCAAGTTACAACTAGCCCTGGGAACCAGATGAACACTACGTATATATGAAGTACATTTATAATTCATAACGTATAAGTAAGTATTCCAATAACTGTTATCACTCGGAGTACCGACGAGATAAGACATAAAATGCTAATAAGGAATATAAAGTACAACTCAGTTCAACGTAGCTCTGATTTTACTTAACTATAAGGACAGCTCTCATCGCTTACCAAACATACCAAAATGAAACAGCCTTAATTAGAAATAAGAATAAAGAAGATACAGCTATAAAAAGGAAAGGAGTTAGACAAGGCTGTCCTCTATCACCAATAATTTTCAATGCATACATCCAAGAAGCAATCGATAAAGTAAGGGAAAATGTTGATGTAGGAATCAAAGTAAATGGGAAGAAAATAGATATGTTACGATATGCTGATGATATTGCCATAGTTGCAGAAAAGAAAGAAGATTTAGAAATTATACTTAACGAGATGGAAAGAATTCTTAGAGACCAATATGGAATGAAGATATATAATCAAAAGACTAAAGTGATGGTATGCGGTGCTCAAGACTGCTGTGAACCTGTAAGGATAAGAATAAATGATGACGAACTAGGACAAGTTACAGAATACAGCTACTTGGGAAGTAAGATAACAGAAGATGGAAGGAGTAAACGAGAAATTGAGAATAGAATACAACTAGCAAAAATAGCTTTCAATGATAAAAAGACTCTACTGAATTGTAAAAATGTTAGTTTGTAAGTAAGAAAGAGGGTTATGAAAGCTTATGTTTGGAGTGTGGCCCTTTACGGGTGTGAAAGCTGGACTATAGGGAAACATGAAAAGAGCAGATTAGAGGCCCTAGAAATGTGGTGCTATCGAAGGATGCAGAAAATCAGCTGGCGAAACAGAATCACCAATGAGGAAATGCTGAGAAGAGTACAAGAAAATAGAAGTCTCTGGAGACAGATACAGACAAGGAGACTTAAACTAATAGGTCACATTCTACGATGCAATGATTTTATAAAATTAAAAGCTGAAGGTTTTATTGAGGGGACAAATCGTAGAGGACGTCCTAGATTAAGCTATATGAAGCAGATCATCAATGACTCTGGATGCGTCTCATATGGTGAAATGAAGAGGAAAGCTGAGCAAAGAGCGGAATGGCGTGCTATTGCCTACCAACCCATGGGTTGATAACTGAAGAAGAAGAAGAAGGCCAGCTGGAAAAATCGCGAGTAAAAATCACGAGTAAAAATCACCCGGATAACATGAATGAATTAATGATTGTTCAAAAGCCAAACGAAAAATTTGCTTTCCAAATCCGCCTCCGCGAACGTCCTAGCGACCCACGCGCCACTTTCATGTCCCCGCCCTCTGTAATTTTTCTCTCGTCGCCGTCATCACCCAGCCTGTATTGGTCTTTGGTGTAATTATAGAGCGTAGTGGGCGTACTTTGTTCTCCGGGCGAAATTGAACGAAAACCGCAGGCCGCTCCGCTTTGACGCCGCGCGTCGCCCAGGGAGGGGCAGCCGCACTGCTGACTCGACTATCGCACGCCGGTGAATCTCACTCCCACGAATTCCGAAATTAATTTCGCTAACACGCTCAGCGGGGCAAATTATGCAGGGGGGAATGATGCATTACGGGAGAGTTCATACGCGCTGCAGCGGAAAAAAATGCGGCCGGAGCGATTTTTTTTATATTTTCTTGTACAGATCTGCGTGAAACTGCATACTAACGTGTTCACATTGTTGATATCTGTCGATATAAGTGAAAGAATAACATCATACAGATTTAGTTTTTTGGCGATCCAATCCAAAAACGCCAAGCCTAACGTCTAAGGACATACCTTTTGTAATAATTCGATTAGTTGAGCATATAATTTATTCCATGCCGGAAAGGATACTATTATTAAGTCGCGTAATGACACAATAAAAATGTATTATTACAAGAACTAATGCGATGGATTATTACGGTGTTGCACTGTTTTTAGTAGACAAAACGAACGTATTTCATCAATAATTCGTCTGCATTTCGAAAACTGAACCTTAAACCCTAGCCATAACATGATTTTATTAAGGAAAAACAATTAGCTCTTTTACTATTTCCATTTCAACTTTGTTTCCACGACCAATAGCAAAGGAGGTACAGAGCAGCAAAGAAGGGGTAAAATCGCGATTCCAGCAAAACTGTCAAAAGTTAATTTGCCATTCTTGTAGGAATTTTATCCTCTTCAAGAATAAAAATAGAGCAAATTTGGCTATGATGCACCGTTTAGGAGTTATAAGAAAAAAACTGGAAAAAGTGCCGTTTTTCGGCCGTTTTTTCAAAATGGCGGAAAACGCAAAGGGGTGGGGATGACGAAAACTTAGGTTTTTCACTCTCTAACCATCCCGAATAACATATTCAAAAATCAGAACTACCTGATTTAATGTAGGTTTGGATCCCTCTATCGACTGGACTTGTATGTTTTGTTGAATTTCAGAGAATCTCCCGGTTTTCTACACAGTTAGGGGCCTATCTCGCTCTAGTATATCCTATCTTGCCTCAGGATACCATCTGACCTTCTTCATACTGTCCATGAAACCTATTCTCTTTCTTTCTTTTCCCTGCTTGTTCAACATCCTTCCCTCTATCACACTCTTGAGCAACCCATCGCCCCTTATTACTTCCTCCAGCCACCTGCTCTGCCGATCTCGAATATCTTCCCAAAGTTTCCTTTCCTCGCCGAAAATCTCAAGCACTTCCTCGTTCGTCTTCCTCTCCTTCCACCTCACCTTCTCCATCCTTCTCCGCACCCACCCAAGCTAAATATTAATTATATATTAGTTTCAGTGTTACTTAATTTTTGATCGATGCCCTGCTCAATAAGTCATCATTCGGTAGATTCCGAATATTTGCCGCATGTGCAGCTTGGCTGAGAGGGTCAGCGGTCGCTGACTACAAAAATGTCACAGACGCCCACCTTCAGGAGGAAGTCGAGAAGGGACTGAAATACAGGGGTGAACACACCTTGGGAAAACAAGACTAATACGCGTGGGATGGACGGAACTGAATAATTCAACGATAAGAGTCTTTAATATTTACAAGACCGAATGCATAAAAGATGTATTCATTTCATTAAAGAATTTTACCAGCTGATTGGTAGGTTTTTGAACATCACTTACACTAATCTGTTTTCACTTATAGGGCCCGCCATTAGATTCCTCTTGAATTCCTTATAGAGTCTCCCTCTTCCTATTTTGTCCAGAATTCCAATCTTCTTCCTTCCTATACCGCTCTTCCCAAACGTTCTCTCATCTATTGCCCTCTTCAGCACTCCCTCTCATTTCAAAAAGTCATCCATTCACCTCTTCTGCCTCCTCTGAACCTCCACCACTAGCTTTCTCACGTCTTCAACTATATCCAATACTTCCTCGCTCGTCCTTCTCGCCACCCAGCTCACCCTCTCCACACCCACATCTCAAACTCCTCCAGTCTACGCACATTCTCCTTCCGCAATGACCAAGTCTCCGTTTCATGCAGCGCCACCCTCCTTATTAACATTTTTACCGGTCTTTTCTTCACGACTCTGCTCAGAAGTTTCACGTAAAGACGGCCTAATAGAACTACATGAAGGAAATGCGCGGCCTATCCTTGAGCACGAAGTTAAAATGAAAAAAAAAACAAATAAAAAACACGAATAGCAATTAATAAAACGCCGAATCGTTTCGGATGGGAACTTAAATTGTACGACACGGAACTAGTGGAAATATTAAAACGCAAAAACGAAAATTGTAGAAAACTTTTCGGATTCCCAACTTGGCACCTCTTGCTAACAGGTTGGCTCTTTGAGATGAATTTACTAGGTTTAAGTTGAGCTAGCCTCACGATCTCTTATACCAGAGTTTCTGAAAACTTAAATACAGCATCTTTAAAGAGCGTTCTATAATCTGAGATTAACAAAAAATAGGATTTTTACAGACTAGTTTTACCGTAATTCAGCCAGTATTTCTAGTTTTGGTCTGTTATCATTGAAATCCCATAATCAGTTTCTTAAAAAGTAATATTTGAATAATTTTTTTAAAAATAAGGTAAGCAGTTTAGTAATCATATGACAGAAGAGACTAGAAGCCTTCGAAATCTGGTGCTGGAGGAGGATGCTGAAGGTTAAATGGACCGACAAAGTTATAAATGTTGAAGTTTTAGAAGAGTAGAAGAGGGAAGGTCCATATGGAACACCACCACAGAAAAGAGGAACCAGATGGATTGGACCCTTTCAGAGGCGCAATGGGTTTGTGAGAAACATAATCGAAGGTTAAATAGAAGTAAAATCCTCCAGAGGAAGTCCCAGAAATAAGTTAATGGACCAAATAAAGAGGAAAGTACGTAGGGAGATATACCAGGAGGTAAGGGAACTAGCATCAGATAGGGAAGGGTGGAGAGCTGCAGTCAACCAATCTGAGGATTGATCAACCAATGATGAAATAAACATTTGAAACTTAGTTTTTGTCTTGACTAACGCAGTCAAGCGAGAGCCCACTTAAAGTGTGAACTATTTTACGCAAAACAAAAACATTTATGTACTACCCCCCAGGCAACCGTAGGATTAATTTCCCATTTCCAAGGTGATGATGGTCATGAAGTTATGCGACGGTATTTGAAATATAGCGCAGACGCGGAATTATGACGGTAGATTTATGACAGAGCGATAATATAAACGAGGGATTTCATGCGTCTCATGGCACCAAACTCGAGGTTCCAAGCTCTTTTAGCGCTCAGAAAAGGATGACTTCCAACATTTCCGACCAACTCTGGCCGTAAATCACCGAATATCGCAGAAATAAGCAACACCTTTTCCGAGGTCATAATTCAACCGACGGCCGCAGTGAGGACGGGAACAATTGACTATCAATAAAGGCTGCCTCACATTCCTATACCATCATGACGCAGAAACATCTCGGCCGTTTTTTTCCATAGCGAAGGATAAAACAGTATCCAATGACACCATAACTGGTAAGGTAAGTTGACTTGGACCACTTAATACGCATGCACCGTCATTATAGGGGATTGGCCTCGGATGTATAAAATACTTATAATACCTTTTGCAGATGCATTTTATGGCCCTCTCCATTTTTGATTACATAGTTATAATTTATTTTTGATTAGATAATTATGTTTAAAAATAGAGGATACAAAAAATTTAATATTATGGGTCAAAAACAGAGATGGATCTATTTTGGGCCCATTTTTTTATAAAAAGTTTTCTAAATACTTATAACTTTATCTATAACTTAACTTTTTCTAAATAGCTTCATTATAAATGATTCAACATTTTCCAGGTGTATTGTATTTAAATATCTTTCTCGGGCTTCGCACCGGGTAATGTTTTCATAATCCGCCGACGTTTCGGAAAACGACTTGTTTTCCATTTTCAAGGCACGTGTTATTTCCGCCGTGATCACTATAACACTAAAATTAAACAAGCTGTTGATGCCCCAACAATGAAGGGTGCCTCTGCCACCATCACCACCAATCTACCACCATCTAAATTTAGGGACTAGACACCAGGGGTATATCAGATTCCGTGTGAATGTGGCAAAATATATGTGGGGAAGACTGGTCGAACAATTGAAACCAGGCTTAAAGAACATCGTAGGCACTTTAGATTGGCGCAACCAGAGAAGTCGGCAGTGGCGGAACACAGCATCAACGAAGACCATGCCATTAAATGGACCGATGCAAAAATCCTTTGCCGCGCGCACCGTTACTGGGACCTCATTATCAAAGAGGCCATCGAGATACGATTGCATCCGAATAATTATAATAGAGACACCGGATTCCAACTGAGTAACATCAGGAGGCCTATAATCAAATGTATTAAAAATATGGGAAAATAATTCCACAGCCAGCGGAACACGTCAGCCAATCATAGGGATCGCAACCTTCATTGTTGGGGCATCAACAGCTTGTTTAATTTTAGTGTTAAAGTGGTCACGGCGGAAATAACACGTGCCTTGAAAACGGAAAACAAGTCGTTTTCCGAAACGTCGGCGGATTATGAAAACATTACCCGGTGTGAAGCCCGAGAAAGATATTTAAATAGCTTCTTTATAACTTACTAGAGATCAGCATGCCCTCACTTCTTCAATACGAATTCTCCTTTCATACATTTTATTGTCAGTTAAATTGATAAAAATCCACATTCCCGGTAAAAACTAAGGTGAAATCGAGTGGAATCCATAGCACTAAGAAACCTAGGCATGTTTTAAGAGGTACTCGCCTTAAATTTCAAATAGATGGTGGATGTTCTGGCTCTCCAACCACTAATTCATCCCTTCCGTCGTGCTACCCATAGGAAAGTAAGGAAAAGAGCAGGGCTAAACAATATTCTTGTTATTTCGGCTGCCAGGTCACAGTTTGATGTCGTATTGCCCTCTCCATCTACAGTCATATTTAATGGTAACTATCACTACAACACAAAAAAAGACAATACACGCAAAAAAACATGACCCGGGTTTCAGTACGTATCATCATCAGATGCAGAACAAGTTCGGGAACTCACACAACGTCCCCCGTGGCGGAGAGGTAAAGTCCCTTCCTGCTAACCCGAGGGTCGCGGGTTCGAATCCCGCCTGGGTGGTATACTTACTGCCCAGGACATAAACGCTTGCGTTAGTCAAATTGAGTTAATTGTAAGAGAGAACTGCAGTGTCCAAAATTCGCTCAAAAATAAAGATCAGTTATAATAATAATAATATATTGGGAAAAAAGGAGAGAAGGGGGAGGTGTTTATGGGGGGTGGAAGAAAGGAGAAAGGGGGTGTGAGAGAGAGAGAGAGAGGGGTGGCAGGTATCAATGTGCTACTGCTCCAAGGATTGGGGAGGGGGAAGGGAACAAACATTCATTGACAACACACACCTTTTTTTGTGCATTTTTTGTGGTTTAGTAAAAGTTACCATTAAGGTCGTCCGAGCGAGATTGGTCCCTAGTCATGAAAGAGACCATATTAGAATTTTTAGTTTTAATTTCACCAGCTGTGAGACACACGAATTAAATATGGCATTATTAATGGCGCAACAATATAGTTTTACATGGCAGAAAATGCAAGTAATCAACGGAAAATATCTAAATAAGTCTTTAACTTGACTCATTTTTTTCACGCGGTACGTTAGAAACTCCATCAAAACGAAAGGTTTATTTCGATCCCGAAGAATTTACTTCGGTGACAATATGATTGATTTAAAAAAATAGTTGAGAAAACATACAAACTACACGCAGTTTTTTTACCACATCTATGTGTAGGAAATTCCTCATTTGGTAAATAATGTCTCTCTGGAGTGAATACACGTACTGGTACTGGTCCCATGCTGGTATTTTCTGACAAATATCTCGGAAAGTAATGAGGTAAGGGGTTGAATTTTTTGTGCCAATGGAAGGGTGAGATATTTTTCTTTAAAATGAGACCAAATTCATTGATTTCTAGGTGAAATAATATTTCGCTCAAACTACCTTAAATATAACTATGGAAACATACCACCAAGTTAGCAAAGATACAGTCTTCTTTCTCTCCGTCTACCTCAATGGGTGTAACATTAAACGCCAAGAGAGGAAATTTAGTCTGAGCCCTCTTAGGATAGAAGAGAGAGGGGTCGGATTGGACGGGGAATAGGAGAGCGTTACTGTTTTTTACGTGGGATCGTCCCGACAATCCCGGAGGCGGGAAGTGGCAAATACGCCCCACATCCAATTCGTGACGGTTAGAACGTATTCGGGGGAAAACCAAACGCTCTTTGCCGAAGCAAAGCGAAGCGAAGCGGATGGATGGACCCCTTTGGGACCGAATCTGCTCTGCTTCTCAGCACTTAACGCATTTGTTCGCGGGTGAAGGCTGGGACACAATCAACGTGTACGTGTAACGTGAGCCGTTAACGGGAATACGCGAAAAGATGGCTGACGGGAAAGTATAGCGAACGGACACAATCGACGTGTACGGGGAGTACGTGTACGCGAGAGATGGGCAACTTTCATCTCTTCCCGTGTCCCGTGCACGGAAAACCAATCAGAATAGTCCTGAGAATCCGGGAAAGGGAGCCATCTGTCGGCAGATACATCCAACTGCTGAAGACAGCTCTTGGCGAAGACAACTTATTTACTTTCACACTTGTTTACACCCGATCTCTTAGCTGCGCCTGCGTTAGTCAATTGTTACTCCGGGCCGCGTTAACGTCGATTGTGTCCGCTGACTTGCGTTCCCCGTCTCCCGTTGTCCCGTTAACGTCTCGCGTCACACGTACACGTTGATTGTGTCCCAGCCTTAAGACTTCTTTCCTTACCTCACTCCTCTCCGTCCTCCGCGTCCTTTTCTTTTTCATAAACTTCTCGGGATTTATCGCTCCAAATCCCTCGTTCCTTCCATCGTGATGATGTTTTTCTTTCATCGCCCCCTCTTTCCCATCATTCACCATTAACAACCATATTGAAACATCACTGGTTACGAAGCACTTTTTGTATTCATAAATTATAGTTACAAATTTGAGTCCAGGCTGGCGAACCTGAAAACGTGTATGCATAACTGCCCACCGATTTCTCGGTTAAAATCAGCAGAAACGCTATTCCGAGCGATGTATGAAAGAAAAAAACATTTACTCAGTGGTCTAAAGTGAAAAGACGAATTTTCAGCCTCGGAAAAATTTGAATTTGCGGTTCAAGAGAAGGAAAAACAAATTGTGACCACCCTGCCCGCCAGCTAAAACGCTTTCAGCCAAGGCAACTGCTTTGCCAACCTGTTGAGCCCAACCTTTCAAAGGGAATATAAATTCAAGTAAATAAAACAAGCAGAGTGCAAAGGTCGTAAAAAGGAAAACCGACTTCATTTCCCTTGGGAACGGACGGAAAAAGAGAGGTATCGAAAACTAAATGAATGCAGGCAGCGTAGATGATTAATTGACATACTCCCTAATGCCTGTTTCTGAATCTGCCGAGCAGTGCTAAAATCATGTTTTGCATATTCCCTGCATGACTCTTTTATCAGGTTTATGTAGTTTCATAAAACATAATTCGATAATTTCTTATGCATTTGTAGCATACCTCTAGAGAAGCGCGCGTTGACGAAAGTTGACTTTTACGCTAAAGGGAAAGTTGGAGATCAATCACCCAAACACCATAGAGGTGACTTAAGAGGGCAATATCTAGATGTAGATGTTAGTGGAGGCTTCTCGTTGGTGTTTCAACGCCGAAAAATACAGGGATCGAGGAAATCTAGTTACATCACAAGGTACGTATCCGAAAACGCGTAAGCTTTAATAATTACCCAAATTACCGATTCAGTTCCGAAGAGGAAAATTGTGCAACCTTTGATACTAATTCTCTCTCAAAATCCAATTACTGGGGGAGCCAGCAAAACATTTACCAACCGACGAAATTCGAAAAAAACTAGCATTGCCCCTTTCCGGTATTCACTTGCCACCAATTATATTTAGTAAAATTTCATGGCCAAAATATATCGAAGGAACTCCCACTGTTAGACTCTTGGATACATTCACATTAGAGTTTAAGTGTGTCTCTTCCCGACGCTCCAAATATGCTGCGATGACTGAAAGATAAATGACTAATTAACTCAGCTAAATTCTGCAAGGTAATTAAAATAATAATCTTTTACACCTTTGGTTTCAATGATTCTGTCCCGTTATCTTCAATAGAGCTACAAAATAGATTTCAAAAGCATCCCTTTATCAAAATATTTCACGTCATTACTTCACGTTCCCACAACATTCGCTATCCCCGAAACGATCGCAAACTTGAAATTTTTTTCCTCAGCTAGTTTAGCATCAATTAGAAAGTTCCAGTACTTTGAAATCTACCTATAGATCCAAATTCCGCGATCAGCTCCATGGGAGGACGAGACCAGATTGATCATCCAAGCATTTATACGACACCAGGGTTGAAATTCGCTATGAAAAATCATTTGACTTGACCGGGATTCGAACCCGGATCTCCCAATTGCCGGTCAGGTGTGTTAGCCAGTTACACCACCAAGCCATCTTCCTTCAAGGCGAATTTCGAGGGGGGTTTAGGCGAACTAGATGTTCCCGGCGATGTAGATAATCCCGGTCAAGTCAAATGATTTTTTCATAGCGAATTTCAACCCTGGTGTATATGCACCCGTGCGAGTGACTTCGTACCACATCATTTGTTACACGCAGTGTTTGGAAAAATTCATTTATACGACACTAAACAGGAGAAATACTTGTCAATAAAATGTCTTATTCAACGCTGAAAGCAAACATAAATAGCAGAAGAGGTGAGCAGATGCCATTTTTGGAAAGCGTGTACCTATATATATAATACTGTATTATAAATTATACTCACGAATCTTCTTCTTCAATACAACCGTTTAACTTATTGCCAAGCCGAAAGCGGCGAAGCATTCACAGGATACTTACCTAAAAGAAAGAAAAAAGAAAAATTAATTACATTCATGATATGATCGTAGGCAAAAAAAAGGAAAGATGCGTCCTAATAAAAACTAAAATACGAGAAGAGTAGAGCCCAAAAAAATTCCTTTTTTTCCTTTCCATAAAAAAATTTTGAAATTTATAGTTTTATCAGGATTCGTGTAATACATTATTCCAAGCAATGCACAAATAATTATGAATTTTAAGTAGCTAAAGGGTAACTTTACTGAGGAAACAACATGAATCTCCATTTGTCTATATTTTAAGCCATTATTCTCCACACCACGACGTCGCATTTTCACAGCTTTCAAATGATTTTACTCGAAAACAGGTCATCACATTATTATTATTTTTTGTAAAAATAAATTTTCTACACAAATTCAAAATTGATTTTAGAATATAACTGTGTTTCTTAATTGCCTAATAATTTCAGCAGGACATGAGCCACAAAAACGCACTGTCTCCAAAGATCACCATTCCCGGCAAGAGAATATCATTTTTCCATTGCTAGAAGGGCCTCGAATATCTTTTACAATGTGGCCAATTTAAGTTCATAGTAGGCGAGGCTCTGTAGAAAAGTCTCTGAAAACCGTAAAAGGTATTCTAAGTTAGAATACCTTTGAAAATGTTAGAATACCTAACATTTACGCGATGTAATAGAAGATTGAAAAATTGATATTAAGAAATATATTACTATGAGAAAAACTCGGCCTGGAGCGGGGATCGAACCACGGACCTTCGGTTTGCCGGACCAATGCGCAGACCACTACGCTATTCGGCTAACTATTTCTCTTGGCACTTTCTTCAAAAAATTCACCTGCTATGGTTGAATTTTTTAAGCAATAAAAATGGGAGGATTGTCCAAAGAGTTTTGCCCCAAATTTTTTAGAAACTCCTTTATAAGAGAAATCAGTGCACTGAAACGGTCATCGAAAGATTCACTTCCATTGGTCGCCCAGCCTTATCGGGTCATCACGACGCCTACGTATCTTACCAGTGAGTGCTCTGACCAAACTGACTTTGTGTTGTTTCGCCAACCACTCTGACCAAAGCGTTATTTCGAAAGTAGTGGGGCTGAAGTCGGCACCAGTGGCTGAAAAAAATCATCGTTTAAAATATAATCGTCGCGTACCAATTATGCTGAAAATAACGCCACATCAAGTGCTTAAAATTGATCATTTTGAAGCTTAGGATTTTCTTTAGGGAAAGGCGGTTTTTTAAACAATAGATTCAAAAGAAATAATACTAATTCAGTATTAATTTCATTTTTTGCCATTAAGGTTGATGGAGACTTGCTGTGGCGGCCAATGCTGGGAGATGTCAAGTGGGCGTGGCCTGTACGCCATCTTTGTTCACACAGATTTTAATTTTGCCCTAAAGGGCTGACGCACTAATTTTGCAATTTTTCGATATTTTACATCGATGAATCACTGGAAATCTGCAAGCACTCACTTCCTTAATATGTCTCCTCAAGTATTTATTGCTTATTTATTTAAATTAATACACATCCCCATTCCCGATGAATACTACAATAAAATCCAGGAAAACCCATAGCACTTAAGTAGCCAATATGAGTTACAAGAGTCACCTGCTTTAAATTTCAAACGGATGCTTGATATTCGGGCTTTATCTAGCTAATACTCTATATATCTAGCTAATTCGTCCATTCCGTCGTGCTATCCATGGGAAAGGAAGGAAATAGCATGGATAACAAATATATCTGCTATTGCCGGCCCCAGTGGTGACGAGGTTAAGTCCTCACCTGCTAACCCTAGGGCCGCGGGTTAGAAATCCCACGTGGGTGGAATTATCACCAGTCAAAGCATAGGTTGCAATTTTTCGACATTTTCCATGTTTAAGTTATTGGAAATCAGCAAGCACTTATTTCCTCAATATGTTTTTTACAAACATTCGTGGTATATTTATTTAAATTGTGTTAATTTTATTTACTTTTTCATTGTGTTTACTTCATTTAAATTGTACGGCCATTTATCTATTGTGTTCGTCTGTTGTTGTTGTTCATCGGACATAAATTGGCCAAATGCACTGTATTCGTGTAGTTAAAGTTAAAATAAAATTACAAATTAAAAAAAATAAGAACGATTGTCAGGCTACAGCTGGATGACGCAATGCCTATCACATCCATCTACATCTATGATTAAAAACTTACTTTCGCTATTACAGAAAGCCGGTCCTTTAAACAACAGACACAAATTAAGTGGCGGAGAACCGTATTTATTTTGGTTTGACTAACATAGTAGCGACATGTGGGCGTGGCCTTTAAGGTCTCATTAGGGGGCGTCCATTAATTACGTGAGGCGATTTTGGCGATTTTCCGACCCCCTATCCCCCCTTGGTGAGATGTCGTGAGATTTGGCTCGACACCTCCTCCCCCCCTCCCCATAATCTCACGTGAGATTTTTCAAATGCGTATTTTTAGTGTAAATACATTACTCTGTGCTTGATTGTGTTGGATTTATCTAAAAAACATAATTTGCTTAATTATTTTCATTTAAGACAAGTTAAGACTAGTATTTAAGACTACTAAGTACGCCGCAGCGTTCGTCGAGTCGCGCGTTTGGCTGGCCGGTGGCGGCTAAATAATCGAGGGGCTACTGTGCTACTTTGTGGCGCTCGCATAACCGCGATAAATATTATTGTGTAGGATTTAGTCATATTTCAATGGAGAAAAATGTTTTACATAATTTAACCCAGTTTTCTCGCAATTTTACACCGTTTCTTGCGGAAAAAAAAATTACGTGAGATTTGCCGAGACCCCCCCCCCTCTCCCCCACGTGAGATATTGGGTGAGAGTCAGCTCGACCCCCTCCCCCCCCCAAAACGCCTCACGTAATTAATGGACGGCCCCTTAGGTACGAAGGTGCCTGGAGTACTTCCGTCCGACCTACAGTGAGTGCAATGCGCATGCGTGCACTTCTACGGGGAGACGCGACGCTCGCTAATCAATGTCAGTGGACAGTTAGGGGGAGTTCAGGGTTTGGGGACTCATTACGGAAGGTAACAACTGTCGTTAATGGCTGGGAGGAGAGACGCGTGCTAGGGGCGAACGGCAGACGGTGTTTCGGGAGACCACGCCACGGAGTGGAAGGAGGGTGGCGGCTTGTCGAACGTAAGAGGCGACACGGAGGTAATGGAGGGGATGAGATTACGGCCTATTTGGGATATCAACCGGTAAAGGGAACGTTTTAAACGGAAGAGAGTGAAAGTAATCCTGGATTTTAAAGGCGAAGGTCCATACCTGATGTTTTTCATCGATAGTTCATAAGAAACCAGCATGAAATTACTTCTTTCGTATTAACTCTCCATTAATTACCCGTTTATTTGTTAAAACTAATGATAATCCGCATTCCTGGTGAAAACTAGGGTGAAATAGATAAGAGTCCATAGCACAAGGCTGCCAATATATGTTACAAGAGCTACTTGCCTTTAGTTTTAAACAGATGGCGGACATTACTACGTAATATTTTTATTTGTTATTTATTTATTCGTTTAGCAAAATTAATAGAGTCTCCAATATCCGTAAAAATGGCACCACTCGTCAAACATGCAACCACACAACACTTACCGTGCTGGTTTGCGGGAAAGGGGATTCCACAGCAGGGACCAACCACAGCCTCTCTACCAGAATACCCTCCTGTGAACGGCAGGCGGTGTTTCGGGAGACCACCCGTCCTTCTGGTAGAGAGGCTGTGGTTGGTCCCTGCTGTGGAATCCCCTTTCCCCGCAAACCAGCACGGTAAGTGTTGTGTGGTTGCATGTTTGATGAGTGGTGCCATTTTTACGGCCATTGGAGACTCTTTTAATTTTGCTACCTTGAGAGGCCGTAGAGCTCAATTTCCTTTGATTTATTTATTCGTTTGATTTACGACCAAAAATTCTTCCATTTTTTCGTTTTATCCATTAAAAAGTAGGGAAAGTGTAGGGTTATACACTGCTGGACCAGCCATGCTGCTACCTTTGCAAAGTCACCCGTCAATACGATCGGCATATAAAGGGAGTGTGCGAATCTCCACAGAGAAAAATCATCCGCCTTGGGACCGGGATTCGAACCCGGATCCCTCGATTTCCGACCGAGTGCTTTAGCCAGTTAAGCTACCGAGGCGTCCTCTTCCCCTGTGGATTTTTTTTTCCTTTTTTTCCCCTTTTTTTCCCTTTTCCTTTTTTACCTTTTCCTTATTTTCCCTTTTCCTTTTTTTCCCTTTTCCTTTTTTTCCTTTTCCTTTTTTTCCCTTTTCCTTTTTTTTCCCCTGTGCATTTTTTAAGCACAAAAGCAAAGCCTCGGTAGCTTAACTGGCTTAAGCACTCGGCCGGCAATCGAGAGATCCGGGTTCGAATCCCGGTCAAGGCGGATGATTTTTTTTCTCTGTGGAGATTCGCACATTTTTGCATTGCGGGTGACTCCGTAAAAGTGGAACTCCGTGGCTAGTCCCGGATAGCTTAAAATTTGTCATATAAAGGGAGGGCTGCATCAATACGGATTACATAATACCAGGTATCGATGTTGGTGAAATATGAATAGTACTCAGGACAAGGAAAGTAATAAGCTGGCAGAAATGGATGACGTACCAATTAGAGAGCGTGGGGAAGAACAGACAGAAGAACAGAACAAAACTTCATGGAATGAAAATATGATGGAGCGTGGCTGGAGGACTTTGTTAAGTCACTACGGTGAAATTTCCATGAAATTCGTTTTCTGTAAATCGGGGACCAATTTATGTGGTGTCCTAATATACACCAAACCTTGTTGAATGTGGCATATGATTCACTTTTAAGTGGTTGTTTGCCAATATGATAAATTTTTCTGATATAATCAAAACGTTAGAAACAACACAAACTATTCATGACTTCTAATTTTGATTTACTGAAAAGATTCACCATCCATTCTATTTATTATATCTCATACATGAGACGAGAGGAAAGAGTCGAGCACTCATATCATCACCCTACTTCATCACTGCAAGCGTCCTAACCCTCTTCATTCCTTCTATTTTTACAAAGTATTCCACCGGGAAAGTAGGTTTTCATGAAAACCAAACTGCGTGTAGCCTGCCGTATTTGTGTCCATATTTTCTTCAATTTTAACCTATTAACGTAGCTGTGGTAATAGTCTAAATGTCGCCTATCCCTTACTTCTATTATCGGCTACCCCATTAAATCCTTCGTCAGCTATTCATTATTGAAAATTAAGAATTTCACAATCAAAGGATTCTTGCATATTTGGTCATTAATATATTTAACTCACAGCCAAAGCTTCACCAAATATATAGGCATCCACAGGACTTTACAACACAAAAAAGACATACAGCCGGGTATTTATACAAATATTAGTAGCAAAGTTGAGGATTCGAAAATTTACCAACCATTGAGTTTAATATTGAACAATAACAAAGTAAATATTAATTGCAAACAGTAAAGAACTTTGTAAACAACCAACAATTGAATTAACATAAACCAGTAACAAATTCTGCAAAAAAGCATAAAGTAATAGGGATGAAAATAATTACTCGCAATTTTCAACGCAAAACAAATATAAAATCAAAGTTAGCATTAGCATTGATTATATTTTTTAAATGACAATAAAAACAAAAAAACACGGGACTCCGTAGGGGCTCATCCAATCAAACCAATATAATTTCTACTAAGCTAGTCAATGTCAGTTCTCCTATTACAACTATCACTGTTTTCTATGATCTGTACCATTTCTTGGAACAGTCTTTTCTGCAAACACGATTCATAATCAATAATTTTGGCATTTTTACGATCAAAATTATGATTATTTATAATTGTGAGGTCCGAAAGGGTACAAGTTTCTTTAGAAGAACAACGTGTAACTTAGATTTTATACTTGTTTTATGTATTGAAATTGTAAATCATTAATAATATCCCTATTTCTTTAATTATTTATTTTTTGCAAACTCTGTAACTGGTTTACATAAATTTGATTGTTGGTTGTTTACATATTTCTTTACTGCTTGGAGCTGTCATTTACTTTGTTATAGTTCAATATTATTCAATGGTACGTAAATATTCGGTTCCTCAACTTTTGTAATAATATTTGTATAATTACACGGCTGTATGTCTCTTTGCTTTGTGTTGCAAGGATCTGAAGATGACAAATACATTTGGCGAAACGTTGGCAGTGAAATACAGACACGAGTGACCAAATATTCAAGAATTTGCTTATTAGTTAAATTTAGGCCACAGTTACATTAGCCATTAGTCAACTTGAAATTTTACGAGAACCCAACGCCAAACAAGGTAGAGATAGAATCATTCGAAATAGTAATTCATTTTGAGCTGATATTAAACGAATTATTACTTCATCTATCAATGTACTGATACTACTGGCTTTTAATTAGTGAATGTATCAGCTGATTAATCAAATTATTAGACTGAACCACCATAATCAATTTCAAAAATCCTACTTCCAATTCTTCTCCAACTTCACGCAATTATTCTGATTCGCTAACCTCGTTATTGCGTGCATTCACCAAAAAAAATCGCGATGTATGCTAAAAAAATACGGGAACGTATCTATTTATCACGAAATCAAATAAAAAAGCTTGAGATTCGGAGAGTGGAAACGTCCATCAGCTGAACAAGAGGGCTTAAATTTAAAAACGCAAAAGGGAAGGAAAACTGTGACCAAACTTGCCTTTTTTGAGAATCGTCATAAACACAGTGGACCGTGTACAAAATATGATTTTACATCCACGATTCGCTCTTAATTTTCAGATTATTAAAATAAATGTGGCTCTGTAAAGTTAAAAAAAAACCATGGCTTTGCGAAGAAGAAATGTGTTCCATATGCAAAAGACACGCTTGATATTTTGCGGAAAAAATAATTGCTGTCCATGTGAAAACATTCACAATGGCGGCGAGCGAAAAAAAGCTTGATTTTATGCTCTTTTCGTTCAATTCGGATCAAAGTAATAATTTGAATCTCATTCACTCCGTTCATCACTGCCACAGTCGTTTTTCACGCGGTCAAATTAATTGTGACCGGGTTTTGAACTGTTACTCCACCCAAAGACCCTATCCCAATCCAATAACTAATGGTTCCGAGCCGACTCTTCTTTGCCTTTGGACTACTTCATGGGATTAAACTCTTGGCGTAGGTGCCCGGGGATTCGTCCGGCGACAACATTTTTCTACTAGCTAACAGCCACTGTTGTTGAAATCGTAATGTCAACCTGAGAGAAACTGTACAGATGTATTTGGTCTTGGGAGCGCGAATAAAATGAGAACGAGCTTACATAATGGAAAGTATTAGCACGAGTCACACCACATCCCCATCCTGACGCATGCTTCGGAAACATAGGCAATGAAGAGAAAGGATGTGTGTAGATCGCAGGCATAAGCAATTGAATTCCATGGAACAAGAGAAGGAAAAACCAATACTGCCAAGATAGAATAGAATAGAATAGAAAACAATTTTATTTTCCTGGGACAAAGTCCATTAGAACATAAAATCAGTTTACATGCCTCCATGAGGAATAAAATACAAAACAAAATACTAAGGGCCATATTCATAGTCGTTACCTGGGTGTCCCCCTAGGTGTAGGGGAACCCCTTGGCTCAGAAATGGTATTCATAGTCGCTACCCAGGGGACTGCCGTCCCCTAACCTTTCCCCAGGCCGTCGATTTCCTAGGTAAGGCATGAAGCTTACCCAAAGCTCCCCTAATGCAGTACTGCTGCCCCCGCGTGGGTCAAATTGATACTACTGTACTAAAGACAGTGCACGATAATATCAACAACTTTCCATAGTAACATCTTCTGTTTACAAACACGGGTACTTATTGAACCACCCTCGTATTCCTCACCATTCATATTATATAAATATTTAAGTAATATTGTAAACATTCTCTCATATTCCTTTAATCATTTTTCATCAACATCGTGTGACAGGACACTATATTATTGTTTATAGCGTGCTTGGTTGCGGTGAAAAATGAGCATCGGAAACATCGAGAGCCATTCAGCGGAACCGTTCATATGTATTTTTCCGCGGGATTGTTGCCAAATCTCTTACCCAGGCGTCCCCTGGCTGGGTGCTACCCAGATAAGGTTTATGAATCGCTCAGCGTAGGGGACACCTAGGTGTTACCTTGCTGGGGGACACCCAGGTAACCCCTAGGAATACGACTACGAATACGGGCATAAGTCTTACAAAAAAAAAGAAAACAAACAAAAAACTTTCAAGTCAGCAAAGAAAAATATCAAATGAGCGAGGTAAATGAAAAATTCTCAATATCAATAACCTAAATAATATAATTAAAACAAAAATTCACAATCTGTAATACCTATTAATAAAAAAAATGAAAAAGCAAACAAACATATTTTATAAGACAGAAAAACAGCAAATGATTATAGTGAACAAGTAACAATATCATCTCATATAATTGTCTTCTCTTATAGAGGAGAGAAAACGTTTGGGAGACAAAATAAGGAATGAAAGAATCAGGGAGATAGTCCAGAAGGAACTGCTTCAGGAAAGGATAGAGACAAATAGAATGAAGTGGAGCCGGCACGTAAAGAGGATGGGAACTGACAGAACACCGAGGAAAATACATGACGTGGAAATTCAAGGGAAAGGGCCTCGAGGAAGACAACAGGATAGATGGGTGAAAGGCGTGGAAGAGAGCGTAGAGCAATGAAAGGAGGGTCGGTAAGCAGTGAGAGGAGAGAAATGATGAGAGGATAGAAAAAAGTGGAAAAGATTGTATGAGAAGTAGACCCAGCCAGTGGTTGGAAGCTGCAATATATGGTGATGATGACGATGTTTGAAGAAGGAAATAATATGGCTCCGGCGATATATAATTACCAGGTGTGATGTAAAGTTTGGGATAGTTTTAGACTGAGAAACAGAGTGAAAATCTCATAATTTACATTTTCATACGCTTTGTTTCCAAATACGATTATCTGCTTTAGTAGAGCTTTCGTTCCATCCCTCTTCATCCTATCAATAAAACGTCTTGTGAAGCTTCAGCTATCCGTTTGATATTTTATTTAATTATATCCACTGGTATGGGATGGATAGGGTTAGGAATAGCTGGGGGATGAAATAATATGGGTTGGATGCTCCATTATAGAACGCACACGAAAAGTTGGTCGTTTCAGGCGTAACTTTGTGTAAATTTTAAACAGGATAATGAAAGCTTGATGATTTCACATAAGGATTGTATACTAAACAGACCCAGCCAATGGCTAGAAACAGTAGTAGATGTTGATGAGTTGTATGAGTCGTTGACTTTCAATACGGTAAATGTGTTTATTTGTCTACGTTTACTAACAGCCCTGGAATTTCAATTTTACGTGATGTAACCAAACAGACCCGGCCAGTGGCTAGAAACAGTAACAGATTTCGGCTTGAGGCTTAGTAATAGATGTTGATGAGTTGTATGAGTCGTTGACTGTCAATACGGTAAATGTGTTTATTTTTCTACGTTAACTAACAGCTCTGGTATTTCAATTTTACGTGATGTAACCAAACAGACCCGGCCAGTGGCTAGAAACAGTAACAGATTTCGGCTTGAGGCTTAGTAATAGATGTTGATGAGTTGTATGAGTCGTTGACTGTCAATACGGTAAATGTGTTTTTTTGGTTACTTTAACTAACAGCTCTGGCATTTTAATTGTATGTGGCGGAATGAAAGATTACGGGCTTTGTTGGGAGTTCGCAGGGATGTAGGGAAGAGGATTTATGCTAAGATGGGGAAATAAATCGTGTAAAGAGATGGGAGTTTGCGCCCATAAAGTGAATGAGGCGATTTTCGTTAATTATAAATTTTAAATAATATACAAGAAATAAACAGTAAATGCATACGAAAGAAGTAAATTCATGCTTTGTAATTTATCGATGGAAAAATCGTTAAATTGTAAAATTAGTGCGTTAGCCCAAAAGCGCTATTGAAAAAATGGGGCCAACGAAGATAGCGGACTGGCTTCAGCTTCTAGAATTGACCAGCGTAGCAATTGCCCTTTCCATATACATCTACATCTACATACTACCCCGCGAGCCGCCGCTTGGGCTTGTGGCAGGGGGTGGTGGGTCACCAGCCGTGTAAAGATGTAAAAGTTTTGGAGGTGAAATGGTGACATGTCCTATGAGAGTGTGTTTGGAGGAGCTCAGTTTCTACTGTGGTCGATTATTGTGCGCGGAAAGGACGAGTTTTGTGTGCCTATCTGTTCGGCAGAGTATCTCTCTTATTTTATCGCGTCTGTCAGACCTAGAAATGTAGTGAGGCTTCATGATAATATTCTCTGTGTCGCTCTGAAAAATATCATTTCTTATTTAATCAAGCAGCCTAAGTCCAGCGTGCAGTGGTCTGTCTACAGTTGGAAAAAATCGAGGAGGAGGAAAAGGGAAACGAAGGATCGGAGGAAAGGATGCAAATAAATTTACAATGGGAGGAATGGCTGTCGTGAGATCCCACATGACCGGACCGCTTCGGCGACCGCGAGATGCACAGAGGGAGAAGCAATTCAGTGCGACGGGAGGACAAGCGGCTATTACTAACCGCGCCGGGTCGAATGGACAGGGTGGACGGGAGGGATAAGAGAATCACGTCCCGGGGACTCGCGTGTCAAAAGCCGAGGCGGCTCACGCTACCGGTCGGGGTCGCCTTGAGCCATTAAGGAAGGAGAGGACGGGGATGAGGGGAACGCTTAGTCATCCGGGATTTAGCACGGGAGAATAATGGTCCCCATGGGGATGGCAAGACGCGACGTCCGCGAAGGGCAAACACCGCAACAGAATTAGTAGAACCAAATCGTACCAACCTATCCCCCAAAGCCGGGTTAAAGAGGTAACTTTCTCAGCACAAAATCAGGAGATCAAGGTAAAATTTTTGTACTAATATATTCATCACTAAAAACATCGATGGCCGTGCAATCCAAAGATTGTTTGACTGTAGTCTTCCACCCTCCCCTATCTATTGCAAGTTACCTTACTTCCTGGTATCTTTCCCTATGTAACTTCCTCTTCATTTGGTAAATGAACTTATTCCTGGGTCTTCCTCCGGGGACTTTTCCCTCCATTTTACCATCAATTCACAAATCACAAGTTCTTCACAAATCCATTGTGTTCAGGGTGTGTCCAATCCATCAGGTTTTTCTTTTCTGTAAGGTGTTCCATATGATCCTCTCCTCATCTACTCTCCGGTAAACCTCATCATTTCTTGTTAATATTGCTGTTTTCAGGTATTCTCGTCGCGTGTTTAGTTTTTTGACTACAGTTTCTCCCCTCTTTCCCTTATAAATAATAACAATTATTACAACATGTCCAACGGACCTGAAGACGCCCCCAGGAAGAGGGGAGAAACTGTAGTCAGAAAAACTAAACACGCGACGAGAATACCTGAAAACAGCAATATTAACAAGTATATGAGTCGCGGAAGCCTTCAAAGAAATCTCATCATTTCTTATTTTGTCCGTCCATTTTATCCTTAGCACTCTTCTCCAGAACCAGGTTTCAAAGGATTCTTGTCTCTTCTAGTGAGCTTTTCCAATGGTCCATGCTCCCGATCCATAGAAAGCCACGCTCCACACGAATATTTTCACATACTCAGAGTGAGTCCAATCCATCCGGTTCTTCTTTTGTGTACAGTGTCCCATATGATCTCTCCTCTTACACTCTCCTGAACACTCCATCATTTCCTATTTTGTTCGTCCATTTTATCTTCAGCATCCTCCTCCAGCACCAGGTTTCGAAGGCTTCTATTCTTTTCTGGTCAGCTTAACTAACATATTATCTTTCCACTTATTAGGATTATCTACCAGTTAACGTAAGTTTACACGGTAAAGTGTAATAATCCTGTACCTTTTTACATGTTAACGCACCTTTATTCTGACACAAATTGTTTATTAAATCTCAGCATACGTCATATCCCGCTTCATTCCTACCCAATTTAACGGGATATATCTTTAAAGTAACTCGACGGATTCGTAACTATTAAACCCGTGGCTAAATGTTTGCGCCAACGGTCATTAGTTAAGAAAATTAAACCAAGTATTAACTTAAAACCAGTTTCTGCACCACACAACGTTTCACTCCATTTTAAACTCTTTGAAAAAACTTCCCTTGACATTAAGATGCAGTGTCTCTGTCATTAGTAAGCTCATTTATACTGCTGAACACGTCATTTAACTGTCCTGGAATAGAACCAACGTTCCTCCTATGCAGTAGCTAGGGAAATAAATTGTTCTACTCGTTCCAATTTCTGCCATACAGAAATTTTGATGCAATCACCTCTTTCGCTTTTTTTCCCGGAAGGACAGCTCCAGATCTTTGTCTACAGCGGCTAATTTTCGCCTTCTTTTCCCTAAGATACCATTTTTCTGCAACATATGCAAGATTACACTCCATTTAAAACTCCACAACCATTTTTTTTTAATCCAAACAAAATATCTCCATCATTGGCTAGCACACTCATTATGCATAGCGCGTCATTAAAATTTCCCGAAAAAGTGCATGTTTTTATCATCTTTCAACACCTTCTCCAGGAAAATACGTTGTTCCACTAGCTCCAGCTTATGCCGTACTGTAATCTTGATGCAATCGCCTCCTCCTCTTTGCTACCGAAAGGATTGCTCCAGACATCTTCGTCTACCTCGGCCTACATTCGTCTTCTTTTCCCTAAGACTCCACGTATCTGCACTTTACAACATTACACTTCCTTTAAACTATTTAACAAACTTTTCTAACGTCCATATTCAATCTCTCCGTCGTTAGCTAACTTGCTCATACCGCTGAACGCGTTGTCATCGAACTGTGTTGCAAAAGAACCAATTTTTCTTCGACGCACAAGCCAGGGAAATAATTTGTTATACTGCCTCCAGTTGGCGCCCTGAACCAATCCTGTAGCGATCATCTCCTCCACATTGCTGCCTGCTGGACAGCTCCACGGTCGCGTTAATTCCCTCGTGACTTCGCGGATGTCGACTCTTAACCTCCTCGAGAGAATCATATATTTCTCCTCGCTCCCTGATGAGAGGACTCCTGTCATCCCTCCCTGCCATTGGTCTTACCCTGCCTCTCCTCATCGTTACGGTAATGCTCCATGGCAATATATTCATCGAGAATTTAAATAATATTTATTCATGTGTTCATTGAATGTACGACAAGATGATTGGTTACTAATTTATTTTGTCCTTACGTTTTTCAGGGATAATTGTTCCGTTTGGGAGCGCTGAAGAGCTCTCGCGCGTTCCGAATTCGTCCTATTTCGAACACATTTAGGTGGTTGAGGCGATTTTTATTTACGTACAAATTATCGTGAAACTCTGCACGCGTTTACTCATTAGTAATAAGTATACATAAAATAAAACTTCTTAATGAAATCTGGGATAGGAAAAGTAGGTGGCGAAAATATGTAAGTTTGTTTGCGTTTACTCATGGATACAGGATGGGCACAAATGATAACATAAGTAGGTAGCATCGAGACTGATAGTGACATCTTGCCACAATCTGCGCGTACATCATCACACGACAATGCGTATAATGATGGAAACTGTCGGGATATAAATATGGTCAAGCTTGAAATATGCTCGAACTTACGCCACCGCGAATATCTAGAAAAATTCCTTAATGACTCTTTAACCCGTATAAACTTACATTTTATCGAGTATGAAATCAGTATGGCTGGATTGGATTGAACATTTGGGGAGGCGACTGACAGCCAAGGTCATTCGCGCCATAGGGGACAGGTATAGGAGGAAGAGTGGACAGAAACCCGGTGCCGGCATTAGCCTGCCCTTAACGAAAGGCGCCAAGGGGACCACGTTTTAACGTTTCATCCCACAGACGGAGTAGTGTACTTTAAGTGTCCTCCACAAGAGGTTAAGGTAGGCATCAGGTTTTCTCTGAAAAACATCCTCCTCTGCAGGGATTTGAGTCTTGATTGTCCGTATAGTTAGCCAGTACTCTAGTCACCACATCAACCTCAGTATGAAAACCGGTACTTGATATTAAGGACGTGATCCTATATGATAACCTTAAAAGGTTTCTCACGACCATCGCATTTCTTCTGGAAAGGAAGAATAATTTCACTCGCATCGAAAAACAAGTCTCCGATTTTATTACATTAAACAGTCTGTAAGGGCAACAGACAAAAAAAACAGCAAGGAAATGTTAATATGCAGTTCACTTTACGGCCAGAATATTACAAACAGCCGCAAAGAAACATTAAAAACACCCAGATGAACAAATAGACGACCAATAAATTCATAAAAGCCACTGAAATCATAAAAAAATTCGCATTGTTATTAAAACATAAAAACAGGTAAATCCTCAGTATGATGTAAAAGCTATCGTAGTTAGTTGGCAGCGACTACACCTTCCCGGGTTAGGTTGGAGCACCTAAAGACTCGGAAGCTACCCGTTAGGTTTAGTTTGCTTGAGAAAGTTCATATCTGGTGTGTTTCAGAGCGACACAGAGAATATTATCATGACCCCCTCGCTACATCTCTAGGTCTGACAGAAGCGATGCAATAAGAAAGATACATTGTCGAACATATAGGTGCCATGATTCGTTCTTTCAATAAGTCACTACGATAAAAACTGAGCTCCACTAAATACACTCCCATGATACACGTCAACATTTTACCTGCCAAAACCCTTACATCACTACACGGCTGGTGTCCTATCACCCCCTCCACACGCCCATGTGGCGGCTCGCAGGGTAGTATGTAGATGTAGAGTGTTTAACTATTACTACATCAATTTCAAAATTTGGTAGCTCAGCATGAATGTAATCGGATATTCTTGATGGCCATTATGCAGTTTAGGTATCACAAGATACTGTAAATCTAACGTACAAGCAAGCATTCTAAAAAAATGTGATAGATCAAGTACTGTGATACACAGGCTTAAGATCTCCTTAAACACCACTCACCTACTCTGTAGTCACTTCCAACTGTGAGTGTTGACAAACCAAGAAAGATATAGGTAGGTACACGAAGCTACTTTTCCGCAGCAGTATTAAATTCTCCATATTAACCCTTTCCCTTCCCTCTTTCTTACGAGTCATAAGTTGGATATCTTTCGAAACTATTCGAGACAGTGCCTGTGCGCTGGAACTCCCAGTGCCCGTAAAGGCGTTTTTCCTCTAAAACGCAGATGATTCTGCAACGATTGATTAGCCATCTCTTTTGTTACATTTAATGTAAAGTATGACATACGGAAGAGAAGAGCGCTAGCTAAGGAGGCGTTCAGTAATAGAAGAGAGCTGATGACGGGGACATTCGGTAAGGATGTGAAGAAGAGGCTGGTGAAGAGCTTGATATGGAGCGTAGCGTTGTATGGGGCAGAAACGTGAACCCTCAGAATGGAGGACGAGAATACGCTGTAGGCAATTGACATGTGGGTGTGGAGAAGGATGGAGAAGATTAGGTGGACGAAAAGAAAGACTAACGCGGTAGTGCTTGAGATGGTGGGCGAAGAAAGGAAACTTGAATGAAATCCGGGATAGGCAGGGTAGATGGCTGAAGGATGTAAAAATGGGTGATGGATTGTTGAAGAGTGCGAGAGTGGGAAGGATGTTGGGCAAGCGGGGAAGAGGAAGAAAGAGAATAGGTTTCATGGACGGGATAAAGAAGGGTAGATCTTATGCAGAGGCGAAAATGGATATATTAGAGGGAGATAGGCACCGGAATGAGTAGAAAACCTGGAGGAGGTTCTCTGACTGTCAACAAAACCTACCTTAACCGGTAAAATAGATTTAAAATAATGCCTTTCCACGACCCAAAGCGATTTAAATTCGTCAGAATTTAATAGCAAGCATAACAGGGCGCTCATTCAAGCGTGTGGGGGAACAAGTAACTATTGCAACGAGCTTTAAACTAATCCTCTCTGCCATTTCCTTCTCTTTGCCGTGATCTATGCCTCTTAAACCTCAAACCTTTCCTTAAAAGATGACTGCGAAATCAATAAAAAAAGGCGTTCATGGGAAAAAAAGACAACTGCTGTGCTCAAAGAAGGTAGGACTACAAACCAGGAAACGGTACGTAAAAACATTCGTGTGGAACGTGGCTTTTACGGATCGGAAGCAAGTACCATTGGATATGCTGACCTGAAAAGACTAGAAGCCTTCGAAACCTGATGCTGAAGATAAAATGATTGCAAAATAAGAAATTATGAAGTGTATAGAAGAGTAGAATAGGAAAGGACCATACGGAATACCATACAGAAGAGAAGAACAAGATGGATTGGACACACGCTGAGACACAAGAGGTTTGTGAAGAACATACTTGAAGGCAAAATGGAAGGAGAAGTCCTCAAAGAAAGACCCAGGAATTAGTTCATGGACCAAATAAAGAGGAACGTACATAGGAAGAGACACCAGGGGGTTGGAGAACTAGCATTAGATAGAGAAGGGTGGAGGGCTGCAGTCAACCAATCTTAGGATTGAAAAACCAATGATGACAATTTAATAAAATGTCAGAGAAAATACAAAGTTACATTCGCAAGTCAGTTAGCGGTCGATTATGTTATCACAAGCGGTAAAATTTTGTGACTTCCTCACTCAAAGACAGATGAATACGTAAAAAATAACTTCGAACCAACTCCAAATTAAAATCGTGGCAGAATTTCTGGTGGAGACAAAAGAGGGGAGTTTTGCGAGCCGCCTCCCGCAATTAGCGCAGCCAATTTACGATGCTCAGCTGAGCGGTGAAAAAGGGGGGGAGGAGAAAAAATGAAGATTGGAGAGGAGAGGGGAGGGGTATGGGGGGTAGGAATTTACGCTGGTATAAACTTCTTTCAAGTTCCGGCGACGAAATTTCCTCTTCTCGCGACGGGTTACATCTTTCACGTCGTCCCCACACATAGACCTCAGATTTGCAACCCCCAACGGCTCGACGAGAATGAGGGAGAAGACACGCGTTGAGGAAAATTGGCAGTAGACGGGCAAAGGAGAGAGAGGGAAGAGAGACAAGGGAGCGAACAGGGGAGGGAAACCACAAGCTTGAAAATTATTCAGAACTTATAACATGGCCGAAACTCAAAAGGAAGAGTTTTGAAGGTGATTTGGATGAAATTGTAAGCGGACAGTATCTTGACGAGAGTTCTCCAAACTCCTCAATTACTTTTAACTTTCTCTTCACCAGTACGGCGGCTTTTGCTTCCAAATGTTGCCAAAATATGAACAGTGATTTTCTCATATTCCCCCAGGAAACCTATCGAACTGTCAGCTGATTTACGGGAATAATTATTTTCATTAGTAATGTTAATAATAAAATTTTAACTTCGGAATATTTGAGATGTTTAAAAAAATTAGTTTCACCCAATATTTTGTTCTTACATCATAAAAATTCCATGAAATTCATTCATTAACGAGCACCTTCATCTCCTCGTAAATATTCTGTCATTTGCTTAACTTCGATGAAAAGTACGAATTTAAAAAATGATAAATACATATGATACCAAATATTTACACGCCTCATGAACATGTAATATCTAACTGATGGTCTGACGGAGAAAAATAATTTAGTTATTCCAGCACACGGTGTCATCAATACTGAAGAGATTCCAATGATAAGACTGGTCTCGTCGATTGCTCTTTCTAACCATGTAAATAATTGTGATACAAAGAACGCTTGAATTCATTTACGGTGGTGAAAAATGATACATTTTTGTTTTCAGCACATTATTTTCCGATTTCAAGTTACCGGGTCTCGAAGTTTTATAGATTGCGTCTTCGATGGAATCATAACAAAAAATCCTGGGTGAATTACTCGATGAAAACCCCAAGTCATTCTGGTCTTACGCGAGAGAGCTCAAGGGCGAATATTCGACAGTTGAGTCTTTACGGGATACAAACGGCAAAGTGGTTACCAACAGTATCGACAAGGCCAATTTGTTGAACAACTACTTCGAAAGAGAATTCACTAAGGATGACATAATTCACAATTTAGACATTCCTGACTTAAACGAGCCATTGGCTGACATAACAATTCAACGTGATGGAATAATTAAACAATTGCGTTCGATTGAAAGAAACAAGCCCCCAGGTCCAGACGGAATAGCTGCACACTAGCTGAAGAAGTTAGCGCCACAGATTGCACCATTCTTAGAAATTATATTTAACAAATCATTATCCGAAGGCTAGGTTCCCCAAGACTGGAAAATAGCCAACGTCACTCCGATATTCAAAAAGGGAAATAAAAGTGACCCACGAAATTACCGGCATATATCGCTAACATCATTTTTATCCAGGATCCTCGAACAAATTGTCGCTAGTAATATCATGACATTCCTGGATAATCCTAACTTCTTACATAGCAGTCAGCACGGCTACCGTAAGGGCAGGTCCAGCGAAATACAGCTTGCGCTCTACCTTCATGATATCCTAAAATCAGGCACATCGATTAAGCAAGTCAAAGTGATATTCTTTGATTTCAAGAAGGCCTTCGACAGGGTTCCTCACAAAAGACTCATATATAAATTATAATCATGCGGAGTTAATAGAAAAATAGTGAATGGGATAAACGACTTTCTCAGTGATCGAAAACAAAAAGTGGTTATTGATGGTTTTAGCTCTGATATGGTCGAAGTCACATCCGGTGTTCTTCAGGGAAGTGTGATCGGCCCTCCTTTATTTATTATTTATATTAATGACCTAAGTTCTAGAGTTAGCAGTAAATTAAGATTATTTGCAGACGACACACTTACCTACCGTGAAATGAACGAAGACACGGACTTTGAAGCTCTGTCATCGGACCTTAACAATGTTCATTCGTGGTGCCAGGAGTGGGGGTTAGAATTAAATATTAACAACTGCACCACAGTTCACTTCCTGCGAAAGCGTACTTATAAGACAACTGAAATTCACGAATGAATGCATGCTTACGACCACCGTGTAAAGCAGTCGCATTCGTTGGCAGATTGCGGAATTAATGCAGTGCTAAGTTGTGCAATTTCGTGCCCCCTGTAAAACGGCCTTTATACTCGCTTAAACTGGCTTAAATATAAGGAGCGTCGTATCTATCTTTTAATAACTCTGGCTTTCAACACCGTAACCAATGGTAATCCACCTTACCTATATGACAGGTTTCTAAGAAAATCAGAGCTGCACAACATATCCACCAATAACCATGTAATTGACCTCCATATCCCTCAGCACCGCACCTCCCACTTGAATAAATCCTATATAGTAACCGCCTCTCCATTTTGAAATTTGCTACCTGTACAAATAAGACACGCCAAAACTCTTAATCAATTTACAAACAATTTACATAAGTTACTGCAAAAGAGTGATCTTAAATGTAATAACTATTGAGAAAAATTACTGCTCAAGATTTTACTATTGTCCCCCAAATATATTTATGCACTACTGAACTTCCAATTCTTTGTATTGTGCAATGCTCTGTATTTATTTTTCTGGTTTACTAATGAACTGTAACGATTTACCGTAAGAAATGCAATGCATAACCTAAGTTAGTTATATTTGCTAACCGTCCGCACACAATGTTCTTGCTTATAAGTGCTTTTTTTCTTTATTTCTAAATATTATTATGCTGTGTAATTATTCTTTCTACTATTGCGTTTATCTTTAATTGTAATTTGTAATTGCCTCATGGGCCAATGGCTCACGGAAATATACGAAATAATAATAAAGCGTTGTAATGCGGTGAAACACCAATAAAGAAGCCTATATCAAGTCTTTAACTTGACTCAATAATTGTACGCGGTACGTTTAAAACTCTTTCTCAACGAAAAGTATTTTGTGATCTTGTTACAATTGCTCCGGTGATACTACGATTAACTTTCGAAAATATTTGAGAAAACTAACAAGCTACACACTCCCGATTTATTTACGAAATCTAGGCGTTAGAAATTCCTCGACCATTAAATAAGGTCTCTCTGGAGTTCATACACGTACCATTTACCACGTAAAAGAGCTGGCACATTTTCCTCAAAAATCGCCGAAATTTGTTCGGTAACGCGCAAATATTTAGGAATTTCTGGAAGAGTGGGTTATTTGTCTTTATAATGAGGCCAAATCCATGGGTTCCTAGGCGATATCACATCTCGCTCAAACTCCCTCAAAGGGAGAAAAATATCCGCCGCTAACCATACATTGTGCGAGATCCCGGGTAACGAGAAGGAAGCGCGGCGATAAACTAGGCAGGGGACAGTGATGAAGCGAGTTTGAAGAGGGCTTTGGGTTGGAAGGAAAGGGAAGAGTGAGGGGAACAATGGTGGAAAGAGATGGGGAGGTAACGAATGGGGGAAGAGGGCACTTTATGAGCGAGCACAAAAGAGAAAGGGGGATACGAAGAGAGGGAGCAACTGGCAATGGCGAGAGAGACAAAGTAGAGAGGCAGGCATTTATTAGACAGAACAAAAAGTGTTAATCTTTACAAATTCCAGACAGGTACTTTCTCTGAGACTATGCGAGGCTGACCATTAAATTTGGACGGCACAAGCTCGAGCAAGTAGAACATTTTGTTTATTTAGGCAGTACGCTTAAGGAAAATGGGCATAGTAGCAAAGATGCGGAAAGGATGAGGGTGGCTGACGGTGAATCAAAGTATGTAACTATAGGTCGCGGGGTAAGGTAAGGGAGTTCGCTGTCGCTTTTGCATTTTACATCAATGCTGAGGAAATGATAATACAGGCATGAGGAGAGATCAAGTTGGGAAGCAAACGGGGAATTCAGCTGATGAAGTCGGTTAGATTCGCGGACGATCAGGTGTTGGCTAGTCTAATTCATGCTTTAATAGATGCTTTTTAAATTCAGGGCGGGACATTCGGAATTAAGATAAACCACAAGAAGACTAAAGTGATGAGATTCTCTGGGGCAAAGAAAGCGAGGCTGGTGATTAAAGTTGGAGAACACAGACTGGAGCGGGTAGAGCATTTCAATTACCTAGGAAGTACGCTGGAAGAAAACGAACATAGAAGCAAAGGCACAAGCAGGAGAATAGCTTTAGCTAAGGAGGCGCTTAGTAATAGAAGTGAGCAGACGACGGGTACCTTGAGTAATGGATGTGAGAAAGAGGTTGGCGAAGAGCTTGAAATGGAGCGTAGCGTTTCATGAGGCAGAAACGTGGACCCTTAGAAAAGAGGACGAGAATAGGCTGCAGGCATTTGAGATGTAGATGTTGAGAAGGACGGATAAGGTGAGGTAGACAGAAAGAAAGACTAACGGGGAAGTGGTTGAGATGGTGGGCGAGGAAAGGAAATTTTTTAATGAAATCCGGGATGGGCAGGGTAGGCGAATGGATGGGTTACTCAAGAATGAGATGTCAGGTGTCAAACATTCCACATTTGTTCAATATTGTCTCTCTGGAGTGCATACAAGTACCATTTTCTATGCAAAAAGGGTTGAAATTTTTGTCTATGATATCCGAAACTAGTTTGGTAAGGGATTGATATTTTGGTAATTTTCGTAGGATGAGATATTTTTCTCAATAATGAGACTAAACTCATTGATTTTTGTATGAAATGATATTTTGCTCAAGCTACCTAAGAAGGAAAGAACTTGCGAGATAGAGAAGAAGTTGAGCAGCAGCTGTTGAAATGGCAAAAACCTAAGGAGGGTTGCAATGCTCAAAGAAGAAGAAGGTGTTCCCTAAAAGAAAAATGGCCTGAGTAGCTAGTAGTAGGAAGGAGGTTTGCGACAGCGGAAAATAAGCCCAGAAGAAAGTGTGAGTAGAGTGTTGTACTAAAGTGGACTCTGACGAACGAAGGTGAAAATAGGCTGCAGGCCTTCAACATGTGTGTTTGGAGGGCAAAAAAATTGCTCAAAAAAAAGGTTTGAGTAGATGAAAGGGGCTTTAGAAAAACATATAAAGAAGAGGCTGGTGTATAGCGTAATATGGAGTGAAGCGCCATAGAGGGCAGAAACGTGGGCACTGAGAAAGAAGGCTAGAAAGTTCTTGGTACGGTGAGTGAGGAGAGTATACTTATCTGGTTACGATTACAGATGGGAAAAGCAATGAGGAACGAAGGGAAGCTCAGGGCTGTGGTAGATGGGAGGAATGAATAAGCTGGACAGGGGAGTGTATATCGCTGTACGTGACTTCCCAATTAAACTCAAAAGCGTTGCCTTTAATGGGAACATTTGAATTCATCTATTGGACGCAGTTTAGTTGAGAGAGCGAGGGCTCTAATGGAAATTTGTTTCCTCTGTAAACTTCATTAAGCTATAGGTGTTCTGTTTCCAAATAGCAGCATGTAGTTTTACATCGTACTACGCAGAGTATGCTTTTAGCACATCCAGGAGTCTTTCACTATGCAAATGCTATCCTCTAAATTAATTTATTCTGATTAAGCGCAGTGTTGAAACTGGTTCCCTAGTGACCCAGAGGTCAGCACGCCAAGCGTAAGTTAGATCACAGCATTCTCCACAAGGACCGTGTACTGTTTGATAATTATGAAAAACTATTTAGGAAGGATGTTCAGATAAGTGTATGGTTTCCCCCGATACATTTCAAGAGCAATCGCAAAGTTTGTAACGTTAAAAATTCAACAATGTAAATGATAGAAGTATTTTTTTTAGCTTTTGCTAAATTAACACAAATATTTTGTGACTATTATTTCAAGCAATCATCATATACTTCCTTCTGTGTGGAGAAGGATGTAGGAGGCGAACTGGATGGAGAGGAAGATGAACGATGAAGTGTTAGAGATGGTTGGCGAGGAAAGAAAACATCTTAAGGAAATTCGAGATCGGCAGAGTAGGTGGCTGAAGGATGTAATAAGAGGGATTTTTCAAGAGTGTGATAGGGAGACGAGCGCTGGGCCAACGGGGAAGGGAAGAAGGAGAATGAGCTGAAGAAGGAAGGGATCGTATGCTGGGGCAAAAAAGGATACACTAGAGCGAGATAGGCCCCTGAAAGTGTTGAGGAGATTCTCTGACATTCAACAAAACCTACCTTTACCGGTAGAATACTTTAATAATTATAATTTACTTCCCCTTTCAATTAATTTTCATAATTACGTTTCACTCCCTTTATAGGCTCTTTTAATACAAACTGGGTCAGATACAAACTCAGAAAATTTCATCGAAAAATTTGCTAAATTCGTCCACATTCTTTCGTGGTCCTTTGATTCGTCGTTATGGAGAGTAAAAGTTTATTAATCTCCTGTTTTTGCTAAGTTAATTGTTGGTAAGAATATGCCAGGTTACTAATTAACATCACAAATGGAACTTTTGTACCCTCCTTCCGCCTAACGATCTGCCATTTGAGCTTCAAGGTTGGCGTTAAGGGAAACCAAGAAGAAAGTTGTTGAGCAGAAGAGGATACAAGTATTTTCGCCACTCCTTCAGAATTAAAGGGAGTTTGCTCTGTCTCCAAGTTGACGGGGAACATTAATTAGACCAAGAAGGCACCGGAGATAACTTTCTCTTACCGGAATGATATGACTAGCGTTTCCACCGCGGCTTTTCTACCAGCGTAATCCACCAACAAGGATCAGCCGACCATGGTTAGAAACGTTACCACGGTTGGCGACAACTGGAGTTTCCATTACAAAATGTAACCAGCGAAAGCCCTAACCTGCGTAAGATGAGTGTTAGGTTAAGATAGTCACAGAAAATATCATTTTGACGCCACAATACCTCCCCAAGGTCCGACTGAGGCAAACACATAAGAGAGATAAATTGCCGAACAGATAGGTACAAAAACTCGTTCTTTCCGTGCTCAATTAAAGACCGCAATAAAAACTGAGCTCCACTAAATACACTCCCACAATACATGTCACCATTTCACCTCCCAAAACCATATACTTCACACTATTTGTATCCTAACATCTCCAACCATACGCCTACGCGGCGACTTGCAAGGTAGTATGGAGATGTAGGTTAGTTAGCTATATTTATTTATTTATAGAGTTTAACGTTTGCTCAACAAAATAATTACAGGGCAAACAAAACAAAAAAGAAAAAATACAAAACATATTGGAATCAATTGAATTTTACAGAAATTTAGAAACATATTTATAATTTTCGCAATAAATAAAATGAATAGCATATTATGGTCAAAAGACATAAGTAGGAAAACAAAACTGCAAATATATAAAGCAATTATTCAGGGTATACTCCTTTACGGAGCAGAGACATGGAAAATGACCAAAAGGGATAGGCAGAGACTGGAGGTCGTAGAAATGGATTTTCTAAGAAGAAGCAGCAGAAAATCTAAACTACAAAGAATAAGAAATGAAAATATAAGAAAAATTATGCAAGTAGAAGAAAACATCAACAAGGAAATAGAGAAAAGACGGCTAAAATGGTATGGACATGTAAAAAGAATGGAGGAGAAACGTTGGCCAAAAAAGATATTAAATTGGCAACCACCCGGGAGGAGGAAGAGAGGACGACCACCAGAAGACTGGACAAAGCAAGTCACCCAAGATATGAAAAGGAGACAATTAGAGAATGAAGACTGGAGAGACAAGGAGGCTTGGAGAAGAGGATGCGAGAGACGGCCGACGGCTGTATAGAACTCGCTATTATATATATATATATATATATATATATATATATATTCTACCTTTCTGTATAAACATTTATATGAGTATATTTGCCGCTGTGCGGTCTGAGTGAATGAGTGAACGATTATATATATATATATATATATATATATATATATATATATATATAGCTTTCGGAACTAGTCCGTCTTCAAGGCGTATCACGGAACAAATGTCGTGTGCGCTGGTGAGGATAGGGGTAGGAGGGGCGGTAGGTTAGGGGAGTGGGGATGGGGGAAGGGGAAGGGGTTTTTCCCAGCGGTTGACGAACGGTTCTTGAAAAGGGGAAATTTTTACCAGCTCGTGTCTTGGCCGGAGAGAGCGGAAGGGGTCGCAGTGAGGGTGGGGGGGGGGGAGAGGGAAGGGAAGGGGGTAAATGGAAAACAACGGGGAGCGTGCGATTAATGTATTTTATTTAATCCGGGCGCGGCGTACGATTTTAGCAACCAGATTATGGCCAGCTCCTTCTGGCGCACTTCAATTAACGGGGTCCGGGGGAAGGGAGATCAATATTGCCACCTCAAAGCACTTGTCAAAGGACAAGCCATGCTTCCGCACATGAGTAGGGACGGGGAAAGTGGAAGATGGGTCTTTACAGGTGCACCGATGGTTATTCATTCTAATATTAAGGGGTGTAATACATTCGCCCACATAAAAACCGGGACATAGTTTACATTGTAACACATAAACTAAGTTGTGGGAGTCGCAAGAGCCGGAGGCTTTGATGTCGAACGGCGTCTCTGTGTTAGGACTCTGAAATGAGGATAGGGGGCGAAACATGTTGCACGTTTTGCACCGTGGTTTGTTGCATCTCTGTGTGGTGGGACGGGGAATGTCATTCGATGTACCCTCTCGCGAAGAATTGGAGCGAAGAAGATTGGCTAAGTTAGGTGGACGTCTGAAACATACTGTGGGGCATTTGGGTAGGAGATTGGCTGTCGATCTGTTAGTATCTAAAATTGGGAATAAGTCTTTGAGGATGGTCTTGAGTTTTTGGACGCCAGGAAAATATGTGATGTGAAGATTTAGGGCGTCCAGGGGGGTGTCTTTTTTACGTGGGGTGAAATTAGCAGAGGAGGGTAAAATACGTTTTTTTAGAAGTGGCTCGGGATAATTTCTATTGGATAAAGAATTGTGAAGCTTATCAAGGTATTCGTGAAGTTTTTCTTTGGAGTTGCAAATCCGGTGGCCACGGTGGATCCCTTCCTCTGCTTCGGCTTCCCTTCCCTCTCCCCCCCCCCCCCACCCTCACTGCGACCCCTTCCGCTCTCTCCGGCCAAGACACGAGCTGGTAAAAATTTCCCCTTTTCAAGAACCGTTCGTCAACCGCTGGGAAAAACCCCTTCCCCTTCCCCCATCCCCACTCCCCTAACCTACCGCCCCTCCTACCCCTATCCTCACCAGCGCACACGACATTTATTCCGTGATACGCCTTGAAGACGGACTAGTTCCGAAAGCTAGCTATGTAAGTGTGATCGTCTCTTTTTTTGTGTGTCTATCTCCTCCATCCTATCCACATCGTGTGTTCATCGCCGCATGGCTGACTCCAATCCATCAACGTATTTTTATATATATATATATATATATATATATATATATATATATATATATATATATATATATATATATATATATATATATATATATATATATATATATATATATATATATATAGAAACATATCAAGAAACTATATCATTTATCAATTTCCAAAAGATACTTCTTTTTTGACATAAATCAATTATATCACAGTACATGTTAAAAGATCGGCACATTCTATTCAGTGGTGAGTTTTCGCAGTAGTTTGACTTTACCATGCTCAACTTAAATTTCCTTGATAATCTCACATTGATACTGGGCACTACAAAATTATTTTTTCTAATTAAGTCACTATTTTCTCCAGTATCAAGTAAATTATATAAGTAAGATAGATCACACATGATTCTTCTATTTGCAAATATTGAAAATCAAACACTTTTACCAAAGTTTCGTAGCTAACATAATTTTCATACATTTGATAAACATTATATTGGGTATAATATAGATAACGTAAAAACCTTTTTTGTACCCTCTCCAATATTTGAACATGTTTCTTACTGTGAGGATTCAATACTACAGAAGCATACCCCAACTTACATCTTACAAAGGAGAAGTACAACATTTTGAGAGATTTCTCAGACTTAAAGTACCTTGACATTCGGTTTACAAAACCCAATAATCTTTGAGCTGAGAGAGCTATGTCAATGCTTGCCTAACTGCTCAAGAGATTAATATACGAAGAGTAAGCAGAGCTGGGAAGTATTTCAGATACATGTATTTGAAGTACTACAAGAGTTTTACGCATCAAAAACGCTACGAAAAATATTTTGTATTTCAAATACATATTGCAGGTATTATCGTTTTTTTTAATAATAATGTAAAGTTAATATTTTTGCCAGTATTACAGTTCGTAACTTCGGCACTAATTGGTCCTCATTTGACCTAAAGTGATTTTTTTTTCGTTTTGAATTAGGAATTGCCACGTAATGGTCTAATCTAATAAAAACATTTTGACACAAATGGGCCAACAGCGGCAGACTTCGTCCATGTTGACTGAGGATTCTACAGGAGAGAACACTACAAGGGCGGCCCATCCCTCCAGAATTGAAGCATACATCTCCAACAGTCCCTTTTAAAAAATACATAGCAAAACGGACTATAACGGAAAAGAATTTCAATTTCATGTGTACGCCTATCGACAATTTTGTCCATCTCTCGTAAAATTATGATTGATTTTTTGGATGATTGCTCATAAATATTCATTTGAGAGGCAAAAGTTTCATAATTATCGCACCAAAAACTTTGAAACCTTTGTTCTGTACGCATTAATTGAGTAAACCCTTTGAGCGTTCATCTGCAATAAAATCGTGGATTACAAGTTTGAAAATCATTCAGAAATTAACAGTACGCGGATTTAACGGCGTCACTAAATTATGTAGGAGAGCTCGCGGAATCTCTTTTTGTTTGTCTATTTTGACTCATTTCAGCTCACGAAGGCAATTCAGAGACTCTTTAAATGGGTATGCGTAATAGTTGTTTTAATCTCTCCAGTACAGTTATCAATCTACAATTATTACTTCTGTGTTATCCATCTAGTCTTTAGAAAGCGTGGCATTCGTACAACCTAAAACTGAGAATAGCAGCTAATGGAATTAAAAAAAGCCTCTTATAGCCAGTTGCAGGAACAAAATATATGTATTCTAGAAAGTTATGAGCCCATAAGCCACGGAAAGCAATCGATAAGTATTGCAGAAACATTAGATAAAGTTATTCGTTTCATAACTCATGGCATGGAGCTATAAGCTCCATGCCATGGCATGCCATGCCAGTAGGCAAGAAGGCAGATGCGCAATGAACCGCTTGGAAACTTAATTATTTGATAAAAGAGTTGTTTGGAGACAAATGACCTTTTGTTTACTCATACTATCTAATTATTATGGGCATTAGCAATTACTCACAAAGTAATATTTCATAAATTTTACCCGGCGGTGGAAAATTAGATCAAATATTTGAATCTATAAACGATTGGTAAATAAGTGATGTGACTAGTAGATGTGTTCCTGAAACCCGAATATTTTAATAAGATCTATTAATTCATGGATTACATAACTATATGTTCTTTCAATCGACCATTAGGTAGAATGAGTGAGATGTTTACCACTTAATCATAATGGAGGTCGTATTCAAAGTTCACATTTTTATTTACGGATAATATACTCATATACCCATTGACGGATTTATAAAAAATTAGCACTCACGTTCCTTTGGAGTAAAAAGAACCTATATACCTAGGCCGAAAACGACCTTCTAGTTCTGGCTACTTCCGCAGCCTAGGAGAGATCTTCGCCTTGCCCACCCTTACCCACCCCAGACAACAGCGCCACTGATGGCACAGTGAAGAATGCATCGCAAGGTTTCAGGAGAATATTAACATCGACGTTAAAATACACAAATTTCAATATTTCGATCCTAGCTGGAGATGAAGAAGTGTAATTCACAACAAGTAAATGAACAAAAATTTATTTATTGATCTGGGACGTGATGTCCTCTAAGATCAGGAAACAAATTGTGATTAGCAACTCACAAAAACAGCACTATACATACACACTTAATTGTTGTGAGGGAACACCTAATGAACACAAAGGAGTTGAGTCCTTTCATTTCCTTAATAATTACATAATTAAATTGATAATTCTATAAACATACAATAGAGCTAGGAAACAATTGTAAAGGTATCAACAAACAAATACAACAAAGAACAAAAAAGATATGGCGACCATAACAAACGACCAGTAAAAAGGTAATGATGAACAAACAGTTGCAAAAATCCAGGAGGTGGAAGAAAATACACGAAGGAAGAAACATTTGATAAAATGACACATGAATTATGAGGCGTTTAGTAACAAGCTGCAGATCTATGACTGAAAGGTTTGGTTATCGTAGGAGCTCTGTTTCCTCATGCCAACAGCAAGTGAGTCAACAGTAAATAGGTCAAAAATGTAAGTGAAAAGACTTAAAGATACACGCGTCGTGCGCGTCATGGCAAACATCTGAATTCCGACAAAATCACGTGTAATGGGTATCATATCCATCACTCTTGGGTTGGCAGCCCTTGTAGCATTAACAATGCCATGGCAACGAGGAGTTTGTTTAAAATGGGGGAGAACGCTGGGGGAGCGCGTCGAGCCAGCAGGTTAAAGTGAGAGGTGTTGAAATTGTGTGAAAGGAAAAAGAAGGGTGAGACGGTGTTGAGAGAGTGAAATGTGAGACGGTGTTAAAGGAATTGTGTATTACTAAATATTTTAAAAATATAGAAAAACGAGCGTTACATTATAAAGAAACAAAGCGAGTGTTACACACGTTAATTCCGCGGTCGAAATTGTTATGTGAAAAGTAAAACGCGAAAAGTTAAAACACTCATTTTAAATATTTATCTTTATTCTAGAGGTCCGCGCAAACAGATCAACTTTACATAGCAAAGCATAGTCGTAAAACAAAAAAGGGTAGATATCTGCGGATGTTTTTCGGCCGTGGTATACAGCTCCCTTAATATTTTTAAAATTTCGTTAGTGTTCTACCAGCTGATTGGTATGATTTTGGACAAAACTCATTCAAAAGTCTTAATTTCCGGCATATCGTTCTGCTTCCTAAGAACTACAGTCCATGTATTCAAGGTTTTGTTTTAATCAAGTAGATATTCAATGGTCTTTTCAATAGTGTCTTTTACATCATACGGTCACTTTAGAGACCGCCCCACTGGAGTCAGACGCCTTTTGTAGCCACCTCGCTGAGGAACAGACACCGCGCAGACTACCCTTAGTCTTCGAAATGCGTTCAAAGGGTTTATGATAATGTTCAGAGTGACGTTATAACAGACAATTTTCAATATTTTGACAATCCTAAATAGAGAGGAAGGATTCCCATTTGCAATAAAAGTAGATATTTTAAGAAATACGCGTCATGACGATCGTCTGATTTTCGACAAATTCACGATATTTTTACTGTCAAAATAGTTATGAAAAAAGTACGACGCGAAAACTTTTAACACATATTTTAAATATTAATCTTTACTCAAACCAACTAAGGAAACGGATTTACTTTATTTATCTAAGGATAATCGTAAAATAAAAGAGAAATAAACATTTGATAAATTGGCACATGAATTATGAGGCATTTACAAATAAAACGCACATCTTTGACAGGTTTTCGTCGTGGGGGCTTATTTTACCACATGTCAAGAGTAATACTTTACCGAGTATTTTACTATATTTAAAATCCGAAGATTTTTGCGATATTGAGTGGAATTTATGCTTGATGCAGAAATAAAAAAATGCAATTATCCACACCAACTAAATTTTACTGCGACCAAGGTTTCGATGTTTTTACATCATAATCAGGTCGCCTGGTCAGGTCACCTGATGGTGATGTAAAAATGTCGAAACCTAGGTCGCAGTAAAATTTATTTCTTGCGGATTATTGCAATTTTTTATTTCTGCATCTTAAAAAATTTATCTTAAGTTATAATACTTATTCCAGAGATCCGTGCAAACAGATTCACTTTAATTAGCAAAGAAGAGACATAAAATAAAAATGTGTGCACGTCCGCAGAAGAGTTTTCAGGCGTGATATAAAATCCCCTTTTAAAAAAATCGCACGCTTCTCAGGATCGGCACAGCGCTCGATTGATTGCCTCAAGATAGCGCCGCGCCGCTTGGCCGTCCCAATAACGACGTCAAGTCTAAACCGATACGAGTTGGAGGAGAGCTTTGAGGCAAAGGGAGCGCTTTCGACGATATCCAGCGCTTCGTAACACCGCACGGTTTGCGGTACTTGCGGAGGAGCAGAGAGGGGGAGGGATGATGATGGAATACGGGCCTCGACAGACAAGATACCCGGACGTCCTAAACAGGGATGAACATTGAGAGATAAGGCCCCGCGGCCAGTCCTTTCGTATACCGGCGGAGAACACAACCGCGCGTTCCGCCGGTACGAAGCCATCCTCCCGTCACCCCCAGCCCCCACCGCCCCCTTACACTTGTTTCCGCCGTGCCGAGGACGAAAATCAATATTTCAGGTTGTCGGGAGAAGTCTTGAAGCGCACCTCATTCCGTCTGAATTTCCATAGAACGATGTGAAAATTAATCATGACGCTTCAAAACATCGTCAAGCCCTCAGGCGACGGTAAGTGTTTTTATTCACCGTTCGCCTAATTTAAAATCTGTAAGCATCTTTGCATGGACCAAAGGAATGCGCTAGAGCACATTTCAGTAAATTATCTTGAGTAGTAGATAGTCGGGAGTACGTCATTTGAGCGAAATACCATTTCACCCAAAAATCAAAGAATTTGGACCCACTTTAAAGAGAAATATCTCACCATTCCTAGGTAAAAGAATAGCAGCTCTTCTAACTGTAGAATACTTTTAAAGAACGTATCATCATAGACTATAAAAGCGTACAGATGTTCCTATTCTCTCATTCTAACGAGCCTGATTTATTTGAACATCTGTTAAGGGTATCAATTTAACACCACATACCACGATAACTGAAGGCACTTTGAGCGAGATTGTTCCCCATTCATTTTGGAGACCATATTCGAAAGGTAAGTTTTCATTTCAGCAGCTCTAGGTTGTCTGAATAAATTATAATAAAATATTTCATCATAAGTCGTGCAGAAATAAACTTTAATATGACTGAGTAACTTTTGAGCAATTGAATGAAAATATCAAAAATAAGTCTCTAATTTTGAAGGTCTCAGGCGTGACTTGGTGGAAATTACTTGATCAAAACATGGTTAAGAAGTAAAATACTTACTTAATTCCACACATTTATCAGAAAAAATAACTTTCCATGGTTTCGGCGCATAAACACCATTTTCAAGGTGTTTTTCTTGTCGGGTTAGCAAGCTTATGTACAGCAGTGAGGGGTGGGAGTAATTGAATTTCAGGGAATCTTCTAACATTTTGACATCATTTAGATAATTCTTGCGTTTGGGGGGACAGGGAAGAGGGAGTGGGGGTAGGTTAATGTTTAGGAGGGGTGAATGGGTTATAAATACAATGTCGTTACAGAAGTTAAGTTGCGCTGGCGTGCTGACGATTCCAAATTCTTCGGGGAAATCAAACTTCCTCCCCTTGTCAGTGCAATGTAAAACGATCGGGTCAAAAGCACAACACCAGTGGTAGTCATCACACAAATGTTTAGGAAAACCAGAAGTATTTTCACCGTTAATAGAATCAGTTGTGTTCTTTTACCCTTGTCAAGAAAGTCGTACCGGTTTGTCCAATGTGCACACAATTACAATCTTCACACATAATTTACACACCCTTCTTTTCTATCATTCACAATACTAGTCTATTGAATTAAAAAGTAGTTTATCGATCATTTATTTGTTAAAAAGGACACTCTAATCTTATATCTTTAAGTTGACTTGTCTGACTATTTTTTTTCGCGCGGTACGTTCAAAACTCCTTCACATCAGAAGACAATTTGTGATCCAAAAAAAATGTATATTGCCAAAATATTGTCAAATTTTAAAGATAGCTGAGAAATTATAGAAACCACACGCTGGATTCAATTTTTTTTTGACGAGGTCGAAGCGATAGGAATTCCTTATTCTTTAAATAATGTCTCTTTGGAGCGCATACGTGTACCATTTTCCATGTAGACAGGGCATTTACATAGGAAAGGAGAACGGTTTGAAAAGAGAGGGAATATTGAAGAGAATAATAGATCAGGAGAACAATGAGGAAGAGGGAAATAGGACGGGAATTCTTGATGAAAGAAGAAGGGGGAGACGATATGAGGAATTTTAGAGGGCTGAAATGGCGCATCATCTAAAGGAGTGAAAACTGATTATGATAAGTTCTGTCCAAAACCCTATCAATCAGCAGGTAGAATATTAGAATGGAATTTATATATTTAATTTTAAACCAATGACTAACCAGTTTAGATAAAGATATTGTATTTGACTTTGGAATGGCGCCAACTGACAGACCGTCCGGGGTAGCTCAAAATGTAGTGACACCAAAATATAGTTACATCTCCCCTCATTGCGAGTCTCATTCGTCAGCTGAAACGTGGGCGTCAATCAGAAGTGAAGCATGAGAAATCCGTCATATCAGTAAATATTGTTTGGCTGTTCATATGAGCTCTAAAGGACAACAAATCGTGCCTGGGAAATAAAAATATTGGGTGGGCACTTCCCACACTTCCTCTACCACTGAAGAGGAAGTGTAGAAAGAGACTCGGCTTTGAACCCACGCACAATGTTGAGACATGTTAAATAGTTTCAGTAGGTCCCAGACGACGGATAAAGGGCGATTACTGATTTCTTTCAACATTTCTTTTTTCATAGTTATAACGCAAAAATTATTCCTGACTCGAGTGTTGAAGCAGGTCTGCTCGCCATACTGGTTCGCTCTGTTAACTATAATATGATCGGAGTAAAAAAAATCACATTTTAAACGTGAGTGAAAGGCAGTAAATAAAATCCGGAACAGGAAGTGTAGGTGGTTGGGGAATGAAAAAAGGGGCGATGGGTTGCTCAAGAATGTGATAGAGGGAAGGATGTTGGGCAAGCGGTGAAGGGAAGAAAGAGAATAGGTTTTATGGACGGGATGAAGAAAAGTAAATCGTATGCCAAGGCGAAAAAAGAAATACTCGAGGGAGATAGGCCCCTGAAAGTATGGTAATCCGGGAGGAGATTCTCTGACTTACCGGTAGGATACTTTTTTAAAAAAGGCAGAATTTTTTTTATAAATAGAGCTTCAATGAGCTATAAAATAAGACCAATATCGTGTTTCTGGAACCATCACAAATCCAAAAAAATTGTAGTTCCACAAAATATACAGTTTTTACCAGACCCCGGAGTAAAAAAAATCACATTTTTAAAATGGTTTCACGACATAAAGTGTTTTTAAACACTGCTGCAAAGAGTTTTAAAACAAAAGGTCAACATTTCACCTACCAAGGCTTTTGGAGCCATTAAATCCAAAGAAAAGATTATTCCCGAAAATATGCAATAACATTTTCGACCGAGGGCATGAATATCATCTAAACTCTGCCAAGATATCCCATTCCCCGTAGTATTAGTTGCACCGCTGGGCCAATTACCGAAATTAATTCCGCACCTCTGTATATATCACCAGCAAAAGCAAACAAAGCTTGTATTGCATCAGAGTGGTCACTGACGTACGCATGCACAAGCAAGGCGAAACATTGATACACACTTAATGTGGTTGAAGCGATTATTTTGTACGTACAGATTGGCGTATAACTTTGCGTACACTTACTTATAAGTAATCGTGCATAAAAGAAAGTGAAAAAAATAGCTTGTTACTTTTGCTTTATTCGCTTGCGCACCATGGGTGATTGAGTGATTGTTCCTGAGATCGTTATCAGAAAATGCATGGTGTTTTATCACAAAAAAGTGAGTCGGAATTCCACCTTTACGTTTCGTAGGTTATGTTTGACAGCTTAAAAATAGATTTGTACATAAAAGGCCGTCGTCCACAGGTTTGTGACATCATTTTCCTGTGCGTCTGGATATTGCCTGTTCTAAAAGTTGGTTTTGCCCGAGTTTTTGCTAAACATTGGCGTTGATCATTTTTTTTTTAATTTTGCTAGCTCCATATTATCCAAGTGATTTTGTCCATGCATGCTGGTAAAACAAGGACACTTTCCGCTTCTGAATTATGTCACCCAAGTTTGAAGCTTGATATCTCGAAAATAGAAGAAGATATTTCATTCATAAGCATAAGACTTGCGAGGCTTGCGAGGCTTGCAGCTATTTTCAGCATTATCATGTTGCCTGCCCACTAGTCGATCTCCTAAACAAATCCCGCGTGCTTGGTGCTTCATCACGACACAACTAGGAGAGTGGGGGAAAATTCCTGTAAAATCTTTGAAGCTAAAGTCTGTTCTAGTACTCCTTTGAAATTACAAGCCAACACCGTAATCCGTTTTGCTCTTATCGAATAAATTATGGAATAGCATTATCCTTTGTAACTCGCCCCTGCATTATCGCCTATTAAACCATTTTTCTAGGTATTGCTTTCAACATTGTAAATCAGATATGATAATAAGAGCAGGATATTTTATAATGCATAGTAATTATTTATAATGCATAGTAATAATATTATGCCCTCCAAGGAGGTATAAATATTCTGACATAAGAAAGACAGCCGACCGCGGTGAGCACTTTAATGCCATGGTCGTCCGCAACATGCGCTAGTGATGACGGTTCAATTGCCAATTTCCACGGAAGCGCGGTTCTGGAGATTGAGCCGTTCAAATTATTGGGTTGATAACAGCTAAACGGAATAAGTTATTGGAGCGTAATTTCAGAGAGGCACACGCTCAGACTTAGGCTTCAAAGTGCTCACAGCAATGTTTGCCCACTTTCCTGGTCTCGCCGTAGTTAAACATAAAACAAGCGACATTTGTTTAGGGGAACGATAAATGGGCTTTATTTTCCGTTCTTACCGCAATGGTGCCAAACACCTACGGCGTTTAACAAATTTGCCTTCCGCCAATCACCGCAGAAATTATTGAGCTTTTATTGTATTTACAAGTGACAGAAATATTTCTTTTCTTTTATGAGATTTGAGGGAGATTACGCTTCAAACTCGGTTTACAGAATTTTGAAACGGATAAGTCTTGCGTTACAAGCACACTTGAACATAACACCATGGGGGATGCGAGGGGGCCAGGGGCAATTGCCTCCCTTGTTCGGCTCATAGGGCGGTGCTGGTGATGATCATCAGTATTTCTTTTTAACATGAAACTTGAATTTTAAAAAAATATACAAAATAGTTAACAACATTCTTCCGTGACAACATTGACAAGAAAGTTTCTTCTGGCAAACTCCTGCAGCTGTAAATACTCCCCACGATCTCAGTCTACTTTAACCGGGATTTCATTTTACTAGTAAATGGTGATATGTCATCATGAATTCTAACCGAAAACGGGGATATAAAATCAGAATTGAGACGTGTTGTAGGTAGTTCAAAGAGTGACGCGGTGAAACTTAATAACGTCGAAAGATGTTTGCGTATCTTCGACAATGTAATGAGTGTCATGGTCGCTGAAACCCAGTCGGTCAGCAAACATTACGGAAGCTCCGCAGCTGACTGAGTAAATCAAAACAAATACTGATTTCCCCCTAATCATTTACCCTATTTAAAAATTGCTCCTTTTTTCTAAGATATATTTATCGGAGGTATTCGAAAACAGAACAAAAAGTGATATACGAAACATGAAAATTTTTCGACGCTTATATTTTTGTAAAATTCCACCAATTTATTTTCAGGTACGACTAGTTTCGTCGCAGCGGCGACATCTTCAGGTACAAAGTCAAGGCACAAAATATGGTCCTTATATACCATCTAGGTTAGGTGTTTCGTTAGGGGAGGAAGAAGGTAGGTGGAAGGGGAGGGGGGGATAGAGATAATCAAGAACGCGAGTATAGCGAGAAAGTATAGCCAAACTCTACCGGACAGTGACTATTAAATCCAGGATGGCGTCTTTAAACATCTACTTTAACAGTAGATGCCTAGCCTTAGGAGTTATCCCAAGCTACGTCAACGTGACTATTATTTGAAAACCTTTCCCCCCTCCTAAAAGCCTCTTTGACCCTCACGGAAAAACCAGCAACCCATAATCCTTCCCCTCCCCCCACTCCTACGGACGCCCCCTCCGCTACCTTAGTCACCAACAACCCTTCAAATCTCCCTGCCAACGGTCTTCCACCCCCCGCCCCCCTCCAACCCCCACCACCCGCTCACAACACCACATTACATCCTTGAGGTTTACCCACCCCCCTCCCCTTCCACCTACCTTCTTCCTCCCCTAACGAAACACCTAACCTAGATGGTATATAAGGAACATATTTTGTGCCTTGACTTTGTACCTGAAGATGTCGCCGCTGCGACGAAACTAGTCGTACCTGAAAATAAATTGGTGGAATTTTACCAAGTTTGTCATTTTCATTTACGAAATGAACTTCCACAAAGTTAAGCTTATATTTTTCTTATTTACACTTTATCCAGTCATCGGAGCCTAATGTAGAGCCAATTACATGACATTACGCAATTTAACAACTACAGCAGTCATTCTCTAACCAAACAAAAATTATAATACTCGGATAAATTATTTTTAAGGCCATTCCAATTCTTGGGAGAACTAGCTTATTTTTTGCGGGCATGACATTACACAGTGCACATGAAATTTTTAATTTCTGTGAAACATTGGTGTAGAGCGTGGCTCTCTATGAAATGGAATCATGGACCAATGAAAAAACAGACCATAACAGAATAGAAGCCTTAGAACCCCATTGTTGGAGGAGGATGCACACGTTCTAATGGACGGACAAAATAAAAAATAATGAAGTTTGTAACGAAGAGAGCGTGGCTCTTTATGAAATGGAAGCATGGACCATTGAAAAAACAGACCATAACAGAATAGAAGCCTTAGAACCCCATTGTTGGAGGAGGATGCAGACGTTCTAATGGACGGACAAAATAAAAAATAACGAAGTTTGCATAAGAGTCAAGGACGAATGGATCACATGCAACAATATACTGAGAAGAAGAACAAGATGGACTATACCCGGAGGTACAATGGGTTTGTGAAAGGCATAATTGAGAGTAAAATATAGGGAAAAGTTCCCAGAGGAAGACCCAGGAATACATCCATGGACCATATAAAGAGGAAGGTACATAGGAAGAGATACCAGGAGGAAAGAGAACTAGCATTAGATAGGGTAGGGTGGAGGGCTGCAGTCAACAAATATTAGGATTGAACCACCAGTGATGATGCTAGGATCTATACAAGCATACGATCTTCTTCCGTAAGGGCACAGCAGGTGCAGGCTATCGAGAGGAATAAGGTGAAATGGAAACACTCTGAGGCAGAGAGGGCTTGTAAAGAACATAATGAAGGTAATATAGAGGGATAAGTCCACAGAGGCAGACGCAGGAATAAGTACATGGACCAATTGATAGGAAAGTATACAGGAAAAGCTACCAGGAAGTAAGGGAACTAATAAAGGGATAGAAAAAGGTGGAGAGCTGCAGTCAACCAAATTTAGGATTGAACGACCAGTGATGATGATGAAATTTCCTTAATTGAAGATAATTAACACCAGCGAGACAGCAAGCCAACATTAGACGCGATGCAGGGAGCCATTTTCAATGAGAGATAGAAGAATTGTAGAAGTAACATTTTAAACGCTTTTTTATTCTTTTAGCGATGTAGCAATTTAATGACCAAATTAGTATCAGAGTCATTTAGCGCCGAGATACGCTTGATTATTTTGACCTCATTCATTAAATTTAATTGAGACACGAGGGTATTTAATAACCTATGTTACATAGCAGGAAGTGATGCCATTTCGTGGGAGTGATGATAAAGTGAGTTCTTTGGTACTAATAGGTTTTAAAAATGATAAACAGTATAGACCATAATATTGAAAAGCCATCTCGAAAGTGTTGGTTATCTGTAATTAAGGAAATTCCATATAAGTTGTGCAATTTCATTCCCGCAAAAAAGACCAGAGAGACATTTCTTAACAATTTGAGTGCTGTGGACGTATTGGTACGTCCTCCTATATTATCTGGGAAGGACAATGGACGCACGAGGACTTCCATGGAATATTATGATTGAACAGTAGCAGGACGTCATGGTACGGCTGCAGTCTTCCTGGGAGACATACATACGACCACAAAAAGCCAGAATAAAGTTTACATCTACATCTACGTAATACCCTGCGAGCCACCACGAGGGTGTGTGGCAGGGGGTGAAGATCACCAAACATGCACTATTGCCATGTAAGTAGGATATATAATGTAGACATGCTAGAAAATAGGGTCATAGTTTATTAGTTACTACAGTAGATTATTAGTTATTGCAAGTAATTGCAGTAGTTATTACAATAGAATATTAGTTACTACGGTATAGTACAGGTTAAAATCTACATAATAAGGAAGGGATTATTGGTAGTTATTACATGCATCATGCACTACAGACTATTCTAACTATGTTTCACCTACCTATCCCTTTTGCTACGTTGCCTATTGTTCTCTCTTATGGTACGCGGGAAAAATGACATTTTTAATCTATCGGTACGACAATCTATCTCTCTAATTTTGTTAATATGGTCAAACCTAGCATAATACGCTGGGGTTCTTAATATATATCTAACGTCATCTGTGAACAAATCGGTTTCGAATTTACTTAAAAGGTTTAACCTAAATTTTAACCTGCGTTCTGATAATAATTCCCATCCTAGTTCTTCTATTAAACTCGTAACACTAATACAATTATCATAACGACATTTAACAAACCTAGCAGATCTCCTTTGCACGCGCTCTAATTCTTTTATCATACCTTCCTCGTACGGATGCCATATACTAGCGGCATATTCTAAATGAGGCCTGACAAGTGTAAAATAGCTTCTTTCTCGGACTCTCTCATCGCATTTGCCTAGAACCCTTTTTACGAATCCTAATCTACGGTTTGCTACACTAGTTATTTCCCTGATGTGTTTCCCCCATGACATGTCTTCACTGATGGTGACGCCTAAGTATTTAATTGATTCTACGTTACATATTTTGTTTTCTTTGATGCTATAATTGTTCCGGGGAAGGCCATTCTTATTCCAAAAATTCATAATCGCGCATTTCTTCAAATTTAATTCTAGCTGCCATCTATCACACCAATCATCAATCGCATCTAAATCCTTAGCTAAACACTGCCTGTCCTCTTCATTTCTAATTTCTTTATACACTACTGCATCATCGGCAAAAAGACGGAGCTTGCTATTTTTTACTACACTATTCAAGTCGTTTACGTACAGAAGAAATAAAATTGGGCCTATCACGCTTCCCTGGGGAACACCCGATGTAACTTTAACTTCGCCTGAGCTGACACCATCTAATACCACCCTTTGAACGCGTTCATGTAAGAAATCTCCTACCCAGCCTACTATATTACTGTCTATTCCGTATGATGCTAACTTCGCGAGTAACTTACAGTGGGGAACCTTGTCAAAAGCTTTTCTAAAGTCAAGAAACGCTGCATCTACCTGTACGTTACCTTCTCCGGAAACTAAAATATCGTGAACAAAAAGACCTAATTGAGTTTCGCAAGACCGTCCTTTTCTGAACCCATGCTGGTTTGTTATTAATAAATCCTGGCTGTCGAGGTGTCCCATTATTGATGTAACTATTATATGCTCTATAATTTTACATGATAGTGACGTTAATGATATTGGTCTATAATTACATGGCTGTTCCCTATCTCCGCTTTTATAAATTGGGGTCACGTTTGCTATCTTCCAGTCTTTGGGAACCGCGTGTTCTTCGAGGGATTTGTTAAATATTACTTTAAGATACGGAGCCATTTCGAGAGCTAATTCTTTATAAACACGAGCTGGAATTTCATCAGGACCTGAGGACTTGTTCGGGCTAATGTTACTTAGTAAGGATACGATTCCGCTACAAGATATATCGATTGGGGGCATTGGTTTTTGAAATCGGTCTGGTATGGTTTCGCGGAAACTATGCATAGGTTGATTAAAAACACTCTGAAAAAAGTAATTCAAACAATTTGCCTTATCTAAACTGGAAGTTACTATTTCGCCTCTATCGTTTTTCAAGGAATTAACCGTTGACTTTTTAGTTCCCTGTACTTCCCTAACATATGACCAAAATGCTTTCGGATTTCCCTCTAGTTGTTCTCCAAGTACTTTTCTCTTGAATTCGCTAAACGCTTTTCTAAGGGCTGTTTTTGCGGCTGATTTACAAATTTTATAATGCTCGATGGTATTTTTTAGGTCGCTATTAGCTACATTTTTCTTCATTTTTCTTAGTTTCGCATGGCTAACTCGTTGGCGTTTTAAACATTTTCTAACCTCCGCGTTGTACCACCTTGGTTCCCTATTGAATAGTATTGAATATTGACTAGTAAATAAAAGTACATTAACCTAGATTTAAGAGTCGTCTTTCACAATACAGATGAAAGGGTGAAATCATCAGTTTTTCTGAGAGGTCCTTCAATTTAAACCCAGCACGCTAAGTATTAACACATCAAGCATTGGGTGACCTACTTCATACAAAATTGACCAATTGTGAATGTGGCATCTACATATGATAGAAAAAATCATATTTACCCAAATTTTCACCTATTTCCGCATTTAACACCATGTAATTTCAAGTCTGGTTTGCAAATAAAGTTAGTTCCGTCGCAGGGTAGCCGACATACATCTACGTGACATCTCCGTGATACCCTGCGAGCCACCACGAGGGTGTGTGGCAGGGGGTGAAGATCACCAAACATTAACCATTGACATGCAAGTAGGATATTTAAGGGAGATATGCTAGATAATAGGGTCACATGGAGCTAGATGGTTAGAATCTACATAATAAGGAAGGGATTATTGGTTGTCATTAAATGCATCATGCACTACAGACTAGTCTAACTATATTTCACCTATCTATCCCTTTGCTACGCTGCCTATTGATCTCTCTTATAGTACGCGGGAAAAATGACATTTTAAATCTATCGGTACGACAATCTATCTATCTAATCTTGTTAATATGATCAAACCTAGCATAATACGCAGGGGTTCTCAATATATATCTAACGTCATCTGTGAACAACTCTGTTTCAGATTTACTTAAAAGGTTAAACCTAAATTTTAACCTGCGTTCTGATAGTAATTCCCATCCTAGTTCTTCTATTAAGCTCGTAAGTTTCTATTAGTTCTTCTATTAAGCACATAAGTTCAGCACTTGCGCATGGGTTTGAATGTATAGGAGAAGTGCAGTTTTATGTCAAAAAAAACATGAATAATTAACAGTAGTAAAACAAACTTTGTGACTGCCACAGTTATATTATTATGAGTACAACAGGTTTCGTCAGTTACACCATCATCGGGTACACCAGGAACAAAGAGCTATCACCCTTCTAAAAGACGTCTGTTTTCTTAAAAAAAATATGTAATCCTCCTTAATCCCTTCCTGTTGCTTCTAGTCACCTTACCCCCAAACCAGGATGACTCACCGGCTGTCCACCGAAGTCCACCCTTTCCCAATCCCTTCCCTTCCCCCCTCTAAAAACCACCCCACCCACACCATCACCCCCTTAGACACGTACATGAATATCCCGATCGACGTATATGGGGGAGGTAAGAGTCAAAATATCATATTATTTAGGTGTGGGAAAGCTATATCAGGTGCTCCTAACATTAAGGGAATTAATCAATTTCCGAACCCGCCAATTATAAAAGGGTAGGTAGTATGCTGAGGTGAAGAAGGATATACCAGAGGGAGATGGTTTGCTGAAGAGTGTGAAAGAGGGAAGGATGTTGGGCAAGCGGGGAAGGGGAAGAAAGAGAATAGGTTTCATGGACGGGATGAAGAAGGGTAGATCTTATGCAGAGGCATAAAAGGATATATTAGATGGAGATAGGCCCCGGAATGTGTAAATGGCCGGGAGCGGATTCTCTGACATTCAGCAAAACCTACCTCTACCGGTAGAATACATAATAATAATAATAAATCTTCTTCCCTAAAATTCTTCAAAAAACTTTACGTATTTAAGGTTTATGAAATTGAGCCTTTTTAATTTTAGCATAACAAACATGGAACTTCTTTTTAGAAGGCCAGCAATTCCTTTGACTCATTGGTCAAGAGTTAAATAAATTATTTTCCTTTGACTTTCACCAAATCTATAACTAATGTTATATTCTGGTGTTATATGAAATGTATTGGGCCACTTGTTTGCGATTGAATGCCAAAAGAGGCAGTAGATATATGTATATCAAAAACACCTGCACGGTAATCCTGTAAACCTCACTTTAAAGAGTTAAGAATTTTAACTCTGCCAAGCTTATAAATTGACCACCTATGTCTGTATATTTTAGATAACAAGACTGAATTAGCTACAATCGCTCAAATACATGGTCATAACACTCCGCAATGAGAGGATATACACATGCTTCATCACTCTACATCAATATATAATTATGGTCCCTTCCATGTAGCCATTACAGTTTTTAATTATTTACCTTTGGGCATAAAAAATTCCACTCCTAGAGCATCTTTCAAAAGAAAACTTATGCTTATGCAGAGGCGAAAAAGGATATACCATATTTCATCGCATAATCGTCGTAGATTTTATTCCAATTTTTTTCGCTGTAAATTAGGGAGCGACCATTATGAGGGGATGTAAAAAAAAATTGCGCCGGTATTAGTTATACAATGGTCATTTAATACGTACTTAACTGCCTTTATTGCAAAGCTAGGATCTCATGAATTGTAGGCCTACATTAAATACAATGAATTAAAATTTTAAGACTACAAATCGACACTATTTTCTTCCTGTTTAGCGCATACCATACTTTTTCCGGCCTGAAATGAAAATTAAACTCATAGTTGGTACCGATACATTATGGAAAACATTTTTGGTAAATTTATGGTAAATATTGTAAATTTTTCCTTTTACAGCAAGTGTCGTGACGAACAGAATTAATATGCGAATATGATTATGCGATGAAATACGGTACCACAGGGAGATAGGCCATTGAATGAGTAGAAAACTGGGAGGAGATTCTTTGACATTCAACAAAACCTACCTTTACTGGTAGAATACTTAGATAATAATAATATCAAACAGAGAAAAGCGCTTATCCGTTAAGCGGCCAAGATATGAATAGAACAATATGCCAGTCGTTTTACAGAGGAATCACATCAACTGTGGGACATAAAGTTAATGGGAGAGATTCCCTTCAAGTCATGTTTTAATAATGAAAGCTCCTCGGACGTCATTTTCGTTTCATGTTAATTGCAAAGCCAGCTGCTCTAAAAACTAACCATACTTTCTTTCCGACCCGAGAACCCCGCATGTCGGTAGTTGACTACAGCGCTCCCAGCCGAGGGACAAAAGAGCCACTCTCTGCGTGAACCGGAGAGAAGAGGGGGTATCGTCGTTCAGAGGGCCTACCGTTGCCCGGCAATGGAAGCGTGCGGTCAAGGGGGGAACTTCCCTAAGCGGGAAAGGGGAGTAGCACGCCTCGTATATCTTCGCAATCCCTTTGGCGTTTCCAACTGGCCGTCTCTCTCTCTCTCCCTCCCCGTTTGATCTCCGTTAATCCGTCCCCATGACAACCGCTAATGAAAACGGGCTTGGAATAACAAAAAAAGTGAGCGACGAAGAAATGCGTGACTGTGGATGAGAACAAAACGAAGAAAGTCACACGAAGCTGCCGGCAAATTGCGAGGAAGCCTGGCTCTTTAACACGAGTATATATTGATGCACAAGCACACCACATTTTCCCGCATCTAAGCTCATCACGTGGGATGGAAGATGTTCAACGGACATCAAGCGAAGAATACCCAAAGCTAAGAAGGCGTTCATGGGAAAAAGACAACTGCTGTGCTCAAGGAAGATAAGACTACTAATTAGGAAACAGTAGGTAAAACAGTAGTGTCGAGCGTGGAAATCCATGGATCGGAAGCATGAATCATTGGATTTCATTTCTTTGTTTACATCTACATCTACGTAATACCCTGCGAGCCACCACGAGGGTGTGTGGCAGGGGGTGAAGATCACCTCGGCAACTATAGGCGTATGATTGTTTCATGCTTATAAGTATTATAGTTTCTTCAAAAAAACTCAAGAAATTAAATGCATCACAAATAGAGCTGGTAAGTCAGATGAAGAATTAATTTTTATCTTAAGTTTCTGACTTTTTGGCAGGCAAAAAGTTTCTCGGCAACTATAGGCGTATGATTGTAAAAGAAACAGCTCTGCACCAAGAAGGTATAAGAAGGAAAAACCTAGTGTAGCAAACCGTAGATTAGGACCCGTAAAAAGGGTTCTAGGCAAATGCGATGAGAGAGTACGAGAAAGAAGCTATTTTACACTTGTCAGGCCTCATTTAGAATATGCCGCTAGTATATGGGATCCGTATAAGGAAGGTATTATAAAAGAATTAGAGCGTGTGCAAAAGAGATCCGCTAGGTTTGTAAAAAGCCGTTATGATAATTGTATAAGTGTTACGAGCTTAATAGAAGAACTAGGATGGGAATTACTATCAGAACGCAGGTTAAAATATAGGTTAAACCTTTTAAGTCAATCCGAAACCGATTTGTTCACAGATGACGTTAGATATATATTAAGAACCCCTGCGTATTATGCTAGATTTGATCATATTAACAAGATTAAAGAAATAGATTGTCGTACCGATAGATTTAAAATGTCATTTTTCCCGCGTACTATAAGAGAAAACAATAGGCAGCGTAGCAAAGGAATAGGTAGGTGAAATATAGTTAGAGTAGTCTGTAGTGCATGATGCATGTAATAACAACCAATAATCCCTTTCTAATTTTGTAGATACTAACCACCTAGCTGCATGTGACCCTGTTCTCTAGCATGGCTCCCTTAAATATCCTAGTTGCATGGCAATAGTGCATGTTTGGTGATCCTCACCCTCTGCCACACACCCTCGTGGTGGCTCGCAGGGTATTACGTAGATTTAGTTGAAGATAGGACTACAAGCCGTGAAACATTACGTGAAAACATTCGTGTTGAGCCGAGCTTTCTATGGATCGGAAACATGGAACATTGGAAAAGCTGATTAGAAAAGAATAGAAGGCTTCGAAACCTAGTGCTGGAAGAGGATGCTGAAGATACAATGGACAGACAAAATAAGAAATGAAGTGTACAGAAGAGTAGAAGAGGGAATGGCCATATGGAACACCTAACAGAAAAGAAGAACCTAATGGATTGGACACACGATGAGACATAACGGGTTCGTGAAGAACAGAATTGAAGGTGAAATAGAGGGAAAAGTCCCCTGAGAAAGACCTAAGAATAAGTTCATGGACCAAAAAAAGAGGAAAGGACATAGAAAGAGATACCAGGAGGTAAAGGAACTAGCATTAGATAGGGAAGCGTGGAGGACTGCAGTCAACCAATCCAAGGATTGAACGACCAATGAATGAATGGAGCCGACGGCTATTTGTTCAATCGTGACACCAAAATTTGAGAACACTGGGGATAGCCACGATATTACCTCCACGAAGTCACACACAAGGGGGCGTCCATTAATGACGTGAGGCGTTTAGGGGGGGAAGGGGTCGAGCTGAATCTCACCCAATCTCACGTGGGGGAGTCTCGGCAAATATCAAGTAATTTTTTTCCGCAAGAAACAGTGTAAAATTGCGATAAAACTGGGTTAAATTAAGTAAAACATGTTTCTCCACTAAAATATGGCTAAATCCTACACAATAACATTTATCGCGGCTATGCGAACGCCACAAAGTAGCACAGTAGCCCCTCGATTGTTTAGCCGCCACCGGCCAACCGAACTCGCGACTCGATGAACGCTTCGGCGTACGAGCCGGGTAGCAGCGACGAGCGGACAGGTCCCGACCTGTGGAGTAACGAATCATTTACGCCCTTAAATGTTTCGTTACACGACGGCTCAGTCAACGCTGCCACTCATTCGGAATGAGTTTTCATGATTATTACGATGCATACGTGAAAAGACACGCCTACAAGACGAAGAAGTGCTGCCAGGAAGAAGTGACAAAGTGCGACCCTCACGGATTGTCACACGTCGAGCTACTGAGCTTGTGTGTGCAAGGGACAATGGTTTAGAGCGGCTAAATCAGAGCGAGGTTGAAGGAGCAGATGAATTTTTACTGAAAATCACATGGACATGTTGGTTCCAGTAGTCATTCTTGAGACCACACATGTGATGAGAAAGTGAAAGAACGTTGTTATTTTTCAATCGTTAGGCCTCATCTGGAATATGCTGTTAGTGTATGGGATCCATACGAAGCGGGGTTGATATCAGAGTTAGATCGCGTACAGCGAAGAGGAGCTAGGCTTGTGAAACGATGCTACGATAAGTTGGCTAGTGTGTCTGGACTGTTAGAAGAATTAGGATGGGAATCGCGATCACAGCGTAGATTAAATTATAGGCTTAACCTCCTAACTAAATTTCAGGAAAATCATTTCTCTGACGACGTAAAAAACATACTATTAACCCCTTCGTACTACGGCAGATTAGATCGCGCCAATAAAATTAGAGAGCTAGATTGTAGAACCTATAGGTATAAAATGTCATTTTTTCCGCGTACCATTCGGGACCATAACAGCTGTGATCGTCGTCATGAATAGCTCGAGTATTGACAATAGGCAGACAGTCAATCTTTCTCATTATATTCTCTACTCTCTTACTTATGCATGGTGTAAATATTGATGCTCTTATTTATGCATGATATTTTGAATATGTAGTAGTAGTATAGTTAGAGTAGTCTGTAGTGCATGATGCATGCTATAAAAACCAATAATCCCATTTCTTATTATGTAGATACTAACCACCTAGCTGCATGTGACCCTGTTCTCTAGCATGCCTCCCTTAAATATCCCACTTGCATGGCAATAGTGCATGTTTGGTGATCTTCACTCCCTGCCACACACCCTCGTGGTGGCTCGCAGGGTATTACGTAGATGTAGATGAGTCCCCGTGGACTGAATTAGAACGAGTATTCTTTTACGAAATTTAGTAGTTCCTATTCAAGTATTTCATTGTCCGATTTTCTCACTGTGATTCTAGACTACGTTCTTAGTAGTCTTAAATACTAGTCTTAAAGAGTCTCAAATAAAAATAATTAAGCAAATTATGTTTTCTATAAATAAATACAACGCAATCAAGCACAGAATAACGCATTCACACTAAAAATACGCATTTTGAAAAAAATCTCACGTGAGATTAGGGGGAGGGGGGAGGGGGTCGAGCCAAATCTCACGACATCTCACCAAGGGAGAAGGGGGAGGGGGGGGTCGAAAAATCGCCAAAATCGCCTCACGTAATTAATGGATGCAAATCCCCCCAAATGCACATTAAGTTAGATAGCTGACCCGTGCGAATATTTCGCACAGTATGCAGCTTCTTCCTGTTTCTTCCCTCTTTCTTCCTGTTCCTCTACCTGTCGAATATTTCGCATAGTATACAGCTTCTTCCTGTTTCGTCCTTCTTTCTTCTTGTTCTCCTACCTGTTTCTTCATACGGACAATTTTATGTTATTTATGTTTGTGTTAAAGATACTTAACGTAAACGTAAACGGTCACACTGTTTGCATGTAGAATTCAAACAATCTAACTAAACGATGTGTTAATAGATGGCGCCTCCTACAGTCTTTTAAGCACGTAACCATAGCCAACATATTAGTTGATTATATTGTCGACAGATGGTACTGTAACATTTTTTTTAAATGTTTAGTTTTAAAGTTTTTAACCAAAACTTTAATTTTAAACTATTTGTCTATTTTTCGTCAATAGCGGGGAACATAAGCTTTAAAACGATGTTTGAATCATTACTTTAAATGAAGAATTATGGGAGTTATGGCGTTGCGACAAAAAAATACCTTTGAGAAATAATACATATATGTTTTTTGAGTGATTTTTGTTTGTGTACAGATTTAAGTGAAAATTCACATACTAATACTTAACATCATCAATTACAGATAAAAGCGAAAATATTATATGTTAATAATTTGATTTCTATGGCAACTGGGCATTTCCCAAAATTTTAATGGTAAGAATACGCATCTTAAAACGCTACTTTCACTCTCAAAAACATACGTAGCGAAAATGTTTTTAAAATTCATTCAATATTCCAGGAGATATACGCAAAAGATTAAAATAGCCTAAATTTAATATTTTTTTCACGTAGCAGCGAAACGAAATCTGATTGGTGTGACGTCATTTTCGCGGAGCGAGGAAGGAAAGACGATATAGCACATGAAGAACGGTAGAAGAGACCGCATTTCAAGAAGAAATCTATAGTAAACGACGAATATGGCGTATAGTGGTTTTACTAAAACCACATCGGGCAATTTACCCAAAGTTGATACGTACATGGTACCGTTTTTATGCAGGACGACCGATTTAATGCTGCTGAAGTTTGTGGAGCAAAAGTCCATTAAATTTAAGCACACAAATTACTCTGCTAAGGCCTCATTTTATGCTGTATATTATTTTTGGTGCATATCACTTCGGGTACTGTTATCCACAAATTGGGTAGGTTTGCTTCATAATTATGAACATGTGAAACTTTCCTGTTAATGTAGCAGAGAACATCGTGTTATGAAATAAACCATATTTTGTCCGAATTCTTGCCCACGTCAATTGGTGTTTCATTTTACACTGATAAGACTATTGTAATGTCGTCTCATATGTATTTGTACTAGTTTACCACCGTTTTTTAAGTTGTATCCACCGTAAATTCAGCCCTCGTTAATAAAGCTTATCTGAAAAGGAAGACTAATGAGAGAGTGCTGGAGACGGTGGGCGAGGAAAGGTATCTTTTGAATGAAATCCGGGAAAGGCAGGGTAGATGGCTGAAGGATGTAATAAAGGGTGAGGGGGTTGCTGAAGAGTGTGTTAGAGGGAAGGATGTTGAGCAAGCGGGGAAGGGGAAGGAAGAGAATTGGTTTCAATGACGGGATGAAGAAGCGTAGATCTTATGTAGAGGCGAAAAAGGATATATTAGAGGGAGATAGGCCCCGGAATGTGTAAAAGGCCGGGAGCGGATTCTCTGACATTCAACAAAAGCTACCTTTACCGGTAGAATACCTAATAATAATAATCTGAAGTTCATAAAAATTGTCAACAATTGCATTAAATCTAAATAAACATTCACGCTAACTTGGTAACATTCACGCGGCTTGATTGTTCTTTAATTTTAGCGAAAAATTCTTCATTTAAAGCGTTTATCACAAATTACCTGAAGAGTAGGTCTCGAAGTGTATTCTCTGCAATTGGACTGCCAACGAATATGCATGCATAAGAGCTGTATTGTGTCTGTTTTAATTTTCTGTGCCAACTAGTGGAGAAATGTTTGATCAAGATCGTTGTTATCGTGGGACGGAGAACCCATAGAAGGCAGTAAATTTATCGAGAAGTAAAGGCACCATTTGGTAGTAAATAAATGCTGCACTTTCGGGTGATACGAATATACTGCTACGCAACACGCGGTGGCGATATTTCATCCGATTTTCGACCGAGTGAATAGGAAAAAATAGCTTTTGAAAAGAGCTACAAGCCACAGACATATTTATAGCTGCTACTTGGAAGCTAATTCAAAATAAATGTATCCACAGATACTTAAATAAGTAGCTACCAGCTACAATGGCACGTAACATTTGGCACACTACTACCCAACCCTCGTGTTAAGATCCTAGGATTATCTCAAGTTCCACTACATTAGGGTGCCGGCAGGGTAGGGCAGGAAGGAGGCCCAGGGAGTCGGGAAGAGGGTTTCCAGAATTTGGGGAATTCAATTTCCTGGAGTGTTCCTCGAAAAGCTCCGACAAAAACCTCTCCCTTTGGAACTCCGATAGTTTCTTCCGGTCCATTAATATCGCCATCGAAGAGAACGTTTCAAATGAGTGGTGGAGAAAACTGTCTATCCCTGGCTCTTGAGACCTGTTTCTAAGGGTTGGGTTTGCGAAAAGGGTGGCTCTTATTGGGAGGAACACAAGATTGAAGCCGGAGAGATAGATATTTAACGAAGAAGAAATAGAAGTCAAGAGGGTCGGTTCGATGTGTTATGCTGGCCTTCTTACCACCCATGAAATTATTAAGTTTCCCATTAAGGAGCTCACCCGGGCTTCGTTCAGGTCACAAGTGACGTGCAACCACCGCGTAACTTTTTGGCGATCCGCTTGTGACGTAGCGTTGTCAAACTGTTGAGTCGGTTGCGTTTCTTCGAGTTTTCACCAAACAAGCTGAATTTCTACAACATGTTCTGCCAAAGGATCGGCCAAACTGTCACTCGATAATGTGTCAATTTTACGCAGGCACGACCGCTAGCGATCTACGATTAACTTGTAACATAACTCTGAGATATCACCCGTTTTCGACACCGTATAAGCTTGAATAGTGAAAGAAGCCTGTATGACAAATCGATACATAGAGGAAGAAAATAGGAACCCATTGAAAACGAAAAGAGTTCACGGCAATGTTAATTTCTCACGTAAAATTTTTATGAAGCAGATGTTGAAATTATTTCTCTGGCATTGACACATGCTCCCTAGTTTACTGTTAAGACCGTTTTACACGGGCCACGATCTTGCACGACTTCATTTATTTTCATTACAACCCCTTATACAGGGAATTTGGCAAATTTATGTCGGGTGAATAACAGCAAAAACAGAGGAACACGAACACCCACACCCTGAGCGGTGATAATTCCACCCAGGCGGGATTTTTGAACCCGCGACCCTCGCGTTAGCAAGCGAGGATTTTACCCCATCGCCACCGGGGGCCTTAAAACTAAATGTTTTTTTTTATATGAAGTGCTACAAAAAGGGCAGGGGCTATTTTGCCAATACCACATTTGAATAAGTGAATGGGGCTATTATTGGTCAAATATGGACCCTTATCGATCGCGGGACTGATTCTTACGAATAGAGATAAAGAGGGAAGTACACGCAAAATGATGGCGGCCTAAATGCAGTTTCGTGAAGACGGAACACGAGGAATTCTTGACGTCAACTATAAGATGCACATGTATCAAGATAAAAGAGCCATTTCCCCCTGCTGTTAAGTTACGAGGCGGGCAAAGACGGGCAGCACGTATTAATGTCGGTCGCGAATCGACTGACTGATGTTTTCACTCAAGATCTCGCTACTCCTGAACGCGGACTCGAGGAAAATGATGTTTTAAGTTTCTCTTCCGACTCGAACGCATTACTATAATGGCTCTCAAGACGGGTGATGATCTGTTTCCGCCTTGTGTCCGGGTTTCCACGCCAGTCACTCCAGTGTGAGGCACGGCCCTTCACTTCTCATCGGGAGTGGTTTTGAAGCGAAAGTAAATCACTCGCTAAGACCCGTTTCTGATTGAAATCTAAATTAAAATAAAAACTAAAAGCAAAACTGTTTCAGTGATAAAGTTTCAGGATATTCATGATGAAAAGATACAACTTGGTTAATGGTGGTGGATATTCAAATTTCATTGAGCGTTTGTGCACAAATAACCATTTTAGTGATTTTGACCCTGAAATTTTACACGTCACTAACAAGGGTTCTTAGTTGGATTTTTTTAGAGCAGTTTGAAATTGTAAATAACCTGCATATTTTATGTAATGACCATTCGTTCCCCACCGACGTTCCCCGTTCGACGTATTCTGCCATCACCCTGAGGACGATGGCAAACTACGCCTTCGAAACGTCGGTGCCAAAAACCACCATCACCCGGTTGGAAACCCGAGAGCTATACATTCTAAGCATTCGCCGGGAAAGCCTTAAATCCTATACAGATGTCATTTATTTCATCATAATTCACCTACTAAAACCTATGCAGGCGGCGTTTATTTCCTGATAATTTAGTAGCTCAGGGAAATTTCAATGCACATTAATTTGATATGCACATACAATGAAGCCTGAATTAAGCGACCACCGACAGTTCCGCTGAAAAATGGTCGTCCGAGAGGGATTGTCGCTTAATAGGAGTGGTCGTTAAGAAGGGTTTCACTGTAATTTAATAACGTAACTGCGTTTCTTAATAATATACTTAATTATTCCTGCAGTACACAAGCAAAAAAACGCACTGCCTCCTTAGATAATCTTTCCCGGCAAGAGAATGTCAATTTTACCTTACCAGAATTGACCTAAAAAACCCTGTAGGTAGAGAGTAACTAATCTACAGCTTGTATGAAAATATTCAAACATGGCGAGTGATTTTTATTTTTTTGAAGAAATTGACATGAGAAAAGTTCGGCTTGGACCGGGAATCGAACCACGGACCTTTGGTTTGCCGAACCAATGCGCAGACCACTACGCTATCCAGGCTTCCTAATTCTCGTGGCAATTGTCGGATAAAAGGGAACTAGATCTTAGAGCTCTTGCGGTCCATCAATGGTAGGCAACGCAAGGGAGAAGAGGGCTTCAAAGAAGCCACCACCAAGCGACAGTATCCTTCACCAGCACTTATGCCGTGCTTGGCCATTTGAAAATGTTCAAACATAGCAGGTGAAATTTTGATGAAATTGTGGTGGCTTCTTTGAAGCCACCACAACAGGTATATACAGGGGTTCGACGAAGCTTTGTCGAAAAGTTTCTGAAAACCATAGAAGATATCCTAACAGTTATAGGATGTCATAGAGGATTTAAAAGTTGATTCTCATCTAATTAAAATACTGAGGTTGGCCGACAGGTAAAGCCGGGCACATTTTTTAGCATCTATAATAACAGAAATCAGTGCATTATAATGATAACACATAACTTTGTTATTCCACATATCTTTATTTTCTACGACCTGGGTTTCGACGTTCTACATCTACATCTACGTAATACCCTGCGATCCACCACGAGGGTGTGTGGCAGGGGGTGAAGATCACCAAACATGTACAGTGGCGGAAGAAATTAACGCAAAATTTTTCGCGCGCCAGAATGCGGCATTTTTGGGAACTTCTAGGAGCAGTACATACTCGAAAGACTGGCAACACTGAGGAAAACATCGTCTACCGCAATTATTTGAAATCCGCAATGGAACTCACATTTGCTGGAGCGTAAAACTTAGTCATCAATCGCCTCATTTTTTAGCTTTCTTCTCATATTGTTCGCACATTCAGTCGCGGTGCATCGCTGTGTTTGTTTCAGCATGGTTCTTCCGTCGAATGATGATATTTATACAGAAAGACTGATTATAAAAAATATTCACTATCCCACCCAATTCAGTATACTATATTCTAAAATCTACATCTTCTACCACCAAGGGATATTTATTAAGGTCGACTATCCGAGGATCTTTTTGAATGACGCGTACTGCGCCTGTTTCACCGAAATGATATAAATTGAGATTTATCTGCACCAAATGTCGATACAAAAAAGATTTAATTGAAATAAGTATAGTCTACGTGATGTAATTTTTCACGATTTTCAAATTTGTAGATTGACGAAGTTCCTTTAACGGATATTTATTAAATTCAAAACGGATATTTATGAATGAATCGTTCTTGACCCAATGTAAATCCGTCTTTAGTTCGTCAGAATGGGATTAAACTATGGAAACATACGTTAATGTATATAATTTCACGAAATAAAAATAAATGTGCATGCATCGATACCGAATAATCTAGGCATATTTTCCCGATATTACTTCCATCTTATCACAGAAAGCTTGGTGATGAGCTGTCCACTGTTACGCTTTATCTAGTAACTGCAGGATATACGAATAAACATTCAGAAAAGTTTACCCAAATTAGGTGTAGTTATGGATAACATATGGATGATTGCATAATATCTTATATGCTTAGCTATAAATTCGCCGCACATATGAAAGTAACAAAAAGCCTTTTAAAAGACTTCAGTTTGGAGTAGAATATCATTAATGAATTAAATAAATAGATAACGTTAATGTCGTAGCTGTCAGATGTATTTGGCTAACTAAGAGTTGGCTTTTGGCTAAGAGTGGTCCGTGTTCGATTTTTAATGAACGCAAATGAGTTTTTATATAAATTTCCTCATATTGGCGACAATGACTGGCTGATATTATGAATTTTTTTAAATACAAAAGAGATAAAATTTGCCGAATAAAACTTATTTTACTTGACCAGAAATTGAATGAAAAACTCAAAAGTGTCTCGACCAGGGGTGGGATCACGGTTCTTTTCTTCTTATGGTCATTATTGTCATCCAAAAGGTAAGCCGCATTGGTAGGGCAATGCACAAGGTCCTGGGAGCGCACTCCACTGCTATGTAGCACCCAATCTTCCTTGATGAAGATCACGTTTTCAATCATGAGCGTACTCGAACAATGTTATCATGGAGAACCATGATTGCGATTCAGGTTTGCAGCCCAGTACCATTTACTGAGCTTTCGTATGTCAAGGCGGATTTATGATGATGTTTCGTATCCTTTCGGTGAATTTATTTGCGTCCGTATGCGTTGCTGTGGACTAAGTTACTTTTAAAAATGAGTGGTGGTATTGTCTACGAACGTTTTAAATAACTAAAGGTTAGGAAAAAGCATACTACTCTCCCGGGAATACAAACAGAAAGATGTAGTTCTCAGATTTCACCTCATCAGCCCAGACCATTCCAATCAAATGCCATTAGTTCCCATCATGCATGGGTTTGGAGGCCAGCCACCTTTAGTCTGAGTTAAAGCAACGAGCAATCTTGGAGAACTCTTGAGTATTTCCCCGTGTCGATACAAAGCTCCACCAATACTAATCCATTCAAAATCGGAATGTATGAAGGACGTATTATATTGATTTGGGAAATAGTATGCCTTTAATGAGAGCTTACTTTCCCCTTGTGTTGCGGGCGATACCTTTTCTGCCATAGATAATGTTTCGGACGTCAGGCGTTTAACTCACAGGAAAGAAGTGGTATTTGACTCCTCTTACGCCCTTAAAAGTATTCGACGGGGGCTTCCGATTTTTTCGAAGCGCAACGAACCTTTTCTTTCTGGTGTAGCAAGTATTTGAAACCTGTGCGTACGGCAAACAAACAACAAACCACCCCGACCATCACCACCCGGAACTGATGACTACTTCATTGAGACGAGCGTCGATAGACGAACAAGCAGAGCGGACAGCGCAAGCCGAGATACTGTTCAAAGTTTTAGCGGCCTCTCCCAAAATTCTTGGAGGAAAAAAAGATCTTATTAGCCTTTAAGTATGCCTCATTTTTCTCCCAGGCGGAGGAATCGAATGGTATGTTTGTAAAAGGCAAAAACATCTGTCGAAAAATTACCCGAAGAGGTGTTGCGCCTTCGACTTTCACCCACTGAACTTTTGTTTGGTGTTTAAAAGTAAATAAAACCTATTTCTCACTACTATCAAACGAAAAGCATTAAATTCATGTCCGTTATAATAAGAACTATGCTTAATCAAATGTATATCAACATTCATTTTTCGCCCGCAACTAGGAATACTTACGAGTTCACAAATGTCAAAATTCTAGGAGATGGTTCAAAACAAATCATGTAACATAGATGGAGCGGGCTGCACAGAGCGCAGCGTTCATTATGAGAAAAATGCGAGAAACAAACGTTTTTCGACCCCCTCAAACAAAACAACCCCAAATTAAGATGCAACGAGGAAAATCGTGGAGGAAGAATGGGAAATGAAGCCAGTAAGAGGATACCAAAATGTGGACTACTCCATGTCACAGAGACTTGGTCAGGAAATCGAGAATGGAGGGGGATGGATTGATTATAAGGCTAATAAACATCCACATTCTTTATGTAAATACCAGCATATTTCTCGATGATCAATTGCTGTGATCATGTGCACACATAACTCAAATTAAGAGAATTACGCATACATTTCAACCTTTTCCACTCGTTCTAAATAAAGCATTATAGTGTCCCTCTTCAACATCCGTTAAAATACATTACCACTAAGAGATGAAATTTATGACCCTGTAAAAAGTCTGTTAATATCTTCATGTGGGGCCACTCACAACTTTAACTTCCATTGAAGCAGTAATATTACGACACATTTGAAGAGGAATAGATTCTTTAGGAACGTAGCAATCGTATAATCTTTGATGGTGCACATTCCTAATTTGCACTCCATTGACTACTCTGCGGATTTATGAGGAGTATACAAATGACCATAGGGAAAATATATAATCACTGCTTAGTCGCTACATGAAAAAGATGATTTTTAGTATTTTATCACTTTCACAGGGGAAGATACGCGATGCATTTTTGTCTGAGTATTACTTACGCATGGGTATAAAATGCTCCTCATAAAATTTAACTGCGTAATTTTAGCCAAACATGTATCACTGCGAATATGTCAAAAGATATTTAAGTGATTCAATAATTTACCTTATCCTTTAAGTATTATTCTCCATCTTATAAGTTGAACATTTGAACTACACGGTTAATGTATTGCTCATAGCAAACCTGGAAAACAATGCTGGGAAAGCTTCAAATACCGTTTTGAAGATATTTTGAATATAATTCAACCCTTGTTTGGTCTCTCACTCAGATAAGTAATCGGTATTTACAAGTTCGGCAGATAGAACCAAACTCTAATTCCTAATAAAAATAACTGCCCTCTTTACTAAATTATTTCAAAGTGATTTAAAGGTGAATGTAGCATCAGGTAAGTTCACTAAATCGAGTAACTGACACAATCAGAGATCCGGTCTATTCCATCCTTCATGAATAGCTTTTCATTGAGTGGTGAATTGGCAAATGAATGGATTTGAGCATCATACGACAGACAGGACGTAGAAATCAAGTGGGGCCGAGTACCCGAGGATAGGAAGTAAACATCTCATTCGACGACCAAGGAGACCGCTCTGATTCTTTTACAAAGCCTGAATATGTGTAAAACTCACACACTCATGGTTGAGGTCAATGTCCATTCCCTGGGTCTTCTGCGGATTCCTGCGAAGTTTTGGCTGCAATAAAGTCACATCGCGAAGATAATTTTTAAGGCACTAAAAGAGGCCACGCCAGGATTTGAACCCCAGGCATTCTTCGCCGCAGACAAACGCTCTCCCTCTAGGCTACTTCATCGATGAAGAGGAATCGGCGTCCAGTGGTTCTTACTACAAAACGAAAAAAGGGAATTCTAATGTTTCCTTTAAAAACTGGTCCAAATAAAATGTTCTGGATTTTTAAAAGTAGTTTTCAGAAGTTAAATAATATTACGTTTGGAGAAATTTAGAAATTCAAATGTTTGAGACGACCTGTGTGCACGAGGGCGGAAACTTACGTAGGGTTTTAAGGTATTGGAAATACTTTTAAAGAATAATTTTCTCCGCATGGAAACCATTCAAGTCAACCAGATTTCCCATACTTTAACTTGAAATTCACAGGAAATTACGCCAAAATGTTAATTGTAATGCATCATATTTCTCGGAAGTGGTTTGAGGTCTATAAAAACGATGTTCATCCACAGCTATTCCCAGCACGCGGAAATACGTTTTATTGTAAGTGAATTTGATCTGGAGAATAAAAAATTTTTATGTCCCAACAAATAATGCTTTCATCGTATTGTTTCTTAAGTTTCAATCAAGAAAATCTTTTTAAACGGTCCAAAGCTCTAAAAAAATATGGTAAGCATCTCTACATAATCAACTACGACTTCGGAACCTCGACTGAGTGCGGGTCGAAGCAAGCTCATCACGTTTATAACTCCTAGACGATCTCGCGAACGTAAACCTTATTAGTATGGCTATTTACATGACGCATAAAATCGATATCCATTCATAGAGAGTTTGAATATTCCCGGTTTCCATATGCTGTCTCATTGTTGTCAAGTTGTCGAAGGAAAAACGATTTCAATTAGTTCCTGTGTACGCCGCATACAGACGCCGATGAGTTTTGCGTTAATTTTTTCCGCCACTGTACTATTGACGTGCAAGTAGGATATTCAAGGGAGGCATGCTAGAGAACAGGGTCACATGCAGCTAGATGGTTAGTATCTACATAATAAGAAAGGGATTATTGGATGTTATTACATGCACTACAGACTACTCTAACTATATTTCACCTAACTATCCCTTTGCTACGCTGCTTATTGTTCTCTCTTATGGTACGCGGGAAAAATGACCTTTTAAATCTACGTCATCTTCAGATAAAGACTACAAATCCATCACATATATATACAAAAACACAACTCAGATGGGGGCGGTGATGTGGGAGGAGGGGGTGAGGATGGAAGGTGGAAGTATGTTTTGGAGAGGGCCAGAGGTAAGGTGTGGAGGAGGGAGTATGGGAGGGAAGGGAACCCCATTGGACGAAGGAAAGGGTAGAGGAGAAGAATGGAACCCTATTGGATACACTTACTTGAACACTGAAGGAAGGAGAGGGAAAGGAAGGGCTCTACAATGACAACATGACCGATCGAAGGTGAAGGGAGAGGGTGAGGGGAGGGGTGGAAACCACATTACCATACTACTGCCCATACTACCAATTATACCAATGAAATCAGTGCGCTGAAATGATCATCGAGAGATGCATCTCCATCAATCGCAAAGCGTTATCAGGTTATCGCGACGCTACCGCATCTTACATCTAAGTGCTCCAACCAATTGTTTGCAGAGGACACGCTGAAAGAATAGACATGCAAATACCTATCTGGCACAAAATAAATATGAGAAATAATGTATATTTCTTCATAAATTTCCCTCTTTTATAGTCCATAAAGTGGATTGAAAACTAGGGTACATCAGCTAGTCATGCCGTATTTCAGCCCTGTAAGTGGTCATTTTAACATGGTATCTTATGGAAATTCAAGATAACAGCAGAAAAACCATCAATTTGAGCAAGAAAACTTATTCAAGCTTTTGATTAGAAACTGTTAATAAGAATGGAAAACTCCAGAAAGAATAAAAATTTACTATAAGCATGCTACCACCTATTTTGCCAAAGTTATTAGCGTATGACCGCCACAACTTCAGTCAAAATGCGGCAGTTCCAACCAAATGGCGCTACAGTCGTCTCCCACTCGTGGACAAATGTAGTCATTGAAATATATTCGTGAAATACTCAGCATATTTTATACCTCAATATCGAGATTTAAAAGGTAACCAATTTAATCTACGAAAGCGGGGTTTTTTAAAACAAAAATTTTAATTATAAGAATTTGTTTTGACTCAATTAGTCAGGCCGGACCTACCTTTAATATTTCAAGTTACTCAGTCACTCAAATTATTGGATAACTCATCAAATGTATTGCCTCTCTTAGATTACCCAATATAGGCTTAATAGGGTGAAATATAGGCTCTCGTCTCAAGCATATTTACTCGGGATCGGACAACTTCAAGACCGAGAAAGACGGATAAGATGAAATGTCGTGGTAAAATTTATTTTGCTCGGCCCACGATCAAAATTGTCAATACCTATCAATCAAGCCCGTGCACCGCCAACCTCAGGATTAGCAAAACAGCATTCAATTCATTTCAGGTTGACTTCAAAAGGTTGTTTGCCTGGCCAACGTTAAGTAAACATCGTAAGGGTTATCCGTCCATCTCGCGCAGAAGACATTTTTACCAAAGAAGATGGATGGCTCATCTCCCTTCTCATCTCCCCAGTATACACTTGATCAGTTCTCAAGTCTGAAAGGAATGCGCTATGACCACGAATTAGACATCCTACGAGAGGATCGTCAACGGTGAAAATAAAAGCGACAACGACGTGATGTAAGACACAAATACACGTCAATGAGATGACGAGGAACGTCCGGTATCATGGGAGTACGAAGAAATCTGCGCTATACAGGATGATCAGGAGTTACTATTTATTTTTGCATCCGGAATAATAAATAGAAACTAACTTTTATCGGTGAAAACTATTCTCTCGTGTTTAAAAATATTAGCCGCAGTAATCATTCACATCTACATCTAAATTCTACCCTGCGAGACGCCATAAGGGCGTGAGGCACGGGGTATTACGTCACCCGCCGATGTATACGTTTTGGGTGGTGAACTGGTGACGTGTTTTAAGAGTGTATTTAGCGAAGCTGAGCTTTTATTGTGGTCGCTAATTGTACGCGGAAATAATAGCGCTTAGTGAGGCGTCATGGTAACATTCACTCATATCTACATCTACGTAATACCCTGCGAGCCACCACGAGGGTGTGTGGCAGGGGGTGAAGATCACCAGACATGCACTATTGCCATGCAACTAGGATATTTAAGATTTAAGGGAGATATGCTAGATAATAGGGTCACATGCAGCAAGATGGTTAGTATACACGTAATAAGAAAGGGATTACTGGTTGTTATTACATGCATCATGCACTACAGACTACTCTTACTATATTTCACCTACCTATCCCTTTGCTACGCTGCCTATTGTTCTCTCTTATGGTACGCGGGAAAAATTACATTTTTCATCTATCGGTACGACAATCTATCTCACTAATCTTGTTAAGATGATCAAACCTAGCATAATACGCAGGGGTTCTCAATATATATCTAACGTCATCTGTGAACAAATCGGTTTCGAATTTACTTAATAGGTTTAACATAAATATTAACCTGCGTTCTGATAGTAATTCCCATCCTAGTTCTTCTATTAAACTCGTAACACTTACACAATTATCATAACGGCCTTTAACAAATCTAGCGGATCTCCTTTGCACACGCTCTAATTCTTTTATCAAACCTTCCTCGTACGGATCCCATGTACTAGCGGCATATTCTGAGGCCTGACCAGAGTAAAATACCTTCTTTCTCGCACTCTCTCATCGCATTTGCCTAGAACCCTTTTTACGAACCCTAATCTACGGTTTGCTACACTAGTTATTTCCCTGATGTGTCCACTGTGTCACTCTGAATCACAGCTTACAAAATAGTACAGCTTAGCATACCAATGAACCAATAGTCAAAACGTTTTTCTTTTCATTCCGACTGGGGTGTCTCCAAAGCATACAATGTGAACGCATCGACCGCTACCGGTGGTGTCAAAAATCGTAGACCACGCAGTCAATTCTTCACACGGGAGAACGAAAAGAAATAGCTCTGTGCCGAGTCAGATATGTACTGCGGTAGAACCTTTAATTCGATGTTACGACAGGTAAAATATTGAGTGGATTGCCCCGATACGTGTGATCCATTAAGGTATATGGAGAGAAAACTTGCTATGCTTGCCAATGCTAGAAGCTGAAGCTTGTCCGCGATATACTTTAACCCTCATTAGCCTATAGTGCATACGGGATAATTATTATTTATTATAACTTATTCTACCGGTAAAGGTAGGTTTTTTTTTAATGTCAGGGAATCCGCTCCCGGCCTTTCACACATTCCGGGGCCTATCTCCCTCTAATATATCCTTTTATGCCTCTGCATAAGATCTACCCTTCTTCATCCCGTCCATGAAACCTATTCTCTTTTTTCCTCTTCCCTGCTTGTCCAACATCTTTCCATCTATCGCATTCATGAGAAATCTATCTCCCCCTATCTCCAGCTACCTACTCTGCCGATCCCGAATTTCCTTAAAAATTTTCCTTTCCTCGCCCACCATCTCAAGCACTTCCTCGTTAGTCTTCCTTTCCGTCCACTTAACCTTCTCCATCCTTTTCCACACCCACATCTCAAATGCCTGCAGCCTATTCTCGCCCTCCTTACTCAGAGTCCACGTTTCTGCCCCATACAACCCTACGCTCCATATCAAGCTCTTCACCAAGCTCTTCTTCACATCCTTACCCATTGTCCCCATCATCAACTCTCTTCTATCACTAAATCCTCCTTAGCTAGCGCTATTCTCTTCTGTACGTCTTTGCTCCTATGCTCATTTTCCTCTAGCATGCTACCTCAGTAATTAAACTGTTCTACTTACTCTAGTTTGTGTCCTCCAACTTTAGTCACAAGCTTCGCTTTCTTTGTCTGAGAGAATCTCATTACTTTTGTTTTCTTATGATTTATCTTCATTCCGAATATCCCGCACTGCATTTCTAAAGCATATAATAAAGCTTGAAGTCTCTTCGAAGATCCACAGTGCACTTAATTCGCATTTAAAGTATGTTTTCCATCGAAAACTTACTAGAAATTAGCATCCACTTATTTATATAATATGAATTTTCCTTGTATACGCTGTTTATTTACTTAAATCGATTATCATCCGCATTTTAGATGAAAACTATAGTAGAACTGAGTAGAATCCACAGCACTATGCAGCCAATATACGTTTTTAAGAGCCACCTGCCTTATATTTCTAACCGATGGTGATTATTCTTGCTTTAATTCCGCTAATTCATCCAAGTTTGCAACGAGGTTCTGATTTTCACATCACATTTTCACGCTAAAAAAATAAAATTCAAGAAATATACAACAGCTGGTATGATTCAGTCGGTAGCAATGGATTTCCAACAATGAAAAGGGGTCCAAAATACTCCTGCGGTATTCCTAGTGTTATGGGGCTACTCCTCATGTCTCATTGACAAAAATTTGGAAGTCACCCCGAATGACGAGGAAGTTGAGCGCTTCGAAATCCGTCGGGGGAGAAGGACATAAGTCGAAGTGTCACCTCGAGGAGCGCAGGTAAACTTTCTTGCGTGGGGCCAAAACAAAGGAAAAGCCAGAACGGCCATGGACGACGAAATTTTGAGGGACGACAAACTTGGGAATAAAAATGAGCAGAGGTGGGTGGGAGCGAGCGAACCGAGGGGGGAAAAGGAAGCGTGCGCTTCACAGCGGGGGACGAGACGAGAGAGAGATGGGAACCCCTTGCGTGCACCGAACGGGAAAATTGAATCTCCCGCACGCACAAACCGTAATGAGATTTTATTCTCAGCACTGCCTAGGCACTGTAGGTTGGTTATTTTTGGGTAGGGCCGACCGAAACACTGAGGTCGCTGGCTCCACTGATTAGTGCTAGGCCTCTTTTTTTTATTACTACAATGGTCGCTGTTTTACATGAGGCACTTTATTGCCCATCGTGATGCGCAAGATGAAGCTGGAACGCGGGAAAGACGTTATAGCTGGGGTTATTTTTTTCCGGTTCTCGGTCACGCGCAGGCATTCCATCAATTTCCTGCCTTAATTTATACGGAGTGTGCTTAAGAGATGGACAGGGAAAAGAAGCCTACACTTTCATATCATCCTGCGGGTCACCTCAAGGTTTATTATAGTAGAAGCGATCATAGGCATTAAATGAAGGAAATACCTTAATTAAGTAGAGGGCAGAACCAAAATATTTTGAATTTCATTTTTTCCATGAAAATAAAAGGACCATAATAGTAGCGATAGATCACTTTCATGAAACTTTGACTCTCAATAGATGGAGTGGTTTTTGTAGCACTGCTAAATATCTAACATCACTACATCTACATCTACGTGATACCCTGCGAGCCACCACGAGGGTGTGTGGCAGGGGGTGAATATCACCAAACATGTACTAGTGCCATGCACTATAAACAACTCATCCAGCATGGTATAGCTCTTACATGATTTAGCACCTTGTAGTGCTATTTATCTGTGGCATACCTGATACTAAAAAGTAGTTGTAGCTTAAATAATGAAATGCATGGTAGTATGCTCGTCTATGAAGCACTCTCATGGTTCATGTCTACTATTTGTTTGCCCTACGTTCAACATATTATGCAAGAACCAACATATTATGGTAAAAATGATCACGGGCATAAGATTAAGGAAATAGACCGCAGAGCCGAGAGATTTTGAAAGTTATTTTTTCCACGTACAGCAGGGGACCTTAATAGTCACGATAGATCAGTTCTAGGATACCTAGATCCTCACCAAGTAAAGTAGGTTTTTCACCTGTGCTAAATCTCTCCACATAATTATTAGTTACTAACCTCGCATGTAGTTTCCGGCATGATGTACCCGTTGTATGATTTAGTACCTTCTAGTGCTATTTATCAGTCGGATTCATAATACTAATCAGGAGTCGTACCTGAAATAAAGTACTGCATGGTAGCATTTTCATCTACGCAGCACTCTCCTAGTTGCTGGTCTGATCTCGCATTGTTATCCTGGAACGTGCGCGGTTGTCATTTGAACGAGGATGGGTCTTGCATGCCTGGTGTATAATCACCCCGTGCCACACACCCTCGCGGTGGCTTGCACGGTATTTCGTAAATGTAGAAGAATCTGTGGCAGGGTGTCACCAACATCCGCTGTGCCAAGCATTGTAACATAATTTAAAGAAGCGACGAAAAGCTACGACAGTTGGATTCTTAGCCAAATACGGGAAAATACAAGGCAAAGTATGCAAGCCTTGAGCGTTATGGGTCAATTATTAATGGAGAAACAGTTCACAAACGACAAGATAACTTAGTCTCCGCCCATTAATCATTTTATTGCGGTACAGAATAGGGAAGGTCGCATCGGATCTGCGGATCCAAAGATCTGCATATCTTTACATGGGATGAGATACTGATATCGGATCCAAATACTAAAATAAATCAGATATGCATCAGAGAGGTTTAAGCGATTGAAGTGCCGGCTGTCGTCGGCATACGGCGGCTTTCTGCCGAACAAATAGAATGCTGTTGATGTACCTCATTCGATAACCGGCTTTTGCTGAATGTAAATCAAATTCGCCCTTTATTATCCATCTCATTATTCTCAAGAATCAAATCTCAAGATGTGGTATGACAACAATCATTGCATAAACGTGACAACAATCAAGGATTAGTATTATTTTGGCATCGACATTGTCTTTATTTTAATATTTAAGTTAAAGATTTTTAAACTTGATGTTTTTTTTTATTTTCAATAAAGTCTCCAAGGCTTAAATTCTATTATCATTTGTAAATTGCATATACCCTTGAATACATCCAAGGATCCGAAAATAAGAACTGAGATCCGAGATCCGAAATGAAGGATCCGGATCCGGATTTGGAACCGAAAAAAAACCTGGATCTGCCCATCCCTAGTACAGAACAACATGGGCTCGATGGCTTCCTCGGAGTCGTTGAAACAGTAGATAAGGTTTGACGATATATCTTCCACGTAGTTGCATGTTCATAAACCACTGTTTCGGTTGTGTTACAACTACCTTCTTCAGGCCTCTAGTAAACGAGCCAAGGTCTAGGGAACGGTCTGAAGTTGGCAAGTAATAATCTGGCGGATTTTTTTCTTCAATTGAAACCTATCTTAATCGGCAACTCGCCAAACTAATTGTAATAATTATATGTAGTCCTCATTTCTTTGACCTCGATATCTTCTTTCCAGATCTCAAAACATTATTATCCTCATTTTTATTCAATTGAGCCCATCATTGTCCTTTTTTCCTTCGGATTCCGATGGGAAGGCAAGCGATTTGAGGGGGGGCCAGGGGGGGGGGGGTTGAATTGATCGGCAGGAGGGCAACTTCGTTATAGTCGAATCAGATTTCCGCGGGTCACGTAATGTATTGAGGGAAAGGCTTTTTTTCGAGCGATGCGTAAAGAGACCAGCCACTCCGCTCACCCTTCGACCGTCGCATCCCCTTTAAAAAAAATGAGGAAAAAAAGAAAGAACGAAAAGGAGAACAGAATGGAGCGGGCGGGTCGGGGGAAAGAAAAGTGAGGGACGAAATGCGGCCGATTAATTTCCCTGCTGATGGGAAACCGAACGTCTGAGCGGGGCCTTTCCTTTTAACGAGAGCTCAAAATTTATTGGACGCCCGTCCTAATGGCCGACCACCTTCGTTAACAACAAGAGCTTTCGTTGGTTATATATGGCCAAAGATAGGGCCAAAAACAACAAGGACAGGGATTATATTTTTGCGGAATCCGCCGGTTTCTAAAAAAAAAAAACTTCCCACCCGGTTATCTACAGCGCAGGCTTTCGCAACTGATGACAGATGCAGATAATGCTTTCGAGTTAAGGCGGCTTTACGCATGGAAGCTGACTTCTATGGAAAAAGCGAGAGTAGCGATATATTGAATCGTATCGCTACTAGCAGAGCACCGTTCGGCATACACAAAATTCCCGGCTTTTCCCAAAAATAATGGATGATGGTTGCAGACAATGTCTGGCGTAACAGCTCGCCACCATTGTAATGATTTTACAGGTTGGCAGTTCTGCCTCGCGCGGAATGTCAGAGCTAAGCAATAGCAGAGCTAAACAATATGGTTGTTATTCCGGTTGTCAGGCAACATTTTGATAACGTCATGCCCTCTTCATCTACCACAATGTGTAAGACGAAAAGAGAATTTACAAGGGGGGCAATTCAGCAAGGACACGACACGGTCGAAGTCAGTGAATCCGTGGATGTGATGTTATATCCCCCGACATATCTCAGCCTTTGAATGGATTCATTTGAAACTTTCGAGGCGAGGACGTCAAAATTTCGTCATTATCCGAGAACTTGACAAAAATGGCACCGACAGACCCGTAAGCCGCCGGCAGATTAAGCCATGTTCCAATCAGGCGTGCATTGAGGGAGACTCGTTAATGTTTTCGAAAGATATTATACAAATGTGAGCGGCCAAAAAGAAAGAACAGCTACCATGAATAGGCACTTAATCAATTACTTTAGACCCTTAACCTCAGACTCAACAGGAAAGAAAAAAAGAAGCCTTGACGCGGGCAGTGATACTGAAAGCAGCCTTATGTGCGAAATAAAAGCTTTTACGATGCGGTTTCCCCCGAAGAGATATGATTAACGACCCCTTCAAAAAATAAAAGGAAGAAAAGACTTAAAGAGCCTCTCATCGATCGTGATTAATTGAATCTGTACGGGGAGTTCAGCGTCGCTTGCACCATCGTCAGATCCGCGCGTTGATAATATTTTGCCCTTTTTCGCTTTAAATATCATTTCCAAATCTGCTTGAGAAATAATCATTATAAAATCGATGCAACGAGATTTCCTAGGACAAAGAGAGCGAATATGATTATATTTTCACTAACTGGAATATACAAAAATATTTCAGTACCGATTTCGTAATTTAAGTTTGGAGTAAAATGGACTGAGCAATAAAAATATTACTAGGAGAGGAGCATTTTACAAATAAGGCGTCCACAAATAAATTCTACCAGCTAATTGTAAGGATTTTTGGACAGTATTTATTCTAACGTTTGACTCTCAGACATATCGTTCAGCTTTCCCTCCCATAAGCGATCCGCCATTAGATCCCTCTAAAATTCCTCATACCGTCTCCTTCTTCTTATGTCGTCCATGATTCCTATCCTCTTCCTTCCCCTTCCTCTCTTCTCCATTGTTCTCTCCTCTATCACCCTCTCCAACCTTCCCTCTGCTTTCGGAACGTCCTCAATCAATCTCTCTGCCTCCTCCGAACCTCCTCTACCAACTTTTTCTGCTCTCCAACCATTTCAAATACCTACTTGTTCGTCTTTCTCTCCTACCAGTTCACCTTCTCCATCCTTCTCCACACCCACATCCCAAATGCCCAAAATTTACGTACGTAATCCCTTCGCAATGGCCAAGTCTCGGGCCTAGACAGCGCCACGCTCCATATCAGAGTTTTCACCAGTCTTTCTTTAAATCTGTACTCACACCCCTCTCATCAATTCTCTCTTCGGTAAATGTCTGCTTCCGTCACACACCTTTCAAAAATTGTTTTCGACCCTTTCCACATAGCGTATCGCCGCGAAATTTATGTGACAAAAACTAGAAAGATGCCGGTATCTAGTGAAAACTTTATTTTGGAGGAATAAGTAATGTACGATAAATAGGAAATTTTCAAAGCTTGAGGTGACGTTTTTCCCGGCCGCCATTGCAGTGTTTCCAATTTTGAGCGCAGTGTAGCGCAACAATCGCTGAGTTGCGTTTACTTACTAACATCTCCCGTTCCATGTTATTGGTAACCGCACAGAATGTCGTCGCTTGAACGCTGGAAACACAGGACATTTGAAGTAATGTTTCATTTCTGGTTTAGCCTATGTTAACAATTCATTCCTATGCCCTTATTATGCCTTTAAATATATTCCCTTCCTGATTATAAAGGTGGAAATAGGAGGTGTAGGCATGTAGAGACGTATATTTTCTAGAAAAAAATCTCCCTCGAGACGGTTGGTGATTATAAGTGTGTCAATAGGAGGTCTAGGCATGTAGAGATGTATATTTTCGTGAAAAATCTCTCTGGAGACGGTTGGAGAATGGGAGAAAGCGGCTACGAGACGTGGGGAAATGACAGAAAAGTGATAGAAAGCGCGAAAGAGCGGAATTAAATTGCAGAAAAAGGCGTAAAGCGGGTGAAGGGGAAGTTGGAAATGGATATAAGCGACTTCATATGTGAAAAAATGGCATAAACAACTTCGAAAATAGGCATTTCGAGGTCGCGTACCGTCCCACCCCAGCACCCCTGTTTCACTCCACAGGGCCCGTAACCTTGTCGGCTGGGGATATAATAGGCATATTTAAATGGCGTTACCGTAGCTGGTACTAGTAAAAGCACGAATTTCTAAATCCAGGAACACTCCATAAAGCGCTATTCGTAACTTTCAACCCTCCATAAATTACTAAAACTGTTTCTAAATTGTCATTAATGCCTGTTTCACTCCACAGGGCCAGTCACCTTGTTAGCTGGGGAAATAGGACATATGGTACAGGTGAAGTTAGAAAAATCCCTCTGTCGGAGCTTTCGCGAAACTGAGGAAATGGCGTCGAAAAAGTCGGAAAAATGACGAAAATTGGTCATTTTCTGACGTGACTATCTCAAAAACCAGTGGCTTAACAACTTTGCTGTAACTTTTGTTTTATACTGTGATTCTTCAAGAACTAAACTATGTTACAGGCATTATCCCTAATATTACCAATTTCTGGCAATAAGTGTTTGAAAGGTGTGTGACGGAAGCAGACATTTACCCTCTCTTCTTTGAAAATACTTCTTTAGTCATGGAAATTCTAAATCTTATGTACTACGTACCACAAAATCTATTCTCCTCCAAAATACTAACCAGATGCTTGAACTGACAGACTCGTTCCTCGAGTAAGGTAAAAGCAATGTTTTGTGGAGTGATTAATGAGTGTGTAGTTGCGTAGTACAGAAATTTAGTTAAATTTCTACCGGTAAAAATAAGGTTTTGATGAAATTCAGAGCATCTCCTCCCGGTTTCTACACTTTCAGGGGCCTATCTTACTCTATTATTTCCTTTTTCGCCTCGACATACAACCTACCCTACTTCATCCCGTCCATGAAACCTATTTTCTTTCTTCGCTTTCCCCGCCTCCCCAAAATCCAAAGTAGTCTGACGAAAAAGGATTTTCTTGGAAAGCTTAGAAATCGCATTAACTGAGGATGGGAAAAATTTAAGTGGAAAAACATATTGTACGAACCGACGAAAAATGTACGATCTATATATATATCGGCTGCTCCATCCCAATCATTGGGGGACTGGGGTAAGAAGTGAGAGAGAATTAGTAAGAGGCTGGGATGCAAACTTTACACATGCCAACGTTCTAATTTTCCTTTTTTGTAAAAAACCTAGGTGTGTTAATTTATGATAACGTTTCGTCCATTTTTCGCCTATTGTACGGTAAACAGTTGCAGGTAATATTTAGACAGGCAGGTAAACAGATTTTACATATCATAATTCCTTTTTTGTAGAATACCAAGGAACGTTAATTTATCATAATATTCTGTCCAATTTTTACCGGTGGTAATGGAAGCATTTGCAAGCAATAAAATCCTCCAGCATATCACGTGGGCCTAATCGGTAAAACTAGATTTTCACCTGGCCTTGCAGGAATCTATTCACCATTCTTTCCTCCCCTTCATCCTATACCCGGACTAGAATCATAATTATCCTTTGGCGCTACAACCCTTGGTGGGCCTTGGCCTGCTGCACCGTCGCTCTCCAGGCGTCCGGGTCGAGGGTCTACGTAACATCTACCAATACCCTGCGAGCCACCACGAGGGTGTGTGGCAGGGGGTGAAGATCACCAAACATGCACTATTGCCATGCAAGTAGGATATTTAAGGGAGACATGCTAGAGAACAGGGTCACATGCAGCTAGATGTTTAGTATCTACATAATAAGAAAAGAATTCTTGGTTGTTATTACCCATTTCCCATCATCATCATGCACTACAGACTACGCTAACTATATTTCACCTACCTATCCCTTTGCTACGCTGCCTATTGTTCTCTCTTATGGTACGCGGGAAAAATGACATTTTAAATCTATCGGTACGACAATCTATCTCTCTTATCTTGTTAATCTGATCAAACCTAGCATAATACGCAGGGGTTCTTAATATATATCTAACGTCATCTGTGAACAAATGGGTTTCGAATTTACTTAAAAGGTTTAACCTAAATTTTAATCTGCTTTCTGATAGTAATTCCCATCCTAGTTCTTCTATTAAACTCGTGACACTCATACAATTATCATAACGGCCTTTAACAAACCTAGCGGATCTCCTTATCACGCGTTATAATTCTTTTATAATACCTTCCTCGTACAGATCCCATATACAGGGTCCTGGCTTGCCATCCTCCGACTCCCATTCTCTCCGGGTCACTTAGCACTTGGTCCAACCATCTTATCTTTGGGCGCCCCTGCCTTCTTTGGTAGAACAGCCTTCCCCTCATCATCCGCTCTGGAATTTCTCCTTAAGCCATTCTTTCTATGTGTGCCAACCAGTGGACACACTGGAGATTTATAAACCTTACAAAGTTTTTTTTCCTTCGATCAGCTTGAAATGAGAACTCACTTTGTGCATTCCACACTATTTCAGTTTCACCGACCATGGTTTCGACAATATCTGCCATTATCATGTAAAATAACGCTGGCCTCGCCATTTTTCTTTTACCACCTCATGGTTTATAATAACAATAAGGGACCCACCATATTGTGAATTTTGAGGATAAACAATAGACCTAAGGAGTGGAAGCGTCGGCAACAAAAGGGGATTGTAGATCAAACCGTCGGAGTGTACGGTCGTGCAAAGACAGCACGCAAATAGCTCGGTTAGATCAAACCCTCGCAGTGAACGGACGTGCAACGAGAGAGCACGCAAGTTTTTGGTAGAGGGAAGTTCCAGAGTGTGGCATCGTGCGAGACATAGCCCACGTAGAAAAGGAGAATTGACAAAGGAGCTGGAATTAAGGAGAGGAACGGGAGATTTTACAACGGGACGAGACCCAAAAAGCTGAGGGCCCGCCAAGGACGAACACCACGCAGGCTGAGAGGATTTTCCAGACCACAGAGGGACAAACCAACCTGTGTCGTCGAATAATTGGGTTGTAACTATAAACTTTTATTTTCATATAAGATACAAGAAGCCATAAGGCAAGAGGTTTTAATTGGCGAAGAATTAAGTTTGTGACTGGTATCCCTTTGTATCAAGTAATTGGATTTTGTGAAAAGTTTAAGTGATGAAGTGTGGCAAATAATCAGACAATATCCTTAAAAGAAGGAATAATTATTCATATACCAAATTTGTGTCTAAATTAGATTATACAGTTGGTCATGACCTAAGGGTGTAAGGAATTATTATGATTATTTAAATTGTCTGTAAATTGAATATTTCATTTTGTCAAGTAAATTGCAACCGTATCTCTAAACCTGCAATGTTTCATGTATTTTCTTTTCCGACGAGCAAGCTGGGGCAAAGTAATTAAAATATAAGGTACGAGAAGATATCGCAATCGTGGTTTCTTTCCAGGTAAAAGAATCAATAGTTTTTCGTGTTACATGTTTATCCACAACGTGTGGCATTTCGCGTATTAATTTGTACTAATACCTTTTACATTTTTGGCTCCCATAACGTGGGGCATAATACAAAGTAGAAAACAACAAGCGAATACTTGTTACAATCAAGTTAATGACAGATATTGCCGAAACCTTGTTCGGTGCAAATAAAATAGTGTGGAATGCACAGAGTGAGTTCTCATTTCATGCGTCGCTCTTCCACATAGTAAAGCCTGAAACTTTAACTTGTAGTCGATCAGCTTCTCTACTTCCTTATTGTATCTTATCCCCCACTCTCCTTGATCGTACACTGGGCCGTATATTCTGCGGAGGATCCGCCTATCAAAGGTACTGAGCCCTCTCTCGTCTGCCTGGGTCATCGCCTAGGTTTCAGATCCCTAACTAGAATTTGTTCTTGTAATATTTTTCCTACATATTTACTTCTGCGACGATTTTCCTCCAGCCTTTGTTTCGTTACAGATGGAGCTGTGGTCCTGCATTCTAATTATTCGACCCTGCGTCAAATGTTTTTTTCGAAAACGAGATCAAGGTATGGGGAAGGTTTTGGTGAAGTGAAACGTCAAAGGAACGGATGTCAGAGTTGTGGGAATACGTTTAACAATCCAATTCTATAGCTTTTGGTGATGAGCAAACGTGGAAATAAAAACTCTCGCAATCCGAATTAATGTGGCAAAACAAGGAGAGTAAGTAATTTACTTGATAATGGAAAGAATGCCTCCGATTGGGTGACATTTTCATTTATGTCGTTCACCGGCCAGATGAGAAAAAAATAATCAAATTACGCTCCAGCCGTTTGATGTAAACATTGCTTTGATGTTCGTAATTAAAATTTAGAAATGATTCACCCGTATCCCGGCGAGAGAAAAAAATGAGCTTAAAGGACGACCGAATTGCGGATGTGAACAGTCATTTTTTTCTCATCGGCAGATTATCATTCGAGATTTTGCCATATAGACGGCTGTAGTAGCAGTTATTATTGTCATTAATTAAATTTATCTCACTGGTTAAAGTTGAATCACAAGTGAAAGAGTTAAAAATCCTCTGGATTTTTTCTGTCGCAGACCTGTGACTACCAACACAATGTCCTACTCCATCCCAGCGTTCTTCCTACCCTTCTTCAAGCTGCCCTAAAAACCTAGAGAAACACTAGAGAAGGTAGAGAGTTTCAAGTATCTTGGAAGTTTAGAGGAAGAAAATTGAAGAATGAATAGATAAATTACTGAAAGGGACAGGCAAGCAGGAGTATTTCTGAGTACTGCCAGGAGCTTGGTGTTGAGTAAAGAGCAATTGAAGTGGGACTCCCACGCTACTAGCCAATTTTGAACTGAAATTGTCATTTGTTTAAGAGAAGTTTGAATGCAAGTGAGTTAATACCCCATAGATTATTACATAAGGTGGAGGGTTATTACAGAACTCATAACGGCGGCGTTATGAGGTGAAAGTCACCATAATTTCTACCACAAGTTCTCATAACAACCATGGTGTTTACGGAACTCATTATGCCGCCGTCATCAAGGGCTGAGTAGCAATAACAACGACCCTAAAAAAGGCCGGCTCAAGAGGGATCTTTATGGAAATAGCGACCTAAAAAAACAAACATGGCGCGTTCTGCGCAGGGGTTCAATTTTGAGAACTCGCGAGGTATATGATAAAAATCAAAGTCTATGTGAAGAATTACATGACAAGCAATTATTGTTCATTATAAGGCACATTGTAAAATATTTTAAAAATACTTCCGAATTACAAATCATGCGCATTGCTGAGACTTGGGGGTATTTCTGACGAGATATTATTTTAAAGACCAAGACAATAAGGTATATATTACAGCAATATTCGAAGAATTGGTCACGTATAACGCGAAATTAACAAACTTTTATTGCTAGGCAATTTGCAAAGTGTTTTTAAAATATTTCCGGGTTGCAAATGAAATTCATTGCAAAGATACGGGTGAAAAATGGCTTACCAGCTCGCGTTGAATTGGTTAACTCTACCTACTAGGATCCATTATCCCAGACAGCTATACGAAGGGACAGAAACAGATATTTGATTAATTTATCGTCTCTCATAATTTTATAAATTGATAAATATAATTTTATAAATTGATAAAAGAATTAGAGCGCGTGGAAAGGAGATCCGCTCGGTTTGTTAAAGGCCGTTATGTAAATTGTATAAGTGTCAGGAGTTTAATAGAAGAACTAGGATGGGAATAACTATCAGAACGCAGGTTAAAATTTAGGTTAAACCTTTTAAGTAAATTCGAAACCGATTTGTTCACAGATGACTTTAGATATATAATGAGAATCCCTGCGTATTATGCTAGGTTTGATCAGATTATCCTATATATCTCTATTATATCCTTTTTCGCCTCTGCATACGATCTACCCTTCTTCATCCCGTCCATGAAACCTATTCTCATACTTCCCCTTCTCCGCTTGCCCAACATCCTTCCCTCTATCACACTCTTCAGCAACCCATCGCCCCTTATTACATCCTCCAGCCACCTACTCAGCCGATTTCAAATTTCATTCAGAAGTTTCCATTCCTCGCCCACCATCTCGAGCACTTCCTCGTAAGCCATACTCCGTCCTGCACGTGACATTGGAACAGGTTTTCCAACCCTCCCCAAAAAAGTTTTCGCACAAAAGCTTTGGGGTGAACATTCTTGGACGATTACATCAAAAGAGGGATGAAAACGGGAGAAACGAAACCGGTCGAGTCCCACAAGAAGGGAGGAGGCATGGGCGTATTGTGCACGTGCGTAACTTTGCGCGAGGAAAATGACCAACGGCATGACCGCCGCGACGCCCGACAACTAACGCGGAAACCGAGCCTTTCCAGCGTATTAATTACCAGTAGCAGGAGCTATCGTGACCTACGCCATTCGTTTATTATTATTTCATTAGGTTAATGCAGCTTGTAAGTAAATTCGAAACCGATTTGTCCACAGTTGACGTTAGATATATATTAAGAACCCCTGCGTATTATGCTAGGTTTGATCAGATTAACAAGATAAGAGAGATAGATTGTCGTACCGATAGATTTAAAATGTCATTTTTCCCGCGTACCATAAGAGAGAACAATAGGCAGCGTAGCAAAGGGATAGGTAGGTGAAATATAGTTAGAGTAGTCTGTAGTGCATGATGCATGTAATAATAACCAATAATCCCTTTCTTATTATGTAGATACTAACCATCTAGCCTCATGTGACCCTGTTCTCTATCATGCTTCCCTTAAATATCCTAGTTTCATGTCAATAGTGCATGTTTGGCGATCTTCACCCCCTGCCACACACCCTCGTGGTGGCTCGCAGGGTATTACGTAGATGTAGATGTAATTTTCCTCCTCCTAAGAATTTCCTCAACCACATTCAGCCACAACTTTCTCGGCCTACCTCTACCTCTCGCACCGTTCATTTCACTCATATATCTGTTTCGTCCTTCGACTCTCATTCATTCTCTCAACATGGCCAAACCAACGAAGCGCACTCCTTTCATACACCTCCATTCCTGGAGCATTAAACCCACATTCCTTTATTACACACTCATTCCTGACCCTATCCATCCTAGCTTTGACGCGAACACTCCTCAGATAACTCATACCCACGGCTTTTAGTCTACTCTTATGTCTATCCTGATCTTGTCAACAAATTAACAGGGTGTAGTTTTTTATATTTTCTGCTCACTTTCTTAAAATGAATCATATTGTCACCGCAGTAACGTTTTCAGAATCACAAAAAAACCTTCCGTTGTGAAGGAGTTTTGGACGAACTGCGTGAAAATTATAAGTCAAATCAAAGACTAATGAGGACATTTTTATTTAATTACCTAGAATTTCAGTCTTATACAAGTATACGAGATTAATTTTAGGTAGTTTGAAGTTGCACCAATAATTAATACAATACTTCATTGATGATTCTTAAAACCGCGGAAATTAAAACTTATAATTCTAATATGGTCTCCATTATGACCAGGGAACTATCTCGCTCAAATTACCTTAAATGGTGATCCTTCAAAAATTTACCTTATAGCTTCCTTAAAAACGCCGAGGAATGCTAAACTGAGTCGAAGGTAAAAGATTCTAGCAATCACTGGCGATGATATTCGGTAGATGCCCAGTCATACATCACACAGTTCACTCGACCCCGCACTCAAATATGTATATACCACTTTGCTCCTCATGCCGCCGACGGCAAGGCGGGCCCGAACGGAAATACCAGTTTCGATAATAATATGCCGGTTCGCAGGAGAGGGGTAGGGCGTTGGATAAGTTATCGGATGCCCGTTACATTCCAGGAAAATCCGGGCCGTTTCTCCTCTTCCACTACGAAAGGGGACTTGCGGCCACAGTTACTCACTGCCTGGCAATGCTAATCCACGCCGCAGGATTCCATTATCAATGGTGAAACCTCTAAAGCGGCGATGATTATTATAAATAATACAAGTTCTCTGGTAACTTTGTGGTATTCCATATTTTTTCTTTCAGAGGATTTAATGGTTACATTTACAAAACCACAACTTAAAAACACACACGACCCGGGTTTCAACGCTTAACCGTCATCGTCAGGTCACCTGAAGATGACGCTTAAGCGTTGAAACCCGAGTCGTGCGTGTTTTTAAGTTGTGGTTTTGTAAATTTTACCATTAAATCCTCTGAAAGAAAAAAAGATGATTATTATATTTTCCTTAAGGAATTTTAAGCGAAATATTGTCTCTTCTAGCAATCGATAAACTTGGTCTTATTTTAAAGAAAAATATCTCAACCTTCTAATGACGCCAAAAATTCAACCCCTCACCACATTACTTTCCGAAACATTTGACGACAAATACCGTCCCTTTTACATGGGGAAATGGTACGTGTATGCACTCCAGAGGGAGTTTATTTAAAAAAATGAAAAATTTCTAACACCTAAATCTCGTCAATAAATTAACTGCGTTTATGTTTTCTCACATTTTTATGAAAATTAATCATATTATCACCGCAGTAGGTTCTTGGGTATCACAAAAAACCTTCAGTTTGGAAGTAATTTTAAACGTACCGCGCGAAGAAATGAATCAAGTTAAAGAGTTTTTTTTAGATATTTTCACTTAGGGTAGTGTGAGCGAGATATTTCCCTAATCATAATAGATACCATATTCGAATTACACGTTTTAATTTCACCAACTATGAGACACACGAATTACATATTGCATTATTAATGGTGCAATAATATAGTTTTAAAAGACAAATTGTAAGTAATGAAGTGAAAATATCTAAGGAAGTCTTTGACTTGACGCATTTTTTTCACAAGGTACGTTTGAAACTCCAACAAAACGGAAGGTTTTTTTGTGATCCCGAAGAATTTACTGCGGTAACTATATGATTTAATTTAAAAAATAGTTGAGAAAACACACAAACTACACACTGATTTTTTTGACTAAGTCTGATTGATTTTTTGACTAACAATAAGTCTTAGAGTAGGGAATGCCTCATTTTTAATATTAGGTCTCTCTGGAGTGCATTCACGTACCATTTCCCATGTAAAAGGGCTGGTATTTCCTGGAAAATATCTCGGAAAGTAATACGGTAAGGGTTGAATTTTTGGTGTCAATGGAAGGATGATATATTTTTCTTTAAAATGAGACCAGATTGAAGGGTCTCAGGTTTTCCCGGCGTATCTGATGGATAAAGGTTTCTCGGGTCTTCCACCGGGTGAGCATGTCCATGGGGCCCAACGTTTCGGAGAACGACTTGTCCTCCATCATCAGGGGGGTTTTTATGATTAGATTCGGAAGCTGAAACTCGGATTTAGATTCGGAAGCTGAAACCCCCCTGATGATGGAGGACAAGTCGTTCTCCGAAACGTTGGGCCCCATGGACCTGCTCACACGGTGGAAGACCCGAGAAACCTTTATCTACGAGACCAGATTCATTGATTTATAGGTAAAATGATAATTCGCTCAAACTACCTTAATCACTTACAATTTCTACCATATAAAACTAAATTATTGTAAAAAACTGCCCTTCCTCCCTCATCACCCCTGTCGCAACATGCTCATTACATCACTAACAGGGCGACAAAAAATTCCAATGGAGTCGTTAGCGAATATTTTTCACCGGCTCGCGATCGAAACCCCTGGTTCTCAAGCGTCGCACTGAGTGATTGAGTCAAGTTGTATTCCAGGCACGGCAGGCATACCACTAACTCGTGTGGGGACGCAGGCGAGGTAGCGGAAGGAATTAAAAAGAGCGTGACCAGGCGAATCAAGCTTATCCAAAGAAGCACGGTCTTTCCTAGTGCGCACAACCAGAGGCCGGCGCCGAATACATTACGATCGAGGAGATAGAGAATTCGATAGATACGACCTTGACTTCGAAAAGAATGAAAATAATGCTTCACAATGAACCTGCAAAATTCATGTCAATCCATAATTTACATTGAAACCCTCAGCTTTCAAATAATACATCTGTGGTGAAAAAGGGGAGTTGCTTCATCATTTAAAAGCATTTATATGTATATAAATCCTTTGAATTTGAATAAAAGGCTAGGGGAAGCGAAATTCGTATTGTACTAAAGCCAACGACCTTATCATTTACATCTATGTCCACATACTACCCTACTAACAAAATTAACTTTCCGATTCTATATGCCCCTTAGCGAAACAAAGTTATGTGGATCCATTGTACAATAGGTGGAGCGCGAGTCGTTTCAACAAATGAGTGTGGGCACGCGAGCTTCTCAAACAAGCGAGGAACGACAAGCAAGCAACGAAGCAGATCGTTTAAGAGTAGCTCAATCACGAGCATCAGAATCGTATCAGTGAGACATGATATCGCGCGCATCAGAATCATATAAGTGAGACAAAATTTGTGTTAAGAGGTACGTTATTTATTTGCACGTAAATAAGGTTTGGTGCAGGGGTCTAATTGCTTGCTTTTTTTAATTCTTGCATTTGATTTTCATATACACTTTTTCGTGTTGGCTCAAGTTGGATTTTTAAGCTCGAAAATCTTAAATTTTTGCACTACTTCAACAATAGAGTATTTTATTTACTTGGAAACCGCAGCGTAGGCATGGAATGGTAACTCATGCCATCATCTGCGCGTAACGAATTCCTGTGTAGGCACGAGGAATTCGTTGGACTAGGTCTCAAAGTCGTTCGAGGACCGATATTGAACCCAGAAAAAGGCATTGCAACGCATGCCGAGCACAACTAGTTACTTATAAAACTTCTTCCATGCTCTAAAACTCTACCTCTAAATTTTCATACGTTTTTATGGGCGTTCTTTACTGCCCATGATCAGTTGCAACGTTCGGGAGGAGGCCGCGATTGATGGGTTAGGAAAGAGAACACTGAAAACACTCACATGTGCTTGTGGCATACGGAGCACACCCAGTCCGTGGCCCTGACGTTATATTCCCGGCACGCCTTGCAGACCCGCAGGCGACACGCGCGGCAGAAGGCGCCGCGGTTGATGATCCTGCCGAGTTCGGCGCGGCACCTCGCGCAGGCGCGTCCCCCTCCGTTCCCCCCTGCGCCTCCGCCGCCGCCAATCAGACCCGACCCGAGTCCCCCCACGAGGCCGATGCCACCGCCGCCGATGACGGAGCCGGGACTGCCGCCGCCTGCCGTCTGCGAGCCGCCGCCACCGCCGCTGTTCGGGTCCCAGTCGGCCCTCAGAGCGCCCTTCCTCCTCAGGAATTGGAGCTCGGCCTTGAGGCGCCTGTGGAGACGACGAGGAAAAAACATATTGAGTCGTGATCACACTTACTCACTCCGAGAGGGAGGGTTGACTTGGTTGGGCAAGAAATGCGTGTAACGTTACTGTAGAATCCGTAAAATATCTAGGAGTTAAACTAACTAACGAGTCTTCACCAACGAGTGATGTGTTGCATGTATGTTTTCCTCTCTCAAGGCGAAGGATTGCGTCGGTTTATCACCAGATGTAGGTTTTTTTATGGCTGACAAACACGCAGGGAAATCCGTGGAATTAAGAAGGAATAAAATCGTTATCGTCTCGAAAATCGAGGGCCCGTATTTGTGGCGAGTTTTGATTTGAATTACATAGATAATCAGTCTCCAAAAGCAGGAGAAAATGTTTGAGTAATCGTGGGGACCTGTATTTCAGTTAAAGCACACATTATCCGAAGGTCGAACGTGCAATTTCCTAGATCAGAGAAGTCCTAACCGATCGTGTGCAGAGAGTAGTATTAGACGGTGCCATCCAATGAGGTTAAAGTGCCTGAACGAGACCTGAACAAAGACAACCGTAATAAAGTAGAGAAGTACCGAGAAGACCGGGAAGTACAGGACCACCTCAAGACACTCCTTGCAGCCGAAGACATGAAGACCATCGGAATTACCTTAAGCTGCAGAGGAATGTGGGCCAACAGCTCAGCCAAGGAACTCGTCGAAGAGAAGATCTTGAAGAAAGATGAACTTAAAATTGTCGCAACGAGAGTACTGATTGGAGGTATCCAATCCTTCAGAATCTTCAATAGAACCACAACGATGAAGAGAAAAAAAATCCAGGACAGGACTGGTATTGGCTAGGCCTCAAAGTAGAAGAGAACATGGACGTTGCTGCCTCGTAAAGGCAAAAGGAAGGGGAGGGGTTTAGGTGGGTATGGGTCCAACAAGACCAGGATCCATTGTTTAAGACCGAGTCCCACAATCCCCAGGAAAAACAGCTGAGCTCCTGGGGGTGCGTAACAGCATTTCCCCACCTCTTTAAAAAAAAAATTACTTCGGGTGTCCCACAGGGGAGTGTCAAAGGCCCACTTCGATTCCTATGGTATATTACCGATATTGGTGAAGTAGTGGAGAGTAAACTTCGACCATTTGCAGACGATGTCATAATGTACAGGGAAATCCGTAACGATAATGATAACGAAGCGTTAGCGAAGGACCTCAATGCAATTCAAGGGTGGTGAGATGCGTGGAAACTAGAATTAATTTTGAAAAAAATTGTTGTAATGAACTTCTGGAAAAGGAAAAACTCCCCTCAGTACAGTAATTACGAACAAAATACCCAATTAGAGATTGTAGAATCTGTAAAATACCTTGGAGTTAAACTAACAAATGATCTCTCGTAGAGCAAACATATTCGGGAAATAACTGGTCAGACTAATCGTAAATTGGGATTTTTAAAAAGAGTACTAAGAAAGTGCGACGATACAATTAGAGAAATCAGCTACTTCTCCCTTGTTAGTCCCCACTTTGAATATACTGCTAATTTTTGGGATCCTCATGAGGTAGGCTTAAAAAAAAGAGTTAGAACGTGTGCAGAGAACATCAGCAAGATAAGTTAAATGCCGTTATCATAGTCTCGTTAGTGTAATTGACCTATTGCAAAACATAGGATGAGAAACGCTATCAGACCGTCGACTAAAAATTAGACTCAATCTTTTAAGTAAATTCAAAACCGATTTATTTGCAGAAGTTTACAATATCTTACGAACTCCAATATACTACGGTAGATCATATTGTGTCACGTTTATGTAGTTACCTTATAAATTAATTTAGCGGTTTCTGTAGCATTTGCACCATGCCCATTTCCTGATGCATGTTGGTTAAAGTAAATTTCTTCACTGTAGATCATGTTGGTGATAAGTGCCCTGCCAAGCACCTTTGAGGTGGCTAGCAGGGTAATAAGTAGATGTAGATGTTTCCTCGAACACTTGGAACAAAGCAATCCTTAGAAAAGGTCCAGCGGAAGGCGGCAAGGTACGTTTTGGGGAGGCATAAAAATACAGACACTGTTAGCAGCATGTTAGAGGAATTGGGGTGGAGTCTACTGCAAGATAGAAGGTAAGCAAATAGGTTGTTGGGGATGTTTAAGCGCTATTCAAAACATCCGGACTGGTTGGAACCGGAGAAGAGGCTGGAACCAGCAAATTTTGTGGAGAAAAGTGATCGACCGCTAAAACTCAAATTAAGGATGCAAAGAATGAATGCTGCCAAACATTCCTTCTTAAAAAGAGGGGTCTTTGAATTGAATCAATTGCATTGTTGCATATACCAAGAAAATAAATCAGGGGAAGAAAACCGATTTATCTTTCCATTTGCGATTCTACTTACAGGGTAGATTCTAATGCGGGGTAGATAGCTGAAGGATGTAATTAAGGGCGATGGGTTGCTCAAGAGTGTGATAGAGGGAAGGATGTTGGGCAAGCTGGGAAGAGAGAGAAAGAGAATGGGTTTCATGGACGGGACGAAGAAGGGTAGATCGTATGCTGAGGCGAAAAAGGATATACTGGAGTGAGATAGACTCCTGAAAGTGTAGAAAACCGGGAGGAGATTCTCTGAAATTTTCATCAAAACCTACCTATACCGGTAGAATACTCAAATAAAATAATTCTACTTACATATTTGCAATAAAACCGCACTCATTTTCTCGCGGGATGGATTCATTCTCATGCGAGAGTCATAACTGTAACTTGTATAGAAAAGCCGCACTATTCTATTTAATGTCGCCAATATAGATGATCAACTAGGTCGTCACCGGAACTCTTTGACGAAAACTTCAAAAGAGACGGCCACAATTTCCTGAGTGGAACTTATCAATGATTGATAAAGAGCGTCAAAATAACCTGATGATAGAGACGTGGCGTACGATATGAAGTGAGGTCATGAGTATTTCTCATTTCCTCGGGTTGCTCGACGCCATTCTTCACTAGTTCCTACTACTGTAGCAATAAAATATAATATAGGCATGCCCTACAGCCGAATAGTTGGTGATTATTATTAAGGTGGTTGTAGAACGGATTGTGAGTCATTAAGTATAGGTACACTTTGATAACTTTTCGAATATGTCGGAAAAAAAGTCTTGAACCATAGTACTCCCCTTAAGGTAGTCCGGGCGAGATAGTTCCCTAGTCATAATAGAGACCATATTCGAATTATATGCTTTAATTTCACCAGTTGTAGGACACATCAATTAAATTTTGCATTATTTATGGAGCAATAATATAGTTTTATATGAAAGAAATTGTAGGTAAATAAATGACAATATCTAAATGAGTCTTTAACTTGACTCATTTCTTAAGCGCGGTGCGTTTGAAACTCCTTCGAAACGGAAGGTTTTTTATGATCCCGAAGAATTTACTGCGGAGATAATAAGATTAATTTTCAAAAATAGTTGAGAAAGCATACAAGCTACAAGCTGTTAGTTTTTTTACGACATCTAGGTGTCCGAAATCCCTCATTTTGTAAATAATGTTTCCCAGGAGTGCGTACATGTATCATTTCCCATGTAAAAGGGGTGGTATTTTCTGGCAAATAACTCCGAAAATAATGTGGTAAGGGGTTGAATTTTTTGGTGTCATTAGAAGGTTGAGATATTTTTCTTTAAAATGAGACCAAATTCATTGATGTCTAGGCACAATGATATTTCGCTCAAAATACCTTTTGTGTAGAGATTGGAAAAAACCACACATGTGCGACTTTCCACCGAGAAAAAAAATCATCCGCCTTGACCGGGATTCGAACCCGGGTCCCTCGATTTACGGGCCGGGTTCGAATCCCGGTCAAGGCGGATGATTTTTTTTTCTCTGTGGAGAGTCGCACATGTGTGCATTGCGGGTGACTCCGTAAAAGTGGAACTCCGTGGCTGGTCCCGGATAGCTAGAAAGTTGTCAAAACCACACATGTTGGAACAAATTTAGGAAAAATCTCCAATGGCCGTATTTAACTGGCACCACTCGTCACAAGAAAGAAAAAATAATTTTTGCCATATTGGTTCGATGCGAACGTCAATGAGCAACAGACAGACTCATGACGAGCTGAATCCAAGAAAGATAAAAAGGAAAAGACGAGGGTGTGCGTCGGATACGCGTATTTCGGCCGCAAGATGACCCTTCAGCTTCAGCGAACTAAAGGGAAAAATACACGGTTGAAAGTGTATTTTGTATTTGCAACGGACTTTAGGAGCCTCAGTTTCACTTCGAATACTCAATAGCATGTTGAAGAGTAAGGCTTTTCTTTAAAATGAGACCAAATTCATTGATGTCTGGGCACAATGATACAGCACACAGCTTCCAAGCAACAGCTACTTCGGCGACGACCAGTTTGGGTTTCGGAAGGAAATGTCAACTCGGGATGCGATATCTGTGATGAGAACAGTTATAGAAAGAAACACAGAGTATAATCAGGACGTTTTTCGCATGCTTTATTGATTTTGAAAAGGCTATCGACAGAGTAAATTGGAATAAACTAAAGGAGATACCAGGGAAAATGGGAATAGATTGACGAGACAGGATCTAAATCGGAACATGAAAGTATGGCCATAGGACATCGTGAAAACTGTACTAATTCCTATCCCAAAAAAGAAGAATGCATCAGAATGCGAGAACTACAGAAAAATTAGTTTAATATCACACGCAGCCAAAGTTTTACTTCGAATAATCAATAGAAGGTTGGAGAGTAAGGCCAAAAACTATTTAGGCGATGACCAGTTTGGGTTTCGGAGGGGAAGGTCAACTCGGGATGCGATATCTGTGATGAGAACACTTATAGAAAGAAACACAGAGTATAATCAGGACGTTTTTCGCATGCTTTATTGATTTTGAAAAGGCTATCGACAGAGTAAATTGGAATAAACTAAAGGAGATACCAGGGAAAATGGGAATAGATTGACGAGACAGGATCTAAATCGGAACATGAAAGTATGGCCATAGGACATCGTGAAAACTGTACTAATTCCTATCCCAAAAAAGAAGAATGCATCAGAATGCGAGAACTACAGAAAAATTAGTTTAATATCACACGCAGCCAAAGTTTTACTTCGAATAATCAATAGAAGGTTGGAGAGTAAGGCCAAAAACTATTTAGGCGATGACCAGTTTGGGTTTCGGAGGGGAAGGTCAACTCGGGATGCGATATCTGTGATGAGAACACTTATAGAAAGAAACACAGAGTATAATCAGGACGTTTTCGCATGCTTTATCGATTTTGAATAGGCTTTCGACAGAGTGAGTTGGAATAAACTAACGGAGATACAAGGGAAAACGGGAATAGATTGGCCAGGCAGGAGACTAATTCAAAACTTATATATGACGCAAAGGGCGCAGGTGAGGGTGGCTGATGGTAAATCAGGGTGAGCAACTCTAGGTCGCGGGTGTCCGTTGTCGCCATTGCTGTTCAACATTTATGCGGAGGAAATGGTAAGACAGGCATGGGAAGAACTTGAGGTTGGAGTCAAAGTGGGAGGGCATCTTATAAAATCGGTTAGATTCGCGTACGATCAGGCATGGGTTAGTGGATCTTCGGAGAGACTGCAAGCTTTGGTATGTTGTTTAGAAATGCAGTGCGGAATATTTGGAATGAAGATAAACTATAAGAAAACAAAAGTAATAGGAATCTCGAGGTCAAAGAAAGCGAGGCTGGTGATAAAAGTTGTAGTAAAAGTAAAAGGACACACACTTGAGCAAGAAGAGCATTTCAATTACGAAGGTAGTACGCTAGAAGAAAACGGACATAGTAGCAAAGACATACAGAAGAGAACAGCGCTAGCTAAGGAGGCATTTAGTAATAGAAGGGAGCTGATGACAGGGACCTTGGGTAAGGGTGTAAAGAAGAGGCTGGTGGAGAGCTTTATATGGAGCGTTGCGTTGTATGGGGCAGAAACGTGTACCCTGTGAAAGGAGGACGAGAATAGGCTGCAGGCATTTGAGATGTGGGTGTGGAGAAGAACGGAGAAGGTTAGGTGGACGGAAAGGAAGACTAACGAGGAAGTGCTTGAGATGGTGGGCGAAGAAAGGAAACTTTTGAATGAAATCCGGGATAGGCAGGTTAAATGGCTGAAGGATGTAATAAAGGGTGATGGGTTGCTGAAGAGTGTGATAGAGGGAAGGATGTTGGGCAAGCGGGGATGGGGAAGAAAGAGAATAGGTTTCATGGACGGGATGAAGAAGGGTAGATCGCATGCTGAGGCGAAAAAGGATATACAAGAGTGAGATAGGCCCCTGACAGAGTAGACAATCGGGAGGAGATTCTCTGACATACTACAAAACCTACCCGTGATTGTAGAGCTTCGACAATGGCGTTGCTCCATCGCTACTGCTTTAACAATGTGAGATCTCAGCAGAATCAAATTTTAAAGATTAGTCGAGATAGAAACAAGTTGCTTAAGCATTGTTGGGATTTAATAACTTCTGATCTTTCCATTTTAAATAAGCACTTTTGGGTTAAATTATACGTGAGAGGTATTTCGTCACAGTAGGTACGTCAAACATGCATTGGTTGCTTCTTTCTACGGATTCTTCTAGATTTTATCATATTTATCAACGGAAATACGTATGATTATTAATTTGAATAAATAAACAATATATTCTACGACAATTCGTATTAAATAAATAAAGGCATGCTGGTTTCTAGTAAGTTATCGATGGAAACATTGTGAAATTGCAAAATTAGTGCTTCAGTCCGCAGGCGCTATAGGAAAATAACGTTAAAGGAAGATGACATACTGGCTTCAGATTCTCACATTAGCCATCAAACCACGCGCCCTCTCCATCTACCTCATGGATCACATATATCGGGCCAATCAATTCAATATTTGACCTGTCAAAATATCTAACTGAAGAGTCTTTCGCAGTATATACCTTATTTGATACCGATGGATGTCTTCCGGTTCCTCTATGTGAAGCCTGACGACTAAAATAATAAGCAATTTATTGAACACTGCTGTCTCCTTACTTTCCAGTGAACAGCACGACTGAATGGACTATTTTACCGGATTAAAAGCAAGAATGCCCACCATCTGTTCGAAATTGAAGGCAAGTACCTAGCAACAAGTATAATGTTGACACAGTGCTATGGATTCTATTCGATTTTAACATAGGTTTCACCAGGAATGAGGATAATTATTAATTTAAATAAATAAGAAATGTACGCGAGAAGAATACATGTAAAAGAAGAAGAATACATGCTGGTTTTGAGTAAGTTTTGGATGGAAAATCGTGTGGACGGTTACACTCTATGGAACAGAAGCATGGACCATTGGAAAAGCTGACAGGAACAGACTAGGACCTTTCGAAACCTGGTGCTGGAGGAGAAGGCTGAAGATAAAATGGAGGAGCAAAATAAGATATTATGAAGTCTTCAGAAGAGTAGAAGAGGAAAGGACCACATGGAACACCATACAGAAAAGAAAAACCAGATGGATTGGACACACCCTGAGGCAGAATGCGTTTGTGAAGGACATAACTGAAGGTAAAATGGAGAGGAACGTCCTCAGAAGAAGACCCAGGAATAAGTTCATGGACCAAATACAGAGGAAAGTAAGTACATACGAAGGGATATCAGGAGGTATGGGAACTAGCATTAGTTAGGGAAGGGCGGAGGACTGCAGTCAACCAATCTTAGGATTGAACGACCAATGATGATGAATATTTATTTCAACTTTATATGTACGTACGATGACGGAAGCAGTCATCAAAGTGTTGGCATTCAAATACCTGACCTCGAGTATGATGAAGGGGAAAATGTTGGTTTGCGGGGAAGGGGAAGGAAGAGAACAAGCTTTGTTGTGGGGTTAGGACATAAATAGGACGCATTCAAAGCTAAAGAATAACATAGAGAAAGGAGGATGAGAACCTCCCGCTTTAAATATATCAAACCCTGAGACACAACGGGTTTGTGAAGAACATAATCGAAGGCAAAATGGAGGGAAAAGTCCCCAGATCAAGGCTCAGGAATAAGTTCATGGACCAAATGAAGAGGAAAGTACACAGGAAGAGATACCAGGAGATAAGGGAACTAGCATTAGATAGGGAAGGGTGGAGGGCTGCAGTCAACCAATCTTAGGATTGAACAATCAATGATAAATGATGGATGGAAAACATCGCAAAATTGCAAAATTGGTGCGTCAGCCCGTACGAGCACAAGAAAAATCGGGTTTAACAAGATGGCGCACCGGCCATACCCACGTTTAAGCTTCTGGCATTGGCCACAATAGAAAACGCCCTCTCCAGCTGCCTCAGCGGCTAAAACACAACCCCGCGTGTCCTAATAAACGACGTACATGTAGTTTTATGCACGGGTACAACACCAGGAAATTCCCTGGAATCCACGCCGGGGTCAACAACAGGGGTGAAACGCGTCGGAATCCGAGCTTGTGGCTCTCTCTCCAATTTCGACCGGAATCCACGACCCTTCACATATCCTCCCGGGAATAATTCCCCCTTCCTCCCTCCTCCCCCACCTTCCTCCTGCAATTTACCCTCCGCCAGTTTCCTGGTTTCCGTGGAGGATTCGGAGAGGTGCGCCGCCAATCCTCCCACTGCTCATCCCGAGGGGAGGGTGGTCGCTCAGCACAGAGACGGGGAGGTCTGAGGGCAAGTCAGACGGTCACGAGAGAGGAACTCGGTACAAAAGCGAGAAGGAAGCGGCAGCCCCCACAAAGTGGCTTTCATTTCCCCCGTATCACTAGCACAGTTGATGATGATTTACTCAAAACAAAAGGCACAGAGATGAGAGTGGGAGAGAATGGGGGATACAGCCGGACTCGGAAAAGGACGGAAGAGAAGGAAGAACTGTGTTGAGAAGAGGATACGTGAAGAGAAAATCAGGACTGAAGAAGATGGGAGGACGAACGCTTCGGGTGGATCCATAATGACATGGCAAAAAAAGCAATTTAATTCATATTTTGATAACTCTTGGTGAAATACGTTTTTCGTTTGATACGTTGAGCAATATTCCACTTTTCACTGCAATTTTTTACATAAGTTCCGCGGCCGACTACAGCGACATTCCTATTGACTTAAAGCAATTTTACAGCAAATACTTTCTAATAACTAAATTTAACTGGTACTTTACTTTTTTCCCATTCAACTCCCTCTGAGAGAAACATTATTTTTACTCATGTTTCAGTCATTCTCTAATTTTAGTATCGTGTAGTTTCGAGTTCAAATTATGAATAAAATCATAAAAATATTCAACAAGATTACCACGCCGCGGCGTGGCTAGTTAAAGGAGTTCCTTGCATTGGGGGTCGTTAGACAAAGATGATATTTGTCCGTGGACCTCGCTGAAAACCCTTTCAGAGCCAGTTCATCGTAGGCAGGGCTTCACTCAAATCTTCCCTTTCCTAGACTCCTAGTGGCTAATGATTCGACTCTATGAACCGGCAAACCGACTAACTGCCACCATCCGAGATTTTCGGATTCCCACCTCTAGCCATCTTTGAATATATATGAATGAGAGCCTTATGTTAATAACCAGTTGATGTCGACTATTCGACGTAACCGGTCGTACAATAAATATTCTACGTAAAACTTACTAAGTTTAGTTAATTCCTGAGCATTATGGAAAAGTTTTTCATAGTTAAGGCTGAAACTATTGAATTTGTTAAGGAATTCTTCATATGGTGGCTGAAGTAAGGAAGCTTTTGGATTAGTTGAGGAGGAGGCAGGGTAGGAAACTGAAAGGGGTGATGAGAAGCGAAAAGAGTTTTTGAAGGCCGTGAGAGTGGGAAAAACGTTGGGCAAGCGGGGAAGGGGAAGACAGAGCATGGGTTAAATCTACATCTACATCTACGTGATACCCTGCGAGCCACCACGAGGGTGTGTGGCAGGGGGTGAAGATCACCAAACATTAACCATTGACATGCAAGTAGGATATTTTAGGGAGATATGCTAGATAATAAGGTCACACGGAGCAAGATGGTTAGTATCTACATAATAAGGAAGGGATTATTGGTTGTTATTACATGAATCATGCACTACAGACTACTCTACCTATATTTCACCTACCTATCCCTTTGCTACGCTGCCTATTGTTCTCTCTTATAGTACGAGGGAAAAATGACATTTTAAATGAATCGGAAAAATGACATTTTAAATCTATTATCGTGACGCCTCACTACACTTCTAGGCCTGACAGATGGGATAAAATAAGAGATATACACTGCCGAACATGTAGGCACAAAAACTCGTTCTTTCCGCGCACAATAAGCGGCCACAATAAAAACTGAGCTCCTCTAAATGCACTCCCTTAAATGGATAGGATGAAGAAGGATAGATCGTATGCTGATGCAAAAAAGGATAAACTAGAGGTATTTAGACCCCTAAAATTGCAGAAAACCGGGATGAGGTTCTCTGACTTTCATCAAAATCTACCTTTAACGACAGAATACTTTTTTTTTTAATCAGTTTTACCAGTACGGTGTCAACTTAGCATTTGTCCACATAATTGTTTCGAATTTACGGACGAGATGCAGAAAGGTAGTACACATAGATAACCGAGATAAAAATTAAAAAGCCACAGGTAGATATGACCCTGTATATGTAATAATACATGGTAAAAACTGACATTTTTAAGTAAAAAAGATATACACCAGGTTTGAAATTCGCTATGAAAAAAATCATTTGACTTGACCGGGATTCGAACCCGGATCTTCCAATTGCCGGTCAGGTGTGTTAGCCAGTTACTGGCTAACTGTAACGGGCTAACACAGAGTAATCAGGTGTAACTGGCTAACACACCTGACCGGCAATTGGGAGATCCGGGTTCGAATCCCGGTCAAGTCAAATGATTTTTTCATAGCGAATTTCAACCCTGGTGTATATGCACCCGTGCGAGTGACTTCGTACCACATCATTTGTTACATGCAATGTTTGGAAATTTAAAAACGATATATTGGTCAATAAAATGCTCTTTTTTAACTTTTTCGTTTTCAATTCCTCGTAATGAAATACTAATTTCACATATTACATATATGATGTTGTAATGCATTCGACTTCAATGCTTGTAAATTGTTTATTTGTTTTCGAGAGTCTTAGTTACCCAACTACTTCATTGGAGCGGATCTTGGACCGGATCAGTCTGTGAACAGCGCGGCAATCGAGGCGAACGACTCCTTCGTGGAGAAGAGAGGGCGGTTATTGACGGTTCATGACTCGAATATTAACGTATAGTTAATTGACCATAATTAGTAATAACTGATTACTCCAGCGTTACCACCAATGAGTCAGTGGACAAATTTTCAGAACTGAGGACAGAATTTGAGTCATCGGGAATTTGCTTAAATTTTAGTCACAAGATGTGACGCAGGCAAACAGCACCTACTCAAAAAAACTGCCATATAACGCGTAGTTAATTAATAACGTCGTTGTTTAAATAGCATTTTTTATTGTCACTGAAATCGGGTATATGGGCAAAATTTCAGAGCTCTACGCCAACGGGAAGTGGGTTAAAGTTCAATTATGAGATGAGACCCAGAAAAACATGTGAAACAGGTCAATTAAACCTTTTAAAACTCGGGAGGATTTGACTGACTCTCATTTCTACATCCACATCTACATACTACCCTACGAGCCGCCACATTGGCGTGTGGCAGGGGGTGTAAGGATGTAAGGGATAAGGTTGCGGAAGGTGAAATGGTGACGTGTATTATGGGAGTGTAATTAGTGGAGTTCAGTTTTTATTGTGGTCACTTACTGTGCGCGGAAAGAACGAGTTTTTGTGCCAATCCGTTCGGCAATGTATCCCTCTTATTACAACGCTTCTGTCAGGCCTAGAGATGTAGTGCGGCATCAAAATGATATTCTCTGTGTCGCTCTGAAACACACCAGTTCTCAATTTCTCAAGCAAGCTAAGCCTAGCGTGTAGTTTCCGAAACTCTAGGGGCTCCCACCTAACCCGGGAAGGTGTCAACCAACCGGACGCTGTCAACTGATCACGCTAGTATTTACAGTCAATCTTCAGTTTTGCTTGTTTTTATGTTTTATTGACGGTGCGAATATTTTTTGACGAGTTCACTGAGATTTTATGAATTTCGTGGCCATCTATTTTTTTATGAAGGTTTTTGATATCTTTTTGCGGATTTTCGTAATTTTCGGGCTAATTCGCAATTTTCGTGAAATGAACTGTAGGTGATAATTTCTCCTACTATTTTTTAGGTTTTTTACCCCTTACATATTGGTTAAAACAATATTATCGGAGACTTGCCTTTCGATACGAATGAAAATATTCTTCTATTTCCAGAACAAATTCTATGATCGTGAGAAAACTTTAAAGGCAGCTCTAATCATATTGGATTGAGCTAAGCGTGTAGCCTCCAAGTCTCTAGGGGCTCCCACCTTAATCCCTCTAAAAGTTGTGCGACACTTAATGTTCCCTTGTAGCATTTTTATAACGAAGAGTGCGCCTTTTATTTTTATTTTATTAATTTTTTCGGTTAAGTATTTATGACCAGGGTCTCAAATACCCGCGGCGTATTCGAGGTAAGGCCTAACCAGAGCGAAGTGGCATCTCTCTTCTACTAATCATTCAAACATACCTAGTGCATTAATTTTTTTGATTGGATACAAACTGAGACTGTGCCTACCCCACTTCCTTTGGCGTGTGATGCGAGATATACCTTACGATTTGCTGGCTAAGGGTGGTCTCTTTCTTCCTTTGTGACGACTCTAAGGGTCGGATGGGCACGTTTGCCACTCCTGGATACAGCGCCGAGACGATAATGAAAATAAATAAAAGGTGAACCCCCAAAGATAGTCAGGACCGGAGGATCGTAAAGGAACAATGGCTTGAGAAAAGGCGAACGCAGACGTTGAATAGAAACGGATGGGATTACTCCTAAGGGATGGAGTAATTAGAAAGGGGCGGGTGAGGAACTGTTTCACGAAGCCGATCGACCGAGAGATGATCGATTTTTTTCACAGCCGCGTCGTCCATCCACCGTCGCGTCGTCTCCATAAGATACTGGGAACTTTTCGCCAGCTCTGATGCTCCAATCACCTCGAAAACACAACAGCCAACTTGCCATCACTCCATTTTTTCGACCCGCGTACAAGGTGGCCCACTTCTCAGAGGATCGGGAGTAGTGTTGGTGTGCGTCAAACAACAAAAGAACGTCGATAATCTCATCTGCCATTATTCCTTCAGAGTAGGACAAAAAATAAAGCGTCGAACATAGATATAGTCAGGTATTAAATTATTCCGACGTCAAATAAACTAACTTTTATATATAATTATTTATGACGAACTCGAAAATTTATTGAACAATATGCGGTCGCAGTTAGGCTTGTTGTGTTTGTTGTTTTAGTCGTAGTTTAAGGTAGTTTGTGCGAAATAGTTCCCTATTCATAATGAATAACATATTCGAATTATACGTTTTAATTTCACCAGCTGTCGGAAGCATGAAGTAAACATTGCAATATTAATTGTGAAATAATATAATTTTATACGACTGAAATCCTAAGTAATCAAATAAAAATATCAACAAAAGTCCACAATTTGATTCATTTTTATCGCGCGGTACGTTTGAAACTCCTTCACAACGGAAGATTTTTTATGATCTCGAAAAAATTACTGCGGTGACAATATGATGTAATTTCAAAAATGGTTGATAAAATATACAAACTACAAGGTTGGTTTTTTTTGACGAGATCTAGGTGTTGGAAATGCCTGATTTTTTTTAAAAGTAATGCCTCTCTGGAGTGCACACACGTACCATTTCCCATGTAAAATGGCGGGTATATTTCGGCAAATATGTCGGAAAGTATGGTGGTACGGGTCTGATACTTTGGTGTCTTTGGAAGGGTGAGGTATTTTTCATTAAAATAAGACTGGAATCATCGATTTCAAGGTAAAAGGATATTTCGCTCAAACTACCTTAACCCTTTCACAGCGTGTCTGGTTTGCAACAAGCGTTCTTAGAAAATGTAATTTTACAATGAAAAAAACGAAAGTCATATTCGTAATATTTTTTTCGCATTCGTATCCTTCATGCGTTCACTTGGTTCGATTATACCGCACCAGAGATCGCCACTACCGCGTTCAAATTCGGGGGCGTAACATGATAAGACTTCGGGCGTCTGTCGCGGCCAAAGGAAACATTTTTTTCAGGGTCGTGGTCTAAAGACGATCATCCCTGCGAAGCACAAATATTTGCAGATCGACTTTTGTCGACTACCGTGGTGAAAGGGTAAAGCGCAGTACCTTGTAGTTAATTTTGTAGAGTAGTTGACGCAATGTAGAGGGCTCTGGGTGAAAATAGTAATGAAATAAACCTACTCATCGTGGACTAGGTACTGAAACAATTGTCTTACCTCCTTAATTCTGTAATTCTGACATATTTTTCATTTACATTTACAGAATTCATTTCATTTTCATATGACAAAGGACATATTTTTCCATTAATCGGAATTTCAAACATTTTAATCGTTTCCACGACTCACACGACAGACTGATATTTGCCCCGGCTCAGCAACTCTACGCAGCGGAACCCGATCCTCTGACTACAAAAACGAGAAAGTTCCGGCTCCATAGGAATTTTAATCTAGGGACAACTCAATAGGTTGCCTCCGAGAGGGAATGCGATGAAAGGTTTTGCCTACGTAATTTCGGTGAGTGCCCCCCTGGACCGAAACAACGATTGCAAAATGGGAATTGGCAAGGGGGAGGGCGGAGGATGGAGAACGGGGGCGGGGGGGGGGAGAAGCCAAATTTTCACTCCGCATTCCAATCGCTACGAGAGCTTGAACTCAAATTGGCGGGACGTTAACAAGCGGGCACGGACGATATTTCACGGACGAGAAAGAAAAAAAAATAGGACCGATGGCGGCCCCGTGGGAGAACGAAATCGAAGATAGAGCAGTTAGCTATCGAAAACCCACTGCCATACTCGATGAATGGTATCGATGATTTTCTTGACAGAATATATCGCTTGAAGGAAGACTTTTTTCCGCATACACATCCATCACATCGTCCTCTTTCGGGGTAGGCAGAGTCAAATAACTTCGTTATTGTTCTCAATTCTTGAAAAAAAAGGCCAATCTTCGAATCATTTATTCTACACGGGGCGGGGCTACACACAGGAAATTAGAAATGAAGAGGACAGACAGTTTTTAGCTAAGGATTTAGACGCGATTGATGATTGGTGTGATAGATGGCAACTAGAATTAAATTTGAAGAAATGCGCGATTATGAACTTTTGGAAAACAATAGCTTTCCCCGGAATAATTATTGCATCAAAGAAAACAAAATATGTAACGTAGATTAAATTAAATACTTAGGCGTCACCATCACTGAAGACATGTCATGGGGGAAACACATCAGGGAAATAACTAGGGTAGCAAACCGTAGATTAGGATTCGTAAAAAGGGTTCTAGGCAAATGCGATGAGAGAGTACGAGAAAGAAGCTATTTTACACTTAAAGGTGAATGATAAAAGATTTAAGTTTCTCCTGGTGAATGACAAAGTTCATAAATATTTTACACTTGTCAGGCCTCATTTAGAATATGCCGCTAGTATATGGGATCCGTACGAGGAAGGTATGATTAAAGAATTAGACCTCGTGCAAAGGAGATCCGCTAGGTTTGTTAAAGGCCGTTATGATAATTGTATAAGAGTTACGAGCTTAATAGAAGAACTAGGATGGGAATTACTATCAGAACGCAGGTTAAAATTTAGGTTAAACCTTTTAAGTAAATTCGAAACCGAGTTGTTCACAGATGAAGTTAGATATGTATTGAGAACCCCTGCTTATTATGCTAGGTTTGATCATATTAACAAGATTAGAGAGATAGATTGTCGTACCGATAGATTTAAAATGTCATTTTTCCCGCGTACTATAAGAGAAGACAATGGGCAGCGTGGCAAAGGGATAGGTAGGTGAAATATAGTTAGAGTAGTCTGTAGTGCATGATGCATGTAATAACAACCAATAATCCCTTCCTTATTAAGTAGATACTAACCATCTAGCTCCATGTGACCCTATTATCTAGCATATCTCCCTTAAATATACTACTTGCATGTCAATAGTGCATGTTTGGTGATCTTCACCCCCTGCCACACACCCTCGTGGTGGCTCGCACGGTATCACGTAGATGTAGATGTACACTAGGATGTGAAAAGAATTTTTTATCGCTGGAAAGGTTCCACTCGCGAAAAAATCTAGAAAATTTTTACAGTTTTTTAAATTTTACATATTTTTACTCCTACAGAATTTTATTTCTGTTAAAAAAATACTAAAACCTATATATCACCAAATAATTATAAAATAATTATTACCTTTCATTGAACACCACCTTCGCCTCTAATCACGCTCGCGCATTGCGTCACACATGCTATCCTATTCCTAAGGTTGTTAGGGTACGAATCGTGAGTCGCAGAGTCACATTTTAATAACTTTCGAATAATTTTTAAAAATGTATAAATTAAAATAAATATATTTCTAAAAATTAAAACCACTTGAGGATTTTCACAGAACCCTGCCTCACACACTGTCCAACTCAGGAATAATATCCAGTCATAGAAAGGAGAAATTAATTCAGAAAATTTTAAGCTGTGTCCCGTAAAACTATTTACCGAGAACTAAGGGATACTAAGAGTTAATTGTTCTTTAAACGAAGCAAATCACCCTCAAGAGGGGGGGGAGGAAAAGTTCAGAACCCACGGGTAGCATAAGTTCTGAGAAGTTAACGAATTAGTGAGCTCTTCCTCTGCAAACCTTCCTTAATTTCTGTCAGAACTTAATTACCGACAGGTTTCAAGGAACTCTAATTTCCTCATAAACCTATAAACTTCCCACAGTTAGTATCAAATGTGACCTTCCGGTAAAATTAACAAGTCACTTGAGGAGTCAAAACAAACTATCAGTGAAAGTTATGCACAACTTTCGATGTCACTGCGTATCAATTATGAAGTTAAAGCGCCGGAGTCATAGATTAAAGATGAGAATATATGGTACCTTACCGTTTGATAGCACTGGGGAACATTGAAGCCATTATCATGCGCAATGATCTCATATTGAATGTATCGCCCATGAAATTAAATAGGTATTAGGAGCAAAATTATCGCGGTAGTCCAACGCTTTCATTATAAAACTTTCAATCGGAAATTATTTACAACAATACTGTATTATTCATGATTTGTATCAGCATGATTTTAAGAGCATTTTTTTGGCAAAAAGATCATGCTTCACTCAGCGTGCGGGACGACGTAGTAGCCCATGGTCGAATAAAATTATTATTTTTATCTACGGCAGCTACTATGATCCTTCTAACATGAAAATTACTAGCCATCTTTTTTTTTTAACCCTGGGTGTTCTTAGGTAAAAACGTTTTGCACAACTGTAAAGGCTGGGACACAATCAACGTGTACGTGTGACGCGAGACGTTAACGGGACAACGGGAGACGGGGAACGCAAGTCAGCGGTCACAATCGACGTTAACGCGGCCCGGAGTAACAATTGACTAACGCAGGCGCAGCTAAGAGATCAGGTGTAAACAAGTGTGGAAGTAAATAAGTTGTCTTCGCCAAGAGCAATCTTCAACAGTTGGATGTATCTTCCGACAGATGGCTCCCATTCCCGGATTCTCACGGCTATTCTGATTGGTTTTCCGTGTACGGGACACGGGAAGAGATGAAAGTTGCCCATCTCTCGCGTACACGTACTCCCCGTACACGTTGATTGTGTCCGTTCGCTATACTTTCCCGTCAGCCTTCTTTTCGCGTATTCCCGTTAACGGCAAACGTTATACGTACACGTTGATTGTGTCCCAGCCTTTAGAATGTTTCTGTCGCACGCAGATTCGCCAAATTACACTCGGTACAATTGAGGTATTTTACATTTTCCACCCCATAATCTTCCATTAGAGTACCCCACCACCTAAAAATAGAATATTGGACCTTCCATAGCCTAGAATCTCAGTTAACGTCAAAAATTCATATCAGGCTGATCAAATGATTCATACTTTACAAACACTTGGCCGACTCTAATCGCTTAAGGATTTTCACAGAACCCTGACTCACACACTGTCCAGCTCATTCAAATGTATTGAAGATTTTCCAGGTGAAAAATCACCTTAGTGAAGAAATTTTGCGTGGAGTATGAATAGTGCGCGCGGTGTTTTGCGTGTTGTCGACCATTTTCTTCCTAACCTCACTACTTCCATGAAAAACTTTTAGCAGAGGCCTCAATTTCAACTAAAGTGAATATTTTTTTGAAGAATTCAAACGATAGAAAAGACACGCAGAGAAAATCTCAAACAAAGAAAATAAAAAAAAAAAATTAGATACTTCTCATTGACTTGATTTGGAGAGTTAATACATGCTGCTGAAGCGTACAGCCCTGTAATGATTAAATTCTTTTCTTTACGTTGATGAGTAGCAAAATAAAGAAATGAAACACAGTGCTTGAAGTAGTGAATGGGGAAAATAATAAAGTAGCCAAGTATCGCTCAGAATAACAGTTACCATTATATGAAGATAATTAATGCCATCAAATATTTATACGGAGCCTACCATTCCGCCAACCAAAACTCTCCAGCCAAATATTCCTCTTCTCACGAATGCCCATCACGAATTGATTGGAATTTATAGTATTTTTGTTTAGCGGTAGGGACATAAGATGTGAATTGCCATGGCTACAGAAGCATTTTTAATGAGGGAATTGATGAGGGGGGGTCTGAGTAAAGACATATAGAAAAGATTGGGGGGAAACTATGACATGGAGCGTAGGACTGTATGGGTCGGAGACTTGGTCATTGGGAAGGGAGGATATACGTCGACTCGAGGCGTTTGAGACGTGGGTGTGGAGAAGGATGGAAAGGGTTAGCTGGGTTGCGAGAAGGACGAACGAGGAGGTATTGGATTTGGTTGGAGAGGAGAGGAAGCTGGTGGGGAAAGGTTCGGAGGAGGCATAAGAGATGGATGGAGGACGCATTGAAAGGAGAAGGAATGCTGAAGAGAATAATAGAGGGGAGATCATTGGGGAAGCGTGTAAGAGGAGGGAAGAGGATGGGAGTTCCAAACAAAATGAGATGAGAAAGACAAAATGAGGACTTTAAGAGTGATATAACGGGGATAACGCTCAGTAGGGAAAGCAGAACGATACGGCAGAAATTAGGACTTCCAAAAACGTATCAATCAGCTGGTAGAATACTGGAACTAATTAAGCTTTGTCAACAATTCATAATAAATTCTTCCGAATATAGTTTCCGCGACGAAACTTAAAGTTTTTATCGCTAGATGCTTATATTTACCATCTGATAACCTCCGCTAGATAGCTGTTTCGATTGCTGATGCGGTTCCTGGCGGTTAACCGCATGACGAGCTTACAAATGAAGACATCTCGAAGCGCGAGAGGGATCATCCCTGGTTCCAAAACTCTCATCCAACTTCCTCCTGCGCAACACTCAATAAGCGCCACGGTTTATATAAACCAGGAGAGGACCCGAACCACGTTCCCGACCGCAGAAGGGGGGCGTCTCAATTTAAAGGATTCTTCCCTCGGCATAGTTTCGGGAACACATTTCATCGCTCGCGCTGTCTCGCAATTTGTCCTTTTCCTCCGAGAATTCCCAGAGGAGGAGGAAAAGGCACCGAAATCGTCAGACAAGAGTGGAAAATGAAGCGGCAAGCGGGAAGATACACTGTGAGTGGAGGAGATATCCAGCAAACTTCGAAACAATCACGTATGACCATTGAGATAGAATGAACCGGTAGGTTTGATGAATGTCGGAGAATCTCCTCCCTGTTTTCTATACTGTCGGGAGCATAACTACCTCTAGTATTACATTTTTCGCCTCAGCATCAGATCTGCCCTTCTTCATCCTGTCCATGAAACCTATTCACTTTATTCCCCTTCCCCGCTTGCCCAACATCCTTCCCTCTATCTCATTTTTGAGCAACCCATCTTGAGCAACCCATTCTTGAGCCCCTAATTACATCCTCCATCCACCTACACTGCCTATCCCAGATTTCATTCAAAAGTTTCCTATCCTCACCCACCATCTCAAGCACTTCCTCGTTAGTCTTCCTTATTGTCCGTCTTCCGTAGCTTCCCTGCATTTTTTTTCGTGAGCTGAACTAGTAATTTCATAGTTTTACTCGCAGGGATTCGTGAAACATGAGGGAAAACTGAATTTATAGATTCCTATCCTATTCCATGGAAAAGAACTCGAAAAGATTTGTATTTGTGACTAATTTTTTTGGTAGAATATAGGATAATTTTATTAGCTATTAGACTAAAAACCAATCTTTTTTTTTATTCCTCTCACTTAGAATACCGATCAGATTTTTCAATTATTTTTACGGTTATTTGAGCGAAATATCATTTCACCTAGAAATCAATGAAATTGATCTCATTTTAAAGAAAAATATATTACCCAAATATATCAAAATACTGTCGATTTTTTGTCCGAACTACTTTCTTGTATGGATTATATCCTCAATGGTAGTCTGCTGTTCAGCAGGTCCTCAGTAGCCTCTCCTCCAGATAACCTTGTCTTGTGCCTTCCTCTTCATCCCTGCGTAGCCTGTCTCCTTTTTTAAATCATCCGTCATGTTCTTTCTTCTTCTTCCTCGTTTACCTTTTCCTTCCACCATCCCTTCTAATACCTCCTTCATCAAACAATCTCTTCTTAATGTGTGTCCCAGCCAGTTTTGCTTTCTTCTATTAATTGTCTTTATCAGTCCTCTATCTTCCCCCACTCTGGTCAATACCTCTTCATTTCTCACTCTGTCTGCCCAATTAATATTCAACATTCTTCTCCATATCCACATCTCCAATGCCTCAATCCGTTTTATATCCTTTGTCAAAGCCGTCCATGTCTCACAATCATACAGTAAGACACTCCAAACATAACACTTTGCCAACCTTCTCCTAAGCCCAACATCCATTTTGCTACCCAACAACTTGATCTTTTATGTGTTCTATGGCTCAACTATTTCTAAATGCGTATATTATATTATCACCGTAGTATTTTTTTCAGGATCACAAAAAAACCTTCGGTTGTGAAGGCATTTTTATGCACCCCGTGAAAAAAATGAGTCAAGTCAATAACTTATACGGGTATTTTTATTTAATTACTAAGAATTTCACTCGTATAAAAGAATATTTTTGCACCATTAATTACGCAATATTGAATTCATGCTTTCTACAGTTGGTGAAATTAAAACGTACAATTCAAATATGGTGTCGACTATGACTAGGGAACTATCTCGCTCAAACTACCTTAGTATAAAGCTATTACGTTCATGAAGACGTGTAGCAAACCATAAATGTCCCTATTGCACGGAGAAAACACGTTCAAATTACCTCTGCGAGGCTTTTCTCTTGAGATTACCCAGGTCTTGCTGAACGACGGCGCCGAAGGTGGGCAGGAGGTCTGGTTGTGACGCTGTGAGCTTCGCGGGTGCAGCGCATCGTTGTCAGGGAAGTTGAGAGAGACAGAGAGGGGTGGAAAGGAATGGTGAGGGGTAACTCCGGACGAGCATACACGTAAAGAGGTGGGTAGACACTGTACTGAGGGGGTTGGCGGCAATACATAGCGGGCAAGCCGATGCGAATAACGGGATCCCTCCGAGTTGATTCTCCCTTTATTTCCCACAAGAGGTAGGCGGCTGGCTGCAGATAAGTCGCTCGGTCGAATGAAGGGGGTTTTGCCTGAGTTCTATTGACCCGTCTTAGAAAGATCTCTCTTTCACTGTTTCTCGGTACAGCGAGACACGAAATACGGCACGATAATCGTAACATAATACAACGGAGTTAATAAGACAACATAAAAATTCATATATCAAGTTTACCGATATAAAAATTATAAGGCAGCGACGCGAGACATTTAATGCAGACAGAACTCGAACATGCGTTGTTCTGGGCACACTCTGGATATTTTACATGAAGTATTTTTATTTATTTATTTAAAGTAATAAAACCACATACAGCGATATCGCTATTTTATAGTGGCCATGTAACAATACACACACTTAAGGACATATACAAGCAAACTTAACAACTGGTTGCAAGCAGAAATTATGGAAATATATAAAAAAAAATAAAATTGGGCGAATAACTACTTAGGTGAAAGATACAAAAGAGAAAGGCTTATAAAGGATTTAGATGACAGTGCAAAAGGATCAATATGGGAAGGGAGGGAATTCAATAAAGAGGAGAGGCGGAAGAAAAGAGAACGTTTAGTGATCGAAAGTCTAGGAATGGGCATAATGGAGTAAAGGGTGAGAACGGGTGGGGCGGGATGGAACTTTGAAATTGATAAAAGAGAGCAATTCAGGGCAGTCGATGGTGGAATTAAGAATATTATAAATAAATATTAAGTCTGCTGTGAGTCTATAAGTGGGGAGATTAGGGATGGAGAGATATTCTACCGGTAAAGGTAGATTTAGTTGAATGTCAGAGTCTCCTCCCGGCTTTCTACATTTCAGGGGCCTATCTCGCTCTAGTACTTATACCGTTTTTCGCCTCAGCATACGATCTACCCTTCTTCATCTCGTCCATGAAACCTATTCTCTTTCTTCCTCTACCCCGCTAGCCCAACATCCTTCCCTCTATCACACTCTTCAGCAACTTATCACCCTTTATTACATCCCTCAGCCATCTACCCTGCCGCTCGTGGATTTCATTCAGAAGTTTCCTTTCCTCGCCCACCATCTCAAGCACATCCCCCTTAGTATTCCTCTCCGTCCACCTCACCTTCTCCATCCTTCTCTACACCCACATCTCATATATCTGCAGCCGATTCTCGTCCGCCTTTCTGAGGTTCCACGTTCCTGCCCCTTACAACGCTACCCTCCATATCTAGCTATTCAATTGCCTTTTCCTCACATCCTTACCCAAGGTCCCCGTCATCAGCTCCCTTCTATTAGGAAACGCCTCCTTATCTAGAGCAATTATCTTCCGTAAGTCTTTGCTACTTTGTCCCTTTTCTTCTAGCGCAAGTAATAAAAATGTTCTACTTGCTCGAGGTTGTATCCTTGATATATCTTGGAAAACTAAGGCGATTCCCAGAAAGAAGAACTAGGTTGGAAGCATGTTCCATCTTTTGATATCGTTATCCTTACCCAAAACACAAACCGTTCTAGAAAGGAAATGCTTACGGTTACCGTCCTGATAACACAGTCTATCAATTATGATTAGGGATTTAATGCATCTGACAAAATTTGGCGAATGAGGAGTCCGTTTTCAATCTCATGAGCGCATTTGAAAGATAAAGATTCCGCACGCATTATGGAGAACCACAATGGGGCCCGTAGCCGCCAGAGATTTGGAAAATCGAATCCCATAATAGATAGGCAGGATTCCATCACGAAAGAAATGAGGGTGGAAATGATTCGTCGCCGGAATCAAAGACAGTGACCGGGAATTCGGTCCGATTGAGATTTCCACAACGGTGGCTAACCACCGCTATTGAAGGAACGCGGAGCGCCTTACACGATTATAGACGAAATAAATTGATTCAGGGTTGAAAGAGTGCGCGGGAAGGCGTATCCCGCCAGGATTGGCCGTTCGCGGAGACCAGATTGCTGCCTTCCCATACCGAGGGCCCGGGTTTCCGATTCCTGCAGAGGCGGAGAATTTCCTCCGAGGAAATCCCGGCATCTAAATATGTGAGTTTTCAACATCATTTCTAAAGCACCATCACAATGAGCACGAACGCGAACATGAAAGGAACACCATGCAGAAAATAAGAACCAGATAGATAGGACACATCCTGAGAAACAATGGGATTATGAAGAACATTATTGAAGGTAAAATAGAGGGAGTAGTCGCCAGAGGAAGACCCAGGAATAGGTTCACGGACCAAATAAAGTAGAAAGTACATAGGAAGAGTAAGGGAAAATCGCTTACACTCTATGGATCAGAAGCACGGACCATTGGAAAAGCTGACCAGAACAGACCTGGACCCTTCGAAACCTGGTGCTGGAGAAGAATACTAAAGATAAAATGGAGGAGCAAAATAAGAAATGATGAAGTGCACAGAAGAGTAGAGGAGGAAAGAACCAAATGAAATACCATACAGAAAAGAATAACAAGATATATTAGACACACCCTGAGAAACACTGGGTTTACGAAGAGCATTATTTAAGGTTAAATAGAGGAAATAGTCCCCAGAGGAAGACCCTGGAACGAGTTCATGGACCAAATAAAAATGAAAGTACATAGGAAGAGACACCAGGACGTAAGGGGACTAGCATTAGATAGGGAAGGGTGGAGGGCTGCAGTCAACCAATCTTAGGACTGAAAGACCAATAATGATGAAGATTATGACCACAATGATTAAGATCAAATGGACTGAGAGAGTCAAAAATGAAGAGCTTCTGCAAAGAGAGGAGAGAACTGTGACGAAAAATGACGCGGCATAAGAAAAGAAGAGGGAAGAGGCAAACTCATCAGGAGGATTTTGAAACACCACATTCTGATGGAAAAACATTGAAAGGAAGAGTTAAGGGAATAAAATTACAGACGATGAATTAGAATGAAATCCACCCAAAAAATTATGTAGGACGTCATAGCGAAAGTTATGTGGGAATTAACGGTCGGAGGAGAATGAAGTGGATTGTAAGGCTGTCCAAACCAATCACAGGACTGATGACTTCTGATGATGTTGATTGTAGTCGTCATTCTATTTACAAACATTTCAACATCATTACCGACTACTTTATCAACAACTAACATCAGCAATAGTAGCAACAAAATTTTCAACAGCTAAAAATATTTTTGTCCTTATCAGTTTTAGCAGATCGGTATTGACTCAGCATTCGTCGGACGTAATGGTTTCGAAGTGTAAAGGATGTCTCCACCGCTTTATCAATAATCCCATCGAGCAGAGGCGCGGAAAATAATAGTCATTCGGGCTGATATAATAGATCTTTAATCAGGGTGGATACAATTTTGGCCTGATATCACAAGTACTGACACACGAAGATAATGCAGACCTCAATACATATCCGAGCGAATACAGTTACCATGTTGTAAGAGCATTTTCGTATACCACTCGAGGCTCAAGTGGACACAGTTGACAAATGCCTATTTAATCACCGACCAATCACCTGAATACAGCCAAGCTACCCGAGTAATAGAGGAGATGGACTACCTTCATAGTGCCGTTTGAATATAAAGGAAAAGAGGTTTTGGACTCCACAGATTAAATGTACAGAATTTTAAGGAAGGAAATGGTAAACGAGGAAGAAGAAGAAGGAACATGACGGAAAATTTAAAAAAGGAGACAGGCTGCGCGGGGATGAAGAGGAAGGCACAAGACAGAGTTATCTGGAGGAGAGGCTATTGAGAACCTGCTAAACAGCAGACTACCAATGAGGATGGAATGCATACACGAAAGTAGTTCGGACAGAAAATCAACAGTATTTTGATATATTTGGGTAATATATTTTTCTTTAAAATGAGATCAATTTCATTGATTTCTAGGTGAAATGATATTTCGCTCAAATAACCGTAAAAATAATTGAAAAATCTGATCGGTATTCTAAGTGAGAGGAATGAAACAGAAAAGATTGGTTTTTTAGTCTAATTGCGAATAAAATTATCCTATATTCTACCATAAAAAATTAGTCACAAATACAAATCTTTTCGAGTTCTTTTCCACGGAATAGGAGAGCAATTTTTCTCTATAAATTCAGTTTTCCCTCATGTTTCACGAATCCCTGCGAGTAAAACTATGAAATTTCTAGTTCAGCTCACGAAAAAAAATTCCAGGGAAGCTACGGAAGACGGACAGAAAGGAAGACTAACGAGGAATTGCTTCAGATGGTGTGCGAGAAAAGGAAACTCCTAGGTGAAATTCGAGATCGGCAGTGTAGGTGGCTGGAGGATGCAATTAGGGGCGATGGGTTGCTCAAGAATGAGATAGAGGGAAGTATGTAGGGCAAGCGGGGAAGGGGAATAAAGAGAATAGGTTTCATGGACAGGATGAAGAAGGGCAGATCTGATGCTGAGGCGAAAAAGGTAATACTAGAGGTAGTTAGGCTACCGACATTGTAGAAGACCGGGAGGAGATTCTCTAACATTCAACAAAAGCTACCTTTACCGGTAGAATACATAATAATAATTTACTGTTATACATTTTATTTGTTTTGCAAGTTTATTTTTACTCATTTATATCATTTTTAATAATATTATTATTTTATTTGCATCCATTTAATTTTTATCTTTTTTACGACTCAGAATTCAGCACAATTGGCCATTTTAAATCCGGTGAAAAGCATCAGCTACAATGAACATATGTTTACCAGGCGATCACCTCAGATATAATATATTTTTATCTTGTTCTTTTCGCGTTCTTTCCCGGTACCAGCCTTCGTCAACTAAACACGAAAAGCTAGTTTTTTTTTAACCAACCTACTCCACACCGGGAACGCAATCCTTACACGTATCCCACATGACTGCACTCAATACAGCTGAAACAGGAAAAAAAATATCACTCCGGATATTGAAGATCCTCGACAAGACTTTCCACTTTGGCTGCATCACGTGAGGCAGTTATATTGTATGCACGCAGGAAACAGCGGCAATGTTTTCCGCTGCAAATTTACCCTCTTCCGGTTGACTGACACATGGCGGACGATAAGTCCCGCGGATGAACTCAATGTAATCACTGTGATCCTCTTGGTTGCGTCGCTGTCAATCCATTCCATGAGTTCTTATCTCACAGAAACCAGAAATAAAGAATGATTGAGTGCAGGATGACTAATGGCCAGCTGCAAGAACATTTAGCTATGGAATCAATAGTTATGAGATCCAAGAAGTTATGCATCTCATATAATGAATATATTCGGCTTCAGGAACACATCTGCTAGTTACATAGCTTATTTACCAATAGTTAATAGCTTCGGACATTTGACCTAACCTTCCACCACCACATAAAATTTGTATAAGTTTTGCGTATAAATAATTGCTAATGCACGTAATTATTAGTCAGTAAGAGTGAACAAACTGGTTATATTTCTCAAAACAACTCTTTTATCAAGTAATTAAGCCTACAAGCGATTCATTGCGCATCCGCCATCTTGGATACCTGGTAATCAATACTCCATGCCATAAGTGAAGGAACCAATTTAATCGAATGTTTCTGCAACACTTCTTGGATGGTTGCCATGGCTTACGGGTCACATTATTTATAGAATACATATGAGGAGCATATTAATGAGTGCCTGTCTATGGAGGCGAAAATCGCCGTGTACAAAAGTGTACTTCTCCCCACTTTGTTGTACGGCAGTGAAACATGGGTATGTCAGGATAGACATAAGGGTAGACTAAACGCCGTGGGTATGAGTTATCTGAGGAATGTTTGCGGAAAAAGTAGGATGGATATGTTCAGGAATGAGTGGGTAATAAATGAATGCGGGTTAGATGCTCCAGTAATGGATATATATGAATGGAGTGTGATTCGTTGGTTTGGCCATGTTGAGAGAATGGATGAGAGTCGAATAACGAAACAGATGTATGAGAGTGAAATGAATGGTGCGAGAGGTAGAGGTAGGCCGAGGAAGATGTGGTTGAATGTGGTTGAGGAAATTCTTAGGAGGAGGAATACTAGGAGTCTTAAAAACAGGAGGGCGTGTATAGAGCAGTGTATGGGGGTAAATGAGGCAAAAGAGGTTTGCAAGGATAGATCAGTACGAAGGAAATTATTGAAGCAGAGTTAGGTGTACAAATGTGTGTTTGTGAGTGAAACATTGTGACTGTGCCTACCCCGGAGAGGAACGGCGTGATGGGTATGTATGTATGTATGTATGCATGAATCTAGGTGTTAGTAATTTTAGACTGAAATACTTTGTAATTTCCACAAGAGATTTTTTTAGTTTCACGACCTAGGTTTCGTCGCTGTGTGACATCGCCTGATGATATCGCACAGCGGCGAAACCAAGGTCGTGAAACTCAAAATCTCATTTGGAAATTACCGAGAGTTTCAATCTATAATCATGAAGTTAATCCACAAAGTTACGCCTAGAGCCATCACTTTCAACTAGTGTCGTCTTATTTTGCTTTCTGCATAATATAGGGCTATTTCGTACGTGGAAGAAATGTGAATTTTTTGGAAAATCAGATTAACACCATGACGTTCACGACATATACTTCTTAAAATCTTTGCATTTATTGTAAATGAGAATCCTTCACCTCTAAGAAGGATTATCACAATGTTGAGCAATGCGTATTATAACGACACAGTGACAATTCTCGTGAACCCTGCAACATATTTTACTATGTGTCATCAAATACGTTGTTGCTATGGGTATGGGTAAAGGAGGGTTAAGGCGAAGATCTGTCCAGGACTGCGGCAGAAACCAGAACTAAGAGGGCATTTTCGCTCGAGGTATTCAGCCCCTTTATGGTGGTAGGACTGACTTTTGTCTACGGACCGATTTTAAAGAAACTTTGCTTACATGGTATAATTAGTGACATCTATATAGAAAAAAGAGAAATAATTGCAACATACCGATTGGGTACCGATTATTGCTATCCACAAGCTTGAAATATCGAGTTGTTTTTCAATATTGCTTATACGAGGGTGGTACACTCCTGCCTTCGCTAGCACCCGCGTTTTGCGAAAAATCATTTTGTGCTCAGGGTTCGTAACGGAATGTTCGCCAACGACTGAAGCCTCCCATTTGAGTAAGTCTTATGATCTATGGAGCTCTTTGAGCCTAAGGAACATTATTCTCTTCCCCTGTCCCACAAAGCTTCTGCCGCGGCTGCAAGGGACCTCATACACTCCTACTGATTCAAGATATTACACCAATTAGGATGAGGTTCCCAGCAACAGCGACAGCCTCGAGAGAACTTTTGACCGAGAGAACCGAGAAAAAATTTGAGTCGGACCAACAATTGAGCAGTGGTTACAAGAAAGTTAGGATCATTACGGTAGATGGAGAAGGCGCATACTCTTGTTACCAATGCCAGAAGCTATAATGTGGGCGTGTCCTGTTGGCCATCTTTATTAACCCTACATGTCCTTTAGAGCATACGGACTGCGGCAATAATATTGCAATTTTACGATGTTTGCCATCGATATGTTATAACTACATCTACCAACTACCCTGAGAGCCGCAGCATGGGCGTGCGGCAGGGGGTGTTAGGACACCAGGCGTGTAAAAATGTAAGGGATAAGATTTTGGGGGGTGGAAAGGTGACATGAACTATGGGAGTGTATTTAGTGGAGCTCAGATTGTATTGTTCTACTGTGGTCGCTTATTATGCGCGGAAAGAACGAGTTTTTGGACCTACCTCTTGGGCAATTTATCTCTCTAATTTTATGGCTTCTGGCAGACCTAGAGATGTAATGAGGCGTCATGATAATATTCTCTGTGTCGCTCTGAAACACACCAGTTCTGAATTTCTAAGGCAAACTAAGCCTAGCGTGTGGCCTCCGAGTCTCTAGGGGTCTAAGTTAGAAGAAATCAGCACGCATTACTTCTTTCATATCCTTTCCTCTTAAATATATTTTGAATAATTATTTAACTAAGTAATACTCCGCATTCCCGGAAAGAGGCAAAATTGAGTGGAATCTCTAGAACTATCCAGCCTATATATATTTCATGAGTTACTCGCCTTTAATTTCAAACAGATGGTTGATATTATTGCTTTACATCGGTAAATTCGTCCATTCCGCGGTGATATCCATATGAAAGTAAGGAAAGAGCAGATATAACAAATAAGGTTGTTACTACGGTTGCCAGGCTACAGTTTGATTTCGCAATACCCTCTCCATCTACCTCAACGGTTAGAATTGGAAAAAAATATCGAAGACAACTAAAAAATCGTATTCCCTTATCAACGCCCACAGTACGTGGAGAGAAATGTTGAATTAGAAAAAAAAAACGATACGAATCAAATCCCGAAAATATATTTTTTTCACTCAAAAAATATGCTACGATAATCTTATTACCAAAATATTCAATGTAATTTTCGCCGCACTTCAAATACCTGGCAGAAATGTCTAGCCATATTGTGCTCTATTAAAGGCAAAAACGTCAAATGTATGGTTTCGCATATTCGCAATATAAAACGAATTTTTATGGGTCTGTATCATATCAACAGCAAACAAGTGAACGTAGCATTATCGCATATGGGAATAAACGCGTCTTTTAATTAGTTACCGCCCATATTTTAACTGATCATTGTATTTTCACCGGAAATGGGTCTCTGGACAAAGTTTTATATCTCTACTAAATTTTAAAGGAATATATATTATGAAATTATTAGTAGCATTATCGAATATGGGAGTATACGCGTCTTTTATTAGTTACCGCCATTATTTTAACTGATCATTGTATTGTAGGATCTGATTCTTTCCCGGCGAATGCTTAGAATGAAGAATTCTCGGGTTTTCAGCCGGGTAATGGTGTTTCGAACCGAAAGTTTCGATGCAAAACCGACGGTTACTCGTCTCTGTTATTTGGGGTAACCAAACTAATACGAGCACTTCGGGGAGGCGGAGGCCCAATTGAGGTCCTTTTGACCTCAATCCTCCTCATTGGTGTCGGCCTCGAAGGGGCTGAGGTTTCGCTAACCTTCCCATCCTTTCCTTCCACCTCTTCCTCGCCCCGGGTATAAGCGAAGGCTTGAAACCAGGGCGGAAGTTGTAACCCTGCGGGGGGAGCCGAAACGCCTGTATAAATATCGGACCCTGCTGGCGGAAAATCATTCACCCTGAAGACGATGGCAGACTACGTCATCGAAACGTCGGTGCAGTTTAACACCATTACCCGGCTGGAAACCCGTGAACTCTGCATTCTGATCCTTGTATTGTCACCGAAAATGGGTCTCTGGACAAAGTTTTATCTCTCTACTACATTTTAAAGTTGGCTAAATTTAACTAACAAGATTTGACCTACACAAACAGTTGAAATTTAATAAAAACTTCAAATATAAAGCCGTTACCGGAAGACCTGAGAATGAGCAGAGAGCAATGGTAGTTAGGCTTAGGATAACGTCATCGAACGATAAAAAACCGATCAATGCGTATCTTTCCCATTACAACATGTAGTGGCAAACAGAAGCATATCCATTAAATGCACCAAGAAGTCCACGATTTCCGCTCCACCCACCTTGAACCGTCTCGTTGTAAACAGTCGAGTCCACTGAAAAAAATACCACACAGTCCCATCTACTCAAGCCGCCGATTCCGACCGGCAATCGTGCCGAACGAGCGAGAGCCAGGCTACAGCATCCGTCACGGGTTGTTCGGTCGAGTTGACACAACAGTCTGTCTGCCCGAGAAATCCAGGAATTGCCCCGAAAAAAAATTCACGATTTTCCACCATCGACCGTGACCGGAGTCACGCGCCCTGTTCGCTGCGCACGTACGCCCGCGACTTGTCCATCGGAGGGTGAAAACAGACGCGACGTGCGCACGTGTGGACGTGCTTTCCCGATTCATTCTCCTTACCACTGTCACTCTTAAGTCACGCCACGGAGGACTACTCTCCCACCCCTCTCTTTGGATTGGATTTTTGGGGAGGCGACCGACGGCTAAGGTTATTTGCGCAATAGGGGATAGGTTAGGGAGGAAGGGTGGATGGAAACCCGGCGTCGGCATTAGCCAACTCTTAACGAAAGGCGCCAAGGGGACCACGGGTTAACGTCTCATCCGACAGACGGTGTACTCCACTTGAATCGTCCTCCACAAGACATTCAAGCAGCGTTCGGGTTCCGATGAAAAACATAGGCCACTGCAGGGATTAGAACCCTGGCCGCCCGTGTGGTAGGCGAGTACTCTAACCACCACATCAACCCGATCTACCATCGCTACGACTATGTACCGGAAACAATGGTAGAATACCTATGGTCTTGGTACGTACCACTTCGCGGTTCCAGGCGGCAATTTATGGAGGCTCATACAGAAATTAAAGTTGCATATAATAATATCATAAAAGAATACAAACAATAAACTTTACACCCTCAGGCGTCACTTCGTGGAAGTATTTTATACTTGAATCCATAATAAAAACAAGCATTGTACTTTGCCACTAATACGTATTTATGTACTACGCGTTTATTTGTGTACTACGCGTTTCGCAGCTTGATGCATCCTCAGATACCTAGTACATTAATTAACATTAGAGGAAAAGTACAAGGATTGTTTTAATATGGATTCAAGAATATAAATAGTTAACGTCAACGCAGCGTACGAGGCACCCCTGACAAAAAAATATTTCTGTTTTGGGGTTGCCGACTCTTTAAAAACATATCCGTGAAAAAGAAAAAAAACATGATACGGTGCATGATAAATTTTAACTTGGTCGATATGTAACAAGGAATATTTAAGTATTCTACCGGTTAAGGTAGGTTTTGTTGAATATCAGAGAATCTCCTACCGGTTTTCTACACTTTCAGGGTCCTATGTCGCTCTAGTATATCCTTTTTAGCCTCAGTATAAGATCTTCCATTCTACATCCCGTCATTAAAACTCCTTCTTCCTCTTCTCCACTTGGTCAACACCCTTCCCTCTATCACATTCTTCCCTTTCACCTTTCACCATCTTGAGTAACCCCAAGCCCTTTATTACATCCTCCAGCCACCTACTCTGCCGATCCCGGATTTCATTAAGAAGTTTCCTTTCCTCGCCCGCCATCTCAAGCACCTCCAGATTGGTCTTCCTTTCCGTCCACCTCACCGTCTCCATCCTTCTCCACACCCAAATCTCAAGTGCCTACAGTCTATTCTCTTCCTCCTTTCTGAGGGTCCACGTTTCTGATCCATACAATGCTAAGCTCCATATCTAGCTATTCAATTGCCTTTTCTTCACACTCTTACCCAAGCTCCCCGTCATAGGCATCTTTCAATTACTAGACAACTCCTTAGCTAGTACTATTATCTTTCGTATGTCTTTGCTACTATGTCCGTTTTCTTCTAGCGTAGGCACTGCAAGTATTAAATGCCGGTGAATTGCTGGGACATATGAATGAAATATAACTGAATACAAGCCGTGAATAATATTTTTTTTACAATAGTGAACACAAGCCAAAACTCTTCACCTTGTGGTACATGTCTTTACTTTTCCCTTGCATTACCCCAGTACTGTGACAGCGTTACCTGTAGATAATATCATATCACATCGAAATCCGTAGTTATTTAAAATAAATCTGTGGAGAGGTACGAAAGTCTTACTTACAATACCACTCATACAAGGGAGGAAACTTTGGATTGAAATTCGATATCGGGAAAGTAGGTGGCTAAAGGATGTAGTGATGGGCGATGGGTTGCTCTGGAATGTGATGGAGGGAAGGACGTTGGGCAAGCGAGGAAGAGGAAGGAAGAGAATAGGCTTCATAGACGGGATGACGAAGGGTAGATCGTATGCCGAGGCGAAAAGAGAAATACTACAGCGAGGTAGGCCCCTGAAAGTGTATAAAACCACGAGGAGATTCTCTGGCATTCCACAAAACATATCTTTTACCGGTACAATACAATTTTTTAATATGCAAGATTGGACGTATGCGCATCGTGAACCACGCGATATAACGTTTGAGTCGTACGATGTGACGTTGTTTACATTACATCAAGCACTAGCTTGGTACGGAGTGCATCGTGTTGATACATTAACAGTATTTGGATACAACAGCAATGTGAGGAAGTGTATGAGGAGAGAAAAAGTTTTCAGATATGCCACCGACGGGCAAAACGGGTCCGGGTTTGCTGGAGTCAAGGCAGCTCAAATATTGAAAATGGTAAGAGTTTCAAATTTCATTTTTGAATAATTGTCTGCTATGTTTACCTCTGCTGTTAACAAGATTCCGCGATTTCCTCAAGTAAACACATTTACACATTATAACCCTTTAAATATTTTGTGCATACAGTTAAACCTGCATTAATCGGACACCACCCGGCCCATGAGATTGTGCCCGCCAATGGAGGTGACCACACAAGGTAGGAAAAATTTTCCACGCTTATATGTAAGGGAAATTCATTCCGTTCCGGAAAAAATCGGCCGCTCAAGAGGGTTTACCGCTTAAGGGAGGTGGCCGCTGAGGCAGGTTTCACTTTAAGTACCTACAGTGAAACCTGTGTAAAGCGATCATCGAAGGTTCCACTGAAAAATGATCGTTAAAAGGGGTGGTCGTTCGTTAGGGGTTCAGTTTCTAAAAGGATAGGACCATTATGGAACGCCATACAGAAAAGAAGAACCAGATGGATTGGACGCGCCCTGAGGCACAATGGGTTTGTGAAGAACATAATTGAAGGTAAAATAGAGGTAAAAGTCCCCGGAGGAGGACCCAGGAATAAGTTCATGGACCAGAAAAAAGAGGAGAGTATGAAGGAAGAGATACCAGGAGATGAGGGAACTAGCATTAGATAGGGAAGGATTAAGGGCTGCAGTCAACCAATCTTAGGATTGACCGACCAATGATGAACTCAAGAAGCATGCATTGCTAACTTTTTGCTAAGGATTGTATACGGTTTCATCATAGTTTTCAACGGGAATGTGGAATATTATTAATTAAAGAAAATTTAGAAAGTATGTAAGGATAATTCTTATAGAAGATGTGCGACGAACGTCGCGGAAAAACGAATTGACACAGTGGGAAAGGAGTCAAAAATGACCAATACGGAATGATTTCCAACAGTCACACTATATTTAATATACTAAATTACAATTAGAATTACACGACAATGAGGCCCGCAGACTAGCTGCCGAAACTTGACGAACGATGCCTGCTGACGAGGTACACACTTCGGTGGCCGGCAGAGGAGAGAGCCGCTGCGATGAAACGTCCGGTTGGCGCAGTCAAAAGGAGGGAGGTAGCTCTGGATCAGTGGAGAAGGGGGAAGTAGGGGAACTGTTCGTCCAGCCATTGGTTGAGACGGCGGCGTCTCTTGCCACAAAGTTCCGAAAAGAGGCCGCCAGATGCGAATTCACTATAAAAGTAGGGCACCTTGTTCTTGTCGCGCAATATCGCCGACAACGCGCAATATCGCCGACAGTGCGCACTTTGAAATCTCCCTACCGCACATAGAACATCTCGCGTTATGTCCGGCTCGCGACGATGTCCGCGAGCGAAAATGTCAGCGGCGAAATTATGGCAAAATTTGCGCCGAAAATTCGGCACAGATGTTAGTGCTCATCGATTTCTAGTAAGTTGTCTATGCAAAATATTGTGAAATTAGTGCGTCAGCCCCTAAGCGGTGATGGAAAATCGGGGTTAACAAAGATCTCGGACAGGCCACGCCTACGTTTCAGCCACTAGCATTGGCTACCGTGGCAAGCGCCCTCTTCATGTACCTCACAGGTGACAAGCAACAATCCTATAAAGTTACGTCGGAGACTTTAGTTTAAACATCACAAAGATTAGGGAGTGCATTGGCACAAACTCTGTGGAACCTATGTATTTCCATTTTTGAAAATAATTTATGACACAAATTCCACCAGGTGATGAAAATAAAAATAAAAAATAAAAGTGTGGGAACTACAATTTTTTTCAATTTTTAAATATGGAAATCACGAAGATTATATTCTTTTTCGGCTTCCAATGATCCAGAACAAATCGTTCATGAACTCGAGACACAAGTCTACAGTTAATTACATGCCTACGCACATCTTCTTCAATTAATTGGATAATAATACATGAATGTCAGAATCATTGCGCTAAATGTTCATTAACCAAGTCCGGAAGCACGTCCTACGATAAATAATTCCCCGGAGAGCACTTGAGAGGGGCGCCTTTCCCAGTGATCAAATTTGGAACGACGTTGGAACTCTCTGGTACAGGAGGCATAATCTTCCGACTTCTCCAATGGAAGTTCGAGCCTATCGAGTCCTTCCCTATCTAATGCTAGTTCCCTTATCTCCAGGTATCCCTTCCTTCATACCCTCCTCTTTATTTGCTCCATGAACTTATCCCAGGGTCTTCCTCTTGGAACTTTTCCCTCTATTTTACCTTCAATCATGTTCTTCACAACTCGAACCTGCTCCATTAATTTCCTTTACACACGCACCTAATCTATTATTTGTGTTTCTTCAATAGGGAAGGGATTCATCGAAAATTTATCGATTCGGACGAAGAGGAGAGTGTCCTCGCCAAACTTAAAAGACCGAACGTCTCCCCAAAACCTCTTAAGATGGATGTTACATTAAATTCTCCTAAGTCACCACAGTCCATTCCACCCGCACACTTGTCTCAGAGACTAAGTTCGGAACAAACTTTATCCCGGCAACTGCTAGGCTCTCGGGGATGAAAAATGCATCTTCCGAACGGTTGGTCAGTTATTTTGGGATGGCGACCGACAATGGAAGTCCTTCTCGCCATTAAGGATTGACGTGCGTGGGTAGGATACGTACGGTAATGGCTAGTCTACACCGTTGCATTATTGCGTCATAATTAACACGCATTATGCGTTACATTTTTTTTAAGTATACTTCCAATGAAGGTAGGTTTTGATGAAAGTTAGAGAGTCTCCTCCCGGTTTTCTACACTTTCTGGGACCAAACTACCTCTAGTATTTCCTTTTTCAACAAAACCTACCTTCAACGGTAGAACACTTAAAAAAACAATGAACTAGGGAACAAATTCCTGTTCCTATGTAGTAGGCTATTATAAGTTTCTAAGTACTATTTTGCTTAAGAAATTAATTTGTAGAATAGTTTTTATATTTCTATTATTTGGACCTAATAGACTTCGGAATTTTCGATCTGGACTTTCTGTTTAGTTCTGTTCTTCAGCAGTTCTTATGCATAATCTAAACATCATACTTGAATAATAACAAGTTAATAAAACGAGCAAAATTTTAGCCTTGAGTGCAAGCAAATGGAACAGTTCATTAGCCATAGGGTCATGCACTCACAGCGACAGAACGCGGCGCTGGAAACGACCACCTGTTTCAATGGCTAGATCGCCACTCTTTCCCCTACTATAAAGGGAAAAAAATCACCTTCCTCTCCCTCTCTCGCCCCCATCGCGTAAAATTTCTTCCGTCCCATTTCCTCTCCAAACCCATTAATGCAGAGGATACGTGCCCATGAAGCACGCTCATATCCGCGGCGCCGTAACCTAAGAATGGAGGAACCTTTACTCCTGGGCGTTATCACGAACTCTGTCGAGGGGAGAATGCAGTTAAAACATTCGTGGCTCCGTCCTAAAGCAACTGCGACGCAAGCTAATAGCAAAAAGGTTCTCGAAAGAAAAAGAGATAATAGGCTGTATTCTAATTCAACAACAGACCTAAGAACGTACCACGTACTATTGGCTAGTTATGTTTGCAGAGCACTAATGAATTGGATCCAAGGACACTGTAAAATCCTTGAATCCTCTGTAGAATCAATGATTGGAACCAGAGTCATCTACATGCCGCCACAACAATTATCAAGTAGCGTCGTCGCAATCCGCCACTATTGAGACGTCCCGGGCGAGGGTTGTCGTATACAGAGTCATCTACATGCCGCCACAACAATTATCAAGTACTTAATTACTTAGTTAATTAATAAGTTACTAAATAGTTGTTGTGGCGGCATGTAGATGACTCTGATTGGAACAGACAACTAGCGCTCGTACTTGGATGCGGTCGCCGACGAAGTAAAAACAAAAACAAATCGGTAAGCGCACATACGCGTTATCGACGACGGGACGCGGGCAAAGTGAAATAAACGTTTAATTATGCCACAGAGAATGAAAGCCACTACCAAATAATGAGGACAATGAAGGCTTAAACGCTATTAAAATTAAAGGATAAAGCCCCGTTCACAACAACTTAACTTGACTTAACTTGGCTTAACTAGGCGCGACTTAGGAGTTGAGTGCGCGAGAAAGCAACACACTGGTTCACAACAACTTAAAGTGGCTTAACTCGACTTGGCTCAGTCTTGGAGTTAAGCATTTCTCAACTTTCTCTAAATTCTAGCCAATAGCAAGGCCTGGTTTACTATCGATAGTGCGGAAGTAATCGATTGCTACTATCGATATAGGATACCTTGGACACGCTGTTTGTGTTGTATGAGGAGACTTTGTGGAAGGAAGAAATAGCCAAATATTCGTTTAAAGAAGTTAAGCCAAGTTAAGTCAAGTGAAGTTGTTGGGAACAAACATTAAGGCAAACAAAATTAAGAATTTCTTAAAAATTATCAAACGCGTGGTACACTTTATACACCAACCCGTGAACAAATGCCTCACAAATAAGTTTTCAAACAAATATTATAAGTTTGATAGTGCATGATATTATCTCACAAAACTTGAAGAATAAATCCAAAGAAAGTCGATTTAAGCATAACATAAAACTAACTTCAGTCGGTGCGTACTTACTGGTAGAATTTCCATATGATTTTTCATTCAATGTAAAGATAATCTGACGTCAGCCCTCCACTCTACCTTATCCCTTCCAAACTTTTAGCTTCTTGAATGTAGAACAATATAAAGTCATCACTGCCCACTATTTTGTTTAGGTTCTTAAAGCTCGACGAACTTCAACGCCTATGCATCCTCACTAATATAGTTACGCGTCATTTGGCCATCGATAATGACGCAGCGACTTTGAAATCGACCGGAAAGAAAGAAGCCGAATGGGATAGTACGAAAATATTGGTTTACGCCATGCTCCAAGTAGCAACGTTCCGTAAAAAGTCGCCTGCCTCAACTAATTTCAGTCACTTTCTCATGGCTACCCCCGAGCCCAGATTCTTCGACAATTTCTTCTCCCAGCCTCGACATTCATGTATTCCGCTCCCAATCCCATGCAAAAGGCCACTCTAGCCACATTGCCGACCTCAATATTCACCTTGTTATTCAATTTTAAAATGTGGGTGTGGAAAAGGATGGAGAAGGTTAGGTGGACGGAAAGGAAGACTAACGAGGAAGTGCTTGAGACAGTGGGCGAGGAAAGGAAACTTTTGAATGAAATCCGGGATAGGCAGGGTAGGTGGCTGGAGGATATAATGAAGGGTGATGGGTTGCTGAAGAGTGTGATAGAGGGAAGGATATTGGGCAAGCGGAGAAGGGGAAGAAGGAGAATAAGTTTCATGGACGGGATGAAGAAGGGTAGATCTTATACAGATGTAAAAAAGGATATTCTAGAGGGAGATAGGCCCCAGAATATGTAGAAGACCGGGAGGAGATTCTCTGACATTCAAAAAAGCCTACCTTTACCGGTAGAATACATGATAATAATAATAATTCAAAGGTATAGCCAATGTAGCCAAAAATTAATAAATCCCTAGCATATAAAGCGAATATAGACCCCTATTGCTTAGGCGGCTTCTGTTAGTCACTTGTTTAACTTGACCATCACAGCCAGAGTACATCCCAGCTTACTTTAAAGGTGTGAAGGGTCGTTCAATAACATCCATGAACTCTTGGACAATGACTCTTGAATGGCCGTTTCGAAAGTACTTGGATGCCCTTGAAGCGTTAGAGACGTCTTGGTCAATGTTCCTTCAGAAGAACTATTCAGAAGTTAATTCTGGCTTTGAAAAGGCTACAAAAAAACCTTGAAAAGCCCATAAATATTGTGTAGCAGCATTCTCACGTTCCTTAGATCTTGAAATCCGGATCTTTAGTTTATAATTGTTGTAAAATTCATATTTTTAAGATATGCCGCCAATAAAATGTTTTAATACGGGCCGGTAGTTTTGTTTTTGAAACTGTCCATCATTCAGCTATATCCAATGACATCCTTGCAATGTCCGTGGACATGCGAAAAAATTGTTATTTTAATGGCTAAAATACTGTTTAACGATCTTTTACTTGATCTTTGCTACCCCGAATAAAGCGCATTTCGCCAATTTACGTCGGGCGATCAACAATAACAACAGACGAAACAAAAACACCTATGCCCAGCGTGGTAGTAATTCCACCCAGGCAGGCCAAGGATTTGAACCCACGACCCTCAGGTTAGCGGTCAACGACTTTACACCATCGCCTCCAGGGCCGGCATCTCGGCGAGTATAGGAATTGTATAAGCTATGTTCAACGCTATACCAAAGTATTAGCAGTAAAGAAAATAAAGTAAAACTTTATTTTCAAGAATTGGAGAGCGAAAAATGTGCACATTAATGAGACTGACCCCAAAACACTCGACTGCCACAAGACTTGGCGACGGCCCGCAGGTCAGTATGCGGATTTTGAATCCATATTCCACCGCCCGCTATCCCCCCAGCGCTTTTCTTCCTGCATTTTCCATCCCTCGAGACCGAAACACCCCTATTCTCCTTCCCCTTTACGAGATATTTACATGGAAACTGCGACGAAATACATGTGCAACCGTCGAGTCGTCGGGACACTGCCTGGGCAGCGGTCAAAGACCCGGCGCCTGAGCGCAGTCGTCTGGGATAAGGCAGGGAACGGAGGAAGGGGAGTCATAGAGAGAGATACACCTGAGACAAAAATACTTGAAAAGGTCAACTGAAAGGCCATCTGTAACGATGCGAGACGAAAATTCCGCTGCGGATGGAAACTAGAGCTCAATTGAATTGAATGAGTGCTAACATCCCCCACCCCTCACCACTGGCAATAACCAACACTTCCAGGCACAGAACGACATGAGCGGAGAAATTTGCGATCATCCCGTCCATTAAACCCATTCTCTTTCTTCCCCTACACCGCTCCATTATCAAATATTCAAGAGTGATTTAAATATCGTTCTCAGGCTTCGCACCGGGTAATGTTTTCATAATCCGCCATCCCGGTGCGAAGCCCGAGAGAGATATTTAAATATAATACACCGGGAAAATCTTAAACCATTTATTATTCAAGAGTGATATTATTATCTATATGTAGTTGGTCGAGAAAGTTAACATTGAAACCAGTAATTATACCGACTCCAGCCTCCATTGTTATTTCGGAGGGATTTTGTATCTTGATTGTTTTTACAAAACAAGAGAAGGGTGTAATTATCTTCAGGCTTAAAACAATTAACTATGTAGATTAAATGCCTAAAATATATTGTAAAATAAATTTATAAGAAAAACACATATTCGAAAAAATTCGATAAACAACAGAGGATTTCCATGGCAACGTTGCGTCATTCATCACAATATGTCGGCTAAGAGTTCTGACGAGAACCGGGAGTATATTTTCATTTCAAACCTAATTACTCGTGTTATGCTATCGATGACCTATGCGGAAAAAATATATTAGGAGCCTCAAAGTTTTCAAACAATATTATCCAGGCGGAAATGACGATGGAAAAAGTTATGTGAAGGAATGACATCGCTCGGCCATTAAGACGGTGCATTTCGGCGTAAAATTCATCATTTTTAAATCAATATAGCTACATTAAATGACCAATGATCTAGTAATATTTTTACATAATTCTATAGTAAAAAATCTTATTTTTTAATATAGATATTATTATGATCGTGGTGTTATGATCGTCGTCTCCTCCTCTAGCTTATAGCACTTGGTGTGAGCAGGAGCTTGGTGTGAGTCTTTAGTAAGTTATGGATCCTTGAGGTCGTCTAATGTGGGAACGGACCAGAGGATCGCGTCAGGGGTGGAGAGGAGATCGAAGAGTCGCCTTCCCTTTTTAATATTTCATAATTTTAGCAAACGCCCACCAAGTCGTGCTGGTTTTTAAAGTCCTCTGAAAGGATTTTACTTAATGGGCCATCCGTGCTCTAACCAAAAATGTATCAAAAAATGCAGCTGCACCCAGACGCCCTGTGAACTATTCCCACAGGGAATCTTTAGCAAAAATCTCCTCTCACACTGCTGCCTTCTGGACCACCATAATTATATACAAACCCCGGGAAAAATTCGGGGAACAGTCTCTAAGGTGTAGCCGGAGGCCCTACTACCCTCCGGCAAGGGTGATTCTGTAATAAAAACTTTCTTGCCGCTGAAACGCTCGAGTTTTCACTCTTTAGCGCCAATACCCCAACCCAGAACTTCGACCTAGCCACTCTGGTCGAAACTTCTTGTTTTTGTTAAATATTTATGTCCAGGGTCAAAAATGCTCGCGGTGTATTCGAGGTGTGGCCTAACCAGAGCGAAGTAGAATCTCTCTTTGACTTTTTCATCTGAGAACCGTCCCGTTATACGTTTAACAAAACCTAGTTTTTTAATTCTGTGCCACGTATGTTTTGTATGCGTAATCCCCAAGATAAATCCCCACAAGATTTTAAGGTAATCCCAAGATATTTTACTGTATCTGAAGATTTTATGTTTACTCCACCCACAGTATAGGTATGGCACTTGTGTGATGAATTGTGCGAATGAATTTGTGTGAATGGATTTGATTGGATGAACACTTGTGTGAATGAATTTGTGTGAAGCATAGTCAACTCACTTCAGTGACCACGAATCCAGATTCGTGCGTCGCAATCCAAGACGCGTTTGAATTTATTCCCATATGAAAACAAGAGAGCACGTGTTCGGATGAGCTTCGTGCCCGACGGCGTGTAATAGCTTTCCCACGCTCTCAGAGCGCCGGAGGAAAAATGTGGAAAAAAAGGACGGGAGATTGCCCTCGTAAGGAAGAGAGGAAGAGACGGGCAAATGAGAGGCGAGATGCACGCCAGGGAGCGTGACTCCGCTCACCGGTCACGTAATGGCGACAAGCACGCGCGGCAAATCCGGTGACGGCCAAAAAGGCTAAGGGGATTAAAGCCGTGTCCCAATTCGTTAGGCATTAGGGAGGATGCGGTTAGCTACCTAAATATTTAGAGGCCTTTCGCTATGGGAGCTTGATTTGGGACATCCTTCGCTAGTATTGCCGTCTACCGAGCTGGAAACGAATGAAAAACATATGAGTAATTAATAAAGGACTGAATGAAACAAATGAAACCTGAAATTAAGACATTTTTGGCGCCTGCGGTTACCTTCGTATGCGTTGTGAGATTTGGAACATTTTTTATACATAGATAACATTTTTTTCATCCATTTCGTTGTTTGGAGATTTGTTAGTTTTTAGTTTTCGGGGTATTAAAGTTTTTGTAGGTGTTCTGGGATTTAAATTCGTTTTTTTTTAAGCGTACTAAGTAGAATTTTTCTCTTGTAGTCGGGTGTTGGGTTGCGAAATATTAGAGAATTCTTTCACTTACAGACAAAATACTTTCCGGCCATGTTTGCCACTTTTCAACTACTTCCTTGTGTACGATTTTCCTTGTACGATGCATGCAGCGCTTTGCATGATGGTAAATTCAATACGGAGGCGGATTTAGAATAAACTCCATCTACCCTAAATTTCACCCCCGAGAAATCAGCTCCCCCATGATGCCTAACGAATTGGGACACACTTCAAGATGGCGTCCTCCCTAAATCTGCCGATTAAGCTGTCTAAATGGCGAATTGGGACACAGCTTAAAAAGGTCATTGGGGAAAACGAGAGAGAGAGAGACATCTGGCGGAAAGCAGAGACGTTAAAAAGTTGAATGCGAGCATAATAAGCACACGATAACATTCAACGCTTCTTGACGTGACGGAAGCGACCATCGGCGTTCGCAAAGTTTGTTTCTTGTTATCAAGAGGAGCCAATTACAATGGGCGGACATCGACGGACGATGAGCAAACCTACTTTCGGTGGCAGAAATGTTGTGCAGTCGAGTTTGGGAACAAACAAAGTGATAACGAAAAGATCTACAAAAGAACTAATCACATCACAATATTTCTTATTTGATTCTACGTTATTTAATGGTAAACTTAAATTTTTTCAAAGCATTTTAATATTTTTTTACTACGGGTGAACGTAAAAAGTACCGGTTTTCGACCGTGTTCGAGCAAAGCTCCGACTTTGATTATTCGTAACTCAAAGACAAGTATAACTGAAAACTTCAGGTTTGACTTTGTGGAACCTCTCCATATCGGAAGTTAAAATATTCTAGTAATGGTCCACTAAACAGATTTATTCCTTACAACTCTAATTTCGTCACATAATGACATATTCCACCTGTAAGATTAAATTAAAATATTCAAGTAATGGTCCACTAAATAGTCCAATAAAACACTAAAAATGGTCCACCAATAAAAAATAAAAAAAAACTTCCACCTGAAGATGTCATTACGTGACAAAACCCGGGTCGTGAGGATTTTAACTATTTAGTGGACAATTACTAGAATATTTTAATTTCAAACACAAGTACATACTTTTATGACAAACGTGTTTCAGTCAGGGGATGATAAATATGTTTTTGCTACACATGTGGTTAGTATCAGCGTTGTACCTTTAGGTAGTTTTAGCGAGATAGTTCCGTGGTCATAATAGAGACTACATTCGAATAATACTTTTCGATGTTAGCAGCTGTAGGCAGCAAGAATTGAATATTCCATAATTAATAGTGCATTAATATACTTGTATACACCTGAATTTCTAAGTAATCAATAAAAAATATCCACATAAGTCTTTTATTTGACTCATTTTTTTCACGCAGTACGCTCTAAACTCCTTCACATAAGGAGGTTATATGCGATTCTGAAAAAATTACTGCGGTGGAAATCTGATTAATTAAAAAAAAAATAGTCGAAAAGCGTACAAACTACACCCTGTTAATTTTTTAACGAGATCTAGGTGCTAGAAATTCCTCATTTTTTTAAGTAAGGTCTCTGTGGAGTGCATACACGTGTAAAGGGTCAGGCATTATTTGTCAAAAATCTTGGAAAGTAATTCGATAAGGGACTGATATCTTGATATCTTTTGAAGAGTGAGATTTTTTTTTCTTTACAATGGGACCAAATTCATTGATTTCTAGGAGAAATGATATTTCGCTCAACCTACCGTAAAAGGAAAAAGGTTGTCATAATCTCGTAAAATGATTGCATTTCAAAACTGGGACGTCATACAATTTCGTTCTTGCTCGCGTCGCAATCGATATGCCTTGAACGATATTTAATCGTCCAATTCATACACATCAATAAGCGCCCAATTTCCCTTTCAATTCGTTCCCAAACTCGAGTGCACACAATGTCAGCGCCGACAGCACTGAAATTCTAATTTTTCCGACACGACACGCCATCGTCCAACAATCAGAGGAGAGCTTTTTTTATAAATTTTTTACAAATTTACATTTCCACGATGCCCAGATGACATTTAAATTCACATTTAGATACAATTCGACCCCTAGAAGCGGCATAACTCGTAATTCTTTTTTTCGGATTATTCATATTTTGATTTAATAATAAAATATAAACATCTACTTCGTAACCGTTTAGCGCTCCATTTACAAATACGGTCAAAAATCAGCGTGGATACTCCCAATAATCGCCATTCACACATCCTTAACGGGAAGACGAGAGGTAATTGAAGGCTGCCTTCCGTTTCCGTCACGTCAGGAAACGTTACTCGTCACATTCCGTCACAAATAAATTAAAATTTTCATCAGAGAATCAGAGAAGAACAATTTAAAAGGCCTTAATGTTATTCAAAGTACTGAACTCGAAAATCCCTTCTTATTTATATGAAAACTTGATTTTTAATGCCCAAACTAACAAGAGATCGACCCGTATAACAAAAACATTTTACATCCCCAAATACCGCACAACAAAATATGAAAATACTTTCCACATCTCATCCCGTAAATTATGGAACTCGTTGCCTGATAGTATTAAATTTTCTAGGAATGTCTCACAATTTAAAAGGAGTATGGCTGACTTTTTGTCTCCCAAATGTTCTCTCGCCTCTATGTGAGAAGACAAAATGATAAGAGATGATATTGTTACATGTTATTTGTTCACTATAATCATTTGCTGTTTTCTGTCCTATAAAATATTCGTTTGTTTGCTTTTCATTTTTTCTTATTAATAGGTATTACAGATTGTACATTTTTGTTTTAACATACTATTTCAATTATTGATATTGAGACTGTTTTTTCATTTTAATTTACCTTGCTCATTTTATATCTCTCTGCTGACTTGAAAGTTGTTTGTTTGTTTTCCTTTTTTTTGTAAGGCTTTGTATTTTGTCTTTGTATTCCACTCCTCATGAAGGCATGTAAACTAATTCAATGTCCTAAGGGACTTTGTCCCAGGACAATAAAATTGTTTTCTATTTCTATTTCACATCATTTAAGAGATCTTAGTGCTGGAAATGGCGAGGTGAATTGTTTAATTATATGATCGATTGAGAAGGCTCCAACGCGACCCGATAAAATTCGATGAGATAGAAGAAGAGGGTGCATTTTACTGTGGCCAATGCTAAAACCTGTAACTTGGACGTGGCCTGTCCGCCATCACTGTTAACCCCGATTTTACTTAAGCGCTTACGGATTGACGCTCAGGGAGAAACGCAAGGGAATATAGCATTTTTCTATCTCATGTGAATATGTTCTATGTTCTCATGGAACACTGATTTTAAGTACACATAAGTCCGGAAAAAATTGATTTAAAATGAAAAAAAAATTAATCATACCGCCTTATTCTTTTAGTTCTTACCTACATACTGCAAATATTCTAGTCAAAATATTTGAATTCTGTAGGAAAGGCCTGTAGCGACTATAAAAATGTACATACATACACACATACCCATCACGCCGTTCCCTTCCGGGATAGGTACAGCCACTAAGTTTCACTCATAAATACATATTTGTACACCTAACTCTGCTTCAGTATTTTCCTCCATACTGACCTATCCTTGCAAACCTCTTTTAACTCATTTACCTCCATATACAGCTTTATACACGCCCTCCTGTTTTTAAGACTCCTAATATTCCTCCTCCTAAGAATTTTGTCAACCACATACAACCACAACTTTCTCGGCCTACCTCTCGCACCATTCATTTCACTCTCATATATCTGTTTCGTTCGGCTCTCATCCCTTCTCTCGACATGGCCAAACCAAACCATGTGTTCATTAAAAATTCTTTCGTGATATAATTGTTATTTTTTGAAGCTTAATATTGGTTATTAATAGTTATTGCATTCCACCAGAGAAGGAGCATTTTTTTATTTAATCGTTTATTTTTTAAGTTGGAACTTGTTTTAGAAGTTTTGACTCCCACAGTCATGGTGAATTCTCATTAATTTCGCACGTTCCAACACCCATCGTTTCCTGGGTCTCCCCACGCCCTTTCTTTCTTTCGACCTTTGCATTGCTGATGGCACTCCATTTTCTGCCATTTGATTAAACCCTTTCAGCAATAAATACGTTCATTTACGCCCTCGTGCCTCCTGGCCATCTAGAGTATGTCCGTAAATGTAAGTCCGTCCTGAGTATGTCCGTAAATGTAAGTCTTTCAAATTTGCGCTGGAGCAGTAAAGTTGTACGTCCACGCCTCCCATTCAGATGCATTTTAACACGTTGTTCCATCTATCCTTGTGGCTGTTGAACCCAATTATCACTATAAAGTGTCTCTGAAGAGCCCTGCCACCTACAGTAGAGCGTCAATAATCCGGATCATTTGTTACCGGACATAATCCGGATTAACAAAAAGTCCGGATTTTCGAACAGAACCAAAAAAAGCCGTGTGATTCCTTAAACATGAAGAAACTTTGCCAAAAACTGCAAAAACATTATTTTACTTTAGTACTGTGTGGTTAAATAATTACAGCAGATAAATATAACCATTAATTAATCTGAACTTATCGAGTAGCATTTTAATGAAGCGTAATGTAATACGTCTCGCATCAACGTTTTTGACAAATATGTATATTGAATTCACTTCAACTAATTTTTCGCCGGATTTGAATCCGGAATACCGACGGTCCGGATTTTTGACGTCCGTATTATTGACGCTCTACTGCATTCTATTGTTCTACTAACTACGTGCAGCCTTGAGTACCTGAATACTACATGTAGTTGTTTCCATTGACGGGAGTTATTGCATTCAAAGTTGGTTTTAATCCTGTTCTAAAACAATATTTTTGTTCTTATATCACAATATTTAGGATCTTACTCAGTAAACTTGTTGTATTTATTTTGTTTTGCATGTGTGATGCATGTTCTTCAATTAATTGTTAATCAAACACACTTGAGTTCAAGGTAATAAAATTGTTATCGGAAGTAATTTCATTTTTTTCAAAAAAAAAAAAAAACGCACTCTTTGGGTCAGGGCAAACGTAAATAAACTCACGACTCAAAAGGTTAAACCATTGCACAATCTACTTTTACTTTCTTCGAAACCATAAATAAATTGCGAATTACGCTGATTATTCGGCGATTGCATTTTTAATAAGCACCATTCCAGCCTAGCGAGTAGGGTCGTTCGATTTGATATGTCCGTAGCTCTATAGAACGACGTGATTATCGAAGGAAAAATACAATCGAAATGTCGAGAAACCTTGACATGCGAACCCAATGCAGGGCCATTCCACCTAAACCAACTCATTTCGACTCCAGTCCATGTTGAATTCGATGAAAAACTCACGACGGCTTGAGTAAGTAATTGGGCCGGAGTACTTTTAAGACGGTATCATTGATTATCGGCGCCAAAACTCACTAAATTTACTTTATGAACTTGGACAACTCGAGGTGTATATAAGGGATGCTACCGTCATTATGGCCTAAAAACTTTCCCGATTCATCATTGATGATCTGACGCGAATCGTGGAGCTTTTGTCCCATCATTGCCTGAGATTTGCCAACTTGTGGATCGAGAAAACTTTTGCGGGACTTGTAAGACTGTTTCCCAAGAGTCATGAGATTTCAATCGGTCAATTCGAGCGGAAGGAATGAAATGGCCACGTCTGTATCCGAGACTCCAGAATGGGAAGACACCATCTACCGGGGAAAGTTGAAAACGCTGGAACGATGATACTGCCAGTGGGCGTGGCGTGCTTTTTTTGTGTTTATCGTAGAGGTGTATTTGTTATTGAAATATTAAATGTTTAATTTTACAGATATATCTCTAGACATGCAAGAAAAATTGTGTTTTTAATTTAGAAGGATGGATGTAAGTTGTACGATTCATATAACCATTGAAATTGACGATAAAACATACCTCGCGACGAAGGGAAAAAAAACAGAGAAATCCGGATGTTCGTATTTTTTAAATAACTTTTGATGGGGTATTTTGGAGTTCGCTATGATATATATATTCCCAAAAATGTTTGATACCGTGAATTATATCTGTAAATTAACGTCTATTGTTGAGACGGTAAGAACTTATGAGGAGATTTCCCTCACCATGACGGCAAGCAATAACGGGATACCTTCCTGAGTTTATATTTAAATTTACGATTTCTTTACACATTCCCTCCAAAACTGTGATGAATAGCTAGTTATACGTAAGCTATGATTGCGTTTACGAGTAAAAAGGACTCCCAGGAATAAAACAAAGAAATATATTAGCAAAAAATAACTTCAATATGGGACTAGCATGCAAGAGGATATGCCATCATCCGACGTCTTTAGATGATATTTCTCCCTACCACAACAAAATAATAAGCCCATTTTACTCAAAAAACGAACAGCAGAATTAAAGCTGCATGATATCCTCAATTTGTCGGGCAATAACTATTGAATTAAAGCAGGGGATATTTTACCCACCTCGCGTCCATATATTCGCGCACGAATTCTTGCAATTCTTAACTTCAATGATTAGCCCCACCGCATAGGCCCGGTGGGTACCGTTCTTGCCTCTCACATAACGTTGCTTCGGTTCGATTCTATTTAATGACGGAATATTTTTAGTCATAGCATGTTTTTTTTTTAAACTTAAGATATGAGTTAGGTTTTCAAATTGTGTTAGTGAGCTTTGCCGAGATTATTTATTTCTAAACTATAAATAATTCTCCTAATATAATTCACTACAGTTTGGGACTTTCTGCATCTGCCTCACATCCTGCATTGGCGATTAGGTAAATGATGCGAGATACTACATCTGTATTTTGTAAGGTAGCGGAAATTTATGTGCATGATAGATGTTTTTGTCATGGCCATTCCCCGTTCCAAAGCCTGTGATTTAAATACAATGCCACCAAATTCACTCCACTTATGATTGTAACGACATGTATTAACCTTCGCATCATCAACATTCGCTATTCATTTCAGAACTTTAGAGTCAACGACATTACTGCACTATCTTATTTACCTCTTTTGATTTCAATGGAACTCAGTAATCCAACCGCTAAAATTGCCGTTGAACGGCTGCGTATCAATCCGAACACTTTTATTTACTAAATAAATGGCCAAATACGCATAACGTGAAATAAATTATTTCTGACAAACTTTTAAATTACCTTTATGATGAAAATCGTCTTTAAATGTTGCCACAGAATCTACCTCTGGCAAATGGCTAATTTCCTCAATGAAGGGGATTACATGAAATGATTCTCATCAGTTTATTCCAAAAAGAATATCTTTCCAGACATAATGACGTCAATGCGAGATACAAGTCTTCCCAAGAGAGCTCTTCAAATGTTACTTTATTAGATGCCCTTCCTCCATTAACTTTCCTAGACCTGAAGTCCTTTTAACCAACGATTAATTTTTTTAGCTTCCAATGGAAGTAGCTTTAAAGACGACGCTTTAACCATTTCAAATTTTCATTGACATGCAGTGACTACCACTCAAATCCTCCTGGGCACTTGGAGATATTTCTAATAAATACCTACCTACGTCTTAGGAATGCGAATCAAACAAATTCTATAAAATTGGTTACAGCACCAGCCGTAGTTTTGAAAAAAGTTTTCATTGGTCGTGGGAATCACATCAACAAAAGTCATTAGAATAGGGAATGAGAAGTTGAGATGTAACTCAAGTGATATTAAAATAGTCATCGACGCACCTCCGAAAAATAATGAAAGGCCACCGAATTTTCCCCGCAGAGCGAGTTGAGTTTGATTCATCATTGATTTGGGATTGAAAACTGACCTAAGTTTTCGAAGTTTTTTCCATAAACATAAGGGTGGAAGGGAACACAATAAAACAAGTCGAGCACCTAGCAAGTATAGCCATTTGGATAGCATTTTGGCTGAGAATGGGTTCAGTGGTAGGGACACAAGATTTACCATTTCTATGACTAAAGAGGGATTTTCAAACCGGATGGAATTGACGATGGAGGGGGGCTGAGTAGAGACTTAAATAATAGGCAGGTGAAAACTCTGATGTGGACCGTGTCGCTGTATGGGCCCAAGACTCGGTCATAGCGAAGGGAGGATGCACGTCGACTTGATTTTCAAAGAACCACGGAACTAGCAGCGCAGTTACTTCAACGGAGTCACCCGCTAGTGATCACACAATTGTGTGAAATCCACAGCGGAAAAATCATTCGCCTGGACTGGGAATCGAACTCAGATCCTTCAATTTCGCGCCGAATGCTCTAACCAATAAATCTACCCAGGCGAGAAGGACAAACGAGGAGGTGTTGGACAAGGTCGTACAGGAGAGGAAGCTGGCAGCAAAATTTTGAGGAGGCAGAAGAGATGGATGGAGGACGTTTTGAAAAGAATCTTCCACTGTGAATCTCATGGGGGATTTAAGGAGCAAGTTGTCCTCAAAGGTATCGTGCATATGATGCCCGAGGTACCCGTATGCGAGAGCTAAGCGCCACAGTCCACGGGGAAAAGCCTAACTTTAAACACAGGTGTTTACTTTGGACATTTTCAAAGAACAACGGAACTAGCCGCGCAGTTACTTCAACAACGTCACCCGCTAGTGATCACACAATTGTGTGAAATTCACAGCGGAAAAATAAATCGCCTGGACTGGGAATCGCACTCAGATCCTTCGACTTCGCGCCGAGTCCTCTCACCTAATGATTTTTCCACTGTGAATCGGTAATGTAATTGATTAGAACACTCGGCGCGAAATCGAGGGATCTGGGTTCGATTCCCAGTCCAGGCGAATGATTTTTCCGCTGTGAATTTCACATAATAACATCGACTTGAGGCGCTTGAGACGTGGGCGTGGAGAAGGATGGAGGGAGTGAGCTGGGTGGCGAGAATGACAAACGAGGAGGTGTTGGACAAGGTCGTACAGGAGAGGAAGCTGGCAGCAAAATTTTGAGGAGGCAGAAGAGACGGATGGAGGACGTTTTGAAAGGAAGAGGGAATGCTGAATATGGTAATAGAGGGGAAAACACTGGGGGAGAGTGGACGAGGAAGGAAGAGGATAAGAATTCTGGATGAAATAAGAAGAGAAAGACGATTTGAGGTATAGGAGGGATAGCAGTACGACATATAATAAATTATGACGCACGAAGAAGTACTATCCAAAAATACCAATCAGCTCGAGGAATGCTGAAACGAATGAATGACCTGCTCTATTGAAATAATGTTTTTTCCTCAGTGCTCAAAGAACTTGACATGGAAAAAGTTCCACATCTAATTTTTTACATGGAAATTAACTCAATTTTCGGCTTCCCACTTGGTTATCAAACCTAGTCAACATAAAATAGAAACAAGCATTATTTTTTTATTATAAGACGAGAAATAACTCAAAAAGAGATGGATGACATAACAGGCTATTCCAACAGACGTGCTCTTCAAATAGTCTAAAAAATTCATATGGATCAACGTGACATTTAGAGGGCTCGATAGCGACTCTACTGCTATATGCGGAGGATATGGAAGAAAATAATTTAAAATCATTATTGCACATTTGATAAATAGCAAACCATTACCGCAAATATTCCCACATTGCGATGTGTTATGCATCAATTAACGTAATATTTTAACTAATCAATACTGGTTTCCACTAGTATATCAATTAAAATCATATCTCCAATGCATCTCTGTCGTTCCATCTTTAAATACAAACATACATGCAACTTTTGGACGAAGTATGAACAAAGTGAAAGAAAAAAACCCTCCAAATACTGACTTTTTTGCTTGTCTTTTTTTTAAATAACAAAATGATAGAGGAAAGGAGGTTGAACAAAGATTGAAAACGTCTTTAAGGAGACGATTCTCAAAGACGCCCGGTCACCTCCAGCCCGAAACGTGACGAGAATAAGAAAACAAGATTTAATCAGTAACAATCCAGCAAAAAAAACGAACTGCACACAGTAACAATCTGATTAGGCGTGCGCGCCTAGATATATTTGTAGTAATAACTGCACACCGCTGTGGATTTAATGAAAAAAAAAATAAACCTGTTGGACCTACCATCCGCTCTCTCCGGAGACGCCAAATGTTTTCCCCCGATATCTCACGGCGACCGTCGTTAAGGCGAGAGAAAATGAAACGGAAACCGTTTCCCATCGGAGATGGACTCCGCCCGATGGAAGAAAAAAAATTGCACCCTCCCGAGACGGCAAGGATCTTTCTTTTTTTCTTCGCCAGGAGATTTCCCAGGAGGAAGGAAATAAAGAATCGGATATTTGGGATATGACGCTTTCGGAGGTTGGGTTCCTTGCGGAGCACGATTCGTTCCAAGCTTTCTTCACCCGTCCCGCCCCTTACGACCCTGCCTCAAGGGTATTAAGAACAAAGAGCAAGATTGAGAGTTTTCTTGTCCAGGAAGCGTTTGCTTTTTGAATTTCCTTGACCGCACATGACCAATGGACGAGAATTCCCCCTGAGTGAAGAATGTAGCATTGTCATTTATTCGTTCGTATACTCTGCCACGTGATTGGCAGGTTTTGCACTATAATTGTAGCGTTAATATGTATTTTGCAATATTATTTTCTTCCACATAGCAGTATCTTTAAAATAATTATGAAAGAAGTAACGAACGCGAGTAACTACCAAAGACGACCAGCAGTAAATCACATCAGAGATATAATCTAGAATGGCAATGCGCACCAATAACTCTCCTAAGAACGCAGTCCTTTTATTCAAACCATTAAATTACGGTAATGGACTAAATCTGACGGATGGCGATCACATTTTCAATGTCATGAGCTCCATTGAAAAACAACAATAACCTTAGGGCACGCGTTATAGAGAACCGTGATCCCGTCACAGTTAAGCCGCGAACGCATGATATGATGGACTGAAATACAAAAAGCTATGTTGAGCTAGGGAAAGAAGATACTGATTCTGGCGTAATTCGTTGGATATCTGTTACGTTCTTCAAAATGAAAGTATAACTTTCTCTGATGCTGAAGGCTACTCGGGTTTTTCACCGGGTCAAACTCTCCATCTTGTCCGACGTTTCGATGAACGAGTCGTTCATCGTCATCAGGGCATCCGGGCCTGCCCTGACGACGATGATTCCGGCATGAAATAATCCATGGCTAAAATGTGGACGTACAAAACGCAATGATAATCAATTGAAAATCCAAAATACTTTATAACAAGGCGGCAGAAATTTTTGCAACTTCTCTCATCCGGGCCTGCCCTGATGACGATGGGCGACTTTTTCATCGAAATGTCGGCCAAGATGGAGAGTTCCGCCTTGTGGAAAACCCCAATAACCTTCAACATCACAATAATACGCCGGGAAACCCTTATATCATTTTTAATGTACTCTGATTCCACACTTTGGTTTGAAACCGGGTTTGGGTCGATAAGAGAAAATAAAGTGTGGAACCAAGCTAAGTAACCATTTCATTATGTATAATAGAACTAGGTAAGTTAAATAAAAGGAAAATGGGAAGTAGAGGCCAAGAAATTCTATCCATTCTAAATAACTGCCGCGGCATTTGCTTCATTCAAAAAGAAACTTTGACAAACTTTTTTCAATTTGCAAAAACCTCAGATTAATATAAGATTGAGAATGAGATTAATATTTCCTACTATTTCCATGAATTTTACAGAGAGCTAAATAACGCATTACGTTTATAAATCATTTCAGAACATCTGGATTTAGACTCACGGCTGTGAGACGCGTAACCAAGATTGCGACGAAGAGACTACTTTCAATGACTGAAAGATTTCGCAGGAAGACACTTAATGGACTATGGAGTCACTGCTCAACTTCCGTACCCTGAGGAAGGCTCAACCCATGTTCTGCGAAAGAATAGTTCCACCTCGCCTCATTTCTCCTCAGCGGGAGAGTGAACTGCACCCAGCCGGCGGCAATGGAGGTTTGAAATGTTATTCGGAAATGGACGCATTCTAAAGCTCTCATCTCGACGCGTCCCAATGAGAAATAATGCAGGAAGGGTAATTGCACTTTCATTTTGAAAACGCTTTTCAATCCATGCGGACTCAGCTGGCTTGGCACTTTCACAAAGTGTCGGCTGACATGAGAATGTTTCTTCCTCACCAACAACCGGACGCAACGCCCAGTCTTGCCCTTCAATGAACGGATTACATGCACACAAGTTTCATATGATGAACGTCAATTGACGTCATCCGCAGCCCTTAAAAAAGGTCGGAAAGACGTCAATTGACGTCGCCATCAGTCCTTTAAAGTTCTGAAAAAACGTCCATTGACGTCTGCCGCAGCGAAAGTGTGACATAATATTGCGATCACACCTCCATTCAAATATTTCTCGTGGAAAGAGAACGAAATAAAATTATATTGCCAGGTAAACTAGGAATGATACTAGAAATTAGAAATTGACGTTTTTCTGAGACTCTTCGATTAACTTTTCGTGGAGGAATACAACATTTTCTCCGAGGACGCGTTGATAGCGTTGGCATAGAATGCGTTGAAAGTTTCCTGAGGCGGAAAGGGTGTTCTGTATTCACCGACAGTTGAAGCAAAGGATAAACGGAGTGCTTCTGTTTCGACCTCCTGACCAAGCGCTGACCTTTCTCCAATAATTTTCATCGTTATGGAATGAAAGAATAGGAAAATTACATTAGTTATACAGAAAGAGTAAGGAATTGAAAGTCGCAAAAACATAGTAGGTACTATGGATCATCCTGATAGATTTAGCACGAAAATTACGAAAAATGTGACTAATTTTCTAGGCTTCTTAAGAGACGGAATACTTTTGTTTCAATTTCCTGACCGAGTATCAACATTTTTTTCTAGTAATTTTCATCGTCACTGAATGAGATAATAAGCAAAAGAAGGAATAGACAAGGGGATTGAAAACCACAGAAAAGCCTGGGTAAGCCTTTTTGATAATCCTGACAGGACGCGGATTTCGAAATAAAATTACTAATGTTCCAGGCTTATCGACAATAACGAGTAACACCTGGAGTTTGAACAAAAAAAAGATCTATTTCTCATTCTATTTGGAACTTATCTCATGTTACCACGACGGCAACTTAAGTTGGAACGGAATTGAGCATCAACGGAAAAACATTTCGTGACTTTCCTCAAACATAATCGATAGCAAATAACCTAAAACACTACGCAAAATTATCACATCATTGACCGAGCGAAAAACTAACGGCTTCCTGCTCAATGAATGAAGAACGCGTTCGAATTTCCAGGGGGATGAAGCGTTTTCCGGATCAGGATTCGAGCTACCGAAAGCCAAAGCTTTGATATGAGCCATATTTCAAGGACACCCATCTTCCTCGTGTAACATTTATCGTCATCTCACTGAAATATATATGAAATTTAACAATATGGAGTTTTAGGGTCGAAAATTTCAGGAACTGGTTAGGCATCCTCGATAATCCTGATGGATTTAAAGAAACAAATTAAATAAAGGGACGGAAGAAGTACAACGGACATCAAGCGAAAAACAGCTCAAGCTAAGAAGGCGTTCATGTTAAAAAGACAACTACTGAGCCCAAAGAAGATGGGAATGCAAACTAGGAAACAGTGTGTAAAAACATTCGTGTGGAGCGTGACACTCTATGGATCGGAGGCATCGACCATTGAAAAAGCAGACCAGAACAGACTAGAAGCCTTAGAACCCAAGACCGCGACGCTCCCCTTCCCTCAACGGTAATGCTTTACTAGCAGAGCACTCTAGCGGTCAGGCGCTTCCCAACCACGATAACCCCGCCAAATTTAAACCGAAGTTCTGTAACCTTGAGCGATAGCATATAACATGACCTCTGCATTCTTCCGATATTGGTCCAAATGATGAAAATTCACGAGGTCTCCTGATATTTGACATTGTTTATTAGGTTTGGTACATAATTTCCAATGAAAAGAAACCAAATGGAATTCACACAAACTTTATTGTGAATAATGATACTGAAGACACAATTTACATTATTAAAAAAACCTCAATATAACATTTGAAACAATGAAGTGGAATTCATTTTCAAACTTGGCATAAAATCACATAAATCCTCGCACAGCCATACTATAGGACCATAGGTTAAATTAATTAATTAGATGTCAATACAAAAGTAAGAGCAGGCTTAGGTCATAACTGTAAAACATCTAACCATGTTATTCACACCGTACTTACCTCGCTAAATCACTCGGGAAGTTGAAAAATGTAATTTTGTTGTCTAATCTGCAGCCAGAAAAATTATTTCACCAACTGGCTGAGCAATAATGCCGCCCGGGTCGCTTCTCACATTCACGACTTGCCGCCATGTTTGCTATTTTGATACGGACCATGCAGGCCATGTGACTTTTACATAGTTTTTTGTTAACAAATTCACTGAGTATAGACAATTTAAATAATTATTAATAAGTTAATAACATATAACCGTCTTATTTAAAGATCTTTTTAATTTGCGCCTGAAGTAGATGACGCTAAAGTCACTACATACGATATATCGCAGCAAGCGACGTAGCCTTGTTAGAACCCTCCTTGGCGCTGGAGGAGGATGCTGAAGATCGTATAGACGGAAAAAAAATGGAAATGATTAAGTGTACAGAGGAGTAGAAGAGGAGAGAATCATATGGAACACCATAGAGAAAAGAAGAACCAGATGGATTGGACACACCCTGAGACACAATGGGTTTGTGATTAATATAATTGAAGGTAAAATAGAATGAAAAATCCCCAGAGGAAGACCCAGGAATAAGTTAATGGACCAAATTAAGAGGAAAGTACATAAAAAGAGTCACCAGGAAGTAAGGAAACTAGCGTTTGACGGGGAAGGGTGGAAGTCCGCAGTCCAGTAATCTTAGGATTAAACGACCAATGATGGTGAATTTTACATAAAGTAACTCATTTCAACTCAAAGACTTATTCACCATAATGAGTCAAACCAGCGGTTTAAATTAAGATATGCGCATTTCACACTTTATTTCCGTAGCATTCTGATATTATCTCCGCGCGGGAAAAAAAATCGACACGGAAACAAGCATTCGAGGAAGAAATAGCTGTACGGCACATTTCTCGACGATAATTGTACGTGCATGCCTGGAGAAGTACCTAGCGCAGACCTGTACGGCAATGAGGGAGGTAGAAGTGTTGGAGATAAAGGAGAAGGACGTCGAGGTTGAGAGGGAGGAAACGATAAAAAGAATGTCAGGAGAACCAAAATACTTCGCGAACAAAAGCACGAGACAGACACACACAAAAGACAAGCTGTTAAAATCACCCACCGCTATGACTTTACTAGGGACCCTATTTTTAGGTCTCAGAGAAAGGCGAATCGAAAGGAATGGCATGCGGCGGTGAGTCATCCAACTTTTCAAAACGCTCATATTGGGTAGCAAGCGGGAAGGTTTTACGACAGCCCCTGCACACTAAACCCGTTAGCAGGATTCTGAAAGTTCCGTAGCCCACTACCCAAAATCGTCCTATCTGCTGCGCAATATACTATTGCAAGTGCAATAAAGAACTTATTGCATGAGGCGCATGAAACATCGTCCAGCACTATTCCTTCCTCGTCATTGGTCGAAGCATATGGAATAGATAAAAACATTATTAGTTGGATTAATCAATTCTTACATGGGCGGGAACAAAGGGTTGTCATAGACGGTATCATGTCAAACACAGTTAGCGTTACATCGGGTGTTCCTCAGGGAAGTGTAATTGGTCCACTTTTATTTCTCTTGTACATAAATGATATTAGCAACGTCGTTAAAAGTGAGCTTAGACTCTTCGCAGACGACGCGGTTGTGTATAGGGATATTAACAATTCCGAAGATAGCGACTCGTTAACAATCGACCTACTTGCTATTCACGCTTGGTGCGAAAAGTGGCAGATGGAACTAAACATAAAAAAGTGCGTAGCAGTCAGCTTTTGGAAAAAGAAAAATTGGCCATTTAGGGCATACAGAATTAAAAATACAGAAATTATTCACGCCGAGTCTGTTAAGTACTTAGGAGTCACAATTAGTCACGATCTATCTTGGGGAAAACATAGTAGGGAAATATGCGGTCAAGCATATAGGAAGCTAGGCTTTATCAAGAGAGTACTCGGAAAATGTGATGAGAAAGTGAAAGAACGTTGTTATTTTTCAATCGTTAGGCCTCATCTGGAATATGCTGTTAGTGTATGGGATCCATACGAAACGGGGTTGATATCAGAGTTAGATCGCGTACAGCGAAGAGGAGCTAGGTTTGTGAAACGATGCTACGATAAGTTGGCTAGTGTGTCTGGACTGTTAGAAGAATTAGGATGGGAATCGCTATCACAGCGTAGATTAAATTATAGGCTTAACCTCCTAAATAAATTTCAGGAAAATCATTTTACTGACGACGTAAAATACATACTATTAACCCCTTCGTACTACGGCAGATTAGATCGCGCCAATAAAATTAGAGAGCTAGATTGTAGAACCGATAGGTATAAAATGTCATTTTTTCCGCGTACCATTCGGGACCATAACAGCTGTGATCGTCGTCATGAATAGTTCGAGTATTGACAATAGGCAGGCAGTTAATCTTTCTCATTATATTCTCCTCTTTCTTATTTATGCATGATGTAAATAATGATGTTCTTATTTATGCATGATATTTTGAATCTGTAGTAGTAGTCTTTGTATCCCTTGCATGTTGGAACGATTGAAGATAGAACGTTTCTTGGGTATTAGATTTTTAATTGGCGCTTTGCATGTGTGGTACGCGGGTTTCAATGTAATGTCGGTGTTCTACCATATCATTCATGCATGCCTGGTGCGAAAGCACCCCCTGCCACACACCCTTTGGGTGGCTTGCAGGGTATGACGTAGATGTAGATTGGTCATTCAATCCTAAGATTGGTCAACTGCAGCCCTCCACCCTTCCTCATCAAATGCTAGTTCCTTTACTTCCTGGTAGTTCTTCCTTTGTACAACCCTCTGTATTTGATCCATGAACTTATTCCTGGGTCTTCCTCTGGGGACTTTTCCTCTACTTTACCTTCAATTAAGTTCTTCATAAACCCATTGAGCCTCAGGGTGTGTCCAATCCAATAGGTTCTTCTTTTCTCTATGGTGTTCCACATGTTAGTGATTTATTTTAGTCTTCCATAACCTTTATCATTTCCTAGAACCAGTGATTAGTTCGCCGGTAATTAAGGCCGTTGGGTTGAATATTAGCGTTCAATGTTTTCCATAATCATAACTTGGAAATTGTGATACACTTGGCACGCCGGAAAAAAATTTAGCATCTTTTTTTAAATAACACACCCCAAATCAATCAAGATCATTGTGATTGGTGACGTCACTAGGCAGTACAATTCAGCATCAAGGCTGCTACTGGTACTAGCCACTCGGAAAAAGGACAAATATCTTCCTGGATTATTACGCATAGGCATCACAAAAAGTATACTTCATTTCATTATTCCGTCCGTCCATTATTTCTTCTGCATCGCCCTCCAGCACCAGGTTTCGAAGGCTTCAAGTGCGTCCTGGGGGTCTATTCTCTGAGTCCTCGGAATACCCGAGTCTCGACAGTGACGAAATTTTGACGTCAGAGCCACGTAAAATTCAAAGGAGAGCATTCAAAAGTTGAGATTTGTTGGGGACTTCGCCGTCACATTCACGGATTTTCCGAGACTCGACCGAATACAGAACCGAACCGACAGAATAGACTCCCAGGTCTGCTTTTCAATCGGTCCACACCTCCGAGCCATTGAGTACCACGCTCCAGGCGAATGTTTTCACATACTGCCTCCGTCCTATCAACGGCACGAAAAAATAATAACTTCCTGAGCGACTTCACCTAGCACGCGTCGCGTCGCTTGGAGCGACACACAGCACCGATTTTGCGAGACGGAAACAAAAGAAAACGCGAGTACCAGCCGACGCATCGAGGCCACTCGCGAAGCGTGAAGTATGAAACGCCGAACGGAAGTGTCCCTTCCACCATCTTGGCAAAACGAGGATACGAACACCGCGTCCCATTCGGGTCGGATGGCGAAGAATTATTATCTTTGCTCTCTGCGCGCGCGCGCTCGGACGAAATTGCCGAGTCCTCTGGAAGGGAACCCAGTATACTTCGCCGCGTTTGTTTTTGCTCGAGAAAACCTTTTCATGCTTCAAGGAGTTCTAATGGAAGACGGATGGAGAGCTTATTTCCAGCACATAAATCCACGCGAGAGACACAAAAAAATATCAACCTGACTTGCACGTGCGATCTTTTCGAGCTTGTACACGATGTACAGCCATTCTAGGACTTCAAGGATTGGCAGATCTATGTACCGCCGTAACGAGCAATGGATACTGTATGAAAGACAATTGTTATTCGGTACAGTCTACCAAAAAGGGCACCGCCGCGGAGGAACAAGGTGACATCCAGGAGGTATACTTATACAGGATTCCTCGATTGGAATGGAAACAATTGTCAGGGACGTAACCTTGTGAGACCAGCTATAATTTGACTGTCGGATAAATTTCCTATAGTTTATCATCGTACTTTCATTAATTCGTTCGTTCGTTCATTTATGCTCTATGAAAGACGAGCAACTCTCCAATGTGATAATATTTGTTACGGCCGGTTTCAATTTTTTATAGCATCTTCAGGTGACAGTGTAAATGGGCGTCTTCAGGTCTTTTCGCTTTTTACACCTGAAGATGCTGTAAAAAGCGAAACCGGTCGTAATAAATATTATCACAGTGGAAGCTTCTCATTTTTTTCATCGTGCAGTTATGTTCCGTTTCCACTCCATCAAGCCTGAAACCACTGACTATGTATTATATCAACATTTATTTACGTCATCTCTCCACCTTGCACTGATGCACATTGACATTTTCTCAACGTTTTAGGTTTTTTTTGACAACATAGGGCGAGAAGCCATCTTATAAAGAATGCAAAATGCTCATTAAACGACACTAAAGGCTAAACAGAACCAAATGATGGTTATCCATTCGCAAGGCGACAAACAGAAGACGGATTTTACTGCCAAAATTTTGCATATGTAGGTGGAAAAAAAATTAGAAAATTAAACCTCCAGCTGGTATAACTGGAATGTAATTGCATATACTAATCACATATTTTTTTTTAAAACTTACAGAGCCTATGGAAGCAAGCAAAATCACACCGTGGATCTGGACACTCACCTGCAAAGAAAAGAAAAAATATTATAGCCATATGGACACGTCTGATGGTGTCTAGTATAATTACGGTTACGCAAACTGGAAGAATTGGCACATTAATTTACAGCTGAAAATTATAATCTGATCCTGTTGCCTACAGTCATTTAAAATGGGGAAAAATATTGAGCAGCTGAAAAATTCTCTCGGAAATTATGCCTGTAATTCATTACATGACTGAAAATAAAACATTTATTCCTCTAATACTAATCTATACAGTTTCTGTGGGATTGTCGTCAAGTACCAATCCTACACTAATCTCCATTAATATTTTTTCAACGCTTTCAATGTTTTTCTAACAGTATTGAACAAGAATTAATCGTTAAAGAAATAAGAAAATACGTCCTAGAGGACACTAAAATCAAAACAGATCAACTTAAATATCACTCTCGAAGATCACAAATATCTGAAAATTGCAAAATATTAAACAAATTTAGTCCTACATAGATTGGAAAACGTATGAGAGAATAAAATTTCTATGATTTCCTAGATTCTCAAAATACATATATCCTATGGATATAAAGCAATTGCACTAAGTGCACTATATCAAAAATAGAGTCTAAAGTCGCTGTCCCGGACAGTGAAAATGTGACCTTACAGGGGGCACGAAACTGCATCACCTGATATCTATAATAACGAGCATTTCAAATTGCGTCATATAAAGCGATGACCATTGTATAGGAAGAAACGTATACCCTCAGAATGGAGGACGAGAATAGGCTGCAGGCATTCGAGATGTGGGTGTGGAGAAGGGTGGAGAAGGTTAGGTGGACGGAGGGGAAGACTAACGAGGAAGTGCTCGAGATGGTGGGCGAGGAGAGGAAACTTCTGAGTGAAATCGAGTGAAATCGAGTTCGGCAGAGTAGGTGGCTGGAGGATGTAATAAACTAAACAGTCTAAAAATGTTAAAGTAAAGGAGGAGGAGGATGGGTTGCTCAAGAATGCGATAGAGGGAAGGATGTTGGGCAAGCGGGGAAGTGGAAGAAAGAGAATAGGTTTCATGGACAGGATGAAGAAGGGTAGATCGTGTGCAGAGGCGAAAAAGGATACACTAGAGGGAGATAGGCCCCTGAAAGTGTGTAAGCTGGAAGGAGATTCTCTGACATTCAGCAAAAACTACCTCACCCGGTAGAATATTTAAAAACAATGGCTCATATCGTGAAATCCGGGAGTGTCTCACAAAAATGTATTCGCTGACGTTACGGAAGTCGCAGTTTGCCGTAAATGGGACAGTAGAATCAAGGTTGCGACCCTTGTAACCCGTTCACGACCGTGCCTCTAACAATTGAGTCACAAAAGGATAATTACCTAACAAAATATGAAATTATTAGTCAAAATAAGACAGATGGTCCAAACACCCAAAGGCCCTTTAAAGATCCGACCATGACACAGCATGGAGAAAGACAGCCATTGGAGAATTCAGATTGTAATACCATCGCCAATTAAGGAACCTCACGGACGTCCAAATATAAGTTAAAATTACTGTGATGATTTCCAAATTAAGACCAATAAAAATCAAGCACGGTTTCGACACCTTGCATTACCTTATACTGCCTTGATAATGACACGACGTGCTAAAACTCAAGGTCAATTTTCACTTCACGGGGCGCAAATATTTAGGGAGTGCTTTTATTTTCGATGTGATTTCAGTTGTCCAAAGTAGTTCGGCTAGGGCAGGTGGCTTCTCTTCCAAAAATAATTTAGTCTTGAATGTGAGGGATTCTACTTAAACAATTACTTCAGGGAGAACAAGGATTAAGACGCAAAGTACAATTCAATATATCCCTCCTAAAACTGAGCTTCCATCGCTAGCGTTATTCTCATCCTGATGTCTCAGCTACTATGCCCATTTTCCACCAACGGACTATCTTAGAGATTATATTGCTCTATTTTCTCCAGTTTACCCCTAACTTCTTTCAAAACCAACCTCGCTCTCTTTGTCCGACCCATTGGGGTCGATGGAGAGAGCATTACGTCATCAAACTGTAGCCTGGCAACCAGAATAACAGCCATATTGTTTAAACCTGCTCTTTCCTCACTTTCCTACGGATAACACGACGGAATCGACGAATTAGCGGATGTAAAGAAAGAATATCCACCATCTGTTTGAGATATAAGGCGAGTAATTATTAAAACATGTTTTGCCTGCTTGAAGCTATGGATTCTACTAGATTTTACACAAGTTTCTACCAGGAATGCTGAGGAATATTAATCCAAAAACGACGGAATAGACGAATTAGCGGATGTAAAGAAAGAATATCCACCATCTGTTTGAGATATAAGGCGAGTAACTATCAAAACATATTTTGCCTGCTTGAAGCAATGGATTGTACTAGATTTTACACAAGCTTATACCAGGAATGCTGAAGAATATTAATCCAAAAAGGACGGAATCGACGAATTAGCGGATGTAAAGAAAGAATATCCACCATCTGTTTGAGATGTAAGGCGAGTAACTATTAAAACATATTTTGCCTGCTTGAAGCAATGGATTGTACTAGATTTTACACAAGTTTCTACCAGGAATGCTGAGGAATATTAATCCAAAAACGACGGAATCGACGAATTAGCGGATGTAAAGAAAGAATATCCACCATCTGTTTGAGATGTAAGGCGAGTGACTATTAAAACATGTTTTGCCTGCTTGAAGCTACGGATTCTACTAGATTTTACACAAGTTTCTACCAGGAATGCTGAGGAATATTAATTTAAATAAATAAAATATGCACGGAGAATGCATATTAAAGAAATAAGCGTATTTCGATGAAATTGCGATGAGAAAAATTCGGCCTAGACCGGGAATCAAAACCACGGACCTTTGTTTGCCGGACCAATGCTCAGACCACTACGCTATCCAGGCATCCTAATCCTCGTGGCAATTTTGTCGGATAAAAGGGAACTAGATCTTAGAGCTCTTGCGGTCCATCAATGGTAGGCAACGCAAGGGAGAAGAGGGCTTCAAAGAAGCCACCAACAAGCGACAGTATCCTTCACCAGCACTTATGCCGTGCTTGGCCATTTGAAAATGTTCAAACATAGCAGGTGAAATTTTGATGAAATTGTGGTGGCTTCTTTGAAGCCTTTGCGTTGCCATCTTTGATGGACCGCAAGGGCCTAGGATCTAGCTCCAATGTATCCACCAAAATTGCCATTAGAATTAGGAAGCCTGGATAGCGTAGTGGTCTGCGCATTGGTCCAGCAAACCAAGGGTCCGTGGTTCGATTCCCAGTCCAGGCCGAATTCTTCCTCAATTTCATCAAAATTTCACCTGTTGCGTTTGAATATTTTCAGGAAGAGTATATTGCTTTTTAGTCTGTTATCGATTGAAAATGGATAGCAGATTGCAAGCGCCCTCTTCATCCACCCGAATGGTCGGGATCGTGATAAATGAAACTGACGTCAAAATTTACCCAAGAATGCCGCCGCGTGAAAGTCAAGACATCATTGGAATTGAAGTGAAAGTCACTATTGCTGTTTGTTTTATCCATTCTTTCTCCTCTTAGACTCTGCAATTGTACATAATCTGTCAAGTTTATCCATGTTTTTCTTTTTATTCTATAGAAAGGGGGCCGGAGTATAATGTGACCGTTGCCCAAACTTTCTTTATTCTTGGCTAATTTTGTTCTAGGCATAATATATCTAGTTGAGTAGTGAAAGAAGAAGGGATGGAAGTTGCTGATATAATAATTGAGCATGTACATACTGAATCCATTATTCAAGTATCTTTGACTACTGCCACAAATTCGTCGATTTTTTTAAGTTTTCAATTTACGGCAAGTTTCTCTTGAAACATGTGTTGGCTACGGAATTCTTAAGATTCTACTAAATTTTTTTTGCTAGCCGGACGATTCTGTTGGCCCGGAATTTCGAATGCATGGAATGTCCCCGGAATTTCGATAGGCTGCTGAGCCTGTCATCAGGTTTTCGAGGGACCGGACCAACACAACTTGACACACATCCATGCCCTGGGTGGTGAAAAACCCACCCAGGCGGGACTCGATCCCGCGACCCTCGGTTTAGCAGGCGAGGGCTTTACCCCGCTGCCACCGGGGCCGGCATTTACTATACTATTTCACAGGATGGCGGATTATTATTAATTTTAACAGGGAGAAACCCGTATTTTAGGCGGGGCTCTCAAAAAACCCCGGATAGTCCGTTGCTTTAGCTCCTAAAAATGTATCGCCAAAGATTAGACCGAGAGATACCCGTAGAAAACTTTTCTCAAACGTTATTTCGCATTGAGAAAATAAGTCACAAAAGACTGCGGATTTCTAAAAGGAGAATTGGTACGGCTTAAATGACACAGGAGCCTTTTATTAGGAGGAAATATCGCTTTACCCTGATTTGGGTTTTTCAGCTGTTTCTAAATTTCGGAATTGTATACTGATCACTAGCAAGTGATCGATGGAAAAGATAGTGAAAATATGTGCGTCACCCCGTTAAAGCCGAAGGAATATCGGGGTTAACAAAGATGGTGGGAAGGGCACGCCCACGTTACATCTTCTAGCATTGGCTACAATAGCTAGCGCCCTCTCCGTTTACATCAATGGTCACACATCATGGCAGCACCGCCGCGGCGGCAATTTGGGGGCCAATAAATTATCTTGGCCACTGAAATAGATTTATACTTATAAAACGTAAATAAATTCATGGAGTACATATTTATAAAATTTATCAAGAGTTCTTTTATGGATGTCATGAAATTTCGATCATTTTGACCTATGTAAGATATATTACAGCAATTGGTCACTTGTTTATTCAATTGTTGTAATGTTGTAATTTTCCGAGATTATTTAATTCTGGTATTTAATAAAATTGGATATGGATTATGAGCATTCCAAAATATTGATTCCTCCTCTAACATCAACTTGAAAATAAACTTTTAAGTAATTTTAACCCAAAAATTTTACATATTCTCCCGAAATGTTTACAGATGGATGCTTTGATAAAAATTGAAACTGAACAACTCGTACGCCACACTACCGTAACCCTACGCGTCGGAAAACCATTTCAAGATTCATCTTTCTGTTTATTTACATCTCAACTCTTGCATGAAGATGGGAATCTCACTGAAGGGGAAAAAGGAGTATACGACTTACGTTTCTCACGGAACCGAGAGAGATGAATGGACCATGTGTAAGACGTTGAAAGAATATACGGAGAAATTATAAGCTTTTGATGTCTCAGCTTTTGAAGCTACGATAATTTTCGAGGAAAGGGCTCTCAAAAAAAAAAACCCTGATAGTCCGTTGCGGCAGCTCCTTAAAATGTATCGCCAAAGATTAGACCGAGATATACCCGTAGAAAACTTTTCTCGAACGTTATTTCGCACTGAGAAAATAAGTCACAAAAGACTGCGGATTTCTAAAAGGAGAATTGGAACGGTTTAAATGATACAGGAGCCTTTTATCAGGAGGAAGTATCGCTCTCCCCTGATTTGGGATTTCTCAGCGGAATACGTTTTTGATATTCACAGTAATTATGGTAAAAGGAAAGTTATTTTCTCTTTGAAGTCAGCAGATAAGGTTTTTGGTTGCTTCATTCTTTTGTGTAGGAGAATGTGAATAAAAAAAAGGGGTTCTGTGAGGTCATTTCAGTGAAATGAAGGCCTTAGCAGTTTTCTTCGAAACGAATACCCGAATGTAGAGGATAATACTATTTGAACTTATAATAAACGTATCAGTAGCAAAAAAAAAATAGACTGGCCGAAGCCTTCCATGTCACTCTAAAACCTATATCCCCTCGAAAAGAGACCCATTATGCGTTCATACTCTCCCTTTGATCTTCTTCCTTCGGGCACATGATCATTGAGTAGGTTTCTACCGATGGAAGGTCGAAATAATCACAATGAATCCGTCTCAGATGGAAAATTTCACGAGGATAATACTCACAATTTTTTTCTTCCCAAAAAGTCTGTGGCTCGCTACTATCAGGGTCGGAAATAACAAAAGAGAAACCTTCAAAACGTTCCGTCACTTCCATAAAAGTGCTCTGTCTACTGTGCTCGGATGGAAGCATATACAAAAGAGGACGGGAAACCGTTAAAATAACGAAAAAGTGCTGTCGCCGATAAGTACCACTACTTGCAAAGGTAAGTGAGATTTTTCTAAGAGAAGGAAATCGAGGCCGGTCATAAAAGTAAAAGGGGACAAACTGGAACTCGAAGAGCAATTCAATTACTTGGGTATAGTGCGCTAGAAGAAAATGGCCGCAGTACCGAAGACGTCAGAGAGGGAGAGAAGCACTTGAGGAAGAAGCGTACGGCAACAGCAGGAAGATGACGAGGATTGGATTGGATTGTGGGGAGGCGACCGACAGGTAAGAATATTTGCGCGGTAGGGGACAGGTGAGGGAGGAAGGGTGGATAGTAACCTGGCGTTGGCATTAGCCTACTCTTAATACTGGCCTGTTCGGGTATAACAGTGCTTGGCAGGTTAAGGCGACGCATCACACCCGCTCGACAGGTCGGATTTGTGATGATTTCCGACCCCATATTTTTTGTTTAAGTCTTACGTCATCAACTTGAAATTTTTATAGTATAAAGAATAGACCTTTGCCAAGGTCGGCTCGTATCTGAAACATGAAAATTTTATCCCGGAGCATAATTAAACCATCGGGAAAACGGCAAGATGTAGAGTATATTTTTATAAAAACTATTATTATTATTGAAATATCTAAAACTAATGGAGATGTATCAATCCCTCCTCTATCGGAATGCTAAGTAACAGCCGTCACGGTTGTAAGATATAATCTGTAATTGATATATTTCGACAAGCTACCTGAATGGTTTTCTGCCATGATGTGCTCGGACGGTGATGCAATTAGTTCAGTCTTCTTTCACTGATCTTATATAAGCGCTGCCTGTACTTACGCACCGGAGACTTGGCTACAACTTACCGACGACTGTTGCCTTGTGCGAGAGTTATCCTGGAGTAGGAGACTCCTGACGCTAAAACACCTCGATCGGGTGCGAGTGACGCCATCTTTTGGATTTTCGACAGAACTTTTCCTTACCGAAGGGTATGATGCGTCCTCTTAAGAAACGAAACGCGCCCAAGGGATCACCGTTTAACGTCTCATCCGACAGACGGAGTACTGTACTTGAAGTGCCCTCCACAAGACACTCAAGTAGGGATCGGGTTTCCTCTGAAAAACATCCTCCTCTGCAGGGATTGGAACCCTGGCCTCCCGTATGAGCTGATGAGTTAGGGTGCGGTAAATAAGAAGGCGACTGGTGACGAGGTTAATATGAGAATCGATACTGAAAAGATTACCCTGTACTTTACTACAATTACTAAATTTTTATGAAGCGTTTCACAGCTCTACTGCATCGTAAGAGGACTCTGTTTGTATGATAGTTATTTACTAATTGTATATTCAGTAACGTGACATGGGGTAGTGAGGAGAAAAACGAACTTTTGGGAAGGAAGGCAGGGGAATCGTAGATCAAGGCCTTGTGCGATGAGAACGATTATTATTTGACCAATTAATTTTGTCGGAAAGGAGTGAGGAGGGGTGCAGAATTAGTAATTAGTGACAACAGAGATATTGTCTAACAATTTTCATTTGTTGCGAAGCAATCATCTCTTCACCTTTGGAAGAATTTTATTATTATTTATTTAAATATTCTACAGGTTAAGGTAGGATTTGTTGAATGTCAGAGAATCTCCTCCTGGTTTTCTACACCTACTTTTCTACGCCCGGTGTCTGGGCCTATTTCCATCTAATATATCCTTTATCGCCTCTGCATACGATCTACCCTTCTTTACCCCGTCCATGAAACCTATTCTCTTTCTTCCCCCTTCCCCGCTTGCCCAACATCCCTCCATCTATGATATTTTTGAGCAACCCATCGCCCCTTATTACATCCTCCAGCCACCTACCCTGCCGATCTCGAATTGCATTAAGAAGTTTCCTTTCCTTCTCCCACCATCTCAAGCACTTCCTCGTTCGTCCTCCTGTCTGTCCACCTCACCTTCTCCATCCTGCCTGTCTTATCATTTCCTCAGTATAAATGTTAAAAAAAAAACAAATGCGACAACGTGTACCCTAGCCTTACCTTCCCTCCCCTTCCCCCGCGACCTTAAATTTTCTCGTTAACATCACTTGCATGATTACTTACAAGCAGATATTTGGCCTATTGAGGGTAGAACTCATATTTATAAAACTTCTTCAGCGTTCTTGAATGGGTGCAATGAAATTTCGACCACTTTGACCTACGCAAGATGCATTGGTAATTACAACGCTACCATTAATTGTTTAATTCAATGGTAACGTTGTAATTATGTAAGATTGTTAATGTCAAGTCAAAGTAAAGTCAATTTTCACGTTAATCTCTACGTTGTCAAAAATAGATCCAGTAATAAAAAAGGTCACCATGGCTTAGGCCAACCCTTGGACATTACCTGAGTCATTTTATAAAGCATCGATATCACGAAGAGTGTCGACATCCTTAGTTAACTTCTATAAGGTTGCCATTGCGTTCAAACATTGGATACCGCTTGGCAATAAATGAAATGCCAAAACGAATTCCTAATTGCCATTAAGAGTGGATTCACTTCTAATTGCAATGGCAGATATAATATAGTAGAAAATAAAATCTCACGAGGATGATTTCTTAAAGGTAGTTTTAGCGAAATATCATTTTGCTTAAAAATCCATGAATTAGGTTTCATTTGAAATTAATCATACTGTCAACCCAGTAAATTCTTCGGGATCCCAATAAACTTTCCGCTTCGATGGAGTTTCAAACGTACCGCGTGAAAAAAATGAGTCACGTTAAAGACTTATTTAGATATTTACATTTGATTACTTACAATTTCTGTCATGTAAAACTATATTAATGCACATTAATAATGCAATATTTAATTCGTGTGTCTCACAGTTGAAGAAATTATAACGTATATATGGAATATGGTATCTATTATGATTAGGGAACTATCTCGCTCGCACTACCTTTTCTATACTTATGACTAAAAATTCTATACTTATGTTTTCAGAAAATCTGGAGTAAGTGACCCTGAGAATGAATGAATGAAAAGGTGTTTATTTTCGCTTATAAAATACGAAATAAGAAAGATGTACAGCAATAACAAAGAAAGATTTAACTACGTAATAAGCGGGCCCCGTTTTAGGCTTTTGCCTCTTCAGGGCTGGGCATTATTCTTTGGCTAGAAACATAAAACATGCGGGAGGGGTAGGACAGACATTTGCCCATAGGACAACAGGAAACCCGCGTAAACCGCCGTCAGGCCAAATCAGGAAATAAATAAATAAACAAAGAAAGAAACAACAACAGACAATGAAATCAACAAGCTATAGCCACCTCAATAAAGACAGAATTTTGTTCTCATTGAGGATTTCTCCATTAAACCTGCCGTTCACGAATGCTGAGAAAACAAAGAAGACACTAACTTACACAAAACAGAACTTCACTTCGTCTCATTATTCTGAATTACATCGAACACGTGTACAGAGCAATAAGCTCCGTGCAGTTACACACCGCGGTCTGTCCCCTCAAAAAAATAAATAAATAAGTCTCCCGCCCGATCTGAGGCACCGCGCCGGGACCGGCCGCGTGGAAATTTCGCGTGCGTTCGACCTTGAAAGAGATACCGCCTCGCCTTCCTCGCCTCCCCCTCCCGCCCTCCTCCGTCGCCTCCCGCAGATACCACGGAAGAATGTCGGGGAACGGCGGCACGGGCGGCGGGCTTGTGGAGCCGTTCGCGCGTAAACAGCTTCCCCGGAGTTCCGCAAGAATACGGTTCGGATTCAAGGCCTGGGAAAAGGCTTCGTTTTGGCCATTTATGTAGATGGAGAGGACGCTTGCTATGGTGGCCATTGCTAATAGCTGTAACGTGGGCGTGACCCGTAAGCCATCTTTGTCAGCCCCGATTTTCCTTTATCGCATACTGGACGACGCGCTAACTTTGCAATTTAATGATGTTTTCCAACGATGAACTGCTATAAATCAGCATGAATTTACTTCTTCGATATGGATTGTCCTTGCATTATCCATTAATTTATTTAAAACAATAATATCCCGCAATCCGGATGGAAACTAAGGTAAAAGTGAATAGAATCCATATCACGAAGTAGCCAATATATGTTTCAAGAGTAACTTCTTTCAGTGCTTGTCAGCTGAAGGGCAAATTTTGCAGTACAACGATGTTTTCCATCGGTTTATTATTAAAGTATTCTACCGGTTAAGGTAGGTTTTCTTGAATGTCAGATAATCTCCTTCCGGTTTTCTGCACTTTCAGGGGCCTATCTCCCACTAGTATATCCTTTTTCGCCTCAGCATACGATCTGCCCTTCTTCATCCAGTACATGAAACCTGTTCTCTTTCTTACCCTTCCCCGCTTGCCCAACATCCTTCCCTCTATCAAAGTCTTGTGCAACCCATCGCCCCTTATTACAGCCTCCAGCCAACCCTACCCCGTCAATCATGGATTTCATTTAGAAGTAACTTTTCCTCGCCCATCACCTCCGGCACCTCCTCCTTTGCCCTCCTCTCTGAAGCCTCTAAAAAGTGATTCAGACAGGATTAGCTGCAACCGCTTGTGACACCTGAAAAAAAATTGATTTGCCGCGCTTTAGTATACATAAAGGACCCCGCAGAAACCTAATGGAAAAAATGTTCGGTGAAATTGGCAGAAACTTCGGGATATGATATTTCTTGAGGAGTAGATCAAAAGTCTCAATGGGCGTCATGTCGTAAATATTCTATTTTCACGTTAGATGTCTTCAAAGTTGTGATTTTCATAGCATTCAGGGGGAGGGGCATTTCAATGGACACACCTAAATATTTCCCTAGTCACGCAGGATAGAGAACAATGTTACACACCAAAGATGTAGGGTTTGAAGCGGAATACCTGAGGGTGACCTTCTCATTAACCTCGAGCGTGACCATCGTATTTTCAAGGTCAATTTGTACTACTGAAACTGAAATCCTTATTGTTTATTGCAGAAATGAAAACTAAGAAGGATTACCAAGTGCAAATACATTGAGGAATTGGCAAATACCTTGAGAAATGAGGAGCCAAATTGGCAAATACCTTGAGGAATGTTATGAAAATCACAACTTCGAAGACCTCTGACTTGAAAATAAGAATTTTTACGACCTGACGCCCGTTGAGACTTTTGATCTACTGCTCAAGATATATCATATCCCGAAGTTTCTGCCAATTTCACCGAACATTTTTTCCATTAGGTTTCTGCGGGGTCCTTTATGTATACTAAAGCGCGGCAAATCAATTTTTTTTCAGGTGTCACAAGCGGTTGCAGCTAATCCTGTCTGAATCACTTTTTAGAGGCTTCAGAGAGGAGAGCAAAGGAGGAGGTGCCTGAGATGATGGGCGAGGAAAAGTTACTTCTGAATGAAATCCGGGATAGACGGGGTAGGGATGGTTGTAGGGTGTAATAAGTGCGAACTATCATTTTCCGAAGATTGAGCGGATTTCACCGTATCATTTTTTCCGTACGGTTACTGCGGGGTCCTTTATGAAGCACAGCGCGGCAAATCAATTTTTTTCAGGTGTCGTAAGCAGTTGCAGCTAATCCTGTCCGGATCACTTTTCAGAGGCTTCAGAGAGTCTCATGTGAGAATAACTCCGAGTCTATCTATTTCTCTAACAAATAAGTCTAACTAGGCGAGATATGCCAGCCCTTTTACATGGGAAATGGTACGTGTACGAACTCCAGAGAAACCTTCTTTTAAAATATTGAGGTTTTTCTAACACTTAGATCTCAAATAAAAATTTTGACATTGTTTTGTTTTTACGTTTTCTCAACTATTTTTAAAATAAACCACATAGTTATAGCAGTATCTTTTCAGGATCGTAAAAACCCTTACTGAAGGACTTTTAAAGGAACCGTGTGAAGAAAATGAGTCAAGTTAAAGACTTATATAGACACATATTTTCAATTATTTAGATCTTCAGTCATATAAAAGTATATTATGGCACCATTAATGACGGAAGATTTCATACAATATTCCTAACGCTGATGAAATTAAAACGTATCATTCGAATATGGACTCCATTACGACTAGGGAACTATCTCGCTGAAAATTAATCAAATGAAATGCGGCATCAGTATTTTTTCGGACTTGTTTGAAAAACTTTTTAAATGTGTACTCAAAGACCCACGATTACCTCTCCTGCCACCTCAACGGACCATTGGTCGATAGAGTTGATTTCACCGCAGAAAGCGTGTGGAGAATTTAATTAAATTTACACGGTGAAACACAATCGGTAAACAAGATAGGTGAATTAACTCCTCGAAATGGAAAATTTAATTATGAGATATTTATGGAGTAAATGGATTTCAGTCACACATGACCAAACTAATGCGTTTCCATCTACTGTACATAAACTCCTCCAATTACTCAAATAACACGCGTTAGGGCACGGTGAGAAAATTAGGACGATTTCAAATTTAAACGAACAGACCTCGTGCTGTGCCAGCGAAAGTCAGTATTTAACAGTGACCGCTGTCTTTTTAGCGACCATGCGACGTTGTGGACAAGCATCAAACTTAGGCCTTATTTATAGGAGCAACTCAATCACTGTACATGCACACATACATACATACCAATCACGCCGCTCCTTCCGGGGTAGGCACAGTCACTAAGTTTCACTCACAAACACACATTCGTACCCCTAACTCTGCTTTAATAATTTCCTCCATACTGACCTATCCTTGCAAACCTCTTTTGCCTCATTCACACCCAGACACTGCTTCATACGCGCCCTCCTGTTTTTAAGGCTCCTCTAATATTCCTCCTCATAAGAATTTCCTCAACCACATCTTTCTCAGCCTACCTCTACCTCTCGCACCATTCATTTCACTCTCATATATCTGTTTCGTTATTCGACTCTCATCCACTGTCTCAACATGGCCAAACAAACGAAGCACACTCCTTCCATATATGTCAATTACTACTTTTGTCGAAAACACTCCTCAGATGACTAGATGAAGGGAAAATTACTATTGGTTGTATGTGAAATTCATTCCTGAAATAATCGACGGCCTAGTGGTATGTTTAACTGCATGTGCAGTTTTTACAGAGAAACCTGTATTAAGTGGTCAACATCGGACCCATTTATGCATCATTTAACCCCATGCACTGCTCCATACACGCCCTCTTGTTTTCAAGACTCCTAACATTCCTCCTCCTAAGAATTTCCTCAACCACAATCAACCACAACTTTCTCGGCCTACCTCTACCTCTCGCACCATTCATTTCACTCTCATATATCTGTTTCGTTATTCGACTCTCATCCATTCTCTCAACATGGCCAAACCAACACAGCCCACTTCTTTCATATATGTCCATTGCTGGAGCACATAACCCACATTCATTTATCACCCACTCATTCCTGGCCCTATCCATCCTACTTTAGCCGCAAACACTCCTCAGATAACTCATACCCATGGCGTTTAGTCAACTCTTATCTCTTATCTGAGTGAGTCGAGTCTAAGAGTAGACTCAACTATTGTTACCTGTAAAATTGCGGAAAAAAGCGTAAATAGAGTAAAAACTTTAAAATATACATTAAAAAAGTAAATATTAAAACTGTAAAAAAACCTTAAAATTAAATGGACTGTACAGGGATTCCAAGCCTATTTTTCCCTCGTGGGCACTATTATTAAACGCATTTCAACTACGGGTTTTAAATACAATGATACGGCAAAATGGCTTTAAAATTTTTAACAATCCGCGAAAACGCTCCTGAGGTAAAACTAAGATGTCAGTTGCACGACCTCCAAAGTAAACGAATCCATTCGATTCGGCGGTTGTAGCGCGAATCGTGAGTCATTGAGTTCAAATTTAAATTTTTTCCGACCGAGTCGAAAACAATATTTGGGACCACACTTGACGTAGGATAATCTTTTTATACGTGGCTAATATACATTTAGGTTGTAATAAAAATGAAGATATAAGTATAGAATTGTTATACGATTAATGATAGTTATAATTATTTATAATATTGCATAATAAATGTAATATATTTAAAATTTTTCGTCACAAGAAAAGCCTTGTCATCATTCGGGTTTATGGCGCGGAATTAAATATTTAAGCGAAAATCACTAAATAACACGCGCTTATCATTCGACATGATACTTTGATATTTATTTGGAACCATTATTCCTTCCCAACCTTCGTAATTAATTACCGAGCATTTAATTTAATGTGTGCACTTACTTCAACCCATATGGCATAGTGTTTCATTCATTCGAGGTAACCTCGATCACGTAGGTCAGGAGTCACGTGGTACCACAAGTAACGGTTCGCGATCGTGTTATTTTTTTTAAACACTCGAAAAAATGTGACTCATTCTCCAGATCGAGATTTTCTAACAGGAATATTGTTAATTGATTTTAATATTTCGATTAGAGAGACATTAAACAGCATATCAGACGCTTTAGATATCCATCCGGGTGCTTTCGATTTGCGGCTATAGCAGGCGATAGACGGCGATCGCCACGCCGTGGTGCTTTCGAATAAGCGGAACAGCCGCCTATCGCCGGCTATCGGTGGCTCTCCGCTATGAGGAGAGCCGAGCAAAGCAATATCGATTTGCGCAACTGCCGTCTATCGCCGGCGATCGCCGTTTTAAATCGAAAGCACCCATTTATAACGAACACCCGAACCTGGAAGTTTCGATAATATTAAAAATACCACGGAGTAAAACTAACTAATGATCACTCGCGGAGCAAACATATTCGGGAAACAATTGGTGAAGCTAATCGAAAATTGGGGTTTGTAAACAGAGTACTTGGAAAAAGCGACGATAAAGAAAGAGAAATCGGCTACTACTCCCAAGTTAGATCGAATTTGGAATACGCTTCCAGTATTTCGGATCCTTGTGAGGTAGGCTGGAAAACAGAGCTGGAACGCGTGCAGAGAAAATCACCAAGATACGAGAAAGGCCATTATGATAGGCTGGTTAGTGTTACTGACCTCTTGCAACCATTTGGATGGAAATCAGCTTCAGACCGTCGATTGATAATTAGACTCAATCTTTTGCATGAATTCAAAACCAATTTATTTTCTGACGAAGTGATTAATATCTTAAGAGCTCGAGCACACTACGGTAGATCAGATTATGAGAATAAATTAGGGAAGTAGTCTTCAGAATGGACAGGAGAGAAAGAATAACGACCCATTAAAACTCTCTGAAACGATTCCCCTTGGATTATTTTGCGTTGGTCTTTAAATCACTCACAAAAAATATCATCCACTCGAGGATCAAATTAGTAAAGGAGGGTTGAAATCATGCCGCATTTTAGTGCAGGAAGATATGTTCTCCGGAAGAGAGCAGTTACTTTCTCAGAACTGCAACCGGGTTAGAAGAATTACTTTCACTGAAATTCAATCAATAGTTTCCAGGAAATATGGTTCTCACCCGGGAAATCACAGGTAATCCGGATACGACATTCCTTTTTAAACCTACTCCGAACATCAAAGTGAATCATGCTCCTGGTTTCTGGGTGGCTGGACCATGTCGGAGATTTTTTTTAATACTTCGTTCTTTACAACAACTTTCTTCTGTACACCCTTTCTTTAGATGACTTCAGTTCCGTTTTTTTCTCAACAATAAACCTCATTTTAATACCTTCATTATTTATTTGTTGGAGCGATGCTACTCTACAAAGTATTTTACCCATATGCACATCGGCGAAACCATTGAGGTAGCTGTGGAGGGAATTACGTCATCAAACTATAGCTTGGCAACTGAAATAACAACTATGTTGTTAAATTCTACTCTCCCCTTACTTTCCTATAGATAGCACGACGGAATGGACGAATTAGATAAGATAAGATTTATTGGCTCTAGGAAAGAATTCCTTTGGAGCAGGCATAAGTAATTACAACTCAGGCAAAAAATAATAACAATCACATAGAAAACATGTCACTATTTACAAGAATCTTATCAAATCACAGCACTTGCCCACAACAAATATTACAATTCCATGCTCAATACATTCTAGCAATCACAAAGGTAGCATATTCATGAATTTAATCCAAGATATTTAACAAAATATTAACTATCACTGAGATAATAAGACAGCAAGAATTTTTTAAAAATCTTTCTGTTGACTTAATATTTTTCAGCGTTTGCGGAATAGAATTCCATACAATGCATGAATTTACATATTAATGAATTAATGAATGCATGAATTAGCGGATGTAAAGCAAGAATATCAATCGTATTTTTTTTTAATTTAAGGCAAATAATTCTTGAAACATATATTTGCTATTCAGTGCTATGGATTCTACTCGTATTTGCCATAGTTATCACCTGAATTCTGAATAATACTCGCTTGAATAACGATATAATATTGTATAGAGAAAACTTATTAAAGATGTAAATCGCCGCTGATTTCTGGTAATTTATCAATGGAAAACATATAATAATTGCAAAATTAGCGCGTCAGCCTCCTCTTATCACCTTAGGTCTCTGAGATATTCAAGCTCAAAAAGACCTAAAAATTGCCATTTTTGACCCTTAAAGATTGGAATATCTCCAAATCCTGACGTGATAGGCGATCTTTGAGAGTAGATTCGGATTCAGCACACAAAATTACGCAAGAAATGGCTCTTCGGATCAAATGGGCATACCTTGTTGGTCTGTGTTATTGGGAAAAGGGAGAGAGACGCGTAATGAGTCCGAGCGTGTGTCATGAAATTTCTTCTCCTCCGTCTGGAAAAATAAATTATACCAAGAAAATTATAAACCAACTATTTCTCAATAAATGGGGCCACCGCGCAGAGAGGCGTTCCTTCCGCTCTTAATTTTGGAGAGTAACATCAATGGGAAACTAAAAACGTGGATCTGTCATTGAACTGGAATTCTTTATTATACATAACTCATGCGTTAGCGAAAACGTGATATTTTTTTTGGAATTGAAAATACGACACCAAGATCCCTTTCCCGTAAAAACTTTGCTAGTTCATTCATATATCTCATGCCATTCAATGTTTTTCCTTGTAAGTCAAGGCTTTGGCGCCAGAGGATTTTCTTTGGCTACCGAGTGGCCCTGAAAGTTCTTTCCGACGCAGAATTCGGAGACTTGCAGAATGAGCTCGATGAATTTTCCTGTCCTTGGGACGCGACCTCATGCGGCGCCACCTTATATCATCGGATCAGAGCCCAACTACCCTAAATTCCCGAAGATTGGGGGAAAAAAATGTTTCCTCAAAACTTTTAGTCGATCCAGCGTCGTTAAATTTCTTTATTTACAAGACCAGAGCAAGATTAACGCCTCGCATGCTTCCGTATGACTCTGCTAGTTTCGGCAAAAATTTTGAACCAGTCTTTGAACAATTATCAAGCATGTCACACAATACGTTATAGTTTTCAAATGTGACATCTTGGCCTGTCTCCCATCATTTCCTTGTCTTGTCCACCACTTCTGTCCTCATTTTTAATTAAGAGCCATTAAAATCAAGAGGGCACTGTTTATCATTAAAAGATATGACTAGCTTTCTCGCTCTAGAATATAAATATTGAATAGGCATAACTCCAAATGAAGTTCCTCACCCATCTCTGATTAGCAACCTACAATTAAATGGATCCAGGTGACCCGGTGCCTAGCTGTATATAAGTAAATTTGAGATTCTTTCAGCCTTTTTCAGCCTAAGGAGAAAAACCGAAAGGTAGCAACTCGAATGTCACCAGACTTTTTAATTGTCCCACTTCATCGAACCACTACATTCAATAAATCTTTTTCTGTTGTAGGGACAAGGATATGGAATAGTACTCCTGAATTAATCAAAAATTCCAATTCACTGATGGCTTTCAAAAACATATTGTTCAATAAAATTTCTATTGCAGGAAAAAATTTAATTCACCAATATGCTTGTTTTTTTTTGCTTTCTTTGTTGCCATTATTATATCATTTATTGCTTGTACCCACTTTCTCTGTGTATATCTCTCTGTATTTGAGCTCTAATATTAATGTATACCTTTTTTATGTTCTTAGTGGACCAAGTGGTCCAAGAAAAATAAATATTTCTTTCTCTTTTATCTTATTCTTGAAAAAATTACTCATTACATTTTATTGAATACACCGTTGATTGAATTATTATTTATGATATTATTATAATTAATACTGAGTGTATCATAAAAAAAACTACATTTTTAATCGTTCTATTCAAACATTAATGTTTTGAGCGTAAGCGTAATGTAATTGTCACTTCAACTGAAATTGTAATTATATATGCATCTTATTAAAATTTTACAGTGGTTATAACCGAATTTTACAGTGATATAACAAAAAAAAAGTCAAAATTTTCCTGAATATTCATTCAATAAAATGCTATCCTCACGGAATTATATTCGTACATAGGTTTAATTCCTTATCTAACTCTTAGGAGAAGGAACGTTAGAAGTCTTAAAAACAGGACAGCGAATATAAGGTAGGGATGGGCCATAGCTATGAATTCATTCACTGGTAATCGAATACTCGAAAGAATACCTTTACCAAGAACTCATGTGAATACGTTAATACATTGGGTACTCGTATTCAGTGGTATTCACCCACGTACTCGAGTCTTCATTGTGGGACTCAAGAACTCAAATGTAAAAAAAAGTAGGTCTTAGGTAATCAAAAGAATATTTAGTATCCCAGGTACCAATCATTCATTTGAGTACCCAAAAATAGCCATTTGAGTACCCAAGTATTCATCCGAGTACTCATGTACTCGCCCGGGTACTCAGGAATTCATTCGGGTCCTCGATTACCGGTGAATGAATACATTTGGACCATCCCTAATATGAAGCAATGCAGGAATGTAACTGATGCCAACTAAGTATTCAAGAATTTAAGGTAGTCTGAGCGAAATATCATTTTACCTAGAAATCAATGAATTTGATCTCATAATAAAGAAAAATAACGATTTGATAATTCCTCTCTTCGATTGACACCAAAAATTCAAACCGTTACCACATTACTTTCCGTGATATTTACCAGAAAATACCAGCCCTTTCACATGGGAAATGGTACGTGTATGCACTCCAGAGAGACAATATTTAACAAATGAGGAATTTCTAACACCTAGATCTCGTCAAAAAATGAACAGTGCGTAGTTTGTGTGTTTTCCCAACTATTTTTGAAAATGAATCATATTGTCACCGCAGTTAATTCTTCGGGATGACCATAAACTTTCCATTTTGATGGAGTTTCAACCGCACCGCGTGAAAAAAATAAGTCACGTTAAAGACTTATTTAGATATTTACATTTCATTACTTACAATTTCTTTCATGCAAGACTATATTATTGCACCATTAATAATTTAATATTAATTGATGTGTTCCACAGCTGGTGAAATTAAAACGTATAATTCGAATATGGTCTCTATTCTGATTTGGGAATTATCTTGCTCGCACTACCTTAAGAAATGTACGCCTAATTATAACAATAGAGCCAGTTGCCTATGCCTAACGATAGGAGCTAACTGTGGGCTCATACGAATGTGCTTCAGCTGAAAAGAAACATTGCAGCGAGATACATCTACTTCTACAAACAACCCAGCCAGCCATGTGGCAGAGGATGTTAAGCACCTCAGCCATGTTAATGCGTAGAAAAATGAGGTTGTCGGAGGTGAAATGGTGAAGTGTATTATGGGGAGTGTTTAAAGTGGAACTAAGGTTTTGTTAAGGTCACTAAGTGTGCGTGAAAAGAACAAATTTAGGTTCCTATCTGTTCGGCAATGTATCTCTCTTATTTTATCGCTTCTTCCGGACCAAGAGAAGTAGAGATTTGTGTACATTTAATGATATGTCTAACTTAAAAGCCTGTTTTATATTTAGTTTTCTACCGGTAAAGGTAGGTTTAGCTGAATGTCAGAGAATCTCCTCCCAGTTTTCTACACTTTCAGGGGCCTATCTCGCTCTATTATATCCTTTTTCACCTCAGCATACGATCTACCCTCCTTCATCCAGTCCATGTAACCCATTCTCTTTCTTCCCCTTGCCCAACATCCCTCTGTCACACTCTTCAGCTACCGATCATCCTTTATTACATCCTTCAGCCATCTGCCCTGCCTATCCCGGTTTTCATTCAAAAGTTTCCTTTCCTCGCCCACCATCTCAAGCACTTCTTTGTTAGCCTTCCTCTCCGTCCACCTCGCCTTCTCCGTCCTTCTCTACACCCACATCACGAATGCCTTCAGCCTCGTCGTCCTCCTTTCTGAGGGCCAACGTATCTACCCCATACAACGCTACGCTCCATATCAAGCTTTTCACCAGCCTCTTCTTCACATCCTTACCCAAGCTCACAGTCATCACCACCCTTCCATTACCAAACGCCTCTTTAGCCAGCGCAAATTTCTTCCGTATGTCGTAGCTACATAGTAGCGCATAATTATACCAAAAATAGCTTTTAATAAATCCTTCCATTGAGCATGTAGGCCATGGTTCATTAATTGAAAATATAAGACCCTGATTAAAAATTACTATCGATTAAAAAAATTATCGCTCTTGATCTCGGCGCAATAGCATCAACTTCATGTTACTTATCATAACATATTCTTCTTAGTCGATTCGTTTCAATTCCGCGTGGAAGAGCAACTTATGCATTGACACACGCTGTGGTCCGTGGCCTCATAATTAAAAAAAATGTCCAACCCTGGAGAGATGAAAGAATAACACCCATCTTCCTTTTAAATCCTTTAATTTGCCACCGTGAAAATCGAAATTGCTGGCACGGAAAGGCAATCAAGCCGCGTGGTGACGTAGGCCATCGCGATAAAAGCTTTCATATTATAGAATAATAAAATTTAATTGCCGAACAAACACGTTCACGTCTCAAAAAAAGTGACATATTCACGGTCAACGTACAGGACCCAAAAAAATCGAATGAAACGGTCAAAAACCGGATGTACACGGAAAAATGAGGTGTATTCAACGCGCAAGGAATCGACTCTACATTACTGACACAATTCCCATGGAAATGCAGCGCAAATCTTCAATGCGGGCTTATGTGTAAACACGCACTTCCATAGGCAGTAGGGATCGATGGAGGCTGTAATCGACAGCGGTGCTACTAGCAAGGAAAATAAGATGGAATTCGTAGTCTCGGGCGTGACTTCATGGAATCGACTTAACATAATGAAAAGTAAAGAAAACTTTGTGATTCCACAGAAATATTTAATATACGACCTAGGTTTCGACCTGGCACGTCATCATCTGGTGATGACGTGCCAGGTCACCAGATGATGACGTGCCACGTCGAAACCTAGGTCGTACATTAAATATATTTGTGGAATCACAAAGTTTTCTTTACTTTTCATTATATAAAATAAGATGGGATTTTAATTTGCCTACGAGTAGCATATCGATTATACAATAAAATCGCATCACATCCGGTGGAATCTTGATCACACGGCAAAAAACGGAGATTTGAAATGCAAACAACGGATTACTTAGCAGGAGGAGGACTCATTTTTGTACGTGTAAATAGTCATTGGTACATACATAAGTTTTCGTCGGTCAAGTTACTATTTTTCCGAATGCCACGGACTTACCTGGTAAACTTAGCGGACAGAGGCATAAGCGTAGATAACTCGGGGGTGGCACTTGCCCTACCCCCTACAATATTTTGATAGCAAAATTCTTCATAATGTTACAAAGTCGGAAATACAAAGTTTACAGAGACATTTTTCTTTTCTCTGCTAATTTTTCTCAGTGAAGTTATTCAAGTCGCATTATTAACCATATATTTACCTCATCATACTGATTTAAGACAACGTATTTAGATGAAAAGTTTCAACTTATGGCATTAAATACAACATCCACGGGAAAATAGTCAAAGTGGGCAGTGATTCTGTAGCTACAAATTGCTCTCAATATGCTTTGAAATCCACCCTTCTTACTACATTAATCTTTATTACGTTTTTCCATGCTTAAATTTTACGGTCCATTAAAACTTTGCGTGCTGGGCTTAAAATTGAAGGTCCTGTCAGAAAAAGTGAGGATTTTACACACTTAACGTCGATTGTGAAAGAACACTCTCTTAAATCAAGGTTGAAGAACTTTTATTTACATACATACCAATCACGCCGTTCCCTTCCGGGGTAGGCCCAGTCACTAAGTTTCACTCATAAATACATATTTGTACCTAACTCTGCTTCAATAATTTCCTCCATACTGACCTATCCTTGCAACCCTCCTATGCCTCATTTACCCCCATACACTGCTTCATACTCGCTCTCCTGTGCGCAAGACTCCTAATATTCCTCCTCCTAGGAATTTCCTCAACCACATGACGACGACCCGGTGTGACAGTACACCGCATATGTGTATACCTCCTAGTAGTCCTTTGAGAAGGCATCCTAGCTTGAATAGAACAGTGAAATCGGGCCTATGGTATTACTATGCTTTGGTTTCTCTTGTGGCATACTAGCCAAAATGTGCCATAACTGACCGGAAGAGTGACGTAACCGTTAGCAGGGAAAACTGCACGTGGTGCGGGTACTGCAAAGGCTGGCAACCTTCCATACTCTATTACAACTTACTCATAAGAGTCACAAAGAAGCCTCGGACTGCCGAAGCCACGATGGACGGCGGAAGCTGAATAAGGTTGGTCCATCACGATACGGACATATATGTTTGTAGGTACTTGAAAATATTTTAAATGAAAGAGAACCCCAATGGTAGGCTTTCTGATTTACCTCTTAATTGAATACTATAATCATTGTCACCTTTATCATACTAGATGAAATAATGCACAGTTAATGCAATTCAAAAAAATTTATTGAATTCACGAATTCCTAAGGCACTCAAACAGTTGTATTCAAACGCCATTATGCTTAAGTTTGGCAACATCGCTCTCGGTGAGGCCCATGGTGTCGACAATTGAGGTAGGGGAAGGGGCATTACGTCATCTAACTGTAGCCAGGCAACCAAAATAACAACCACATTGCTTAAGGAGGTTCCACCGAGAAACGAAGTAAATGTCATTTTCATGAAAGTTTCAAAATAAGCCCCTCTTATTACACTCTATCGATTGCCGTTGAAAAAAATTAGGCTTTCCACGCTATATTTCTCGGAAATCGCATTTAAAAATGAGAGAATTTCTATAGGATCTTATGGCAATGCTTGCCTATGAGTAGAAGAAATGCAGATTACTATTCGAATATAAATGTCGTTTTGACAAAAAACTGATATAAGGTGCGCCACAGTATAAGAATCATGATAGTATTAAAAAAATATACCCTTACCACGTTGGTTTAAATGATATTAACATATCTTTGCAACAAAAATAGCAGAAATCACGTAGTTACTAACATGTGGCGCTGCAGGTTGATTCCACATCGGCAACGCTGTGCTGCTGTGCCGTGACGACACGAGTGATTTTCGAGCAGACGGAAATTGACAATGAACTTTGTGGAGCTGGATTTTTTGTGCATTGACGCTAAATTTAATACATTGACAAAAAAGTAGTAGAAATTTTCGTTGTTCCGGTAATGTTGTCCGGGTTCCCTCGGCATGGCAGGAAATTGATAGCTTCCAAGGAAACGGAAGTTATCAGAAGATATGTTATAATACTCATGGGTATTTATATAACTGAATACATAAACACAGTAATGTATTATACAAATATATATGTATAATATTAACAATTTCCTGGAAAGCAGTCACTAACAAACTCAAACACACGCCAACACGAGAGCAGGAAAACAAGTGAACGCAGTAATTGAGCAATGTTGCACTTACAACCGTTGCCAAGTCGTCCTAACACATGATTTTTACCCATTATATTTAAATAAGGAGTTACATTTCCATGTAAATATTTTGAAACTTATTTTTAAATTATAGAAAACATTTCATATCACGAAATAGCGGTGATGAGCTCAAATTTATTGTCAGAGCAATTAAACGTGGCAACGAGTTGCCAGCCAGAAACCGAGATCAAAATAAGCTACTGATGAGTTTTAAAAATTGTTTCCCACTTTTAAGTGCTTCGATACAACTTATTCACAAAGTTTTTAAGTACTTGTTTGAATACTATAGGTGACTACGTAAGGTAATGTTTTTTTAATCGACTTCTTAAAACACTTAAGAAGATGGATTTTTCACCGGCTTTTGACGCACCGAGCGGCAGAGGAACCTCCTTAATCCTTCTCTCTCCTTACTATAATATGGACTAGCACGCAGCTAGCCTGGTCACTCCGTGAGCAGGGGTGTGTACCCGCAGGGGGTAAGTGTCCTAGTCTAAAAATAGCTCCTTGGTGATAATGTTTTTTTTTCATTCACTTTTCTTCTTTGTTGTGTTTAAAGCCATTTGAATAGGAGAGCACTGTGGGTTTCTTTTGTTTCAACCTTTACACTCCTCCACTCTCCCTTTCGGCCTTTCTCCCTTGTCACTGTGTTTCCCAGCATCTGGTTGTCGCGACCACAACCCAAAAATATAACTTACACCTTTGCACGGATGGTAACCTAAAACCTCCTGCCACGCGCCCAAGCAGCCACTCTTTAGGATCTTATTTAAACTAACTAAATACACTCCTTTTAATTCATGTCTCCATTTCATCTCAAAATAACTTACACATTTTCACGGCTGGCGACCTAATACCCCCTGCCACGCGCCCAAGCAGCCACTCTTTTGGATCTTATTTGAACTAACTAAATACACTCCTTTTAATTCATGTCTCCATTTCATCTCGAAATATCTTACACCTTTGCACGGCCGGTGACCTAACACCCCCTGCCACACGCCCAAGCTATAAAAATCCAATACTACTACCAAATCATGAAGACAGAGATTCCACATTCAACGCACCAAACCTCACTCTTCTAGCTCAAAAATTGACGGATAAAGAAACAAAACGGATACAGAAATGACTGAAACGCTACAAAATTAATATATATATATATATATATTAATTTTGTAGCGTTTCAGTCATTTCTGTATCCGTTTTGTTTCTTTATCCGTATATATATATATATATATATATATATATACATTTATATATATATATATCCGTATATATATATATAAATGCACTTAGGATCACTTAAGTGACGAATATATAAAAGTTTGCCAGAGGAAGGCAGACGACAAACACAGAAAACAAAAAATGATGAACACACATCACATTAAGAAACTTTGTAAGTGTGTTCATCATTTTTTTGTTTTCTGTGTTTGTCGTCTGCCTTCCTCTGGCAAACTTTTATATATATATATATATATATATATATATATATATATATATATATATATATATATATATATATATATATATATAAAAGTTTGCCAGAGGAAGGCAGACGACAAACACAGAAAACAAAAAAATGATGAACACACTTACAAAGTTTCTTGATATTTCGGTGCCACTAGCACCTTGGTCGCAAGAGCGAGGCAAACTTTTATATATTCGTCACCTAAGTGATCCTAAGTGCATTTATATATATATATATATATATATATATATATATATATATATATATATATATATATATATATATATATATATATAGCACAACGAAATGGACGAATTAGCGGATGTAAGGCCAGAATATCAACCATCTGTATATATATCTGTTGATATAAAAGGCAAATAACTCTTGATCTTAACTGCTACTCAAAAAATAATTCAATCAATTCTTAGCTCTATATTTCAAATAAGTGCTAGTGAGCATGACATACATGATATGGACCTTAATTGTATGGTCCCATAAACAGTGAGCATTGGACACACAAGATGTCGAAACTATGACGTGCTTTCACACATCGAGAAAAATACAAGGAAAACCCAAATTAAGGAAAATTTCGCCTCATAGACACCTTTACTAAAGTGAGTTTCAGTAGGCTTGCCGCATGCGAAACTCTTACACTTAAGTGGATGTTTGCGTCTCTAGATGGCCAAAAAAGAACATCCGAGTAGGTTAAAATGCTTTTTCAATTTTCACGAAAAACCTTAGAAGGAAGAGCAAGGTTAGTTACACTGAAGTGTAAAAAATGGCGTCCAGACGCGAAAAAAGTGAAGCCGGTTTTTCCGCAAAGAATGATTCATTTGACGTGGCAATCGTGCGCAATTCGTCCATAAATCTAATTTAACCCTAAAGAAATTTTGGAGTGCTCTGAGGGAAACAATTTTCATTTCGCAATATTCTGAATGACTCTTACTTGCGCCGCGCTTATTTCTCAATCAACAACTATCAATCACTGGTCGTTCAATCCTAAGATTGGTTGACTGGCAGCCCTCCACCCCCTCCTGTCTAATACTAGTTACCTTACCTTCTGGTATCTCTTCACATGTACTTTCCTATTTATTTGGTCCGTGAACTTATTCCTGGGTCTTCCTCTGGGGACTCTATCCCCTAATTCACCTTCAATTATGTTCTTCACAAACCCATTGAGTCTCAGGGTGTGTCCAATCCATCTGGTTCTGGTCCTTTTCTCTTCTACTCATCCGTGCACTTAATCATCTCTCATTTTGTCCGTCCATTTTATCTCTAGCATCCATCTCCAGCAGTAAGTTGCGAAAATTTCTATTCTTTTCTGGTCAGATTTTTCAATGTTCCATGCTTCCAATCCACAAAGTGCCATGCTCCACACGAATGTTTTCACAAAATGTTTCCTGGTATATCAACAAGTGTATCTTCGTCGTGTTGACTGCACATCTGATCCGTTCAGTATTACCTATTGTTCAATGGATTGGATCGAGGATTGGGGACGCGACCGACGGCTAAGGTCATTCAAAGGGGATAGGTAAGGGAGGAAGGGTGGATGGAAACCCGGCGTCGGCATTAGCCTGCTCTAAACGAAAGGGGACCACGGTTTAACGTCTCATCCGACAGACGGAGTACTGTACTTGAAGTGCCCTCCACAAGACACTCAAGTAGGGATCGGGTACCCTCTGAAAAACATCCGCCTCTGCAGGGATTTGTACCCTGGCCGCCCGTGTGGTACTTGAGTACCCATTGTTCAATTTTACGATGCCAATGTTCCTATATGCTATCATACCACATGCTTACATGTATACTTTTCGTTAATTTACACGTTAAATAGACAGTAGAGGGAAAAACACCGTGAGAGAATAGAAGCAGTTTGGAACTAGAGTAAAAGTGAACCAAAGAGCATAGTAGTTTACTCTAGCGTGGTAAATAAGTTAACTATGTTAGGTTCTAACTTCTATTCGCATGGCCAAATTCTATTTTTCCTAGTAAAATACATAAAACTTTGTAATTTTTCACACTATTTCATTGTTTTTGGAGCCTGACTGGTTTCAATGGAAAAACATAATCCTTAGAGGCAGAAGGCAGAAGTATAGAGATGGTGGCTTTATACATAAACAGGGTACCATACGTGGAAGGAAATAAGGAGGGGGTTTAGGAGGCTTAGAGGGGAGAAAGGATCCTTGTAGAGGGGGGGAGGGGATTAGCAAAAGCGAGGACACGGGAAACATAAAAAACCAACCGCGTCAAAAGTTAAAAGAAGAGGGGAGAGGTAAGTACAATAAAAAGGGGGCAACAATTAACCCGGGATAAAATCATTTAACACCCTATGACTAGATTTTTGAAAAGCTAAGACAATTTCAAAGTCTTCGAAAAATCCAATTTAGCACCTTCGTTACAAAAGTATGAAATTTTGAGATTAAAATTAGATGAGTGATTACATTCAAACAGATGTTCAGCAAAAACTGAGTAGCTGTCATGGTTTATCAAACTTTTAAAACGTTCAAACATTCTTCCATCCCTCTAAACTCCCTCCTTATTTCCTTCCCCGTATGGTACCGTTTATATATAAAGCCACCATCTCTGTACTTGGCATACATCCTCTGAAGATAATTTTTACATTGAAACCCTTGAACAATAAAATGATGTGGAAAAAACTAAGTTTTCATTAGTATACTATGTCAAAATTCCACAAAGTCAATTCTTCGACCATCTTGTATATTCTATTTTTCCTCTCTTCGGCTCCAAATTGTCTCTTTTATATGTTTAGAGTGACCTGCTTCATCCTATCTTCCGGTGGTCGTCTCCTTTTCCTCCTACCTTGTGGTTGCCAGTACAGTATATTTTTTGGCCGTCGTTAATCCTCCATTCTTTATACGCAACCACACCATTTCAACCGGCTACTCCCTATTTCTTCGGCCACTTATTTCTATATTAACCCTAGTCCGTGTGTTTTCATTGGTAATCCTTCCTAACCCTGATATTCCGCAGTTTCTCCTTAAAAAAATCCAATTCTACGGCCTCTAATCTCAGTCTTACAAGGGGAGTGTCAGATAGCCGGGTCTCAGATTTTATTCAAAATTAGTAGTTGTACAGACTGCTGTATGTGGTTCATGAATCACCCCACATATAGGGTTATATAACCAATAGTTTAAACAAAAAAGACCTTTAAAAATTTCAAAATTCACTTCAGACCTACATAACCTACATAACAGCCACCTACATAACTGACAAGCTGGACGGGTGGTTGACGTGCTCGTCTCTGGTCTAGAGACACGGGTTCGATTCCAATACGGGGTATGTTTCTTCCGCTGTTTTTTTAGTTTTTCTTTTACGGCGTCCTAAAATGCACTCAAGATTTTTTTATTTTTACTCAAAATATTATTTTTTCGCGGGGCAAATTTTTCATTTGCATACACGACATCAGGCTTAGTATCTTTTTTCGATCGAAGGCAACCTTCTTATTATGTCACTTCCTTATCTTTTCACGACGTATTTTCATCATTCCTTCATGCACATGATTTCCATTTTCTATAATTATTTTATAATATTGTCTTCACATTTTTACTATTCAAGCATAATTCTTAATAATATTCAAATTGTTCGTAGCTTGTCAGTTATGTGGGTGGCCCATCTAAAGGGAATTTTGAAATTTTTAAAGGCCTTTTTCATTTAAACTATTGGTTACATAACCCTATATGTGGGGTGATTCATAAACCACATACAGCAGTCTGTGCAACTACAAACTTTGAATAAAATCTGAGACCCGGCTATCTGACACTCCCCTTGTTAGTCTTGGGGTCATTTCCCACGTTTCTGATCCATAGAGGAGCATGCTTTGAATACTTGTTCGATATATTCGGCACTTTGTCTTCATTTGAATATCTTTAGACCAAAATATACTGTTCGGTTTATTTGTTGAACATTTTGTTTAATATATCCTCTCTGTTATTTCATTCTGACTCTGTCCCTCGTTTTCAATTGTCTTTCCTAAGTATTTACACCCATAGCAAACTTCAATGGCCTTCCCTTACATATCCAAGCTGGTGGCATTCACATTGATTATCATATACTTAGTTTTGTCAAAATCAATTCTCAATCCAGCCTTTTCGTATACTTCAACCAGTTTCCTCGTCATATACACCGCATCATATTTCTCCCCAGCTATTATAATCTGATCAAGGGCAAAAAGTAATGTGTGAAGGGACTCACCGTTAACGTCAATTCCCATTCTAGCGTATTTATTCTGCCATTCTCTCAGAATTTCGTTTAGGTACATGTTAAGAAGAGTAGATGATAGATATCACCTTTGTCTTAATCGGGTATTCCGTTTAGTTGATTATGATAATTTCCTTCCCACTTTTATTTTTGTTTCCAAATTTTTATGTAGATTTTTCATTACAGCAATGTGATTTCAGTTTACGTCGTCTTCCTGTAGAATGAGGAAGAGATTATTAATAGGTTATGTACCTTCCAAATTCTTACAAATCTTCGAGTTATTAGCGTAGGAAGTTAGCTATGTAAGAGGGGCATAAAAGGGTCTTTATGAGCTGAGCACACTGCCTTCTACTGCACGAAGTCTTTCCTCATCCCACCTCTCTTGAGGCAATGGATGGCTTTGGACTAACATGGAGCTCAACCGAAAGAACATTCAACTCTCCGACGCAAAAAAAATAATATAAGCCCAAGACTCCATATTTCACACACGCAAAGATTACCACGAAAGATGATGATGATCGAGGGCAGCGTGATCGGACGGAAGACGTCTTATTAAAGTCGTAAATTTCGGACAACTCCCCAAGAACGAATAAATCTTTGGGACGAAGCCTACCCCGGCGAGATGGAAAACTTTCTCGAATCAAACATTAATATGAATTAAAAGAAAAAATACATAAAATATATGAAATGAACGAGGGCGAGGCTGTAGCACGCCTGAAGGATGCTAAGATTGAAGGGTGAGTGCGGTTTTGAAATAAAGCATGAGGAAAAAACAAATGATAGGCGGAAAACGGTTTCCAAATCGATATCATGCATAAACATGAGAGGGCAATCCTTCCATCTTAAGTTATGTTTAACGCTCTTCATTTTTTTTTTGATTCCGTCATCTCCCGCCCTAATCTTTATCTCACGGGCTCTTCTGAATGGACGCCCACGTGGAAAAAATCACTGACCACACCTGAATGCATTTCTCTCTCTCTTTCTATCGCGCCCTCTCTCTCCCTCTCTCGCCACGTCTCGTAAAGCACGAGACTTTCCGACGCTCACCCACAGAGTAGAAAGTGTTGCTGCACAGCAACTGATACGAGAAAATAAATTACTTAAATGAAAATTTTTTAAGCAACCTCGTTTAAAAAACGGACTATTGAGTATAAAATAATTTCTCGTAGCCCCACACTGATTTATAACCCCATATTGTAACACTCATTTAATTTGTCACAGAATATTTCGTAATATATCACAACACTCATTTAATTTTTCAGAGAATACTTTGTAATACACTATGACACTCGTTTCTCTTCACAGATCATTTTGCTACTCACACTCACAAAGAAAAACTTAATGTAAAACTCGTTTAAAACACCGTCTGTCGTTCCCTCAATCGCGGACGTCTCGCCATCCCCTTCATTGTTCAATATTTATTTTTCTTCCGCGTCCCTAGTTACCCATTCGTGGGCCATGGTTTAGACTTTCAATTTACTAATAAATAACCAATGAATTACTTTACAACATGGTTGTTTTGTTACATTACAGATTCCTAGCCCTATACGGATTGTCCTGAAAATTTGTGATTGTGAATTTTAATAGCTAAAAAAGAATTGGTAAGATTTAAAACGAAAAACGTGGGACGCATGAGATTGATAATTGATACATGGATAGTTCACCTAAGTCCCTAACAATTTTATTGTGCTGCTAATGATATGTGCGAGTTTTCTCAACGACAGTTACTCCATACACTCCTCACTATTATCTATTACATGCACCCCACGTTTTTCGTTTAAAATCTTCAAGTATTTTCATAGCTATTAACATTCACAATCGCAAATTTTCAGGACAATCCGTGTGGGGTTAGTCACTATTTACACGTTCCAGTTTCCTTTCCATTCCTGTCCTATGACGCGTCCTGCGCATGCGCTCTAATCAATTCCGGGTGGCGAGACCCGGAATAGATTAGAGCGCATGCGCAGGACGCGTCATAGGACAGGAATGGAAAGGAAACCGGAACGTGTAAATAGTGACTTAGGAGTCGGTATGGGGTTATAAATCTGTACGAGGCTAGGAGAAATGATTCAAAATTTCTTAGTCCGTTTTCAAAACCTGGTTGTTTAAATTTGTTTATTTAAGTAATTATCTCCTGCGATTTAGTCTCATTTGATCATATCAGTAACGGAAAACTTTTATACCTATCTACCAATAATACTGCACAGTTCAGCGGATAATACGAATGAATTCGTCAATAGTATCACATTCGATGACACAGGCTTTTCCATTTTTTGCTCCGCTTTTTCCCCTGGTGAAAACTTTTATCATTATTTATTATTATTATTATTATTATTATTTAGTATTATTTTTATTTTATATAGGTATTATTATTGCATATAATTGCTTTGCCATCCATTTCAGAGCCTTGTTTAGAGTTTCAAGTCTCTAGCTCATCAAAGTTTCGTCACAACGTCCAATATAGTTGTTATTACGGTTGACAGGCTTCAGTTTGATGACGTACTGCCCTCTCCATACAACTTAATGGCCCCGATATACGAGAATGACACCGGAAAACAGACCGCGTGTGCAACCAAAAACACACGCGGAAAAACAAAACATCCGCCTCTTCCTAAAAGAGCGGCGTCACCCTTAACCGCGGACGGCAAAATTATGATTCGCCCCGGTCGCTCCTTCCCTTCAGGAATCCATTCTTCCAGCCGAGGAGAAAGTGGCTCCCCCTCTCTCTCTCTCTCTTCAACCGTCGACAGAGGGAGACAGCTGGAGAAGCAAAACTCCTAAACGCATTCTTTCCGCGCGTAATAATGATTGGGTTGCTGCCGGATTCCAGAGCGACAAACAGGATTTAAAAAAAAAAAGAGGACCGAACGAGGAAGAGAAGAAGGCAGTGAGAGAGAGAGAGACGGAAAACAAATGAGGCATTGAAAACGAAAGCAATTCCAAGGTCCTGAATAACCCAAAGGGCGATCCGAGCGAGATATAAGTGGCGCCAGTGAGACGCCGAACAGATGAGATTGTTCGCTGTGTCGCCTATGCCGCAGGATAACAGCATAATACGAGTCACGTTCAGATCCTCAGCGGACACAAAGGCGACGATCGGGAATTCATCCAGCAGGTTGAGGGGCCGGCTAGATGCAAATGGCGGACCACATCCCCCGGGCACAAAGCGAGCCGGAAGAGCATCTTCAAAAGTTCAAGGGCAATTCACACTCGGCTGAGGATGGCAAAGCGCGGACCGGGATAGTGTGGATGCTTAAGGTGGTTCGACCGAGATAGTTCCCTAATCATAATAGAGACAGTCTTCGAATTATACGATTTAATTTCACCAGCTGTGAGACACACGAATTAAATATTGCATTATTAATGGTGCAATAATATAGTTTCAAATGACAGAAATTGTAAGTGATCAATTGAAAACATCTAAATAAGTCTCTAACTTGACTCATTTTTTTTCGCGCGGTGCGTTTCAAACTCCTTCAAAACGGAAGGTTTTTTTTGTGATAACCAAGAACCTACTGCGGTCACAATATGATTTATTTTCAAAAATAGTTGAGAAAACATACAAACTACACGCTTTTAGTTTTTATACGACATCTAAATGTTAGAAATGCCTCATTTTGTAAGTAATGTCTCTCTGGAGTGCATACACGTACAATTTCCCAATTAAAAGGGATGTATTTTTTTTTTGAAAATATCTCTGAAAGTAAAATGGTAGGGGTTGAATGTTTGGTGTCATTAGACGGGTGAGGTATTTTTCTTTAAATGAGACCAAATTCATTGATTTCTAGGTAATATGATATTGCGCTCGAACTACCTTAAGTAAGTATACAATATTTGTATGTGAAATGCATACGGATGGTGTAATTGCACGCTCGTTTCTAATGAGTGATCGATGGAAAACATCGTACAATTGGAAAATTAGTGCGTCAGCCCGTAGAGCTTAAGGAAAATCGGGGTTAACTAAGATGGCTGATAGGCCACTCTCACGTCACAGCGTTTTGCTTGGGCCACCTTATCAAGCGCCCTCTCCCTCTGCCTCAGTGAACTAACCCAACTCCTCGAATGTCCTTAGCGTTAAATAAAACTGTGGCTGATTATTTACACAGTTATCGACAAAACTGCGGCAATTATCTAATTTTTGTTGTATATTAATTTTGGGTATTTATGTAAGAGCTCAAAATATACGGTCATATTATCTCATTATGAAAAGTATTGTGATAATAATTCGAACTTCGATAATTCGACGAGAAGGCGCCATTCTTTGATTACGTATCTACACAAACGCTCCAGCATTAATGAAGCTTTACACATGAGGGGTGACTTCTATGGAAGTAGAGAGTGTAGCGATATCTCGAATCGTATCGACACTTGCAGTGAATCGTTCTGCTTACACATAACTACCATACACGTCGAACCATATCCCATGTAAAAGGGCTGGTATTTTCTGGAAAATATCTCCGAAAGTAATTTGGTAAGGGGTTGAATTTTTGGTGTCATTAGAAGGGTGAGATATTTTTCTTTAAATGAGACCTAATTAATTGATTTTTATGTAAAATGATATTTCGCTCAAACTACCTCAGGGTAGTTGGCGCGTCGTGTTTCGTCGAGGGCACATTTCAATTACTTTTCACGCAAAGTGAAAAAATTCTTGGAAAACACTGCAAGTTGGTTCATGTATTTGTACGTTGGAAATAACCATATACCGATTGTAATGCAAACGATGCATGAATTACATTTTATGGCACTGGGTGACCTAAATTCGCACTTAATTCACGCTTTCCCGTGGCATAAGTAGTAGCCCATAATTGCACTGCACTGCGGCAGATTCATTATTACACGAGACTCGCCTAAGTCACGCAGGAGCAATTGACAGCTATTGATTACCATAAGCAAAATTTATTGAAATCCCAGTTAAATTCGTAGTTCACGTCATATTTATGCATCTGAATGTAAATGCTTTTCTAGTTAGCTAGATACGAACTAGAAAACTCCGTGAGCATGAGCTGTTATTAGTTCCTCATCAAAATGATGACGATTCGAAAATCTCGTCTCAACTTGTGCATCTCCCCGCCTCCGCCAGTGGGTTAATTCACTCTCGGGAAATTACTGAAACCCTGGAGTTCATTATAGAAACGCAAGGGGGATTACATAAAATTGAATCTGTTAACTTTTTATCCTTAGACTCATTCCTTATCATCAGTCTACACAGCTCTATTAGTAATATCAGAATAATTTAATATTAACTTATGCGAGCCACCATCTATTGAAGCACTATATTTATAGAAGCCATTCACATTTCTAAAAATAACTTTGCAGGTTTTTTAATAAAAATTCCCAAATTATCACGAGTACATACTATAACTAGTTGTAATGAACTGTCACTTGTGAAAAAAATACTTTTTATTTGGTTGTTATAAAAAATTTTATTTTAAAAAAGTTACAAATGAAGGCTAATATGAAATAGTTGGGTAATATGGATTAGGTGGTTCAAACCATTGAAAAACTAATTTAACGTAACAAAACATGGTTATTGTTAGCTATAAAAACCATATTTTTAAGACAATGTCCTGGGAATTTCTGCTTCGAGTCTATTTACAAAAGTCGCAGATATAATCTTCTATCTCTGCTCCTGTACAGTCAATGCGAGCCCACAGAGAACAGCTCAAGCATTGAAACCAAATTTCCCCTTGTTGATCTTCGGAGAATTTTCCATTGCAGAAGATACATTCAGTGTCTTTGTATTATACTCAAAACCCATTTTATAACTTCGGTATATTTCTGCCAAGTTATATAGAATACTGTACTTTTACGTTGGGTATTATGGAATACCAAGTATTCCATAATATCGCCATCACAACGACACGCCATCTTGAAAAATGAACCTTTAAACTGATGGACAAATCATGGTCAGCAAAAAAACGACCACAGTATTAAAATCTTAAATTCTTTTAGTGTACATTATGTATAACATCAATGTTCAAGTCAGACGTGTACTAGCAGCAAAAAATGTTTGAAAACTTACCTGCAAAAACTCTTGAAAATCACAAAACACACTTCGTTCTGTAGCAAGGGATACGACGACAACAAGCGATCAACTCTCACTGAACTACAACATAGTAGTCTTGCCTTAGTAGATCATGGTATCTCCGCGTGAAAGCAGCACCAAACAGAGCCGAAACCTCGGTATTCCGTATTTCCCAAATATCCCATAATACCCTCCTCTCCTCTAACATATTACCAACAATGTAGGCAAACATGTACACGTGTAAGAAGTTTCACAAAAATCTGAACATAATCGAAAATCGCTCCAACTACATAAAGGTGGTACCACCGAGAAATCGAACGACGCTGGGTCGAAGGTAACGCGCGTTTTATACTACGGCTAATATGAGGTTGTCTTTTTCAAAGAAAGAGGACAACTTGCTCCTTAAAGCCCCCAGGAGATTAAAAATGGAATACGACGCCTTGGTAGCTTAATTGGTTAGAGCACTCAGCGCGAAACCGAGGGATCTGGGTTCGATTTCCAGTCCAGGCGAGTGATTTTTCCACTGTGAATTTTACACGATTACGATGGTCTCGTTTCCATATTATATTTTCCTGAGAAAAATATATATGTGTCAAGAAATATGCAGGAGCTGGGACGATTCAATCAGAAGGAACGTACCGTAAAAAATGAAAAGATGCCAAAAATGACCTTTCCCCGTCCTCCTATAGTTAAGAAACAAGCACGTGTTATCCTAGGTTTTTTTTATCGACTGCATATTTCCCTTTTCCCGCAGTTCCTTCGAACACCCCATCATGGCTTCGCCTCGAAAATGCTATCCGAGAGGTTTCGATGTCGCGACGTGCGACTTTTCTCTGCCGGTGAGGCGTCATAACGAGCACTGAAATATATATATATATAAGTACGGAAGAAAAAGACATAAATCCCAGAGCAGCAGAACCACTCGATCATGTGGGTCATGACTCACGGCGGAGACGAAAGCCCACCGCGTTCTCGATGAAATATTCATGACGCGGAACATAGGATTCCCTCTCACGTGGAGAGAGCAGAACAGCGGATGATGAGATCACAACCCATCGCACTCGAAGGAAAATGGCAAAAAAAAGTACATGAAATAGAAAATGTTCGAACCAGTGACAATGAGGGTGTTAACCGCAAGCCACAAACCCAGTATATATCTCTCCTACAACGCTGTACATCAGATAGACAAATTGCACAGACGGAGAACTTTCAGGTGGTTTGAGCGAAATGTCATTTTACCTAGAAATCAATGAATTTGGTCTCATTTTAAATGAAACATATATCACCCTTCCATTGACATAAAAAATTCTACCCCTTACCGCATTACTTAGCGAGATTTTTGCCAGAAAATACCAGCCCTTTTACATGGGAAATGGTGCGTGTATGCACTCCAGAGAGACCTTATATTAAAAATGAGACATTTCCTACACTTAGATCTCGTCAAAAAATGAACAGTGGGTTGTTTTTTTATGTTTTCTCAACTATTTTTGAAAATTAATAATTTTTTGGAAATTAATCATATTGTCACCGCAGTAAATTCTTCGGGATCACAAAAAAACTTCCGTTTGGATGGAGTTTCAAACGTACCGCGTGAAAAAAATGAGTCGAGTTAAAGACTTATTTAGATATTTTCATTTGATTACTTACAATTTGTCACGTAAAACTACATTATTGGACCATAAATAATGCAATATTTAATTCGTATGTCTCACACCTGGTGAAATTTAAACGTATATATCGAATACGGTCTCTATTCTGATTAGGGAACTATCTCGCTCGCAATACCTTGAATTGTCAATTCTTCCTCGTACGATTATGGACCACAATGGCTCTGAACCATTCTACATCTACGTACTACCCTCAGAGGCGATGCACGGGGATGTGGCAGGGGGTGTTAGGTCACCAGCCGCGTAAAGATGTAAGGTTTTGAGAGGTGAAATGGTGACGTGTATTATGGGAGTGTATTTAGTGGAGCTCAGTTTTTAATGTGGTCGCTTATTGCGCGCGGAAAAAATACGAGTTTTTGTACGAATCTGTCTGCCTTGGAACCTCAGAAGAACCACTGAGACATGTGGAGAGGGCACTTGCTTTTCTGGCCAATGATAAAAGCTGAAGGCAGTCCGCCATGTTCGTTGACCCTCGTTTTCCTTCAGTGCTTGCGAGCTAATGAACTGATTTTTATATTTTGTAATGTTTTCCAACGATAAATCACTTGAAATCAGCATGCAATTACTTGTTTAATGTGCATTCTCCTTCCATATTTTGTCTCTTTATTCAAATAAAAAATAATACGCATTCCCACTGAAAACTATTTTTGAATCGAGTGGAAGTTAAAAGTATCCGAGCAACTCCCCGTAAATTTTGAATAAATGGTTGATATTCTTGTTTTACATTCGCTAATTCGACTATACCGTCTTACTATCCATAGAAACGTAGGGAGAGAGTAGGCAATAACAATATGTAGGTTTTCCAGTTGTCATGCCACAGTTTGATGACGTAGTGCCCTCTCCATATACCATAAATCAGTGACTGAAGCTATCCGGTAGGAGATTCCTTAACTTTCAATAAAATCAACTTTTACCAGCAGAATACTTAATAATAATAAGTACAATCAAACAGAAGAACTATGTACCAAATTTTATTCTCAGGATATTAAAAACCTCAGTATGTCGGAGTTTGCACGATGCTTTTGACGTCGCCAGCGAATAAATATTTTTGGAGCCAATATAAAAGAAGATTCCTTCAATGTAGGAAGAACCCAAGGCTAAGGAAAAAAGAACGGTTGACATTTGTTCCTGATGCCCACGGTTGCAGTTCACTGGGTAACAACTATTCTTGCGTGTATAGTCTTCATTCAGTCTCTCTCTCTCTCCACGGTAAAGGCGGAGTGAAGAGAAAGAAAATAAAATGGATTAAAAGGAGATCCGGACCTCATTTCGGTCTCAAAGGGGTCCAATCAGGAGAGGAGCGTTCATTCCGTCGTATCATCGAAGTGATGAGAAAAGGATAGAAAAAAAAGACGAGCAGTCGCTTCTTCGGTGAGAGACCGTAATTGCTCCTCGTGCCGCCATTTCCTTTGTCCCCCGGCCCGGACTTTACCGAGCTGTGCCTCTGTACAGTTGGCTAGTTAGGGAGGAAAAAAAAACTGACTGCAGTCCAAGCGTGCTTTTCGGTGAAGATGCTTCTCAATTTGAAATGATCAATCCCTTTTAATGTGCACTGTGTACGTTACGGCTTTATTCAATGGTACGCTTCATTTAGAATACAGTTCCCAGTTTTATGGCCGGTTGCAAGAACATTTACACTAGGTTTACCAATCGAACTCAGATCGATGCGAACTTGGACCGATCTGAACATTCAAATCCGATGTGAAGTCGATTGAAATATCGATTGGAATCGGTTCATATCGATTTGAGATCTCAGACTGGCAGAGAAAGCGGGCCGAATTAGTCCGCTTCTCATATCGATCCCACTAGCTCGATGTTTCCCAATCCGAGCTGAACCGGCCAAATCGATCTGAGTTTCATTAGAGAACGTAGCGATAGCTATCGAATCAATAGTTATGAGATCCATGAATTTATGGACCCCATTAAAATATTCGGGTTTCTAGGAGGACATTTACCAGTTTCACAACTTATCTACTATCAGTTAATTGCTTCGAATTTTTTATTTAATATTTCTCAGCTAGATAAAATTCATAGTGGTTTATCCTATGCACAATTGCTAATGCACATAATGATTATTCAATCTGAGTAAACAAACTGGCCATTTGTCTCAAAACAATTATTATTTTATCAAGTAATTGAAACTCCAAGCGGTCATCGCGGTTCCGCTATCTTGGCTACTCATGGAGCTCATAACTCCATTCTATAAGTTAAGGAGTCATTTGTGAAACCAATAACTTTATCTACTGTTTAGTCAACGCTTACTAAATGGTTGCTATGGCTTATGGATCTCATAACTCTAAGGAATATACATATATGTCGTTCATGTAACTGGTCATTAGTAATGATTTCAGTCGATAAAACATAAACGTTGATGATTATTTACGGGAGTTGTATACCATGGCCGTAAATGCTTCTGAAGACGCCTACGAAATTTTATGTTTAGCCTCTGTGCCGTTACTTATAACGAATTTGTTTGAACAAGGCTCAAGAATAAGATAATTATTTACAATAAGTGCCGTAACTTTGCGCCTTTTGCTGTCTACATAACTATATCGACCGCGGAAGAAACGGAATTTGTCCAAAAATAGTCATAGTGCTTACAATTCTAGCCATAATGCGTACAACGTATATTTCTTAAAATCTTTGCACCTATCGTATGTAGCAGGTGAGGGTGGCTGATGGTGAATCAGGGTGGGCAACGCTAGGTCGCGGGGTAAGGCAAGGGTGTCCGTTGTCGCCGCTGCTTTTCAACTTTTATGCTGAGGAAATGGTAAGACAGGCATGGGAAGAAGTTGAGGTTGGAGTCAAAGTGGGAGGGCATCTTATAAAATCGGTTAGATTCGCGGACGATCAGGCATTGGTTTTTGGATCTTTGAAGAGACTACAAGCTTTGGTAGATGATTTAGATATGCAGTGCGGGATATTTGGAATGAAGATAAATGATGAGAAAACAAAAGTAATGAGATTCTGTAGGACGAAGAAAGCGAAGCTTGTGATTAAAGTTGGAGGACACAAACTAGAGCAAGTAGAACAGTTTAATTACTTAGGTAGCACGCTAGAGGAAAATGGGCATAGTAGTAAAGCCATACGGAATAGAATAGCGCTAGCTAAGGGGGCGTTTAGTAATAGAAGAGAGCTGATGACGGGGACACTGGGTAAGGATGTGAAGAAGAGGCTGGTGAAGAGTTTGATATGGAGCGTAGCGTTGTACAGGGCAGAAACGTGGACCCTGAGAAAGGTGGACGAGAATAGGCTGCAGGCATTTGAAATGTGGGTGTGGAGAAGAATGGAGAAGGTTAGATGGACGGAAAGGAAGACTAACGAGGAAGTGCTGGAGATGGTGGGCGAGGAAAGGAATCTTATGAAGGAAATCCGGGAAAGGCAGGGTAGATGGCTGAAGGAGGGTGATGGGTTGCTGAAGAGTGTGATAGAGGAAAGGATGTTGGGCAAGCGGGGAAGGGGAAGAAAGAGAATGAGTTTCATGGACGGGATGAAGAAGGGTGAATCTTATGCAGAGGCGAAAAAGGATATTTTGGAGGGATATAGGCCCCGGAATGTGTAAAAGGCCGGGAGCGGATTCTCTGACATTCAACAAAACCTACCTTTACCGGTAGAATACATAATAATAATAATTGTAAGTGGGAATCCTACATCTATAAGGAAGGTCATACAATTTTGACAACTGTGTAGTATAACGTCATTGTGTACATTCTCCTGAACCCTTGAAACGCATTTGACACTATGCCATCAGTAGCGCTGTTGTCTGTGGTAGGTAATGGAAGGGGAAGGCGAAGATCTATTCCTGGCTGCGGCAGAAGCCAGAACTAAAAGGGCGTTTCCGCCGAGGTACACATCCCCCTGAATTTGTTTTTTTTTTTAAATTTAACACAAACTGATTATGCATACATTTCGGGCAAGGCATCACTCCCAATCGATCGGCATAATTTTCCAGGATTTCGAGTCCCAATTAACGGCGGAAAACGTATGTGTTCAGTTTGAAATTTTCAGAATTTAAATATTAGATCATTATTAAGGGAAATCCGTTTCGCAAACATGAAAATTCTACCTCGATGCATAGAGAAACCACCGGGTAATGAGCAAGATATTGAGTATGGTTTTACGAAAACTAAAAAGTGCATTGAACAATCATAAACACAGAGAAATGCATCAATGAATCAGAATTTCTGACATCACATGTACCAACTTACTCTCGCCCAACCCACATTAAATTTCAAGCACAGCCTGCGAAACATATATTAAGTATATACTCGGAAAGAGAATAACAAAACAATTGATAAACAGAGGGCGCGTGACTAGCTTAAAATTAACAAAAAGTATTGCAGAAATTAAAAATCAAATAAACTGCTTTTTGACAATAATGCATGTAAATTTATCGACAGGTTTGCAACATTCCGTGAAAATATCGATCCACTTTCGTAGTTTTTTCACTATCATACACATTTTACAATTAACTTTTGTACCGATGATATCTTTAAAGAAAAAATGGTTGGATGAAAGCACCACAGCAGAGTTGAAAATATGTACCTTAAGATATCGCCCATGCGACGAAACCGATCGTCTATTAATAAAACACTGAGAAAAAGTTACCAAGTCATTTTTATAAATTGAAATCATTGAGGCATATAGATGGAGTACTACGTAATCAAAATTAGACATAACAGCCTTAATAACAGCCATATTTTTTAAATCTGCTCTCCCCTAACTTACTTAAGGATAGCACGATGGAATGGACGAATTAGGGGATGTAAAACAAGAATATCAACCACCTGGTTGAAATGTAAATGAACTGATTTGGAGGATAGAGTCTGACAAACAATGCGGACAACCAGAGTTCAAATCCCTGCAGAGGAGGATGTTTTTCCGAGGAATACCGATCCATACTTGAGTGTCTTGCGGAGGAAACTTCAAGTCCAGTACTCCGTCTGTCAGTTGAGACGTTAAACGCTGGTTCCCTTGGCGCCTTTCTTTAAGAACAGGCTGATTCCGATGCCGGGTTTTCATCCACCCTTTCTCTGTTGTCTGTACTATATTGTGCGCAAATGGCCTTAGATGTCTATCGCCTCCCTAAAATCCAATCAAATTAAAGGCAAGTTAACTTTCAAACATATAATGACTGATTACTGCTGTGGATTTTACTATTTGGTTTTACAATAGTTATCATCAGGAATGCGGTTTGTTACTGATCCAAATAGATAAACGAATCGTGTAAGAAGGATGCATACTAAGTAAAAGCATGTTGTTTTCACGTAATTTGTCGATGAAAAACAGTAAAATTGCATTATTAGAGCGTTAGTCCACTAGCGCTATAGGAAAATGAGTGTTAACGAAGAGAAGAACTGTCTTCAGTTTCTAGCAATGGCCAGCATAGCAAGTGCCCTCTCCATATACCTCAATGAATAAAATGTCCTCAAACTTAAGCCGCATTGCTACATTATCACTTGAACCTGGATAATCGTTCAAAGCTCCATTAATGAGGCCGATGTAGACAAGGCAACAGCAGGATGAGAAAACAATTGAGCGACGCATAACGGCGGTGCGCTTGCTCTTGCGTCAAAATTGATGACCCGGATTAAACAAATGAAAGGCACCGAGCGTTGCGAATGGAAAACTTACCAAAGTTCCGGAACTGGAGAAAAAAACGGATGGTTAACTAGCTAATCGTGCGTTCCGACGGCTTCGCGCGTTTGCTGTCCAATTTGGCATCCGTGTCAAGAAAGCTACTAATTTAACGACGCAGTCGTCCCCGTTAAGACGATATCCTCTGCTGATCACGCGGATTCACACTGACGTCAAATGTGGTGATAAGTAACCTCAACTACCCCTGGCATCACTTCATGCGGCTTCCTCATTATGACAACAGCAAACAGAGGAAAAAATTTCAAATATTAAACCCCAAACAAAAGTTTACTGTTTAACTACCATGTTCTTGTCATTTTAGCATCTATATTTTTTGGTTTTTCATCTGAAAAAAAAATTTTAAATAACTAATTAAAAAATCTACCTCGTTAAAGATCTAACAAAGGTTTGAGACCAAACATGGACGGAGAAAACAACAGTAGCTAATGCTGTATTTCCTTTATATATGTGTGCATAACCCATTATGTAAACGATGGTAGCCATAATTCAGGACTACCTCCATAGCTATCTATAATTACTCCACGATTTAACCAACGACATCACGTTGTAAGCCTTCAATGTCGGAGGAATAAAACATATTATTTTATTTAAAAACGTGCTAAATAGCGTCATGGGTGCATTCAAAACAGTGTCCACAAAGAAGTTGGATGGCCCAAAAACTGAGGGCGAAATATAAAATAAACCATCAGCATTATTATCGACGCCAAAACTGCTGGAAAACTATCTTTTGGCATGTATAATTCGGAAACCCATCACCACCCGCATAAATTTTGCAAACTAAAAACCCACGAGCATCACATGTGCACGACCTTGCATGCATACGACCTCAAAATTTCTCTCTTAATTTACATGCGTTCGCTATTCACTTTGCAATTGTAATACCCCCGGCGGGGTTCGAAAAAACGATCCGAAAGAAGGTGGACGGTAGACAGATAGGGCCGCGAAAAGAAGTGAAACGGATGAATATGGAATCAAAGAGATCTCATTTGCGAGGGAATACGAATCATCATACAATAGATTATCGTCAGAATAAAGGAGAACAGCAAAAAAAATATTCATCGACTTCGCTCCACAGCCATCAAATCATTTCCGACAGAGGAATTTCTCCATTCAAATTTAAAGATCAAGGTAGTTTAAGAGAAATAATAAATTCATCCGCAAATCAATGACTTCGGTCTCATTTCAAGGATTGAAAATGTCTCTTCCCTAAAAAGACACCAATATTTCAGCCCCTTGCCGGATGACCTTTTGAGAATTTTTAGAAAAACACCAGTCCTCTTAAATTAGATATGGTGCGATAATACACACCGCAGAGGTCACTTTTAAAAAGTGAGGATTTTCTACGGTCCCTAGTTTGAATGTTTTCTCATCACTTTCGTAAATTGAGGTTATTTGAGCTATAAATCATTTCGCCCAGAAATCAATGAATTTGATCTCATTTTAAAGATAATATATAGGCCTTCAAAATATACCAAAATGCCAGCCCCTTACCCAACTACTTCCCGAGATTTTTTGACAAAAAATATCAGTCCTTTTAAATTAGCAATGGTGCGATAATCCAATCCGGAGGGATCTCATATTTAAAAATTAGGAATTTCTAACACCTAGATCTCGTCACATAATTAAAAGTGTGCAGTTCGTATGTTTTCTCGACTATTTTTGAAAATAAGTCATATAATTATCGCAGTAATTTTTTCAGAATCACAAAAAAAAAACTCTTCCATCATGACGGAGTTTTAAACGCATCGCGAGGAGAAAATTAGTCAAGTTAAAGACTTATTTAGATATTTTCATTCAATTACTAACAACTAGTGTCACAGAAAAAGAATATAATTGCATCATTAATTGTGCAATATTTTATTGTCTGTCGGAACTCCTGTCCCTTGTTCAACTCCCCACGCGAAGTCTAGATCAGTCAGGATGTCGGGCGGCAATTCACCCTTTGGTATTTAAGGTCTGCTGCCGACCTGTGTGTAACATTTCAACAATAGACAATATTTCCAGATTCGGCAATGTCATAACCATGCGAATATACATGTGGATTGTTGACTCGTCGCCAAAAACTGTTGCCTAGAATTCCGTAAACAAACAACTTTGTCGATTGTGACTCCGACTAGTGATGAAAGACGGCAGTTCAAATGTAAATACAGTCTACAGATCGTAAATAATCACGTCTTACCGATTTTACTTACCATTAATTATAATGCAGTAGATAGAAAATTTAGTACTACTCGCGGGTCGTAATTACAAACTTTTTTAACACTGTCCGGTCTACAGATATATTTCATTCCGCTCCAAATTTAATTACAGAAATGCACAATTTACTTCTTAGCACTTCGAGAATATCATTCTACGGCAATTTAATAATAATACGAGGTGAGAAAGTGGAATGAATTAGACATTTACAAAGTAACTGTTAGGCCTCAAAAATAGCCATCTATTATTCACAGCATCAAGTAGTTCATATCTCTTCACTCGTTATTAAATATTCACCGCAGTCTCACTTTAACAACAAATAAAAACGGCCATTTACGAGTCGACAGAGGAGACTTTTTTCTAAGTAGCGCCAAGGACTGGGTGCACTAAAAGTGGAAATTCAGGCAACACGTAGCCTAGGCAAAGATTCAAAAAACATTTGATGCCATTATGTATATTCATGGTTATAACTCTAATATAACAAAGACCTACTAATATAGAATCAAATTGACCATTCCAGTACCAATAGAACGAAGATAATGTGCACTAAAAGCTACCGAAGCTATTAGGTTCCTATTTTCACGTTATATTTTCCTGCTACAAAAAAATAAAAGTCAAGAAATATAAACTCCACTTTCTCCGGCGAGATGTTGTAGAACAGCGTATTTAACAATGATACTCAAACGATATCGTACTGTCTACCAAATTTATTTCGTACTCTTACTACACGTGTTTCGACTGTCTAGCTGTCACCATCAGGTAAGACCAATCTTAACATAAACAGACATGAGCATATATATTTGGAGTAACATTGCCCAAACACAGCAGTTACACAAACACAGGGGGGATGGTTGTGGTACGGGTAAAGGGGGGGTAGGATAGGAGGGGAAGGCTAAAATCAAGAATGGGATATGATCCTTAGTTCGTCTAAAAAAAATCAGATTACGTCAAACACCAGATTTGCGTCACACTGGGAAAAGGATAGAAGGACAGGTGGGAGAAAATGGAAAGGGGGGGGAGAGGGTGGTTTGTTGGAGGAGGTAAAGTTATGTTTCAATGGTGTCAAAAATAGGAGAATCACAAACAAATTCGTTCTCATTTAATAGGTTCATTTTCTTTCGTTTCCTTTGGATTTTTTGATAAATTTGGTAGACAGTACGATATCGTTAGAGTATCATTGTCAAGAAATATGCAACAGTTGGGACGATTCGGTCAAATGTAATGCATTGTCAAAAATTAAAAGGGTCAATATGATCCCTCTGGTGCTTCTGGCATTACGTTATTTATAATTTAAGCATAAAAAATTCAAATATTTAAAAAATAATAACTCTAGTGCTAAAACTGCTATTTATAAACCCATCATATCAATTTTACGCTGAAAATTATGAGGGAATAACGAAAATTTCGATCAAAGTATAGTTTCCCGCTGCATGCCACCTGAATAAAATATTTAAATCAATGTCTCCGGCGGACACCTTACAAATAAAACGATGAATACCAACATCATGCCTTAATGCATGCAGACATACAGACACCCACTATTAATGGACAAGGCATAGGCAAATGATTGCGAAATTCCCACGCATAAATTTCCCGCCGAAGAGTTGGAGAACGAATAATTTCCGATTTAGTAGCGGAGCGAGTGATTACGAACAGTCGGAAGTCTGCATCAATATTAATGCCCTGGAATGATAAATCCATTGGATTTCAAAGAGGAAGAAAAATCTTGGTGCTCTCATTTCTAGATGTAATACCGGTGCCTGTCGACTCTACAGTGAGGTAGGCTTAGACTACAGATAATTTTTTTCACTGGAGTAATTCCCCGCCCCCATCCCGTCCCCACTCCCCCCACCCCGGCAAACATGACCGAAGTTGATTTAATGTGTATAAAGATGCATATAATTTTCTCATAGATTCAGAGCAGTGGACGTAATTGTACGTCCTCATATACATTCTGAGATGTACGATGGACGTACTAGGACGTCCATGGAATATCATAATTGAACAACACCCGGACGTAATGGCGTGGCTGCACTCCTTCTGGTAGACATACAAATGAACACAAAGTGCCAAAATAATTTTAATAGTAAATAAAAGTTGCCGGTAAATAAGAGTTTTGCCATGTTGAGAGAATGGATGAGAGTCGAAAAGCGATACAGAAGAGTAGAATGAATGGTGTGAGAGGTAGGCCGAGAAAGTTGTGGTTGAATGTGGTTGAGGAAATTCTTAGGAGGAATATTAGGAGTCTTAAAAACAGGAGGGCGTATATGAAGCAGTGCATGGGGTTGAATGAAGCAAAAGAGGTTTACAAGGATAGGTCTGTATGGAGGAAATTATTGAAGCGGAGTTAGGTATACAAATATGTATTTATGAGTGTGAAACTTAGCGATTGGGCCTACCCCGGAAGGGAACGGCGTGATTGGTATGTATGTAAATAAAAGTTCATCAACCTTGATTTAAGAGTGTGTTCTTTCACAATCGACGTTAAGTGTGTAAAATCCTCACTTCTTCTGACAGGACCTCCAATTTTAATTCCAGCACGCAAAGTTTTAATGGACCGTAAAATTTAAGCATGGAAAAATGTAATAAAGATTAATGTAGTAAGAAGGGTGGATTTCAAAGCATATTGAGAGCAATTTGTAGCTACAGAATCACTGCCAACGTTGACTATTTTCCCTTGGATGTTGTATTTAATACCATAAGTTGAAACTTTTCATCTAAATACGTTATCTTAAATCAGTATGATGAGGTAAATATATGGTTAATAATGCGACTTGAATAACTTCATTGAGAAAAATTAGCAGAGAAGAGAAAAATGTCTCTGTAAACTTAGTATTTCCGACTTGGTAACATTATGAAGAATTTTGCTATCAAAATATTGTAGGGGGTAGGGCAAGTGCCACCCCCGAGTTATCTACAATTATGCCTCTGTCCGCTAAGTTTACCAGGTAAGTCCGTGGCATTCGGAAAAATAGTAACTCGACCGACGAAAACTTGTTTCTACTATACATAAAACTTCGGTGTATCATTTTCACCTTTATAACTGTACGTTTTAGTCCTTTATGTCAGTTTAAGGGAAATATCATTTTACCTAGAAATAAATGAATTTGATCTCATTTTAAAGAAAAGTATATCACCCTTCCATTGGCATAAAAATTCCACCCCTTACCATATTACTTTCCGAGATATTTCCCAAAAAATACCAGCCCTTTTACATGGGAAATGGTACGTGTATGCACTCCAGAGAGATCTTATATTAAAAATGAGGCATTCTCTACAGTTAGATCTCGTCAAAAAAACAACAGTGAATAGTTTGTGTGTTTTCTTAACTATTTTTGAAAATTAATCATATTGTCACCGAAGTAAATTCTTCGACATCAACAATAAACCTCCCGTTTTGATGGAGTTTCAAACGTACCGCGTGAAAAAATGAGTCAAGTTGAAGACTTTTTTAGATATTTTAATTTGGTTACTTAAAATTTCTGTCATGTTAAACATTTTATTGCACCATTAATTATGCAATCTTTAATTTGTATGTCTCACAGATGTTGAAATTAAAACGTATAATTCGAATATGGGATTTATAATGATTAGGGAACTATCTCGCTCGCACTACCTTAAGAGGGTAAAAAAAAATTTAAACATTTTCTAGGACTTCTCAAGTAGTTTCTCGAGCAATGGAAAATATATATTCGGCGATAATATTAGACAGGTAATGTAGCTGATTAATTCATGTCCCCTAATGCATGTTTCTAAATCTGTCGTAAAGTGCTATTACCATCTTTCGCATGTTCCCTGCATGACTCTTGTGCCACGTTTACATAGTAACATCAATGATTATTCTTGTAGTTTCTGTAGCATTTGCAGCTTACCGATAATGTGGTGCTTGTTGGTGAAAGTAAATATCTTCACTCTAGTTCATGTTGGTGATAATTCACCACCTCCCAAACACCCATTTGGTGGCTTACAGGGTAAGAAGCAGATGCAGGTACAGAAAATTAACCAGTACGGCACTTCAACTGCGGTTTGACGACGCTGCAGGGATAAAGAGACAGCGTGAAAACACTAAAAATATTGATTATGTAACCAACTGCGGGTGGAATTCGTAATCGCGGTTTAAGCGCGGTGTGGTTTTTTTTCAACTATAGCCTCATACTCGAAACAACAGCCGCATTCAACCACTTACGTTCAGGCTGGGACACAATCAACGTGTGTACGTGTGCCGCAAGACGCAAACGGGACAACGGGAGACGGGGAACGCAAGTCAGCGGTCACAATCGGCGTTAACGGCCCGGAGTAACAATTGACTAACACAAGCGCAGCTATGAGATCAGGAGTAAACAAGTTAGGAAGTAAATAAGTTGTCTTCGCCAAGAGCAATCTACAACAGTTGGATGTATCTGCCGACAGATGGCTCCCATTCCCGGATTCTCAGGACTATTCTGATTGGTTTTCCGTGTACGGGACACGGGAAGAGATGAAAGTTGCCCATCTCTCGCGTACACGTACTCCCCGTACACGTTGATTGTGTCCCTTCGCTATACTTTCCCGTCGGCCATCTTTCCGCGTATTCCCGTTAACGGCTCACGTTACACGTACACGTTGATTGTGTCCCAGCCTTCAATCTCAGTCTTTCAATTCCAAGCGGATTGAATATATTCATGTTTGTAACATCTGCACCCCGATAAACGAGTTCATTCCAATTTACGGTTATGGTACCTGTTCACTGGGTTTACTCTTCAATTCATTGACCAAAAGTGTACCTTTTCCTGTACATTTACATCTACATACTACCTTGCGAGCTGCCGCACGGGCGTGTGGCAAGGGCAGTTAGGAAACCAGCCGATTAAAGATGTAATGGATAAGGTTTTCGAAGGCGAAATGGCGACGTGTATTGTGGGAGTGTATTTAGAGGAGCTCAGTTTCTACTTTGCGCGAAAAGAACGAGTTCTTGTACCTATCTGTTCGGCGATGTATCTCTTTTATTTTATCTCTTTTGTAAGACCAAGAGAGAAGTAGTGAGGCGTTCTGCGTGTCTCTCTTTTACATCCCAGTTGTAAATTTCTCAATCAAGCTAAGCCTAGCGTGTAGCCTCCGAGTCTCTAGAGGCTCCCACGTTAATCCCTCTAAAAGTAGTGAAACACTATATACCAGGGTTGAAATTCGCTATGAAAAAATCATTTGACTTGACCAAGATTCGAACCCGGATCTCCCAAGTGCCGGTCAGGTGTGTTAGCCAGTTACACAACCTAGCAAACACAAACAAACCAATCTCCCTTCAAGGCGAATTTCGAGGGGTGTTTATGCGAACTAGATGTTCAGGCCTCAAGTCTACATTGTAGCACATGAGACGAAGTCGTGCTTACAAAGCCACTGTCGCGGTGGATAAACCCAACATTGTCGTCATTAAAACGAGGAAATTGACAAATTTCCAAACATTCGCCTTGAAGGAGGATGGCTTGGTGGTGTAACTGGCTAAAATACCTGACCGGCAATTGGGAGATCCGGGTTCGAATCCCGGTCAAGTCAAATGATTTTTTCATAGCGAATTTCAACCCTGGTGTATTTGCACCCGTGCGAGTGACTTCGTACCACGCCATTTGTTAAATGCAATGCTTGGAAACACTATATGTTCGCTCGTAGCAGTTTTCAACGAAGCGTGCGGCTTTTCTTTGATTTGTTAATTTTTTGGTTAAATCTTCATGATCAGGGTCCCAAATGCTCGCGGCGTATTCGAAGTGTGGCCTAACCAGAATGCTGGCGAAGTAGCATCTTTCTTTGACTATTTCATCCATGGACCTCCGGATGATATACGCATAAAAAAACCTAGTTTTTAGGTTTTCCCGGCGTATCTGCCGGATAAATGTTTCTCGGGTGTTCCACCTGGTAAACAGGTCAAAAAGTCCCGGCGTTTCGGAGAACAACTTGCTCTCAATCTTCAGATTCTTCAGGTTCAAAACCCCTGAAGATGGAGAGAAAAATCATTCTCCGAAACATCGGGACCTATGGGCCTGCTTACCCGATGGAACACCCGAGAAACATTTATCCAAAACCTCGTTTCTCTAATGCTGTCCCGCATATGTTTTGCGTGAGCGCTTTATTTAATTTAAACCTACCTTAACCGTTATAATAAACCCTACTAATAACATGCTTGAAGAGCGTAATAGATGAGATAAAACATTGTTCTCCACTGCACACGCCCTGAGCCTTGCTAAGCCGGCACTTTCGATAACGCCAGACACGCACTCCGCTCGACATGAGTGCGTATTGACCTCCCCAACTTCGCCATCCCAGCACATAGAGAGAGCAGCGCTCATATTTTTAGACCCCGCACGCACCCAGCAAAAAAAAAATAAACAAACGGAGCGTATTTCCCGTCTCCATGGCAACGACATCCTTTCCCCAGTCCTCCACCCTTCCCCCACCCCACTTCCCTCTTTCCCTGCATTCAACACGCTCCCTTACCTCCCCTACTTCACCCCAAAACGGTGGAAATCGCCCAGGGTAATACCAAGGAAAAAATGATAAATTCTTTTTTCTTCCACCTTCTCTAACCCATACCCTAGTAAAGGGGAGTGGAAAAAAGATATATATATATATATATATATATATATATATATATATATATATATATATATATATATATATATATATATATATATATATATATATATATATATATATATATATAGAGGAACACTTTCGCTTCGTAAATGCTTATATTTATTTATTTTTCTTTTTTGCCAGCAAAGCACTCCTTTTCTCCAACTCGTATTTCCTTGTTCCCTGCCTGGATTCCCTGTACCAATTTATCGTCCTCCTTACACTCCTTGTCTCAAAAGAGGTGGGGAAGCTCAAACCTTCCTCCTGCCTTGACTGCATACCACTCGATGGCGCGACATAAATTTCTCCCCTGAACCACTCACCTGTGTGAGAGTAGGGTGAGACTACTGAGGTGTATGGAGAGGGCACTTGCTATGCTGGCCAACACTAAAAGCTGAAGCCAGTCCGCCATATTCGTTGACCCTCATTTTCCTACAGCGATTGCGGGCTAACGCATAAATTTTTGCAATCTTACGATCTTTTCCATCGATAATATACTAGAAATTATTATGTAATTATGTCTTTAATGTGCAGTTTTCTAACGTATTTTGTTTATTTTCTTTAAATAAAAAATAACCCGCATTCTCGAAGAAAACTATTGCTAGTTTGAGTGGAATCCATTGCACTAAGTAACCAATGTATACGTCACTAGCCTTAAATCTCAAGAAGATGTTACATTTTCATGCTGTTTGGACAGTTGTATGATTTTTTAGCATAGCACTCATAATTGACAAGACTAATTGCACTAGCACGTTGCCTTGGTGGAAGGTCGTTCTGTTCGGCATTATCAAAACTTTACTGCAACTAGATGAACAATCGCATTCCCGGTCTGGGGTTCACGATATGACCAGCTTGAGATTCAAAACTCTCCGGCAAGTTCTCTGACATCCAGACGACGTTTAACGCGCAGCAGATCCTCGATTTTCTGAGTCTTACTGCTCTCTGTTGACGTCGAAGGCCTTCCTGGTCGAAGATCATCTTCGACTGACAGATGACCAATTCTGAATCAGGTGAGCCATTCAAAACAAAGCATACTAATAAGGGCAACATTTCCATTGGCCTTCTTCAAAAGTTCGAATGTTTCCGTAAGAGATTTCAAACGTTTGACACAAAATTTCACGTTTCGGATTCGGTCCTGAAACTTGGACATTGCAAAATTTACTACGGGGACCATAAAACCTTCCTCGAACACAGGTATATTACGGGAACTAAACAGAATGTTGAAAAATGGAATACCATGGTTACTCGGGAGGTAATGAAGAATGCAGTGCCCCAAATCATACGTAGCTGGTTCTATCCGTTACCGCGCAATGTAAAAGTTCCGTTAATTTTTTTAACAGACCGCATACTTTAGCGAATGCTTGTGGCATTTCATAACATAATGATTGTTTTTACTGTCATGTAGCCGAAGGGGTAGCGCGTACTCCATTTCCAAATAAATTCAGTGACAGTGCTTTTATAATGAAAATACTAATTTTATACTACCAGCTTTCCATTATAACCACATTATACCAAGTCGATAAGTATGTCTTCAATATCAGATCTACTCAGCCAACACATGTGGAAAAGGCGGAAATTATTTTATTTGTATGTACTCAATGAAGTTATCTCGCGATTTCACCAAGGTCGTGATAGCAGCTGCAAGCAAATATTCGACGGTTAAAACTCTGCCTATAGTCATTTTTACTGATAATGGGAGAGGTAGACGTCAAAACGACGCGTCGTTTGCAATTCAGTCAAAGTTTAGTGAGCAAGCGATTGAAACAGCCCTTGGTGATGGATAGTTACTATTAGTTATTAGGGAAGGATACACAGGACGATGAGCTTGGAGTCAAAGTGGGAGGGCATCGTATAAAATCGGTTAGATTCACGGACGATCAGGCATTGGTTAGTGGATCTTCAAAGAGACTACAAGCTTTGGTAGATGCTTTAGATATGCAGTGTGGGATATTCGGAAAGAAGATAAATCATAAGAAAACAAAAGTAATGACATTCTGTCAGACGAAGAAAGCGAAGCTTGTGATTAAAGTTGGAGGACACAAACTAGAGCAAGTAGAACAGTTTAATTACTTAGGTAGCCCACTAGAGGAAAATGGGCATAGTAGTAAAGACATACGGAAGAGAATAGCGCTAGCTTAGGAGGCGTTTAGTAATAGAAGAGAGCTGATGACGGGGACACTGGGTAAGGATGTGAAGAAGAGGCTGGTGAAGAGTTTGATATGGAGCCTAGCGTTGTATGGGGCAGAAACGTGGACCCTGAGAAAGGAGGACGAGAATAGGCTGCAGGCATTTGAGATGTGGGTATGGAGAAGGATGGAGAAGGTTAGATGGACGGAAAGGGAGACTAACGAGGAATTGCTGGATATGGTGGGCGAGGAAAGGAATCTTTTGAATGAAATCCGGGAAAGGCAGGGTAGATGGCTGAAGGAGGTAATCAAGGGTAAGGGGTTGCTGAAGAGTGTGATAGAGGGAAGGATGTTGGGCAAGCGGGGAAGGGGAAGAAAGAGAATAGGTTTCATAGACGGGATGAAGAAGGGTAGATCTTATGCAGAGGCGAAAAAGGATATATTAGAGGGAGATAGGCACGGAATATGTAAAAGGCCGGGAGCGGATTCTCTGACATTCAACAAAACCTACCTTTACCGGTAGAATACATAATAATAATAATAAACACAGGATGAATCCCCGGGCACCTGTGCTGAGAACTTAATCCCGTGAGACAGCCCATAGGAAACAGAAGGAGTGGTTTCGAACGATTAGGGACAGGGTAAGAACAGGGTTTTGAAGAAGGGTAGATTCAAACCCCGGTCACAATTAGTTTGACCGCGTATTGAACCAAGAAACTTGATTTTTCTTTTTTGGCATCAGAAGCAATGACAACAGTGATTGTTTGATGAAGCAATGACAGCAATGTGCGGATAATTCTCTGTATGAGCAAACTAGCCGCGTGGACAATGTGCTTAAAGCCGTGCGTCAAAGTAACATATTTTGGTGCTGTTGACAAAAACCCAGCTAAAGGCAGAAGATTTTTACATAATAACTTAATGCTATTAATAGCTACTAACCTCGCATGTAATCTCCGACATGATATATACTCTTGTATGATTTACGACCGGGGATCGGGTTGGTGTGGTGGCTAGAGTACTCGCCTACCCCACGGGCGGACAGGGTTCAAATCCCTGCGGAGGCGGATGTTTTACAGAGGGAACCCGATCCCTAATTAAGCGTCTTGTGGAGGACACCTCAAGTACAGTACTCCGTCTGTCGGATGAGACGTTAAACCGTGGTCCCCTTGGCGCCTTTCGTTAAGAGCTGGCTAATGCCGACGCCGGGTTTCCATCCACCCTTCCTCCCTTACCTATCCCCTATGGCGCAAATGACCTTAGCCGTCGGTCGTCTCCCTAAATATCCAATGATTTACAACCTTGTAGGGATATTTATGTGTCGCATTAATAATACTAACCAGCAGTTGTATATTAAGCGGTGTACTGCATGGTATCATGTTCTTCTACGCATCACTCTCCTAGTTTCTCGTCTGATCGCAGGCTGTTGTCCTGACTTCTTTTGGCCTGCGCCTGGCAAACGGGGGAACGTGCGCGGTTCTGATTTCAGCCGTGTCCCAATTCGTTAGGCATTAGGGAGGATGCGGTTAGCTACCTAAATATTTAGAGGCCTTTCGCTAAGGGAGCTTGATTTGGGACATCCTTCGCTAGTGTTGCCGTCTACCGAGCTGGAAACGAATGAAAAACATATGAGTTGTTAATAAAGGAATGAATGAAACAAATAAAACCTGAAATTAAAGCATTTTTGGCGCCTTGGGCTCCCTTCGTATGCGTTGTGAGATTTGAAAAGTGAAATAACATTATTTTCATCCATTTCGTTATTTAGAGATTCGTTAGTTTTTAGTTTTCGGAGTATTTAAGTTTGTGTAGGTGTTCTGGGATTTAAATTCGTTTTTTTTTTAAGTGTACTAAGTAGAATTTTTCTTTTGAAGTCGGGTTTTGGGTTGCGAAATATTAGAGAAATCTTTCCCTTACAGACAAAATACTTGCCGGCCATGTTTGCCACTTTTCAACTACTTCCTTGTGTACGATTTTCCTTGTACGACGCATGCAGCGCTTTGCATGTTGGGAAATTCAATATGGAGGCGGATTTAGGATAAACTCCATCTACCCTAAATTTCACCCCCGAGAAAGGCACCTAAATCCGCTGCCCCATGATGCCTAACGAATTGGGACACACTTCAAGATGGCGTCCTCCCTAAATCTGCCGATTTAGCTGCCTAAATGGCGAATTGGGACACAGCTTTAAACTGGGATGAATGCTGCATGCTTGGTGTAGAATCACCCCGTGCCACACACCCTAGTGGTGGCTAGCATGGTATTCCGTATATGTAAATGTAGATGTAGAATAGAGACAATTTTCTTTTCATCCCACTATATCGTAACCCGTTGGTAAAGGGTGATTTTTTTTGTTTAGCCTTTTTTACGATTCGTAAAAGATTTTCCGTAAGTGGCTAGTTGAAAGCCTACTCCAATCGACCGAATGGCAATACAACCAAATGAAAGATAACAAATCAATGAGAATGAGGTAAAGCTGCTGCTGAAACTCAAAAAAACGCTATTAATTGAACGTAAACTCATTTTATGGATAGAACAAAAACGCAAGAAAAACTTCAACAATTGAATCGCAATTAAGTTCCCTCGAATTTAGGAGTGCGACTTGGAAAAAACTGTACTATCAATTAAAAATGTCTCACACATTGTGAAATGATCATTTATCTTTATTTAAGTTAGATTTTTGAGAAATTTGAATAAAGTCGGACAATCGACTTTGGACCGGAAAACCGGGGTTTCTGGAACGCTGCGCGACGTCGGCAGTCGCTTCCCAGAACTGACGGGTAATCCCGAGAATATTTCATGAGCGTCGAAAATACCGGACCATTCATTTCATCTGTTGCAGCAAGTATACTAAGAAGTATATTCAATGCATAATTTCTAAAAAATATTATCATTACTTTGAGGAATATTGATCTATTTCAATTGTTTCAGGCTTAACCATTTGAGTGCGGCATGACGTGATATGACGTCATGGATCTCTTTACACTGGTGCCGATGACGTGATATCACGTCATGGGTACCGTGAGTATTCCAGCTTTCACTTGGGGTCTTATTGTAAGTTCCCTAGTGAAAGCTAGAACACTCACAGTACCCTTGACGTGATATCACGTCATCAGCACCAGCGTGAAGAGAACCATGACGTGATATCACGTCATGCCGCACTCAAAGGGTTAACTTTGCAAAACCTTTCCATATGGCTCAGGAGTTGCCAAAACTTTTTGAGTTTTACGCAGAGTATTTGTTGTTTCCGGTTTCCGGTTCCGACGACCGGTTTCGTCGAATGGTTGACATCATCAGGTTCATTTCAGGCATCTCAGAGGATAAACACCTGATGAAGTCCACTCTTCGACGAAACCGTTCGTACAATAATTACTGCACGTAAAACTTACAAAGTTTTGTTAATTCCTGAGCAATGTTGATCTATATTAGCCTCTTTACTAAATTTAGCCAAGAGAATAGGATCTCACAGCAATACAGTGAAAATAAAAATTAATAGAGGATCCTATTTTAAGATACTCCCCGAAATGGACATATATATTTAAAACTATTTTCATAAAGCTTTCACCAAATTCCAACGGATATATTCAGTGGAAATATTTTTTCCGCGTCCTGGGTAAACGCAAAAAAACTGCGACCTGGGGAAGAGAGGCAATTTTTTCCTTCAAGAAAAACGCGGAAATATGGACAGGGCGAAGTCGTGTCGTCGAAGGTAAACATTGGACCGGAGGAGGAAAACACAACTCTCGTGGATCGGGTTCCCCGGAGCAAATACCGGAGGAATTTTCGCTGCCTTCATTTAAGACGGGAAAAGAATTTGGGATGAGACGCTTTTCTCACGAGGCTACCCTTTTCAAAATGGGTGGAGATGAAATTTTTCATAATTTTTTTTTCGACCGAGCCACTCTCTTCACTGAGAAGATACTCTCGAATTTTGGATTGTGGAACGGGATCGCTCTAATACAAGGCTTAGTGCCCTGGTGATGTCTACATTCCACATATGATATCCTTGAAACACAGTTCATCAGTTAACTTCTTTAAAACTAAATTATAGGAATATCTTATGCAACAACTGAACACTTGCAGCAGGGCATTTGGTTATGAGACCTAAATATTAGTTATTTCCGTAAAACAATTATGAAAATTATGAGCACTAAATGCAATCAAAACATATATGTATTCCATAAATCAAAAAGATATATGCTAAATAACATGGTCAAATACTGACTAGTAATTTTGTACTTAATTTATGTAACAACTTTTGTAAAAACCGAGCAGAGTTTTTTCAGTGAATGTACTTGGTCTCACAGAGCATGACCTAGATCAATGAACTTGTTTATATCTATTTACATTAAAATGGGATGTGATTTAGTTAAAAATATTGATAAAATTAGCGCTCAAGTGGAACGCAATTTAAGTGCGAAGAAAAAACTACCACTGAAAAAATTAACTCCACTCCTTTTGTATGAAACTACCAAAATCTACACCTATATACTACCCTGCGAGCCACCGCAATTAGCGGGGGGCAGGGGATGTTAGGGCACCCGCCGTGTAAAGGACAATGTTTTGGGAGGTGATTCGGTGAAGTTAATACATGGAGTGTTTTAAGTAGAGCTCAAATTTTATTGCCTTGGTGCGGGGAAAGAATTATTTTTTACCTATCTGTTCGGCGTAGTACCTCTTTTATTTACGTTTATTAAACGATTTTTGCACCTATTTGTTCGGTAATATATCTCTCTCCTGAATTCCTCCGAGGCTACCTAATATCACGCAAAATTTCTCATTAAAAATGTAAAGAGTAAAGAATGTCGGACTAATAAACGTTCTTAATATTTTTACCAGTTCAACCCTATCCAAAAAGCTTCTCTGAGAATCCGCTCTTCCGTCTTCAGCGCTGCTCCCATCATAACAAGACCAAGTTCCTTACACCCAGGTCATGACACGCACTTGTCTAATGTAATCCATCATCTTGGATCGAATTTTCGGCGGGGTTCAAATTTTGCATGCAGATGAATGGGTGTCATCGGTACAAAGATCCACGAATATTTCCTTGAATAATTTAGCCTATGCTATGAAACTCTTTGAGTTGATAAACAATACTAAGAGACTTTAGAACCCGAGAACATTTTTATGACATTATCAAAATTCTTCTAGGAAATATACGTGGATCTTTGTCCCTATGACCATGCTTGAATTATGGAGCGGAACCATTGTTTACCACTTTCCTGGAGTTGAACGGGAGGCGTCAGGCCAAAAGTCAAAATAAGTACTAAATCCGCTTAGTATTATCTGTCAGCTCAAACATTTTTATGACATTATCAAAATTATTCTGGGAAATATACGTGGATCTTTGTCCCTATGACCACGTTTGAATTATGGTGTCGGAACCATTGTTTACCACATTCCTGGAGTCGAAAGGGAGGCGTCAGACCAAAAGTCCAAATAAATTCTAAAGCCGCTTAGTATTGTTTATCAACTCAAAAGGTTTCATAGCATAGGCTAAATAATTCAGGGAGATATTCGTGGATCTTTGTGCCTATGGCCAGTGTTCAATTACGGAGTCGGAAGCAATGTTTAAGACTTACTTGGAGTCGAACGGGAAGTCTCAGACCGGAAATCCAAACGGATTCTAAAGCCGCTTAGCACTGCTTATCAACTCTACAAGTTTCATAGCAAAGGCTAAATTATTCAAGGAAATATTCGTGGATCTTTGTACTGATAACACCCATTCATCTGCATGCAAAATTTGAACCCCGCCAAAAATTCGATCCAAGATGGTAGATTACATTAGACAAGTGCGTGTCATGGCCTGGGTCTAAGGACCTTGACCAAGACCACGCTCATCCGAGCAAAGAAATTCTAACGACTCCTTAATACATATCCTCGTGACGACTCAGTTGCTCCCGCAAGATGAACGACGAGTCCTTAAATCGGTTGCAGTGCGAATCATGAGTCATTCACTAAGTTTCCCCATCGATCTCAGATCGATCTGAACTCGGACCGATCTGAAAATCCAAACAAGCTTCCATTCCGGTTTACGAACACAAACTAAAAATATCGTATTACAGTGGACATCTAGGCCGGATACTGAAATGTTGCTGATTACGATATTTTCAGGGATATTTTGACATCAAATTGGCAAAATTCATTTCCAGTGGACTAATTTTTAGTTGGACCCATGTAAAACAGGAGAATGCCACGATGTTATATTAATTCGGAAAGCCTCTGAAATGCAAATGGCATGTAGTTTAGTTCCCATATGTTACTGTAAAAGAATTTCGAAACTCGGTAAACAAAGTGTAATGCATTTTTCATCTGCTAAATTAAAAATTAAAACTAAAATTATAGCTCAGTAAAACAGGAGAATGCCACGAAGTTATATTAATGCGACTAGCCTCTGGAATGCAAATGGCCTGTAGTTTAATTTTTATATGTTACCGCAAAAGAATGTCGAAACTTGGTAAGCATAATATAATGCAGTTTTCATCTGCTGAATTAAAAAATAAATTATAGCTGATTTGCCTAGAAAAAAAAAATACACCTCATGAGTGACTCGAACCCACAACCTTTATGCCCTGTCTTTCTTTCATCCCCCGTTGAATTTCAACGGGTACCTTTGCTAGTTTACGCCAATACAATTAAATAAACACAACGTCGTGCCGTACACGACGCACGGCGTACATCTACATCTACATCCACGTGATACCCTGCGAGCCACCACGAGGGTGTGTGGCACGGGGTGAAGATCACCAAACATGCACTATTGACATGCAAGTACGATATTTAAGGGAGATATGCTAGATAATAGGGTAGCGACAGCGTAAAGTCGTATCGTGTGAACGAGGCCTTACGGGCGCGTAAACGACGAGAACTTCACGACCGAAAGGTTGACGACACTCAGAGGGTTGGTGGGAAGAAAGAATGGTTCGGGTCGCCGCTTATTCATTCGGTCATTTACTCCTTTCACATGTTTTATTTTTCACTTCCCGCTCCCCCCCCCCCTCTCGCGGAGATTTGAGATTGGAAGAGAATTTTGGCGCGTTCACAGAGTCCGCGGGTCGGGGAGAGGTGCGTCTGTCTCTCTCGGGAATTCCCCGGAGTGAGGAAGGCGTGCGTTACACGCCCGTGAGCATTGAGAAGAAGCCGGTCGGACCCCTTCTCCTTTCTTCCTCTTCTCCTCCTCCTCCGCGTGACGAGGAATGTTTGAAGGGCGGGGCGGAGGAAGGAGGTGGAGGAGTGACTTGCGGCCGCTCTTGGAATTCGGCGCTGACCTTCCAGTCTTGACTCTTAAAAAGAGTCTCTCGCCCCCCTCCCCCCCCCCCTTAGTCTCGGCCAAACTCCACGCCTTTCCCTTCTCCCCCTTCCTATAAACCTCCCTCTCCCCCACTCAATCTATTCCTCCTGTTTTGATCCCGAGAAATCATCCACTTTCTCCAACTACTCAAGGAAGATTTCCGTATTTTACGGACTATATGACGCTACGGACTATAAAAGACACCTTAATTTTTAAGCAATTTAACCCTCTTATGCCCGTATTCATAGTCGTATTCCTAGGGGTTACCTGGGTATCCCCTATCCAGGTAACACCTAGGGGTCCCCTACGCTGAGCGATTCATAAACCTTACCTGGGTAACACCCAGCCAGGGGACGCCTGGGTAAGAGATTTGGCGACAATCCCACGCAAAAATACATATGAACGGTTCCACCGAATGGTTCTCGATGTTTTCGATGCTCATTTTCACCGTAACCAAGCACGCTATAAACAATATTACAGTATACTGTTACAAAATGTTAATGAAAAATGATTGAAGGAATATGAGAGAATGTTTACAATATTGCTTAAATATTTACGTAGTATGAATGGTGAGGAATATGAGAATGGTTCACAGAGTACCCGTGTTTGTAAATAGAAGACGTTACTATGGAAAGTTGTTGATACTATCGTGTCCTGCCATTAGTACAGTAGTATCAATTGATCCCACGCGTGGGCAGCAGTACTGCGTTAGGGGAGCTTTGGGTAAGCTTCATGCCTTACCCAGGAAATCGACGGCCTGGGGGAGGGTTAGGGGACGACAGTCCCCTGGGTAACGACTATGAATACTATTTCTGAGCCAAGGGGCTCCCCCGCACCTGGGGGACACCCAGGTAACGACTATGAATACGGCCCTTAGTGTGGCGGGCCGATATATCGGCTTTGGCTTCTGGGGAAAAAAGTGCGGCGGGCCGATATATCGCCTCATAGGCAAAAAATTGTTTAACTTTAGCGCACAAATATAATAACAATTATTGTTTGCATGATGTATAAGTGTTTTTTATTATTACCTAATTAAATGTATACACAATAAGCAAATCCGCGTATGGATATTTTAAACAATAACTTTATAATATTTATTTTCTTAGAGTGCTACATTTCATTAAGTTACCCTCCGCATTTCTCGCTAGAACCGCTGGCAGGAGTCAACACTAAGAGGGTTAAAAATAATAACATTTTTACAATTTTTATTATCAAACCAGCTGCGCTATTCCGTTAATAAAACGAAAATTTAAATTGGTGAGAATTCAATAAAATTAATTTTTCCTTATTTAATTTCTTTCCACTCCGGCCATTTTGACGTAGTTTTCTTTTTTCAGTAAGGGTCAAATGAATTTGGTTTTCAGTAGGGGTGCACTGCTGCTGCCAGTGGAATCCAATGTTGCCAGATAGAGATAGGTTTCCCGCGGCATCGAATATACGGCCATTTTTAAGACTGGCGGGAATTTTAAATCAAGCACTGGACATTTTTATATTAATTTCGAGTATAAGACGCACCTGAATTTTGGAGGCAATTTTTTTAAGAAAAAAGTACGTCTTAAAGTCCGTAAAATACGGTAATAGAGATTCCTCATTTAATGATTATAATCGAACCTCTTTCATTATAAGTTCATCAGATTCAGACGTAACATAGAGGAATATAACCATCATAATTAACACCACAATCGCACTTTTCAACAGGATTTTAATAACAATTACATCTAAATACTACCCCGCGAGCCGCCGCATGGGCGTATGGCAGGGGGTGGTAGGTCACCAGCCGAGTAAAGACGTAAAATTACGACGCATTTCAACTCACAGAGTCATCATCAGGTACTAGACCAAGCTACTGATTGTACCTGAATCATCCAAGTACCTCTAGTACCTGAAGAAGACTCTGTGAGGTAAAACGCGTCGTATTGTCATTAAAACCTGTAGAAAAGAGTGATTGTTGAGTCATTATAATGCACACAGTACATTTTTCCGTGAAAAGTGGTAAAAAAATAAATTGATTTTGAAAAAAACGAGCTCTCAAACGTTATAACTGTTTCATCAAACAGGGTTTTATGAAGCGTTTTAAGGAATAAAACTGTTACTATTGCCATAAATCGTCTTATGCAACAGCAAATGAGAAGCTCTGCTAACCGCTGCGACTATCTCGCATCCATGACATGAAAAACAACATCAAAGAAAAAGTAAACAGATATGGGTATAAGCTCGTGAAATTTCGTGGCAGTTCCCTTGTTTTTATCGCTTTTAGCAAGTTCACCGGCAGAAGGCACACCGATCACTTCACGTGTTCGCGAAGCATCCCAGAAATGACAGATTGGTCGCTATTACAGATTCGTGAATGGTTTCACCGTAATCAAACAAGTACGTTGTAAGTAAAATCCATAATTTTTCTTAATTTAACTGTTTTGCAGAAAATTTTTACCATAAGCAACAGGCATACTCATCGCCGTGAAGAAAAACCTATAGCCATGTCCTATACAGTCGGTCCCAGGGACGGTAGGGTTAAGTCCTTGCCTGCTATCCCGGGGTCGCAGGTTCGAGTCTCGTCTGGGAGGATTCTCTCCACCTAGGACATGCTAGCTAATGTAACATAAAATGAGTCATGTGTAAGAGAGGGCTCGGAAGTCCTAATATCGCTCAATTGAGACATTATTATTACCAGGACTCAGCAATTGTTTTCCCCGGGGACCGCTTTGATAGGGTCGTGGTTAGCAGTGGGCCACAGGCAGGCTCGCTACATTGTGGAATCGCTGCCAACGTGGGTAGCATCATCGACTGCGCAGGTATCTTGCGATTGAGTTACTGGGAAAAGTTCCTTTGATACAATTCAATGAATTCTTGGTTCAAGTTAGTCACGGCGCTAACAGTTTATCGCTATTAGTTTGAGCAAGTTTTAGATTAAAATTTATTTTTTCCTGATCGCTGGCAGTAAAATGCCCACCCACCCTATGCCGTGAAGCGAGCAATATACGTAAATGTGTCAAATTATTAAAACTTTCGTGGTCCATTTATGTCTGGCACTGTTGTTTTCTGGATAACCCGCGTCAGGAATATAGCCAACGTTTCTTCTCCATTGCCAGAAATCTCGTCGGGGCTAAATGAACTTTCATGCCTATCACGCTATCCTATGCCTCCGAGCCTATCCTATGCCATGAATGCCTATATCATGCATCAATTATATATCCTCACAGAGGTGATGGGGGTAGGAGGTGAGGGCGGGTGTAGAGGAAGAATAATTTCCAAACAACTCTCCACCACCACCCACACCCCCTGCCCCTTTTCACCTCCGTGTACCAAGTGAAAAGTGTGGCAAGAATTTTCTTTAACTTATTTAAAAAGTTATCAAAATGTGCACTCAACGACTATAAGCGAAACTATTACGAAATATGGTTGTAAAGAAGTGCTTATATTTGAGTTACGACTTACCAAAGTTCGAGCATCACTTGCACACGCTTCAAAACCGATACTTTTTACGTTGCACCCGTAGTTTTTTTCGTAAATGACTTGAATAAGGTAGTAAAAAATAGCAAGCTCCGTCTTTTTGCCCATGATGCAGTTGTGTATAAGGAAATTAGAAATGCAGAGGACCGTCAGTCATAAGCTAAGGATTTAGATGCGATTGATGATTGGTGTGATAGTTGACAGCTAGAATTAAATTTGAAGAAATACGCGATAATAAACTTTTGGAAAAAGAATGGCTTTCCCCGGAATAGTTATTGCATCAAAGAAAAGAAAATATGTAACGTAGAATCTATTAAATACTTAGGCGTAACCATCACTGAAGAAGGGGGAAACACATCATGGAAATAACTAGTGTAGCAAACCGTATATTAGGATTCGTAAAGAGGGTTCTAGACAAATGCGATGAGAGAGTACGAGAAAGAAGCTATTTTACACTTGTCAGGCCTCATTAAGAATATGCCGCTAGTGTATGGGATCCGTACGAGGAAGGTTTGATAAAAGAATTAGAGCGCGTGCAAAGGAGATCCGCTAGGTTTGTTAAAGGCCGTTATGATAATTGTGTAAGTGTTACGAGTTTAATAGAAGAACTAGGATGGGAATTACTATCAGAACGCAGGTTAAAATATAGGTTAAACGTTTTAAGTAAATTGGAAACCGATTTGTTCACAGATGACGTTAGATATATATTGAGAACCCCTGCGTATTATTCTAGGTTTGATCATATTAACAAGATTAGAGAGATAGATTGTCGTACCGATAGATTTAAAATGTCATTTTTCCCGCGTACTATAAGAGAGAACAATAGGCAGCGTAGCAAATGGATAGGTTGGTGAAATATAGTTAGAGTAGTCTGTAGTGTATGATGCATGTAATAACAACCAATAATCCCTTTCTTATTATGTAGATACTAACCACCTAGCTCCATGTGACCCTGTTCTCTAGCATATCTCCCTTAAATATCCTACTTGCATAGTGCATGTTTGGTGATCTTCACCCCCTGCCACACACCCTCGTGGTGGCTCGCAGGGTATTACGTAGATGTAGATGTAGTAAAATGTGTTAAAATACATTTCAAAAATTTGAATTTACCATTTAATAACGTGGAATGAAATTAGGTATATTTTGGTGTGATTTTTTTCTCAGTACGTCTTTTCGTAAATTTTTTATTCGTCTCGATAATTTGGGCATTACGCCTGAAAAAAACATGGGAATAGTAGCAGAGATGTAAGGAGAATAGCGCTAACAAAGCAGACGCTAAGTAATAGTAGGGAGTTGATGACGGGGACATTGGGTAAGGATGTGAAGAAAAGGCTGGTGAAGAGCTTGATTTGGAGTGCAACGTTGTATAACGCAGAAACGTGGACCCTCAGAAAGAAGGACAAGAATTCCTTGCAGGCATTTGAGTCGTGGGTGTGGAGAAGGATGGAAATGGTTAGGTGGACAGAAAGGAAGACTAACGAGGAAGTGCTTGAGATGGTGGGCGAGGGAAGGAAACTTGTTAACGAAATCCGGGATATGCAGGGTAGGTGGCTGGAGGATGTAATAAAGGGCGGCGTGATCAAGAGCGTGATAGAGGGAAGGATGTTAGGCAAGCGGGGAAGAGAGAGAAAGAGAATAGGTTTCATGGACGAGATGAAGAAGGGTAGATCGTACACTCAGGCGAAAAAGGATATATTAGAGTGATATTGGCCCGTGAAAGTATAAAAAACCGGGAGAAGATCCTCTGACTTTCATTAAAAACTAACTTAACCGGTAGAATACTTTCTAAAAAAAACCTCCCTAATAAACATTTCCGTGTCCGTATTTCGTGCATCGCACAATCTCCTCTTCAAGAAGTTTACTCTTCTCACATTCTACTGTACTTACGTGAAAATCACAGCTGCCATCAATACACCCCTTCGAAACCACTTCTAATGGGAAGTGCTCATAATTACTCACCTGTAAAGAGAAAAAGAAATCGTATTAGAATCACATTTTAAACTGAAACACTTTAAGGTGGAAAAAAGAGAGATTACATTACAGTCACGTTATTGACTTCATACCATTAAGGCGGCTCTGGATCGACTGCGTGCGTCAAGTTTTACACTAATTTACACATTTTTATTGATTCGGTTTAAATAATCCTGTTTTCGCTGATGAAATGGGTTAGGTACTTCTTGAGAGCCAAAATTTAACAAAAAATATGCAGATTATATCTTAAATTTATATTTCATCAATATATTTATCCAGCCCTGGGAGCTGACTGCAGCGCCAATTGTGTAGAACTGCCAAATTTTCACCAAAATTACGGGATGGAAAAAGAACGAACTTTGCAAATTTCACTAGTAAGTTTTACTCACGATCCGGGTTTCGACAGTTTGTGTCATCTCCAGGAGAAATAAGCTGTCGAAACCCGGGTCGTGAATAAAACTTACTAGTGAAATATGCTAAGTTTGTTCTACTTCAATCATGGAGAAATTTCACAAAGTTACCCCTGACATTGTTCGTTTTGTGACAATTACGGGAGTAGTTCCCCGTTAACTTTTAAAAGTAGGCGGTAACACGCATATACTTTGTATTTTTGCAATTTCCCAGGACTTTTCGCTTCATACGTATGGTTTTAATTAAGACTTCGAGTGCTATGGAGGTAATAGTACGTCCTCCTATATTTTCTGAGGACAATAGAAGTACTAGGACGTTGATCAGTAGCTGGTTGTAATGGTATGGCTGAAGCCTTTCTGGTGGACGTGTAAATATGACCAAAAAGTGTTAAAATAAATTGTAACAGCAAATAAAAGTTCATTAACCTAGTTTAGGAAAATTATTATTGAAAGGCAGCTGGACGTAAGGGTATGGCTGCAGTCTTTATGGCAGACATACATATATGAGCACAAAGTGCCAAAATAAAGTTTTTGGCAGTAAATGATAATTAATTCAGCAAGATTTAAGAGTCTTCTTTCACAATCCAGGTAAGTGTGTGAAATCCTCAGTTTTTCTGAGAAGACCTTCAATTCAAAGCCCAGCGCGCAAAGTGTCAAAAGCTTGAATGTACTTTTTCATTCAAATTCACGATTTACTGCTGCAATATGAGCAATTTCCATGAGAGGCCATGCAATTATCTCCACTTTCAATTTCAAGGCTGAATTACGTAAAAACAGGCAGGAGTCACCTTTTTTCTTCTCAGATTATAAAACGCAGTTCAAGTACGCTACATTCAAATTTTCTGAAAATCTGGGATGAGTGACCCTGAGGCCAGGGCGACCTGAAGCGAAACAATTCTAACCTCAAAATGCGCAATTTTGTCAGTCACTGTCTTTTGGCTTAGGAGGGAATTATCTCAATCGCGTATTTTGTATTTCGTCTCATGTGTGCGACTGTCACTTGACGACGTTGGTTTGACCGACTGAAAAAAAAACGCGATGTTACAGACATGAACACATTTTTTAGATCTATTTATTCAGTTTCGATAAAACAGCGATCTATCGAAGATTCTTCTGGGCACAGGTTGTGCTAAAGGCTTCTAATAAAGATTTTTGTCGCCATATGATATCAACGGATGAATACATTTAATGCCATCAAACATAAGAACTTAAACATTTTGATTCTCTTTGTCCGTTTTTGCGGCCAAGTTATGCAATGTGATTATCTGTGCCTTACTTTACCACGAATGAGAATGATTGAAGACGGGTAAATACGATGGGAGGCTCATCCTATACTAACAAAAATTACCAAATATTTTCCAGGAGATTAAAGGTAGAACTGCAATGGCCAGAGACTCTTTTATCAAAAAGATAAAGTTGTTGTACGGCAAAATGGATATTGGGCTTAGGAAAAGGTTGGCAAAGTGTTATGTTCGGAGCGTCTTAATATATGGCTGTGTGACATGGACGGCTTTGAAAAAGGATATAAAACGGATTGAGGCATTGGAGATGTGGATATGGAGAAGAATGTTGAATATTAATTGGGCAGACAGAGTGAGAAATGAAGAGGTATTGACCAGAGTGGGGGAAGATAGAGGACTTATAAAGACAATTAAAGCAAGAACGCAAAACTAGCTGGGACATATATTAAGAAAAGATTGTTTGCTGAAGGAGGTATTAGAAGGGATGGTGGAAGGAAAAGGTAAACGCGGAAGAAGAAGAAAGAAAATGACGGATGATTTAGAAGAGGAGACCGGCTGCGTGGGTATGAAGTGGAAGGCACAAGACAGAGTTATCTGGAGGAGAGGCTACTGAGGACCTGATAAACAGCAGTCTACCAATGATGATGATGATTCACCAGGTACTTCAGAATTTGAAATATTCTGTCGTTTTGACGGTTTTACCACTGATATTTAAAAAAACACCACGGAAGTTATAAACATGAATAAATCGTTGCTTGGATAACTAAACACGATATAACGCGAATACAGCAGGGAAAAACACAGGGCAGGAAAAAAAAACTTTTCGTTAAGGGGGCTCATTCAATAGAATAGAACTTCAATAGACAATCAAACAAGTTAACTACCATAGTACGGAACATCGTACGTACGATTGAAGTATGGCCGGGGCAAAGCGTTACCACGTTACCCACATCCCCTCACCAACTTACGGCATTGCGACGGACAAGTAAAGAGCAAGCGAAAGAAATAAGGAATACACTATTGAAGTGGTGTATTGAGGCTTTCAAGATTGTTTTTTCTCGCTAACGACACATTTTTTTGTACTTATTCATTAAAGTAATATCATCTGCTTCACCTTAATGATTGTATTTTATTCATTACCGTTATTAGTTTGTTCCTGTTTCTGCTCGTGATATCAGCGCTACCGCTGTGAACTGACAATGTTATGAACCATGGATTACCATGGGACGGACGTGCATCCACAAATTATAAATACAGCCTCCCGTGGACCATCGTAGCTCTCACCATTTCAGCCGAAGTTTTTAATATCTTAAGAAAACACCAAAATACTACGGTAGAGCAGATCATGAGAATTAAATAAGGCAAATAGGTAGTAGAACAGGGAGGTTTAAAATTGTCGTTTTTCCTGCGATCGATTAGAGATCATAATGGCTTCGTTAAGACTTCGAAGTAGGTTGACTGGTAGTGTGACTGACTTATTCATATGCACCCTACATCTACGTCTACGTAATACCCTGCGAGCCACCACGAGGGTGTGTGGCAGGGGGTGAAGATCACCAAACATGCACTATGCAAGTAGGATATTTAAGGGAGATATGCTAGAGAATAGGGTCACATGGAGCTAGGTGGTTAGTATCTACATAATAAGAAAGGGATTATTGGTTGTTATTACATGAATCATGCACTACAGACTACTTTAACTATATTTCACCTACCTATCCCTTTGCTACGCTGCCTATTGTTCTCTCTTATGGTACGCGGGAAAAATTACATTTTTAATCTATCGGTACGACAATCTATCTCTCTAATCTTGTTAATATGATCAAATCTAGCATAATACGCAGGGGTTCTCAATATATATCTAACGTCATCTGTGAACACATCGGTTTCCAATTTACTTTAAAGGTTTAACCTAAATTTTAACCTGCGTTCTGATAGTAATTCCCATCCTAGTTCTTCTATTAAGCTCGTAACACTTATACAATTATCATAATGACCTTTAACAAAACTAGCAGATCTCCTTTGCATGCGCTCTAATTCTTTTATCATGCCATCCTCGTACGAATCCCATAATGCATGTTTCTGTATCTGCCGTGTAGAGTTAACACGTTTTGCATGTCCCTGCATGATTCTTGTGTCACGTTTTCATAGTTACGTTCTAGATTAGATTAGACTAGGTTACGATTATTGTAGTATTTTCTGTAGCGTTTGCACGTTACCGGTAGCGTGGTGCTTGTTGGTGGAAGTGAATTTCTTCACTGTGAACTCCTCTTTCTCAGGCGAGATATCGTAGAACAGCATAATGAGTAAAAGCTCAAACGATTTCGTACTGTCTACTAATTTTTATTTCACCTCTTGCTACACGTGTTTCAACTGAACAACAGTCATCCTCAGGCAAGACCTGTAGAAACACGTGTAGCAAGAGGTGAAATAAAAATTAGTAGACAGTACGAAATCGTTTGAGCTTTTACTTTTTACTTCTTCACTGTGGTTCATGTTGGTGATAAGCCACCCCCTGCCAAACACACTGGTGGTGGTTTGCAGAGTAGATGTAGGTACGAAGGTAGGGGCTTAAGGAATCGACACGGTCGTACCTCGGAAAATCTGCGAATGTTACGCCCAAGTACCCGACAGATCTCCATCTATTGAATGGCTCCCTTTCAATTTTACCTGTCTATGACGTCAAAATTTCGTCACTGTCGAGACTCGGGCATTCCGAGGACATACAGAATGGGATCCCAGGTGTGGCAAAAAAAATGATAATGATAGTCGACGATCGACCCGGACGAGGGTGAGGGAGGTATCAGTCGAGGGTGAGGGAGGGGGGAGACAAAGGACATTCACGATTGCGACTCTTGAAGGACATCCGCAGTCTCAGCGTCGAACGGGATTCGCATTTCCATTCTCTCTTTCGCTTGTTGCCCACTCCTTCCTGTCTGCCTTTGCAGGGCGAGGTTGGGAAAGCTTTAGAAGTAGGAGGGGGAGAAATACGACAGCGCAGAGTGCAGATCTCGATATCGGATTGAAATGTCAACTTTACAATACCTTAACTAACCTTCCTGTGGATAGCACGACAGAATGGACGTAATAGCGGGTGTAAAGCAAGAATACCAACTTGTTGTTTGAAATTTAAGGTAGTTTGAGCGAAATATCATTTTACCTATAGATCAATGAATTTGGTCACATTTTAAAGAAAAATATCTAATGACGCCAAAAATTCAACCCCTTACCACATTACTTTCAGAGTTATTTGCCAAAAAATACCAGCCCTTTTTACGTGGGAAATGGTACGTGTATGCACTCCAGACAGATCTAATATTAAAAACGAGGAATTTCTAACACTTAGATGTCGTAAAAAAAAACTAACAGAGTGTAGTTTGTATGTTTTCTCAACTATTTTTGTAAAGTAATCATATTGTCACCGCAATAGTTTTTGGGTATCACAAAATAACCTTCCGTTTTGATGGGGGTTTCAAGCGTACCGCGCGAAAAAAAAATGAGTCAAGTTAAAGGATGCCTTCGTAGCTCCGCGTCACGTTATCGCCACGGGCTGCGACAGCCCAGACCCCACTTGGGACCATTTATAGCTCTGCGCTGCGGTAACAGATGAAGGACGATATGCGAGACGAGAAATCGGCGCAAAATTCCATGCATTTCATCGGACCACGCTACATACTCTTGACGTGTTGGTTGATTGCTACGGTTGAACTTCAGATTTGCCTCTGAGAATTTCTTTCTTACGCTTTCGGTTAGTTGCGAGTATCATTAGTTTGCTTTTAGTGTTCTTTTCATTATTAACAGTTAGGCTTTATTAGATACTATCTAGGAAGAGTACATCTACATCTACGTAATACCCTTCGAGCCACCACGAGGGTGTGTGGCAGGGGGTGAAGATCACCAAACATGCACTATTGACAAGCAACTAGGATATTTAAGGGAAATATGCTAGATAATAGGGTCACATGAAGCTAGATGGTTAGTATCTACATAATAAGGAAGGGATTATTGGTTGTTATTACATGCATCATAAACTACAGACAACTCTAACTATATTTCACCTACATATCCCTTTGCTACGCTGCCTATTGTTCTCTCTTATAGTACGCGGGAAAAATGACATTTTAAATCTATCGGTACGACAATCTATCTCTCTAATCTTGTTAATATGATCAAACCTAGCATAATACGCAGGGGTTCTTAATGTATATCTAACGTCATCTGTGAACAAATCGGTTTCGAATTTACTTAAACGGTTTAACCTAAATTTTAACCTGCGTTGTGATAGTAATTCCCATCCTAGTTCTTTTATTAAACTCGTAACACTTATACAATGTAAGTAAGGTAAGTAACTTATACGATGTGAGTAACGTTAGGATATAATATTTTTGGGTCATAGTTAAGTGTATTTTGTTTGCCAGGGGTTAGTTATTAATTTTAACTTTTCATATTCAGATTAATATTATATTTCTGATGAACAACCACTTCGATGAGCATTCGGCCACTACCGTTGCCTGCGTTTCACACGAAGCAATTATGCATTAAATTTGGAAAAACCTCAAAATACAAATATTCTGAAGCTCACAGTAATTTAGACCAACATAAATAATCACATTCCAAGCTCTTAACCCAGCTAATACAGCACATTTGATACGTCAAACCTTTCTATCTATCCTTGTTGACGCTTCAAAATGCCCGGTCTAGAGCCGCGTAATCGCAGTGAAATCCAAAAAGTTCAGAATTTTCTGTGAGGATGCCAGGGAGCTGGCGACATGACGTCATCAACTCTCAACGCGAGATTTCATTGGCTCGCAAGTCCTGGCGTATACGTAACGCGGAGATATAAAGGCACCCAAAGACTCATTTAGATCTTTCCATTTAATTACTTACCATTTCTATCATATAAAACGATATTATTGCACCATTAATAATGCTATATTTAATTCGTGCGCCCTACAGATGGAGAAATTAAAACGTGTAATTCGAATATGGTCTCTATTATGACTATGAGGGAACTTTTCGCTCGGACTACCTTAAGGCACGATTTTATCGATTTTACCCTAGTTTTCAGCGGGAATGCGGATTATTTTTTATTTTAAAAAATAAGTAATAAACGCAAATAGAATGCGTATTGAAGAAGGAAGTCATTCTACGTACCATAGATAGAGGCTCAACTATGCGGAAGTTGAATTTCACAGATGAAAAAGTAATTTTGTTTCCTTCCGCAGATTTATTTTCCTGGTACTCGACCTTAGGTAGATATGATCCTTAGGTAGGGTAAGATATTATCACTTCAAAAACTATATGCCTAAAGTAGAGGCGATAAAGAAATATTGCCGTAAAAAGAATGAGTGTAGCATCTTACGGTAGATGTGGCTTCTTTTATATCCATCTGGAATAAGTGACCCTGAAACCATAGTCGAATAGTAAATTCGAAACCGATTAGTTCACAGATGACGTTAGATATATATTGAGAACCCCTGCGTATTATGCTAGGTTTGATCATATCAACAAGATTTGTTCACAGATGACGTTAGATATATATTGAGAACCCCTGCGTATTATGCTAGGTTTGATCATATCAACAAGATTAGAGAGATAGATTGTCGTACCGATAGATTTAAAATGTCATTTTTCCCTCGTATTATAAGAGAGAACAATAGGCAGCGTAGCAAAGAGATAGGTAGGTGAAATATAGTTAAGAGTAGTCTGTAGTGCATGATGCATGTAATAACAAACAACAATCCCTTTCATATTATGTAGATACTAACCATCTAGCTCCATGTGACCCTATTATCTAGCATATCTCCCTTAAATATCCTACTTGCATGGCAATAGTGCATGTTTGGTGATCTTCACCCCCTGCCACACACCCTCGTGGTGGCTCGCAGGGTATTACGTAGATGTAGATGGCAACTAGAATTAAATTTGAAGAAATGTGCGATTATGAATTTTTGGAAAAAGAATGGCTTTCCTCGGAATAATTATTGCATCAAAGAAATCAAAATATGTAACGTAGATTCAATTAAATACTTAGGCGTCACCATCACTGAAGACATGTCATGGGGGAAACACATCAGGGAAATAACTAGTGTAGCAAACCGTAGATTAGGATTCGTAAAAAGGGTTCTAGGCAAATGCGATGAGAGAGTACGAGAAAGAAGCTATTTTACACTTGTCAGGCCTTATTTAGAATATGCCGCTAGCATATGGGATCCGTACGAGGAAGTTATGATAAAAGAATTAGAGCGCGTGCAAAGGAGATCCGCTAGGTTTGTTAAAGGCCGTTATGATAATTGTATAAGTGTTACGAGTTTAATAGAAGAACTAGGATGGGAATTACTATCAGAACGCAGGTTAAAATTTAGGTTAAACCTTTTAAGTAAATTCGAAACAGATTTTTTCACAGTTGACGTTAGATATACATATATTGAGAACCCCTGCGTATTATGCTAGGTTTGATCATATTAACAAGATTAGAGAGATAGATTGTCGTACCGATAGATTTAAAATGTCATTTTTCCCTTGTACTATAAGAGAGAACAATAGGCAGCGTAGCAAAGGAATAGGTAGGTGAAATATAGTTATAGTAGTCTGTAGTGCATTATGCATGTAATAACAAACAACAATCCCTTTCATATTATGTAGATACTAACCATCTAGCTCCATGTGACCCTATTATCTAGCATATCTCCCTTAAATATCCTACTTGCATGGCAATAGTGCATGTTTGGTGATCTTCACCCCCTGCCACACACCCTCGTGGTGGCTCGCAGGGTATCACGTAGATGTAGATTCTTTTACCCTTTTCCCACTACGTACCCGTTCCGGTGATAAGCGAAAGCTTCAGGCCGGGGGGTAGGTTTTTAACCCGCGGGGCGACCCGAAGAGCCTGTCCTATCCACGTACTGCCCGGTACGTCTGTAATGAGACTCAATTCCTCCGTCGTCTCGTACGTAAACAGCCGTTTGTAACAGTGCTCGGCCCCATAAAGGTGAATACGACGAGGAAAGTAAAGACAGTCCGATCACCTAGGAGAGAGCGGACGTGGATCGGAGGCGAGAAGACGGGAGGGGGGAGTTCTGGGAAGACGCGGCATCCCCGCCTCACGGAATATGAGCAGTTATAGTGGCGAAGGCGGATTGCTGCGATCGCGGCGTCCAGGGGCGCGAGTGCCGTAAAACGGAAGTTCAGGGGTCAGGTGCTTAGCGGGGGCGGACCAGCGCCCACGACATAAGGCACTTAAGGAGGCTCTGACCCCAGGGTCACTTACTTACTCGAGATGTCCTGAAAAAGTTGAAAACTTATTTGAAGAGCATTTTGTAAACTGAGATGAAAATAAACCCGAGTTTCCTGGCTAGTTTTACCGTGGAGTAGAGAATTTAAATTGGTCTGCTAAAAACAATTTCTAAGATTAGGGCAGAAAAAGGCCCTCATCCATGCCCTTCATAAAAAATGTTAATATGCAGCGAAAAGTACTGCCAATTCGTGTGAAAATAGGACATGGAACTCTTACCACTTTTTTTTTGAAGTTATTGGCGGATTTTGCCGTAAATGAGACCAAAATGAGCGAGTTCCATGCAAATGGCGCTGCAGTCGGATATAGGGCTGGAAACATGTGGTCATTCAAAATATGCATAATCTGCGAATTTTGCAACTTAATTTAGGCTTCAACTTGTTAACCCATTTCATCTGGATCGGGATTTCTTAATCTGAATAAATAAAAATATGTTAGTTGGCATTTGTCTTGACTCAAATAATCAACTCTGAGCCACCTTAAAAAGTGGCAGGTCACGTCCAAAGGTAAATTTACATCCACATGCATAAACATGTGTATGCCACCCCGAGGGTGTTTGGCAGGGGGGTGAGTTATCACCGACGTGCAATGTAGTGTACATGTAACTTTCACCAACACCCATTACACTATAGGTATGCTACCAATGCTACAGAAACAATTTGTACAAAACTTTGTATTGGAATTACGTAAATGAGAAGCAAGATTCAAAACGATATACGGGCCTTGTACATAAATAATAACGTTCTGTTACCCAAATACCTACTTTACTCTAGCTTACTTTGTAAGTACAAGGACAAGGAAGACTACTTAATTGCAATAAATGATGTCAACACGAGAGGAACTTTTTTTGTTCTGCCTAAAACAAATGACAAATATGGCGAACGTGAAAGGCAATATATTCTCCCAAAGTTGTGGAATAAATATTTTGGAGAGTTGGAAAAAGAAAAGGAAGAAAGTGTAGTTAGTTTTAAAAAATTGTAAAAAGGGTTCTACAGAGACAAAAGTTAATGTAATTGTAAAATACTATTTTTTTATCACGGTTAATTTCTATTTTTGTTATTATTTTGCAGTTATTTTTATCTCAAGGTGCATTTATGTTGATGTTTTCTTATGTATTATGAGCCTGAGCTGCTATAGTTTGTTGGTAAGAAGAAAAATATATTTTTTTTTAAATATACATATATCCCGTCGACAGGCATGAGCCTGACGGAACATCGATGTAAAATTGTTGAAAAATAAATTTAATGAAATGAAGTGTCGTGCAGGGGTCACGCGTAACGTGATGTCAGTACCACGTGGTCGAGTAAGAAACTAGCAATAGGTAGCAAATCTACTATTCGACTACACTACCTGTCGACTAACCTACTTCAAAATCCCATAGCTAGCCAATATGGACACTTATCCATCGCTGGAAAAACGACGTTTTAAACCTCTCTGTTCTACAATCTGCTCCCCTTATTTTATCCTCATGACCTTATCTACCGTAATATGATAAGTCTCTCGTCATCAGGTAGGGCTTACAGAATTAATAATACGGAAATTACTCACGCCGAGTCTGTTAAGTACTTAAGGATCACAATTACTCACGACCAATCTTGGGGAAAACATATTAGGGAAATATGCGGTCAAGCATACAGGAAGCTAGGCTTTATCAAGAGAGTACTCGGAAAATGTGATGAGAAAGTGTTATTTTTCAATCGTAAGGCCTCATCTGGAATATGCTGTTAGTGTATGGGATCCATACGAAACGGGGTTGATATCAGTGTTAGATCGCGTACAGCGAAGAGGAGCTAGGTTTGTGAAACGATGCTCCGATAAATTGGCTAGAGTGTCTGGACTGTTAGAAGAATTAGGATGGGAATCGCTATCACAGCGTAGATTACATTATAGGCTTATCCTCCTAAATAAATTTCACTGAAATCATTTCACTGACGACGTAAAAAACATAATATTAATCCCCTCGTACTACGGCAGATTAGATCGCGCCAATAAAATTAGAGAGCTAGATTGTAGAACCGATAGGTATAAAATGTCATTTTTTCCGCGTACCATTCGGGACCATAACAGCTGTGATCGTCGTCATGAATAGTTCGAGTAGTGACAATAGGCAGACAGTAAATCTTCCTCATTATATTCTCTACTCTCTTATTTATGCATGATGTAAATATTGATGTTCTTATTTTTGCATGATATTTTGAATCTGTAATAGTAGTCTTTGTATCCCTTGCATGTTGGAACGATTGAAGATAGAATGTTTCTTGGGTATTAGATTGTTAATTGGCGCTTTGCATGTGTGGTACGCGGGTTTTCAATGTAATTTCGGTGTTCTACCATATCATTCATGCATGCCTGGTATCTGGTATAGAAGAACCCCCTGCCACACACCCTTTGGGTGGCTTGCAGGGTATGACGTAGATGTAGATGAGTGCGGAGGACTTCAGAGGTGAAGACTTTTCTCACGTGGGACCCCACTTGGAGCACGCCACTGGTATATGGCAGCCTTACAAAGTAGGACTAGTTTCAGATATACACCGAATACAGAGGAGGGCAGCTAGATTTGTCAAAAACTGTTACGAATAACATAAGAGCATTACAAAATTGTTGAGGGAATTAGGGTGGGAACCTCTACCCGATCGAAGGGAGAAATATAGGTTAAATCTATTACGAAAGTTCGATGTAGACTATTTTTTGCCGGACGTTCAAAATATTTTGCCCGAGCCAAACGACTACGGTAGGGACGATCAAAGGAATTTCTATTTCCCTAATTTTGTCCCCATTATCTGGTTCACTGACGTAATAACCTCGCTGGGATCGAAATATATAATATACGGAGTCCGCTAAACGAAGATACACAAGTGGTCTCGAGGAATTACAAACAGATATAGACAGCATTAGATAGGAAAGGGTGGAGGGCTGCAGTCAAATAATATTAGGAATGAACAACCAATGAGAGAGGACATTTATACATTCATAAAGTGCAGCTGATATTCTATGTTATAATTGAAAACAAACAGTTCCAACCTTCGCGCTGAACATCTATAATTAACGAGAAAAATATCAAGCTACCTTTTTTAAACCAAATAAAACTTTGTTTAAAAAATTGCTTTTTTGTACATGGGCCCCAAATTTTAAAATTTTCTACCAGTTAAAATTAAAGGTAAAAATATTAGTTTAATCCAATTGCCTGTGCTATGGCTGTTTAATCAGCAAGATGCAATATAATGTCAGCATTTTTATTTTATGCTTACACGGTTAATATTAGTATGTCAAGTTTATTTTCGTATTTTGGTTCATAAGTATTTTTTTCCAACGCATAAATTGTATTATATTTCTTTAAAGTTTTTAGGAGGATGGAGAAGGTGAGTTGGATGAAAAAGAAGACTAACGACGAAGTGCTTGAGATGGTGGGCGAGTAAAGGAAATCCGGGATAGGCAGAGCAGGTGGCTGGAGGACGTAATAAGGGGCGATGGGTTGCTCTACAATGTGATTGAGGTAAGGATCTTAGGCAAGTGGGGAAGGGGAAAAAAGAGAATAAGTTTCATGGACAGGATGAAGAAGGGTAGATCGTATGACGAGGCGAAAAAGGAAATACTGGAGGCAGTTAGGCCCCTGAAAGTGTAGAAAACTGGGAGGAGATTTTCTGTCATTCAACAAAACCAATCTTCACCGGTAGAATATGTAAAAAAAATACGCAACAATGCCTTATTTTTTGTTAAGGTAGCCTAAACACAGTTGTTCTTTTAGGATACCCAAAGCTTTCCCAATTTATGCGCAAAGAAATTATGATTTTGTGACTGATATTCTGGAAAGCGATATTAAAACACTATTATTATTAAACTTCAGCATTTCGAATTTGGAAGTTGCCGTCTAGCTCCTTATCCCCACTACGCCATCTCATTTCTCCCTCCGCGAAGATAAGTGAGGGATATGAAGGACGCCGTGATTGAAAAAGTTACGACAAGCGCTGCCGAGTTTCCAACGATAAGACCCGAAAAGAGGGATGGACATTATTCAGATCTTATTTTCATTCTAATCTTCATCTTAAGAGACAGAAAAGGGAAAGAGTTGAAAGCCATCAGGCAGCAGAGACGAATGACGTCATTATCTCGAACGAGGGCTGAGTTTCCCGCGCGTTCCTGTCTGAAATAGGCCCTATATTGTACGTGTAGAAATGAGAGGTATCCTTCACTACACTTCAAGTCTTCCGTTCCGTTTTCGTGCTCAGATTGGTAACCAGCTGGGTAAACGCGAGGTGATCTTTTGCGGCAAAGCACTACAGTGTTGCAGCTTAGGCTGAATAAGAGGTAAATTCATAACGATACTACGACGAACCAAATAAGGCGATTTGGAATTTGTTACGTTACTTTTCTTTCCTGCAATTAAATATATATTCAAATAGGGGTCAATCCATTTCAAATCACCCAGGCAATGTTGCTTAACATTTTTTTATTTCCTGATTTTTTTATCATGAGTTCCCTATAGGTAGGCAGTCATAACACACTGTTTGAAAAAATTTTATAGGCCATAGTTTTTTTTCTGGCGGCCATTTTTAAAATGGTGGTTGGGCAAATTTTAATGAAAAACGTGGTTAGCGGAAAGTTTAATTGCCAAGCTATTTTACAAGATATCAGCATAATTAAAAAAGCCAGTGTGTTTAACATGAAATGTACTTCAGATATACATTTTTTTAATTTTTCCATCATGCAAGAGAGTTGGTCAAACTCTTTCTGTAAAAACTCGGAAAAAATTTATCAATCGTTACTTTTTAAGACCATAAATTTTTATGAAGGAAACAAGACTCACTAATAATATGTTATTTTTGTGTTGAATACTTACATAACTACCTGCAGTATAAGTTTTAGTCCTAAGAATGCACTCCATTTTTTTCAAGAGCTTTTAAAAATGTCCGAAAGCCTTTTAAGGTCAATTTTCTCAGGTCAATATCTAAAAAGGGACTGACTGAAAACAAGTGCAAATTGTACAGAATGTTCTTTATACACATAAAAATATCTCACAAAAATATTATGACCGAGACTCAACTACATTTAGAGTATTGGAGCAGTGAATTGCAGTAAAAACGCTACCCTTCTACACGCTCGTGCAGTGTCAATTTAGTAAACAAGGGCTTGTTTAAATCGTTACATAAACAATTAGTTTTATCTAAAACAATTAACTTATATTTGAAACAAAAAAAATATTTAGACCTACCTTATATATATAATTAAAACTGATTTAAAACTAGAAATAATATATATCAACAAAAAACAATACTCAACCATTACATAGGAATAAGTTAAAACACTTTTATTAAGAAAAAGTATTCATTATATCTTTTATACTTTAAAAAATATGTAAATATATATAAATACATATACAAAATATAAACTATATAAGAGGAATACGTTTGTAACTCAATAACTTATCTTAATTGACACATCAGTTATCATGCTGCAACAAGTCAATGAGAGTTCTGTAAGTGTAGACTTGAACTCTGTCATATACAACTGTCTGTACAGACTACAACTTTCCTGTTCTTACATGTCTCTGCAAGTGGTGACATGAATTCCCCCCGCTCATATTCATTGCTTGCTCATAGATGAGGCTCAGTTGGTGATAGTTCTTTTACTATTGAACATGTCCTGTCAGTGTAGTTTTAAATTTGGATTTCCATTGTTGTATAGTGAAATGCCTTAATTAATAAAATTAAGTAAATTGGACCTCGAAGTATATTTAATAATCACTCGTTAATTTGCTATTGCTTTTTTAATTCTCCCAATCTTTAAAGTAGGAAATGACTTACAACGAAGGCTAAATTGATACAATGGCGCAATCCCTTTTCCATAGATGATATTAACGTTTCTTGGTTTTTCAATCTTGTTTCCATCTTCTGATTCATTCCACCCTTTTCACCTCGCATTATTATAAAAATTCCAGAGAGCGATATTTACGAAGTACAAAGAAGTTAACTGTACATCTGCTTTATTAAAAATTGTAGAGGAATTAAATATACCTGTATACCGAACGATATCAACAAAGTGTATAATTACGTCCAGCGTGTAATACTACATTTTTTATCCACTATACTATGATTACTTGTAGTAAAAAGCAATTTACATTCATGGCAAAACAGGTAAGACGTGTTTATTTACAATCTGTCGACTGCATTCATATTTGAACTTCCATCTTTCATCACTAGGTGGAACAACTTTCCAAAAAGTTTTTTTTTTACGGAATTCTAGACAACGGTTTTTGACAACGAGATCCCAATCCATAATATATATTCATGGTTCAAGTATTAAGTATGAGTTGTTTTGTGGGTGAACTAATAAGTGAACAGAGCTATAAACAACAATACAAGGAAGAAGTGCCTCGAGAATTAATGAAAATTGCAGCTGGCAAGAAGTTACAATTAAAGTTTTTTTCTATCTCTGTCTAAATCTCTAAATCATTTTAGAAATTGACCTGAGAAAATTGACGTTAAAAGGCTTTCGGCCATTTTTAAAAAGCTCTTGAAAAAAATGGAGTGCATTCTTAGGACTAAAACTTATACTGCAGGTAGTTATGTAAGTATTCAACACAAAAATAACATATTATTAGTGAGTCTTGTTTCCTTCATAAAAATTTATGGTCTTAAAAAGTAACGATTGATAAATTTTTTCCGAGTTTTTACAGAAAGAGTTAGACCAACTCTCTTGCATGATGGAAAAATTAAAAAAATGTATATCTGAAGTACATTTCATGTTAAACACACTGGCTTTTTTAATTATGCTGATATCTTGTAAAATAGCTTGACAATTAAACTTTCCGCTAACCACGTTTTTCATTAAAATTTGCCCAACCACCATTTTAAAAATGGCTGCCAGAAAAAAAACCATGGCTTGTAAAATTTTTTCAAACAGTGTGTTATGACTGCCTACCTATAGCGTACTCATGATAAAAAAATCAGGATAATGAAAAATGTTAAGCAACATTGCCTGGGTGATTTGAAATGGATTGACTCATAGTTGCACCTCAGGTTGTCAACTAAATTGGGCGACAGAGGCTTGGGACTGTTTTCTCAATAAAGTTGAGCCCGGGTTTTTTATACCGAGAAAAAATATCAGGTTCTGCTGTAGAAACTCGCTCAAAGTGGCCAGGTAGATACTCTTATAGAGTTTAAGGGTCTATTGCCCTTCATAAAACCCAAGACCCCATCCTTTCCCATGAGTGGTACAGGCATAAGATCAAGGAAATTTTGCAGACTGCAGAACCCACGGAAAGCCATCGCAAAGATGGGGTGAGCTTCTTACGGCTAGGCAATGAAATAAAAACAGAAAATCTCCAAAAGCCGTAAACAATTAATTGCGGCTGTAAACAATCAATTGTTTACGGCTTTTGGAGATTTTCTGTTTTTATTGCAGAACCCACGATTTTCAATTGTAAATTGTTCCACGTACAATTAGGGATCATAATAGTAGCGAAGGATCCGTTCTATGATACTGACTAGGTGAAATAGGTTTGTGTACTTTTGCTAAATATCCTAACATCATTATTAGTTACTAACCTCGCACGCAATTTCCGGCATTATATAGCTCTTGCATGATTGAGTACCTTGTACAGCAATTTTTCTGTAGCAGTAATAATAATCAGTAGTCGTATCTTAAGGCGACGCATCACACCCGCTCGACAGGTCGGATTTGTGATGATTTCCGACCTCAGATTTTTTGTTAAAGTCTTACGTCATCAAGTTGAAATTTTTTTAGTATAAAGAATAGACCTTTGCCAAGGGAGTCTCGTATCTGAAACATGAAAATTTTATCCCGCAGCATAATTAAACCATCGGGAAAACAGCAAGATGTAGGGTATATTTTTATAAAAATTATTATTATTATTGACATATCTAAAACTAGTGATGTATCAATCCCTCCTCTATCGGAATGCTAAGTAACAGCCGTCACGGTTGTAAGATATAATCTGTAATTGGTATATTTCGACAAGCTACCTGAATGGTTTTCTGCCATGATGTGCTCGGACGGTGATGCAATTAGTTCAGTCTTTTTTCACAGATCTTATATAAGCGCTGCCTGTACTTACGCGACGGTGACTTGGCTACAACTTACCGACGACTGTTGCCTTGTGCGACAGTTATCCTGGAGTAAGAGACTCCTGACACCAAAACGCCTCGATCGGGTGCGAGTGACGCCATCTTGTGGATTTTCGACAGAACTTTTCCTTACCAAAGGGTATGATGCGTCCTCTTAAGTGGCGTACTGCGTGGTAGCGTGCTCTTCTACGTAGTACTCTCACAGTTTCTGGTCTGACCGCGTATTTGCATCCTACCTGTTTTTAGCCTGCGCCTGGCATTCGGGGAAACGTGCGTGGGTCTGATTTCAGCTGGGATGAGGGCTTCATGTCCGGTGTGGAATCACCCCATGGTCACACATCGATACACGCTTGCACGATATTTCGCAGATGTAGATGGGTTCGGAGCCGTTTCTTTCCCACCAATGCCGGAATTCTGGAATAATACGCTTAAGCATTGGTGACCACTGATTGGGAGTCCTTCCCACCGCTATATGACTATCCACTGTCAACTTATAATTAAAACTTACGTTGAATTTTTTCTGGCTGTCATTATTTTTATCCAGCTCTCCGAAACATGCAGAAAATATCCATTTACTTGACGAAATATGACCAAGGATGGTAGATTCAAAGTAGATCATTTTAGTAGCCACACTGAGGGATAAACTCATACAAGATTTACATCGTCACAGTTCCATTAATCACATGAGAGTTGTTTTTCGTTTCAATAACACGATTTTTCTCGGGAAAGAGTCTACTAAAAATCACGTCATATACGCGTAAAGTAATGTGCAAAATGGGAACCGCCATCAAGGCAACTACAGAAACCGGTATGTTTAAAAATAGAGATGTCATAAAGTAAATTAAATTTATCAATTAGATATAGGTTGATAAATAAAAGTTGGAAATGGAAACAGTGAAAATCTGTTCTTTCCCAAACAAAGCCTAATGCTTCACTTCAGCTTACCATTACTTTCTTCAAAGGAGGAAAGCGAAACAAATTAATGCAGGGGTAGCTCCATGCTAGGTAAGTTAACTTAAGTCGAAGATACGACAACAGACTATATTTTTTAGAACAAATCAGGCAGATTAGAACGATAGAGACATAATGAAGCCAAACAATGAACATATCTCAGAAGCACGATAGGTAAATGGAAGTTTCGGATGGAAAGACACGTAAGAAAGGACGGCCCACTACTGAAAGACCGATTAAACTTTACGAACGAATTTACGAACTTTAACACGGAAATGTTATAAAAAGGAGCACGGATGCAGGGGGTTGAAGCATTTGGAGCAGAAAAGATTTGAAGGTTTAAAGTAGCTTAATGTAGGGGGAGGATAAGAAACACTCGAGGTGATGACTAATGAAGGCGATAAAAACTTTAATCATCCCGCCATCTGGCGAGAGATTGATCAACTTTTTAAGTGAATTATAAAGTTGCTTTGCGAAGTGCGATAAAATGATAATGAATAACGAACAAGACCTCTGAAATATTAATCCGAGAAATATATTGAAGCACTGAGATAAAACATTGGGGCTGTTAGGTATGAATTTTGCTGCGTAAGATTCATGTTCCGAGCGTCACTGATGGAAAATCTTTTCAATGAAATAAGTACTGAGGGTATGAGGTGCATTATTTCTTACAAGGATTAAAATTAAATATGAGAGGGTCATGAAAGAATATGAATTGGAAGCTCCAGCAAGGGACATCTCTGAAGGGATTGTGCTTCATTGGTTGGCCCAAGTAAGTCAAGGGTGATTTTGTGGTGGAGATTCATAAGAGAATTTGGAGTCTGAAGAAATACTTGCATGATTAGGTGAGTCAAGATATATAATCAAGTTGCACATTTTTATTTACTCAGTTGAAAAAAATCCTTCTGTTGTAGATAAAATCAGTAACCCATAGAAAATAAAATTTAAGGCAAAAATATGCTGATTATTCCACGAATATATCTTCAATGAATATATTTATCCACTCATAGAAGTCGACTGCGGCGCCACACTTATCGAACTACCGCGTTTGGACTTCAATTATGCCAGTCATTCGCTTTAATCACTCCGCCATCTGGTGAGAGGTTGCTCAACTTTTAATTACAACAATAACTTACCTCCGTAGAACGTAACTGTCAAGACCTTGTTTAAATACCTACATCTTTACATAAGCACAAATGTGCAGGTTTAACGGAGTTGAACTTGGAGTCTCATGTCAGCGTTTTATACGTTAGTTTACTCTGGTAGTAACTTTGGAAAGGAGGCAATAGTATAGGTAAATTTGATTTTTATTCAATTTCCCAGGACATTTCGCTTCTTTTTAAAAGTTTTCGTCAAAAGTTATAATTGCCGCATAAAATTTATTACATCTAATATGCATTCTCGTTCAAATCGACGTTTTTCTGCTCTTTTTTGAGCTAACTCCATAAGAGCCCAAGTTAAATTCCCAAGTTTCAATACTGAATTACGGTGAAACAAGCCTGGCGACTCTTTTCAAGTTTCATCGCAGCTTACAAAACGCACTTCAAAGACGTAACATTCAAGCTTCCGAAAAATGTGGAAATAACAACTTAAGAGACCAGAGCCATCTTAAGAACAATTGAACGTGCATGAAGCTACCCATCAGCGCAAAAGAGGTAAGCAAGGGGAGGGCAATTTTGAACAGATTATTAAAAGACGGCCAATTGTCTGGCCCATACAGAAATAAAACAAGTTCTACAAATTAAAAGGAATTATGTAATGATGAGAAGGCATGCCTGCAAGCAAGTACTTCACTTTTTTTTAAGTATATATACATACATGTCTTTTTACGTACATGCATTTCTAAATTATTCGATGGCATACGCACAGATTTTCTACGAAATGCGAAAGGATGCGTTTCACGTTAGTAAAACGGTTCCTAATTAACATATGGATGTATCGCCGAATAAAAAAACACGTCCTTACGTTAGATTTTCTTTCTTAAATTTCGAAATCCGCAGAGTTAACTCAAATCATAATAATACCAAAATTGAGACTAAATTTCATAAATATTGCTTTTACATCATTTACATCACAACATGCACGGTGGGACCATCAATTGACAATTATTTCAAACAGTCTAAATATTTCTTCTCTGCCCGACCGAGGTGGTTTCTCGCCGTTTCAAATAACTCGTCGCGTTCCCGATCTCGGACAGGATAATGAAGAAAAACAGGATTAACTCCCTCTTCCTCTTTAAAACTACCCTCATGGCCGAGAACGGACGACGGCGATCACGAGGCAGAGGGGGGGGGGGGGAATGAAAGTAAAAAAAAAGACGAAAGGGAAATCCGTTTCCGTTGCCAGCGGAGACGGAAAGTGGAGGAGGAGAAAAAAAAGAGAAGAGCGAAAATGGTTAAGGAGATGGAGAGGGGGACGACGTGAGTTCGATTCCTTGGCATTGGCGAAGTTTGTGATACCAAGAAGGGTAATGGATGAGGGGTAGTATCCACTCTAAAGAGTCGACCCTCCCGACGGAGAAGAGGGGAAAAAGTCCCTCCATCTGAGTGTGTGTGATATATATCGATACACATCTATGACGATGTATATCGATTTATAGACATAATTCCATATCGATATATCGCCACTTACGTATATCGATACATTGAAATCTATTTTTATCGGTTCGACGATATTTCGATATATTACTCATTTTTACAGCTTACATTCATCGGCGTACTACATTTAACGATCTTACGATCATTGATTGTGGATGGGAGTAGATGGATTCCAGACGCACGTATTTGAAACCTGTTTTCTCTGCGAAATACAGTTGATATACACAACATGGCCTCCGCGCGTATTTCATCCAAATATAAAGCAAATACTGCAGAGCTATTTCGGAGATTGATTCCATTTTGAATTTACGGGGAGAGTCATATTGGTGCCGCTGCAATTCAGCATCCATCCTATAACCTACGGTTTAGGTGGATTAATTTGCACAACTGGTCCACTGAACGTGGCGAAATGCGCATTTTTATGGCTTCAATACTCCTCGGTAATATTATATCTAGTGGTTCCATCTATTATCATCTTTTACCAAAGTTTCGAGAGAAATAAAGCAGTGGTAGTCCATAATTGAAAATATGTAAACTGATTAATAATAATTTTAATGCGAGAGGCGACAATTGAAACTAAAAAAAATGTGAAGTAAGCTTCCGTAATTTGAAGTTTTACGATAATTATCGATGCCTCATCAGGACGATAGTAATGGGCGTCTCCATTTTTCACGATTGCCCATGCATCAGAAAGACAATTAAAAACTCTTAAACATTCATATATGTTTTGGGCCATATCAGGTTCAAGGCTGAACTACCGTTTTTTCACTACGCACACGATTATTATATCGATTTGAATTTTAATTTCGATACAAGGAAATGACATAGATTTGAATTACGTAGGGTATACACGTGAAAGTCACTTCCGTAACTGTAGTCTTGGAAGTCGCTAACTGTTGACACTCTTTGTAGGCACGAACTCCCATGCAAGTGGTGGTCGATAATGGCGGTAATCGACCGCGGTTGTTACTTGCAAAGAAAATAGACTGGTTTTTATTTTGTCTCCAAGAAGCATATCGATTCTACGATAAAATTGCATCGCATTCAGTAGAATCTTGGTCACATGACAGCAAACGAAGATTAAAAATATAAATAACGATTAACTTAGCAAGAGTAGGACTCATTGTTGGGCATATAAATATTTATTTGTCCTTGATAACATTTTAAATGCTAAAGCACACCTGAGGTTAGCTTAATGACTTATTTCTTATTAGATAATAATTATTATTGCCATAATTGAACCACTTGATTCAACGTTATGACGCATAATTACTGTAATTCATACAAATTTATTAAACTCACAAATTCCTATGGGACTCGAACAGCGATATACGTACGCCATTATTGCGAAACTTGGGCGATTTTGGTAATTACCATATTCATTGTTTACTTCCGTCATCCATTTTTTTTGGAAGAGCCAGAAGTCGTGCGTAAGCAGAACGATTCCCTGTTGGTGGCGATAAGATTCGAGATATCGCTACACTCGCCACTTCCATACAAGTCGACTTCCATGCGTAAAACAGCAGTAATTTTAAATTTCGATAAGTCGAATAAAATTTTGATACATCGAATCGAATTCCGATACGTCGCATCGAATTTCGATACATAATTTATATACATACATTCGATTCTTAAAATCGAATATCACACAGCCCAATCACCAGATGGATTCCTGAAGTACCTTCCCCACCTATCTCCTTCGACCATCTTCCTCTCCATCACGATGCTTCTCCGTCTCTTAACTTCGATTCCCGTCACGTCCGACTCTCCCTCCCCTCTTCCCAACTGCGTCCACCACCGGCTGGAAGCACTCACATCTCCCCAGTCTCTCGCAACTAGGGCTGCCAACTTATGAGGCGCTGATTACAAGGTGTGGTCGACGAAAGGAAATAGAAAATTGCGGGATATTCCGGCAATTCAATCCCAATAGATGACACCGCCCTTCTATCTGATCGAATTTAATTTCCATGAGCGAATCCATGAAGGAATGATATGTGCAGCAAATATTAAATTATCGGACGTCGCTAAAAAAATCAATATTGTCCCAATTTCACCAAGCAGTCACTTCTCTGGTCCTTAATATACTCCGAGTCCTCGCATGAAAAAGTAAAAGAGAGATACTACTTCGCTCTGGCTAGGTCACACCTCGAATGCACCGCGAGCATTTGGGACTCTGGGCATAAGGATTTAACCTAATAGATTTTTAAAAATACAAAGAAAAGCAGCACGCTGCATTAAACGCTGCTACGAGCGAACATATAGTGTCTCACAGCGTTTAGAGATTTTACGGTGGGAGCCCCTAAAGACTCGGGAGGCTACGCGCTGGGGTCAGCTTGCTTCAGATTTTCAGAACTGCCATGTAATAGAGCAACACAGAGAATATCATTATGACATCTCGCTAAAACTTTAGGTCTGACAGAAGCGATGCAATAAGAGAGATACATTGCCGAACAGATAGGTACAAAAACTCGTTCTTTCTGCGCACAATATAAACTGATCTCCAAGAACTACACTCACATAATACACGTCACCATTTCACATCCCAAAACCTTACACCATCACACGGCTGGTTACCTAACTTCCCCTGCCACACGCCCATGCGGCTGTTCGCAGAGTAGTATGTAGATGCAGATGTAGAGTCTCAATGCCTTTGATAGTTCTCAGCCAACGACTCACATCATTCTAAACTACCAATATATCAGGAACAAAATGCCAATATAATTTATCATTAATAAATTAATTTATTTAGTTTTATAGTGCATCACATGCTGAGTTTCAATGAAACATCACCGGTTATTAAAATTTTGAAAAGTAATAGCACTATTGATTCCTGCAGTACTTCAGTACTACGTGTGTTCCTGAAATCTGTACACTCAGGAGATCTCGTAAAAAATAATACCTTCCCAGCAATTGACTGAACAGATTTCAAACTCACCCTAATCTATTCATAGGACTCTCTCTGAACATCATAGGAATCCCTCTACTTTCCTCGGATTCATCCGAAAAATCGAGGATGGAGTTGGCAATCCTACTTGAAACCTGCCTCCCATTAAACCACACGTGGTAATTACCGTTATCCGTCCAATCAAGCATCCTTCTACCCTCTCGGCGTCACGTCCATTACAACTCACCCTTTCACTCGGAAACTTTCGCTAACGCAAGCTCTACAGAGACGTCGCGACGGTTATGAGCGTTGGTATTCCCTATAAACGGATTCCTTTCCCGTTTCCCGACTGGTGTGATGCTTCGCCTTAAATTGATGACGATCTATTGACTAAATTTTATCAAGTTGTCTACCGGTTGAGGTAGGTTTTTTTGAATGTCAGAGAGTCTCCTTCCAGTTTTCTACTTTTTCAGAGGCCTAACTACTCCTAGTATTTCTTTTTTCGCCTCAGCATACAATCTACCCTTCTTCTCCCCATCGATGAAACCTATTCCCTTTCTTCTCCTTCCCAGCTTGCCCAATATCCTTCCCTCTATCACATTCTTAAGCAACCCATCGCCTCCATATTACATCCTCCAAACACCTACTCTACCAATCACGTATTTCATTCAAACGTTTCCTTACCTCGCCCACCATCTCAAGCACTACCTCGTTTGTCTTCTTCTCCGTCCCATCCCGATACACACCTCCACTTCTCCATAACCACATCTCAAATGCCTGCAGGCAATTCTAGTTACTACGTACCCTAAAAATTGCTAGAAGAACTAGGAAGACTAGGTTAGCGTAGCGGTTCGCAAATTGGCCAGGAAAGCCAGAAGTCCGCGGTTCCATCGTTCGATTATATCTTGCAATAATTCAAATTAACTTCACCGCCGCATTTGCGGAAGGTTTGAATACCGGCATCCACCATGCTTGCAAATAATAGCCGGTAAGCGTTGACCAAAATTTTCGTCACTATTATTTCAAGTAATAGGGATGAGCTGTCTATAAGATGCTGTTTATTGGCTATCATTCGCAAGATGTGTGAATCGTGCAATATTAGTGGTAAGCTTAAAAGGCACGAGGTTTCTAGAGGATGTCACTTTTATATGTTTTAAACACTGAATTATTGTCGACAACGCTGATTCTAAATTAAGATTATCTTACATCTACATCTACACAATACCGTGCAAGCCTAGGGTGTGTGGCACGGAGTGATTCCACACCAGGCATGCAGCACTCATCCCAGTCCAACCAGAACCGCGCGCGTTCCCCGGAATGCTAGGCACAGGCCAAAGCAGTTATCCTACTTATAAGACACAAGGTTTTTTTGAGGACTCCATTGCTATGTGTTTTTAAAATTGCATTATTGTCGATAACTGTCATTCTAAATTAAGATTAACCTAATTGCTCTCCATGAAATATCTCACGGAACAATTTTAGAGTACTATTTCCTCAATGAAAAAGTGCGATAATTCTTAAAACTGTTTGTGGGTCTTATTTGAGGAGGTCCCTCACTTAACTAAAACTTGACGTAGGTTTCCTCAGTATTTTTCGGGTTCTCCCCGCGTCGTACCATTTTTCTGGACGATCGTTTCGCTGGCATTCCCGTCGGCTTCATCAGGTCCTAATGAACAGGAGAATTGCCTGCTGCTATATGTAGGGCTCCGGTCCGTTAAATGTCCGTTGGGATTAAGTCCGGAGCGTTCTGATTGGCTGAGGAGTCGGATGGTCTTCGATTGTTGAACATCCGTTTTAATCCGAGGAGAGCGGAAAACCATCTTCCCTGATGAAGTTATCAGATTCTTAGCGATTTTGATCGCCTTCCGTATCAGCCGAGGGAAATACTTATTTTCCCTGGCGATGATCTTACTTCCATTAAAATTTATTAAGTCGGGTGCTGACCTGGCTGTTCATTAAGACCTGATGAAGCCGCCTGAGATGCCGGCGAAACGGTCGTCAAGAAAAATGGTTCAACGCAGGGAGAATCCGAAAAATACCAATATACAAGAAAACCGCGGAATCCTTCGTAACAATCGTAGCTTTTATGTATTCACCACATGTACCGTATGGTAACGACGTAAAAATGCCCAGAGGATGTGGGCGTAGACGATTTTTATAAGGCCCTTTCCTCGGACGACTCCACCCCAGCGAATTTTCCTTCGCGGTCCATTCTCAGCCCCTCCTCGCTTTGCTGTTAACCGAAGCGCCTTCCTTTGATATCGTCCGGGAACCGGGGAAATTTTGGGGAAATGCCGGTCACGTAAAACGCTGATCCAGCAGTCCTTCGAGAGAGGCATTTTTCCCCCTTAAGGGATTTTGCCTTGTCCAAATGGAAAGCCTAGGAAGGCCCTGTGCCGTTTCTCCGTTTTACATCTCAATTCTAGTCCTTTCCCTCCGCAGAAATCCTTTCTGTGGGCGTACACTTCCTACGCCCACGACGGGGATTTGATTCGGGAATCGAATTTTATCTCGGGGAACGGAACGCGGTGCTCCTCTATGAACTACAACCCGGAAAAAATTTTCAGTCAACATCTCCCACTATCACGATAATGTACTGGGCAAGAGAGATTTAGCACTAAAAGTACAGGACTTAATGGCAAGTTGCAGGAAAGATACGTATGTACTCTATAGTTATGGAACCCATAAGCCATGGCAACCATTCCATAAGTGTCGCAGAAACATTCAATAAATTTATTGGATTCATAACTTATGACATGGAGTTATGAGTTCCATAGGTAGCCAAGATGGCGGAAGCGCGATGGTCCGCTTGGAGACTTGATTACTTGATAAAAGAGTTGTTTTGAGACTAATGTCCAATTTTTTGACTCACACTGACTAATTATTATGTGCATTAGCAACTATTTACAGGCTAAACATTCATAAAATTTATCCGGTGGTAGAAGATAAGATCAAATATTCGAACCAATTTACTATTGGTACATAAGATAGGTAAATTGTTCATTTGCTCCAGCAACCCTAATATTTTTATGAGATCGATAACATCATGGATCCTATTACAACTGATTCCATAACTAAATGTTGTTGCAACCGTCCATTAACGGTATAGCCATTAGTACCGACAGGGGTCAATTTGACCTCTTGGAAATCATTTGTTTTCTCAAGGAAATATTACACTTTTCCTTGACATATTATGCAAGTTCTTTCAAAAATATATTTTATAAGCATAAATTTACAAGAATAAATGTTTGCATCGACCTACTATAACTAGCCATTTCAAAATATAGGATGCGGTGCATGAGGACTTGAGGACTTTCGTATGTAAGATGAAGAAAACACTCGTCTCGCTCCCCAAAGAAATGGTGATTTTTGGCTAAATTTGGCCTCCAACCTGCAACCCACGGATCGAGATTCAATAAAGCCACCACTGGACAACTCTTGACTCCTGATGATAGGACGTTCACCTTCTCCGAGAAAGCAGGGAGGGCCCGACCCCACCTGAAATCCTGAGGCACATATCCGGATATGATCAAAGGGTAATACGATGAAAAAGGTCTCCCATCAGCATCGCGATGGAGTCGATTATATTTGTCTGGCGTCCGTGGGCAATAAATACAATCCTACTTGAACCCCGTCGCCGCCCTTCTCCGGCAACATGGGACCTCGCCCTCACCCGCAACGCTCAGCTAATGGTGGGCGGTCTCTGGTGTCATCGGGCGATGTCAAACCCACCCGTATTCCTTCCACGTCCTTCCTCTAATTTCCTCCGCAAATACAGCAGCCCAACGCCCTGGAGACCGCCAAGCTTTGATTGACTGTTTAAGGCCTTGTAACACGGTACGATTTCCTTGCGATCCCGCCGAGCGCGATCTTACGACCCTCACTCAAAAATCGACGGCTACTCATGAAACACAGTACAACCACCCGTCGACAGGGTCGCCTCCTCGACTAGGTTCTTGTCGCGTCCGACCAAAACACGCCACAACTTCCTCAGCCAATGGTATTTCTTCGTCATTTTCGCTCTTCAAATAAAAAACACAGGTACTCAGTTGATGGCGATTTTGTGACCGTGTGACCACGTTGAAATTTGCTGGCGATTTCCGCATTTTACCTTGTTTATGATAGCTTTCTTATTTTCCACTTTCAATTCATAGTCTTAATTTAGTCGTTTATTAATTTCAAACGTAGTTTCTTTAAATAGTAGAGATAGTTTCAAGTTTTTTTTTCTTACGGGGTTAAGAATTTAAGGTTAGGAATTTGTACAAGTAATTTCCTTTTTTACTCTTTCGGTAGTTTAGTTTTGTATTCTTTAAATATAGTATTTGAATTTTTTCATGTAATATTTTAATTGCCCTTTTATTTATTTTTATTTCTTAATTCTTCATTATCTGAAAATGATGATATCATTGAGACCTAAACAAAGAAATCAGTGGTTGGCATAATTCATTGGTTGGTAATCAGTGGTTGGTAATCGAACGAGTCAATGAAATAAAGTATCTAGGAGTCACCATAGATCAGCAATTAAAATGGGACAGTCACATGTCAAAAGTTTCTGGTGCACTAAGATACCGCCTGGCAAAATTATACTTAATACGTATTAAGTGTTCTATTCATTTCCGCAAAACCCTTTATTGTTCACTGGTTCAGTCTAAGTTAAGTTATGGATTAGTCTGCTGGGGGGGAGCTGATCAAAATGTACTCCAACCAATTACTGTACTGCAGAAAAGAATAATAAGAATCATTGCTGGTAAATCAAAATATCATCATTCTTTCCCCCTATTTTCAGCATTAAAATTGCTACCGTTGAGACACTTATATGTCTATAAAGTCCTTAAATTATTTTACCTAAGAAGTAGGAACAAACAATTAAAAAGAACGAAACATAATCTCAGAAATAAATTTTGCGCTTATCCAATCAAGCCAAAAAAATCGCTCTTTAAGAGATCATTCTTGTACATGGGACCCAAGGTTTACAACTTGCTACCAGAGGACTTCAAAGCCGGAAATTATACTAAAAATAAACTTCTCAAACTAATAGCGGAATGGATTCTAACTCAGCAAAGTGTAGAGATTTTCTTTAATATTATCGTATGAAGTTGTTTTTTTCTTTTTCTATGTATTGTATTCCATTTGGTTCATTCTGAAATCTACTGTAAAACTATTTTGTATATATAATTGATTTGTATTGTTCAGTAACAAGCAATAAGCAGCTATATATTCTGGGATGGTAGCCTCATCACAGATATTTCTTAGAGGCTACCTAAAGCTTCCCCTTGTATGGAAAAAAAAACCCGTAATTTATTTGTGACGTTTGTTTTTTTGGGAAGTAATAAACTTATTATTATTATATATTATTATATATAACATACAAATTTGTGTCCTACCACTTTTATTACTAGCCTCACTTTCTTTGTTCAAGAGAATCTCATTACTTTTGCTTTATTTTGATTTATTTTCTTTCCGAATTTCCCAAATAGAACTTCTGAAGCATCTGCAATGAAAAAAAGACTCATGTGCACATAAGCAAAAATCGTGTCGTCACCAGATAGACCAGGCGTAGACGAATAAAAGGAGGATAATACGACAGGAAAACTAATTGAGGGTGTCAGCGATGCCTTGGCCGGATAAGGCCATTGTTTCAAAGGAGTAGGATATTCACCAGGAGGCAGAATCCTTACCACCGTCCCAATTGAGGGGTGTCCCAGAACCAGGGAAGTTCCCTTCTCGCTGAATGATTTCACCTTGCTTTGAAAATGCTAAAAACATTCTATTCACAAAGCAGAGTGAAATCAATCATAGTAATTGACGTAGTCTCTCTCTGACGTCGTCGTAGTGATTCTTGCCGATCCACCAGAAGCCTGGAGCTCCCAGAATCATGGAGAATCTTGAGAGATACCCTCATCCCCCCCGATATCAAGACAAACGGACCTCGGTATGAGCACGCGCCCAACGTCTCATTTTCCCATCCATATTTAGTCAATAGACCGTCGTCAGTTTAAGGAGACGTCCCACACCCGCCCCACCGGTCGCATTCCGTCGTGATTTCCAGACTGAAATAAATGTCAAGGTAGTTTGAGCGAAAGATCATTTCACCTAGAAGTCAATGAATTCGGTTACACTTTAAAGAAAAACATCTCAATTCCCAGAAATCTAAAATATTACCCCCTTACCGAACTTCATTCCGAGATTTTTGACGAAAAATAACAGTCCATTCAAATTAGAATAGGTGCGATTTGAGATACATGTATCCCTTGGCAAAGGTTTATTTTTTTATAATCTAAAATTTTCAAGTAGATGACACAAGTCTTTAATAAAAAATATGGGGTCGGTCGGAAATCATGACTAATTGGACCGGTCGAGCGGGCGTGATGCGTCACCATTAAGGCTGCGTGTCGAAGTAGAGTCCCGGGTAATCAAATCAGTAGCTTGCCATTTTTTTCGCATTATATATAAATATCTCTTAGAAGTACGCGTACGGAAAATGTCACGCAAATCTACACGTGAACAAAAATCGGCCCATCCGTCTGTAATGAGCTCCTGGCTCCCATCCCTTTATCTCCCCTTACCGGACGACAGTCCTTTCCCCCGCGGTTCGCCGTTGCTCAGCGACTACGTGACACGTCGCGGAATGCAGCCAACTCCGCGTGCATACCGCCCCCCCGTCTCCTCCCAGATCGCTGCTTCCCGTCGCCAAGTGAGCGGGGTTCGTGGGCGAGACTTAGCGCTAGTCTCAGAGGCTGGAATGGATTGCATTTCGTCTCTCGCTCCTCCTTTCCCTCCGTTTCCACGGAAGCTCTTTCGCCATTGTCCCACCCAAATTGTCAACGGCAGCAATAGGAATTTTGACTCCAATTCTCGCATTTGGACCATCCTCTGTGGGGTTGTTTCAGAACTTAATATTGATGTAGATGAAGATTGAGGTAGATTGCGTCGTCAAACCGTAGCCTTAAAAAAAAAACGAAACAGCAACCATATTGGTTATCCTCTTTGAGGGGGATGGAGAGGACGCTACTATGGTGGCCGAAGCTAGAAGCCGCTAATATGGCCTGTCCGCCATATCTGTTACCCCGATTCTAATTTTGGCGCTTACGGGCTGACACACAAATTTTGCAATTTTACGAATTTTTCCATCGATAATTTGATAGAAATCGGCATATACTTACTTTTTTTCATGTATTTTCCTTGAATATATTTTTTATTTATTGGATTTCATAAAAATCCGTATTACCGCTGAAAACTATGGTAACAATGAGTAGAATTCATAGCGCTACGTAGACAATATGTTTCAAGAATTGTCTTAGGCAAAGTTATCTATTCCTGGGGCCAACATTTTATCCGCATCGCCAAAACATATTGTAATATTAACAAAGGACGCTCAATTTTGTAAAATGCTGAAAAAATGGTAAATTGATGCTGATGACGTTCCTCAGTAATTACTGAAACAAGTGTGAATGAGTAATAATGATACTTACACCTTTTGAGCATATATTTGTCTATTTGTTTGTCATAATGCAAGTTTTCTTTTACTTTAAAGCATATGTGCAATTATGTAGTAATACGGCAACTGTTCAAAAGATGATCGATTCGGTAACCCCAAAGCGGGCATTCCCAAAGGGGTGCCTATATTCCCGACAAATTTGACGTTGTTTATTTTTTCTGTAATAACCTATGTAGTAACTTGTAGTCGTGGACTAAATTCTTTATTATCATTATTAATTACTTGCCTTGAATTTCAAACAGATGGTGGATATTCCAGGAGAGTAAGGAAAGATCAGAGATAACCCAAATAGATCGTGAGAGCACTGCTGAGAGCGCATATTCAAAAAAAGAGGAATTTATAGATCCCTACCTAGATCTCGTCAAAATGTTAACTGAGTGTAGCTTGTATGTTTACTCGACTATTTTATAAAAAAAATTAATCTATTAGTTACCGCGTTAATAGTTTTCAGGATCGCAAAAAAAACCTCCATTGTGAAACAGATTAAAACGCGAACGCGTGAAAAATGTGATTGAGTCTAATTTTTATGTAGATATTTTTATTTGATTACCTACGGCTTTCAGTCACGCAAAAGTATATAATTGCACCACTGAGTATTCAATATTTAATTCTTGTTTCCAAAAGCTGCTGAAGTTAAAACGTATACTTTGAATATTGTGTCTATCATGACTAGAGAACTCCAACTACTCAAAACTACCTTGAATGAAGGCAAATCTCGAGAGCCTCTACTTTTATTCTGCATAGTGTAATGCTACTACTTAGCCTTTCCCTCGCTCTAAAGCCATTAAACCCGTCGACCCTTACTCCCGCCTCTCTTCACCAATTAACGTATAATTGAGCTCGATAATCTACGACTAAAAACCATGGAGCACGCAGTGGCTCAAAATTAATGGCTCAAGAGTGTGGAAGGAGGGTGAGGATAGTCTATAGGATCGCGGGAGAGAGTTACCGCGACCCGTTCACTCTCCAAGTGCGGCGAAAGACGTTCTTTTGTTCCGGGTACGCCTAATTCATCCCGGATTATGTAACGTTTAATCGCACAACCCAATTAAATTATCGGTTGATGCGCGCTGAGTGGCCCTTTGAAATTGTTCCTTCAAGCGGGTACTGAAAGATTTTATCGACGTGCAACGTCTCATTAGTCGGTACACGGAAGGGAAAGACCCAAAAATGATTTTTTTTGCGTCTTATTGCCAGTTGCAGGAACGTAACATATGTATTCCATAAAGTTATGGGACTCATAAGCCATGACAACCATTCAATAAGTGTTGCACAAACATTCAATAAATTCATTGGTCTCATAACTTATGGCATGGAGTTATGAGTTCCATAAGTAGCCAAGATGGCGGATGCGTAATGAACCGCTTGGAGTCTTAATTACTTGATTAAAGAGTTGTTTTGAGACAAGTGACCAGTTTGTTTACTCTTAATGACTAATTATAATGTGCATTATCAATTATTCATAGGCTAAACTTTCATAATTTTTATCCGGCGGTGGAAGATTAGATCAAATATTCGAGGCTAGTAACTATTGGTAAATAAGTTAAGTAACTAATAGATGTATTCATGCAACCCGAATATATTTATGAGTTCTATAACTTTATGGATCTCATAACTATTGATTCCATAACTAAATTTTCTTGCAACCGGCCATTAGTCCGTGGTCGGCAAACTCCTTTGTCAGTAGAGCCGAATATCAACAGTGCAACGATTGAAATTTCTTTTGAGAGAGCCAGTTTTTCTTAACCTTGAACTATATAGGTAGGTACATTGTTATCAACTTAATTAGGGTACTCCTAAGCTGGCCTTTGCTAAAAACGTCCTCAATCTGACTGAGATACGTTCGCTGAGGTCAAACCCTTCCAACTTTCCCCTCTACAATCGTCTTACGCTTTATCTTTACCTCTAAATTAATACCTTGCTTGTATCGTCTATCTCCTTTCGTTCACCCTCTCTATATGTCCAAACCATCTCAACACACCACTCTCAATCCTCGACACTACATTTTATTCCACTCCAAAACGCCCCCTAAAATTAACTTAATAAACTTTACTTAAAAGTTTTAAGCCTTATTAAAACCATATGTACGTTGAATAAAACTTGATATCATACTTTTAATAACCATATACCTACAGTGAAACCTGTATTAAGCGACCACCGACGGTTCCGCTGTAAAATAGTCGTTAAGAGGGGTGGTCGTTCGACAGGGGTTCAGTTTCTTGGAGTACATATTATGCAAATGAACGGGCGGCCGATTTGAAAAACTCTCGAAGGGGCGGTTTTGTTAAAACCTATGCAGATGGCGCCTATTTACTCATACTTTATTTGCTCCTGGGAAATTTCGATGCATGTTAATTTGATGTACACATTAGAGCTGTGTCGTTCATGAATGAATCGTTCAGAATGAACGATTCAATGGCATGAACCGAATGAATTAAATCTACGTTTTCCACTCGACTCGTTCAAAATGAACGATTTGATGGAAGATTCAAATCCGCCGAATCCAAATCGTTCAATATGAACGATTTGTGTGGAAGATTCAAATCCACCGAATCCAAATCGTTCAATAAGAACCCTGTAAATACCCTTGAAACACCTTGTCAAAGGTCTTGTGTTTCCGAATTGGAGCATCACATTCCACTTTTTTGTTTGTTATTTCACACACTAATATTTGAAATGCTGTAAGTCGACAGATTCACATGGATTCTAGATTCACATGGATTCAAGATTCACATGGATTCGAGATTCACTTGGATTCGAGATTCACATGGATTCACAATTCACTCGTGGATTTGGTTCATTCGGTTCATTATAAACGATTTAAAGAACCGAAACATTTCCACGAATCAAATCCCATGAACCGAATCCACAAAATGAACCGGAATTCCCACCTCTAGTACACATGCAGTGAAACCTGAATGTAGAGACTACCGGCGGTTCCGCTGAAAAATGATCGCTGTGAGGGGTAGTCGCTTGATAGGAGTGGTCGTTAAGAGGAGTTTCACTGTACTGTAAAAATTGAGTAAGCTCGCGCTCGCACGTGGCACTTTGTGGAAGAGTCACACTCAAAGGGCCGAAGAGCCGCATTTGGCTCGCGTGCCGCGGTTTGGCGACCATTGGTCTAATGGCCGGTTGCAAGAAAATTTAGTTATGGAATCAATAGTTATGAGATCCATAAAGTTATAGAACTCATAAATATATTCGGGTTGCATGAATACATCTATTAGTTACTTAACTTATTTACCAATAGTTACTAGCCTCGAATATTTTATCTAATCTTCCACCGCCGGATAAAAGTTATGAAAGTTTAGCCTATGAATAATTGATAATGCACATTATAATTAGTCATTAAGAGTAAACAAACTGGTCACTTGTCTCGAAACAACTCTTTAATCAAGTAATTAAGACTCCAAGCGGTTCATTACGCATCCGCCATCTTGGCTACTTATGGAACTCATAACTCCATGCTATAAGTTATGAGACCAATGAATTTATTGAATGTTTGTGCAACACTTATTGAATGGTTGTCATGGCTTATGGGTTTCATAACTTTATGGAATACATATGTTACGTTCCTGCAACTGGCCATAAGTCAAGTGTAAATGCTTTAGCCCTTTTGAAAATTGTAAGTTTGTGTGCATGATCATCAGACGAAATATCAACGAAATTGCTGAAAATCTTACAGCTGCGCCTCTTGCTGAAAGTTTAAAGATTTTCGTCGAAAATCAAGAGCTTTGCGATGGTGCTAACACGAGGGTTTATTTATTTTTCCGGAACTGTCAACAATGGTATTGATTGGCGCCACCTTGCGTATCCATCGCAAAGTTTGGCATGTTTTTGACGGCATACATACTCAGAACGTGTTTTCGTTGGATGCTACTTGTAAGCAATTATGGATGGGTGTCTATGACCACATCAGAACTAATACTATCAATAACTGAGACTTGTTTGCGATCACTTAGGATGACCTGTATCTAATCCACTTTTTTTTCGTTTACTCCGCATGACTGCAATTTATAAATGAGTTTTTTGTGAGGAGACTCGCGGAATGCTTTCTTAAAAACAAGGACTATCGACTCAACTTGTTTATTCGACTCACCATATTTTAAGATCTACATCTACGTCATACCCTGCAAGCCACCCAAACGGTGTGTGGCAGGGGGTGCTTCCACACCAGGCATGGATGAATTATACGGCAGAACACCGAAATTAGATTGAAACCAGCGTACCACACACGCAACGCGCCAATGAAAAATCTACTAACCAAGAAACATTCTATCGCCTATCGTTCCAACATACAAGAGATACAGAGACTACTTCAACAGATTCAAAATATCATGCATAAATAAGAACATCAATATTTACATACAGGTAGTGCAGATGTAGATTCATGTGTGATGTAGTGTAGGTTGATGTGCTCTCTCATGCATGTTTCAAAATCTAACAAGTAAAGCTAACACCATGATTTGTATGTTTCCTGCATGACTCTTGTATCACGTTTACATAGTTTCACTATAGATTAATTTAGTAGTTTCTGTATTATTTTTAGTATAACTATAGTTTAGCGCTTGCTGGTGAAAGATAATTTCTGCATTGTAGAGCATTTTGGTGACAAGTCACCCCTTCATCTACATCATGTACGAGATGTTAAGAAGGAAGAGCGCAAACAATGTTTAGCAAGATCAACCCTTCCGGAAGCCGTGCTGGCTGCAATATAAGAAGGGCCCATTATCCAGGATAATTTTGCTTACAACAATATGATCGAGAGTATTGCATTAAAGAGATGTGAACGATATAGGCCGGTCAATTCCTGAGTCATGCCCGTTTCCTTTTTTAAATATTGGTGTGACTTTGGCCATTTTCCAGCCTTTGGGTGCCTCGCCTTCGGATAACGATTTGTTCCCTCGAGGGAGTACTAAAGATTTACGGACGCGCAGCGTCTCATTAATCAGTAACCAGTAAAAAAAATGCCAGCCATTTTTGCATGGAAAATGGTATGAGAATGCACTTCACAGGATCCTTATTTAAATCTTTCTAGCTCGAAGTCTCGTCAAAAATTTTAGCGTGTAGTTTGCATTAATTATCAGCCATAAAAGAAAAAAATTCGATTCAATCGCCGCATTAATTTTTACGCAATAAAAAAATTCTTTGGTTTTCCACAAAACAATATTTCGCACCGTTAACATAATAAAATTTCACGCCATGCTAAAGTGCTGCATCTACCCATCCGAATTATATTCTGGGTACTATTACCCTCTACTGCCCACATGGACGAATTCGTCCATTAATACGAACATGCTTCTATATTGGTCACTCCAAGTTAATTCCAATAGGTCGCAAACAATCGAAAAACGGTAAATGCCGTCAGACGCACGTAGAAGACAACTGTCAGACGAAATCATCCGTTTGGGAATTGAAAGACGCGTGTCCAATATAGAAGCATGTTCGCATTAGTGGACGAATTCGTCCATGTGGGCAGTAGAGGATTAAGACCGCTTTACACGATACATTTTATTGTACAAACGATTGTATCATATAATGTACAAGAAACTGAATGGAAATAGAGCAGGTCCTATTTCCAGCTAAGTCGTTCAGACAATCATACAGCTTTCCACTTTATACGGTACAATTTTCCCCATGCAAAAATTCATACATTCGTTTGTACAATAAAATGTGCCGTGTAAAGCGGCCTTCACTGCTCGATTAAGTATGTGACTTGAAAAAACAACTCTCCTAGATCCGTCATGATAGGAGCAAGAGAGTTTAATTCTAGCCCACAATACAGTCGTGCCAACAACAGACACTACAGCTGACCCTCTTTTTTCACAAGAAAAGGTACATCTACATCTACGTGGTACCCTGCGAGCCACCACGAGGGAGAGTGGCAGGGGGTGAAGATCACCAAACATGCACCATTGACATGCAAGTAGGATATTTAAAGGAGATATGCTAGATAATAGGGTCACATGGAGCTAGATGGTTAGTATCTACATAATAAGGAAGGGATATAAACAGGGGTAAAAATAAGGGTAAAGACATATCAGGCAATTGCAGCAAATTAACGTACTTAATCAACAGAAATGTAGTAACCCTGGCACAATTTGGAAAGATTACAGGAAAAAAATAAATTAGTTATCATAACACTAAAGCAGGAACATGGAGAGAAATCATTAGTACAATCCTCTAGAACACAATGCACGCAATTACAAAGTAGCTGCGATTAAAAAAAAAATCTAACACAATCTCAATAATGCCTAGGAGAAAAAATAAGCCCGCTCGCTCTAAGCACCTTGAGTGTGGAAGTGAAAGCGACCTTGAGACCAGCTATTACAAGGACACAGTTCAGCATTAAGGAGACTGAGAGGAGGGGGAAAGGGCGTGAGAGAATGGGAACAGAGAGATAGTCGGTTGAGGGGAGGATTTTGGAACGATCGGGGTAATTAGGGAGCAGCCCTCGGGGTAATTGTAGAAATGCCTTGAACTTGAGACAATAAGTTCTCCCAAGGGAGAACTCCCAGGGGTCGTGCATATGGATGGCGGCGCAGGCAACGAGCGTTAATAAAGTAAAGACAGAGAGAGAGGGGGGAGGGATCCCAAATTCACGAAGCTCACAGAGGCTTCTTAGATGGGATGAAACTGCTGTGGATACTTGGACATAAAAGGCGCACTCGTACCTTTAGGAGTTCCACTGTTACGGTTACATGCATGTACCGACTGTCGATTAAGAAATCAAGCAAACTCAAGTTTTATCACCAGATTATATACATGAACCATAAAACCAATATGCATGTAAGTGAGGATATACATATATAAAGACGTATTTTCTACACAGTATCAAAGATTTCATCTCAATTAAGCTTAAAGTTTCTTCATTATTAAATGTCAAAGAGGGCTTTCCATTGATAGAGGCTCAACTATGTGGAAGTTGAATTTCACAAAATGAAGAAGTAGCTTCGTTTTCTTCCACTGGTTCATTTTCCTGGTACAACATGTTTCGACACAGCGGTGTCCCCCCAACCATCCACCACTTACGCGTCATCTCACAGGTTTTCAAGATTCCTGGCCCAACCGCCATCCCTTACCTCCCACTGGTTTTCCCTCCTCATCTCCACCCTCCTACCTTCCCTCAAACTCCATATGATATACATACATTTGGAAATTTTTTTTAGTTTGTACCTGATGATGACACCGCTGTGTCGAAACATGTTGCACCAAGATAAAAAATCTGTGGAAGAAAACAAAGTTGCTTTTTCATTTGTGAAAAGTTTTACTCCTTGACCGCACAAAGAGAAGAAAAAAACAACAATAGAAACATGACGAACGAAAACAACAGAAAACGAATTTTCAAACATATTTATAGGATTCAGAGAGAAAATGAGAGGGTCCAAAGGATGAAGGATGACAAGGAGAAGAAGGGGATAACATAAGACATAATACAGCATATAGCTACATTTAGATTGATACAAAAAATTCAAAATTTCCCTTGAGAAGTGAAAATAAAATAGGAATTAATACCTGGAGGGAAGATGGGAGGAGAAAATAAATCGAAATACTGAAGATGAATTGAAAAACTATCGGAGGAAAAACTGTGAAAAATAAGTAATAAAAAACGCCTTGGTTTATTTTACACGGCCCTGAGACGGCTTGAAAAAAAAACACTTGCATTAGTTCCCAGGTGGATTGGAATGCCGTCAAAGAGGGCCTTACGAAAACGCCAAATTACTATATAAATGTTTGGAGGTTTACCAAATTACCTTAAGAAGGTTTGAAGAAGAAACGAATTTCAAAAAACTGATTCCCGTCTCATAAGCTCCTAATCTCACTCACGAAGTTACATTAATATGGATTCTAAAAATCACTTCGCCAAGGATCTGCTTGATAATAATCACGAGAGTGATTTTATCCTCGAAATTCTGCATGTTCCACCAAAAGACGTAAAGATGGAAGCTTTGGAGCAGATGGAAATTATCTAACAGTCGAGCACCCTTAACTACGAGCTACTTTTCCCACACCACTCCCCCATTTCTCTCCCGAATAAAAGTTTCCCTTCTCACAAGCCCCTAACCTATGTTCCCCTGCCTACTCTCCCAGAAATGAGTTAGTTCTCAAAACCTCCCCTTTTTAGCGTAAGGTTACTAACGAAATTATCAATAAATAAAAGCTAAACAATTGTACCTGAAGATGCGACAAGCCGCGAAAAACTTAGTGCGATTACGATAAATAACTGTGGAAAATTACAACACTAATTTTCACCGTGGATTCGAATATAAGGCAAACATTTGCTTAAAATTTTGACGATTGTCACATAGGAAAAAAATTGCCACTTTTACTAAAATCACAACAGTTAAGGGATAAAACCTCGACAATGGTGAGTACCATAAATACCAATACCTCATTTTGCCAAAATGTGTTGAGCACGATGATAAATCCGTGAGTCATAACGCACTGTACACTTAACAACTGGAAACATGCGACTGTCCTTACCCACCATGCGCAATTTATCGGTTCAAATCAAACGGCGAAGAAATATAAAAATCAGCGATGGAAATGTTCGAGCTACTCGGGATATGAAATAAATAAAACTAATACCTTGAGAAAAATAGGATCTGATAAAAAAAATTGCGTCGGCCGGGAATCGAACCCGGATCAACTGCTTGGAAGGCAACTATGCTGACCATTACACCACCGACGCTTCGTATCACATGCATTGAAGCGCAAATGTCATAGCTAAGAAAACGAACAAGCTGATTCATTCACCACGTTCAGTTCGTTGCGATCATGTGGTGAGCTGTACTCCTTTTACCGAGAAAAATTAGCTGGCAATGATAATTTCACCGCGCTCAGTTCCGTCAGTCAGTACAAAGGCATCGGGAATGAAAGGAAATCAAAATTCATTTCCTTGCCTGAGATTTCTTTTTAAACATTACCAATTTAATCTTAGAGTACTGGCTAACCATAAGGGCGGCCAGGGATCAAATCCCTGCGGAGGAAGATGTTTTTCAGAGGAAACCCGATCCCTACTCGAGTGTCTTGTGGAGGGCACTTCTAGTACAGAACTCCGTCTGTCGGATGAGACGTTAAACCGTAGTGCCTTTAGTTAAGAGCAGGCTAATGCCGACACCGGGTTTCTATCCGCCCTTCCTCCCTTAGATATCTCCTATGGCGCAAATGACCTTAGCTGTCGGTCGCCTCCCCATATATCCAATCCGATCCAACCAATTTACACCCTTAGATTTCTTGCATAAATTTTTTCGGTATTACATAGAAAAGTACAATTTTCACCCTTTGTTTCCCTAATTCTTGCGTTACTATCACATCTCCTTATTTCAAGCTCGTTGACGGAACAAATTTCCTGGAGACGTTTAATTAAAAAAATGTACTATTAGTTAGTACATTTTTTACTAGTTTTACTACTTTTACTACTATTTACTACAGCTAGTATTACTCGCGAAGTTAGCATCATATGGAATAGACAGTAATATAGTAAGCTGGATAGGAGACTTCTTACATGAACGCGTTCAAAGGGTGGTATTAGATGGTGTCAGCTCTGGCGAAGTAAAAGTTACATCAGGTGTTTCCCAGGGAAGCGTGATAGGCCCAATTTTATTTCTTCTGTACGTAAACGACTTGAATAGAGTAGTAAAAAATAGCAAGCTCCGTCTTTTTGCCGATGATGCAGTAGTGTATAAGGAAATTAGAAATGAAGAGGACAGACAGTTTTTAGCTAAGGATTTAGATGCGATTGATGATTGGTGTGATAAATGGCAACTAGAATTAAATTTGAAGAAATGCGCGATTATGAATTTTTAGAAAAAGAATGGTTTTCCCCGGAATAATTATTGCATCAAAGAAAACAAAACATGTAACGTAGATTCAATTAAATACTTAGGCGTCACCTTCACCCCCTGCCACACACCCTCGTGGTGGCTCGCAGGGTATCACGTAGATGTAGATGTATGGCGCAAATGACCTTAGCTGTCGGTCGCCACCCCATATATCCAATCCAATCCAACCAATTTACGCCCTTAGATTTCTTGCATAAATTTCGCTAGCATACATACATAGAAAAGTACAATTTTCACCCTTTGTTTCCATAATTCTTGCGTTACTATCACATCTCCTTATTTCAAGCTCGCTGACGGAACAAAGTTCCTGGAGACGTTTAATTAAAAAAATGTACTACTAGTTAGTACATGGTGAGTCAGAAGATCGCGTAAGTGCCGAAACTAATGGTACTTTCACATCGCACCACACGCATCGTGAAGACATGACATTGGAGCACGATTCTCGAACCGTGTAAGAAGAGCCAGCTGATTCATTCACCAAGTTCAGTCCCACCTATTAAAACGAGGACATATTAAGAGGCTGGGAGCGGAGTCTCCTGTAACTCTCTTCTCCCCGGAGCCACCGTTTATTGCTATTTCCGGTTTCTGCACAGACTGACTGACGTTTCGACGCAACGAAGTCATCATCAGGTACGCGATGCTGACATGAGCAACGTACCTGATTATGACGCCGCGCCGTTGCGTCGAAACTAGTTCTACATGCGTGCCTAAAGAAAAAAAAATACTTGGGAGGAATATAACAAAGTGTTTTGAATGAGGGACGCTTCGGTAGCTTAACTGGCTAAAGCACTCGGGGATCCGGGTTCGAGTCCTTGTATAGGCGAATGATTTTTCTCCATGTAATTTTGCCTCCTATGTGCACTCGCGGGCAATTCCGCGAAGGTAATGCCTAGGGCTACGTAGGCCGTTTCCGAAGTTGGAAAACGCATAGTTAACTTGCTATCAAGTTATCTTGATTCCTAGCAGGCGGAGTGAAATCCTTACTTGACACTTTCGTAGCCGTTCTACGATGGAAGAGACACAATGCGGCCATCATCTCGTAAAACATACGAAAAGCGCCATCCGTTTCCATAATCTTGTGGATGGTTGAAGTTGATTACTTCTTGAAAATGCTTCCCATCCGACAAATTAAAAGGGAATATTATTTTTTTAATCTTATTGTTTATGCATAAAATAATTCTCTGATATCATAATATGGTGCATAACGATTATGCTTCCATTGCTAGGGGCTGCTAAAGTGAACGACATATCGCTCACTATATTTCACCACAGTCACTGTCTAAACAATAATTTAGACTAGGCCACAGTCAACGTCCTTATGCACAAAAAGGTATTATAATGTTTTTTGCCTACATGAAAAAACACGTAACAATATATTAATGTATTACACTCCGAACGAACTAATTGCCATCTTCAACTGTTGACAGATAAAATACGTGCGTTGTAACTAACATAATAAAGTTGAAAACAAACTATTATTACTCAAATGGTTTATTGTCCCCTTCTTAGATGAATGCGGTAAAAAGCTCTCCAACGCTCAACATTATTAACAATTATGATGTTCGTTAGCTAAAATTAATGCTGCCAAAGAAATTTTGGCTACCTGAGAGTACTTTCCATCGGACAATAATTATTTCAACGAGATCTTTTTTTTTGCCTTCCAGAGCAAGGAAAATAGAATTTGTAGGTTCAATGAAGTAAACAAGGGCGGGAAATCTCAAATCAATGGAATTATTCACAGAGCTATCAGCTACCAAATATTTTATCAGTATATTCACATGTGAAAAGCCTTTAAATGTAGCGAATTAATCATTTTTCCGCAAAAAAATAATAAATAATCACATACGTAATATATAAATATACGTAATAATGATAAAAATAGTATCCATTTGAAAGTTTATTCACTTCAATTTTCCATACAAGCCCATATTATCACACCCCGAATCCTAACTTAATACATAGAAAGCATAACAAGTCTGCTTTGTCATTTACTCGGTTTCTTGACTACGTATCTAGACGATACGGCGTCTGCGGCCACTTGAATTTGACGTCATATCCGCCCAATAAGCTCTAGGCTGCAAGGGAAGATTGCTCGATTTGCCAAGTTCGAAAAAGGGCCTAAGAAAATCTTCTAAACTCGAAGGAATGATTCCTAAGCGTGAAAGAGGATACGAATTGGAAACGGCGTACCTGTAGGTAGAAGGCATGATGCATCAAAAATAGACTGTATGAGGAGTTAGCAATGTGTAGGAGAGGTATAATATGTGCCAAGAATGGGGAAGTTAGGATAAACACTACACCAAAAAAAACGACAATCATAGGGTGGAACACTCATGAATAATTTAATTAGTTTTATCTATTATGGTACACGCAAAAGAGAATTTCGCAAACCATCAAGCAGTAACCAGATTCTGTCAATTTCCGATTGTTTATTGAGTTTAATATGCTGCCAATACGTTATCTATGCTATATAATGGCAGCAAATGACACTAAAGTAGGTTAGTTGATAGGTGAAGTAGCTGATTAATTGATTTCCTCCCTAATGCTTGTATCTAGATCTACCACGTAGGGATAACATCAAGTTTCTCAAGACCCCTCCGGTATCTCGTTTACATAGTTGCATTACAAATTTATTCAATAGTATTTGTAGAATTGATATGATACCTATGGTGTAGTGCATGTAGATGAAAGTAAATTTTAAACTGTAGTGCATGTGTTTTAGCAATCGTCCCCTGCCAAATACCCCAGATTTGGCTTGCAGGGTAAATATTAAATCTGCAACGCTAAAATACAATACAGGTAGGTGTTGTTCAGTTGCCATCAGTCTTCACTACGCATTGTTGCTCGTAATATGCGGCAGAGCATTAAAGAAACTAGGTTTTGCTGAGAGTATAATAGGAAGGCCCTCGGATGAAAAAGTAAAAAGATAGATGCTACTTTGCTCTGGTTAGGCCACACCTCGAATACGCAGCGAGCATTTGGGACCCTGGTCATCAAGATTTAACCGAAAAATAATAATAAAATACAAAGGAAAGCAGCGCGCTTCGTTAAAAACTGCTACGAGTGTACATATGGTGTCTCACAACTTTTAGAGGTTTTAAGGTGGGAGCCCTTAGAGACTCGGAGGCTACATCCTAGGCTTAGCTTGCTTGAGAAATTCAGAAATGCTGTGTTTCAGAGAGACACTAAAAATATTATCATGACACCTCACAACATCTCCAGCTCTGACAGAAGCGAAAAAATAAGAGAGATACACTGCCGAACAGATAGGTACAAAAACTCTTCTTTTCCGCGCACAATAAGCGGCCACAATAAAAACTCTGCTCCACTAAATATACTCCCACGATACACGACACCATTTCGCCTCCCGAAACCTTCCATCTTTACACGGCTGGTGTCCTAACACCCCCCTGCCACACGCCCATGCGGCAGCTCGCAGGGTAGTATGTAGATGTAAGGCTATCCGTATGCTCTTTGGAAATTTTTAATTACCTGCGAAGCGGGCACGATGGCGATTGGGGAATATGTCCACGGCTCGGGTGTATGCGTGAAAACAATTGAAACCTGGCAAGCGCAAGGACAGTTGGAAATAGGAGAGTGCACCGTCCTTCATCCACCAATGGGATACGCCTGTCCGGGAGGCCAGATCCCATTTCCCACCCGATGACTGCGGGGAGGCGAAAAATCCATGCAATCGCCGCTGCGACACGCCCTCTCCCTGGGCCGGTAATCAGGGCGAGCGTCAAGGAGGGGGTTGGTACTCCCTCCCTGTGATATGCATTTTGCCGTTCACGTAGAGGAGCGGTAATCCTCTGGGACAAAGTGAGAATGTGGGGCAGAGTGCCATCTCGGCCGAAAAAAAGGGATAACTACAGTCAACTGTGCTGTGGACCTTCAGGAAAAAAGTTTTGCAGACGCAGTGTGATTTTTTTTCCGGAACGCAGACCTGCGAATTCGAGATTTACGGATTGGACCCGGTCGGCTGCATTTTGGTGAGCGCTTGGACCCGGGGAAAATGTCAACGAATACATTTCACTTTTTCTTTTAAGTATCCTACCAGCTGATAGGTAGGTTTTTGGACTGCACTTATCCTAATTCCTGGATTTGATTGGAATTTGGGGAGGCGACGGACAGCTGAGGTCATTTGCGCCATAGGACACAGGTTTAACCTCCTAACTAAATTTCAAGAAAATCATTTCTCTGACGACGTAAAAAACATACTATTAACCCACTCGTACTAAGGCAGATTAGTTCGCGCCAATAAAATTAGAGAGCTAGATTGTAGAACCGATAGGTACAAAATGTCATTTTTTCCGCGTACCATACGGGACCATAACAGCTGTGAGCGTCGTCATGAATAGTTCGAATTGTGACAATAGGCAGACAGTAAATCTTTCTCTTTGTATTCTATACGTTCATATTTATGCACGATATTTAGAATCTGTAGTAGTACTCTTTGTACCCCTTGCATGTTGGAACGATTGACGATAGAAAGTTTCTTCGGTATTAGATTTTTAATTGGCGCTTTGCATGTGTGGTACGCGGGTTTCAATGTAATTTCGGTGTTCTACCGTATCATTCATGCATGCCTGGTGTGCAAGCACCCCCTGCCACACACCCTTTGGGTGGCTTGCAGGGTATGACGTAGATGTAGATGTATGGGAGGAAGGGTGGAGAGAAACCTGGCTACGGCATTAGCCTGCTCTTAACGAATGGCGCTACGGTTTAACGTCTCATCCGACAGACGGAGTACTGTACTTGAAGTGCCCTCCACAAGACACTCAAGTAGGGATCGGGTTTCCTCTGAAAATTATCCTACCTACAGGAATTACCATCCTAATTGCTTTTCAATCGGATGGATGGCCCGCCATTAGATCCCTCTTGAAGTACTTACATATCGTCTTCCGCTTTTTATTTCGTACAGAATACTTATCCACTTCCTGGGCATTATTTAAAGGCTATTAATTGAGTTGGTTTTTCATTCCCTTCTTACTGGTGTTTTTTACATGACACCATCAATGGAGATGTCTCCCGTTAAAAAAAACATCAAAGAGAAAAGTAAGATAGCCATACCCAAATAAAGACTGAAAGCTAAAAAAACCATAGTTCAAGCAGTGCCAACATGTACGATTTTAGAGCCAAAAGTCTAATTTTAGGAAACAAACGGATCGTATACATATTTACAACTACATACTATCCTGCGAGCTGCAAAAAGGACGCGTGGCGGGTGGTGTTAGGCCACCAGCCGTGTTAAGATGTAAGGTTATCGGAGGTGAAATGGTGACCTGTATTATGGGAGTGTATTTAGCGGAGCTCAGTTTTTACTGTGGTTATATATTGTGCGCGGTAGGAACGAGTTTTTGTACCCATCTTTCCGGCAATGTATCTCTCTTATTTTATCGCTTCTGTCATACCTAGAGATGTAGTGAGCCGTCACGATAATACTCTCTGCGTCGCTCTGAAACACACCAGATATGAATTTTTCAAGCAAGCAAAGCCTAGCGCGCAGCCTGCTCATACAACCAAGACGCCCCGATCTTCGACAAAAGGAGGAAGACACCAGCATCATCGATAGATTAACTCTCATCTCAGTCAATTCTCCGCATACTTGTCGGTAAGAGAGGTTGTTAAGTAAATAACTATGGTTCACAACAATGACACCCATTTGTTGGAACATGTGGAGTTCCATATTCGAAAAGAAACGCAGGTACAATTTCCATATCTTCGTTCTCCGCCCTCGACCATGGAGTCAGCATATTACGCCATCACCAGGGGACATTATTCTAAATGTCTCGGTCTTTGTATCTCCTTTTATAAAAAAGGGCGGGGAAGTGAAGAGAAAGAGGGAGGGGGGTATAAAAGGCCGAGACACTTTGAGAAATGTACCCTGATGATGGCATGATGTGCTGAAACCATGGTCGGTGGCGGAGTATGAAACAATGCGTGGAAATTGTACCCGTATTTATTTACAATCGTCCAATTCCTTACGGTTCAAATATCACATTTTAGAATGAATTTCTTCTTCTCCTTCGGTTATCAACCCATGGGTTGGTTGGCAATAGCACGCCATTCCGATCTTTGTTCAGCTTTCCTCTTCATTTCACCATATGAGACGCATCCAGAGTCATTGATCATCTGCTTCATATAGCTTAATCTAGGATGTCCTCTACGATTTGTCCCCTCAATAAAACCTTCAGCTATTAATTTTATAAAATCATTGCATCGTAGAATGTGACCCATTAGTTTAAGTCTCCTTGTCTGTATCTGTCTCCAGAGACTTCTTTTTTCTTGTACTCTTCTCAGCACTTCCTCGTTGGTGATTCTGTCTCGCCAGCTGATTTTCTGCATCCTTCGATAGTACCACATTTCTAGGGCCTCTAGTCTATTTTTTACATGTTTCCCGATGGTCCAACTTTCACGCCCGTAAAGGGCCACACTCCAAAGATAAGCTTTCATAACCCTCTTTCTTACTTCCAAACTAACATTTTTACGATTCAGTAGAGTCTTTTTATCATTGAGAGCTATTTTTGCTAGTTGTATTCTATTCACAATTTCTCGTTTACTCCTTCCATCTTCTGTTATCTTACTTCCCAAGTAGCTGCATTCTGTAACTTGTCCTAGAATGAATTTAAGCTACCTTAAAAACTAAAGTCAAAGTATCAGAATGCATTCATGCGTGAATGGTGATGAATAATATATCAACCAATTAGGCTAATAAAATGGAAAGAAAAACGAGCTTGATATTTTATGCTAGGAGTTAGACATCGGCAATCAATCCACGCAAATGAGAATGAATACCTGCCGTCTTCATTTACTGGTGGCCTCAGCCTAAAAGGAATAATTGCGTGATAAGTGCTGGAAGAATCAATAGCCATAATAACATGACGCTCATAAAAATATAGGATCTTTTTATTAATGATCCATAAATGATTAACTGTGTGTTACGTCAATGCCACGTGTCACAGCTGAGTAATGGCCGTTAGGTCATTCTTGGCCAGGTTAACATCAACAAGTAATAATTCATCCTAAATAAATGGACGTTTTAATTGGAAAACTAAAAACTATCACGATTTTCTGATTACATAATAACATTTGAATATAACAAACGCCCAGAGTATGCGATACTTGCGAAGTCATTGCGCCCAAAGCGGCGTTCCGAATGGGATTTTCAGGTAATTATTCATGTATTCGGAGTCAGTCGAAGAGCTTTTCAGCCAAGCTTGCTGATTTAATGAGAAATGCATCATGGGTTATAAATGCTAAAAAGACAGAAGTATACTGGAAGCGGAGACATTAGTGTATTTTTCATTACTATAGAGCCTAATGGATCAAATATTTCGAAATGTTATATGTTACCTCATTGCAATTCATTAAATATTTAGGAGTTCTCGTTGATCAAAACTTCAACTGGAAAAAGCATATAAATAAACTTAAACAAGAAATTATATTTATATTAAGAAAATTTTATTATTTGCGCTATATTTGTCCGATTTCAGTTATCCGTACTGTCTACTTTACATTGGTAAATTCGAGATTAGAATATGTTATAACATGCTGGGGAGGAGCCTATGTTTCTAATCTAAAACCTTTAGTGACTGCTCAAAAGAGATTGATTAGAATAATTTTGTGGAAGCCAATGACTGAGCATCCTTTTCCACTTTATATGCGTCTCGAAATGTTACCTTTGAGACACTTGTTTCTTTACAAAGTGTTAAAAAATTTTTACATTCGAGGTGGGAACAGAGCGGAAACGAGAGAATACTCTTACAGACTAAGAAAGAAACCTGGTGTGATTATCCCTAAACCAAGTAATTGAAGCATTCAAACAGAGCTACTCGTACATTGCTCCAAAGATTTTCTGTTCCATCCCATATAAATTGTCAAACATAGTCTTCGTTCCTCAGTTTTTGAGTAGTATAAGAAAATGGCTATTCACTAAAGAGAAAGTTGAAGACCTAATAAATGGTCTTGAGTAATCTTTGTTCATCAATGTGTTGTACTGATATATTTTTTATTTGTATCCAAAGGTATATTTACTATAAATATGTACAAATGTATAGGAGTTAATGATGTTGTGCACTTAGGGTTAAATACTAAATGTAAAAACTGTTATACTTTGTGAATTTTGTTTTTCCAGCCGCTGCCTCAGTTATTATGTGAAAGACGGTAACCACAAAACAGGTTAACCTATGGGGTAGCTATATTCCACCAATGGATTCCCTATGTTTTATTTATGTTTGTATACTCTCTAAGGAGTGGAATAAATTATTATTACCTAAGCTTATATATTTTATGTATGTATATGTATTTATTATTTTTTTTTTCATGTTTAAAAAATAATGTTCAATATTGTAAAATATCCAAAATTTTGTTCAATTTTCCACTGAATGAGCGAACAGAGTATCCGATCACGCAATAAGATACACATTGGCACCTGCTGACAAGCCTACCGCTTAGCAGGACCACAAAAATATAATTCAAAATTACTTTTAACATTCATGCCTTCATTGAGTGTATTTTCCCCTTTTTCATCTTTCATGTTTCTTTTTTTTCCTTTTTTGTATAAGTTTCTTATTCTTTGTTCTTATCTGTTATATTAAGGTACACTTTTTTACTTGTAATAAACTACTGTAAAATCTTATTGTAATAAAAATGTATGTGAGCGGAAATTAAAAAAAGAAAACTAAGGATCAAATTCACATCCAACGGATGAATCGTCCGCAATAGCAGGGAACTCAACAAAGTGGAATAATTAGACGAAGAAAAATGCAGGATCATCAGAAAAGTTAATTCAGCCACTATAAACTCTCATGGAGAGACAATGAGTGAGAGACCAAAATACATTCATCACAATGGTGGCCTTGTTGGAAGCATTACATGCGTTCGGAAAAGAGAGTTAAAAATTTTAGCGGACTAAGGTGAGTTGTGATGCGCTACGACACATATGCCGTCGTCGTTGAGTCAAATTGAGTGCCGAACGTGAAAGTCTAACAAGCAAGGAAACATTTTTAACAGACACTTAGGCAAAGACTTCGCAAGAAGAAAGATTTAACGCTCTCCCGGCGTATGATACCGCACAACAAAATATGAAAATACTTTCCACATCTCATCCTGTAAATTATGGAACTCGTTGCCTGATAGTACTAAATTTTCTAGGAATGTCTCACAATTTAAAAGGAAGATGGCTGACTTTTTGTCTCCCAAATGTTCTCTCGCCTCTATATGAGAAGACAAAATGATATGAGATGATATTGTTACATGTTACTTATTCACCATAATCATTTGCTGTTTTTCTGTCTCATAAAATATTCGTTTGTTTGCTTTTCATTTTTTCTTATTAATAGATATTACATTTTTGTTTTAACATACTATTTCGATTATTGATATTGAGACTGTTTTTTTCATTTTCATTTACCTCGCTCATTTTATATCTCTCTGCTGACTTGAAAGTTGTTTGTTTGTTTTCCTTTTTTTGTAAGGCTTTGTACTTTGTCTTTGTATTCCACTCCTCATGAAGGCATGTTAACTAATTCAATGTCCTAAGGGACTTTGTCTCAGGACGATAAAACTGTTTTCTATTCTATTTCTATTCTATTCTATGATGTTATTGAAGGACGTTCGGGTTTCCCTCCGGGTCAAAATCTCCATCTCTGCCGACGTTTCGATGTACGAGTCGTCCATCACCACCAGGGCATGTCGGCGGAAAACCCGAAGAATATTCAATAAAAAGGAATTTTGTTGAATGCGATAATTTCCGCAGTCCTCTGTTCCTGGTATGTCCTCCCCGTCTGTTGTGCACCTCCCAGTAGTCCCCACCCGGATATCCCATTGGGGGAATATTTTACTTCCGGAATATTCAACGGGGAGGAATGCCAACATGTTATATTTATAACGCAGGACTGCATCTTTTTCGGAGATTAATGTGGCGGTTTCCCCGTAGCCTTCCCCATCGCGGTACTTCGGCCGATTCCGTGAACTTCACTCTCGCCCTGAGCTGTGGCTGTTGATACCGGTCCGATCTCCTTGATCTGCGCCATCAATGCCTTCTTCTGAGACTGCTGCCTCTAAGCAGCGGAGTTCGACAATACAACTTCAATCACTTTAAGCCACAAAATAAGAAAACACTGCTATTAGCTTAGGTGGGCATTGAAGTGGTTGGTGCGCGAATCCTGACACATTGACTACACATTTTAACAGCATCTCGAGATAGTCGAAATCAATTCATGGTTACATTTCACTCAATTACAACTATTTATGCGTCGGAAATAACCATGATAGAAATTGTCTCAATTATGCTATTGTTGTTTTTTCAAACTGTCGTATCTAATCAAAGCACTGTTATGACTTTACTTACCGCACGACGTTCGAAATTCAAGCGAAAATCGTATGTAAATACGTTTTTTTTATTTGGCGTGATACCTTCATATTTCTTGGGACACAATATAATAATATTAAACGTATACGTTTGCCATTTTCAAAGAAAACTAGTCACGCAGTAACTTTAACGGAGTCACCCGCTAGTGATCTCACAATTATGTGAAATTCATAGTGTTGAAAAATCATTCGCCGGGACTAAGAATTGAGCCCGGATATCTCGATTTCGCGCTGAAACCTATAACCAATTAAGCTAACCAGGCGTCCTCTTCCAACTTGAATCTCATGGGGGCATTAAGGGGACAGTTGTCCTCACGGGTACCGTGCATGTAATGCCAGAGGTACCCGTACGCGAGCGCTAAGCGCTGCAGTCCACGGGGTAAATCCCAACTTTAAACACAAAGGTATTTACTTTGGACATTTTCAAAGAAACACGAAACTAGCCGCGCAGTAACTATAATCGAGTCACCCGCAATGATTTTTCCACTGTGAATTTCACACAATTGTATAATTTTGCGTTCAGGAGAAAATCTGTACATATGAAATCAAATTATTTCAAAATATATGTTCAGTGCCATTATCGCACGTGTTTAAATAGCATTAAATTGCCCAAAAACAAAATCGGTAGCATGCAAATTCGTTCGCTTTTATCTGTACATATTACCAATGAGAACGCGTAAGAAAAGTTTCACGCAAATCTGTACATGAACGAAAATCGCTCCAACTACCTTCATTTTAACAGGGGCCACCACTATCGGGGACTGGGCAGCCTTAATAATTTTCTCATCCACAAGTTCTCCTTGCAGAGAGCGACCCAATTCTCACCTCCGCAGCCGTGCACCGCCGTGCAGCGCTGCAACACGAGATGCGGTCTTCCCCGTCCTCCACCACGGCGTGATTTTCCCATTCGCCTTCGAAATACAAGGCACTCTCCCGCCCGGGACACATAAACACTATAGTGTCCCTCCCGTGTCCTCGAGCTCACCCTCACGAAGAGGAGGACGGTGTGCGAGTCCCCGCCGGGCTTTCCCACGCAACCGAGCGACGCGAGACTCTCTTTGGTTTCCACGGAGAGTCGGCGAATGGAGGGAGAAGGGTTTACATATAAAGACTGGGGGGGTGGGTGGGGGAAGACGGTGGACCCCAGAATCCCGCGGATCGACGTCGGAATGCCAATGCGGCGAATGGAATAACTCGAGGGAAATGGAACGGTCGCATTCTTTGCCTTGTGTCATCCGGATTGATTTCTTCCAGCCTCGACGGAGTTTACAAGGTGAAACATTACAACTTCCACGGTCTGTTTGTACTCACTTCGCTTCTTCCATCACTCCATTTAAGTTAGTTTGAGCGAAATATCATTCCAACGATAATTCAATGTATTTGAACTGAATTATAAGAAAAAAAAGTTCACCCTTTCAAAGATGCCAAAATATCAGCTCCTAATCGGATTACTTTCCGTGATTTATGACGAAAAATACTAGTCTTTTCAGATGAAAAATGGTACATGTCTGCACTTCAGAGGGACCTTATTTAAGAAATATACATACTACTCCGCGAGCCGCCGCATGGACGTGTGGTAGGGAGTGTCAGGACACCAGCCGTGTAAAGACGTAAATGATAAGGTTTTTGGGAGGTGAAATGGTTACGTGTATTAAGGGAGTGTATTCAGTGGAGCTCAGTTTTAACTGTGGTCTCCTGTTGTGCGCGGAAAGAACGTTTTACTGTACCTATCTGTTCGGCAATCTATCTCTCTTATTTTATCGTTCCCGTCAGACCTAGAGATGTAGTGAGGCGTCATTATAATATTCTTGGTGTCGCTCTGGAACACACCAGTTCTGACTTTCTCAAGAAAACTAAGCCTAGCGTGTAGCCTCCGAGTTTCTAGGGGCTCCCACCTTAATCCATTTAACATTTCGTTATACAGATCTAATGGAAGACATTTTTTACCGTAAGTATCCAAAATTTGAATAAAATGACATTTATATCCTTTCTCTGGGCAATCACCTTAAAAATTAGGGTCGTCTCGCATGAGACATCAGCCGCACGGCCACTTTTTTTCAAAGTCTTCATCCCCACACTTCAATCCTCCTGACCTTCCAACACACTTACATACCTACTTGTCAAGTCTCGCGGCAAATCAAGCTCTTAACCAACAGCACTCACAGCAAAAAGCAGATAAAACCAAAAAACACTTTAATCCACGGTACAGTGGTTTGAGACCATAAACGAAGCTGGAAATTGAAGCTGCATCCTTTTACGACCCACGACGACACATAAATGCCCGTGAAAGCGTGACAGATGAATGTGGACTCAATTAACTGATCTACGGTTTTGAACAACCAAATTCATAAGGTGTGCATTACGCTTTCTGAAAAATACAACGCTTTGACGGATTATTCATAAAGTGACGGAGAGGGAAAGAGAATATAATTATGTTCCCGATGAGGTAACATACCTCGATTACATCGCAATTTCCGACTAAATACGAAACATTTCGATTATATTCCTCAGTTATTGTAATCGACACATATTGTTCAAATATATAATGCAAATTACCAAATAAAAAAATTGAGACCACGAGTTTTTCACCCTGAAAGAACAGTATAGATCGTGAATTTTATTCAAGGGCATGTTTTCAAAGTAATAATTAATTGTCATCTAATCTATATTACATATACAGAGTCGGTAACGATTTATACATATATATTTTATCTATAATACATAGTTGCTGTCCTAAAATCACCTGTCACGCGTCCCTGCGGGGGCCCGCCAGTCAGTATGCAGATACAGACGGGAATTTAAATATTTCCACTTTTTATACATCAAACCTAATATTCTAGCAGATGATAGGTAGGTTTTTGGACAGAGTTTATCCTAACGTCCTAATTTCTGGTGCTCACTGCTTTGGATAAACAGCCAATTGATCTCTGTTGAATTCTTCACACCGTCCCCCTCTTCGTATTTCGTCCAAAATTCCTATCCTCTCCCTTCCTCTACCTCGCTTCCCCAGTGTTCTCTCCCCTCGACTTAGTTAAGCAAAATAATTATGAGATTTTAGCAGCAACGCTAATGTTATAGGATGGACTGAAGTTTCTTTCGTACTCAGAAATGGATCAAGAGCCAATTTTTTTGGAAGAAATTTTGAGATAATCCTATTCAAGATATCCTCAACTTCGACCTGATGATGACCTCAACTTTAACCTTAATACGACTACGATTTCGACCTGAAGACCATCTTGACTTCGACCTGAAGACCACCTCGACTTTGACCTGAAGAATACGTCGACTTCGACCTGAAGACCGCCTCAACTTCGACCTGAAGATTACCTCGACTTCGACCAGAAGATTACCTCAACTTGAACCCGAAGATCATCTCGTCTTCGACCTAAGATTACCCCGACTTTGACAAGAAGATACTCTATGGAACGAGGACGAAAATGTTGTCAATTTGAGACATTCAACACAGAGGATCTCTCGAAGCTTTGCCAGCGAAAAGAATAAGGGTAAAAAAAAAGTGACAGTGGACGAGACGGAAGTGAGAGGAATATTTATTCCGTGACAGAGCTTTCCGGGAAATGAAACGCTAAAAAAAAAAGTAACTCCTCCGCATCAGCTATAACGGAATCGGCTTCAAATTATATGCACGTGGTGACGCGGGCCGATTTCCGGGAATTTCGCCGTCCACTCGCCAGGAGCCAAGTTGCGATTGTTTCCGGTGCCCGGGTACCTTTGTCGAAATGAATATGCGAGGGGCTTTTCTTTGAACCCTCCGCAAAAAGTGAAACCTTGTAGAAGCAATCCGGTTTTTTTAATTCGATAACTGTCGGAAGAGGAATTAGATTGGAGCAAGAGAGGAAAGAAGCTGAAGAGAAAGAGCTGAAGAGAAATAGAATTTAGAGCAAGTGGACTCATTCACCGAGCTCGGAAGTACCATCACGTGGGATGAAAGGGGTACAATCAAGCAAATTACCGCTCAAACTAAGAGAACGCACACATATCGGTTGCCGACCTCTGGGATAGAGTATAGGCACACTAGGGATTGGAAAATCGATTTTGATTTTAATCGAAAATCGATAATCACAGTCCGATTTTCGATTTAATCGTAGTCGACTTTTTGTTTTTAAAAATCGTTCAAAATCGATTCTAGCCGATCGATTTTCGATTTTTACCTTGCTACAGCATTTGAATTTTGCCGCCTCGCTTTACTCCGCTCCGCGCTATTTCACTCTGCATCGCTGGTGGGGGAACGCCGGTGGGGAGGCAAAGTGAATCGGACACCGGCAGGTTGGAGTTGCCAACTGTGGAGCTGCGGATTTTTATTACAATAATTCTAGTCTAGGCGGGGACTCACGCTCGGAAGTAATACACTGTAGACCGCGAGACGAAGATTAGAAATGATAATACACGTTGACATTGTGCCTTTTTTGTAAACGTTTTCTCAATAAATCGCTTCAGAGCACTCGTCTTCTTCAAAATAGATTCGCCCAGTCTGAATATCGTCGTCTGTGCATGGGCTACTAAATTATATATAATTTGCTTGTTATATTACCTATATGTATATAAGTATCTGGTGTAGATTATTACTTTCCTGCATACCTTATAAATATCTGTAAAATAATAAATTGTATAAACAAATTTCACCGTATTCAGTTCTTATTCCTAGTGCTTCCATTAACCCATGTTTCGCATTTTGTTAGAACAGCACATCCGTATTTCAGCAGACAATAACTTTACTATTAAAAAATTTCGATTTCGATTATTTTGGACAAAAAATCGCATTTTTAGACAGTCGATTTTTAAAACCGAAATCGAAAGTCGATTAATCGAAAATCGATTTTGGATTTAAATTTCCAATCCCTAAGGCACACCATTCCCGAAGGCGTGGATTCGAATCCCTTTAGCGGTAGCGGTACTTTTTTCGAATCCAATCCCTTGTGGGTCACGGAGTACACACACACACGATGAGTTCAAAGGCGAAAATGGCCTTAGCTATATTCTCAAATATTTTATTTTTGCTTCATTGTGTTTTTTTTTTATTTTCCCATTATGTCTCGCGTTGCCAGCGATAAAAGCCTGGATCTGGAGTTGAGAAAGAGACTAGCTAAATGCTATTCATGGAGCGTTTTCATGCATGGATGTGAAGCGTGGACGTTAGGTAAGAGGGAAAGGAATAAAATAGAAGCTTATGAGATGTGGATGTGGAGAAGGATGGAAAAAGTAAGATGGGTAGATAAGATGAGAAATGAAGAGGTTTTGAGCAAAGTAAAAGAAGGAAGATCGCTCCTAAAGGAAATAAGGAAAAGGAAAGGAAACTGGTTGGGCCATGTGATGAGAGGGAAAAGTATAATAACTGTGGCACTTGAGGGTTGGCAATTGAAGGAAAGGAAAAGAGAGGAAGGAGAAGAATTAAATTGGTGGATCAGGTGAAGAACATCAGCTATGTTGAAGCAAAGAAGGAAGCTCGGGACAGAAGCGGATGGAGACAGCAGTGGTGTACGGGACCAGCCAGCAGGCAGAACACCAGATGATGATGTCTCGCGTTATTTCTGACGATCGTCGCCAAGTATAAGACGCGAAACGTAGAAAGAAAATTTAAATATCACGCAAAAAAAACAAAAGAATTATCTATAGCAAAAATACTCGCTTTTCAAACCGTTAAACTAATATAGCAGGAATTATTATTTTTACACCATCTACCTTATTCTAAGCGAATTCCTTATCGGTCATTCAATATTGAAATAGTAAAATATTAACGGATAACGATACATAAGGGATTTGTTCAAAGAAATGGCATCACTTATTTCAGCATTCTACCGGTAGATTGATATGACTATGGACAGTACCAACTTATTCTTACGTCCTAATTTCTGGCATAACATTCTGCTTTCGCTCCTATACGTGATCCGCCAATAGATCCCTCCTAAGGCAGTGCGAGCGAGATAGTTCCCTGATCATAATAGAGACCATAATCGATAAATACGTTTTAATTTCACCAGCTGCGATACACATCAATAAAAATATTGCATTATTAATGGTGCAATAATATAGTTTTATATGACAGAAATCGTAAGTAATTAAGTGATAATATCAAAATAAGTCTTTAGCTTGACTCATTTCTTACGCGCGGTGCGTTTGAAACTCCTTCGAAACGGAAGGTTTATTGTGATCCCGAAGGATTTACTTCAGTGACAATATGATTAAATTTCAAAAATATTTGAGAAAACATAAAAACTACATACTGTCGAAGTTTTGACGAGATCTAAGTGTGGGAAATGCCTCATTTTTTATATAAGGTCTCTCTGGAGTGCATACACGTGTAAATGTATTTCCCATGTAAAAGGGATGGTATTTCCTGGAAATAATCTCGGAAAGTAATGCGGTTGTAAAGGGGTTGAATATTTGGAGTCAATGGAAGGGTGAGATATATTTTTTTAAATTGAGACCAAATTCAATGATTTCTTGGTAAAATGATATTTCGCTCAGACTACCTTAAATTCCTCATATCGCCTTCTTATTTCCCTCAGAATTTCTATCCTCTTCCACGCTTCCCCAGTGTTCTCTCACCTACGTATTACATTCTCCAGCATTCCCTCTCCTTTCAAAACATCCTCAATCTCTTCTGCCTCCTCCGAAACTCCGCTACTAGCTTCCTCTCCTCTCCAACCATATGCAATACCTCATCGTTGATCTATCTCGCCACCCAGCACATCCTCTCCATCCTTCTCCACACCCACATCTCAAACGCCTCAAGTCAACGTACTACCTACTTTCTCAATGACCAAGTCTCCGACACATAAAGCACCTCGCACCCTATTCGAGTTTTCAACAGCCTTTCCTTTATCTCTCCATTCAGTCCCCCTAATTTGTTCCCTCTTCTTTAAAAATGATTCTTTAGCCACAGCAATTCTACGTCTTACGTCCATACCACTAAACCCATTCTCCTCCAAAATACCATCCAGATCCGTAAACTGCTTGACTTGCTCAATTTTGTGCCCACCTACTCTTATGTAATACCTCGCTTTCTTGCATCGAGAGAATCTCATTACTTTCGTCTTATTATGGTTTCTTTATCCCATGGTTTATGGCATCTTTATCCCATACCTCTCGCACTGCGCCTCTAGTGCATTCATCATTGACTTAAATCCCTGGCCCGACTGACACTCCTATGCTTGATTATCTGCAAGTTTCATTGACTTTATCAGATCCCCTCTAATCTTTGGAGATATGCGTTAAATTCGTTAAAATTTCTCATTTTCCCCCGTTTTCAAGTGTCAGGCGTCATATTCAGGCACGAGGCCTTATTTACAGGGGGATAACGCCTCCGGGTCGACGCTAGGAGTACCGGATAAAAAAACTGTGGGAATATTATACGCTGTTGTATATTACCATTCAAGATGAGTTTTCACATGTTCGGACCCGGTTTTATCGAGTTTATCGCGCGCATTATTTGATGCGTTTGAGTCAAGGAAGAAAGAAAGAATTCTATTGCCTGAAAATCCATATCATAGGATGAAAAGCCTGCTTCGAGACATTCGGAAAACACACGCAAATGGAATATTCACTGCCTTGGCAGCTCATATTGCTAAAGTCGTTCCCTAGGAAAAATATAAAGCGTGGCCCCAGGGTCTCACAGACACTCGATAAGGGGAGATGCGGCTGACTCAAGACCCTTCGTCCACAGTGTATTTCTAGCAATAGCCCGAGAGATTATGCATAAATCCGATATTTCCTTTGTTCATTCCAAGTAGTGACATACGTGAAAGAGAATTTAAAACATTGTTTCAGCAAGAGCAATCCAATGCCATAACGTCAAGCTGATCAAAGGGGAAGAGAAGCCAAAAGGATTGCTCATATCAAAGGAATCACGATGAGGCGTTTCGCAGTAATTCGTTATCATTCACAAAGAATTTCTCATGCGGGCTCAGAGACTAAGAAGTTCATCCCAGAGTTCTAAGATAATACAACCAACATGCCTCCAAGTCAAGAGTCTGAGAGAACTTCTAAGAGGTATCTGTATTCAGCCGGGAAGCCTCATAGGATTTTCAATTAAAAGCAACAATGCTTCGCTGTTGAGTATAATCACCCAAGGCAAGTAGGGTGACAAGAGAAAAATATTTTTAATTAATCATAGCAAACTGCATCAGGTTCTGGTAAAAAATATAAAAAAATCAATGCCATTATAACTCTTTGAGTAGTGTTAATGGCACTAGATTGTTATTCTACATCTACATCTACATCTACGTGATACCCTGCGAGCCACCACGAGGGTGTGTGGCAGGGGGTGAAGATCACCAAACATGCACTATTGACATGCAACTAGGATATTTAATGGAGACATGCTAGATAATATGGTCACATGCAGCTACATGGTTAGTGGTTTTAGTATCTACATAATGAGGAAGGGATTATTGGTTGTTATTACATGCATCATGCACTACAGACTACTCTTAACTATATTTCACCTACCTATCCCTTTGCTACGCTGCCTATTGTTCTCTCTTATAGTACGAGGGAAAAATGACATTTTAAATCTATCGGTACGACAATCTATCTCTCTAATCTTGTTAATATGATCAAACCTAGCATAATACGCAGGGGTTCTCAATATATATCTAACGTCATCTGTGAACAACTCTGTTTCGAATTTACTTAAAAGGTTTAACCTAAATTTTAACCTGCGTTCTGATAGTAATTCCCATCCTGGTTCTTCTATTAACCTCGTAACACTAATACAATTATCATAACGGCCTTTAACAAACCTAGCAGATCTCCTTTGCACGCGCTCTAATTCTTTTATCATACCTTCCTCGTACGGATCCCATATACCAGCGGCATATTCTAAATGAGGCCTGACAAGTGTTATTACAAGATTATGAAAGTGTTATATTCAAGATTATATTATTATGTTACTACAAGAGATTGCCAGGGAAAAAAGGGTGTAAGAAATATACACCTTTTTATATACGGATTAGAGGCACAATTAACACCATGTCAGCCACTTAAAATATCCATCTGAGTGGAGTGAGAGAACGGTAAAGAGATACGTATAATCTCACTATAATCTCCAATCGTTCGTCGCCGTACCACGTGACTCCATAGTCACGCGATCGAGTCTATCTCGAGCGGTTGAAACACCATTGCCAGAATCTTAGTTCTCAACGTGGTTTTCTCAGAAATTTTTCGAGCAAGTCGTCTGTTACATCAATTAAACTTTGAAGTGAATTTTTAAAAAAATGGCGTTTCCCCGAAGAAATTAGGCAGATTACAACTTTGCAGTCGATCAAAAAAAAAAAAAACGGGAGAATATCATTAGGGAACAGACATTTGGTGTCATTTACTCTGCAATGGGTGATAGAGAAGATTCACTCGGGTAATGATTTCAGGAAGAGTGGACTTCATGGAACTAGACTGTTAGTATACGCCGGGGGTGGCGAACCTATGGCAGGCGTGCCCAAAGTGGCACGCGGAGCAATTATTTCGGCACGCGGAGCTGGGAGGGCGCTAAGGGATACCACTATCTCACTCGATGGGTTGGCAAGCGAGTCGAGCGGGTATACTCATATTTCATATACTCACTGGCACTCAATCGCCAAATGGTTCGCCACCCCTGGTACAAGCGAATTCTGGTAAAAAAAAACGCTGTAAGAAATACATTTACCTTGATTTTAAACCTAAGACACAAAATACAACAACATTTTAAATCCTCTCTTACATGATGTGATATATTTAGTCGTAATAATGAACATACTAATCAATTATAACATGATCGATTCATTGCTAAACCGTAAACCATATATTCAATATCTCCACTGCAAGGATAAATTACGCTGTCACCAGAACAGTCGAACCCGAAAACTGAAGAATTCTTCAGGAGAGGTTTTACCATTATTTATCACAGGCTTCCTCGAGCTTCCTCAAAAAAATAATGAATAGAGGTAAAGACCGCAAACTGAAGACTTGGGCTTCATAAATGAAGGGCTAATTAGAGAGGTATGCCTGGAGAAATGAGAGTAGGGTGGAGAAAAATCCAGCCCTAACCTCTGCCTTCTCTCAACGAAATGCCCAAACATGAGGTTCTCCATACTCCACCCAAAAATGGAGACGGGATCCAATGTTTAAAAAAACCTCCTCCTCCTCCGCCCGGATTCGAATCCGTGCCTTCAAGGAGAAAATCCAGAACCCCAACTGCCAAACTAATGAGATATTCGCACACTATATCGAGCATCAGTGGATGCGTTTACCTTACTGGGAAGTATATACCATCATGTTGGGCGGAATAAGTACAACAGAAATCAAGCGGAGAATAGCCCAAGCTAAGAAGGAGTTCAAGGTAAAAAGATGACTGCTGTGCTCAAAGAATGTAGGAGTACAAGGTAGAAAATAGTATGTGAAAACAATTAGTGGAGAGTGGCACTCTATGGATCGGAAGCATAGACTATTGGAAAAGATGACCAGGACCGACTAAAAGCCATCGAAGCCTGGTGCTGGATGTTGCCACTGAAGATATAATGGACGGACAAAATAAGAAATGATGATGTTATTTTTAAAAGAGTCTGGGCTTTTTAACTGTTTGTGACCAACCATTATTTGGTGTTTTATCTCACGCCCATTTTAATGTGAGTTGTGTTGCCTTTAATTGTCTATTTCATTATTTATTTTAAATAACTTGACATTGTGATGGTAGGTTGACGTGGTGCGAATGACCTTAGTCGTCGAAGCACCCTAATCACCCTAACACTACTACAAGAAATGATGAAGTGCACAGAAATGTAGAAGACAGTAGGGCCATAAAGAAAACTATACAGAAAAGAAGAACCAGATGGATTGGACACACCTTCAGACACAATGGGTTTGCGAGGAACATAATCGAAGGTAAAATAGAGGGAAAAGTCCCCAGAGGAAGACTCAGGAATAAGTTCATGGACCAAATATAGAGGCAGGTACATAGAAAGAGATACCAGGAGGCAAGGGAACTGGCATTAGATAGGAAAGGGTGGAGGGCTGCAGTCAACCAATCGTAGGGATTGAAAAATTTCCAAACATTGCATTTAACAAATGATATGGTAAGAAATCACTCGCACGGGTGCATATACACCAGGGTTGAAATTCGCTATGAAAAAAATCATTTGACTTGACCGGGATTCGAACCTGGATCCCCCAATTGCCGGTCAGCCTATCTAGTTCGCATAAACCCCCCTCGAAATTCGCCTTAAAGGAAGATGGCTTGGTTGTGTAACTGGCTAACACACCTGACCGGCAATTGGGAGATCCGGGTTCGAATCCCGATCAAGTCAAATGATTTTTTCATAGCGAATTTCAACCCTGGCGCAGGGATTGAATTCCCAATGAGTTGGAGAAACGCGTTATGACATATAAATAAATATGAGAAAGATTGATACGTTCCATTCATCATGTGAATTAAAAAATTTACCGTCGAAGAGTAAGGTTTTTATCGACTGTCCGCATAAATGTTTTGCTGGTTGATAAAAAAAAGCTAATCACATTTTTTTAAAATAAAATACAAAACATTGCAAATGTAACAATTAGATAATTAGATGGCCAAGGGCATCACAAGGGACTCGAGATGCGCGGACAAGAAGTACAGACTCCAAAACCCCTTCAAACCCAAGGAAACACAATATGAGGAGCCAAGTGCTCTCAAAGCTCTCTCCACCCTCTCGGTCTGGAGATATTTGCACTGCGGCCGATGACGTGCAAATACGCAAAAATAATTCCTTTATTGTCAAAGAAAAAAAAGAAAACCTCGCCGACGACGACCTCCTCGTTAAGAAAGGTGTTCGACGAGGACTCTCGAAAAAAATAGTATGTGGCGTGACGTGGGTGAAAAATAAATACACAAGTAAAAAATGCTAAAGCTTGAGGATTAAATATTTTAAAAGAAAAATGAAAGTAAAAAACGGAGAAAAGAGAACAAGTATGGGAGGGGAGGGAGGAGACACGAGTCGGATGACGTCAGTTGCGGTACATTTCAAGGCCTCCTTCGCCCGGGCTCCTCGAGGACGATAAGTTCCTCTTTGCTAGTCGGACCAGCCTCGAATCAAAGCGAGGACAAAAGGAAAATCTCTTGGGGAGGGTGTGCGCACGCGAGGAGAGGCGACGCGTAGAGAGACATGTATTATACATACAAACACGCGCATAGGGAACGGGAGGTTTGAGGGAGACGAGAGAGTGGCGGATCAAGAAAACCGCGGAGTGTTAAAGAGGAAGACTGAATGCAAAGGGGAAGCGGGCCAAATGAACTGACTTCCCTTTGAGCCGCGAGAGGGCTCACAATAGGGGGGAAACAATGGAACAGACGCGACTCCCAGGTCTGCGAAACACACTCACACACGCACAAGCTCGGCAAAAAAATAACGCGAGAAAAGATTCGTGGAAAACGCGTTCTTACGCAGACGACAGATATCTACCGATCAAGGGACGCACTAGAGAAGCGGCGGAAGTGTAGTCTAACAAAGGTAAAGTTGCAGATTTATCTGACATTACCTTCCCACTTAATAGAGCATTTTAATTACTTAAGTAGTACGCTACAAGAAAACAGACATAGTAGCAAAGACATACGGAAGATAATAGCGCTAGCTAAGGAGGCGTAGAAGTAATAGAAGGGAGCTGATGACGGGAATATTGAGGAAGGACGTGAAAAAGAGGCTGATGAAGAGCTGGATAAGGAGCGTAGCGTTTTATGGTGCAGAAACGTGGACCCTCAGAAAGGAGGACGAGAATAGGCTGCAGGCATTCGAGATTTAGGTGTGGAGAAGAATGGAGAAGGTGAGGTGTACGGAGAGGAAGACTAACGAGGAAGTGCTTGAGAAGGTGGGCGAGGAGATAAAACTTCTGAATGAAATAATATATAGACAGAATAGGCGGCTGGAGGATGTAATAAGGGGCGAGGGGTTGCTCAAGAATGTGATAGAGGGAAGGATGCTGGGCAGGCAGGGAAGAGGTAGAAAGATAATAGGTTTCATTGACAGGATGACGGGCAGACCGTATGCTAAGGCGAAAACGGATTTGCTAGAGATAGATAGGCCCCTGAAAGTGTAGAAAACCGAGAGGATATTCTCTGACATTTTTTTTTATTTTTATTAAAGTATTCTACCGTTCATGGTAAGTTTTGCAGAATGTCAGGGAAACCCAAGTAATAACACTGCTTAAATTGAGACAAAAATTGAAAAATGTATTCCTTGAGTCATTTATATTACGTCATTTATGGTTATTTCCAACGCATTACCAGATGTACCAAAGTGTGTACCAAGAATGTTATACGAAATATATGTTAACGACTATTTGATATTTCTTTTTCCCATCTTTTGCAACTAGCGGGGCAGGAGTTTATAAAGGGAAACTTGCTCCCCAGAATCAACCTTCAATACCATTTTCGGCTTTTATTTTTCCTGTCCCCCTTTCGCAATTAAAGGACGGCTTGGATGTCTGACCTTCACCACCCGTACGTATACCTTCTTTACCACCCTGGAAATCGAGATGTCTAGAGACTTGAACTGGTGGCTCAAGCATTTCCCGGGAAACGGCTATCAAAACGCTGCTCGCCCTTGGACTAAAAACGATATGATTGAGCACGTTGAGAAAAAAAGCGTACCAGCCGTGAACGGGCGACTCAAAAATATAATCCGGCAGGGTGTCTTCGATCTCATCCACTAAGATAAGCTGCACTAGCCCTTCACGAGATGTTTATTTCTCGGATTACATGGAAACCGTGAAGATGAACGTAGAAAAAACTCGCGGTGAACTTACTCCTTTGCTGAAACTTTGAACCTCAGCAGTCGAGCCAGACGTGGAAGTAGGGTAAGGATGGCGACCTTTTAATTAACGAAAACGTACCATTGCTACAAAGCACCATTACCAAACGCCATCACAAAAAATTACAAAACCTAACATGTGGCCGAGAAATTCTTCTGTAAACTGCATGACATATTAATGCCTTATTTATTTGCCACTGGAAAATAGCCAGAATGATATTACGCTTTTAACAATGAACATTTTAGTACAAATATAAAATGTGTTAAGTTTCATTCTCAGATTGTTAAAAACATTCTACATAGAATTTAATTTTATTGACACCACACAGTACAAGTCCATCATGACTCACCTTCAGGTAATGTTTTAAGTTTTGGCCACATTTTCCATTAATACTAAACCTAAGGTATGATTCAATGCCATCCTCAATAACGCTTTAGTACAGGAGTCTTTTTTTAAAGGAAGGTAAGTTTAAAATACAGGTTTTCAACAACATATTGTCCGAATGCTTCAAAACGCCAAATCTATTTCCACACAAGGGCATCTCCTAAACATGACTACGCTCCCAAGCCAGGGATGAACCATCGTACAGCAGTGCAGCCCTGCTGTACGATGGTTCATGGAAACGTCGGCCAAAATGGAGAATTTGACCCAGTCGAAAGCCCTTTAAAAACCTTTGACATCATCATAACCTTTAACAACCTTTAACAACATCATACGCCAGGAAAGCCTTACATCTTTTTTCACCGAGGTATAATATAAATTGCTACCGGGCTTTCCACTAAGTTTGGTATCTTTTGGCCGACATTTTGATGCCTACTTCCTACATCGTCCTCAGAACACCATGCCCTGAGAATGATGGCAGAGAAGCCATCGGAACGTTGGCCTACCTAAATTGGCGGAAAACCTGCGAATACTACATTAATACGAAAAAATAGGGGTCACGTTCCTGAAAAAGGTAAACGATAATCACTCCACTTTTTAACGTCAAAAAGGCCCTTGATTTATCGTTCACATTATGTTCCTCGCAAGTAACGTACTGCGTAATTTCTGATATCCATTACAGGCCACACTGTGAGCTGAGACCAAGCAAAATAATTGAGAGAGTTTGAAATTACCTTAAGAGAAGGCAGGTTTTCCCGGATTATCTGGTGAATAAGTTTGATTGGTGGTATATTTCACCGGGTTAACAGCTCCGAGTCTCCTGACGTTTCGAAGAGCGACTTGTTCTTCATCTTCAGGGGTTCTGAACGAATTCAAGTCACTTCAAATTCAATCACGTCACGAATCCAAACGTCGGGACGCATAGAGCTGCCAACCCGGTGGAATACCCGAGAGACTTTTATTCAGCGAGAAACAATATTTATTCGCCCAATGTATTCTAAGATGACTTCGCTAAATGAAAAATACGCCGTCGAATACATCCACGGGAAAATACATGACTCTGCTCACGAACCAAACAAATGCCAGGCGAATTCTTGATTTCTTGCGAGCGGGCTTCGTCAATTCTTTTGACCTAGAGGAACTTTCTGCAACCTCACAGGCGAATGTGCCTACTAATGATACAAAGGAATAACTTAATCCTCCACCTCCTACAAGGCCTTGGCCCCGCACGTTTGTGAAGTTGAGTCAATCACATGAGAGGACATAGCTCTTGATAGGGCGATATGAGACAACAGGTTCCCTATAGGTTCACCTTAACCTCCATACGCCACACCTAGTCTTGAGTTGCATACGATGGGTCATTTCATTCTACCACACAAATTACGAACCGTCTCCCGTTGCCCGAATGACTTCCTCATCATGAAACCGTCAAAGGATGGATCATCAGTGAATAAAATACAACTGGATGCATCAATGACGCAAGTGACAGGGTCAATTCACGTCAATACGAAACTCAAGTTGCGCTTGACCTCTCCGATCTCGACTAAATTTGAACGACATATTCCGTTTTACTTAATTCCTGACCGCGCCCCATAATCGTTCGCTATCGATTGTACTCTTCCTTTGATTTAAGTCTTCGCAACCATTTCCACCACATTGTCCGCCATTATTGTGCTATCTGAGCATTTACTCCCATAGCACACCCAAGAAAATCAGCAAATATGTGACACATGTTGTCATTTCAAATACAAATGCGACACCAAATCAACAAAAAAGTCGAACAGCCTATACTATGCTAATGGAGAATACAGAACAATAACCACAAGAACGGCGGATTTATGTAAATACCTTGCGAAGTCCTGCATCGAAGAAGAACACTATCGATACTGAACGACCTTGACTGCGCACAACTGTTTTGCGAAATATGCATCCGTTCCCCAGTTACGAAAGTAAGTCATTTTGGCTTCTCGTAAAATCTTTGGTTGTCTCCGATATTTCCGGACATAAAATACTTACGTCGAGGCATAAAAATGATTGTTGGAAAGGGAAAACAAAAAAAATCGCGAGACTAGCGAAGATGTTCAGAGCATGTTTGGCGAGGAAAGGGAACTTCTGAATGAAATCCGGGATAGCCAGGGTAGGGGATTGGAGGATGTAATACGGGGCGATGGGTTGCTCAAGAATGTGATAGAGGGAAAGGTGTTGGGCAAGCGGGAAAGAGGAAGAAAGAGAAAAGGTTTTATGGAAGGGATAGATAAGGGTAGATCGTATGTAGAGGCGGAAAAGGCCAGAGGTAGATAGGGCCCATAAAATGCAGAAAATCGTGAAGAGTGTCACTGACTTTCAACAAAACCTTCCTTTTACCGGTAGGATACCAAAAAAAAGGACAAACCAATTTTCTTCAGCCTATTAACGAACATAATCTTATTCTATATCACAGCATTAACGTGACCTCTCTTCATCCCCTCCATAAATGCTTCTCTTTTACTTCTCTTCCTGCTCTACCCAATCACGTTCCCTTCGTCCCCCATTCCTTATCCCAACCAACTAGTCTGCCTCCTCCTAATCTCCTCCAAAAGTTTCCTCTCATCTCCCTCTATTTCAAGCACTTTCTCGTTTGTCTTCCTTTCCGTCACTTCTACACCGTCTCCATTTTCCTCGGAACCCACATCTCAAACGCCCGAAACCTAAAAGAAGTTGGAGCACTTAATGCTAGATTAAGGGAGGTGTCTCCTTATGTTAGTCAGAGACACTACATTCTAGTTTTTTTTAAATCTAAGAGGCTGTTAGAATGACGACAAACACAGCATGATAACGACAAATAAGACAATTCTCTTTGGTAACTTTGTGGTATATTTCCATAGCAATATTTAATTGTAACTATTCCTACATCACAGGGATAAAACACAAAAGCACGGCCCGGGCTTCAATACATTAATATCAAAATAGTACTAACACCTGATGATGATACTAATATATTGAAACCTGGATCGTGCTTTTTGTTCTATTTCTGTGGTGTAGTAAAAGTTACAATTAAATATGACAATGTTAACAACGTTAACATTTACCGCGATACCTCTACATTGGTACGTGAAAGAATAAAAAGCCTGGAAGAGTTTCTCTGACTTCAACAAAATCCATCTATATCCGCTGCATTTTTAGGTGATTTACCACGTTGTTATTAGATTAAGGGAAGTGTCTCCTCCTGACAACGACGAGTGAAACACCCATACGTCTACATCTACGATATACCGTGCAAGCCAACACTAAAGCGTGTGGCACGGGGTGATACCACACCAGGCATGAAGCCCTCATCCCAGCTGATATCCGAACCGCACACGTTCCCCGGTATGCCAGGCGCAGACAAATTGGAGTCAGGAGAACAATGCGCGGTCAGAGCAGAAACTAGGAAAGTGCTACCTAAGCGATTATGCTACCACGCAGTACAATGCTAAAGATGCGATTCCAGGTCATAATTACTGCGACAGATAAATAGTTCTACAAGGTACGAAGTGATGTAAGAGCTATCTCATGCCGGAAATTGCATGCGAGGTTAGTAACTAATAATATTGTTAGGCCATTTAGCAACAGTGAAAAACCTATTTTACCTAGTCAGGGTCAGAGTGTCCTAGAACTGATGTATCGCAACTATAATGGTCCCTTATTGTGCGTGGAAAAAAATGACAATTTAAATCTATCGGGTCTGCAGTCTACTTCCTTAATCTTATGCCTGAGATCGTTTCGACCATAATAGTTTGGCTCAAGCAAAATATATTGAATGTCCGGCAAAAAATTGTCCACATCAAACTCTCGTAAAAAATTTAATCTATATTTTTCCCTTCAATCGGATAGAGGCATGCATGCATGGATCCATAAATGCAGCCTACATCATCGGAGCATCGCGGAAGCCTTCGCACCACCTATAACCTCATCTGGTTATAGGTGGTGTGAAGTATAACCTCATCTGGTTATAGGTGGTTCGGTGTCTGGTTAGGCCTTATCTGGAATATGCTGCCAGTATATGGGATCCATATGAAGCGGGGTTGATATCGGAATTAGATCGCGTGCTGCGAAGAGGAGCTAGGTTTGTAAAACGATGCAACGATAAGTTTACTAGTGTGTCTGGGTTGTTAGAAGAATTGGGATGGGAATCGCTATCACAGCGTAGATTACATTATAGGCTTAATCTCTTAGCTTAATTTCAGGAAAAACAGTTCTCCGACGATGTAAAAAACATGCTATTTACCCCCTCGTACTACGGCAGATTAGATCACGCCGATAAAATTAAACACAGATTGTAGAACCGATAAGTATAAAATGTCATTTTTTCAGCGTACCATTCGGGACCATAACAGCTATGATCATCGTCATGAATAGTGCGAATAGTGAGATTAGCTAGATTTAAGATCTTTCTCTTTATATTCTCTACGTTCTTATTTATGCATGATGTAAATATTGATGTTCTTATTTATGCATGTCATATTGAATCTGTAGTAGAAGTCTTTGTATCCCTTGCATGTCGGAAAAATAGACGATGGAATGTTTCTTGGTTAGTAGATTGTTAATAGGCGCGTTGCATGGGTGGTACGCTGGTTTCAATGTAGTTTCGGTGTTCTGCCGTATAACTCATGCATGCCTGGTGTGGAAGCACCCCCAGCCACACACCCTTTGGGTGGCTTGCAGGGTATGACGTAGATGTAGATGTAACCCTTAGAATAATTTAAAAAAATCGAACGTCGCCATCTACGAGCGGAAAATATCGCACGGTTCCTGGAAGCAATATCACATCATCGCAGCAGAGAGCGCGCCCCGGTGAGAGCATAAAGTTAACGAACGAAGGAGAAGCAGCATCGGAGACAGGTTGTCGGGCGGAGGAGGAACAGGTGGAGGGAGTTGAGGAGGAGGGAGAGAGAGAGAGAGAAATATAGAGAGCGAGCGAGGAGGAGAAAGATGGAAGAGGACAATGCCCTTGTGGTTAAAACCTCCTTCCCCGTGCCTCTCCCAGTCAGTCCTTTTACCTCCAAGAAGAAGGCCCCCTCCTCCTCCTCGAAGAAGGCCCCCTTCTCTTCCTCCTCGAAGAAGGCCTCCTCCTCTTCCTCCTCATGCCTCCCTTTTACCACACTCCCTCCCCTCGAGCCCTGCAACCTTCCCCTCTCCCTCCCTTCTCTCACTCTACCGTCTTGCCCTTTCCTGTCGCCGCAACCACGTTAAAAATAAAGGATCGAAAGGAGAAATAAAAGAAAACAGAGGAAGAAGTAGTCTTCGGGAGCCTCCGCTGAGAACGGCGAAGGCGATAAAACTCTCTTAAATCTCCGGGCGCAGAAAGTCCTCGTCAAGTTATGGAGAGTGACGGCCGAAGGAGGACGACGAGGGGAGAGACGAACTTGGAAAAATCTTTTCGTTCCCTTTAGATTTGATGACGGGGGTGGAAACCGCAAAGCAGCTTTCAACCGTTGACAGTAGTGTCCGCCTCCCGTGACTACGGAAAGCTTTGGAAACTCCGGTTAAGCGGTATTGAATCTTCATTAAAACATAATTTTCATTTCAGTATTCAACCAGCTAATTGGAAAGTACTATTTCTAACGTCTTAACTTCTGACGCATCGCTCTGCTTTCCCTCCCATAAGTGATCCAACATTTAATTCCACATGAAAACATAAACTCGTACACATTAATGATTTTCTCTCACTTACTAAAGGCATGGGTCACAAGTCTTGATTTTCCAATCGTATGCATAATCTTTTAAGCCTACATTCGCAACTTCAAATGCAATTCCCAAAAACCAATATTTTTAACAGTCAAATAAGCAACAGTAGCCAAGCTGTATTATATTTGGGTGATATGTGCATCGAAGGGGATACAGTTACTCGTACATACATGCATGTGATACGTACCAGAATATGGCAAGGGATCGAGGTCGTAAAAAAATTGAGATCCTTACCTGAAAAGAGAAACAAGATAAATGTAGTTATTGTTCTAATTCTGTGGCACTCTTTCAGAAGTAATCACTCAGATAATGTTTTCATGGAATATAGCAATCTCAAGACGAACAAGTATAAATGATAATGAGTAACAACAATAAATATGAACACAATTGTGTGAAATTCAGAGTTGAAGAATCATTCGCCTGAACTGGGAATCGAACCCAGATCCCTCGATTTCGTGCCGAGTGCTCTGATCAATTAAGCTACCCAGATGTCGTCTTCCACGGTGAATCTCTCTCTGGGGGCTTTAAGGAACAAGTTGTCCTCACAGGTACCGTGGATGTAATGCCAGAGGTACCTGCATGCGAGCGATAAGCGCTACAGTCCACCGGGTAAAGCCCAACTTCAAACACTTTTGACGTTTTCAAAGAACCACAGAACTAACCGCGCAGTAACTTCAAAGGAGTAACCCGTTAGTGATAACACAATTATGTGAAATTCACAGTGGAAAAATCACTCGCCAGGACTGGGAATCGAACCCAGATACCTCGATTTCGCGCCGAGTGCTCCTTAAACAATACTTTCTCCTTAAAAGCCCCATGAGATTCACAGTGGAAATGGATGCCTGGGTAGCTTAATTGGTGAGAGCAATGGGCGCGAAATCGAGGGATCTGGGTTCGATTCCAAGACCATACGAGTAATTTTTCCGCTGTGAATTTCACATAATTGAGTCAGCACTAGCGGGTTAATCCGTTGAAGTTACTGTGCGGCTAGTTTAGAAAAAAACATGAAGGAATGTAAAATTTTGAACATGGACATCGATTTATATTTAAAATATTTATCAGCCCTTAGCACTTCTCGGTGCGTATGCGTTTAATGGCAGCATCTTACATGAGAATTTGCTCCTCGTCATAATTTATCACCAGGAATTGTACGTAAATTCAACGGAAGAGCATAACTTGGAGCGTGTATTAATGGCACCATACACTTTTCTAAATTGAAATCATTTCCGAATCAAATTCATAGTCATTCATTAGAAGGTATGCGCAGCAGAAAATGGCCAGGATAGGAGTGGAAAGGAGAATTCTTCCCCCTAGGTTACATACTGTTCTCATGTGCACGTATTTCAAAGGTTCAAAAACTCCTTCCTTCCGTGCACAATTGAAACAGAGCTCCACTAAATACACTCCCATAATACACTTCACCATTTCACCCCCAAAAACCTTATGCCTTACATCTTTACACGGTTGGCGTCCTAAAATCCTCTGGCACACGCCCATGCGGTGGCTCGCAGGGCATATGTAGATGAAGATTCAAAAAATATCCCTCCTTTCACGAGTCTCTTCCACCACAATCTCCCAAGAATCTCTTGGCAATCCTCTTCATCTCACATAGGTATTTCACTCTACTATTAACTATTCAGTAACCTCTAATATCATCTACGAGGGCTATTTTTTTTTTCAAAGTCCGATTGGTCGCGAAATTAAAACCACTGTGAAAATCCTATGAAGCTCTGTGCAGATGTGTTGCGTAGTGTCTCTATAAAACATACTAATAACTCCCTCGTACTACGGCAGATTAAATCGCGCCAATAAATTTCGGGGCTAGATTGTAGAACCGATAGGTATAAAATGTCATTTCTTCCGCGTACCATTCGGGACCATAACAGCTGTGATCGTCGTCATGAATAGTTCGAATTGTGACAATAGGCAGACAGTAAATCTTTTTCTTTATATTCTCCTCTTTCTTATTTATGCATGATGTAAATATTGTTGTTCCTATTTATGCATGATATTTTGAATATGTAGTAGTAGACCTTGTACCCCATGCACGTTGGAACGATTGACGATAGAATGTTTCTTGGTTATTAGATTGATAATTGGCGCCTTGCATGTGTGGTACGCTGGTTTCAATGTAATATCGGTGTTATACCGTTTCATTCATGCATGCCTGGTGTGGAAGCACCCCCTGCCACACACCCTTTGGGTGGCTTGCAGGGTATGGCGTAGATGTAGTATGCCCGTCGACCGCGTCACGACGCAATTGTTATTTCTGCGCGCGCAGTGAGCACGTAAACATGCCTACAACAATAGGTGTGAAGGTAGGTGATTAACACCACCCGCCAAGTGTGAAGTGCGTGCTGTCATTCGATTTCTTTCTTGCTGAGGGGTGCAATGCAGCCGAAATTCATCGACGAATGAGTTATGTGTGCGGTGAAACTTTCATGAGTGACAGCAAAGTGCGGCAATGGTGCAGGAACCTTGAAGCAGAACGAACAGCCTCCTTCTTCATGACAATGCTCGGCCCCTCACATCAGCTGCAACAAAAGTCGCTCCTTCAGAGTTTTCGATGGGAAGTGTTTGATCACCCAACATACAGCCCGGCCTTGGCTCCCTCTGATTTTCATCTCTTTACTCACATGAAACGCTGGCTAGAGGAGGGCAGCATTTTGGCGCAGACAACGAGCTGCAGACCAGCGTAGAGAATTGGCTGAAAGCACCGGCGGCTGCCTTCTATGACGAGGGTATTGGAAAGTTGTTACCACGCTACGACGAATGTCTAAGTCGGAGCGGTGGACTATGCAGAGAAAGAGCTGGAAGATGTAGGTAAATGTTGAAAATAAAACATTTTTGATTTCGACTGTGGTTTTAATTTAGCTACCGATCGGACCTTGAAAAAAAAACAACCCTCGTATTATGATATGCGACTGTTACCATTTTCTCAGCATCGTGAAACCAATGAAGCACACTCACACGATTCACGCCTAGTACGACTGCAGCATCCAACCCGCATACTTTCACGTCCTACTTCATTCCCAGCCCTATCTATGTTAGTTTGGCAGGAAGTTCCTCTCAGGCACATTTTCTCCCTGTCTTTATTATTAGAAAATACTAGCTCGTAGGCTTCCGCGGATGCAGTTTTGAATGTTCCTTTTTCCGGGATCCATTCCGCGATGTAAGTTTTAAAAACAACAATATTTCGCTGGTCCTCCTGCCAGCTTCATCAGGTTAACGGAACTGATTTCTTTGTCTCGCTCGTCTTTATATATATGAGTCTGGACTCCCATTGTTGCCGGAATTTAAATTTGAAAAAATTCGTTTTAGCCTGCTACTCAACTTGTAACCGTCTTCTCGGTTGACGTTCTCCGGTCTCTTCGCAATTTCTATAGCCTCCCTGATTACTCTTGGGTAATAGCCTATTTCCCTAGCTATTAATCTTGTCTCCTCAAAGTTGAAATTATGAGTGGGGCCGCCGAGATGGTGTTCGTCTATTGCAGAGATGCGGTAATTATTATTTTTAATTGCCCGTTGATGCTCTTGGAGGCGTATTTTTAGGGCTCTGCATGTCTGGCCTACATATGGTTGTCCACAGCTGCACAAAACTTCATATATTCCTCCGTAGAGGAAGAGGTTCCGTGGAAGCGGGTCTTTGGCTTTCAGAAGTACGTCCCCTGTCTTCGTCGTGCATGTGAATCTGCTGGCTACGTTGTACCTCGATAGAACTCTGGAGATTTTTTCCGTAGTTCCAGACACATAAGGGAGAGTGGCATATGCCTTTGGTTCCTCTCTGTTTTCTGTCGGGTCAGGGGGATTTTTATTTCGGACCCCGAGAGAATTTCTTTCTTCTTTCCGTGCAGTTTTTAAGATGTAGTCACGTCGGAAACCATTTTTCTCAAATTCCCTTAATAAGTGATGCTTTTCGCCGACGATGGAATCGGCGTCAGAGATCATAAAAGCTCGATGATACAGCGTTCTCATGACTGGCAGGAGGACCAGCGAAATATTGTTGTTTTAAAACTTGCATCGCGGAATGAATCCCGGAAAAAGGAACATTATAAAATACTAGTTAAAAGTAGACCACGTGGTCAGGTTGTTCAATTGAGATTGCCATTACTGGAGCAAAGTCATCTCGACAGTGCTGTCGACGGACAGAAAATACATCGAGATTGCAATTACATGAGTCAACAGAGACAACTGCGTTCTTACGCCGCATTATCAAAATGCTTTGCTCAAGAATGCACGGCTCACAAACATTATAACTCTCTGAACTGTTTCAATTTTTTTTTTTTAATTCGCCGTCATTCAGATTTTCACAATCAGCTCCCATTTGACCTCAGGAAGTTCCCCGGGAAAGAAAAAACCGGAATGAAAACGAGAAAAATACTCGGGGTAAAGCCTTTGAAATAAAAAAAAGGATAACGATTCGAAATCAAGGTCCCCCCCCCGCCGTCTCTGGCGTTGGACCACTACAACTCGGGCGCTTTCGTGTCATCGATTACGCGGACTTATTCCGAGAGCTCTTTCCCAATAGACCTTGACGCCGCCTGCCGGGAGAGAGAGGGAGCATGGTTCACTTACTTCACTCTTCGATTAAAGGGAATAAAAAAAACACCTTGGGGGGAGGAGTAGGCAGCAGTTAGTTCTATCTCTCCTCCACCATATTCCTCCCCTCGGATACAACACGTCGGGATAGGAGAAAGTCACCGAGGCACAACAAAGCAGTGGTGAGGAAGAGGTGTTCTTTAAGTCTAGCCCGAGCGAGATAGTTCCCTAATCATTATAGAGACCATATTCGAATTATAAGTTTTATTTTCACCAGTTGTTGGATACATGAATTAAATATTGCATTATTAATGATGTACATTAATTTTGTACATTAATGTACAAAAGTAATCAGATTCTGTCGGACGAAGAAAGCGAAGCTTGTGATTAAAGTTGGAGGACACAAACTAGAGCAAGTAGAACAGTTTAAGCACTTAGGTAGCACACTAAAGGAAAATGGGCATAGTAGTAAAGACATAGGGAAGAGAATAGCGCTAGCTAAGGAGGCGTTTAGTAATAGAAGAGAGCTGATGACGGGCACACTGGGTAAGGATGTGAAGAAGAGGCTGGTGAAGAGTTTGATATGGAGCGCAGCGTTGTATGGGGCAGAAACGTGGACCCTTAGAAAGGAGGACGAGAATAGGCTGCAGGCATTTGAGATGTGGGTGTGGAGAAGGTTAGATGGACGGAAAGGAAGACTAACGAGGAAGTGCTGGATATGGTGGGCGAGGAAAGGAATCTTATGAATGAAATCCGTGAAAGGCAGGGTAGATGGCTGAAGGAGGTAATAAAGGGTGAGGGGTTGCTGAAGAGTGTGATAGAGGGAAGAATGTTGGGCAAGCGGGAAAGGGGAAGAAAGAGAATAGGTTTCATGGACGGGATGAAGAAGGGTGGATCTTATGCAGAGGCGATAAAGGATATTTTGGAGGGATATAGGCCCCGGAATGTGTAAAAGGCCGGGAGCGGATTCTCTGACATTCAACAAAACCTACCTTTACCGGTAGAATACATAATAATAATAATACTATTAATGATGCAAAAATATAGTTTTATATAAAAGAAATGGTAAGTAACTAAATAAAGATATCAGCATAAATCTTAAATATGATTCATTTTTTTCGCGTGGCGATTTAAACTCCTTCAAAACGGAAGGTTTTTTTGTGATACCCAGGAACCTATTGCGGTAATAATATAATTAATTAAAAAAATATTTGAGAAAACATACAAACTACACGCTGCTAGTATTTTTACGACATCTAAGGGTAGAAATTCCTAAGTTTGTAAAAAATGTCTCTCTGGAGTGCATACACGTACCATTTCCCATGTAAAAGGGCTGGTATGTTTTGGCAAATAACTCCGAAAGTAATTCAGTAAGGGGTTGAATTTTTGGTGTCATTAGAAGGGTGAAATATTTTTCTTTAAAATGAGACCAAATTCGTTGATTTCTAGGTAAAATTATATTTTGCTCAAAATACCTTAAGGCGAGCCTGGCTTGACTATGCGAGTCAAGACATACACTTATAGAATAGAATAGGTTTTATTTTGTTCTGGGTTTCCCCATAAGTGCAAAACAGAAAATAAATAAGAAATTCTTCTTTTAACGAAAAAAAGAACAAAAAATATACCTGGCCAACTTCTCACAGTGATGAAAATCTAAAGTTTCAATGCTCTGGGTACACCATATGAGCAAAAAAGAAAAAATATATATAAATGAAATTCTGCATTTACGAATAAAAAAGAACAAAAATATTACAGGCCAACATCTCACAGTGGTGAAAAACAAAAATTTCAGAGCCACAGATAATTAAAACTAAATAAATATTATACAATCAATCAGAAAGAGAAGACAGACAAATAATAATTTTTCAGATCATTATGTAAAACCCATAATCCTAAAAAAGGTTGCAAATTCAAGTTACAGACATATATGCTCATTATAGTAAATATTATATAGTTTTTCCTTTAAATAAACAGAGAGAAGAAATTTTTTTATAGATAATGGAAAGGAATTCCGGAGATTAAAACCAGAGATAAGAAAAGATTTAAGGTAAGCATTTGTCCAAGGTATAGGGCGTAAGAGGAGTCAATTCAAGTACATACTTCTAAAAACAGAGACTGATTTGGATTTAAACATGGATAAATGATAGACTGGATATTTATTGCAGAAGAGTGTGAAGAGAAATGAACAAAGTAAAATGGCCGGTTGCAAGAACATTTAGTTATAGAATCAATAGTTACGGGATCTGTGAAGTTATAGATCTCGTAAAAATATTCGTGTTGCAGGAACACATGTACTAGTCACACAAGTCATTTACCAATTGTTAATAGCTTCGAATATTCGATCTAATATTTAACCGCCGGATAAAATTTATGCAATTTTACCCTATGAATAATTGCCAATGCACATAATAATCAGTCAGTAGGAGTAAACGAACTAGTCATTTGTCTCAAAACAACTCTGTTGTCAAATAATTAAGTCTCCAAGTGGTTCACTACGCCGCCATCTTGGCCACTTACGGGGCTCTATGACATAAGTTATGAGACCAATAAATTTATTGATTTTTCTGCAACACTTACTGCATTGTTGCCATGGCTTATGAGTCCCAATTCTATAAATAATAATATTCGTGTCGTTCCAGCACTGGCTATTCAGTTTATTCAATATGTCACGCAGTTCGATTCGCTTAGGTTCAAAACTCCTATTTTTGCTGATGACATGATTTACCTATTGAAAACCAAAATAAAAGTACAAAATATTTAGTTTATTACACGACTATATTTTTTAAACCACATTTGTCAAGCAATAGGAGCCGATTGCAGCGCTACTTGAATGGAACTACCGCATTTTGACTTCAACAATGGCAGTATTTCGCTAATAACTTTGAAAAAAGGTGCAAATTAGCATATATTTTATTTTCTTTCGATTTCCCAGGACATTTAAGAGCTTGAATATGATTTCCTGTTCAAATTTCCTGTTTTCTCCTCCGTAATCAAAGCAAACTTCATGTGATCCCACGATAAAATCTCCACTTTCTAGGCAATATTGCAGAAACACTCGCATGAAAGGCCTATTTTTTTCATCTAAGCTTATAAAATACACAACAGAGATTCTACATGAAAATTCACATAATGTTGGAATTAGTCACCCAGAGGCCAGAGCAGACTTACGGTGGTTTGAGCGAGATAGTTCCCTAGTCATATGTACACCGTATTCGAAGTATACGTTTGAATTTCTGCAGCTTCAAGAAGGATGGATAAATATTTGAATTATAAATGTTGTAATTTAATACTTTCATAAGACTGAAATTCTGGACAATTAAAAAAATATCTAAAGAAGTCTTTAACTTGACTCATTTTTCTCACGCAGTAAGAATATGTCTCCTTCACAACGGGTGGTTTCTTGGGAGGATTTTGAAAAAAAAAACTGAATTGATCATAAGATTTATTTTCAAAAAGAGTTGAGAAAAACTATTAGACATTTCTCATTTTTCAAACTAAGCCTCTCGGGAGCGCAAACTCGTACCATACCCCATTAAAATTGACTGGTATCTTTCGTCGAATTCCTCGGAAATCAGTTAGATAAGGGGTTGAATTTTTGGTGTCATTGGAAGGGTGAGATATTTTTCCTCAAAATCAGACCAAATTTATTGATTCCTGGGTGAAATGATATTTCGCCATAACTACCTTACGATCCGGCAACAAACACACGGTTATCAACTCCCGAACGGTTGATTCCAAGATAAATCCGTTTCGAGAGCAAGAAATTATGGGATATTCAAGTTGTCACCAGATTTATTTGCAAAATTAGTGCGTAAGCCCGCAAGCGCTAGCGGAAAAATTAGGGTTAACAAAGATGGCGGACTGGCTTCAGCTTCTGGCATTGGCCAGCATAGCAAGTGCCCTCTCTTGAGTCAACCTCAATGAGTTTCACGAAGACCTGAACATAAACAGAATCGCTCCAGCCGCCGCGCGACGAAGGGAAAATCAAATGAGGGAAAAGAGAGGCACCGCGTGCAGCCGGCATTTTTTTTTTTTTTTTAAAGGAATCACCACCGCTCCTCCCCGCCCTCCCGAAGGCCAACACGCAACAATCAGCCCCGGCTTGAGACGGGGAGAGAGGAGTGCAACTATTTCGGTCGGGTGCGGGGCGGGAAGGGGAATGAGAGGGGGGGGGTTTACTCGGGAGAGGGGAGGGACTGGAAGAGAGGGGAGGGTTGGGAGAAGAAGGGGAGGGAGGTAGGAGACTGAGAGAGAGAGAAAGTTCAAGGCCAGCGGGATGCACCCCGAAAAAAAAAATATGTTCCCCCCTCCCCCCCATCCTCCCCTCACAATGGATGGGAGGTGGACGCCCCTAAAAATACGCGGCGGTAAGAGCAGAGGACGGAAAAAATATCGGGGGAGAAGAACGGGGCCGTAAACAGCATCACTCCCGTTTTTTTCCCTCTCTACACCCAGCGTAGAGCGCGCTAGATATTTAGGTTACGTTGTTCGTCAAGACTGTCAACGGATATCTGCCCGCGGCTACGAGCCGGAACGCACTTCAGGGGAAGAGGACGCCTCGGTGGCTTAACTGGCTAAAGCACTCGGCCGGAAATCGAGTGATCCGGGTTCGAATCCCGGTCAAGGCGGATGATATTTTCTTTGGGATTTCGCACAGTTGTGCATTGCGGGTGACTCCGTAAAAGTGGAACTCCGTCGCTAGTCCCGGATAGCTTAAAACTGGCACTTAGAGGACTTGAAGAAATATTATCATTGACACGATAAGAGTTCTTAGGTTTTCCCGGCGTATCTGCTGGATAAATGTTTCTCGGGTGTTGCACCGGGTAAGAGTGTTCAGAGGTCCCGACGTTTCGGAGATCGACTTGATATCCATCTTTAGGGGGTCCTGATGCCAAGTTTTCCATTTTGGCCGGTAGATATACTCTTGGCCGGCATATGAAACTCGCACACGCCATAACCAATCAGATGGCACCTGAACCTTTTGCAAAGAGTATATACACCGGCCAAAATGAAAAACACGGCATCAGAACCCCCTGAAGATGGATATCAAGTCGATCTCCGAAACGTCGGGACCTTTGGACCCTCTTACCCGGTGCAACACCCGGGAAACCATTGACACGGTGATTCCCGATTAGGGTTGGTTTGAATACTATAGATCAATTATCCTCGTCATTTTTACATACGCAAGTCTGATATCCACTAAATGAAATAATTCAAATAAATTAAATAAATGGGTATATCTAAATAAGTCCTTAATTTGACTTAATTTTTCCCGTGGTACGTTTAAACCTTTTCAGTGCGGCATGACGTGATTTCACTCGTTACACATTTCGTAATTATCACCACATATATTACAATGGAATGAACTTTGTACGAAGATGTGATTTAAAATTTGACCAAGAAATGTGACTTTAATGTGCAAGTTGAAATTACATGTATATTTAATGCGTTTGGCCAGTTTTGACTAATGAATATTACATTTGAATATCTTGCTCGATTGGTTTCTGTTCACCCTGTCCATTTATATTGGGTGAACATTAAAAAGAACGAATAATACATAAATGAAACCAGTACATAAAGCCCATTCTCTTTCCTCGTCTTCAGCGTCTAACTCTGCAACTGACATATTTCGAATAAATCGCCAGCGACTCATGAAATTCATCGGAATTCGTCGGACAGCGATTCATCGGAAAATTAGTCAAACTCCTCAGGGAAATTTAAAAAAAAAATCATGCAGTCACAAAGGCTCTATTCCAAAATTGTCGAGAAACAGATACATAGCGACTCTCTACGACATATTTCCTCACACAGAGGGAACGAAACAACTCACAAAGTCCTTGGAAACTTTTTGTTTGCCTAAAAATCGCGGCGTCAAGAGTAGGAGTGGACTTAAGGAGGCGGTGGTATGGGGGTTTCCGCCACGGGAATGGTGAAATTTCCCTTTCGTTGACGAGCGTGGGAGATGAAATGGAGTTTTTCCGACTTCCATCACGGTAGGCTGGCTCCATGGTTACGCGACGGCTTTAATTGTTTGCTCGCGAGACGAACGGGCGGCTACAAAACCTTCCAGAGCCGAAGGAATTCAACAAGTGGTCTCCAAGATTTGACGATCAAAAAGAGACCCGCCGGCCGTCTTGTTGGTGCGCGATATCTGTAAGTTACGATTCTTGTGGCATTTTATCTACATCTGTGATGCGAACTGCCGCGGTGGAGTGCGGCGGGGGGTGCAAGGACACTAACCACGAAAGGAGAGGGTAGAGAGGAGATGTGGATGCCGGGGGAGGACAGAGATGATTTTTATGTAAACGATGCGTCCCATACACACTACAGTTTTAGGCTTCACTTCTTGAAAGCTTACAGCACTCATACTTGAAGAACGAAACTTGGAATTTCCCACAGATTTTAGTAAAGGTAGTTTGAGCTCAATCATTTTGTCTAAACCATGGTCGGGCGTAATGAAAAGTTGGAAGCCAGATGAGAATTTACTTCGAAAATATAATTCATTCCAGCAGCGAGGTCTCTTATAGATGAATTCCGCGAAGAACATTGTTCGTGTATCGGAAAAGCAACCCCAAAAGCTGAGTGAAGCATTACCAGAAAATATCGGGTCCCATTACAATGCAAAAGAAGATGGTGTGCCCTCAAATATTGCAACATGAAATTGCTATGGAAAATGGTCGTCTTATGATTATTCGTCTCAATTAAACCATTGTTTTGACTTAGGTTTACGGCGCGGAATCCGAAATTCAGGCGAAAATCGTCCGAAAATATGTTTTTTACCCGACACGATACATTGACTATCTTAGCTGTCATTGAAGTAATGAGAAATTTACGTTTTAGCCTTTAGAGGAAAAACCGAATAAAGTCATCAAATTAGTTACAAAACATTGTCAGGACCCATAAGGCTACGCGTTAAAATGGCATTGAATTGCCAAGAAACCAATATCTACATCTACACAATGCCTTGCGAGCCGCCGCATGGGGGTGTGGCATGGGATGTTAGGGTAGGAGGGACACCAGCCGTTAAAAGGTTTAAGATATAAGGTTCTGGGGGTGAAATGGTTAAGAGAATTAAGGAGGGTTTTAAATAGAACTCAGTTTTTATTGTGGTCGCTTATTGTGCGTGGAATGGACGATTTTTTAACCTACCTGTTCGGTTCTCTCTTCTCTTAATATCTCTCTTAATTAATCACTTCCGTCGGACCAAAAATGGAAGTGTGGCGTTAAAATTATATTCTCTTTGTCGCACGGAAAAACATCAGTTCTGAATTTTTCAAACAAGCTAAGCCTAGCGTGTAGCTTCCGAGTCTCTAGGGGCTCCCACAGTAATCCCTCTAAAAGCCTTGAAACACTATATGTTCGCTCGTAGCAGTTTTTAAACAAGCGTGCAGCTTTTATTCGTATTTTTTTAAATTTTTTCTTGTTAAATCTTTATGACCAGGGTCTCAAATGCTCGCGGTATCATTCGAGGTGTGGCCTGACCAGAGCGAAATAGCACCTCTCTTTACTTTCTCATCCGAAGCCCTTCCTGTCACGCGCTTAACAAATCCTAGTTTTTGTAATGCTGTACCGCATATGCTTTGAATGTGTGTTGCCCACGATACATCAGAAGTTACATCTACATCTACGTCATACCCTGCAAGCCACCCAAAGGGTGTGTGGCAGGGGATGTTTTCGCACCAGGCATGCATGAATGATACGGTAGAACACCGAAATTACATTAAAACCCGCGTACCACACATACAAAGCGCCAATTAATAATCTAATACCCAAGAAACATTCTATCTTCAATCGTTCCAACATGCAAGGGATACAAAGACTACTACTACAGATTCAAAATATCATGCATAAATAAGAACATCAATATTTACATCATGCATAAATAAGAGAGTAGAATATATAATGAGAAAGATTTACTGCCTGCCTATTGTCAATACTCGAACTATTCATGACGACGATCACAGCTGTTATGGTCCCGAATGGTACGCGGAAAAAATGACATTTTATACCTATCGGTTCTACAGTCTAGCTCTCTAATTTTATTGGCGCGATCTAATCTGCCGTAGTACGAGGGGGTACGTAGTACGATACATCGGAAGTTAACTTAATTCCAAGACGTTTAACTGTGTCTGAAGATTTTATGTTTACTCCACCCAGAGTGTAAGAATGGCATTTGTTTGAATACTTTCGCAGGAAGGATGCAAGAGATAAGTCCTTGGGAGGTGAAATGGTGACGTGTATTGTGGGAGAGTATTTAGAGGAGCTCAGTTTTTACTGCGGTCGCTTATTGTGCACGGAAAAAACGAGGTTATGTACCTCTCTGTTCGGCAGTGTATCTCTCTTATTTCATCGTTTCTGTCAAACCTAGAGATGTAGTGAGGCGTCATGATAATATTCTCTGTGTCGCTCTGAAAAATATCAGTTCTGAATTTCTCAAGCAACCTAAGCCTAGCGAGTAGCCTCCGAGTCTCTAGGGGCTCCCACCTTAATCCCTTTAAAGTTGTGAGACACTGTATGTTCGCTCTCAGCAGTTTTCAACGAAGCGCGCAGCTCTCCTATGTATTTTATTAGTTTTTTTGGTCAAAAATTTATGTCCAGGGTCTCATATGCTCAAAATCTGTACGTAAACGAGACTCGCTCCAGCCACCTTTATCAGCGGCTGAATCACTCAACAGCGCCTAATCCGCCTCGCAGAAAAGACTCCCGACAGGTCTCTGGGAACGCTCCGTGAATTCCCGGCGGCTTGCTTGACCCCGCGACCGCATCAAGACGCAAGGGCAGGTTCCCGGTGATTGAATTTCCTTCGACTCCGACGGAAGGAATGACCTCGCAAGAGAGTTTCTCGACCATAGTGAACACACACAGTGGGTCGCGCTGCAAACCCACATACGACACGGCCGGGGAAGGATACACGTCGAATCAGACATCCTGCCTCATGCGCCGGAAAAAAGATTTTTTTACAAAAATATGCTCGGAATGGTGGAGTGCGCCGAGATGGGTAGAAAGTAGGGAGGTCAAGGGGTCAACGGAACGGAGAACTCAGGATGATGATGATGATGGCCATAAGGGGGCAACCCGTACAAGAGAATCCAATTCTTCACACGTGACCCGGTACGTGGCGTACAGAATCCCACGCACGCCGAAGCAGGCTGACCAACCGGGGCATTCTTGCCCCGGAGACTCAGGGTAAATCGAAGTGTTTCTCCGGACCCAAGAGTTTTTTTCCGGGCCAAGGCCAATTTCGGAATACAATAAAGGCAAATTTTCATATACCAAGGGTTGAAATTCACCAAGAAAAAATAATTTGACTTGACCGGGATTCGAACCCGATTCTCTCCGTAACCGGCAAACAAACCTGACCGGAAAATTCGGGAGATGCGGGTTCGAATCCCGGTCAAGTTGAATGATTTTTTTCATGGCGAATTTCAACCCTTTGCGTATGTGCACCCGTGCGAGTGACTTCGTACCACATCATTTGTTAAATGCAATGATTGGAAATCCAATTTTTATAAGTCAAGTTATTTCTCTATTGTTACAGAGGCTCTGCTGTTTCATACGTTGTAACTAATTGATCAAGGCCGGGCCGGGTGTAATTACAATTATTCGGGACAATACCAACTGGCCAAAAAAATGGGAAAATAAGTTGACTAATAAAATGCAATGCATACCACTGAAGAAAATAATGCCACTTCTGAATCACTTCTTAAAACTAGAACATACAAGGATCTGTCGGAAGTACAAAGCCAGAGTCACGTGCGATACAACTAAGTGTAAATAGTTCACTTGATCATATGATTGGCAACTCAGAATTCTCTAAGAACATGATTATTTAAGGAATAATTTCATTTATTTGCATTTTCGTAAAACAAAAATGCAATTCATAAGCACCAGGGTTGAAATTCGCTATGAAAAAATCATTTGACTTTATTTATATCATTTAATATCATTTGTTACATGCAATGCTTGGAAATTTGTCAATTTCGTCGTTTTAATAACGACAATGTTGGGTTTATCCACCGCGACAGTGGCTTTGTAAGCACGACTTCGTCTCATGTGCTACAATGTAGACTCGAGGCTTGAACATCTAGTTCGCATAAACCCCCTCGAAATTCGCCTTGAATGAAGATGGCTTGGTAGTGTAACTGGCTAACACACCTGACCGGCAATTGGGAGATCCGGGTTTGAATCCCGGTCAAGTCAAATGATTTTTTCATAGCGAATTTCAACCCTGGTGTATATGCACCCGTACGAGTGACTTCGTACCATATCATTTGTTACATGCAATGTTTGGAAATTAGGCAATTCATAAGACTGAAGATTATATTCCACTTCCGAATCACTTCGTAGTACTAAAACATTCACAGATCTGTCGGAGGTGCAGTCTCTTTACGTTTGAAATGTATTGTTGACATTCAAGTATTACTACACATTAAATCTTTAATTTTGCATGATAAAGGATATTTAATGATTAAAATTATAAAACAGCAAAAAAAATATCTTGATTGAGACACAAGTTCAACGAGTTACAACGCATGGAACAGCAAACACTTTTTAACAATGGAGAAATACCTTGAATCATAAAGTAATCAATAAAGGTCCTGAATAGGCTTTTGTCAACGTGTTTCAACGTATGTAACAGCAGAAACATTGCAGCTTGAATTATATGGCAGCCAAAAATGACTAAAAACAAGCCTTGATCAATGTGTTTCAACGTATTTAACAGGAAAGGACCGTACGGAACACCGAACAGGAAAGAAGGACCAGATGGATTGGACACACCCTTAAACGCAACGGGTTTGTGAAGAACATAATGGAAGGTAAAATGGAGGGAAAAGTCCCAAGAAGAAGACCCAGGAATAAGTTCATGGACCAAATACAAAGAAAAACACATAGGAAGTGATACTAGTTGGTAAAGGAACTAGCATAAGATAGAGAAGGCTGTAGGGCTGCAATCAACCATTAGGGATAGAACGACCAATTTAGGGATAGAACGACCAAACCAAAGCAGAAATTTTGTAACAACGAAGGAATAGCTTGAATTATAAAGCAGCCAAAAAAAATGACCAGAAGAAGCCATGATCAATGTATAGCTACATATATGTACCAGCAGAAACTCTGCAACGACGAGGGAAAAGCTGCCAATTCAAAATCCTACGGGTCGCAGACCAAATCTTCGGAGTATAGAACGTCCCACAGTTGGTAACCCTTGACCGAATCTCAAGAAAAGCGACCCGCCTGAGCTGCTAGGACGTAAAAACATGATGGACGAATAGAACGCGACCCGCGCGAACACATAAAAGAAGCAACAGGCTGGAAACGTAAGTAGTCTCTGAAGGGGCGCACACATAGCTTCCGACTCTCCCACGGCAAGCGGGTCAATCCGTGGGAAGATCTTCCTCTCCGGTCACAAACTCGCCACTGAGAGAGAAAGGTCGAGATATGAAATCTAGGATAAAGAGGGAGAGAGAGAGAGAGAGAGAGAGAGAGAGAGAGAGAGAGAGAGAGAGAGAGAGATGGGGTCTTCCGGCAGTAAACAAAAAAAAACTCGCAAATAAAGATCGCGGGAGGGAATAGAAGGACAGGAATAAAGAATTGAAACAGCGTCGCGGCTGAGAAGCTCCCACAAGTACTTTCGAGGACAGTACAACATGTTCCTAAAGATGTTTCCCCCATTGTCCTCCACTGACTATCACCATTTTACGAGGGAAACGTGCCCAGTGTGCGACTGACGCCAATATACTATCAACAAGCGTAAAAAAAACTTTCATTCCATTCAAAAACAAAAAAAAAAGATTCATAACGATAAGATTACATTTGACCTCACGCGTCCCATTGTTGAGGAATTCCAACAAAGACTCGGGTTTTAGTCCGATAGTAAATGCAGACTTTGTTGCTAATTCCATATCTTAAATTAACATGGATTTTTCATATTTTCAAATGCAAAAATATTTTTACATCCCCGAATAACTACCGTTAACCAAACGGAATAAAATAAAGGAGATTAGTCTGACGAATGAATAGTAAAATAATATCATGACTAGATACTTTAAGAGATCTCAATTTAACTTAATAAATAAGTAGTTAGATAAGTTAGTTAATATGCTTCATAAGTATTTTCAATTACATACCAATCAATACTTACAAGACACGGAAGACATGTTTTCCTTACTTTCCAATCTTATTAAGCTCGGCATAACAGCATATTAACATCTACATCTACGTGATACCCTGCGAGCCACCACGAGGGTGTGTGGCAGGGGGTGAAGATCACCAAACATTAACCATTGACATGCAAGTAGGATATTTAATGGAGATATGCTAGATAATAGGGTCACATGGAGCTAGATGGTTAGTATCGCATACATGTGTAGTGTAGTGCAACATGATTTCTTGATTTTGATCATGATGGTGACAATAGATTTCTTTTCAAAAATAGTTGAGAGAACATGCAAACTACACACTGACACGTAAAAGGGTTCTACATCTACATAATACCCCGCGAGCCGCCGCATGGGCGTATGGCAGAGGGTGCTAGGTCACCAGCCGTTTAAAGGTGTAAGTTTTTTGGAGATGAAATGGTGACATGAATCATAGGAGTGTATTTAGTGAGCTTAATTTTTATTGTGATCGCTTATTGTTCGCGGAAAGAACGAGTTCTTGTACCTATCTGTTCGGCGGTGTATCTCTCATGTTGGGTTGGTATGTATCCCCAAAAATCTCAGAAAGTAGTCAGGAAAGAGGCTGATATTATTGTTTCATTGGAAGGATGACATATTTTTATTTAAAATGAGATCAAATTCGTTGGTTTCTGGGTGAAATTAAATTCCACCCTACCTTCATTCCTCCGCGCATTTCATTTGCTATGTTTTACCACTTCCTTCATCGATATTGGGCCTTACGTCGGAGGTAGGCGGGCATAGTTGCAGACACACATAAAGGAGAATCGCACCGGAGAAAGAAGGGTTTAGCTATCGAATCAAGCTGATGACGGGAATCTGCTGAAAGAAATGGTGTGCGAAGAGTTGAATATGAGTACAGCTTTAAAGTAGAGAAATTCAATGATTGGGCCTCATTATACATACATACCCATCACGATGTTCCCTTCCGGGGTAGGCACAGTCAAAATGTTTCACTCATTAACACATAATTGTACACCTAACTCTGCTTCAATAATGTCCTCCATTCTGACCTATCCTTGCAAACCTCTTTGCCTAATTATTAAAAAAAAATCTCACCCTTCCAAAAGTACCAACATACCCCTACCGCACTTCTTCCCGAGATATTTGACGAAAAAATACCAGTCCTTTAACATGGGAAATGGTACGTGAACGCCCTCTAGAAAGACCTCATTTAAAATACATGAAATTTAAGAAATGGGGAATAAATAACGCTTAGATCTCGTCAATAAATTAACAACGTGTAGTTTGTATGTTCTCTCAATCAATTTTGAAAATCAATAATAAATTTACCGCAGTAATTTCTCCCAGAATCATTTTAAAAAAACCTGAAGGAGTTTTAAACGTACTCTTTTTAAGGCTCTTCGCAACAAAAAAAAGCATTCAAGACCCAAAACTTTGCTGACCAGCGTAATTTAACACTGGGGAAGACACAAAGTTTGATTCACTACAATATCGACTTCCACCAAGTGAAATCTTCAACTTTTGAATGAAGGTATAATTAGAATATGATCTCTATCATGACTATGGGAACAATCTCGCCAAAACATCCTTAAGCGCTCCGCGGGGATCCTAAGGTATCTGCAACGGGAGAGAAATGTGTACAGAGAGAACGAGAGAGAGCGAGCTGGCGTGTTCAAAACAAAAACAAGAGAATACGAAGCTTAGAACGTCCATGAGCGCTTTAGGAGTCTCATCTCTCCGCTTGCCCGGGAGAAATATATCTCTTCTCCTCCAGGGTCCTCTGGGCACCTGTTTGCTATGAATGCATAATTTATGACCCCGAACGTCTCAGCGTCGATGGCGAGGGAAGATTCCCGAGAGTAGGGATATGCGAAAGACTGGGGGGGGAAGGGGGAAGGGGTGAGAAATCGACCATCTCCCAAGCAGGCCAGGGGTTTGTGGCAGGAAGGATAAAAAAATCATGAAAAAAGATAGAAGATCGAGAGAGAACAAAAGAGATTAAGACGAATTGGAAGATAAATGAGATTTTGACACAGTCTAGTATTATTACTTTGCGAGCTGGGCTTTTAACTTGAAGGTCCTCTCAGAAAAACTGAGAATTGTACTCACTTACCTTGATTGCGAAAGAAAACTCATTTGAATCTGGGCTAATGAACTTTACTTTACCATTAAAATTTACTTTGGCACTTTGTGGTCCTATGTGTACGTCTACCAGAAAGGCTGCAATCATACCATTACGTCCAGCTGCTGTTCAATAATGACATTTCATGGACGTTATAGTACGTTCATTTTCCTCCTGATGAAACATAGGAGGACGTACCATTACGTCCATAGCACTCAAAGTGTTATATGGTCGCGAAAACAATTGGATTAAACTTGCAGCTTGGGAGCTCACCGAGCTGTGGCGTGCAAGTAAAATCATATTTTAGATAGTCATTTTTTTAAAAACTACAGCTAAACTGTCTTTTACGAGAATATTAAGAGATATAATTTTATCTCAATTTCGCATGAGATGAGAGTCTATGAAGGCGGATTTTGCAGTGCCACGTGAAATTTGATCCTGTACTGAGTGCGTCTGAAGAAAAATACTATCGTCGGCGCAGAAATTATGTGCACTCGAGTTTGGGAACAAATAAAAATATAAAGATAAGTCCTACAGAAAAACAAATCACAGCATAATTTTTCTTATTTAGTTATGCATTATTTAATAGGAAACTTAAATTTTTAAAATGTATTTTAATATTTTTTACTACGGGTGTAACGTAAGAAGTACCGGTGTTTGACGGTGTTCGAGCAAAGCTCCAACTTTGATTATTCGTAACCCAAACATGAGTATTTTTATGACAACCGTATTTCAGTAAATGGCACAAAAATATGCTTGATACATAAGTTGTACGTTTCAGCGTTGTATCTCTAACAGGAAAAAGGTTTTTATCAATGTTTTACAATGACTGCATTTCAAAACTAGGGCGTCTACGGTTTCGCTCTTGGTCGCTTTGCAATCCGCACGCCTGGAACGTTCCCAATATTTTATTGTTCAATATTTCTACATATGTGTTAAATTTATATCGAATTGTATTTATACTGATCGAAGTGAATGGTTATTCTGTATTTAATGGATATGTAAGAGAGCTAGGCAACAAAGAAGAAATAATTAGCGAGAAGAGTCAATTTGCGAAGTTCCTCGCATCAATGCAGGACGATTATGTGAGTGTAGTAACTTCACTCAGAGCGGTCACGGCCACGGATATTTGATGTGATTTGAGTGATGTTATGTTGAGTTATCTGAGTGATGAGAAAATCGGGGCAGTGTTGTCTCTTTAAACTGCAAGGTAATATCTTGGAGAAATAAAATCACTGACAGCGGAACAACTCAAAATAAAAGTAGCTTAACAATGTTCTTTTGAAGCAGTATTTCTTTCGCACAACCAAATTGAATAATCTCAGACAGATATTTTTCTAAATCGAATACATTTTATTGGCAGGATGGATTATTGATGCATTAGTTTTACGTGCTGACGGATAGAGGCGCTGCCAGCGTCGTCCGAAACTCGGCATAGGAAAATTAGAAATGGGTCTCGTGACTGTATATTAGTAGATTGTGATTGTGTTTTGAGTAAGTTAGTGTCTTCCCCGTCTTTTCTGTACACGTGAACGTTAAGAGGACGCATCATACCCTTCGGTTAGGAATAGTTTTGTCGAAAATCCACAAGGTGGCGTCACTCGCACCCGATCGAGGCGTTTTGGCGTCAGGAGTCTCTTACTCCAGGATAACTCTCGCACGAGGCAAAAGTTGTCGGTAACTTGTAGCCCAGTGTCCTGCACGTAAGTAAAAGGCAGCGCTGACATAAGATCTGTGAGAGAAGACTGAACTATTTGCGTCACCGTCCGAGCACATCATGGCCGAAAACCATTCGGGTGGCTTCTCGAAAGATACCTATTACAGATTTCATCTTACAACCGTGACAGCTGTTACTTAGCATTCTGACAGAAGGAGGATTGATACATCTCCGTTAGTTTAAGATATTTCAATGATAATATTAGTTTTTGTAAAAATATACCCTACATCTTGCCGTTTTCCCGATGGTTTAATTAAGCTCCGAGATAATTTTTTTTATATTTCAGATACGAATCTCCCTTTGCAAAGGTCTATTCTTTATACTATTAAAATTTCAAGTTGATGACGTAAGACTTGAACAAAAAATCTGGGGTCGGAAATCATCACAAATTCGACCGGTAGAACGGGTGTGACGCGTCGCCTTAAGTATAAAAGAGAAATCATCACTGAGAACAAAATTTGACATTCTTAAACAGTTAAGAACATCAGGTCCAAATTTCAAACAAAAGTCCCGGATTTCGTCATCAAAAAGATTAATTTTTTTACTTTTTTCCTGAAGAAAAAATCCAATCACAATGCGATAGCTTTGACTTTCCCATTCCTTTTTGAGACACACCTCCCAACTGAATGAGATATAAGAGGGTTGGCAAAAAAGTAATGCTCCGCGTATTATTTTAACTTCCCAATTACAGAAATCAGTGTGATGAAGCGGTCATCGAAAGACGCATCTACCTCGATTGCAAAGCCTTTCAAGGACATTACGACGCTACCGCATCTTACATCTGAGTGCTCTGACCAATTTTGTGGACTCTGAAGAAGACAGACTGCAATATTTAGGCTCTGAAATACCTGTATGGCGCACACTAAAAACGAGAGAGGATGAAAATTGCTTCATAATTCATCCTCTTTTGTAACCCATTTCGAATAATGAAACACGCTCTGTACTTTTTCACACCTCTACTTTGGATGACGAAGAGATGATTAGCGCAGTGAAAACCTGGCTCCATAACCCCGAATGGTGACTGGTGTTGACATCGCAGACACGCCACAGTAAATCGTTGTAGGTAGGCAAAAGAACTTCAGGGAGATTGTGTGGAACGAGTAGAGTGAGCAAATAAAACATCATTCTTTTACATGCATAAATTAAATATTTGTAGAACAGATAGTTTTTGAGAAAAAATGTGGAGAATTACTCTTGGGTAACCCTTAGTATTTGCCGAAAATTGCCAAGCATTTTACATGTGAAACGGTGCGTGTAAGCACTCCAGAGAGACATTTTTTTTTAAATTGAGGAATTTCTAGCACCTAGATCTCGTCAAAAAATTAAAGAGAGCGTAGTTTGTACGTTTTATCAACTATTTACTTTATAAATCACAGAGTCACGGCAGTATTCGTATAAAATCACAAAGAAACCTCCCATTGTGAAGGAGTTAATAGCTAATCGCGTCAAAAAGAAAGAGTCGAGTTAAATAAAGACAATGTAGATAATTTTATTTAGTTACACCGAATTTTATTAGTATAAGAGTTTACATGCATAAATTAAATATTTGTAGAATAGATAATTTTTGAGAAAAAATGCGGAGAATTACTCTTGGGTAACCCTTAGTATTTGCCGAAAATTGACAAGCATTTTACATGTGTGTGCACTCCAGAGAGACATTTTTTTTATTGCGGCAATTTTAAAATGTTTACTTCATGATTCCAACAGCTGCAGAAATTGACCCCCTATGGACTAGCGAGTCGAAGTTGTTACGTTACAAAATCATTGAAATATCTGCTTTATTAGAAGCTTTTCCATTTATTTGATGCGCAAGTCAGAATTGTAACGCTTCGGATTGAGTGTGTGGAAAGTTGCGTCTCTTTCGGCGGTTTGTCAAACAATTTGAATACATGATTGTGAGACGCTATTCTCTGACGATGGCGTGCCTGGTGGTGTCAACATTTTCGTGCGAGATGTTGCGGAACTGCATATTCGAAATGAAAAACACTCGTTGTTGTACTGTCCACTTTTATAATAATATTCAAACGTTACTACACGTGATTAGGCACTATAATTGGCCTCCATCATGTACCTAGTGAGATTACAAAGCATTTAAGTGCCGAAACACGAGTAGTAACGTTTGAATATAATTAAAAAAGTGGAGAGTACAACATCGAGTGTTTTTCATTTTGCCTGGTGGTGCTCTGAAAAAAATGTTTCAGCTGTCGTATGAAGAAAAAATTGGGAAAGTTTAAAATAAGGTACGTTATGAAGGTGATATTGAAGTACACCTTGTTTAAGAATTATTATGTACACTATTATTTTAAATTAAATACACACGATACAAATACGTCACATGTCAAAATAAATGTTATTATCAAATCAATCGCAATTTTAAAAAAAATGCTTAAATAGCTCTTTTAAAAACTAATATAGTAGCAGCATTTTTTTTCATACTGTAATTCATAATTTTTTCCATAGAGAGTTAAAATGTTAAATTCGACTATGGTCGATATTAATACTTCGAAAATATCTCGCCCAAACTACATTTAGGGATGTCGCATTACGCATTTTCAATTAGGGGAGAGCGATAAAATGTTTTCAGGGCATATTTCCGCCACCAAACAGTTACACGTCCGGTTGAATTGCGCACAAGAGGAAGATGGAAGCCCAAGTCCTTCTCAGTCTCCACCTCCCAGGCGAAATGCCTCATCATCAGCCGTACGGAACGAAGTCGCAGCTTACGTTACAAAGTATCCGGGGGTACTGCACTCGCCAACTGCCATCGAGGTCAAATCACCCGGACTTTTTTTGCGGAGGATATTAATTCCACGCCTGGCCACGCGCGACCTCTTTCGTCACGTCGAATTAATTTCCCTGAGTGAACGCGAAAATTCTAAACGGCTCGCTAAAATTTAACTTCATCACTGGTCAAGTACCCGATTCTTTCACGACCTCCTTAGCATATTTTAAACGGGTCATCTATGCTCGCCAAGAGTGTGGAACATGCTGCCCTCCCAAGTTTAAGAAATTCATAACTGGTGTGCTTCAGAGAGAGACAGAGAACATTATCAAGACCTCACCACATCTCTGGACCGGACAGAGGCGATAAAATAAGAGAGACACATTTCCGAAAGGATAGGTACAAAAACTCTTTCCTTCCGCGCAGAATAAGCGACCACAGTTAGAAACCGAGCTCCACTAAATACACTCCGATAATACACGTCCCCATTTCACCTCCCAAAACTTCATAACCATTTCACCCCTTATATCTTTACACGGCTGGTGTCCTAACTACCCCCGCCACACGCCCATGCGGCGGCTCGCAGGGTAGTATGTCAACGGAGATGGAAGCTAAAACACAGTATCTGACAAAAATTCATATTTTGAATTTATAGTTTACTTCAACATTTTCAAGCTCGAGGATTTCAAAAAACTAAACAAAAAAGCAGTAACTGAAGCTGTTTCAAGATATAATGTTTTGGTTTTACCGTATCTACCGCGTAATTGTCTTTTTTTCTCGGCCAGAAATAGGAACTATTAGTTTTAAGCCCAATAACAGTAATTATTAGCATTCAAATAAAATAATACCTTTGTTTGGAAAAATGATGTCTTTGTTAAATTCCTTTCTAAAAATATAGTGTGTATAAATTAAAAAAAAATACTAATAGATTTTTACCATTAGGTTGGTAATAAATGGTCGTGACTTTAATAAAAAAATCACAAATTTTGCAAAAAAATATATGGTATTAAAGTTAAGAAATCAGAATTTTATACATAAAAATTAATCTATAAACAGGTGAACCCTTATAGAATTTTGTGTTTTTTTAAGAAAACAAATACAATAAATACCAATGTTATCTTGGTATTCATATAACTTAATGCGTGTAAAATTCCGATTTCTTAATTTAATTACCACATATTTTGGCAAAATTTGTAAATGGTTTTATTCATGTTTATTTAACTGTTGTCAACGGCATTTGTTCACGTATTTCTTTACTGCATAGGGTTGTCGTTTACTTTGTTGGTGTTTAAATATTACTAATCTCAATGGTAGGTTAATTCCGTACGCCACACCGTTTGTGTTGATATTTCTGTAAATACCTGGCTTTAAACATTATCTTTCTTGTTGCAAAGCCTTGATAATACCAAATATTTGGCGAAACCTTGGCAATGAGAGAAATATATAAGTGAATTACATGTGTCTATATATAACTTCATGAAGGATCACTCGAGGGACGATGTATAAATATAGACATACCAGAGGGAAGCAGACAAAAAAGCAAAAACTGGCGAAAAAGAACTTACAAATAGTATCCTAAAATTTCGACATTTTCGATCGACGATAAAATTTCGAAATATGGAAGAATGAGGTCCTCCTTTGAAAAAGACACCAAGGCTGTGGAAATGCTGCTTTATATATGTATAGTAAACGGTCGAAAATTTTCTGATGGATTGAATATTGCACTAGCACAAACTGTAACCTCAAAAGAAAGACACAAAAATTCCCCTCTCTTTGCATTAACGACCCTCTTTGCATTTCGACCCATCACCTACGTTCGATAGGGTGATACCTCGAGTCGTATCTCCGGATTACCTACTCACGAGGGAGTCATAATTGGAGCACTGGGACGAACACACGGCTTCTGCGAGGCTCAGCAGAGGAATCCATCCGGCCATTCGACTCTTCACAAACTCAATGCGCATCGCTGAATAATTTAAACGGGCATACTTGAGCTCTCCTTCGAAGCATAATCCTCCTGTTGACAGGAAATTCACGTGGTGAGTAACGGACAACCAAACGTGATAGCTGTGCTCAATTAAAATTGGGAAGCAGCTTGCGATCGCGAAAAGAATCCCTACGATTAGACAAATGATAAGGGAATATATTTTGCCCGCTGGGGAATGAAAACAGTTATTATTTGGGTAACGCACTGGTTAAGGTATCATTGTTAGGGAAAACTGTCGCTCGAACTACCTGTAGATTTAAAAAAAATCAGAATGCCTTGGTTTTATCACACAATTTTATTTCGAACGACTGGTTTCATCGCATAGGCGACACATTCAGGCATCATTCATTTTTTAAAGATGAATTTATTCATTAACTGATCATTCAAAATTTATTCATACACTGATCGATCAATCCTAAGATTTATTGACTGCAGTCCTCCACCCTTCCCTATTTAACTCTCTTTCCCTTACCTCCTGGTATCTCTTCCTGTGTACACTTTCCTATTTATTTGGTCCATGACCTCATTCCTGGGTTAACTCTGGGGACTTTTCATTCTATTTTGCCTTCAAATATGTCCTTCACAAATCCATTTTGTCTCAGGGTGTGTCGATTCTAGTTCTGGTTGTCTAGTTAGAATAGTCTATAGTGCATGATGCATGTAATAACTACCAATAATCCCTTCCTTATTATGTAGATTTTAACCTGTACTATACCGTAGTAACTAATATTCTATTGTAATAACTACTGCAATTACTTGCAATAACTAATAATCTACTGTAGTAACTAATAAACTGTGACCCTATTTTCTAGCATGTCTACCTTAATTATCCTACTAACATGGCAATAGTGCATATTTGGTGATCTTCACCCCCTGCCACACACCCTCGTGGTGGCTCGCAGGGTATTACGTAGATGTAGATGTAGATTCAATTTTGCTCTTCTTTTCTGAATTGCGTTCCATATGGTCCTTTCCTATTCTCCTCTTGTTCCTTTGCTACTCTTCCGTACACTTTATCATTTCTTATCTTTTCCGTTCATTTTATCTTCAGCATCCTCCAGCGCCAGGTTTCGAAGGCTTCTAGTCTTTTCTGGTCAGTTTTTCCAATGGCCCACGCTTCCGATCCATAGAGTGCCACGCTCCACACGAATGTCTTCACATACTGTTTCCTCGTTTGTAGTCCTATCTTCTTTGAGCACAGCTGTTGCCTTTTTCCCAAGAACGCCATCTTAGCTTAGGCTATTCTCCTCTTGATGTCCATTGTGCTTCTTAATAGTACTGTCCTGCGTGATAGTACTTCTGAGACAGGTGAAGTATTCCACTTGCTCCAATTTCTCTCCTCTCAGGACGACTTCAAAATTCCGCTTCTCTCTTATTTACGAGTGAACAGATGATTAAACGACGAAGCAATGAGTCATCATCACAAGCAGTCCTCAATCAAAAGATTGGCTTACCTACCGCAATTCGTCACTCCATTCTGCTATCAGTAAACCAATCACTTCATTCCGATAAAAGTAATCATTTCGATTGGCTTAGGTTTTTCAGTTGTATTTCTGGTGTCCAATTAGAGTTATGAAGACAGTTCATGAAAAATTTAAAGAAACCATCTAATACTCAAAGGGAAAAAAGACAGCATTTATTCCATTCCCAATATTGACAGATTTTAAAGCATTTATTCAAAGCAATTTACGGGAATGAATCGCAAACGCATCGAATTTGAACGCAGACCAGGAGATACTCATCGCCACTTGCAATGGGGATATGGTGTTCAACAGCTCTAATTACTGAAGGAAATACTATGGAATTCCCGAAACCAAGGCGCGTATTTAGCCCACTAAAGCCTGCTCTTGGACTCCCTTACTGCTGGGTTAACGATTTTCCCTCCGTCCATATCCCCGGCATATGGAGTGCTTACTGAAGCGTTGAAAGCAGAATTACTGATGCGAGAGAACGATAAACGCAAACACAGGGTCACATATAAAAAATTTATAAGCGGACCAAATTTACAAAAAAAACACCTGATAATGACAGCAACGTTTCCAAACCATTTGAGATTCAAAATCGTCCAAATTATTATATTCGAGGGTAATACTACCAATAAAATTTAACATGCCATAAGGGGGAACCTTTGTTTCATGCATGCCCGATTACCTACCTTGATTTCAATAAATATTTTCAAACTAAGAATAATACTCTCGTACGGAGTAAAAATACTACTAGGTCATCTGTCATATAACAAAGATATATTGGTTTAAAAATAATGAATTTTAACGCTGAAATTCACTTCCTTAATATAAGTGCCACCGCATCTCTTCACCTTACTATTATAGTCACAATTTTCTCCCGAATAACATTACTCAAAAACTTCTACAACACGCACAAGATATAGGGGTGCATACTATTTTTTGCGAGCTTAGGTCATCCATAATATAACACGGGAATTCAGGTTTAAAAAGCAGACTTCCGGTTTAAGTCGGACAACATAGCCGTCAAATTTTCATAAATGTGGCAATGTTGCCAAAGGAAACTTCTGTTGTTCACCTCGTTTACCAAATCTAGTTTTCAATTTATATCAAAAATAGGCATTTAATACACAGTGTTAAATGAAACATTGTTATTGAAGACGTTCGCTGTCTGTAATTTAGGAGGAACCTTCATTTTAAGCATGCCCGAAAACCAACCTTAAATTAATCATTTATCGTAAAGTTAAATTTCTACTATTGAATGGCGTAAATGAATGAATGAATGGCGTAAAAGAATGACTAGATCATTGGTCATTTAGTAAAAATATATTGGTAAAAAAATTATGAATTTCAACGACTAAATACATTGCTTTATTGGCAGTGCGACTGCATCGCTTCATATAACTTTTATTTCTCAATTTCCGCCTGAATAAAAATGTTCAAAAAATTGTATAACATGCACTACGTCTTGAGACACCTTATATATTTTTGTCATCTTCGGTAATAGATAATATACAGCGTGTATTTAGGTTTAAATAACTGACTTCCGGTTTTTTGTCGGAGCACATGGCCGACGTACAGCGATGAATGCGGCAACGTTGCTAAGGGAAACCTCTGCTGTTTACCTTATTTACCAAGTTCATATTCTAATGTATATCATAATTAGGCATTTCATGTAGATTGTTGAATGTTTTGAGCCAGATGATAGTTATACCCCTCCTTCAGTTCGTTCAAAAATTACTAAATAAAATCCCGCCGAAATACAATGGAGGCTGGAGTCAGTATAAGTAGTAGTTTTCGTGACGTAGAACAAGTTTCAGTTTGACGCTCTGTCCTATAAGATTTTACCCAAAGGAGTATTTGTATGAAATTAAAAAAAACTAAAAAAAAGGCAGCAATATACCTAAAATTACTCATTACAGCAAATTTTGTACATCTTCAGAAAACAGAAATTAAAAGCGTAGGCCCCTCATAAACTCCACAAGATGAGTGCTCTTTACATTCAATCGAACCATGAAAAAGAGGAGAAAATCCGGTATTTCGATATTTTTCGTTATCACTCACGGTTGACAGCCTGCATCCCAAATGCAGATTATTCACAGGAGAAGCATTCAGAGGGGTGTGCGATGTAATTCATCGTTCTGAAGGCCGAGTTCGAGATTTTCCATAAGTGAACCAGTTGAATTGCAAATTCAGTCTTCACGGATCACGTAGAATAGCGATCGCACGCGTGGACGTAACCCACGGCACGCGTGACACTAGATGTCACGTGAAAGGTCTGTTGAGGGAATGAGGGTGGGAATCTCTATTTGATCGAAGGGGAAAAAAATTAATTAAATCACTTACGAAAGTTTCGTGTGGGCTATTTTTTGTCGAACGTTCAACATATTTTGCAAAAGCCAAACTATTATGGTATAAACGATCAAAGGCATGACACTGACTGCCAAGCCAATAGATTTAGAATGCCTTTTTTTCACGTATAATAAGGGACCACAATAGCTGCGATGGATTACTTCTATAATACTTTGACCCTCCCTGGGTAAAGAAGGTTTTCTATCGGCGCTAAATACCTTAACATCATTATTAGCCACGCATGAAATTTCCGGCATGATTTAGATTTTGCATGACACAGTACCTCGTAGTACTTATTATCAGTCACATAAATAATACAATTCAGTAGTCTTATCTTAACTAATGTACTGCATAGTTGCATGTTGGTAAACGTAGCACTCTCCTAGTATCTGGCCTGCATGCCACTGTTATCCTGACTGCTTTTGGCCAGCGCCTGGCGACCGGGGGAACCTGCGCGGTTTTGATTTCAACTGGGATGAGTGCTGCATGCCCAGTGTGGAATCACCCCGTGCCACACAACCTAGCGGTGGCCTGCACGGTATTTCGTAGATGTAGATATAGGTGGAACTCCAAGGAAACGCAAACTGAATTAAGCTTGCCAATATTTTATGACCTTTCTAAGAGACGTTACTATCCTGGCTTACAACTGACTTACACGTTATAAGTAACACGTGGACAAATTTCAGATAACGACCGCTGATATTTACGAGATCCCACCTAAAACTACGAAAAGCTTACCGACGCATGCATAAAAATAATGCTAGATTTTTTCAGTGCACGTTGAAATTGTTGATGCGGGATAATTGCAAAACTCTTGAAAGAACCCAGGCAAGTAGACCTCCAAAATTGTATTTTCATCCCAAAAAATTGATTTTATAAATCCCCTTACCAGCAAGTTCAAATATATTCATATACATTTTCTACCCTAATACACGTATAAGCCTCCCTACATAACGCGGTGTTACATGAATAATTATTGCATATTCAACAAATCCGACTCAGACAAAGGCATTATAATTCATTCCGCACCTTAACATTGTAATGCAATGCTAATCAAATGTTTTAATCCGAAGAATTCGAGATGTTACATGGAAATCTCCCTCAGGCTATGAACATCACACTTAATTAAGTGCCAACTAAAGAGGTCATTCCTCTAGCTATTAAGGTAGTTTGAGCGAGATAGTTCTCCATAGTCATAATGGAGACTATAAACGAAGTCAACGTTTTATTTTCACGGCTGTAGGAAGCAAGAATCAAATATTCCATTATTAATGGTACAATAACATACTTTTATGTGACTGAAATTCTAAATAATTAAATAATAATGTCTTTATAATTATTTAACATGACTTATTTTTTCCACGCGATACTTGTAAAACTCCCTCACAACGGATTTTGGTTATTTGCGATTCTGTAAAATAAACTGCAATAACAAAATCGGCAATGGGATAAAATCCCGGATTCCATAGGCATTTGTGGTTAAGTTTTACCTTTACACAGTATCCAGCACGTCAACTAAAGAAAGTGTGGCTTATATCGTCGCTGTATAAATAATTTAACATTCACGGTCCATGGCGCTGGTCTTTTGGGAAAACTCGCGTCAGGATTTTAAGGGAAACACATGTATCCTATCCTTCGTCGGAGACCTCGCCAGGGCTGATCAATTTTCCCTTTTTGCGCATCGGTCACAAAGGTTACTCGCGATTTTGAAAAAATAACTGCGGTAACAAAATGATTGATTGATTTTCAAAATTAGTCGAGAAAACGAAAAAACCGCGCACTGTTGATTTTTTGACGACACCTAGGTGTAAGACATTCCTCATTTCCTAAATCATGTCTCTCTGCAGCGCATAGACGTATCATTTCAACTGAAAATGGCTGAAATTTTTCGTCAAAAATCTCGGAGAGTAGTGCAGTAAGGCGTTGGTATTTTGATATTTTCGGAAGGGTGAGGTTCATTTCTTTAAAACGAGAACAACTGCATTGATTTATAGGTTAAATGATATTTCACTCAAACTAATTTAAGGCATTTCTTCCAACCATTGACTGGAACACAGTCTTTCATTGAGGATAGATAAGTCAAATGGGCACAGCCATTGCGTCCCACGTTAATCTTATCGTACAAGTGCCCAGTTCAAATATATAAGCCCTCTTCAAATGTTCCTCTAACAACTATTACATGCATCGGAAAATTTGTCCCAAACTGGCATAAACATTTTTAACCATGCAATGACCTATATGAAAACACCACTGCTAGATTAAATGGAGATTCAAAGCGGCAGAATACCCTAGGAATAATTTGGAATATTAGAAAGCTTCCATTTCACATCCAAAATTAATTTATAAAAAATCTACAATTTCACAAACCAACGTCCACCAAGGAATGGGTGGAGCTCTGTGGCCTTGGAATAACAAAAGATAAAAAAATACACAAAATGGCAGTAAAGTATATACAAATTATAGCGTTTACAATTCTCAATTAAAAAGATGACCGCGTTAATCTTACCAATTTTTGTTTCAAGCTGGTAGAAATTGTAAAGCTCCAATGACTGGAAAGCCATTATGAATGGAATGCGAGGAGCTCTACGGCCTTAGAATAGGCAAAGGTAAAAATAAAAAATTGCCGTAAAGTGCTTTAAGACCATTTGGATTATTTTTCCCTCATGAATGTCCATCATGACTACCTACTTCACACGTTAAGTTTTCCCCGAATTATTCAGAAAATCATGGGATTCTATGGGTGAAATTTTGATCCTGAACTATCCCTACCATAGTATAATTAAGTCTAATAACCGCTAAACGAAAATTTCACTACCCTCAGAAGGGGATGATGGGCGCCGTTCTGCACCCACCCACACGTTCTTCTGGCGACCCCTTTCCACAGAGTAAAAACCCACATATTTTCCAACAAGCGAAAGTATTCCACCTCACCATAATTGTAGTAATCACGGCTATTACGCACATTATCTAATACCAGAACAAAAATTAGATCCTTCCAGCAAGAGAGAAAAAAATCTGGCACCACCAAACTCCTTCGGTACGACAATAAGCCTTCACAATCATAATTCTTAACGCCTGTGTGTTTGTAATATACAGTAAAATATAATCAGATACATTAAAATATCCTGGAATTTCCTTAGCTTCGGATATATCGTGGGGAACGCACATACAAAACATATGCGGCAAACCATTAAAGAAACTAGGATTTCTTAAGCGTATAAGAAGGTCCTCGGATGAAATAGTAAAAGAGAGATGCTACTTCGCTCTGGTTAGGCCAAACCTCGATTACGCTGCGAGCATTTGGGACTCTGGTCATAAAGATTTAACCGAAAAAATCAATAAAATACAAAGAAAAGCAGCACGCTTCGTTAAAAACTGCCACGAGCGAACATATAGTGTCTCACAACTTTTCAAAGGATTAAGGTGGGAGCCCCTGGAGAGTTGACGCAAGACGCGGGGCTTAGTTCGCTCGAGGAATTCAACTGGTGTGTTCCAGAGTAACACAGAGAATATTATCATGACGCCTCAATACATCTCTAGGTCTAATAGAAGCGATAAAATAAGAGAGGTACATTTCCGAACAGATAGGTACAAAAAACTCTTCTTTTCCGCTCGCAATAAGCGGCCAAAACACAAACTGAGCTCCACTAAATACTCTCCCATAATACACGCCACCATTTCACCTCCCAAAACCTTACATCTTTACACGGCTGATGTCCCAATACCCCCTGCCACACGCTCATGCGCCACTCGCAAGGTAGTATGTAGATGCAGATGTAAGAGAAATTACCCACAGAAAAACCGCGTAAAGTGGCCTTTACACGTTCGATCGCACAACAAATTAAACCGAATAAAGCAGCCTTAACATTTTAGTCGATTTTTGTTCACCGTGACCATTGAAAATGGAACCTGTAGCCGAATTCAAACAACGCAGAAAGAAAACGAGCTGGGCTTTTGGACGATGGTACCACTCGCCGCGGCGATAACTCGCGGGCTGGAATAAAAACCATCTCGCAAAAGATGAGGAATGGTATCAAGCAAAGAAATAACCACGCACGCGCCCTGGTCAGCATTTTGCGAACATTTTTCCTTTGGATTTCCCTGTCGCTCACAAGCCGTCTCATGAGCGCACACATGCCCCGTGAAATGAGGCTTTCGCCATTTCCCCCCTCATTCTATCCCCCCCCTCTGCTTCCCAGCCGTCACTCGTGAAAGATTGAAATCGTGAATATCGTTCAACTACTCAGAGGACGGCACAACACTTCCCCGGAGCGGAGTTAAACGCGCACCTAATTAGCGAAAGGCGAAAACTCGTCCCTTCACGGGCGCCGCTCGCCTAAGTCCCGCTCCGAACAGGCATTCCGAAGGGGTGAGTGAATTCCTTGAGAAATATTTTACGACGCATCGACGGCGAAATGCTAGGCTCGAGGTAACGTCGTAAATCACTCATAGGCTCCACGCAAGCGGTGGAATATAACTTTGAAACATACTAATGACATATAGCTTGAAGGTTAGCTATAATGTTAATGTATCACTTACTTCTCTCCATAATATAGTGATGGTAGCTCCGAATACCGAAGCAGTCTCTACAGTGAATCTGCCCCAGCGGTCACTTTACTTGATGGTCACCTCTCATTTCATTTCTTCATTGGTCGCTCAATCCTAAGATTGCCTGACTGCAGGCCTCTACCCTTCCCTGTCTAATGCTAGTTCCCTTACTTCCTGGTATCTCTTCCCATGTACTTTCCTCTTTACTTGATGTATGAACTTATTCTTCCATACTTCATTGTCTACTATACTTCTAATAAAAATTCCACTTTTCTAAGACGCCGATTATTTCCCTCATTACCAATGCTAATCTTCACTTAGCAGCGGTCACCTCCTCAAGCAGCCGACAGTACATGGGTCCGATGTTGACCGCTTAATACAGGTTTCTATGTAAAAACTGCACATGCAGTTAAACATACCACTAGGCCGTCGATTGTTTCAGGAATGAATTTCACATACAACCAATAGTAATTTTCCCTTCATCTAGATATCTGAGGAGTGTTTTCGGCAAAAGTAGGATAGATAGGGTCAGGAATGAGTGGGTAATAAATGAATGTGGGTTAGATGCTCCAGTAATTGACATATATGGAAGGAGTGTGCTTCGTTTGTTTGGCCATGTTGAGAGAATGGATGAGAGTCGAATAACGAAACAGATACATGAGAGCAGAATGAATGGTGTGAGAGTTAGAGGTAGGCCGAGAAAGTTGTGGTTGAATGTGGTTGAGGAAATTCTTAGGAGGAATATTAGGAGTTTTAAAATCAGGTGGGCGTGTATGAAGCAGTGCATGGGGGTAAAAGAGGCAAAAGAGGTTTGCACGGATAGATCAGGATGGAGGAAATTATTGAAGCAGAGTTAGGTGTACAAATATGTACACATATGAGTGAAACTTAGTGACTCTGCCTACCCCGGAAGGGAACGGCTTGATTGGTACGTATGTATCCAGCGGTCATCTCCTCAAGCGATCACTATTTCACCACCCTCCTACTTTACCTCCTCCAGATATTAGCCGGAAGTATCCTTTCCTCACCAACCATACCGAGCACTTCCTCGTTTGTCCTCCTGTCCGTTTAACCACTGAATTTATTCTTGTCTGTAAATTAAAATATCCTCCACTTATCCAAATTGCAATAAAGTCCTCTTCAAGGTGGCTCAGGCTTGACTATGTGAGTCAAAACAAACATTAAGTAACATATTTTTATTTATCCAGTTTTTAAAAAAATCCTTCTTCTGACGATGAAATTAGTTACACATTAAAAATAAAAATTTAGGTACCAAATATGTACATTTTTCTTCGACTCTATCGTTTATGACCACCGTTAATGAGCATTAGGTGCCGACTTCAGCGCCATTTGCATGGAACTGCCGTATTTTGACGCCAATTACAGCATTAAATCGTTAATAACTTTTTAAAAAATAGGCGGTAAGATGCCTTTATTTTATTTTAATTCAATTTCCCAGGGCTTTTCGCGTCTTTGAACAGTATTTAATTATATAGGCTCCCATTAAATGTCGCTGGATGTGTATCACAAGTGAGGTGTATATAATTTGCGACAAAAAGAATGTCAGGGGCGAGTGTTAGACGAAGTTCTTAAATGTGCCTTCGGCTTGACTTTGTGAGTCAAGACAAATACTAAATTACACATTTTTACTTATTCAGTTAAAAAAATAACTCTCTCTGATGGTTGTCTTATGAAAACCAAAAATAAGACAAAATATGCAGATTATTTCACGAAAATATTTTTAATGACCACATTAGTCCAGCCATAGGACCGACAGCGGCGACATCAACAAGGAACTACCACATATAAACTTCAATTACGGTAATAATGCTCTAGTAATTTTAAAAATAGGAAGTAAGGTCCCTACATTTCATTTTTAATCGATTTCCTAGGACTTTTCGCTGCCTAATATAGAGTTTTTATAAAAAGTTAAATATACCCTCCCGTTCAAAATGACGTATATCTCCTGCAATCTGAACAATCTCCGTAACAGCCATGTTCATTTATCCACAGTCAAGGCAGAACTGAGTACAACTACCCTGGAAACACTATAATTTTAAACTCAGTCCATAAAACGCACCTAAAAGATGCAATATTCAGCTATTCAGAGAATCTGGAATAATTAGCCCCGAGGCCAGAGCCACCTTCAACGCATTCCTCACGTTTGGATGGGACCAAAATTTACACGGCACGCAACAAAAGCTTTCCCTCGAACTTTCTGTGAGAGCTGAAACGATTTTCACCCATATCAAACAAGGCCTCTCTCCGCCAAGAAAACGATCTGGTTTCTGGGTTGAAAATTGACGTCTCGATGGGTTCAAGAGCGATTAATGGCCAGCATGGAGTAGAATAGTCTACGTATACTAGGAAATTCACCTCACGCTACTCGTTAAAGTCATAAAACTTTACCGCCTTCCGCAAAACTGCTCCGTAATCACATCGCCCGCCGGTGAAAGCCAAACTTTCACGGAGAAACACGCTATCGTTAGTTAAGACGACCCTTGGAATTCGATGGCTTTAGCATCACACTCGGCAGGGAATAAGGCTTTAACACTCGAAGTAACGGAGGGATCATTTTGACATCTTATTATTTTGTTTACAATACATTTCTTCTGACTGAATGGTCCCAACTCTTGCATATTTCTTGACTTCTATTGTTTAGTAGGGGAATATAATGTGAAACTAAGAACCTCATAGCAGTAATAGTTTTTAATATACATCACCATCTCACATATAACTACCAGTGGGATCATGTTAACCCATGGCTATCTCTCTACGGTTATATTCAAGATTTACCATAATAGGAAGGATTTTTACTGCCTTTCGCTGAATAATTACACATTTATTTATTTATTTATTGTGTTTAATGTTCGCCCAACATATACATGACTAACTGCCTTTCGCTGAATAATTACAAATTTATTTATTTATTGTGTTTAATATTCGACCAACATATACATAATTAACTACCTTTCGCTGAATAATTACAAACTTATTTATTTATTTATTGTGTTTAATGTTCACCCAACATATACATAATTAACTGCCTTTCGCTGAATAATTACAAATTTATTTATTTATTGTGTTTAATGCTCGCCCAAAATATACATAATTATAGGGTGAACAATCTAAAAGTATAAGTACAAAAATTAAATATAAACTTGTCACAGCCACAAAATAATAACAATCAAGATTACAAATACTGAAAATACTAACTAAGTAGGTCACAGTCGCAAAAAATACAAAAAATCAATCTAAATCACTTCACAAACAGATTCTTAGCTTCTTTTAAAAAGTAGTCTTTCCTTATGTATAAGTCCAGTTCGTTGAAATGCTTGTTATATATTACACAAATCCTTTGTACTGGCGAATTTGCACAATAATTGGTATTCACCCTTGGTATGTAAAAGGTTTATTTTAACCTACTATTAACATTAGGAACTATAATTCTTATTTCCTTCAATAACTCATTAGATAGTCCCTTATTGATGACATCATGAAGAAATAGCAGATCGTTTATGCTAAATATGTCAAATTTAATTATTATTAAACATAATTATATTAATATATATTATGCCAAATAGTTCGTAATCCAAACTTTAATACCCAAGGATGAATCGCACGCCTTAATTAATTCACACCAAAACTGATTTAGAGCCTAATGCAAAAATTAGCTAACATATTTCTCCCACAATACATTTGCGAGGGTAATATGAACTTCAATTATAAACGCAAGCTAAGTTTATTTTTTTATCGATTGCAGGCATAATTTCTCTTGCAAAAAAATAATTACAACCAATCACCAAGTGAACTTAAGAGAAGGGTCACTATAAAAAGGAAATTGAACAAAATTTCTTACTTTTTAATCCTTTAATTTTGTTTCCGATTCGGCATTTGCGAGAACTTTCACAAAATACTCCAAAACTTCCTCGAATTCAGCGCTTTTTTTTAAACTGACCGATTAGCAACCCTTGCCTTTTCTGATTAATGTATGAAGAAATAGTCCCGAAAGAAGTCGACAAAATAAATCAATTTCGTTACTTTGAAGTCACTGTTTTTTATTTGGGTGTATGTATTTTTGTGTTTGTTACAAGTAAACTTTTAATTGGCAATTTGGCTGCACGTGGACTATTTTTCTTAAAATAGAAAAAATATAAATAAAATTTTAAGTTCCTAATTTTGGTCCGAGTTATTAGCTCTATATTCAGCTCCAATCACAAGGCTAACCAAAGTGTCGTAAAACAGCCATCGATACAATTACATAGCTCCGATTCCATCACCACGTGCGATTGGAGGAAATATCTCCCGTTCCCATTTCACATCGCAGCACTTCGCGTCAGCGGGTAATACTTTGTCCATCAAGCGGAAGATCGAAGCTTCCCTCCGCTGTCGGTTCACTTTGATCTCGCCCGGGAGGCAGGATTATCGTGGGAGAGACTCGGGGATTGGAAAGAGAGGGGGAGAGAACTAAAAAGAAATGGAGGGAGAGGTGGATATGGGAGAAGGGAAACTGTGATTGATGAAAAACGCTGGACCCAAGGCCTCCATTTCCCCCATGAAAGGGAATCGGAGGGGGGGGGAAGGGACATTAATGAAAATTAAAAAAAATCACGGGGCTACCGAGTGCTCTCTTTTAATCCGGCGGGGATGGCGCAGATTCTGAAAAGGAGGACATTAATGGTGTCCTGGGAGAATGACTTGTGTCCTCGACCATGCTGGTCCAAACTTCGAGCATGAACACCACAATCTACGTCTACTTCCTGCCCTGCGAGCCGCAAGAATGACGCATGGCGGGGGGTGTTAGGTCACCAGCCGTGTAAAGATGTAAGATTTTGGAAGGTGAAATGGTGACGTGTACTTAGTGGAGCTCAGTTTTTACTGCGGTCGCTTCTTGTGCGCAGCAAGAACGAGTTTTTGTACCTATCTGTTCGGCAATGTATCTCGCTGGAATATTATCATGACGCATCACTACATCTCTAGGTCTGGCAGGAGCTCTATTTTATCGCTCCTGTCAGACCTAGAGATGTAGTGATGCGTCATGATAACATTCCAGCGATACCCATAACTTGTTTTGTTTACAGGGGCATAGTCATTGTTGGGGTAGTATGTGGATGTGGGTGTATCTGCTTTTCTCCACCCCTGTGGTCATTTTGGGCCGATATTAAATCATTGGTTGTTCAATCCTAAGATTGGTTGACTGCAACCCTCCACCGTTCCCTATCTAATGCTAGTTCCCATACCTCCTGGTATCCCTTCCTATGTATTTTCCCCTGTATTTGGACAATGAACTTATCCCTGGGTCTTCTTCTGAGGACTCTCCCCTCTATTTTGCCTTCAATCACGTTCTTCACAAACCCACTGTGTCTCAGGGTGTGTCCATTCCATCTCGTTCTTCTTTTCTGTATGGTGTTCCATATGGTCCTTTCTCTTCTACTCTTCTGTACACTTCATCATTAATTATTTTGTCCGCCAATTTTATCTTCAGCATCCTCCTCCAGCACCAGGTTTTGAAGGCTTCGAGTCCATTCTGATCAGCTCTTCCGATGGTCCATGCTTCCAATCCACCAAGTGCCACGCTCCAAACGACTGATTTTACATACTGTTTCCTGGTTTGTAGCCCTGTATTATTTGAGCACAGCACTTCCTTTGCCCATGAACGCTTTCTTTACACTGAAGAAGCTATTTTACACTTGTCAGGCCTCATTTAGAATATGCCGCTAGTATATGGGATCCGTACGAGACAGGTATGCTAAAAGAATTAGAGCGCGTGCAAAGGAGATCTGCTAGGTTTGTTAAAGGCCGTTATGATAATTGTCTAAGTGTTACGAGCTTAATAGAAGAACTAGGATGGGAATTACTATCAGAACGCAGGTTAAAATTTAGGTTAAACCTTTTAAGTAAATTCGAAACAGAGTTGTTCACAGATGAAGTTAGATATATATTGAGAACCCCTGCGTATTATGCTAGGTTTGATCATCTTAACAAGATTAGAGAGAGAGATTGTCGTACCGATAGATTTAAAATGTCATTTTTCCCTCGTACTATAAGAGAGAACAATAGGCAGCGTAGCAAAGGTATAGGTAGGTGAAATATAGTTAGAGTAGTCTATAGTTCATGATGCATGTAATAACAACCAATAATCCATTTCACATTATGTAGATACTAACTATGTAGCTGCATGTGACCCTATTATCTAGCATGCCTCCCTTAAATATCCTACTTGCATGGCAATAGTGCATGTTTGGTGATCTTCACCCCCTGCCACACACCCTCGTGGTGGCTCGCAGGGTATCACGTAGATGTAGATGTTCTTGACTTGGGCTATTCTCCGCTTGATGTCAGTGGTACTTCCAATATATCACCTAAATGAAGTCTACCGCCAGTTACAATTTATGCCAACCACACTTATGTTTCGCCCCGCAGTCTAATTTCTAGAAAACCTTTCTACCCTGTCTTACGACTTTTTATAGTTATTAACCCTATACTTCATAAATTGCGCAATTCAATTTTATAGTTTACTAGAGTTAACGATCATGGCCTCTATCGTTAACTATAGTAATCTAAAAACTTGTCGTAACTAGCGTACTTACACCGAAATGTACAATATAATACTAGAACAAACAAACGTCCAACACGCCGCATGGAAGAACTGTATATACTATACTATCGAACATCTGTCTACGCTAGGTCTTTCCATGTCACCTCTTGCGAAGTATGGAATCAATTGTCAAACGACGTAAAAAAAATCTGAAAATGCAAGTCAATTCAAAAAGAAATGCCATGAAATATTACTACAGGTGAACTAAATATTGTATTAAACTGCACAAAATCAGATGTTTTTTATGTGTATACACACATTTGCCTTCTTGTTGAATATTTTGTCAAATATTATGTCGGATTCTGTGATATTGATGCATCATGTAAATCTTCCTATTGTATGTACTACTTGTTGACTCTAAGATATGTATAATCATGTATGTTCCTAAGGGACACACTTGTCCCGGAATAATAAATTTCATTTTTCATTTTCATTTTCATTTCATTTAAACGCTAATTTGTTAGTATCCGGCAAATGAAATTACAAATACAGACGCGGCGGATTAACTACCATATTTGCGATGCAGTAATATTCTCGAGAACTCGTAACATTTACTCCGCTGTCGATGGGGCCACTAATTGCAATTTACAGCCTAACGACAAAACATACGATCATCCAACGACGATGCTGAACTCCGCCCAAAAACGAAGCGGTGCCGAATGTACCGTCTCTGGGGATGGCATAAATAATTTCTACAAATCGCCAAGCCGCGATGCAATAATATTCTCGAGAATTCGTAACATTTACTCCGCTGTCGATGCTTGCTTGTCGACTAATTGCAATTTCCAGCCTAACGACAAAACATACGATCATCCAACGACGATGCTGAACTCCGCCCAAACACGAAGCGGTGCCGAATGTACCGTCTCTGGGGATGGCCCAAATAATTTCTACAAATCGCCGAGCGCGATGTGTGATTCCATCGCAGAGGTGAGATATCCATTACCAAGAGTAAGAATCAATATCGTGGCCATGGATTTCGAGTAAAATTCAACTATCGAATGCTTTAAAAAAAAACCTATCTTTAAAATTTTACGATTCTACCTTGCTATCCGAGGATGGTTTCGAGTAAAATCCAATAAACCAGGACAAAAAAAAACATTCGCTTGAATTTGTGAATAATACGTGTCAAACATTAGGAAAAGTATCTCCATATTCACGCACGAAATTTGATCCTCACTGGACTCTTGTGTATTCAAGGACTTCGTGGCTCGCAATTTGATTTGGCTCTCGATAGCCAAAAATGTATAAAAAAAAACAATGTGATATATTTTACGATAGTTTATTTGTTTAAGCATGTATAGCAATTGCATGCTTTAAAATATCATGAAGAGAATCACTCACAAGAGAATTTCGATAGCTCAATACCAGGACGAAATGATGTCGCGCAAGATTCCCCTTAACGCTTTGAGTGCTATGGACGGAATGGTACGTCGTCCTAAATTTTCGGAGAAGGACGATGGACGAACTAGGACGTCCATGGAATATCATTATTGAACGACAGCTGGATATAATGGTAAGACTGCAGTCTTTCTGGTAGATACACGTATGACCACAAAGTGCCAAAATAAATTTTAATAGTAAAATAATATCATTGACCTAGATTTTTGAGAGCCTTCTTTCACAGTCCAGGTAAGTGTGTACAATCCTCAGTTTTTCTAAGAGGGTTTCCAATCTAAAGCCCAGCACGCAAAGCTTGAAGTGAAAGATTAAGCAAATAGGAAATAAAATCAGGTTTTCGTACTGTTATCGTAGCCAAATAACGGAGAATGAGCAAAATCACAGGAGTTCAATCACAGCACTCACGGTGATCTGAACTGAGAAATAACGGTCGCCTACCTATGAACTTACAAGAATTGTTAATTGACAGTGATTCGAAAAGAATCGATTCGAAGATTCGAAGGTCCTTGAACAGAAAATGCCTATCGGGGGAAAAAAGAACTCACTTTAATTCACTAGAGAATGAACGCCAACCGGTTTTTTTTGCCATGAATCAGGTGATATTAACACACTTACATTCAACGTTCCAAATTAAACTAGAAAAAAAATTATCATTTCATACAGCGCCACTGTCAACGTTAACCAAAACGGATGCTCTGAATATAACGAAGATTTGTTTCAGGTATAGTTTAAGGCAAAAACATACTGATAAAAAAGGTACTGATAAAAAATGTCGCCACCGCTAAAAATATAACTCCTCATTTCAGTAGAGATTAAATCATAACATGTCTGGGGGACATACATTAACCTTACTTCTAACATTTGAGTTGTGTACACGACAGAGATTTTTCTACCCAACTCAAATCTATAACCGACAAGTACATGAGTCGAACACAGGCATCAATAAATGATATTGAAATGAGCATGGAGTTGTAAAAAAAAGTGCCTGAACTAATGCGTCACCTAAATCGCCTAACGTCAACGCTCCGTATTGTTCTCTACCTAAATCTCAACAGTGCGAATCTAAATCTTAATTGTTCAATGCGATTAGGAAAATAGAAAAGTTTGATTTTGTCAAGCAAACGAATTTACAGCGTAAAAACGATGCATTTACTGGCAGCGATACAGTTCCACAACGTCAACCACTCGATTTTCGATGACGTAGGAAGCCGCCATGAGCGTGAAATCTCTATTGAAAAAAGACGCTTTTAAACTAGGCGAAGCTATTTGTTGGCAAAATTTTTGGCCATGTTTATTAAAGCCCAATTTTGTGGGGAAGAATGACCACCAATTTAAGATTAAGTGCCGACCACAAAGGACAAACGTTAAGAAGTTTTCGTACCTGAATAGAACGATACTTGACTGGAACGATCTACCAGCAAAGCTTCTCGAACCCTTCCCAAAAAATATAAACATATTTAAGAATAAGTTGAAGAAGGATGTTTTTATAATCTAACTGTAGGGTATTGTTAACCAGGGTTAAGATATATATTGTTAATACCATGTTTATCTGTTACCACCGGGCCAATTGCCCACTTGAAACATTATTGATATAATAATACTAATAATAATTAAAAAATACGGCCCTCCCGTTCAAGTATTTTTTCAAAAAAAAACAAGCATGCTCTTCATTGATGCAGGAGAAACGGTCCTCCTCGCGATGAAATGAGATGGCAAATAAATAACAGGCTCTGGCGAACACAATGGCAAAACACCACGCCCGATGAGTCATATTAAAACACGGCACATAACACACACGGCATAATCTTCTTCGCCGTTCGTTTAGCGTCTATGAAAGAGACAAAACGTGTCGCGCGCAACAGGGCCGAGGAGACAATGAGCCGAAAACTGAACGAATAACTAAGGGAAGATAAGGCCAGGCATTCTTCGCGAGGAGAAGAATAAAAAAACAAGTTCCCCCGGACTCCCACGTGAGAGATATTAAAAAAAAACCAGCTTTCCAATCCGGATGTGGCACTTCCCCCCCTCCGAAAAAAGAAAATGAATCCTGCGAGGCGCAACTGATTCCCGAGACTCAAGCCTGTGTTCTGTCGCGTAACCTGTCTCGAGAGAGACATTCTATCCCGCGGGGAAAATTATACACTACGTGTTCACACAGAACCGACCTGTGGGTGGAATTTCTTGCCGGTGGTAGGGGCAGGTGGCAGGCCATCAAATCTTGTGTCCTGTTGTGCGCTTGCACTGGTAACTCTGGTTGGATGGGATCGGTAACGGACGGTCAAGAGCTTAAATATTGAATCGATAAATATTGTTCATGAAGAACAATAAAACTATTACTATTTTACACTGTTTCATAAATAGTAAAAGTTTTATTGCTCATCATCAACATAACAAATTTTCACAAATTTACTTCATACATCGATAAAAATAAATCAATGTATGCAAAACTGGGAATATTAAATGTAAATGACCTTTATAAATATGTATTGATACTAAATAATTATTTCAACAATACACTAAGGATCCATTAAGATTATAATCACTCCGTGGAAATGAGGAATTTTACACATTACTACGTACCTAGATACTATAATAACTATGGTAAAAACCGAATGAATGTTAAGATACCAATGCAGATCAATGACTTACCTAATGATCTGAAGCAAATAGAATCTATCAGAGAATTAAAAATTAAGTTAAAAAAGTACTTTCTGGAGACATCCAAGCACTAATGTTTTACTTGGGCCATATGTGCATGTTGTGCCAGAGGTTTAAATTTAATAATTTTATGTTTTTGTGATTTTATCTGAGGATAATATTTATGTGAGTGTATGAATGTAAGGGTGGCTAAGTTGTATTTATGTTCAATGTATTAATGTAAAGAGATAAATTGATGCAACTGGAAATGCTAATACAAGCACTGACGTTTTACATTTGTCATATGTGCATATAATGCCAAAAAGATTTAAATGTAATATTTTTATGTATTAGTGATTTTATTGAGGACAATATTTATACGAAGGTAAGGGTGACTATATTGTATTTATGTTTAAGTGTATATATGTAAAGAGGTAAATTGATGCAACTGGAAATGCTAATACAAGCACTGATGCTTTACATTTGTCATATGTGCATATAAAGCCAAAAAGATTTATATGTAATATTTTTATGTTTTAGTGATTTTATTGAGGACAATATTTATATGAATGTAAGGGTGACTATATTGTATTTATGTTTAAGTGTATATATGTAAAGAGGTAAATTGATGCAACTGGAAATGCTAATACAAGCACTGATGCTTTACATTTGTCATATGTGCATATAAAGCCAAAAAGATTTATATGTAATATTTTTATGTTTTAGTGATTTTATTGAGGACAATATTTATATGAATGTAAGGGTGACTATATTGTATTTATGTTTAAGTGTATATATGTAAAGAGGTAAATTGATGCAACTGGAAATGCTAATACAAGCACTGATGCTTTACATTTGTCATATGTGCATATAAAGCCAAAAAGATTTATATGTAATATTTTTATGTTTTAGTGATTTTATTGAGGACAATATTTATATGAATGTAAGGGTGACTATATTGTATTTATGTTTAAGTGTATATATGTAAAGAGGTAAATTGATGCAACTGGAAATGCTAATACAAGCACTGATGCTTTACATTTGTCATATGTGCATATAAAGCCAAAAAGATTTATATGTAATATTTTTATGTTTTAGTGATTTTATTGAGGACAATATTTATATGAATGTAAGGGTGACTATATTGTATTTATGTTTAAGTGTATATATGTAAAGAGGTAAATTGATGCAACTGGAAATGCTAATACAAGCACTGATGCTTTACATTTGTCATATGTGCATATAATGCCAAAAAGATTTATATGTAATATTTTTATGTATTAGTGATTTTATTGAGGACAATATTTATACGAAGGTAAGGGTGACTATATTGTATTTATGTTTAAGTGTATATATGTAAAGAGGTAAATTGATGCAACTGGAAATGCTAATACAAGCACTGATGCTTTACATTTGTCATATGTGCATATAAAGCCAAAAAGATTTATATGTAATATTTTTATGTTTTAGTGATTTTATTGAGGACAATATTTATATGAATGTAAGGGTGACTATATTGTATTTATGTTTAAGTGTATATATGTAAAGAGGTAAATTGATGCAACTGGAAATGCTAATACAAGCACTGATGCTTTACATTTGTCATATGTGCATATAAAGCCAAAAAGATTTATATGTAATATTTTTATGTTTTAGTGATTTTATTGAGGACAATATTTATATGAATGTAAGGGTGACTATATTGTATTTATGTTTAAGTGTATATATGTAAAGAGGTAAATTGATGCAACTGGAAATGCTAATACAAGCACTGATGCTTTACATTTGTCATATGTGCATATAAAGCCAAAAAGATTTATATGTAATATTTTTATGTTTTAGTGATTTTATTGAGGACAATATTTATATGAATGTAAGGGTGACTATATTGTATTTATGTTTAAGTGTATATATGTAAAGAGGTAAATTGATGCAACTGGAAATGCTAATACAAGCACTGATGCTTTACATTTGTCATATGTGCATATAAAGCCAAAAAGATTTATATGTAATATTTTTATGTTTTAGTGATTTTATTGAGGACAATATTTATATGAATGTAAGGGTGACTATATTGTATTTATGTTTAAGTGTATATATGTAAAGAGGTAAATTGATGCAACTGGAAATGCTAATACAAGCACTGATGCTTTACATTTGTCATATGTGCATATAAAGCCAAAAAGATTTATATGTAATATTTTTATGTTTTAGTGATTTTATTGAGGACAATATTTATATGAATGTAAGGGTGACTATATTGTATTTATGTTTAAGTGTATATATGTAAAGAGGTAAATTGATGCAACTGGAAATGCTAATACAAGCACTGATGCTTTACATTTGTCATATGTGCATATAATGCCAAAAAGATTTATATGTAATATTTTTATGTATTAGTGATTTTATTGAGGACAATATTTATACGAAGGTAAGGGTGACTATATTGTATTTATGTTTAAGTGTATATATGTAAAGAGGTAAATTGATGCAACTGGAAATGCTAATACAAGCACTGATGCTTTACATTTGTCATATGTGCATATAAAGCCAAAAAGATTTATATGTAATATTTTTATGTTTTAGTGATTTTATTGAGGACAATATTTATATGAATGTAAGGGTGACTATATTGTATTTATGTTTAAGTGTATATATGTAAAGAGGTAAATTGATGCAACTGGAAATGCTAATACAAGCACTGATGCTTTACATTTGTCATATGTGCATATAAAGCCAAAAAGATTTATATGTAATATTTTTATGTTTTAGTGATTTTATTGAGGACAATATTTATATGAATGTAAGGGTGACTATATTGTATTTATGTTTAAGTGTATATATGTAAAGAGGTAAATTGATGCAACTGGAAATGCTAATACAAGCACTGATGCTTTACATTTGTCATATGTGCATATAAAGCCAAAAAGATTTATATGTAATATTTTTATGTTTTAGTGATTTTATTGAGGACAATATTTATATGAATGTAAGGGTGACTATATTGTATTTATGTTTAAGTGTATATATGTAAAGAGGTAAATTGATGCAACTGGAAATGCTAATACAAGCACTGATGCTTTACATTTGTCATATGTGCATATAATGCCAAAAAGATTTATATGTAATATTTTTATGTATTAGTGATTTTATTGAGGACAATATTTATACGAAGGTAAGGGTGACTATATTGTATTTATGTTTAAGTGTATATATGTAAAGAGGTAAATTGATGCAACTGGAAATGCTAATACAAGCACTGATGCTTTACATTTGTCATATGTGCATATAAAGCCAAAAAGATTTAAATGTAATATTTTTATGTATTAGTGATTTTATTGAGGACAATATTTATATGAATGTAAGGGTGACTATATTGTATTTATGTTTAAGTGTATATATGTAAAGAGGTAAATTGATGCAACTGGAAATGCTAATACAAGCACTGATGCTTTACATTTGTCATATGTGCATATAAAGCCAAAAAGATTTATATGTAATATTTTTATGTTTTAGTGATTTTATTGAGGACAATATTTATATGAATGTAAGGGTGACTATATTGTATTTATGTTTAAGTGTATATATGTAAAGAGGTAAATTGATGCAACTGGAAATGCTAATACAAGCACTGACGTTTTACATTTGTCATATGTTCATATAATGCCAAAAAGATTTAAATGTAATATTTTTATGTATTAGTGATTTTATTGAGGACAATATTTATACGAAGGTAAGGGTGACTATATTGTATTTATGTTTAAGTGTATATATGTAAAGAGGTAAATTGATGCAACTGGAAATGCTAATACAAGCACTGATGCTTTACATTTGTCATATGTGCATATAAAGCCAAAAAGATTTAAATGTAATATTTTTATGTATTAGTGATTTTATTGAGGACAATATTTATATGAATGTAAGGGTGACTATATTGTATTTATGTTTAAGTGTATATATGTAAAGAGGTAAATTGATGCAACTGGAAATGCTAATACAAGCACTGATGCTTTACATTTGTCATATGTGCATATAAAGCCAAAAAGATTTATATGTAATATTTTTATGTTTTAGTGATTTTATTGAGGACAATATTTATATGAATGTAAGGGTGACTATATTGTATTTATGTTTAAGTGTATATATGTAAAGAGGTAAATTGATGCAACTGGAAATGCTAATACAAGCACTGATGCTTTACATTTGTCATATGTGCATATAAAGCCAAAAAGATTTATATGTAATATTTTTATGTTTTAGTGATTTTATTGAGGACAATATTTATATGAATGTAAGGGTGACTATATTGTATTTATGTTTAAGTGTATATATGTAAAGAGGTAAATTGATGCAACTGGAAATGCTAATACAAGCACTGATGCTTTACATTTGTCATATGTGCATATAAAGCCAAAAAGATTTATATGTAATATTTTTATGTTTTAGTGATTTTATTGAGGACAATATTTATATGAATGTAAGGGTGACTATATTGTATTTATGTTTAAGTGTATATATGTAAAGAGGTAAATTGATGCAACTGGAAATGCTAATACAAGCACTGATGCTTTACATTTGTCATATGTGCATATAAAGCCAAAAAGATTTATATGTAATATTTTTATGTTTTAGTGATTTTATTGAGGACAATATTTATATGAATGTAAGGGTGACTATATTGTATTTATGTTTAAGTGTATATATGTAAAGAGGTAAATTGATGCAACTGGAAATGCTAATACAAGCACTGATGCTTTACATTTGTCATATGTGCATATAAAGCCAAAAAGATTTATATGTAATATTTTTATGTTTTAGTGATTTTATTGAGGACAATATTTATATGAATGTAAGGGTGACTATATTGTATTTATGTTTAAGTGTATATATGTAAAGAGGTAAATTGATGCAACTGGAAATGCTAATACAAGCACTGATGCTTTACATTTGTCATATGTGCATATAAAGCCAAAAAGATTTATATGTAATATTTTTATATATTAGTGATTTTATTGAGGACAATATTTATATGAATGTAAGGGTGACTATATTGTATTTATGTTTAAGTGTATATATGTAAAGAGGTAAATTGATGCAACTGGAAATGCTAATACAAGCACTGATGCTTTACATTTGTCATATGTGCATATAAAGCCAAAAAGATTTATATGTAATATTTTTATGTTTTAGTGATTTTATTGAGGACAATATTTATATGAATGTAAGGGTGACTATATTGTATTTATGTTTAAGTGTATATATGTAAAGAGGTAAATTGATGCAACTGGAAATGCTAATACAAGCACTGATGCTTTACATTTGTCATATGTGCATATAAAGCCAAAAAGATTTATATGTAATATTTTTATATATTAGTGATTTTATTGAGGACAATATTTATATGAATGTAAGGGTGACTATATTGTATTTATGTTTAAGTGTATATATGTAAAGAGGTAAATTGATGCAACTGGAAATGCTAATACAAGCACTGATGCTTTACATTTGTCATATGTGCATATAAAGCCAAAAAGATTTATATGTAATATTTTTATGTTTTAGTGATTTTATTGAGGATAATACCTATATGAATGTATGAAAATAAGGCTGGCTATATTTTATTTATGTTTAAATTTATATATGTAAAGATGTAAATTGATGCTACTGGATACGATAATCCTGGAACTTGCTGATAAGCATAATGCTTAGCAGGACCATACCCAAGATATAACAAATGCCTTGTAACACATCCAAAGGGAACTATGGACTTGTATTTTAAACCAATTTTATGTAGAATTGACCCACTTTAATAAAAAAAATTAAACTAGCTTTGTAAACCCTTTAAAATCTTTTAAAAGTCGAATCTTTATTTTAGGCATGCCCGATAACCTATCTTGATTTAAATATGCATTAAAAAGGTAAGATTTATACTATTTAATTGTGTAATCATATAATTAGGCTATTCGTCAACTTTTTAAAAGTCCTCTTCCGGTTAAGGTAGGTTTTGCTGAATGCCAAAGAATCTCCTCCCGGTTTTCTACACTTTCAGGGGCCTATCACGCTCTAATATATCCTTTTTCGCCTCAGCACTCAGTAAACGATCTATCCTACTTCATCCCGTCCATGAAACCTATTCTCTTTCTCCCTCTTCCCCGCTCGCCCAACGTCCTACCCTCGATCACATTCTTGAGCAACCCATCGCCCCTAATTACATCATCCAGCCACCTACTCTTCCGATGTCTAATTTCATTAAAAAGTTTCCCTTCCTTCCCCACCATCTCAAGCACTTCTTCGTTAATCTTCCTCTCCGACGATTGGTCATTGAACGAAGATATATTGGTTAAAAATAATTAATATATGAAGAATCATAACGCTTAAATACACTGTCTTTATGGCAATGGGATGGTATTCTTGGATAAACTTGTTTATCTCAATTGCCGCCCGAATAATATTGTTAAAAGACATTTATAACTAAAACTATACATTAAGGCGCCTAATATATTTTTTTTTCACCTGTGGTCATCAATCACATAACACGAGCATTTAGTTAAGCTCAGCGGATCAGGCGATATTTTGTGGAAATGGAGTACAGATGCCATAATCTAACAATGATAGTTGTTCAAATTACACAGAATTTTATTCACACCGATCAAGGTTTTGACTAGGGATGAGTCGATCCCACTTTTTTTCGATTCCGATTCCAATTCCGATTCTTTCAAATCGATTCCCGATTCTCGATTCCAATTCCATCGATTCTTATTCCTAACAACAGGTGGGATATTGACATACCAGTAGCGGACGACTATAATTTAAATTCAAGTATTGGCTGAAATAAAATAACAAAGACAATTAAGTCGCTCAAAAAGTACACTTAATAAAAAACAGTTAATATATCCTCAGCTTATTGAGGTAGATAAAAAGTACAAATTGATAGCCTACACCCAAAATTAATGAGACAAACATTATGTGATAAATGAAATTTGATTTGAATATTTATCCATCTGGAATCGATGGAATCGGAATCGACTTTATGCGATCGATTCTCGATACCGATTCTAATCCGGCGAATCAGTGGAATCGAGAATCGACATTTGGATTCGATCTGACATTAGCTATGTATATGCTATGCCTATCACCTTATAAACGACAATGCATATGTCGAAACCTGGGTCGGTGTGAATAAAATTCTGTGTAAAGTGAACGCCAACTTTTATTGTGAGATCACGGCACGAGAATTTAGGTTAAAATGAAAGACGTCCCTCCTTCGGAACACAGAGCGGGCCAACAGTGATGACTGTTACAACGTTGCCAAGGGAAACTTCTCCTGTTTACCTTTTTTGCCGAATTTCGTGGTTAACTACTTCAAAATTAGACATTAATGTGCACTGTTAAATGTTCTAAGCTTGAAGATAACTCTGTCCTTCCCTCAGTTTGTTAGAAAAAAAACGTCAACTCATGCCAAAAATCAACCGAAGGTGGACTCTAGTACAATGACTGGCTTTCGGTACGTGGAAAAAATTTCACTTTAAAGTTCTGCTCCATAATATGTTGCCCGAATAAGTATTTACAAGGACTGTAAATATTATACAAGGTAGCACTAAGCCAAAATCCACTCATAAGAGCTAATTATGCACATTGTTATTATATGAATGTCTATCTTCATTTGTTTGTAAATAAATTACGAAGGAAAGTTTCGCGCTACGCTAAAACCTGCTAAGAGAGAGCGTAGAGTGTTTCTCAGTTATAAGAGGGATTAAGTTGGGAACCACTAGAAACTCGGAGGATGCGCGCTCTCCTACAATGCCAAAGGATATATTATCTACTGAAGAATTAATACATCATACTCCCAATTAGCATTGTAATGCACTTTGCTTAAGTGTTCAACATATCAAGTATGTAATATTTAGGGATCTGTGAAAGCACGTTTCGCTAAAAATGTACTTACACTTGTCAGGCCTCATTACACTTGTCAGGCCTCATTTAGAATATGCCGCTAGTATATGGGATCCGTACGAGGAAGGTATGATTAAAGAATTAGAGCGCGTGCAAAGGAGATCTGCTAGGTTTGTTAAAGGCCGTTATGATAATTGTCTAAGTGTTACGAGCTTAATAGAAGAACTAGGATGGGAATTACTATCAGAACGCAGGTTAAAATTTAGGTTAAACCTTTTAAGTAAATTCGAAACAGAGTTGTTCACAGATGACGTTAGATATATATTGAGAACCCCTGCGTATTATGCTAGGTTTGATCATATTAACAATATTAGAGAGATAGATTGTCGTACCGATAGATTTAAAATGTCATTTTTCCCTCGTACTATAAGAGACAACAATAGGCAGCGTAGGAAAGGGATAGGTAGGTGAAATATAGTTAGAGTACTCTGTAGTGCATGACGCATGTAATAACAACCAATAATCCATTTCTTTTTATGTAGATACTAACCATCTAGCTCCATGCGACCCTATTATCTAGCACGTCTCCCATAAATATCCTACTTTTTTTTGCATACTAATTGCATGTCAATAGTGCATGTTTGGTGATCTTCACCCCCTGCCACACACCCTCGTGGTGGCTCGCAGGGTATCACGTAGATGTAGATGTACGTACGATTCGTTAAAAACAGCTACGAGCGAACACAACATAGGAGTTTCACAACTTTTTGAGTGATTAAGTTGGAGGCCCCTGGAGACTCGGAGGCTACACGCTAAGCTTAGCTTGCTTGAGAAATTTAGAACTGGTGTGTATCGGAGCGACACAGAGTATATAATTTTCACACCACACTACTTCTCTAGGTCCGACAAAAGCGATGAAATAAGAGAGATGCACGGCCGAACAGATGGGTACAAAAACTCGATCTTTCCGCGCACAATAAGCGACCACAATAAAAAACTGAGCTCCACTAAATACACTCCCATAACACACATATAGTGTCTCACTACTTTTAGAGATATTAAGGTGGGATACCCTAGAGACTCGGGAGGCTACACGCTAGGCTTAGGATGCTAGAGAAATTCTTAACTGGCGTGTTTCACAGCGACACAGAGGATATTATCATGACGCCTCACCACATCTCTAGGCCTGACAGAATCGACATAATAAGAAATATGCATTCCCGAACATACAGGTACAAAAACTCGTTCTTTCCTTGCACAATAAGCGACCACAATAAAAACTGAACTCCACTAAATACACTCCCATAATCCACGTCACCATTTCCCCTCCCAAAACCTTATCCCTTACGTCTTTACACGACTGTTGTCCTACATACTCCTGCCACACGCCCATGCGGCGGCTCGCAAAGTAGTCAATTGATGTAGGTGTCAAGTACTAATGGGGAGGTGTAAACCATTTGGCGCTTTCATTGAATTCTCTGTCTTTGATTTTTTTTAAATTTCTACTCCATTCCGAAGAAATTCTTGATTGCGGTGGAATTTTCCAGCTCGCTTATCCTGTATTACCGTTGAGGATGATTTTGAGCGTTCCGGAATTTTAAGAACGAAACATTTCATTGGCCGGGGCACGCTTGTTTTTCTTTTATTCCGGGACAATATTTGCTCCGTCACGTTGATTTAATGAACGAGGATGAAGGCCAATATATGAGTAAACGTCGACCTCGGCCCTCCATTAAGATCAGTAGATAATAGCGACAAACAATTCAGAGCGATCACTCAGGCGTTCAACAATGGATCAACGCTTCCCTGATTTCAAGAATGTTTTCATTTACAGGACCGAATAGCTCACATTGTTGGAGATAATGAAGTTGCTCCATGCTCGGGGAAAAATGTTGATGTTACACTCGAATCAAGTTTTTATTTCCCACTAAAGCTTCATCTGCCGTAAAATTCGTGCGCCAGCACCGGAACACAAGCCAGCGCCGAAATGATTTTTTCAAAAAAATCGAGTCAGCCTTGCGCCGTTATTAGCTTGTTTCCTTACGGTTCGAAATTCAATTAAAGGTTTGACGTTCAAATGAGTCTTTCTTTACCAACCCTAGCCTTCCGAAAAATCCATGCAGAGAAAATTCATTTCCTTTCGTTCGAGTATTTCCTATCCTTGAAGCCGATGCCCTGCGATACAAATTCACATGATCAAATTTCAACTAGCTTCAGCTGCCAACTTGTGTGGCAGTTAAGTACGCGTTTGTACTTTACTCTCGAATAATGGTCCGCTATCTTTTCACCATTCATTACTTAGGGCATTACTACTATTCATTACTATTAATTTCATTAGGGCATTACTACTATTCATTACTTACGGCAGATTAGATCGCGCCATTAAAATTAGAGAGATAGATTGTAGAACCGATAGGTATAAAGTGTCATTTTTTCCGCGTACCATTCGGGACCATAACAGCTATGATCGTCGTCATGAATAGTTCGAGTATTGACAATAGGCAGGCAGTAAATCTTTCTCATTATATTCTCTACTCTCTTACTTATGCATGATGTAAATATTGATGTTCTTATTTATGCATGATATTTTGAATATGTAGTAGTAGTCTTTGTATCCCTTGCATGTTGGAACGATTGACGATAGAATGTTTCTTGGTTATTAGGTTTTTAATTGGCGCTTTGCATGTGTGGTACGCGGTTTTCAAAGTAATTTCGGTGTTCTGTCGTATCATTCATGCATGCCTGGTGTGGAAGCATCCCATGCCACACACCCTTCGGGTGGCTTGCAGGGTATGACGTAGATGTAGATGTACTTCTTCGCTTTTGGATAATCGGATTGCAAGTTGCCAAATTGAAATAGTGGCCCAATTTATATCTTACGTCATCATTATTCAGTAAGATTTTTTGAGCTTTACCCCAAATATTCTATTCCTAATAGATATTATGCCACATCCCCATTTAAACACCAGAACGAAAATTCAGTCGTTCGGTCTCCACTTTTCCAAGCTTCCTACCACGCGTAACAACAATAGCTGATTCCTGCAATAACTAATCATAATTCTGTATGCATAAATCAGGTGCGGCTAGATCACGGTCACCTGCAATTTTGTACGTGAAATTCCAAAAAAATCGTCCACCCTGCGGCGCAAAACTAACACATCTAACAAAACTATAAAAATAAATTACTATAAACAACTCATTTGATAGATCTCAAGACTGCGCACAGCCAAATACTATTCATCTACATCTACATCTACGTCATACCCTGCAAGCCACCCAAAGGGTGTGTGGCAGGGGGTGCTTTCGCACCAGGCATGCATGAATGATATGTTAGAACACCGACATTACATTAAAAACCGCGTACCACACATGCAAAGCGCCAATTAAAAATCTAATACCCAAGAAACATTCTATCTTCAATCGCTCCAACATGCAAGGGATACAAAGACTACTACTACAGATTCAAAATATCATGCATATATAAGAACATCAATATTTACATCATGCATAAATAAGAGAGTAGAGAATATAATGAGAAAGATTTACTGTCTGCCTATTGTCAGTACTCGAACTATTCATGACGACGATCACAGCTGTTATGGTCCCGAATGGTACGCGGAAAAAATGACATTTTATGCCTATCGGTTCTACAATCTAGCTCTCTAATTTTATTGGCGCGATTAAGTTTGTGGATTAGTTTGTGAAGTTATGTGGATTAAAAAGCTCAGCGGGTCCAGGCTTCATGTGGAGGAAGTTCGTCATAATTAGAACAACATCCGCTCTTTTAGACAGATTTTAATGCGATTACAACGCGAATCGCTCACGGAGTCATCATCAGTAATACCTGCATCTACATACTACCCTGCGAGCCAGCGCATGGGCGTGGGGCAGGGGGTATTAAGACACCAGCCTTGTAAAAAATAAGGTTTTGCGAGGTGAAAGGTTGAAGTTCATTATGGGAGTGTTTTTAAGTGGAGTTCAGTTTTCATTCTATCATTGGTCGTTCAATCCTAAGAGTGTTTGACTGCAGCCCTCCACCCTTCCCTATCTAATGCTAGTTCTCCTACCTCCTGGCGTCTCTTCCTTTGCACTTTCTTCTTTGCATGGTCTATGAACTTATTCGTGGGTATTCCTCTAGGCACCATTCCCTCTGTTTTGCCTTCAATCTCGTTCTTCACAGACCCATTGTTTCTCTGAGAGTGTCCAATCCATCTGGTTCTTCTTTTCTGCAGGGTGTTTCATACGGCCCTCCTCTACTCTTCGGTACACTTCATCGTTTCGTATTTTGTTCGCACATTATATCTTCAGTATACTCCTCCAGCAAGGGTTTCGAAAGCTTCTAGTCTTTTCTGTTCAGCTTTACATACGATTTTTATACAATAAAATCAGAAATGACAAATAATCTCCTTCGAGCAATCTCGATTCTACGTCGACATACATTCACTTGGGCGACAACAATCGGTTTTTTCTTCTCAATAACATAAGCACTATTTTGACATATTTGAGCAATAACATTACCCATATAATACTGTAGAACGATGCTACTTCTCTAAATCCTACCATGAAAATATTATCACTCACCAACGGACGAATTTCTATGCTTCATAACATGGAAAAAACACACAAAATGACAAATCACTTTGTCATTCACGCACATTAGTTGGAAAAAGCATGGAAATTACAGTGTGATATCCACACGATGATTTATCTCAGGGTATCATGGATGAGGGTACAGCTAATCTCAACACTGAGCTTATGAACATGCAGCAAAATTCGCATAAAAATGGTATGGGCCACTCCATTTCTCCGGGTAAACGAAAGTTCCTGTTGAGTTCTGGGAATTGAGAGATCGGACCGATTGAGCATCAGGTGAAAGGGCCTCGACAAATGTTGATCTCGGACCCTCCTGCTAGTATTCTCGTGCTTGATCTCATGTTTTTCCACAACTCCATTATTTTATTCATAAAAGCAAGAGCTTCGTACGTTCGTTTGACGAACGTTTCCATAACAAAACGTACTGTTTTTGAAATATAAACATACCTAGGTTAATTTTCAGAAAGTTTTATTTTGAACTAAGGTTTCATCGAATAGGCGATATCTTCAGCTGTAATATATGAATGAATATAATGAATGAAACCATCGTCACTGTTAGTTAAATCCTAAGATGGATTGACTGCAGCCTTCCACCATCTTCTATCCAATAATATTTACCTTACTTCCTGTTAGCTCTTCCTATGTACTTCCCCCTTTATTTTGTCCATACTCTAATTCCTGGATCTCCCTCTGGGGATTTTGCTCTCTGTTTTGCCTTCAATTATGAATTTTTTCCGTCAACGAGCTTGAAATTATGAGATGTAATAGTAACGAAAGTTTTGGGAAACGAAAGGCGAAAATTGCATTTTTCTATATAGTACTTAAGAAATTTCTTCAAAACTCTATGAACGTCTGGTAAAGCTAAAGAAAAAATCTCTGGCAAGGAAATGAATTTTGATTTCCTTTCACACTCGACGTCTTTGTTCCGACTGACGGAACGGAGCGTGAAAGTATTATATCTGACTCTTTACCTCGGAAAAAAAGCCTAGCTCACCAACTGATCCCAACGAAGCGTCGGTGGTGTAATGGCGGAACTAACCGTGGTAAAAGGCGCAAGCTGGCTCTTTTTCCTTTAAATAAGATGCTTGTTAACTTCTTTCCCGAAGCGTCGGTGGTGTAATGGTCAGCATAGTTGCCTTCCAAGCAGTTGATCCGGGTTCGATTCCCGGCCGACGCAGATTTTCATACGTTTTTGTTTCTACCGGCTTTTAGAACTTGCCATTGTTAAGCTGGCGTGTTTCGTTAGAATCTCCGCACACATTTTTTTGCTTTTCCTATCCACTTTCTTCTTCATTTGGGCAGTAAACTTATTTCTGGATCTTCCTCGGGGACTTTTGCTTCTATTTTACCTTCAATTTTTGGGATCCTCATGAGGTAGGTTTAAAAACGGAGCTTGAGCACGAGCAGAAAAAAGGCCGTTATTAGCGATACTGACTCCCTGCAACAACTTGGATGGGAATCGCTTTCAGACTGCCGATTGAAAATTAGACTCAATCATTTAAGTAAATTCAAAACCGATGAATTAACTGACGAAGTGATTCATATCTAACGAACTCCTTCATACTGCTAGTAGGTTAGTTGACAGGTAGTGTAGCTGATTTATTCGTATGCCCCCTAATGCATGTTTCTAAATCTGCCAAGTAGTGCTAACACAATGTTTTGCATGTTCGCCGCTTGACTCTTGTGTAATGATTATATAGTTATCTTAGAGATAATTTTAGTGTTTCTTGTAATAAACAAGACAGAAATTCACATAAATCAACACCCATCAAGAAATATCAACAACCACAAACCCCAGTCTTTCAGGTTTGAACAATCAGCCCATCAAACATCTTTACAACCAGCAATCCTGCTTGTGGTGAATGCAACGTGCAAGGCTCCGTGCATGCACCTCCTCTCCACCTTCTCTGCTGTACTGCACGCTATCTCGTGCGTCGTGGCGACACCCCGTGATCCCTGCTTACTCTCGCGACCGTGGACCTGTCCTGCTGTTCCCCCCTCACCATTAACTCCCACAAAACACTCAGTAAAAAAAAAACTTTCCGTCGATAATCGTCCTCAAATATTCGGATTTGCGTGGTTACTCGTGACAGGCCGTCGACACAATGCCCCCCGTCCAATTCCTAGCAAGCTATGTAAACAATGAAAAGCCCATCGGCTCGTCCGCCCCTCCTTTTAAAGTTACTCGCTGCGACCTATTGTTATCTTTCTGGAAATTTCTTGTGTGTTCGAGATTTCTACGTATTGTTAAACTTACATAACATAAATTAAAAAAGTCGGAATTTCCCAGCGCGCACCAAAAAACATGGGGAATGCTCACTATTTAATATACTAAAATATACTTGGAATACAGCATGAAACTATTGAAAATATATCGTGACATTAACAAAGCATCCGCAGAACGAAATCACGCCACACTGTAGTAGAACAAAGCACCCAACCGCCGAGAACGCGTCGAACACACAGTTCAACATGTCCAGAACCAGAATACGAGTACGTTACATTCTGTAGCATTTGTTGTATACCGAGTGTGGTACTTATTGGCGAAAGTAAATTTCTTCACTGCGGGTCATGTTGATGATAAATCATCCCCTGCCGAACACCCTTGTGTCGACTTGCATGGTCATAAGCAGATGTAGATAGAATTATGTTCTTTACAAACCCATTGTGCCCCAGGGTGCGTCCAATCCATTTGGTCCTTAATAAATGACTTCATGCAAAACTTCTTAACTTAACTTAAAAAAACTTTAAAAAAAAATAAAAACTTCATGTAAAAACGAGACTAAAAAATTAATGCAGAATTTATATTTATTACAATGGTTTTTAACTAATTAAACCCCAAAACAATCGGAAAGGCACCGTTCTTTATCGATTCCCGAGAAAACGGGACATTGTGCGGGAAAAAGTCATCTTTCATACATAAGCGTACACGGAAAACAATTAGAATAACACGGCACGGGAATAAGTCTAGAGGCAGAGTTAGGCAACAGCCGATTTCCATAATGAATGGAACTGGGGCAGATAACGCAATCCAGGAGCGAAGTACTGCGAAACCTCATCACGCACCAACGTACACTGGCGCCGCGAAAAAAACGCAGGGAAATGGAACCTCTAAGAGGCGATATATTTAAAGTGCTCGCCGCGACTCGTAGAGATTGCATCGTTTCGAGAATGAAAACCACAGCAAGCGGAGTTATGGTCACGAAAAGCATTCTGGGCTAACCAGGTCATTATAAAATCGAGAAAAGCATTGTTACATTTGGTTAGTTTTATAGCTCTTAAAAACTAAAGATTCAATCATTTTGTGTGCAGTCGACTGAGGTATTTGTATCTGCGTAATTGCGAAATGTTCTACTAAAAAAATACAATATTGTGAAACACAACTATGAAAAAACTTTATGTGAGTAAGAGAATTTCCCTCCACTCATCAGTGCAATCCTGAGATTAGTTGACTTGCAGCCTTTCATCCTCCCCTATCCAACGCCATTTCTCTCATTTCCTGGTAGCTCTTCCTATGTATATACCTTCCTCTTTATATCCTGGAAAATCAAAGAAAAATGAAATATGTACAGCTATGGTCGTTCAATCCTAAGATTGGTTGACTGCAGCCCTCCATCCTTCCGTATCTAAAGGAAGTTCCCTTACCTCCTGGCAGCTCTTCCTGTGTACTTCCTTCTTCATTTGGTCCATGAACTTATTCCTTGGTCTTACTCTGGGGACTTTTACCTCTATTTTAGCTTCAATTACGTTCTTCAAAAACCCATTTTGCTTCAGAGTGTGTGTTCCTCCGCCATCTTATCAGAACTGCCGAATTCTCTCGAGGATATGCATATTAAAATCGATGGAAAACTTAAATTTATAAAAATTAATACGAATCGGTAGTAACGAACAGAAACGGATATAAATTCCTCTAATATTTACCAATAATCCCTCACCGCAATGCTATCTAGACAAGGATATCTTGTGTATCGTCCGAGTTAAATTTTGAGGGCAGGAGGCAGGGGAAACGCGTATTTCCTCCGCATAAAAAAAAAGGACAGCTTTTGCCAAATCTTGTCTCGTTAATATCGCCCATCGCTTTTAGTTCCATATCTTTTATCAATATTGAATTGAAATGACGATCATAGACGGCAGCACACCTCCTAACTATGCGCGACTTATGGTTACAATTTTAACAGAATATCGAATTGAATAACTTTAATTAATGAAGATTAAATAAGTTTACTGCCTCTCAAGTGTTCTGAATCGGAAAAACTGACATTTATTTTTAACCACAAATAGATTTTACCAAATTACATTTTTTAAGAATATCCAAGTAATAACTATATCCCAGATATGTTAGAAATTTTCATGGAGTCGCCTTATATTCGCAATCGGTGTTCATTCGGGGAAATACTGTACCCAAGCCTTTGCTCATGAAACAATCAATTTAGGAATAATCGTTTAAACTGACCGGGACTGAATTGTAAAACGGAACAATTACCCGACAACACAAACACTCAGATTCGATTAAATCATCCACCGTCTACAGGCGGGTTTACACGAGGAAGTCACTTTCCATTACTGTCCACACTTCGATGTGTAAGCACGCAATTCCATGACAGTGGTGGTAAGCGACCGCAGTTCGTACTTCCAAGGAAAAAAGACTAGTTTCTACCTATTTTGCTTGCGAGTGGCATATCGATTCTGCGATAAATCGCATCGCATCCGGTGGAACCTTGGTAACATGACAGCTAACGGAGATTTAAAATGTAAACAACGAATAATTGAATAGGAGGGGGACTCATTGTTGCTTCTATAAATATCAATTTGTATTTGAAAATATTATAAATGCTAAAGAACCCCAAAAAGTAACCTAAGGTATGACTTATCTCTTATTAGATAGTAACTATTATTGACACAATAGACACAAATGATTCAACGTAATAATGCATAATTATTGTAATTCATACAAATATATCAACGAATGTTTATTTGATTCATACAGAGATGTACCAACGCCATTTTTTCCAAATTTGGACGATTTTCGTTATTACCCTATACATTGTTTACTTTTGTATTCATTTACACTTTATTTTACATCAAACACAACTTCTTCATATTGATGACTAATATAACGATACCTTAAATCTATATGTTTACTACGCCTACTCATCTGACCAGTTTGTATGAGTTTAATTGCGCTTTGATTGTCTACATGTAATGTTACATTAGGTTTTGTGTTGATCAGCTCACTTATTTGTGCTTTTACATATTCTATATGCTTCCCACATTCAGCTGCTGCAATGAACTCTGCTTCAGTTGTAGAAAGTGCTCTAATATCCTGCTTTCTGGAACACTATGAAATTGGAGCAATATTATACATGATAACAAACCCTGTGGTGCTTTTCCTATCCTGTAGGTCACTTGCATAATTTGCATCGCAGTATACCTCAACCAAGATGCCCTTATTACTCTGTTCTTCTTAGTAAAATATCTCCAAAGTCTTTGTACATCTACATCTACGTAATACCCTGCGAGCCACCACGAGGGTGTGTGGCAGGGGGTGAAGATCACCAAACATGCACTATTGACATGCAACTAGGATATTTAAGGGAGGCATGCTAGAGAACAGGGTCACATGCAGCTAGATGGTTAGTATCTACATAATTAGAAAGGGATTATTGGTTGTAATTACATGCATTATGCACTACAGACTACTCTAACTATATTTCACCTACCTATCCCTTTGCTACGCTGCCTATTGTTCTCTCTTATGGTACGCGGGAAAAATTACATTTTTAATCTATCGGTACGACAATCTATCTCTCTAATCTTGTTAATCAGATCGAACCTAGCATAATACGCAGGGGTTCTTAATATATATCTAACGTCATCTGTGAACAAATCGGTTTCAAATTTACTTAAAAGGTTTAACCTAAATTTTAACCTGCGTTCTGAAGTATCTTGCAGATACCTCATAGTACGCTTAACATTTTTAACATCTTTTTCAGAAGGATTTCCCATAGATCAACTTCCAAAGCTGACACTGTGTACTACGTCTGGCCTGGTTTTACATGACAAAAATAATAGACCACCTATCGCCTCTCTATATGGGAATTTTCCTTCATTCTTTTTTATTATTTTGTTATTTATTATTATTTTGTTTACTATCCATTTGTTTGGAAAAAGTCTGAAGTTATGTGTAAGCAGAACGATTCAGTGCAAGTGGCGATACGATTCGAGATATCGCTACACTCACTACTTCCATAGAGGTCACCCCTCGTGTAAAGCTTCATTAATGCTGGAGCGTTTGTGTAGCAACGTAATCAAAGAATGGCGCCTCCTCGGCGAATTATCGAAGTTCGAATTATTATCACAATACTTTTCATAATGAGATAATATGACCGTCTATTTTGAGCTCTTACATTAATACCCAAAATTAATATACAACAAAAATTAGATAATTACCGCAGTTTCGTCGATAACTGTGTAAATAATCAGCCACAGTTTTATTCAACACTAAGGACATTCGAGGAGTTGGGTTAGTTCACTGAGGCAGAGGGAGAGGGCGCTTGATAAGGTGGCCCAAACAAAACGCTGTAACGTGAGCGTGGCCTATCCGCCATTTTCGTCAACCCCGATTTTCCTAAAGCGCTACGGGCTGAAGCACTAATTTCCAATTTTACGATGTTTTCCATCGATCACTCATTAGAAACGAGCGTGCATTTACACCATCCATATGCATTCCACATACAAATATTGTATATTTACTTAAGGTAGTTCGAGCGAAATATCATTTTACCTAGAAATCAATTAACTTGGTCCCATTTTAAAGAAAAATATCTCACCCGTCTAATGACACCAAACATTCAACCCCTACCATTTTACTTTCGGAGATATATGCCAAAAAATACATCCCTTTTACATGGGACATGGTACGTGTATGCACTCCAGAGAGACAATATTTACAAAAAGAGGAATTTCTAACATTTAGGTGTCGTAAAAAAACTAATAGCGTGTAGTTTGTATGTTTTCTCAACTATTTTTGAAAATTAATCATATTGTCACCGCGGTAGGTTCATGGGTATCACAAAAAACCTTCCGTTTTGATGGAGTTTCAAAAGCACCGCGCGAAAAAAATGAGTCGATTTAAACACTTATTTACATATTTTCATTTAATTAATTACCATTTCTGTCATATAAAACTATATTATTGCACCATTAATAATGCAATATTTAACTGATGTGTCCAACAGCTGGTGAAATTAAAACTCATCATTCGAATATGGTCTCTATTATGACTAGGGAACTATCTCGCTCGGACTACCTTAAATTATTATTATTCCGCATTCCCAGTGAAAACTACAGTAAAATGAAGTAGAATCCATAGCACTAAGTAGCCAACATATGCTTCAAGAGTTACTTGCCATAAATATCAAACATAGGGCGGATATCTTGGCTGTCCATCCGCTAATTCGTCCATTCCGTCGTACTATCCATTAGAAAGTAAACAAAGAGCTGGGTTAACCAATATGATTGTTATTCCGGTCGCCAGGCAACAGTTTGATGACGTAATGCCCTCTCCATCTACCTCAATGGGTTTAAAAATTCAGGATCGGTTTATACTCAAACGATTTGGGAAGGCTAGTCGTTAACACAAATTGCGTGAATTCAGTGGATAAATCATTCGCCTTGACTGGGAATCGAACCCAGATCCCTCGATTTCGCACCGAGTGCTTTAACCAATTACCGAGGGCTTAAAGGAGCAAGTTATCCTCACTGGTACCGTGCATGTAAATCCAGAGGTACCCGTATGCGAGCGCTAAGCGCCACAGTCCACGGGGTAAAGCCGAACTTTAAACACAAAGGTGTTTACTTTGGACATTTTCAAAGAACCAAGGAGTTAACCATAGCTAGCTGTTAATCAAAGAGCAGTCAAAACATAAAAAACTCGAGTAAAAAGTGAACCGACCGAAGTCGGAATTGAAGCAAAGAATCAATTACCCGAGGACGCGTACCCACGGCGAATCCAAAAAAAAACGAAAAAAAAGAGAAATGACCACCCACCCAATGCCACCAATAATTCCCGTGCTCGTACTATCTGGGAAATCTCCCAAACTTCTCTTTTTTTTCCTCGTATCTTTTGTGTCAAGTACGGTTCGCAACGAGCGGAATGACCACGCCCTCGCACGTAAAAATAGACCGAAATCGCCAACGACGACTTCCTGATGCGTTAATGGCGACCCGCGTCTCTCACGTCTGACGTGAATGACGCCCACACCTGCGGGACGGGGAGAGTCGAGAGAGAGAGAGAAAACGGAGGAAAGTCGCGAACTCGCGGAAATCACGCGAAGCGAACGCAGACACAGGCAAATGCTGTTGTTTGCCGGAGGGGGGCCAGTTATTATGCCGGAAATGCATGAGAACTTCAGTTCACAAGTTTGTTTCTCTTTCCGAGCAAGTTATCATTAGATGACAGAAGATCTTTTTGTACCTCACACCACTACGTGGGTGGGGTGCATTGATTTTGTCAAAGCAGAAATGTAACGCATTGAAGGAGGCGTGGCAGGTATGGAAAGGGATATATGTATAGAAATTAAGGATGTGTCGACTCCAAATGTCGATTCTCGATTCCACCGATTCTTAGGATTAGAATCGGTATCGAGAATCGATCGCCTCAAGTCGATTGCGATTCCATCGATTCCAGATGGTTAAATATTCAAATCCAATGTCATTTATCACATCATATTTGTCTCAGTAATTTTGGGTGTAGGCTATCAATTTTTACTTTGTATCTACCTCAATAAGCAGAGGATATATTTGCTATTTGTTAATAAACATATTTTTTGAGCGACTTAATTGTCTTTGTTATTTTATTTCAGAATAATACTTGAATTTACATAACAGTATATCAATACTCTACCTGTTATTAGGAATAAGAATCGATGGAATCGGAATCGAGAATCGAATAAAAAGAATCGGAACTGGAATAGGAATCGAATAAAAGTGGAATCGACTCATCCCTAGTCAAAACCTTGATCGGTGTGAATAAAATTCTGTAGAATTTGAACAACTATTATTGTGAGATTATGGCATCTGTACTCCATTTCCACAAAATAACGCCTGATCCGCTGAGCTTAACTAAATGCTCGTGTTATGTGATTGATGACCACAGGTGAAAAAAAATATATTAGGCACCTTAATGTATAGTTTTGTGAGTTTTGTTTGTTTAGTTATGTGAGTTCTGTTTGTTTGTAATGAGTGGATTTTGGCTTAGTGCTACCTTGTATAATATTTACAGTCCTTGTAAATACTTATTCGGGCAACATATTATGGAGCAAAACGTTAAAGCGAAAATTTTTTCCACGTACCGAAAGCCGGTCCTTGTACTAGAGTCCACCTTCGGTTGATTTTTGGCATGAGTTGACGTTTTTTTTCTAACAAACTGAGGGAAGGACAGAGTTATCTTCAAGCTTAGAACATTTAACAGTGCACATTAATGTCTAATTTTGAAGTAGTTAACCACGAAATTCGGCAAATAAGGTAAACAGGAGAAGTTTCCCTTGGCAACGTTGTAACATTCATCACTGTTGGCCCGCTCTGTGTTCCGAATCAGGGACGTCTTTCATTTAAACCTAAATTCTCGTGCCGTGATCTCACAATAAAAGTTGTTGTTCACTTTACACAGAATTTTATTCACACCGACCCAGGTTTCGACATATGCTATGTCATTTATAAGGTGCTAGGCTAAGCATACACATAGCTAATGTCAAATCGAATCCAAATGTCGATTCTCTATTCCACTGATTCTCAGGATTGGAATCGGTATCGAGAAACGATCGCCTAAAGTCGATTCCTATTCCATCGATTCCAGATGGATAAATATTCAAATCAAATGTCATTTATCACATCACATTTGTCTCAGTAATTTTGGGTGTAGGCTATCAATTTGTACTTTTTATCTACCTCAATAAGCTGAGGATATATTTGCCATTAGTTAATAAACATAATTTTTGTGCGACTTAATTGTCTTTGTTATTTTATTTCAGCCAATACTTGAATTAAAATAATAGTCGTACGCTACTGGTATATCAATATCCCACCTGTTATTAGGAATAAGAATCGATGGAATCGGAATCGAGAATCGGGAATCGAATTGAAAGAATTGGAATCGGAATTGCAATCGAAAAAAAAGTGGAATCGACTCGTCCCTAATAGAAATGACCAGCATTAACTTACGAGTTCATCTGGCTATGTCCGTCCGTCTGTCTTACTGTATCTTCGCACGACAACTGCCGTAAAATGAGATATCGAGCTGAAATTTGGGTCATGAGCCTCTAGTAATCCACAGACAGCACGGTTCTCAAATGGGTTGGTTCGGAACAAAACCACGTTTTGTTTTTTCTTCAATTGAAAGTGGTGAAGGGTATTTAAGCTTCGGCAAGGCCGAAGACGATTTCTTCACCAGTTTTTCATTTTATTACCGTGAGAGAAGAAACTGGATTAGGATAAGTACAGTCTAAAAAAAATCCAATCAGCCGGTAGAGTACTTAAAAGAATAAGCCGTGAAATGATTTGTAAATGGAGACGGGAAACATTTGCACGGCAGGTATTTAAAATGTGAAAACAATCGCGTGGAGCGTAGCATTCTATGAATCGGAAGCATGGACCGTAGGAAAAGCTGACCAGAACAGATTAGAACCCTTCGAAACGTAGTGAAGAAGGAGGAAGCCGAAGATAAAATGGACGGACAAAATAAGAAATGATGAAGGGTACGGAAGAGTTGAAGAGGAAAGGGCCATATGGAACACCATACAGAAAAGAAGAACAGGATGGAATGGACACATCCTGAGACACAATGGGTCTGTGAAGAACGTGATTGAAGGCAAAATAGAGGGGAAAGTCCTCAGAAGAAGACCCAGGGATAAGTTCATTGACCAAATAAAGGGTAAAATACATAGGAAGGGATACCAGGAGGTATGGGTACTAGCATTAGACAGGGAAGGGTTGCAGTGAACCAATCTTAGGATTGAACAACCAATGATTTAATATCGGTCCAAAATGACCACAGAGGTGGAGAAAATTAGATACATCCACATACTACCTTAACAATGACTATGACTATGACTATGACAATACTAAGAAATGATGAAGTGTACAGAAGAGTTGAAGAGGAAAGGACCATATGGAACACCATACAGAAAAGAAGAACCGGATGGATTGGACACACCCTGAGACAATGGGTTTGTGAAGAGATTTACAGAAGGTAAAATAGAGGGAAAGAGTCCCCAGAGGAAGACCCAAGAATAAGATCATGGACCAAATGAAGAGGAAAGTACATAGGAAGAGATACCAGGAGATAAGGGAACCAACATTAGGTAGGGAAGTGTGGACGGCTGAAGTCAACCAATCTTGGGATTGAACTACCAAAGACGACATTTAGAATCTTAGGATAAGAAACATTAGTATTCTCAAGATTGGTATATTTTCGGGGCACGTATTTAAGCCATCTGATATTTGTACAAACGTACACTTCAAATTGCGTCGTTTAAAGTGGTTAATTGCAAGAACGCATGCCCGAATGCATGAAAGCGAGATGGCAAAAATGCCCCAGTCCTATTCAATAATTATTTCACGCCAGATTGAGAAAAATCGTGCTGTGCCTCAGAGTGTGTTTTCCTCCACTAATACATTATAACTACCGCTATCACACAAGCAAAACACACGCCTACCTATGAATCTAAACCTTGGTGAACCTATTTCATCAATAATTCACACAAAATACATACGAAGGACCAACGAAATCACCGAGGAAAATGATTACAATCCAAAGATCACTTTAAAATTGAAACCAATACGACACCGGTACAATCCTCATCCGTATTTCTCTTCAGAGTTGGCGGCCAGAAAAAATAGATAAAGGAGACAGTTCAATTGGTACATTAAAAACCAGCCGATCTTCAAATTACTCACGAGGCATTCATTCATTGGCCATTCAATACTATGACTGGTGGAGCAGGGCCATCCATGATTACCTTTCCCAGCGCCTTGAATTTGAAACAAAAATATGTCCGGCATTTAAAGAAATAAATCGGCAAAATATAAACGCACGGCGAAGCGCGTCTGGATTTCAATTTTTTTTCATGCCCTTGCTCTTTCATTTTTCTTCTTTGGAAACATCAATAGCGGCTCCATAAGGGACCGGCGAAATCGAATCAATTAACTCTTGTCCTTTGAACTGATCGTATATACCCTCGACTGCCACCGAGCACATGGCCCGCCAACGAAAATAAGAAGTGTGTCAAGGACAAGACGAATGTCTCGGGAAAGTGGTACTGATTTGAGAAGAAGTCGAGATTTGTGTTTCTTAACTGGCCAAACTGGACGATTTCCGATTTTTCACAATTACAAGGGAGGGAAAAAAATCACGCTCTGCAATCTTTCAACTGAAGGAATATGGGGTCGGTCACAGATATGGACACACTAATTGGAGAAGTAAAGGTTTTTTGAGCGAGATTGTTCCCTAGCCATGATGTAGGTCATTTCCGAAGCGTGCGTTTTAACATCAGAAGCTTAAAGAAACGTGAAATAAATATTACATAATAAAAGCTTCAACACATTCTTTCTTTAGACTGAAATTCTAAGGAATTAAATAAAAATATCTACATAAATCTTCAACTTGACTCATTTCCGTCACGCGGTGCGTTGGAAACTCCTTGCAAAAATCCCGAAAAAATTACTGCGATACTATACGATTCATTTTTCAAAATTAGTCGAGAGAACATACTAACTACCCACTTAATTTTTTGACATGATCTATGTGTTAGGAATTCATTATATTTATATAAGGTTTATCTGGAGATTAGTAGCAAAGACAAACGGAAGAGAATTGGGCTTGCCAAGGAGGTGTTTAGTAATGGAAGAGAGTTGATGACGGGGACCCATGGGTAAGGATGTGAGGAAGAGGCTGGAGAAGAACATGATGTGGAGAGTGGCGTTGTTTGGGGCAGAAACGTGGACCCACGGAAAGGAGGACGAGAATAGGCTGCAGGAATTTGAGATGTGGGTGTGGAGAAGGATGGAGATAGCGAGGTGGACGGAAAGAAAGACTAACGAGGAAGTGTAAACGATGGTTTCAGACCTCACTTGGTGGAATTCCTTGATACCAGGAATAGAGGAATTGCAAAGTTAATCTTTCTATCCCTGATAACGAGGAAGTGCTTGAGATGGTGGGCGAGGAAAGGAATCTTTTGAATGAAATCCGGGAAAGGCAGGGTAGATGGCTGAAGGAGGTAATAAAGGGTGATGGGTTGCTCAAGAGTGTGGTAGAAGGAAGGATGTTGGGCAAGCGGGGAAGGGGAAGAAAGAGAATAGGTTTCATGGACGTTATGAAGAAGGGCAGATCTTTTGCAGAGGCAAAAAGGATATATTAGAGGGAGATAGGACCCGGAATGTGTAAAAGGCCGGGAGCAGATTCTCTGACATTCAACAAAACCTACCTTTACCGGTAGAATACATAATAATAATGATAATAATCCAATGTTTGAACGCAATGACAACCTTACAGAAGTTAACTAAGGATGTCGACACTCTTCGTGATATCGATGCTTTATAAAATGACTCAAGTAATGCCCACGGGTTGGCCTTAGCGATGGTGACCTTTTTATTCCTGGATCTATTTTATAGTTTTGATAGTTATTCTGCCGAAGGATTCGAAACCTGCGTAAAAAATATATAGAATACATCAATGAAATCTAGAGAAACTTTGTTACCATATCCTGTATTAATTTGGCCACTATCATCAACTTTATTTATATTCAACTACACTATAATTTCGAGGGCACGAATTTGAAATAAAAGGTACGTGTCATGGAACCAATAGCTTGTCTGCCAACATAGCTGTATTCTATAAATTTGTTAGGCAGGCTTCGAATCTGTTTGAAGAACTACTCGATCACCTTTGGTTTCTGAGATATTCAAGCTCAAAAGAACCTTAAAATTGACATTTTGACCCATTACGGTTACAATATCTCAAAACCCTAACGTGAAAACCAATTTTCATGAGTAGCCTCGAATTCAGCACACAGAATTACGTCGATGATGGCCCATGGCATAAAGAAATGCATACCCTCGTTGGTCTGTGTAATCAACGGTCCACAGTTTTTAGCAGAGGTTAACTCCAGATTTATCCATCAAAATTTGAGTAGTAAAAATGCTTACTTGTTTTCTTTAATGAGCGTTAGTGAGAGAAATAACCCCTAATGCGTACAGTATAAACCAATGCTACTGAGCTTTTGCCGTTTTGTTCTCACCGACATGCAAAAAACGTAAATGTAACTTTCCCCAACATTCACTAACCTTTAGGTATGCCACCAATGCTACAGAAGCTTTCTATGCTAGGTGCAATGCAACTGCGTACACGAGATACTAGAGTCTAGCAGGGGTCATGCTAAGATGATGTCAATACTACGTGGTGGATTGAGAAGCAAGCGTTAGGGAGCACATCACTAATCTGCACTAACTGTCGACTAACCTACCTCAAAGTGTCATTGGCAGCCATAATAGTCTGGTATCGATCGCGAGAAAAACGACATTTTAAAACCGGTGAGGTCTCGAATCTGTTTCGCTCAATTAATTCTCATGATCTGATCTACCACAGTATGTTGGAGTTCGTGGGATATGAATGACTTCGTCTGATAATAAATTAGTTTTTAATTTGCATAAAAGATTGTCCAATTTGTAATCGGCGGACTGAGAGAGATTCCCAACCACGCTGTTGCTGCAAGAGATCTGAAAAACTAACACCCGTAATGTATCGTTATACTGTTTTTTCCCCGCAGCATTACGGCTATCATAGATCGCCGGTAAAACCCTTAAGATAGAAAACATTAATTTTGGAATATTTCCCATGTTAATGAAATGTAAGCTTAGGAAATCAAGACATCGTTCAACGTTCTCAGTGGCGATAGGTTTAATGTAGTCATCGACTTAGAAGTCTTAATTTCGTTTAGAAGACATGAAAGACCATTTCCTTAACATATGTTTTAAATTTGCTTCCACGGTGAGGTCTCTACACCGCTCAGAAACTGCATATGTGGCCACCAAGGGCGGTTATGCAACAATGCAGCGAGATCAAAAATGAAATCTTTCTCACCTAGGCAACGAAAAGTAAAAGGGACTCATTTTGATGTTCTTAGCGGAGCAGAAACGTTTGTTGTGTGACAGAACATTGCGATAAAGCTTTACATTAGCGATTGAGGGGAAATATACGTTTTTAAGTGGATACTTAAGGTGTCACTAAAGAGGAAACGACAGATAACGGCTTTAATTTCGAGTTCGGACTTAGGTCCTGTGGCGAGGACTGATCAGGAATTGGCGTGTTGAAAAAAAAACAACCGCAGTATGAAGGATTGTGATCAGGATTGCAGCTTGAAGGAGAAGCTGCCGGAAAATTTTAAAAAGCAACCGGGCGAGTGGATGAGTTATCCACTTCGCATGAAACATGTTACCGTGGCGAAGGAGAAGCTGCCGAAATGGTATCTGGCCTCTGTATTTTTGGTACTGATATTTGCGGAGTGCGACCCACCTAATTCGGACGAAGCTCTTCCTCCACATACGTCGGCACTCGTCCCCGAGGAGGTTCTATCTCAAGACCCCCGAAAGATAGACGAGCAATCTCCAGTCCCGGGTTTGGTGCAGAATATCATCGACGGAGTAGAAGATTGGAAGCCAGCGGTGTCCGCAAAGGAGCGTAATGCGAGACATGTGTCTAAGGATGAAACGAATTGCGTGGCCACGAAGGCCCTCCCCCAACACCCAGGGGCCCATGACTTTTTATCCACGTTAACCGCGAAGAAGACAGAAGAACCTATCGTTGGATTCTGCACAAGGAATGCTAGACTTGATCACATTTTAGCAGAGATGCACCGGTACCGCCGCTTTGATAGTCCAGGTATTGAAGGATACCAAGGAGACCTATGTCCATCAGCGACTCAGGCGAGAGCATCGCAAATGCTCTCGCCTGAGTCGCTAGGAAGGAAGCCGCCAGAGGCAAGGGAAAGGCTGAGCAGATCATACGAGAATCCTGTGTCTCAAATCGGGCGAGCACTGACGGGCAAAATAATTCCACGGGTTGAGATGATCCGCAAGCAGGTGTGGAAATATATTATCATGGATCCCACTACTGATTATCTCGACGATCTGCCTCCACATGCAGTAAGGTACGAGTCACTTGGAAGACTTTTGGACATGGCTATTCTCAAGAAGGAACGATTCCTGAAAAACGAGATATTCTTGCGTCGAATGGAGAGCAGGGGCTCACGTAGCTTTGGATGCAACGAACTCGTCCAAAAAATATCCGCATGTGACCACAGGAGGACGCATCCAGTGACGTCCTCGTGCCCTCAAGTGAATCGACAAGGAAGCTGCGCTGGTGATATGGTAAGTCATCGATCGTAATGCACCGGTCACTCTAAAGAATGACGTGCACTCGTAAATGATCGCCCTGATTTTAAACTGTGCCGATCAGGTATTGCATTTCCATACTTTGATTTTCATCTTTGAAAGTTATCCTTTGGCACTCAGAAGATGCATATCTTCAGAGGAAGTGTGTTAAGAAATCCTTTTTAAGCGTGATTATTTTTTGTGACATAAGTGAAATCAAATGCTGCAATCCAAAGATAAATAAGTCTATGTCAAATAAAGAAAATGAATGTTTGAATATACTCCAATTTGGAAGAGCAATACTCTTCTAACGGACAGTAATGTTTAGGGTATTAGAGCTGCTTATGTGCCATTAACTGTATGAATGGGAATGCTTTTGTGTTTGGTGTATTTAACATTACCTTTTACAGAGTCTAGTGAGTCTAATTTAGGCGGAAATAATTGTTGGATGCGGATATGTTTTTGGGCTAAAAGAAGACCATTTTTACTGGTCTATGATTTAAAATAAGAATAGTTTGAAGAGGTTAGCTCTAGAGACCAATCCCTTACATTCTAATTGATACAAATCACGATGTATTTCCTTGTAATCAAGCGATTGAAAATAGGGGAAATTTTTTGCAGTGAAAGTAAGAATTACATCATGTTTATTCTTTTATAAATAGGCTGATCATGCCCATCCCAAAATTAGTGCAGCGATGGAAGTTTATAAGGCGGAAGCTACAGCGGAAGTTGACGAAGAAATGAAGTCAAGGAATCAAGAAATGAGTCTGGAAGCGAGTAGCTCTCAATCTGCAGATTGTAGAGCAACATTAGTATACGAAAGTACACTCGGAGCGGGTGTAAAACTACAGACAGTGCTCGAATATGTGGATGGATGTTTCCATATAGGTGAAGCTCTTGAGAAACAACTGAAGATGACTCGTAACAAGAACGAATGTTTCTTTATGGCTATTCAATATGTAATAAAAACGAAGAATATGAGGAGAGAAGTGAGGGATGACCATCAACGCGAAATACGTGACAAAGAATTGGTGTTCCCGACTTGATGGAACATCACGGAGAAATTCTTCGTCATCGTGAAGAACGCCGAAATTCTTTTGATTCCGAAGAACTGTAATTGTAGTTATAAGATTTTTTCGCACATTTTCTTTTACGACAAATTATCTCCTTAAATTTGATTAATTCTGTGAATTTAAATCACATAAGAATGTGGCTAGTTCAACCATTTGATAGTTGCTGAATGAAATTGGGTCAAAATATCTCCTAATAAAAATTGTTGCATACAACAATTCCTTTGTTTTTCAATCGTTCTTAAAAAAAATCCCCAGGACATGAAATGATTTCAGGTATCGAAGTACCTGAGCGGTACTCTTTATTTCCTAAGAAAGAAGGCTTTCCGTGGGCTTTCTCCTGGTATTATTTTCGTAGGCATAGACATCTCTCCCGCCGAATTCAATGCCGTCGAGTGGAGTTGTAGGTAGTGGAACTCTACTGGGTTAAGTTCCATTATGTAGTGGAGCCTGTAACCCTCCTCCACTCACTCCTCCCTCTCACCACCCGCCATATCCCTCTCATTCCTCAAACGGATACCCCACGAACTTCCTTGATGTTTCAAGGATAGGGGAATGTGTAAGTTATAGCAGTCGCGGAAGAAACTGACGCTGCGCCGTTGACGATTTTGAGACATGGACCTCTTTTGAAAACTTTTGAAACCCTGCCAGGCGGGGAGGAAGGTTGTACATCGTGGAGCGTCATTGAGCGAACCTTCTCTCGTTTCCACCAGCCATAGCGCCTCGGTAAAAAGTCGTTTCGAACGGAGATAGAGTCAACCTCAAGGCATACCCGATAACTGCGCCAGTCGACATAAAAAAGGAGTACGTCAATTTACGCGCGGACACCACACAAAAAATGTTCCAAGGATTATCCGTGGAGTGAAGTACCAACGAAAGGTAGGGAAATTAAAAGAAAATAAGTAACCGTAGAGCATGCCTTAATGTAAGAAGAAAAAGGTGAATTCTGACAAAAACCGAAAAAAGTACACATTTCTTGACTCAATAACGTAACATAATAATGCTTGAGGATTATCAAAACTGAAGCATGAGTCAACCGTAAAGGTATACTCATGTGATCGTTTAGTACATGAAAACTAACACTCAGAATGTGTCATTCACACACGTACACGTTAATAATAGAATGATTTAGTTAAAAAACAAGTTGAATGGAGTAAAAAACTCATTAAAAGATAAATTAAATCAGGAATGTTTCTTCATAGCATACATTTGCAATTCGTATGTTCAGTAATGGTTTTCTAACAAAATAAACCCACAGAAAGAGTCAACCTTAGAATTAATGCGTGAAGTCTGCAACTAAAATAAACTCACAGAAAGAGCTACTCATTTAGGATAACCATTGTAATGTATCTGGTATGCTAGGAAAATTGACTCACAGAAAGAGTCATTCTCTTCGGTACACCATTGAATAGTGTCTGATCATGTACCAAAAAAAAACACACAGAAAGTGTGAACCTCTTATGTATACCCTTGTGTTGCATAAAGTCAATGTTCAAAGTAAACTCACAGGGCTATCCAAAGGTGTCAATATATTTTATCTAAGTTAATTAGTATGCTAGATATTCGCGTTTGTTTATAAGTCACGTGACTGTGCCAAAACACATTCCTCACCTACTCACACCTTGAGGTACAATGGATTTGTGAGGGACATAACTGAAGGTAACCTAGGACACGTCCTAGGAGACGATCCTGATTGTGTCTGTCGGATAATGTTATTTTTAAAAGAGTCTGGGCTTTTTAATTGTTTGTGACCAACCATTATTTGGTTTTTTATCTCACGCCCATTTTAATGTGAGCTGTGTTGCTTTTATTTGTCTATTTAATTATTTATTTTAAATAACTTGACATGGTGATGTTAGGTTGACGTGGTGCGCATGACCTTAGTCGTCGAAGCACCCTAATCACCCTAATACTACTACTACTAACTGAAGGTAAATGGAGGGAGAAGTCCCCAGAGGAAGACCCAGGAATAAGTTCATGGACCAAATAAAGAGGAAAGAACATAGGGAGAGATTCCAGGAGGTAAAGGACATAGCATTAGATAGGGAAGAGTGGAGGGCTGCAATCGACCAATATTAGGATTGAACGACCTCTGATGATTCGACAGATGGAATCGCAAACGATGACATCACGCGGCCAAACGCCGTTTTCGTTCTCGTTTTACGAGACAGGGGGAAGGGGAAAAGTTTCTCACTGATCGCGCGTGTTTCATGAACGTGACACTTGTCAGAGTAATCGCATGACTATGAACTGCCATGCGGAGAGCTAAGAGATTTGCTGAGAATAATGATCCCTCGTAAAGTAGCCGGTAGTTGAGAGTAGATTAACCTGGCTGGCAATTGCCGTCACTGGCAATTTTCCTGCGTTTTCTTTCGTGGTAGTTAGAGCGTGATATTCCTCTAGTCATCATGGAGACCCGACTCGATACTAAACGTTTTTATTTCAGCAAGTGAAGGAAGCATGACATAAACATTGTATTGTTTATGTCGAAATAGTACACTATTATATGACTTAGAATTTCTCCTGAGAGGCTGAGAAAGAATTTCTCAGTAAACAAATAAATATATATCTACATGCCTAAAACTGCTTCACAACGGAATGTACTTATCCTGATTCTGAAAAAATTAATGCGGTGGGCGTTTAATTTTTTTCAAAAATAGTTGAGAAAAAAATAGTTTAATAAGAATAAACCAAAATCTCGAACTCTTCGTGATTGAGCCACGTGAATCCTTAGTTACGCATTGGAAATTATCTCGAACGGTTAATACACAATTGCCTCGGCATTGCACTCGAGACGAACACATTTCGTCAGTATTGGTACCGTACGAAGACTTTAAAGGCTACGTTGAGAAACGTAGCCTTTGTACGGTGGAAGGAAACCTGGCATTCCCTGACAGAAAATAAGTTGCGCACCATTAAGCCGGTCGTATCAGTGTGGCCCACATCAGTCGGGAGGACTCGCAGGGAAGAGGTCGCAATCACACGGTTGAGGATAGGGCACCGTGCCCTCACTCACTCTTACCTCTTCACCGAAGAGAAGACCCCGCCCTACTGTGAGGATTGCGAGTCTCCCATTACTGTGAGACACCTTCTGACGGCGTGTGATAAGTACCGAGCTCTGCGCATCCGACTGAACATCAGGGGAGACCTAGGACACGTCCTAGGAGACGATCCTGATTGTCTGTCAGATAACGTTATTTTTTAAAAGAGTCTGGGCTTTTTAACTGTTTGTGACCAACCATTATTTGGTGTTTTATCTCACGCCCATTTTAATGTGAGTTGTGTTGCTTTTATTTGTTTATTTAATTATTTATTTTAAATAACTTGACATGGTGATGTTAGGTTGACGTGGTGCGAATGACCTTAGTCGTCGAAGCACCCCTAATCACCCTAATACTACCCCCATTGCACTCGATTAAGTTAGTTTGAGCGAGAAATTTTCCCAGTCTTAATGAAGATCGTATTCAAATTATACGTTTTAATTTCTGCAGCTGTAGGAATCGAGAATTAACCCTTTCCGGTCCTGTGATTCCAAAATGAATCGCGGTGCTTTCCTGCGTCGAGCGTCGATTTTTTTCATATGTATTTCATGTAGAAGACGATGTAATCTACGTAAGGTGAAAATATGTGGTGAGACAAAATAAATTTCTGAATTAATGAAATTCATTTGAAAAAATCGACGCTCGACGCAAGAAAGCGACGTGATACCATTTGGAATCACAGGACCGGAAAGGGTTAAATATGACATAGTTATTATCTAGACTATTATTATATCACAAAATTATTACCTAGAGTCATTTTGTGCGCCTAAGTATTGCCTACTTGTGATCTGGACCATTGTCTTCTTTCATCGGAGACCCTTTTACTGGCTAGAATGATTTTAAAATGGTTCGCGGAAGAAAATGGCGATTTCAAGCGGACGGTTATCGGATTCCCGTCTCATTTCTTCGCACTGTTTACGATATTTCGATACGTTTATTATTGGCGTTCCCTTTCATTTCTCCTTTTCGGTCGCCGAGAGGTCTAACGGTATTAACGCGACCCAATAGGGGCTGCGTTGCCACATTTCTCAAGAATGCCGGTGAAAGGGGTGTCCTCTGCATCTTTCCTCTCAATTCGCGAGGAATAAGTAGGGGTTTTTTTTTTGGCTCAGAGGAAGGGTGGAGAGAAACCCGGCGTCACCAGTGGTCTTTCCATGGAGAAATTCACTTGAGGGAACACTATATAAAGTCCAATATAAAGGTCGCTGAGCTACATTCAAAGTTCTCTCCACAAAGCACCTATTGTCAATTTAAAAAGTCAAGTCCATTGAGTTTAGGAGGCTTCATCTTCCAGTGAGATGAACCGATTAAAAAAAATAAAAACCATGTCATAGAATACTTAATTCTAAGTTTATTTATCCAAACGAAATTTTTTTCCTAACCTTATCTATTCTTTTGCGGGGTTTTATTTTGGAAAAAGACACTTTTTGGAGCTGAAAATCCCACTGCCCAAGAGCTGTCAGTGCCACTGTCTTGACTTTGAACATAGAGACTGGCGATTATGATATGAGTTAGCTAAACATTTGTCCAACATTTAAAAGGGAAAAAAAACTGTTTATATGATCAGTTTTACACAAGCTGTTTTTAAAGTTGTAAACACCTGCAGCGTCGCCAGTGGTCTTCTCACGGCGAAATTCACCTAAGGGAACACGTACATTGTCTTAATTACAGGAAGCTGAGCTATATATTGAAAGTTCTCTCACCTAAGCACCTACTTCCCATAAAAATATTCGAGTCCGTTGAGTTTAGGAAGCTTCATCTCCAAGTGAGATGAACCGATTTAAAAAAAATACAAACCATGTAATAGAACAATTAATTCTACTTTTATTTATCCAAACGAAATTTTTTCTCCTAACCTCATCTATTCTTTTACGATGTATTATTTGGAAAAATACACTTTTTAGCACTGAAAATCATACGGCTCAGATTTAAATAAAAGTCATTCCCTTAATTTTAAACATAGAGACGAGCGATTTTGATATAAGTTAGCTAAACATATGTCCAACATTAAAAAGGAAAAAAAAACTGTTTACATGATCAGTTAAACACAAGCTGTTTTTAAAGTTGTAAACATCCGCTAATTTAAAAACTAATGATGCGATTGTGGTTTGAGTTATACCGGTGTAACCGCAATGATGCCAGCATATGAAAAATATAAATAACAATTATTAGCATACGCTGGTATGTCAAATAGCGATTTTTATTTTTATTCATTTTCCATCCACCAAACGTCCAAGTTCATCCGTATGGGGGATTGAGTAGGTAGACATCTACATCTACATCTACGTGATACCCTGCGAGCCACCACGAGGGTGTGTGGCAGGGGGTGAAATTCACCAAACATTAACCATTGACATGCAAGTATGATATTAAGGGAGATATGCTAGATAATAGGGTCACATGGAGCTAGATGGTTAATATCTACATAATAAGGAAGGGATTATTGGTTGTTATTACATGCATCATGCACTACAGACTACTCTTAACTATATTTCACCTACCTATCCCTTTGCTACGCTGCCTATTGTTCTCTCTTCTAGTACGAGGGAAAAATAACGTTTTGAAATCTATCGGTACGACAATCTATCTCTCTAATCTTGTTAATATGATCAAACCTAGCATAATACGCAGGGGTTCTCAATATTTACCTAACGTCATCTGTGAACAACTCTGTTTCGAATTTACTTAAAAGGTGTAACCTAAATTTTAACCTGCGTTCTGATAGTAATTCCCATCCTAGTTCTTCTATTAAGCTCGTAACACTTATACAATTATCATAACGGCCTTTAACAAACCTAGCAGATCTCCTTTGCACGCGCTCTAATTCTTTAATCATACCTTCCTCGTACGGATCCCATATACTAGCGGCATATTCTAAATGAGGCCTGACAAGTGTAAAATAGCTACTTTCTCGTACTCTCTCATCGCATTTGCCTAGAACCCTTTTTACGAATCCTAATCTACGGTTTGTTACACTAGTTATTTCCCTGATGTGTTTCCCCCATGACATGTCTTCAGTGATGGATTCAGTGGTAGAGGAGTAGGTTAGAACATGGATTCCTCTAAAAAAAACTCCGCCTCTGCTGGGTTCCGAACTCCTACCATTGGCATGGGGACCGTGTCGCCTACACGGTAACCTGCGAGGCAACTCAAGGATTTGCGACTGGGGATGATTCAACATCATCTACATCTACACAATACCCTTGAGGCCACGTCAAGGGTATTGTTCATCATGGGAAGTTATCACCAACTTGCATCACACTCATCATTGGTTGTTCAATCCTAAGATTGATTGAATGAAGCCCTCCACCCTTCCCCATCTAATGCAAGTTCCCTTAACTCCTTGTATCTCCTCCTATGTACTTTCCTCTTTATTTGGTCCATAAACTTATTCCTGGGTCTTACTTTGGGGACTTTTCCCTCTATTTTACCTTCAATTATTCTTCTTCACAAACCCATTATGTCCTATCCATCTTGGTTTTCATTTTTATATGGTGTTCCATATGGTCCCCTCCTCCTCTACTGTACAATTCATCATTTCTCACTTTTTTCCTGTCCATTTTATCTTCAGAATCTTCCTCCAGCACCAGGTTTCGAAGGCTTCTAATCTATTCTGGTCAGATTTTGCTATGGTCGATACTTCCGATCCATGGAGTTCCACGCTCCACACGAATGTTTTCACGTACTGTTTCCTAGTTTTTAGTCCTATATTCTTTGACACAGCAGTTGTCTTTTTCTAATGAATGCCTCATAGCTTGATCTATTCTCCGCCTGATATACGCCGTACTTCTTCCGTCCCATGTGATGGTACTTCCGAGATAGGTGAAGGAATCCAATAGTTCTAATTTCTCTCCTCTCAGGGTGACTTCTGCATTCAGCTTCTCTCTTCCGCATACTAGGATTAAATGATAAATATTGATACTTTTATTTAATTACTTACTAAAAAAAAGTAGAACTTCAGCCTCAAAAAAGTGTATCATTGCACCATTAATAATGCAATTATTATTTAATGCTTCCTACAGCTGCTGAAATTAAAACGTATAATTTGAATACGATCTCCAGTGTGACTAGGGAACTATCTCGCTCAAGAAACCTAAATCTATAAAATGAAGAGCATTAGATGTTGAACTCTTCCACTATTTATAATACATAAAACTTTGCAACACGTGTTTCGGCACAGCGCACTGTACCTGATGATGGCCAATAAGTGCCGAAACACGTGTTGTAAAGGATTCAGTATTAAATTTTTGCTTTAAGGTTTTCGCAGCTTCTCCTTTCGGGAAATGCTGCGTGGTGCTGAACATTTTTTCTCGACGTTTCACTCCTCATACTGGGAGCGTTTCCAAGAGAATCAGTATTAAAAATAGTGGACAGCACAACATCTACTGCTCTTCATTTTAACACTGCAGTTCCACAATATCTCGCCAGAAACTGTTAACTTCATTAATAAACTCTTCTCGGGCTCTGCACCAGGTGATTGGCTTCATGTTTGCCGACGTTTCGGAAAACGACTTGTTTTCCATTTACAATCTGACACGGACAGAGCAACACGCCTTGAAAATGGAAAACAAGTCGTTTTCCGAAACGTCGGCCAACATGAAGCTAATCACCTGGTGCAGAGCCCGAGAAGAGTTTATTAATACGATTCACCAGGAGAAACTTGAATCTGTTAACTTCATGCCTAAATCGGGTTCAATACCGAGGCGGTTGTGCTGGAGGAAGACTCAGGGAGATTATTTTCAACATATAACTAAGGAGCCGCGAGGTACAATCACGAAGAGTTTGCGATTTTGGTACATTTAAACACTTGAACTTTTTTCTAAACTATTTTATGAAATAAATCAAACGCTCACCGCATTAATATTTCCGGAATCACGAAAAAAGCCTTCCGTTGCGCAGGAATTTAAGGCGTACCGTGTTAAAAAATAAGTCAAGTTAAAGACTCATGTAGATATGTTGTTTACTGAGAATTTCAGTCATATAAAAGTATATTATTTCAAAATTTGAGGTAAAATGCTTATGTCAGGTTTATGTCATGCCGCAAAAACGCCAGAGGTTCTCTCATTACGCGAGGGCTCCGTCTCTCAAGGAGAAGCCGATTATTCTCTGCAGCAAGTGCGCTCATTACCGAGTGAACGCACTGCGTTTATTATAATTTCGCTCCGGTTACTCCCGGGGATCTCAGGGAAGCAAACGCACTTTCACGAAAGCCTTCTGCTCAAATCTCTTGACGGACGCAACAAGGCGCAGACCCGAGCGAACTGTTTCCCCACAGGCTTTTACGAAGCGTTTTTGTCCCTCTTGATCAGCGTCGGTACCAGAGGTCGCCATTTCCCTCGAACAGAGAGGGTTTCGTGGTGCACGCCAAGTGGTGCGTTCGTGTGTGCACGCGCGTGGGGCGGGGAGGTAATCGCGTGCTTCGCTCTACGCTCAGTAGTCGAGCTAATCACGCCCGATCGCAGACGCCCGTCGAAAGAAACAGGAAGTGTCGGTTGAATAGATTTCCTTCGCGCGTCAGGAGTCCTTTCGAGCAATTTCACGTCAAAGCTTTTGCTGCTCTCGTATGTATGTGTTCTCGCAGCTGCTACGGAGTGATTTCTCGTACTCATTGAAGGTAGATCTCCTTCCTTTTTCGGGATCTACCGCGTATTTTGTTGTATAGTGATAAACAGTTTCGCTGACACTACTTCAGCGTCTTCAGCATCATTTACCTGAAGACGCTGACAGTAGTGTCAACGAAAATATTGTCACTATACAACAAACTACGCGGTATATCCCGAAAAATGAAGGAGATCAACGTAGACCACCGCGAAAGCCTTCGTTCTCTCATTTAAGGTAGTTTGAACGATGCATCATTTCAATTAGAGATCAATGGATTTGTTCTCTATTTTTAAGAAAATTATATCATCCTTCCAAAGATACAAAAATATCGCACGCCAGGGGTCCTTTGGAATAATTTTTCTTCCAAGTTCATGCTGCCTGCGTATGTGTTCCCGTGGCTGCTACCGTGCTGCACTCCACAGACATATCACTTGAGTAATTTCTAACACACAACGCCTCTTCAAAAAATTAACAGCATGTATTTTAAGTTATCTCAAATTTTTTAAGCACAATAATACAGTCACTACAATATTTTTTTCTGAATGACAAAAACCCTCCGCTGTGTAAGAGTTTTAAACGTACCGCGTGAAAAAACTAGTCATGACAAAGACTAATGTAAATATTTGGTCTATGTATTTATTAATTTGCCGTCGTCTTGCGACTTTGACTTATATTTTTCCTTCATTGATAATCTTCGCCAAGCTTTGATGTCCCCAGTTCACCAGATTCTCCTTTCCTGTATAGTGTTCCATACGGTCCTGTTATCTCTCTCTCTCTCTGTGTCCGTATACTTCTTTATTTCATATTACCCGTCGATTTGATTTTAAATTTCCTCTACCACGTCTCATTGCGGTTGCGAATGTTAATTACAATTGCGTGGCTTTCGCTAAAACTAAGACGTCATATGTTGAGGGAAATCATTTCGAAATTCGTCCCTGCTCACACGAAGAGGCGGGTCATGTCTCCTATCTTTTCCTACTGTTTCTGAAATGACTATAGCACGCAAATTTTTCCTTCGGTGATAATCTTCAACAAGCCTTGCTGTGCCCAGTTCACCAGGTTCTTCTTTCCTGTATAGTTTTCCATATTGTCCTACCCTCTTACTTTCGTTCGCATACTACTTCATTTCATATGTTACCCGTTCATTTGATTTTCAGTTTCCTCTTTCACCCCCCATGGAGGTTACGAACATTAATTACAATTGTTCGGTGTCAGTTGAAACTGAAACAGAGCATTTTAATTACTTAGGTCGTACGCTAGAAGAAATCGGACATAGTAGTAAAAACAAACGGAAGAGAATATCGCTAGCTAAGGAGGCATTTAGTAATAGAAGGAAGCTGATGGTGGGAACATTGGGTAAGGATGTGAAGAACAGGCTGGTGAGGAGCTTGATATGGAGCGTAGCGTTGTGAGGTACAGAAACGTAGACCCTCAGAAAGGACGACGAGAATAGGCTGCAGGCATCTGAGATGTGGGTGTGGAGAAGGATGGAGAAGGTGAAGTGGACGGAGAGGAAGACTAACGAGGAAGTGCTTGAGATAGTGGGCGAGGAAAGGAATCTTTTGAATGAAATTCGAGATCGGCTGAGTAGATGTTTGGAGGATGCAACATGGGGCGATGGTTAGCTCAAGAATGTGATAGAGGGAAGGCTGTTGAACAAGCGGGGAAGGGGAAGAAAGAGAATAGGTTTCATAGACGGGATGAAGAAGGGTAGATCGTATTCTGAGGCGTAAAAAGGATATACTAGAAGAAGATAGGAGATTCTCTGGCATTCAACAAACCTACCTCTACCGGTGGAATACTTTTAAAATAAGTTGTAACTCAAATGCCATGCTTTGAGGGCAAAACATTTCGAAATTAAAGCTTAACCCACACAAAGCGGCGGGTCATGTCTCCTTAGCTTTTTTTCTGTCTAGAATGGCCACGCCAAGCAAATTTCGCAAACCGGTAATGTAACATAGGCAGAAAAAATTACGTATCTCGTGGATTAGCAGTAAAGTTGCGATATTAGACAGCCTTACTTACGAGAATAATAAAAGAACATCGCGTTTTCGTAAATATAAGCAAGAGATGGGGAGAGCATGAGCTTGTTTCAAAATGTGTTGGCTGCGGCGCAACGTACAGACACCCATTCGCCGGTTTGAAGTAGGCTGGAAAAAAGTGAAGCACCAATTGCGCAAACGGAGCGTGTACGTACCGCGCGCGAGCTTGAAAAGTCCGGGGGGAGGTTTAATTTTTTTCTTTATTGCCGCCGCACGGCTTGAGCGCGCATTTCGACGTACCAGAGGGAAAGCAGGTTGCTATGGGGACGAGGGATGGACTATTAGGCGAAAGAAGCGGCACCAATGAACGTCTAATCGGTACTTATCTCCGCTGGCCTCTTTTGCAAAGCACTGTGAAAAAGCGCACCTCGATGCGAGAGCATTGCACCCGGAGTATAAAGAAAAGGATAGATTTAATCAGTCACGGTGAAATATTTAAGCCGCTGAAATACGCAATCGGCCATATTGAGTGGATCAGCTATGTAGCTAACTCACCGACATGGGATAAATATTTTTGTAGAAGAAACATCGCAGTATCCTGACGATTCATGTGAACCCACGTCAACCGAAACTAGTCAGGGAAAAAAACATGTATTCGCAACGAATGAAACAGCCCAAATGTCAAAATTGGAAAATTTAATTTTCTGTGATTTTCAATTGTTTACCCTTAGATACACACTAAGGGAGCTAAAAAATTGGAAACCACGGTATCCTGACAATTCATGTAAACCCAAGCCAACCGAAACTAGTCTATAAAAAACATTGCATTTTAAGCGAAGTCGCAGAAGAAATAGCGCAAAAGTTGAGACAGTTTTTTTCACAAAAAACACTCCCTGAGTCTCATGCATCTCGACTCTTTACCGTTTCTTCTTTGTTATATAGGTTCACCAGTCAAGCAAATAGATTAATCAGGAGAATGAATGGCTTCTTGATTGCCGAATTAGACACTATGCTTTGCTAAGTATGATTGATCAAATGTGGTTGCCGGGTGAATTTTGTCCATTAGCTCCATTGAAATGGATTTTTAAAAATTTATTTCACTTCGCGTATACTTATATAAATCATTTAGGGTTATCGGTTATTTCGTTTCAGTAAGATTTTTTGCTGACTTCCAAAATTTGCCCGTTCAACATGGCTGAATGCGCATTTCGATAGGTTCAATATTTCCCTGGACTAAGACACCGTCGCTGTACATCTTTCTCTTTTTATTGACCCTTCACTGCACGAATCTCCAAATAAGTACAGAATTTGTTTTCCTGATATAATGCATCTAGAAACGCAACAATAACTACATTACAATACCGAAAACCATGTACTATTACAACGGAGTGTATCATATCTACACATCTACGTACTACATCTACGTACTACCCTGCGAGCCACCACGAGGGTGTGTGGCAGGGGGTGAAGATCACCAAACATGCACTATTGACATGCAACTAGGATCTACACATCTACGTACTACATCTACGTACTACCCTGCGAGCCACCACGAGGGTGTGTGGCAGAAGGTGAAGATCACCAAACATGCACTATTGACATGCAACTAGGATATTTAAGCATCACATCAAGCGGTAGAGAAAAAGAACTGCGCCCATGAGCAATAAGTGGAGTTGTGTGAAGTGTATCATGTGTGTTACAAAATGCAGTGAAGCAATTTTTTTCAAGGGGCTGAAAATTAGGTATATTTTTCCGAATTGTGTGATATTTATTCGCCGTTGGAATAAGTTCTTGGTGAGTTCTACACTCACTGCTGAAATCCCCTCTGAGCAAACCAGCATCGTGGGTAAAGACTGTCCTTACACGAGTTTGTTTTTGCCTTCGGATCGAAGGTGATCGTTCAGGAATGGTAACGGGTTTTTCGTATGGGATCGTCACTGGGCTAATTACGTACGTTTGCAGGTGAAAGTTAAGTATCCGTTTCCCTGCGTGATTGACTGAGGGCGGGAGCTCCACCGGATATGTGTACAATTTCAAATTATGGTCGACCGCACGAGCAGGAAATTCCGCGTCACTCAAAATAAAACGGAGCATTTCTTTGGGGTTCCACTATACTGGCAATTATGCGCTGAATATTTCGGCTGGCACCACAGCATGGCATCAGTAGAGTGTTAAGGAATATCTATTTCATAAGAGGTGGCGTATAAGTGAACAATATATTCCATGTAACAACATCAAATGCCTGGGCACTGCTTTAAATATCATGCTGAGATCTCGTGATTCTTGTGGGAATACTAAAATCAAGTTTGATAAATTTCCAAACATTGCATTTAACAAATGATGTGGTACGAAGTCACTCGCACGGGTGCATATACACCAGGGTTGAAATTCGCTATGAAAAAATCATTTGACTTGAGCGGGATTCGAACCCCGATCTCCCAATTGCCGGTCAGCCTATCTAGTTCGCATAAACCCCCCTCGAAATTCGCCTTGAAGGAAGATGGCTTGGTCGTGTAACTGGCTAACACACTTGACCGGCAATTGGGAGATCCGGGTTCGAATCCCGGTCAAGTCAAATGATTTTTTCATAGCGAATTTCAACCCTGGTGTATCAAGTTTGATGTATGTGCAATCGTTGTTTTAGTTTTAAAATTATTTCCTAACACCAGAAGTACCAGAGGGTACATTTTTACCCCTTTTAATTTTTTAAAGTCCATCTACATTTACATACTACCCTGAGAGCCGCCGCATGGGCGTGTGGCAGTGGACGTTAGGACACCATCCGTGTAAAGATGTAAGAGATACGGTTTTGAGAGGTGAAATAGTGACGAGGATAATGTGAGTGTATTTAATGGAGCTCAGATTTTATTGAGGTCCCTTATTGTGCGCGGAAAGAATGAGTTTTTGCACCTATCTGATCGGCAATGTATCTCTCTTATTTTATCGCTTTGTCAGATCCAGAGATGTAGTGAGGCGTCAAGATAATAATCTCTGTGTCACTCTGAAACACACCAGTTCTGAATTTCTCGAGATAAGCCTAGTGTGTAGCCTCCGAGTCTCTAGGGGCTCCCATCTTTATCCCTCTAGGTTTCCAGTCAGACTGAATCGTCCCGTTTCTTGCATATTTCTTGACTTTTATCTTTTTATTAGAAAAATATAATGGAAAATATTACATTTGTAAAGTAATGTAATTTATAATGTAAGAACACCATTGCAGCAATAGGTTTTAATGTACACTATCCTCTAACTATTAGTACCACAGGGCTCGTTTTGACCCCAGGATATTTCTCCCGTTTTATTCCAGTTTTGTCATCATATAATTGAGTCTAATACTCTTTTGTTGAAATATAATAGACAGTTCGACGGCTGAATGTTAATACCTAAGGGTGGATCACTGTGCTAAGACCTGACAGACCCAGACTTCGCTTGCATCTACCCCATACGCCACATACTACACGTAGAAATAGTAAATTATAGTACTTTGATATACCTTTATTCTTGCAACAATATGCGCATTGATAAATAAAAAATATATTTAAAACAATTTGCATCTAACTTAAATTAAAAACGTCATATTTCCTTCAGAAAACAAATAATTTCTAAGGGATCAAATTGACCCCAGTCGGTACCAATACGCATGCCGCAAAGTCCGGTGCAAAGTAGGGATTAATAAAAATTTGGTCCAAATAGATCCTCATATTTCTTGAATGAAAAACATTAATTATTATTCTCTCATGAGATATGAATTCCAACGGAAATATTGGCTTCGATTCTATTCTTTTCGGCCCTACCGCATTTCCTACCTAAATTTTCTCGCATCAGTCTCCTCTCATTGAATTGCATGCGTACTTTAATTCAATTTTAGGAACCAATTTGGGAGCCCACAATTGTTTTCGGCCTGTACAAAACATTTCATGGAAGAGTGAAGAAAAAAATATTTCCCCGCTTCACCGGATAGGCATCATTATATGCAAGGACCGATCTCTTCGGGCCAGACTTTCGCAATGGGATTGTCGCTGGAATGGTCGAATCGCCGGGAAATCGTGATGCCTCCACCAATTTTCCTTTCCCGTGGGTTGAATTATCCCTATTTTGTCTTTTTTCGGAGGGACGGAATTCTATGAAAGAGTGTTTTACAATACTTTTCCACATGGCCGACCGCTTGAATTATTCTCGTCCGAGAATTGGATTTGGCGCGGGCCATTCGCCGGGGCACATTAACTTCCCCTTTTGGTATTTGACCCCAAAATAGAGGAGAGATGAAAAATCGTTCGTCCTTTTCGTTTCAGCGAGCCATGAGACATCAAAAGAGAATTGTAATACGGGGATGATAATACGTGAAAATACTCGAAAATGAAAATGTACCCCTAGCTTTAATTTCGCCGCTGCACATGACGCGAGTACGCGGCCAGCCAAACGGCCGCGTATTATCGGACAATTTATCTCAGAAGGAGACTTTTTGCCATTAATTGTACGAGAAATTTGGGATTTTATATTTTTAATATAATTAATTGAAATTTATGAAAAAACCTTTATTCATGGGTAGCCATACAGGCTAGAATTACTTCTAACTGAAATTCCCCAAAACTGGAATTCCCCAAAATTAAAAATCATTACATATGCACTGTCCAGTTTATTTACTTTAACGACATACTTCGGAGTATCACATTGCAGATACCCAATGTTGTCAGAAATTTCTCAAACGAGGCTAGTTATTACAACAAATTACTCTTAATATCAATTTACTGATATATAAATACTATTTTCGCACTCAAAAAGTTGTAATGATAACCCTCTCTGCCCTAATTCGTCGATGATACCGTCACATATAACGTTGATATTCTTCTCTATCTCATCTTTCCCTTATCCTTCTCCACGACGCCTATTGCTGGATAAAGAACATACTTTTACTGCCTTCTGTAGGCTCGCATGAGAAAAATTAGCGCATATACTGAAATTATTGAACGCTAATTCCAATTCCCCAGCTTGTCTATCCCATGCAGGTCACCAACCTGTGTTCGAACGGTTGCGGGCCAGTGTTTTCTTGTAAATGGGAAAGTATTACATGCCTGTGTGGAATTAAACCATGCCACACACCATAAGGGTGGCTTGCATGTGTTTTTACATCTAAAACCGGATAAACTCACAAAATAGACAGAATTTTAGTAAACCTAAGGTACACGAGCCATCAGGGGTGTTTAACCTCTTTCAACAACTGCGATGGGAATCGCATTCAGACTGTCAATTGATAATAAAGCTCAATCTTCTGAGTAAATCCAAAACCAATCCAAAACCAAAGTAGTCTGACGAAGTTATTAATATGTTACACGAACTCCAACACACTACCGCAGATCAGAACATGGGAATGAAATTAAGTAAGTCGACTGCAGAAGAGACAGGTTTTGAACGTCGTTTTTGCCGCGATCAAAAAGAGGCCACAGTGGCTGCCAATGAGACTTTGAATTAAGTTAGTTAACAGGTAATGTAACAGATTAATGGATGCCCTTTGCAATGCATGATTCTAAATCTGCCGGGTAGTGCTAACACCATGTTTTGCTTGTTCCCTGCATGACTCTTGTATCACATTTATTATAGAAAAATTTAATAGTTTTACTCATTTAATAAAATAGTCAAGCATACAGGAAGCTAGGCTTTATCAAGAGAATACTGGGAAAATGTGATGAGAAAGGGAAAGAACGTTGTTATTTTTCAAACGTTAGGCCTCATCAGGAATATGCTGCCAGTGTATGGAATGTATATGAAGCGGGGTTGATATCGGAGTTAGATCGCGAACAGCGAAAAGGAACCAGGTTTGTAAAACGACGCTACGATAAGTTTAGTAGTGTGTCTGGATTGTCAGAAGACTTGGGATGGGTACCGCATTCACAGCGTCGATTAAATTTGAGGCTTAACCTCTTAGCTAAATTTCAGGAAAAACATTTCTCTGACGACGTAAAAAACATACTCTCAACCATCTCGTACGACGGCAGATTAGATCGCGCCACTAAAATTAGAGAGATAGATCGTAGAATCGACAGGTATAAAATGTCATTTTTTCCACGTACCATTCGGGACCATAACAGCTGTGATCGTCGTCATGAATAGTGAAATTATCTATGAGTACTGTAGATCTTTCTCATTATTCTCGACGTTCTCATTTATGCATGATGTAACTATTGATGTTCTTATTTATGCAAGATATTTTGAATCTGTAGTAGTAATCTTTGTATCCTTTGCATTTTGGAACGAGTGACGATAGAATTTTTCTTGGTTAGTAGATTTTTAATTGGCGCGTTGCATGTGCGGTACGCTGGTCTCGAAGTAGTTTCGCTGTTCTGCCGTATAATTCATGCATGCCTGGTGTGGAAGCACCCCCTGCCACACACCCTTAGGGTGGCTTGCAGGGTATCACGTAGATGTAGCTGAATAGTTTCCGTAGCATACCTGCTTCGTGGTGCACGTTGGTGAAAGTTAACTTCTATACTGTAGCAAAAGTTGGTGATAACTCACCCCCTGCCAAACAGCCTTGAGTTGGCTTGCAGAGTAATTAGCAGGTGTAGAAAAAGTAGGCCATATAGTTGCGGCGGGGGTCTAGTCGTCAGACAGTCCGCGTTTCAAGCTACATCTGTCGCCGTAGCTCTATAACGAGCTGCAAAAGATTTTTAGGACCGCGCATCAATCTCTGACACATTAATGTCCCACGTTGAAGGAACGGGGAATTAGTAAGTACCGTTATTCATCATAATACGGCATGAACATCAACGCCGGGAAACAAATTATCAAAGATCACGACATCGACCTTAATATTCTTCTCGTGCGTGCAGTCAGTGATGAGAGGATGACTTCTGCCGCTCCTTGTAACACTGTTCAAGTTCCGGCATTCTAGTGTAGAAGAGATCGATAGCATCGAATTAGGGAAATAGACTACAGAACGGTCAGGGCCAAAAAAGTTATACTCCTATCAAATGATAAGAGATAAAAGACTACCTTTGAGGCTTTAATCGTAAGTTTTTCAAAATTTCTTCTGTAGCTGGCAAATAAACCTGGTGGAGAAATACATTGTTTTCTTACTACATGATGGATTTTTAATAATGCACTTAATTATATCTTTAACATATAAATCTACATATAACACTAAAAGCCACCTCAAGGGTGTTTGGCATGGGGCAAATTATCATCAACACGCACAACTGTGCAGAAATTAACTTTCTACAACGTCCACCACACTACATATACACTACGTAATACCCACCACGAGGTTGTGTGGCAGGGGGTGAAGATCACCAAACATGCACTATTGACATGCAACTAGGATATTTAAGGGAGACATGCTAGAGAACAGGGTCACATGCAGCTAGGTGGTTAGTATCTACATGATAAGAAAGGGATTATTGGTTGTTATTACATGCATCATGCACTACAGACTACTCTAACTATATTTCACAGCCTAAGCCTAGCGTGCAGCCTCCAAGGTTCTAGGGGCTCCCACCTTAATCCCTCTAACAGGGCTTAGAGAATTAAAAATACGGAAATTATTCACGCCGAGTCTGTTAAGTACTTAGGGGTCACAATTACTCACGACCTATCTTGGGGAAAACATATTAGGGAAATATGCGGTCAAGCATATAGGAAGCTAGGCTTTATCAAGAGAGTACTCGGAAAATGTGATGAGAAAGTGAAAGAACGTTGTTATTTTTCAATCGTTAGGCCTCATCTGGAATATGCTGTTAGTGTATGGGATCCATACGAAACGGGCTTGATATCAGAGTTAGATCGCGTACAGCGAAGAGGAGCTAGGTTTGTGAAACGATGCTACGATAAGTTGGCTAGTGTGTCTGGACTGTTAGAAGAATTAGGATGGGAATCGCTATCACAGCGTAGATTAAATTATAGGCTTAACCTCCTAAATAAATGTCAGGAAAATCATTTTACTGACGACGTAAAAAACATACTATTAACCCCTTCGTACTACGGCAGATTAGATCGCGCCAATAAAATTAGATAGCTAGACTGTAGAACCGATAGGTATAAAATGTCATTTTTTCCGCGTACCATTCGGGACTATAACGGCTGTGATCGTCGTCATGAATAGTTCGAATTGTGATTATAGGCAGACAGTAAATCTTTTTCTTTATATTCTCCTCTTTCTTATTTATGCATGATGTAAATATTGATGTTCTTATTTATGCATGATATTTTGAATCTGTAGTAGTAGTCTTTGTATCCCTTGCATGTTGGAACGATAGAAGATAGAATGTTTCTCGGGTATTAGATTTTTAATTGGCGCTTTGCATGTGTGGTACGCGGGTTTCAATGTAATTTCGGTGTTCTACCGTATCATTCATGCATGCCTGGTGTGGAAGCACCCCCTGCCACACACCCTTTGGGTGGCTTGCAGGGTATGACGTAGATGTAGATGAACAGTTGTGTAACACGATATGTTCGTTCGTAGCAGTTTATAACCGAGCGTGCTGCTTTTCTTTGTACTATGTTAATTTTTTTGGTTAAATCTTTATGACCACGGTCCCAAATGCTCGCGCCGTAATATCAATCGGCATCAATCAATCATCAATCAAGCAATCAAGGCGGTCTAATATCAACAACGGGAAAAACGACGTCCTAAACCTGTGTGTTTAACAGTCCTTGATTTTATCCTCATATTCTGATCTGCCGTAGTATGTAAGAACTTGTAAGGTATAAATAACTTCGCAGAAAATTCATAAATTGGATTCGAATTTACATAAAAGATTGAGTCTAATTTCAATCGACGGTCTGAAAGCGTTTCCCATCCAAGTTGTAGCAGGAGGTCAGTGACGCTAACGAGACTATCATAACGACCTTTCAGGAATCTAGCTGATCTTCTCCGCACGCGTTCCAACCATGTTTTTAAACCTACCTCATGAGAATCCCAAACACTGGCAGCATATCCCAAGTGGGCCCAACAAGGAAGAAGTACATTGAAGGAGTAGTAGATTGTCGTACCGATAGATTTAAAATGCCATTTTTCCCTCGTACTATAAGACAGAACAATAGACAGCGTAGCGAAGGGATAGGTAGGTGAAATATAGTTAGAGTAGTCTGTAGTGCATGATGCATGTAATAACAACCAATAATCCCTTCCATATTATGTAGATACTAACCATCTAGCCCCATGCGACCCTATTATCTAGCATATCTCCCTTAAATATCCTACTTGCATGGCAAAAGTGCATGTTTGGTGATCTTCACCCCCTGCCACACACCCTCGTGGTGGCTCGCAAGGTATCACGTAGATGTAGATGAAGTAGCTCATTTGTCTGACTTTGTCGTACTCATTTAATCGATTCCAATTTACATAATAGATTGGAACCATCGGAGAAGTAAGCGGCCCCAAATTTATAAAATCGGAAGATTTTACAGGTTTTCTTACTTAATCTAAAGGTTTAGAGTTAAAAAGATTACTGGGAGCGTTCTCGGACCCCTAGTTGAGTCTCACTCCGTGGATTACTTTCTACCTGTATTCCACGCCTGCAGCCACACCCCCCTCGAGGGTGGGACTCATCGACCTCGTCACTAATCTGTTTGACGCTGCCTGCACGAGGGGCACACTCCAAGAGGTTACTACATCTACATCTACGTAATACCCTCCTCCACCACGAGGGTGTGTGGCAGGGAGCGTTCGCAGCCGCACTCCAGGTTCCTGGTGGGGCGGAGTTTGGAAATCGTGCTTGCCCTAATAATTAAATTTTTGCCTGCTGTTGTTCACCCTAATTCCCGTGCCTCCCTTTCCTCTCCCTCCCCTCCCTCCGGTTACCACCCCCTTCGGTTTCCCCAACCCCTTCCCCACCTTCCTTCCTTTCCCCCCTTCTCAATACTCTTCTGCAAAATATTTTATTTCTGCATCCTCAAATTAACTCCGCTAGTCAAGACCATTCTTCGCAGTGAGAGCGCTTAACGTCCCCATTCTTACACACACCTCGACACGCACGACTACTAGACTTATCACATCATCTGAATCCAAGGTAATTCCGATATCAAGCCTAATGCGAACCCAGGCCCTACAGGTGGGAAGCCGCTTACTCTGGCCGTCACACAAAGTCGTCGCCTCCGCTCTTCTCGTTCGTCTGGCAAAGTATTCTCTCAGCATGACAAGGAAATCAAAGGGCTCCCTTAGTCATCGCTGGAGCATTCAGACCACATTCTTTCGAGACCCACCCATCTCTTGCCTAATCTCATATGCCTCGGACGCGAAAGCATCTCGTGTATCCCCAGTAACTCACAGTAACTAGGCAATGCATTTATATCTTCATCTACAAATCACCCTGCAAGCCACCTCAAGGGTGAATGGCAGGGGAGTGAGTTATCACCAACTAGCACTACAGCGTAGAAACTAACTTTCGCCCACATACACCACACTATGGGTATGCTACAACTGCTGCGGAAACTATTAAACAGTCTAGAATGCAACTGTGTAAACGTGATACAAGATTCATGCTGATAACATGCAAAATATGGCATTAGTACCACGAGGAATGTGTTAGTATCACGTTTCGCACGATCCCTATATAACTCTTGTATCTCGTTTACGCAGTTGCACTATACATTAATTCAATAGTTTCTGTAGCATCGATAGCATACCTGTTGTGTAGTCTAAGTTGGCGAAAGTTGCATGTACAGTCGGATTCAAATGTATTGCAAAGAATCGAGCACTTACACTTCTCAAGGAAATCGAGTTTCACTTACGGCGCTGTTATTCTTTGCTATGCAACGCTATCTATTCAGCTGTTTATTTGCACGTATTTAAATTGTAACAGTTGAGCAATTGCTTGTTTTGTGCTAACTTGTTATTACATAATATGATCAGCTCGAATAACAATGACATGCTGCGACATATTGATTAATTGAAATACCAAACTTTATTATTAAACACAGATCTTTCTTGAAATACAATATACCTACTGCAAATACTAGGTATTGTATCATTTAGAGTAACAGTTGTGATTAATAAATAATAATTATCCATGCTCAAATCGTAAATCCAAACCGAAACGAAAGTGTAATGACAAATTAGCACAAAATAGGCCATTGCTCAACTATTACCATTTGAATTTGAATACGTGCAAATAAACAGATGAATAGATAGCGTTGCGTAGCAAATAATAACAGCGCCGTAAGTGAAGCGCCGCTCGATTCTTTGCAATACATTTGAATCCGACCGTACATTACACTGCATGTTGGTGATAATTAATCCCCTGCCAAACGCCCTTGAGGCGACTTGCAGGGTAACTTGTAGATGTAGATGAAACGTTTTGCAGGCCGAAAACGCCTGCAGAACCGAAGATTATTTTTCGATTTCGCAAAACGTATGACAATGAATGATAAATTATCTTTTTATAGTTAAGAAAACATAAAATTCTCTCACTGTTAAAATCCTGAAGTCATTTACGCGTCAGTAATGTCTCAAAATTAGTTCAATCCGGTACACTTAGCTGTACCATATACAATGGAAAACGACTCGTGTTTTCTGGAAGACATACCGTAACAAGCTGATGCTTTAGAATCATTTTAGATGTGAGATTACCATGAGGCCCACAACATATCATTTCATGCGAATTGATATTTCGATCAAATAACTGGACAGCAGAAAAGGCTTAAGAAAACCGCGAAGAGCGAATAAACATGATAACCAACACGAAATCTCGAGCACAATATCAGGCCCGGTAATACCACATAATTCGATGAAGAATCACTTTTCTCTAGCGCCAATATCTTTCACCTAATTACATAATACGAAAGCGTTCATGATTCCAACGACAACTCTGAAAATCTCCCATAAAATTATTCTCCTCTCAGACGACTCGACATGACTCTGAACATTCGAGGTAAAGTTGAAGGTCACGAGGGGTGGGAGGGAAGAAATCCAGCTTTAGAGCAACCCGAGGACACACACTAAGGCCACACAGCTCCGAGGAATCTGAAAGTCATTGATGCCAATCCCAGAGGTATCGGGTTTTCACGCGTCCAAGTAAGAAAAATAAGTCTCATTCCATCATGGCGCCTTTGTCACAACAGAGCTTTAGTAAGAAAGGAAGAAAATATGCATGAAAAAAACAACGTGAATAACTAACATATACATATAAACACGAGCATTAAAATAAATTTTCCAAACGATAAGCCAGAAAGGAAAAGATATACGTTACTTCGCTATGGTTAGGCCACACTTCGAATACGCCGCGAGTATTTGGGACCCTGGACATGAAGATTTAATCGAAAAAATTAATAAAATGCAAAGAAAAGCAGCACGCTTCGTCAAAAACTGCCACTAGCGAACATAGAGTGTTCCACAGCTTTTAGATGGATTGAGGTGGGAGCCCCTAGAGGTTTTGGGGCTGCACGCTAGGCTTAGTTAGCTTGAGAAATTCAGAACTGGTGTGTTTCAGAGCGACACAGAGAATATTAACATGACGCCTCACTACATCTCTTGGTCTGACAGAAGTGATTAAAAAGGGAGACAGATTGTCGAACAGATAGGTGCAAGAACTTGTTCTTTCGGCGCACAATGAGCGACCACAATAAAAATTGAGCCCCACTCATTACTCTCTCATATAACACGTCACCAATTCACCTCCCAAAACTCAGAGCAACACAGAGAATATTATCATGACGCCTCACTACATCTCTAGGTCTGACGGGAACGATAAAATAAGAGAGATAGATTGCCGAACAGATAGGTACAATAAAACGTTCTTTCCGCGCACAATAGGAGACCACAGTAAAAACCGAGCTCCACTGAATACACTCCCATAATACAGGTCACCATTTCACCTCCCAAAACCTTCACCCTTACATATTTACACGGCTGGTGTCCTAACTGTACTTATGGGCCAACTGTATTCATTCGCTGGTAATAGAGTACCCGAATGAATACCTAGGCACCCGTACGAGTACATGAGTACTGACAAATACTTGTGTACTCAAATGATTACCGGGATACGAGGTATTCATTTGAGTACCAGAGTGCCCCGATGGAGACTCGAGTACTTGGGTGACTACCAGTGAATTACCAGTGAATACGAGTACCCAAATGGAATACGCAGGCGAGTATCGAGTACCACGTCATTGGCCATGGCATTCGACAGGGTATTCGCGTATTCACTTGAGCACCTGGTTATTCGATAACATATATTGAGTACTTTATTTATTAAATATGGGTTATTGAGTACATTTGTTATCCAGATATTCATTTTGGTACACGAGTATTCACCCTTGTACTCATGTACTGGTCCGGGTACGCAGGTATTCATTCGGGTACTCGATAACCAGTGAATGAATACATTTTGCCTATCCCAACCTAACACCTCCTGCCACACAATCATGCGGCGGCTCGCAGGGTAGTATGCAGATGTAATGTAAATGCAAATGAACTGCCAGATTTCAACATCAGATACGCCAAGACCTCTCAACAGGCATTCCGCGGCACAATGGCGACCGACGAGGAAGCAAGCGAGACGATGTGCCATTAAATCAAAGCCTTTAATTCACGCGCTCGGTGTTGTTAGTCACTCCAGGGAGTGACGAGGGACTTTCAATGGATTGCGATCGAAGCTTTCCGGCCAAATGATCGAGGTCGCATTGCGATATAGAAACAAACGAAGAGGGAAACGCGACGGATAATCGCCGCACCACTCGAGAAAAAGTGAAATTTTCCGCAAAATGCGAGGATCGCGAATTTCACTCACCACTGTGAGATGGGAGATCATCCATTCTGGAAAACTAAACCTTTCCTCTTAAGTTAGTTTCAGCCAAAAATCTTTTCACCGAGGTATCAACGAATTTTGTCTCATTTTAAAGAAAAATATCTCACCCTTCCAAAGATAACAAAATATCAGCCCTTACCTATTTTCCGAGATATTTGAAGATAAAACCAACCCTTTTACATTGGAAATGGTACGTATATGCACTTCAGAGAGGCCTTATTAAACAAATGAGGATATGCAAACACAAAATTCTCGCAAAGAAAATGAACGGCGAGTTGTTTGTATGTTCTCTCAACTTTTTTTGAAAATAAATATTATACTTACCGCAGTAACATTCTCAGGATCGTAAAAAAAACTTCCGTTATGAAGGAGTTCCAAAAGATACAGTGTGAAGAAATTGAGTCAAGGTAAAGACTTATATGTATAGATAGTTTTACTTACGCACTTAGGCTTTCAGTCATACAAAAGTATATAATTGCACCATTACTAATACAATATTTGATTCATGCGTCCTACAGCCACTGAAATTAAAAGTGTAATTTGAATATGATCTCCATTACAACAAGGAAACCATCTCGCTCAAACTACCTTACAGTAGATGGTGCGACTTTGCTTAAATTCAGATTCGGGTGAGGCTTTGCAAGCGTGTACTCATTAGTAATATGATTAGATAAACAGAAAAAATTGTTCAAATCGGTTTCAAAAATTACCTGTTACGTTTCTGGGGCAATTTATTGCTATTTTAACACGTAGCATTACGTCATTTGACATATATATCGAACTAATTCGAGATGTAATGACGGGCGAACAGATTTTCTATAAAACGAGAAAACATACTTTCGTATTATGTTGGTTTCTAATATAAATCGGGGAACACAACAAAAAAAAAGAACATGTATTTATATACAATTTTCACTTAAATATCATCTTCCTCGCCGTAAACCAAAGTCATAACAATGCTTTGATTGAGACAATTTTTTAAAAATTTACTCCTGCGTCATTAGACCTACGTCTACGTGATACCCTGGGAGCCACCACGAGGGTGTGTCGCAGGGGGTAAAGATCACCAAACACGCGCTATTGACATGCAAGTAGGATATTTAATGAAGGCATGCTAGATAATAGGGTCACATGCAGCTAGATGGTTAGTATCTACATAATAAGGAAGGGATTATTGGTTGTTATTACATGCATCATGCACTACAGACTACTCTAACTATATTTCACCTAACTATCCCTTTGCTTCGCTGCCTATTGTTCTCTCTTATAGTACGAGGGAAAAATGACATTTTAAATCTATCGGTACGACAATCTATCTCTCTAATCTTGTTACTATGATCAAACCAAGCATAATACGCAGGGGTTCTCAATATATATCTAACGTCATCTGTGAACAAATCGGTTTCGAATTTACTTAAAAGGTTTAACATAAATTTTAACCTGCGTTCTGATAGAAATTCCCATCCTAGTTCTTCTATTAAGCTCGTAACACTTATACAATTATCATAACGGCCTTTAACAAACCTAGCAGATCTCCTTTGCACGCGCTCTAATTCTATAATAATACCTTCCTTGTATGGATCCCATATACTAGCGGCATATTCTAAATGAGGCATGACAAGTTTTAACAATTCCGAAGATAGCGACTCGTTAACAATCGACCTACTTGCTATTCATGCTTGGTGCGAAAAGTGGCAGATGGAACTAAACATAAAAAAGTGCGTAGCAGTCAGCATTTGGAAAAAGAAAAATTGGCCAGTTAGGGCTTACAGAATTAAAAATACAGAAATTATTCACGCCGAGTCTGTTAAGTACTTAGGAGTCACAATTACTCACGACCTATCTTGGGGAAAACATAGTAGGGAAATATGCGGTCAAGCATATAGGAAGCTAGGCTTTATCAAGAGAGTACTCGGAAAATGTGATGAGAAAGTGAAAGAACGTTGTTATTTTTCAATCGTTAGGCCTCATCTGGAATATGCTGTTAGTGTATGGGATCCATACGAAACGGGGTTGATATCAGAGTTAGATCGCGTCCAGCGAAGAGGAGCTAGGTTTGTGAAACGATGCTACGATAAGTTGGCTAGTGTGTCTGGACTGTTAGAAGAATTAGGATGGGAATCGCTATCACAGCGTAGATTAAATTATAGGCTTAACCTCCTAAATAAATTTCAGGAAAATCATTTTACTGACGACGTAAAAAACATACTATTAACCCCTTCGTACTACGGCAGATTAGATCGCGCCAATAAAATTAGAGAGCTAGATTGTAGAACCGATAGGTATAAAATGTCATTTTTTCCGCGTACCATTCGGGACCATAACAGCTGTGATCGTCGTCATGAATAGTTCGAGTATTGACAATAGGCAGGCAGTTAATCTTTCTCATTATATTCTCCTCTTTCTTATTTATGCATGATGTAAATAATGATGTTCTTATTTATGCATGATATTTTGAATCTGTAGTAGTAGTCTTTGTATCCCTTGCATGTTAGAACGATTGGAGATAGAATGTTTCTTGGGTATTAGATTTGTAATTGGCGCTTTGCATGTGTGGTACACGGGCTTTAATGTAATGTCGGTATTCTACCATATCATTCATGCATGCCTGGTGCGAAAGCACTCCCTGCCACACACCCTTTGGGTGGCTTGCAGGGTATGACGTAGATGTAGATGTAGAAGTGTAAAATAGCTTCTTTCTCGTACTCTCTCATCGCATTTGCCTATAACCCTTTTTACGAACCCTAATCTACGGTTTGCTACACTTGTTATTTCCCTGATGTGTTTCCCCCATGATATGTCTTCAGTGATGGTGACGCCTAAGTATTTAATTGAATCTACGTTACATATTTTGTTTTCTTTGAAGCAATAATTATTCCGGGGAAAGCCATTCTTCTTCCAAAAATTCATAATCGCGCATTTCTTCAAATTTAATTCTAATGCTAACTACAATGCAAAGTTAAATTCAACATATACAGATAGTGAGTCCTGGACCACCTGATGCTGATGAGATATAGGGTACACCTGTAGGTCCTCCTGAGAGTATTGGAGCAGCAACGCTACTCCAGAATACATATACACAGACGAATCATGCAGTTTCCTTTCGGAATTGATTTTTCGCTTTGGTGAAAACAGAGTGGTCCAGGGCTTTTTTTCTCGAGTTACTGGAAAAGTTATTGAAAGGTTCCCTCCATGACTCACTATTCGCGCTCTAATCGCCCCCGTCAGCCATATAGGAGGTCAATTTTTACTAAACGCAATTAAAAATAGAGCGGCATGGTCAATATATATCGAAATCTACGAAACACCGTACAAACCACACACTAGGGTGAGTGGCACGGGGTGTTTCCGCGCCAGGCATGCAGCACTCATCCAAGTTCAAATCAGAACCGCGAACGTTTCTCCGGCCGCTAGGCGCAGGCCAAAAGCAGTCGGGATATCAACGCGCGGTTTGATAAGAAATTAGTAGAGTGCTACGCAGACGAACATGCTACCATGCAGTAAACCGTAGATTAGAATTCGTAAAAAGGGTTCTAGGCAAATGCGATGAGAGAGTACGAGAAAGAAGCTATTTTACACTTCTCAGGCCTCATTTAGAATATGCCACTATTATATGGGATCCGTACGAGGAAGGTATGCTAAAAGAATTAGAGCGCGTGCAAAGGAGATCTGCTAGGTTTGTTAAAGGCCGTTATGATAATTGTCTAAGTGTTACGAGCTTAATAGAAGAACTAGGATGGGAATTACTATCAGAACGCAGGTTAAAATTTAGGTTAAACCTTTTAAGTAAATTCGAAACAGAGTTGTTCACAGATGAAGTAAGATATATATTGAGAACCCCTGCGTATTATGCTAGGTTTGATCATCTTAACAAGATTAGAGAGATAGATTGTCGTACCGACAGATTTAAAATGTCATTTTTCCCTCGTACTATAAGAGAGAACAATAGGCAGCGTAGCAAAGGGATAGGTAGGTGAAATATAGTTAGAGTAGTCTGTAGTGCATGATGCATGTAATAACAACCAATAATCCATTTCACATTATGTAGATACTAACCATCTAGCTGCATGTGACCATATTATCTAGTATGTCCCCATTAAATATCCTAATTGCATGTCAATAGTGCATGTTTGGTGATCCTCACCCCCTGCCACACACCCTCGTGGTGGCTCGCAGGGTATCACGTAGATGTAGATGTACACTATTTAAGATACAACTACTGGGCCGTATAAATTCGATCCATAGATAATACTACAAGGTGCTGAACCAGGTAGGAGGAGGCCAGGGGCTGTAACGCTTCTCCAGAATAAACTGGCTACATTGAAACATTATCAATCATTTTACAAGCAATCTCCTTGCGTAACTTTCTTCCTTGGACTCAGCATGCGTCCTGGTCAACTTTCGAGCTTAGGGAGAGCGACAAAGCTGATGAGGTACAAGGTACACCTGTAGTTCCTCTGAAGAGTATTAGAGAAGTACTCCTGAATACATGCATACAGACGCATCATGCAGTTTCCTTTCGGAATCGATTTTTCGCTTTGGTAAAAACAGAGTTAGGACGCGTGAAGGGAAGATTAGCAAGATTCGTGAAAGGCCGTTATGATAGTATTGTCAGTATTACTGACCTCTTGCTACAACTTGGATGGGAATCGCTTTCAGAGAGTCGATGGCAAATTAGACTCAATGTTTCGCGCAAATTCAAAACCGATTTACTTTCAGACGAAGTTTTCAATATCTTACGAACACTATCATACTACGGTAGATGAGAATTAAAAAACCATGAGAATTAAATAAAGGAAATAGATTGTTGAACAGAGAGGTTCGACATGCCGTTTTCCTGCGATCGATAAGAGACCATAATGGCTGCGTTAAGACTTTTAAGTAGATTAGTTAACGGGTAGGGTAGCTGATTAATTCATATGCACCCTGATGCATGTTCCTAAATCTGCCGAGTAGTCCTAACACCATGTTTTGCATGCCCCCTGCAGGACTCTTGTGTCATGTTTTCATAGTTACTTTACAGATTATTTTAGTAGTTCCTGAAGCATTTGTTGTATACCGGTAGTGTTGTGCATGTTAATGAAAGTTAATTTTTTCATGTAGTTCATGTTGGAGATAAGTCACCCCATGACAAACACCCTTGTAGCAGGATAAAGGTTTATCGGGTTTTGCACCGGGTGAGCAGGAATCCGAATTCGGAAACCCCCCCTGATGATGGAGGACAAGTCGTTCTCCGAAACGTTGGGCCCCATGGACCAGCTCACCCGGTGCAAAACCCGATAAACCTTTATCCATCAGATACGCCGGGAAAATCTTAGATACTTCACCCTTGCAGCAGCTTGCAGGGTGATGAGTAGATATTGATCTATGCTAATAAAATATTTCAGCTGATTGGTATGTTTTTGAACAGCACTTATACAAATCCGTTTTCACTCGAGGATGGCCCGCCATTATATCCCTCTCGAATTCCTATCCTCGTCCTTCCTCTCCCACGCTTCCCCAGTGTTCCTCTATTATCCTCTTCTGCATTCCCTCTGCCTTCAATATGTCCTCCATTCATTTCTTATGTCTCCTCCGAACCTCCGCCACCAGTTTCCTCTCCTCTATATTCATATCCAATACCTCCTCGATCGTCATTCTCGCTAACAAGCATGGCCAAAAAACTTATTTCAGCGATAAGACCAGCGAAGGTGACTCTGAAATAATGATTACCTTCGTAAAGTCATTTTTTCCACGTACAACAATGCACCATAAGAGTTGCCTTGGATCACTTCTAGCATACTTTGACTATGAATAAGTAAATTTGGTTTTAGAAGTAGTGCTAAATATCTCTACATGATAATTAGCAACTAACCTCGCATGTAATCTTTAGCAAGATATACTCCTGCATGTTTTAGTATCTTGTAGTGCTATTTATTTGTCGCATTAATGACGCAAACGAATAGTTGTACGTACCTTGAGTAGTGAACTGCATGGTAGCATGTTCTTGTACGTATCACTCTCCTAGTTTCTGGTCTGACTGCGCACTGTTGTCCTGACTGCTTTTGGCCTGCGCCTGGCATCCGGGGAAACGTGCGCGGTTCTGATTTTAATTTGGATAAGTGCTGCATGTCTGGTGTGGAATCACCCCGTGCCATACACCCTAAGGTTGGTTTGCACGTTATCGCGTTGATGCAGATGTACAGCCTATCCTAGCATACCTTTTCTGCTTCTTTTACACTCACTCAATTACCCATTGCATCGCATTCACCCTCTCGGTACTCTCACAGTTAAATATCTCAATTAATATTCCACTTTTGAGTACCTTCCCTCACATTCACCTATGACTTTCTCGGCGTACCCCATTCATCTAAATACATTCATTTCTCCGTCGTAAATCTGCTTTGTGTTCCGAGTTTCTCCTATTCTCTCGAGATGACTAACCAACGAAGCACGCTCCGGTCTAACATGTCCATTACCGATGCATTCATTCCACGCTCTTGCATTACCTGGCTAAATGGAGATTTCTCACGCATTTCCCATGCATTCTTGTCGAGTCGTAAAATTCTTAAAAATCGTCATTTGTCCTCACACCACTACATATTTAAGCCAAGCAAAATCTTTGAGGTCTAGTGAAAATGTCCATTTTTTTTAATTCCTCGGCCAAGTTACTCTTAAGGCCTTCCCTCAAATGTATTCCAATGGTATAATTCGACGCCTGTGCACTTAATTTTAAAATCCTACAACACGTGCCTCAACTGACAAGCAGTCATCATCAGGCACAACTAATCTTGAAAATTGAGTCCTTTAGGTATAATCTGAGATAATTTATTCACAACAAGAATGCGTCAGTATTGGAGAGTATTTCGATACTTTCTCATTAACACTGAGACAGTAGACGGGTTAACTGCCATACACAAGTTTTGCTTTGAAAAAAAACAAATATATTCAGTGAAATAACTTAATGATGCGCGCGATTATGTGACTAAACGGGCAATTTCCTCAAGGTAACATGAAACGAAGGTTGTATCAGGCGAAGGTGAAGGTAGGCGACTGGTTGTGTCAGGCCAAACTTTGTGGAACCTCTTAAAATTATGAAATGAAAGCTGTAACTTAGTAATTCCACACATAGTTTATTAACGAAAGTCGAAACCTAGGTCGATAATTAAGTATAGGCGAAGTGGAAACCTGATGATGTCTTCATAAGTCTAAACCTAGGTCATTGATAAAGTATATGAGGAATCACTAAGTTACAGCTTTCATTTCATAACAATGGTATGATACTGAAATACAGGTTCTCTTCTGTACGAGCAGAGCTGTTGTATAATTTCCTCATTTATTCCTCCCGCTGAGAATCCACGGATATTTCCGACAGATATATATAAAAACATCTTAGTACAGGGATCTGCAGACATGGGCTACCTCGTTTAGTTTGGAGTGGCGAGGAGTGGTAGGAAACGATCAGAGAAATGGTAATAGGATTCAAATTTCTACATTTCAAAAGGCCGCTCCACACGGTAGTACATTTTATTGTACAAACTAATGTATAAACTCTTTCATGTGGAAAATTGTACCGTGTAAAGCGGCAGAATGTATGACCGTCTGAAATACTGAAATGGGAAATAGAGCCGGCCTTAATTCCATTCATTTTCTTGTACCATCCATGATACATTCGTTTGTACAATAAAATGTGCGATGTAAAGCGGCCTGGAGAGAGACAAGGTGCACGTTTCGCTTGCTCCTTCAGCGGGAGTCTGGGAGATGTATCGCTTCGCCAGAGTGAATATCCCAGTCCGAGATCCTACCACTTATGATTACCTGCATTCCTCCTCCCTCGAGCTCCTCACTGTTACTGTAGCCATCCTCCCGCACTCCTTGGGGAAATCCCTGCAGCCGGACTTATTCCCATGGAGATGAAGGGCTGGGGATGGAGATAAACATGGCCGGTCCTGAGCTTCCTCCGCGGGAGATGAACGGAACTACATCACAAAAACCACAGAACGGACGGAAGAACACACTGGAGTTGGGGAGGGCAGGATCCCCCGTTATCCAACACACACTGGCCGGCAGGTGAACTCACAAGATATTTCTACATAGAAATATATTTCTATATATATATATAAAATATCACAAAACACCTATTGAAGCACTGGGTTTTTCTCAGAAGACTTGAAGATATAAGAGAGAGGAAATAAGCCAAGGAACACCAAAGCACTGGTTATATAGGGGAGAACAGGGGGGGGGGGGAAAGTAACGACTTATTCTTATTAGCGGGGTCGCAGACAAGAAGTTCCTCGTCTTTACAACTCGGGCTTCACCGGTCGACTGCCCCCCGGCAGGTAACCCAGGCCCTCGCGTCGCCGTCCGGGACCTTCTCCTACAGCATTCCCCTCTGTCCCACACCACTCCCTCCTTCTCCCTCCCTCTCTCCACCCCCTCCCAACCACGCCAAGAACACAAACTCGCATACAACCTCTCCTCCTTCCCCGACAAACTCCTCCGGAGAAGTTTCCTCCTCGTCCACCGGCCATTGAGGTGGATAGAGTGGGCACTTCGCGCGCTGGGCAATGCCTGAGAAACTGTAACGTCGTATGGCTTTTCGGTGTGGTGGTATTCACCGTTCAGCTCTACTCAATATCTACATCTACGTAATTCCCTGCGAGCCACCACGAGGGTGTGTGGCAGGGGGTAAAGATCACCAAACATGCACTTTTGCCATGCAAGTAGGATATTTAATGGAGACATGCTAGAGAACAGGGTCACATGCAGCTAGATGGTTAGTATCTACGTATTAAGGAAGGGATTATTGGTTGTCATTACATGCATCATGCACTACAGACTACACTAACTATATTTCACCTACCTATCCCTTTGCTACGCTGCCTATTGATCTCTCTTATGGTACGCGGGAAAAATGACATTTTTAATCTATCGGTACGACAATTCAATCTCTCTAATCTTGTTAATCTGATCAAACCTAGCATAATACGCAGGGCTTCTCAATATATATCTAGCGTCATCTGTGAACAAATCGGTTTCGAATTTACTTAAAAGGTTTAACCTATATTTTAACCGGCGTTCTGATAGTAATTCCTATCCTAGTTCTTCTATTAAACTCGTAACACTTATCATTACGGCCTTTAACAAACCTAGCGGATCTCCTTTGCACACGCTCTAATTCTTTTATCATACCTTCCTCGTATGGATCCCATACTCTAGCAACATATTCTAAATAATAGAAGTCAACTACCACCAGTAAAGGTCGCCTTTACCAAAAGCTCAGTTGGGACACTGCTATTACGGTAAGTTTGTATTCATTAATATGTGACCAAATTCATTGATTTCGAGGAAGGATGATACTTCGAACAAACTACCTTAACCCTTTGAGTGCGGCATGACGTGATATCACGTGATGCCGCACTCAAATGCTAGTGCTGATGACGTTATATCACGTCAATGGTACCGTGAGTGTTCCAGCTTTCCCTAGGGGGCCAAGTAAAAGTTTCCTTGGGAAAGCTGGAACACTCAAGGCACCCTTGACGTGATATCACATCTTCGGCACCAGCGTACATCTATATCTACGTCATGCCCTGCAAGTCACCCTGTAGGTGTGTGGCAGGGAGTGCTTCCACACCAGTCATGCATGAATGATATGGTAGAATACCGAAATTATATTGAAACCCGCGTACCATACATGCAAAGCGCCAATTCAAAATCTACTAACCAAGAAACATTATATCGTCAATCTTTCCGACATGCAAGGGATACAAAGACTACTACTACAGATTCAAAATATCATGCATAAATAAGAACATCAATATTTACATCATGCATAAATAAGAGAGTACAGAATATAATGAGAAAGATTTACTGTCTGCCTGTTGTCACAATTCGAACTATTCATGACGACGATCACAGCCGTTATGGTCCCGAATGGTAAGCGGAAAAAATGACATTTTATACCTATCGGTTTCTACAATCTAGCTCTCTAATTTTATTGGCGCGATCTAATCTGCCGTAGTACGAGGGGGATAATAGTATGTTTTTTTACGTCGTCAGAGAAATGATTTCCCTGAAATTTATTTAGGAGGTTAAGCCTCTAATTGAATCTACGCTGTGATAGCGATTCCCATCCTAATTCTTCTAACAGTCCAGACACACTAGCCAACTTATCGTAGCATCGTTTTACAAACCCAGCTCCTCTTCGCTGTACGCGATCTAACTCTGATATCAAATCTGTATCTCGGTGGAAATTCGCACATTTGTGCATTGCGGGTGACTCCGTAAAGTGGAACTCTGTGGCTAGTCCCAGATAGCTTAAAATTTGTCTGATATCAACCCCGTTTCGTATGGATCCCATACACGTTAAGCCACCCATAAGCGTACCTAAGCCTAAGCCACCCATAAGCGTAAAGACAACCAGGACGTATTATCACGTCAAGCTGCACTCAAAGGGTTTAAGGCATATCCTTTAGATCTAAGTTCACCCATTGGAATAAGCGCGAAGATATAATCTGAAAAACAACCAGAGCGTTGGAAACTCATGGAGGCACATCCCTCAGTATTTTTTAAGAAGTATTTCTACATCCACGAATAGAACCGATGGAGTCTGATAATATCTACATCTACATCTACGTAATACCCTGCGAGCCCCACGAGGGTGTGGGGCAGGGGGTGAAGATCACCAAACATGCACGATTGACATGCAACTAAGATATTTAAGGGAGACATGCTAGATAATAGGGTCACATGGAGCTAGATGGTTAGTATCTACATAATAAGGAAGGGATTATTGGTTGTCATTACATGCATCATGCACTACAGACTACTCTTACTATATTTCACCTACCTAAGCCTTTGCTACGCTGCCTATTGTCCTCTCTTATAGTACGAGGGAAAAATGACATTTTAAATCTATCGGTACGACAATCTATCTCTCTAATCTTGTTAATCTGATCAAACCTAGCATAATACGCAGGGGTTCTTAATATATATCTAACGTCATCTGTGAACAAATCGGTTTCGAATTTACTCAAAAGGTTTAACATAAATTTTAACCTGCGTTCTGATATAAATTCCCATACTATTTCTTCTATTAAACTCATAACACTAATACAATTATCATAACGGCCTTTAACAAATCTAGCGGACATCCTTTGCACACGCTCAAATTCTTTTATCAAACCCTCCTCGTACGGATCCCATATACTAGCGGCATATTCTAAATGAGGCCTGACAAGTGTAAAATAGCTTCTTGCTCGTACTCTCTCATCGCATTTGCCTAGAAGATGAAGCTGGACGTTCACAAACACTGGTGTCCTGGGCGGTGAAAAATCATCTTGTTGCATTATTATTGTTGAAGGAGTTGCGTTATAAATTAAGTCAATAGTTTTTGTAGCATTGGTGGCATACCGATAATGTAGTGCGTGTTGGTGAAAGATACAAATACATTATAGTGCGGATTGGAGAAAACACATCCCCTGCCAAGCATCCTTGAGGTGGCTTTCAGGTTAATATGCAGATGTAATGTAGAATTGAAGCCAATACTAAAGGATAGCACGAGAGGAAATTGCTATACCGGCACTGAGGTCATTTACGGGTTGCTTCGGCCATAATGTCTCTGCATAAATGTTATATTTTATCCTTTTTTTTCTTAAAATCTTTAAATCCTTTTTTTTAACTCCTTTTTATCCTTTTTTTGTTCTTAAAATCTTTAAATCCTTTTTTTATCCTTTTTTTGTTCTTAAAATCTTTAAATCCTTTTTTTTATCCTTTTTTTACCCTTTTTTTGTTCTTATGAGTGTTACGAGCGAGATATTTTATCCTTTACGTAAGAGACTCCTGTTTGAACTAAAAAAACTTTATAAATGGCTTATTTTTTTATTAACTCAGGAACTTACGCAGAATAGGTAAATATAAAAAGAAATTAGGAGCCTTCTTTTCACACAATTTGATGGTTTAATTTTGTCAATCTCCGTGATTTCTGCGCCAGAAAAAGGGCGACGTTCCTAAAGTAGATTTATTGTATTTTTACCTAATCCTCACTGACTTCTTTACTTAGCTTCTATTTGGCCTACTTATATCGGATGAATAATAACAACAGCATACGAACACAAACACCCATGCCCTGAGCGGTAATAATTATATCCATGGCGGGATTCAAACCCATGACCCTCAGTTCACCAGGCAATGACGTCACCCCGTCGCCACCGAAATTAGATAGATTGTTGTAGACTCCTTACTTCGATTGAAATCTACCTTAACCGGTAGATTGCATTTATAATAGCTATGATGTTACCTTTCCAAACATTAGGCAGCTATATAAGCTAAAAAACGAGCATTCTTTATGTCTACTTCAAAATTATGTCACATTTTCTCAAAAGTGAAACAAGGTAGAATGAAAGGGGTCGCCCAATACATCGAGCAACTTAGCCGTAAATATTCATGCGTCCAACACGTTTTCACTTAGTTACCCGAATGGTAAGTCATATGACTGACCAACACATAATTTACGGCAACATGCTTGCTATACTGGAGTCACTGCGGTGACAATGGTATAACTCAAAGCCTCTTCCGCATCGTCAGTTTCGGAATCAGCCGAGGTTAACAACTTTTACAACAGCTCACGTAAAACTCGACGGAAAAACAATGTTTCCCATATTATGCCACAAAACATGTTTAGCTAAATTATGTCAGCATCTCCCTTATCTGCGTTAAATATTAAGAGAATGGCGCTGACATAAAATGGGGCAATCGGATTTTGACCGCCGAAACTGAGGGCTTAAAAAAAGATCGCTAAAGTGCAGATAAGGATATGTTGATCTTTCCACGTGCATGAATAAATGTAGAATGATGATTTTACTAAATTGACTCAACTTGAGGATATCACTTCATAAAACTCAATGTACTCGACTTATTTAATGGACAGTACACAAATATACGGAGACAACTCAAGTGTGAAGTAAAGTGACATTAGAAATGGGTTCACAGTGCATCCAGCAAGCTAGCCGAATGGATTTAAAGGCTTGCGAGGAGTCGTTGAAGCGGCAGCGAATGTTTTTCGGGATCTTTTCCGCACAGTTCCATTTTCGTGGGCCACTGATAGGTAACAGGTCAGCTAACTTCCTCAGTTTTGAAGACTTAAGAAACTGAACATCTACGTATGGCCGTTATGATACTTGTATAAGTGTTACGAGTTTAATAGAAGAACTAGGATGGGAATTACTATCAGAACGCAGGTTTAAAATTTTGGTTAAACCTTTTAAGTAAATTCGAAACAGAGTTGTTCACAGATGACGTTAGATATATATTGAGAACCCCTGCGTATTACGCTAGGTTTGATCATATTAACAAGATTAGAGAGATAGATTGCCGTACCGATAGATTTAAAATGTCATTTTTCCCTCGTACTATAAGAGAGAACAATAGGCAGCGTAGCAAAGGGATAGGTAGGTGAAATATAGTTAGAGTAGTCTGTAGTGCATGATGCATGTAATAACAACCAATAATCCATTTCACATTATGTAGATACTAACCATGTAGCTGCATGTGACCATATTATCTAGCATGTCCCCATTAAATATCCTAGTTGCATGTCAATAGTGCATGTTTGGTGATCTTCACCCCCTGCCACACACCCTCGTGGTGGCTCGCAGGGTATTACGTAGATGTAGATATAGATGTATACTTATAACCCTACAAGCCACCTCAAGAGGGTTTAGCAGGGGGTGACTTATCAACGACATGAACTACAATGAAGAAAATTAATTTCGCCATCAAGCACCATGCAATCAGTATACCACAACTGCTACAGAAACTTAAAATAATCTGTAATATAACATGAAAACATGACACAAGAGTCATGCAGGGAGCATGCAAAACATAATGTTAGCACTTCCTGGAAGATTTAGAAACATGCATTGGGAACATATAAATTAATCAGCTACACTACCTGTCAACTAACCTAATTCAAAGCTTAATGCAGCCATTATGGTCTCTTATCGATCGCGGGGAAAAATCATTGTGAGCCTTTCTGCTCTACAATCTATTTTCTTTAATTTACTCTCATGTTCTGATCTAAGTAGTATGTTAAGTCTCTCGTAATCAGTTCTGAGGACTTCAGAGCTGGAAACCAGAGAAGAAGAGAGTTATCAATTCAGACTTGGTGGTGGTAGCTATAATGCTGCCGAAACTGTCGTCCACGAAAGTGGCATCACGCTGAAGGTAGCCGAATGTATTCAAGCGTCCACTTGCCGGAATGGTAAGGCTTAGGACTAACCAATATGGCGGCCGGTGGGGACGACTCTGACGTCGCGCTCTCCCTCCGTCTGCCTCCCCTCTCGATGCCCTCCGACTGTGGTTTCAGCGCTATTACTCCCGACAACAGCGCTGCCTGTTGGCCATGACTACAGTCCAACCTCGAGCTCTCCCCTCCCCCAGCTTGTGCCTCCCCCCGTCCCTCCCTCCCCTCGATGCCACCACTCCTCGCCCATTCCACTCGGCTTCTTATACTCATACCTCTCTCGGCCGACCAGACTTACCCCCTCCATCGAATCCTTTCACTTTCCAGACGGAAAGAGACAGAATAAACATTCGCAAATTACGGGCGGGATTACTACCGATTTCGTGAGGCTTGCTAACGCTTTTCTTGCGCTAGTTGAAGGAGCTTATGGTTTTTTAAGTGATAAAGTAAGTTGAATTCGCGGATAAATAGAGTTTGGTTATCTGGAGGGTTCAAAGAGTTGGACGACGCGTTGAAAAATCAGTCCGGAATATACGGAATGAAGATCAGTCATAAGAAAACCAATGTCATCATGAGATTTTCTTGTTAAAAGAAATGAAGGCTCATCAGAAAAGTAGCAAAGCTCAGAACTGATAAGGAAGAACAGTCACATCTGCATCTACAGATTGCCCTGCCAGCCACCTCAAGTGAGTTATCACCAATATCTACATTTACATCTACTTATTACCCTGCAAGCCACCACAATGGTGTTTGGCAGGGGGTGACTTATCAACAACATGAACTACAGTGAAGAAGCTTACTATCACCAACAAGCATCACACTATCGGTATGAGTACTACTAACGCTACAGAAACTACCGAAATGATCCATAATGTAACTATGAAAACGTGACACAAGAGTGATGCAAGGAACATACAAAACTTGGTGTTAGCACTATATAGACCAACATGCACTATAGAGTAAAAATTAACTTTCACTGACTTGCAATACACAATAGGTATGCTACAAATACTACGAAACTGTTGAATATATGTACATGACAATTGCATAACCTAAATACATGAGTCATGCAAGGAACATGCAAAAATTCACGTTAGAACAAAGTGGCACATTAAGAAACATGCATTATGGAGCAAATCAACGAATCAGCTACACTGCCTTTCGACTAATCTACTTCAAATTTTCATTGGCAGACATTATGGTCTCTTACCGATTGCGGGAATAAGTGACATTTTAGACCTGTCCGTTCTGCAGTATATTTCCCTAATTGCATTCTCATTATCTGATCTACCTTTCGCCTTGTCTGAACCTGGGCTGAACGATTGAGGAAAATATGCATAGCAATCGAGGTATTAGAGAAAGAAAAGCACTGGCACAAGAGTCGTCCCATACAACATTAGAATTATTAACACGGCCCTAGATTTATCATGCTAAGGAAATGTTAACAAATAGTCTAATAAATGAAATAAAACTCGGTTCAACTTTGTGGAGTTCCATGCTAATTAGTGTAAATAACTATTACACTCCACTGGTCAGTTCATAGGTCAATTTATTGCACAGGTCAACTGCAGTGAGCACCTGAAGATGATACCTGGAATCGAAATCCGGATTGTGCAAATAATTGTTGACCTGTGAACTACTTACCAGTGGAATTTAAAATTTATTTTTACTATAAAAGAGTCTGATATTGAGCGTAGCCAATGAAAGTTGTTGTAATGAATAGTTGTCGTAGAATAATTGTATAAGTGTTACGAGCTTAATAGAAGAACTAGGATGGGAATTACTATCAGAACGCAGGTTAAAATTTAGGTTAAACCTTTTAAATAAATTCGAAACAGAGTTGTTCACAGATGACGTTAGATATATATTGAGATCCCCTGCGTATTATGCTAGGTTTGATCATATTAACAAGATTAGAGAGATAGATTGTCGTACCGATAGATTTAAAATGTCATTTTTCCCACGTACTATAAGAGAGAACAATAGGCAGCGTAGCAAAGGGATATGTAGGTGAAATATAGTTAGAGTAGTCTGTAGTGCATGATGCATGTAATAACAACCAATAATCCCTTTCTTATTATGTAGATACTAACCATCAAGCTCCATGTGACCCTATTATCTAGCATATCTCCCTTAAATATCCTAGTTGCATGTCAATAGTGCATGTTTGGTGATCTTCACCCCCTGCCACACACCCTCCTGGTGGCTCGCAGGGTATCACTTAGATGTAGATGAAAGTGTTTAAGGCGTTAAATTTAGGGGAAAATATGGATTTATGGATAAATTATTATATTTGACGGATATGAGGGCGGAGATCGAGTGTACCGTTGAATTCTGTTAATCATGCACTATGAGAAGAGAGGACGAGAATAGAGAGCAAGCATTTGATATGTGGGCGAAGAGAAAACTGGAGAAGGTACGGCGGAAGGAAAGGATGACGAACGAGGATGTGTTCAATATTGTGAGAAAGGAAGGATTATTCTTGCGACAATTAGGACAATGCAGATTAAGTGTTAGAGGTTATTGCATTGCTCTGAAGACGATGGACGACTCGTTCATCGAAACATCGGACAAGATGGAGAGTTTGACCTCGTGGAAAGCCCGAGTAACCTTTAACAACATCATACGCCGGTAAAGTCTTAGATCTCTCTTCAGATTAAGTGGTTAGCACATGAAATGAGATGGGACACTAAGGAAATGATGGAATTCTGAAGGCCATGATAAACGGAAAAATTCGAGTTAGCTTTGAAGAAGAAGAAAGAGAATAGGTTTCATAGACGAACTGAAGAGATAGTTCGAATGCTGAAGAATGAACTCGTGGAAAAAGACTGGGGCTTGCGGCTGTAAAAGATTAGTAAAGGTCATCATTCTTCCGTCCAAACCCTACCTTCATCAATTGCTAACGTGGAGCAGTATATCTACATCTACGTAATACCCTGCGAGCCACCATGAGGGCGTGAGGCAGGGGGTTAAGATCACCAAACAATAGTGGATTGGATTGAAGTACAAAAACAACAGTAATGGATTGAAGTGGTTGGAATTGAATGTATTGGAGCAGTAAAAATGTATGCCACTCAATTGTGAAAAGCTTAACGTCGGGGAGAAGAAAGAATGTAAGGGAGGCAGTATTAAAGTGTCAACTGTCCAATAAGAGTTACTTCACCACCTCTGCCTTCTCGTCAACTCTTGACTAACCTTCAGTTAACTCAGACTGTCAGCTATGGAGTACCACCAATATTTGCTACGGCTATACGTCAGTGTTTATCACTCTCGAAGTTTCTGGTTTGACCGCGCAATGTCCCCCTGACTGTCTTTCGGCCTGCGCCTAATTAGAGGACTACTTATCAATCGCATTAATAAAGCTAACCACTAGTAACATAAACATTTCCACTTTCTCCGGGGAGATGTTGTAGAACAGCATATTGAACAATGATACTCAAACGATATCGTACTGTCTACCAAATTGATTTCAAACTCTTACAACACGTGTTTCAACTGTCTAGCAGTCATCATCAGGTAAGACAATTCTTACCTGACGATGACTGCTAGGCAGTTGAAACACGTGTTGTAAGAGTTTGAAATAAAATCGGTAGACAGTACGATATCGCTTGAGTATCATTGTTCTAAACATTTCGCTATAACCATTAGTAGTATGATTACTAGTGTTCCATGGCAGCATGATAGTATATGCACGTACTGCCCTGCTAAGCTAAAAGACAGTAACTGCATCATTGTTGGTTCTGAGTTACTACATGTTAAAGTTTTCATCTTCGAGTCTTAGATGCTAGTCCACCTTCGAAGAGATTACGAGCTTTAGTTGATGCTTAGATTTTCAGTCCCGGAAATACGCAATGAGGTTAAGTAAATCGTAAGGGACGAAAAGTAATGAGAATCTCTAGGAGAAAGATTAGTAGTTCATCTACATCTACGTGATACCCTGCGAGCCACCACGAGGGTGTGTGGCAGGGGGTGAAGATCACCAAACATGCACTATTGTTACTGTTATCTGGCCTAGAAAACTGACATTTAAATGGTAGATACCGTGAAATCAGAACATTATATCAGGAAAAGCGCTACAAATACGATATTTTAAAATATTTGCTTGATATCCTCAAGGTTGAAAATAAAAAAATCAGCTCTAACCTCAAAATGTGTAATGCTGTCAGTAACTGACTTTTGGCTAAGCTGGGAAGCGTAACACTCTCCTAGTTTCTGGACAGACCGCGCATTGTTATCCAGACTGCTATAGGCCTGCACCCAGCAGCCGGGGGAAAGCGCACGGTTCTGATTTGAACTGGGATGAGTGCTGTATGACTAGTGTGAAATCACCCCGAGTCACACACCCTAGTGGTGGCTAGCACGATATTTCGCTACGAATAGTAAGTGACGAATCCAAGAGATTCTTTCGGGCGAAGTGTATGCAGGTAACCAGTAGTTCAATTTAAAAGCCGCCACAAGCGCAGACAGGCGAAAAACTTCGATTCCAGAGTCAGCGACCGGTGACTTCAACGGCCGAATACGAAGAACATGTGCCATTACGTAATGAAGATTCATCGACCGCGCGTGACGTCACAGACTTCCAGGAAGAAACTGTGATGAGGATTGTGCTTACCGTGAAACTATGAATGAGCGGAACAAGGGAGGATATCGGGATATCTTTGACGTCACGGTAGGTGGGTTAAAGAATGAGCTTCATCTCCTGAGTAAATTTGAGGGTTATCACTTCTCAGCCAGAGGACATCGAGCTCAAATTAAACACTTATTAGTGCTACTACTGAAGTGAAGATCACATACATAAAATTAGAGACATTTCAAGGCTGAAGGGTCGTGAAAGAAAGGTCATATTGATCGTGAACGGTTAAAAGACCATAATAACTGTGATTGAGCCATCAAATACAGTTAGTCCTCGGCAAGCATCGTTTCGATTAACGTCTGATTCGATGTTACGTCCATGCTGACAAGGGCCGTCGGAAAATTTTTCTCAGTTTAATACTAGTAAAATAGACCGTATGTGCATGCACTAAACAATATGTGCGTGCACTTGAATATAGTAGTAAAAAAAATAGCAAGTTCAGTCTTTTTGCCGATGATGCAGTAGTGTATAAGAAAATTAGAAATGAAGAGGACAGTCACTCTTTAGCTAAGGATTTAGATGCGATTGATGATTGGTGTGATAGATGGCAACTAGAATTAAATTTGAAGAAATGCGCGATTATGAATTTTTGGAAAAAGAATGGCTTTCCCCGGAATAATTATTGCATCAAAGAAAACAAAAAATTTAACGTAGATTCAATTAAATACTTAGGCGTCACCATCACTGAAGATATGTCATGGGGGAAACACATCAGGGAAATAACTAGTGTAGCAAACCGTAGATTAGGATTCGTAAAAAGGGTTCTAGGCAAATGCGATGAGAGAGTACGAGAAATAAGATATTTTACACTTGTCAGGCCTCATTTAGAATATGCCGCTAGTGTATGGGATCCGTGCGAGGAAGGTATGATAAAAGAATTAGAGCGCGTGCAAAGGATATCCGCTAGGTTTGTTAAATGCCGTCATGATAATTGTATAAGTGTTACGAGCTTAATAGAAGAACTAGGATAAGAATTACTATCAGAACGCAGGTTAAAATTTAGGTTAAACCTTTTAAGTAAATTCGAAACCGATTTGTTCACAGATGACGTTAGATATATATTAAGAACCCCTGCGTATTATGCTAGGTTTGATCATATTAACAAGGTTAGAGAGATAGATTGTCGTACCGATAGATTTAAAATGTCATTTTTCCCTCGTACTATAAGAGAGAACAATAGGCAGCGTAGCAAAGGGATAGGTAGGTGAAATATAGTTAGTCTATAGTGCATGATGCATGTAATAACAACCAATAATCTCTTCCTTATTATGTAGATACTAACCATCTAGCTCCATGTGACCCTATTATCTAGCATATCTCCCTTAAATATCCTAGTTGCATGTCAATAGTGCATGTTTGGTGATCTTCACCCCCTGCCACACACCCTCGTGGTGGCTCGCAAGGTATCACGTAGATGTAGATGCATATGCTTACGTTTTTTGATGACCGAGACATAATCATCCCATCTGAAATTGCTACATTTTCCTGGATAAAGGCAAAGAAAGGAATTTTGAAAATAACGCCATGATTTATCGTGGGATTAAAGTGATCACGAATATATGGATCCGTTTTACGTTGCTTCGAATTTACGTCGCTCTTCTTTAACACGCATCTCCGACGTAAATCGAGGGCTTACTGTACAGATATATTGATGATGGTGGCGATGTTTTCCTCCAACTCTACAATTTTATTTCATTTATTCATTAAATGAATACATAATTATCAGAGTACTGTGTGCATTCATTACATTTTCGATTAATTGGCATGCCTGAACTTTTGATCGTTTGATCTGATCTGATCATTTCTATCTTAATAGTTTGACTCAAGGTAAAACATGTCGAACGTCCGGCAAAAAACGGTCTACATCAAACTTTCGTAAAAGATTTAATTAACATATCTTTCCCCTCGATCGGATATAAGTGTAGAGTAGTATAGGTATTAGGAGTACAGATGTAGATGAAACCTTCGTAAAATATTTGTACTACTATTAAGATTATATCAATAAGTAAAAGGAAAACTAAAATCCAGGTATGCGGAAGATAGAAGATGATTGCAGAAGTCACCCTGAGAGGAGAGAAATTAGAACAAATAGATTCCTTCACCTATCTCGTAAGTACCGTCACGTGGGACGGAAGAAGTATATATGTACTTCTACTTATTACCCTGCTAGCCACCACAGGGGTGTTCGGCAGGGGGTGACTTATCACCAACTTGAACTTCAGTGAAGAAATTTACATTTACCAACTTGCACCACGTAATAGGCATGCTATAAATGCTACAGAAACCACAAAATTATTTTATAATGTAACTACATAAACGTGAAACAAGAGTCATGCAGGGAACATGCAAAACATGGCATTAGCACTACTCGGCAGCATCAGCAGGCTCGGCAGCATATACAACGGGAATCAAGAGGAGAATAGCCCAAGCTAAGAAAGAGTTCATGGGCAAAAGACAACTGCTGTGCCCAAAGAAGATAGCACTACAAACCAGGAAACTGCGAGAAAACATTTGTGTGGAGCGTGGCACTCTATGGATAGGAAGTATGGACCATTGGAATAGCTGACCAGAATAGACTGAAGTATTTGAAACCTGGTACTGGAGGAGGATGCTGAAGATGAAATGGACGGAAAAAATAAGAAAAGATGAAGTGTACAGAAGAGTAGAAGAGGAAAGGACAACATGAAACACCATACAGATAAGACGAACAAGATGGATGGACACATCCTGAGACACAATCGGTTTGTGAAGAACATAACTGAGGGTAAAATAGATGGAAAATACGTGGAGGGAGACCCAGGAATATAGACATGGACCAAATAAAGATGAAATTACATTGGAAGAGATTCCAGGAGGTAACGGAACTAGCATTAGATAGGGAAGGGTGGAGGGCTGCAGTCAACCAATCTTAGGATTAAACGAACGATGATGATTAACATTATGTTTGCTAGCCGGCATTTTGGTTCTATATCGCTTGATAGGGGAAAACTATCTTGGTAAAGAGTATCCCCGAACTTAAGCTGGATCAAGTATCGTGTGAAACGGACTTTACCCATTCAACCCCTTCCCCTACTCCCTTCCCACCCTCCGTTATCATCAACCCCCCTCCCCGTCTTCTTGGCCCAGCTCTTCAGTCGCTGGCCTTCCATCTCCCTCTCTTCCTCGCACTCTCTCTCACAGAACACGATTATTTCTTCGTTTTTTTTTCAACCTCCCCCTCTATCACTACCTCCGGCAAACCAACTCTTTTAGTTCCTCCCTCCCCCGCCAGATCTCCCCTTCGCTGGCGCCGGAGATACTCCTCCACTCCATCGTTCCAGTCACCGGAGCATTCCAATCTCAATTTTCTGCCCCCCCCCCCTCCCCTCCGGACCACCTCCAACCCACCCCCCTTCTGCCATCTCCGAGATCTTTCCTCCCCCCCTTCATCTCAATCTCTATCCCTTTCCCTCTCTCCTGAGTTTACATCCCCGACTCCGCCCATTCCACGTGCGTTTTCGTTTTCTCGACCGCCTCACTACGCGTCTTCGTCCGCATCTTCGACCTCTTTTGTTTTGTTTCGCGAAAAATTTTCAGTCCTCCTCCGGCCCGCTTTTTTATCTGAGCGGAGTGTTTTGGCGCGTGTGTTCGACGTGTCTGGGATATCCAAACGTTGTCGTACAGTTATGGATTCTACATCGCTGTCGTCGATTTGTGGGACTTGTTCATATAATAAATAAAAAAGTGGTAAGTCACGGCCAAATTAGATTTGTTTTTCAGGTATCCTACCCGTAAAGGTAGGTTTTGATGAAAGTTTGAGAATCTCAGAGTGATCTTTCACAGTCCTTTCAGAAGGGATCCTAGCTTGAACTGAATAGGGAAAGCGGGCCTAGGGTATTACTATGCTTTGGTTTCTCTTGTGGCATACTGGCGAAAATGTGCCAAAACTGACCGGTGGAGCACCGTAACCGTTAGCAGGGAAAGCTGAAAGTGGTGCGGGTACTGCGAAGGCTGGTAACCTTGCTTACTCTATTACAACTTACCGCTAAACGTCAAAATGTTTCCAGGGACAGCCGAAGCCACGATGGGCGGCGGAAGCTGAATAAGGTGTACACAGATAGAGGAGATAATCAGAGAAGTGCCGGGCAAGAAAAATCCAATAGTAATGGGCGACTGGAACGCAGTAGTGGGGGAAGGAAGAGATGGCTATGAAGTGGGAGGGTTTGGATTAGGAACGAGAAATGATCGCGGAGAGAAGGTAGTTGATTTTTGTAGGAGAAATAAATAGTAGTAAAAAACACTTCGTTTAAACACCATCTCAGGAGGAGGTATCCTTGGAAAATGCCGGGAGACACTGGGAGATATCCAATTTACTACATCATGGTTAGGCAAAGATTCAGGAACAGTGAGAAGAACTCTCGGAGCTACCTGGAGGCTGATGCAGACTCGGATCATAGTTTAGTTATTATGAATTGTGATTTTAGAGACAAAAAGCTTAATTAACCCTCATACGGATTCCTGAATTTCGTAGAGTAAACGGATTCTCGGCGCCTCTGCGGCGATTGATCGCCATGAAGTAAAATTGGCTGTTTTAAGTGAAAAAATCGTTTAATTTCCATATGACGTAAGTATATTTATTTAACTTTTAATGAAACTAACACATGTCTTAACCCTCTTAGTGCTGACCCCTGCCAGCGGTTCTAGTGAGAAATGCGGAGGGTAACTAGAATGAAATGTATCACTCTAGGAAAATAAATATTATAAAGTTATTGTTTAAAATATCCATATGCAGTTTTTCTTATTGCGTATGCATTGAATTAGGTAATAATAAAAAAACGCTTATACTTCGTACAAAAAATAATTGTAATTAAATTTTCTGTGGAAAAGTTAAACAATATTTTGCCTATGAGCCGATATATCGGCCCGCCGCACTTTACGCCTGAGATGCCAAAGCCGATATATCGGCCGCACTAAAAGGGTTAAAGAGTATTACAGGACAAGATCAATTTAAGGACGAAGGTTTCGACGCATGCGTTACAAAGAAAAAATTTTAATAGCGTTTGTTTGACCATGCATACAAATTACATGGGAAATATTTTGGCAACCAAAGCCACATATTTGAAATATTTATTTGCCTTCTTTTATCTTGCACAAATGACAATGCAATAGATTGATCATTTTTGCTCAGCTTCCCTTACAAATTGTATTTCTGGTGGTATTCTCTGAATACAAGAAATATTAGTACCTTTTTGCCTTTTTTGAACGCACTTCATCCATCCAACAGTACGTGTATTCTCACCACAATTAATGCCAATACTTCCGTGAAACTATGCCGGCTATCCAAGTTACTTGCTTCCTGCTGAGGATTCAGTAAAGATGATGTCGGTTACAATTCCACACAAGTCTAAAAGATTCACAAAAATGTACACGGCCATTTTTTTCTCTTGCTAGTGTACGACTGCACCATTTCTGACATATTATCTCTGCCAAAATTAGTGGTATTACAGTTCAACATAATTTCTTGTTTGCTCTGTTACTCTGTAGCAATTTTTATCATATGCAAAGATTACAACATTACTGACTTTCCCTTTTTTGGGATATGTGATACCAATGTCATTGCTCTGTTTTACCCTAAAATCGATGAACGCTAGGCTAGGAAGAGAGGGATTCGGAAGAAAATTCCCCGGTATAATTTTTTTGCACAGCCCCTACCAGCTAAAGAGCTGTAAAAAAATTAACCCAAGTTATGTTTGCTTTAATGTTAAGGACTGCCATCGTCCAGTGCGATCCTTAATCCTAAATGTGAGAGTGCTCTAGCCCCGTTTACTTTACCCAAATATGGAAGAGGATAGCCTCTGAAGGATTCGTTCGCCCAAAAAAATCTTCATTCCGTTCATTTTTGGCTGAGACGGAATAATTTTCCGTAAAGATCAACGAGAACCCGACCTCTAAACCCAAAAAACTACTAATATTTTTTGCACTGACCAGGGAGATGGTAATTTCCGAAACGTAAATTCATAGCATTTCAAATGAACCGTATGGATATAAGGTTATCAGTACTCCACTTAAGATACTTATGGCCGGTTGCAAGAAAATTTAGCTATGGAATCAATAGTTATGAGATCCATAAAGTTATAGAACTCATAAATATATTCGGGTTGCATGAATACATCTATTAGTTACATAACTTATTTACCAATAGTTACTAGCCTCGAATATTTGATCTAATCTTCCACCGCCGGCTAAAAGTGATGAAAGTTTATCCTATGAATAATTAATAATGCACATTATAATTAGTCAGTAAGAGTAAACAAACAGGTCACTTGTCTGAAAACAACCCTTTTATCAAGTAATTAAGACTCCAAGCGGTTCATTACGCATCCGCCATCTTAGCTACTTATGGAACTCATAACTCCATGCCATAAGTTATAAGACCAATGAATTTATTGAATGTTTGTGCAACACTTATTGAATGGTTGTCATGGCTTATGGGTCCCATAACTTTATGGAATACATATGTTACGTTCCTGCAACTGGCCATTATTCTCTTAATCATCAAACAATAAATATATAACCATATTGTGATGTGAACTACTGATATGCCTTAACTGACCTAATATAAAAGGCCAATAAAAATACTCCAATATTTATTGTTTTTTACTTACTTTGAACGACATCAAGCCGCTCCACTAGCACCACATTTCGAAGGCTTGAATTCTATTATGGTCAGCTTTTCCAATGGTCCATGCTTCCGATCCATGGACCGTAGATCCATGGACCGGATAGAGCGTAGCACTCTATAGAGTGCTACGCTCCATTACGCTTACTTTGAAGGACATCAAATTTCCGGCTACAATCATAAATCCAATGGTAAGGCAGGAAAATTGAGGTCATTGTCGTCATATAAGTAGGTTGGCAGGTGTTTTAGGAAGGTTAATTTTCTGGGAATGGGGGAAGGGAGGAGATAATCAGGGTTTCCGCATTAGCCTATTCTCAACGAAAGCCGCCAAGGGAACCAAAGGTAATGATCTCATCATAAGTTCCCATGGGACGGACGAAGTATGTACAAGTATTTTACTTGAAATGCTCCCCATAAAGCTGCGAGTTACGCATCAGATTTGCCCTGAAAATATACGTCACTCTCATCATTGGTCGTTCAACCCTAAGATTAGCTGACTGCAGCCCTCCACCCATCCTTATCTAACGCTATTTCCCTTGCCTCCTCTTGGTATCTCTTCCTGTATACTTTCCTCTTTATTTGGTCCATGAACTTGTTCCTGGCTCTCCCTCTGGGGACTTTTCCCTCTATTTTACCTTCAATTATGTTCCTCACAAACCCATTGCGTCTCAAGGTGCGTCCAATCCATCTCGTTCTTCTTATCTGTATGGTGTTCCATGTGGTCCTTTCCTCTGCAACTCTTCTCTATAATTCATCATTTCTTATATTGTCCCTTAATTTTATCTTCAGCACCCTCCACTAGCACCACATTTCGAAGGCTTTAATTCTGTTATGGTCAGCTTTTCCAATGGCCCATGCTTCCGATCCATAGAGTGCTACGCTCCACGCGAAGGTTTTCAAATACTGTTTCCTGGTTTGTAATCCTAGCCTCTTTGATCACAGCAGTTGTCTTTTTCCCATGAACGCCTCTAGAGACCTTAATTTAAAATCCGAACGGCCTGAATGTGAAGACAGTACTCTAGCCACCATACCAACAACTCCTTTTCTCGAAAATTTCGATGCAAGGCACTTATATCGTTACATTTAATCAGAATAAACCATTTCATGCCTTGATAATAATAATGATTCAGTCTTTTGCGGCATTCGAATGCAATATGTAAGTACTCTCATTTGCAATACCATTGAGTAAGTATACATGTACTTACTCTATGGCAATACGTATGTCTTATCAGGTTAGGAGTTCCTTGGAATTAGTTGCCCCCGTCCCAATGACAGTAACTTGATCTGCGTAACTGGTGTCTCGTGTCCTCGAGCGGACTGAGTTTCACAAGCTCCTTCATATTGCCCAAGTCTCTCATGAAATAGATATATCTCACCGGGTTTTGAATAACAAGCCAAGGAAATTGTTATGTCTTTAGATATGATACCTGATATGAGTAACAGATCCTCTCGCGTCGGGTTCGCACCATCTTATGTATTGAGTTTCCTCGGGCTCCGTTACTTACGGAAAATTTACCCATATGGGTATAGTTAGCTTAAAAACAGTGACACGTGATAAGGGGAGTTTTCGGTTTTAAAATTCGCTTGAATAGGATACGTCCAGGGGCGATCCCAGGGGGTGGAGGGAGATTAGGGGATACATCCCCCGAAAATTTGGGTTTTACAAAACAATTTTCTCAACTAGACGTATTTATCAAATACAACATTAAACACTCCGATCACTGATCTGAGAAGTATAATAGTTAAATAGTTAAAATATAATTATTATGCTCATTATTATATGGATGTAATGATGTAACAATTTTGCAGTTTTTTTTAGGATGACTGAAAATTGCCAATTAATGGTAGTCTACCCCTCCCGAAATAAATTCCTGGGATCGCCCCTGGTTACGTCTGTATAATTAGTTCAAATGGCAGGGTTGCTAATATTCTCAGTTGGGGAAGGATGCTTGTCATGGAGTGATGAAAACATTCCTCTTAGGTGCATAGTAAGATAGTAAGTTTATGGCAACCCCGTCTACCGGTGAACTTCCACGCCGCCCGCGCGCCAGCGAAACAAGTAGGGCTCGTGGCTCAGGCCGTGGCTCAGGGCTGGTGCGCTCGACTGTCAAGCGGGCGGCCCGGGGTCGATTCCCGATCCCAGAGTATACTCTTTGACAATGCTTTTTTTCTCGCACTTTTTTGACTGTTCTAGAACATTGTTCTGGCATTTTCCTGAAATTGCATAGCACATTCTCGAATGGTCGCTCTCAGTATAAATACTGAAGCCCTTGGCCCTACGAGCCAGTCTCGAATCGACATCTAAACAACAAACAACAGTGAAACTTAACACAAATGTATTCAATCGCTAGCTGACCTAACCGACCATCCAGGATTTCAAAAAAGCTTCCATTTTGCCTGCATTCATAGGGACCCAAGTGTTATCCTATTCCTGGTGCAACCCTATGGCTTCTTTATTAGTGAACAGAAAAAAAATGCATCAAGAATTTTCTTGCGGGTGATTAGAGTGAAGGAGTAGATCGGCTCCTCAGCCATTATTCCTCGAGTCAGGACGACCTCAACTACTGCACATTTCGCAATATTATGGGTGAGCGTTCCACGGAATAACCGAGGTTTAAGGTTTTACCCCGATTATTTAATTTGAATATTGCATTCATTCACTCGGAATCTCTTCACGGAGTTTTTTCCTGCTCTGTTTCTCCAAATTCTTCAGAGTTGATAATATCACTCCCACTCTCTACGCGCAAATCATTCAGCTCTTCGTTATAGGGGCATTCTTCAGCAGCTAAATGTTGTCGAAGCTTAAAAACCGTTTGACATTGTTCAGAATAGAAAAAAATATCAAGGAAAACAGAAATGATTGAGAAAAAATTTCTCCTGGGCAAAGAGTTTCTGAAGCCATCTCATACATAATGGGTTACTACTTACTTCAAAGTCCAAAAAGTCAATATTTTTGATGAAATAGTCCAGAATATCATCATCATATATATTATTACAGAAAGGTCTTTTTCTGTCATTCCGTATATGCTCCGTTAATACTGCACCTACAGTGATAAATGAGGTGTCATTTTAAACGTTGAATCACCGGCTTCTGACGAAAAATACAATCTCAATCTTAAATATCACTATTTACCCATTAATTTGACTTAAAAGTTTCGATTTTTCCATGTCAATTACTCGCTCGAGGTATATCGACTCCACACATCCGTATATATTATTTCTCAAAGGTGTTTTTTTGTCGCAACGCCATGACTGCCATAATTATTCATCAAAATTAATGATTCATGCATCGTTTTAAAGCTTGTGTTACCCAATATTGATGAAAAATAGACAAATTGTTTAAAATTAAAGTTTTTGTTAAAAAATGGTACAACGCCATCTGCTGACAATATAATCAACTAATATGTCGGCAATGGTTACGTATTTAAAAGACTGTAGGAGGCGCCATCTATTAAAACATCGTTTAGTTAGATTGTTTACATTCTACATGCAATCAGTGTGACCATTTACTGTTTACGTTATGTATCTCTAACACAAACATAAATAAAATATAATTGTCTATGGGAAGAAACAGGTAAAAGAACAGGAAGAAACAGGAAGAAGCTGCACACTGTGCGAAGTATTCGACAGGTAGAAGAACAGGAAGAAAGAAGGAAGAAACAGGAAGAAGCTGCATACTGTGCGAAATATTCGCACGGGTCATCTAGTTTTAGTGAAAAACTCCAGGTTACAAAAGTTAAAGATGTGAGTATGCTTCATCATTGTTGAGTCCGCTCAAATTCCTTGAGAGGCAGAAACTTAAAGAGGACCGCTCTCGCCTATTGGCGCTCCTTCAGAGTGATATCTTTGACATACTGCAGAATACAACAGCGGACTGCAATTCATGGGAAAATTAAGGTCTTTTTGAGTGATCAATTAGCTACAGTGTTGAAAATGTCTACATGAGATTTCCGAAGCTTCAGCGACAATGATATATTTTATTTACCTCAAAAATGAGCTCACCTACACATGCAAACAAAGTATAATTCAGTATGAATAAAAAATTCTCGGGCTTCTAGCCGAGTAAGAATTTTTGTGGCTGACGTTTCGATGGATAACACTTCCATCGTCCTCAGAGCAGTAATGAGATGCAGGCCTTCCTTCCTGCGTTTATATAGCCGCTTAATCTGGGGGGCATTGTTGTCTCCCTCTCGGCTAGAAGCCCGAGAAGTTTTTATTCATATAATTCGCCGAGAAAGGACAAGATCGTACATTATAATTCAGTAGTTTGGATATCAGCTCGAGAGATGAAGACCTAACAATTTCTTCCCACGCCGAGGAGGCGTGCCAAATCAATGTCATACTCGCATCTATGAAGCTTAGATTATTTGTATCGCTTCTCCTGGGTTTAAGCGTATCTGTTTTCCCGGTTACGCTAAACCACATTATTTCAACTGCGTAATTAGTAAATTAATCATACACATTTAGCCATTTAATAAAAGTGCAACAAGACCGAAGAGTGAGGTTTAAAAAAAAAATTAATCGTGAAAACGCAACTTTATCGGGAGAAATGACCTCCAATTACGACGACAATAATACAACTATACGTTATAAAAGGGTGTGTGGAGACTCTGACTAAACTAGCTAATTCAAATATTGCACAAACTGCAGTTGGTAAAACACCAAAGAGTTTCTTTTTCATGAAAAAGCTTCTCAAACGTGAGGCATAAACTACGAAAACTTCGATATTTGACGCGCTAAACACCAATAAATGTGTGCAGATACTTCTAATGAAACTCGCTAAACTAACAAAATCACATTCTAACGACTGGTAGCGACAAAAACGTAAGAAAAATTGCGTCGGCCGGGAATCGAACCCGGATCAACTGCTTGGAAGGCAACTATGCTGACCATTACACCACCGACGCTCCGTTATAACCTACAGGTAAGTTGGAATCTTTCTTCCGAGGAAAATGAGCCAGTAATTATACTTTCACCGCGCTCAGTTTCTCCAGTTACCCCAGAGAGACAATGAGAATAAAAAGTATTCAAAGATCATTTTCTTGCCTGAGATTGTTTTATGAGGCTCTGCCGGTTTCAATCCTTAGCTTTTCGTAAAAATATCTTTAGATATTAGATTTTAAAAACTTTTACTTTCCCCCTCCTCTTCGTTAATTCTTCGGTTACATCACATGGCCTAATTTCAAGCTCGTTTGCGGGAAAAAAAATCCTGGAGAAGTACGGTTTGTTTCTAACACATATGAAGGTCATCTTTTTCTATACGTTGCGAGAAGAAGATGGAAATGGCTTTACACGATTTTACAATGGAAACTTTAGTAACTACAAAGTCCGATCTATCTAGTTAAAGTAGGTTCAAAAAGATCAAAGTAACATATTCCACTTACAATTAGCTCCAAAATCAGCGCGATTACGCATTGAAGCTAAGGGATAAAAGTCCTGAAATTTTTTCCAGTGCCCCAAAAGACCGTCAGCCGTGGTGGGCCCCATCAACGTCGTGCTCTCACCCTAAGAGAATAAACGAATTTTCTATTATATCCGTGGATGAAGTGTATACGTTTTGTCGATCAGAAATCACATTAAGTTCAACCGCATAATAGGAGACGAAATCTTACACACATTGTCCATGTAATAAAACTGCACCAATACTGAAGATCAAGACCAATGGTTTCGTTCGTGGCAACTTATTTTAAACAAAAGAAATGATCTCCAATTAACAGATTATTAAAACAGATGAACATGGAATAAAAAGTGCGGATACATTATCGAAACATGCCGTATAAAATACCGAGCATTCCAAAAATCAATAGCATCAAAAATGCAATAAAAACGTTAGTCTGCCGGGAATAGAACCCGAATAAACAACTAGGAGGGCAACTATGCTCACCATTTCACCACCGACGCACTGAGGACACAGTTATTCACTCCGATGAAGATGACACGATCCTTTCAAGGCGTTGAGTCCCGCCAGTCAAAGCAATGATATCGAACGAGGAGGAAATCTAAAGCGCTCTCGCTTGCCTCGAAGATATTCCATGCATTGCTCTGGTTATGATAACTTACGGGGTAAAGTCCACGCGAGCTAACCCGAGGGTCGCGGGTTTGAGTCCCGCCAGGGTGGAATATTACACCAATCAGGACCAGAGTGTTTGCGTACGTCTCTTGTCGATGTTCATTCAAACCCGTTATAAAAGGCCCATCGTGCCCTTATGGTGGTGGAGTAAACAAATAAACTTCCCGCGAACCCTCTCATTCGCATAATCCCAGAAATAAAGCTGCAGTTGTATTGAGAAAATAAGCGGAAAGCATTTTTACGTGAAAACGCAAATAAACTGGTACAGATGGACTCCGAATACCTCCATACTAAAATAGCTTAACACTGCAAAAGAGGGTGCAGAGACACGAAAAAAGTAAAATTAATAATGCAAAACTTCAAAAGCCCGCAGCAACAAATTGGTACAAAAAAGTGCGTCGGCCGGGAATCGAAACTGGATCAACTGCTTGGAAGGAACTTGGAACTTGAACGTATGCTGACCATTACACCACCGACGCTTCATAAACATATATACCAAACATCTCATTCCAATTAAAAAGGACCAGCTTGTTCCTTTCACATCGCTTAGTTCCGCCAATCAAACCGAAGGCAATTGAGTGCTTAAGGATTTAAAAACTCTCTTCCGTGCATTAGATTTGAATATAATCTTTTCAGATGAGAAATAATGGTAGTTCCTTATGACTTAGTACAAGTAAAATGGCAAAACCAGGCTCAGTGAGTCTTGCAATACACAAATGACAGGTCTTTCCTTTCCAAATAGCAAAAAAAACAACGAGGATCACTTTCGTTTCCACTCCGTTTCCCACTCCGATTAATAAGCTACGATCACGGCGTCGAGTCCCACCAATCAAAGCAATGACATAGAAGGCGAGAATCCAAAGCGCTCTTGCTTGCCTCGGAGATATTCCATGCATTTCTCTGTTTATGAAAACCTACGGGGTAAAGTCTACGCGTGCTAATCCAAGGGTCGCGGGTTCGAGTCCCGCCTGGGTGTGTTACTTCACCACACAGGACATGAGTGTTTGTGTACGTCGCTTGTAGATTATCATGAAGGCATTCGGGTTTGCTTCCGCGTTGTGTCATCTTTTGTTGACTACAGTTTCGCGAGCGTTCCAGCTCGCTTCTTCGGGTCACTTCGACCAGAAGTAAACCTGAAAGCCTTCATGATACAAGACCACTCCGCGGAAGCTTTCACAATAGTCGCTTGTAGATGTTAATGCAAATCCGATATAAAATGTCTATCGTGCTCTTTTGGGCGGAGAGTAAATGAGCAAATAAACTATTCGTAGCCTCTTTCATAGAGGAGTCCAAGAAATAAAGCTGCAGTTGCATTGAAACAATAAGTGAAAGACATATTTAGGTGAAAATGAAAATAAATTGGAAGAAATGGAATCCCATTACCTCCTCATTATAATAGCTAAACACGGCAAATCAGGGTGCAGAGATGCGAGAAACGTCTTCATAATTGCTCATTCGAAAATATCGACGAAATATAAAGGTACAAAAAGATTATTAACCTATTAAAAATAATTGATCTCTCTATCGACGTTGAAAAAACTTATAGATAGAGAGAAACCACATTTATTATCATACTGTAACGTCAGACGTTTGTTTTATTCCAAAATCATCTTTTATTCTTAAATATACAGTTTCTTTTTCCTCACTACTTTGAGCCACTTTCCCTTTTCTTCTCCCTCTCAATAATCCCCTCTCTCCTCTCATCAACAACTCCCTGACAACATAAACATCAATTATCAATAAACATCAAAACAACAAGATAATTAAATATCAAAAGTTACAATACAAACGCAATTCCAACGGGAGAAGTGATCCCCAATGATCAGTGCATTATAACAGCTAAAAACGGCAAAAGATTCTGAGGGGGTACAAAATTCGCCAACAATTACGCGTACCAAAAACAGGTTACGTAGAAACATGGCTGGAGGATGTGACAAGGGGCGATGGCTTGCTGAAGAGTGTGATAGAGGGAAGAATGTTGGACAAGCGTGGCGGGGGAAGAAAGAGAATAGGTTTCATGGACAGGATGAAGAAGGGTAGATTGCATGCTGAGACAAAAGAGGTTATACTAGAGCGAGATAGGCCCCTGAAAGTGTGGAAAACCGGGAGAAGATTCTCTGACAGTCAACAACACCTACCTTAATCGGTAGAAGACTTAAATAATTTCCAGGTTTCAAAAGGTGATTTCACGTAGTTTGAGAAATAGAAATGTATCGCATTTTCGATCCTGAACATGGAAGAATTCTGAATTTTTTAGTCCCGTCCCCCACACTCCACGGGCGAAATTAAGTCCGGTAGAAAAATAAGTTGAACAAGTTCAAGTATTTGAGGCGGAAATAACATCGACGTGATACGCACATTTATTCCTTTCAAACCGAATATAGCAGTTTGGAATCCGTGGGGGCATTATATCTGGCCTTGCTCTTTCTTCTCCTTTCGATTCTCTCCACTCCTTCCATGTTCATAATGCCCCTGAAACTATTATTTCCGCGCGCACTCCGCCTACCGCTCCGATCCCTCGCTCAAGGCTTAGTTATGATGAAGTGCCCGGGATTCGTTCTGGAGAGATACGTTCAGCTGTTCGCCCCAACCCGCTGATTTTTATCCGACACATCACCGACTTCGTTCAGGTTCCATCTAAGGAGCATGGAAGTCTCTCGTTTGTGAGTTTTTTTTACCGTAAATGATGGTGTATTGCCATAGCCCGGTAATTATTGTGATAAGGGTAATCTACCGGTGACGGTGGGTTATCATCTGTACCCATACACTTTACATTCCGTTTGTTTGCATTTTATGGGCCGTGTTCCATTTTAAGCTGTGTCCCAATTCGCCATTTAGGCAGCTAAATCGGCAGATTTAGGGAGGACACCATCTTGAAGTGTGTCCCAATTCGTTAGGCATCAAGGGATTTAGGTGCCTTTTTCGGGGGTGAAATTTAGGGTAGATGAAGTTTATCCTAAATCCGCCTCCATATTGAATTTCCCATCATGCAAAGCGCTGCATGCGTCGTACAAGGAAACTCGTACCAAAGGAATTAGTTGAAAAGTGGCAAATATGGCCGGCAAGTATTTTGTCTGTAGTGAAAGTATTCTCTAATATTTTGCAAACCAACACCTGACTACAAAAGAAAAATTTTACTTAGTACACTTAAATAAAACGAATTTAAATCCCAGAGCACGTACACAAACTTAAATACCCCGAAAACTAAAAACTAACGAATCTCCAAACAACGAAATGGATGAAAAAAATGTTATTTCACTTTCCAAATCTCACAACGCATACGAAGGTAGCCACAGGCGTCAAAAATGTCTTAATTTAAGGTTTCATTTGTTTCATTCAGTCCTTTATTAATTACTCATTTGTTTTTCATTCGTTTCCAGCTCAGTAGACGGCAACACTAGCGAAGGATGTCCCAAATCAAGCTCCCCTAGCGAAAGGCCTCTAAATATTTAGGTAGCTAACCGCATCATCCCAAATGCCTAACGAATTGGGACACGGCTTTAATGTTAAGCGCCCTTCGAACCGTTATACGTTCTTTTCGATCGTCATTTTTGTGACTTGACGTCATGTAGTAGAGCCATAATCATCACAATAGGTGTGGTGAATCTTGAAAAGATGCGCAAATGGCGTAGGGCAGGAAGGAGCTCCACCCTAAACCAATACTATATACCCTAAACCATTTCTACGTCTATATCTACATATTACCCTGCGAGCCGCCGTGTGAGCGAGTGGCAGGGGGTGTTAGGACAACAGCCGTGTCAAGATGTAAGGGATAAGGTTTTGGGAGGTGAAATGGGCCGTGTTCCAATCCGATATTATGCACACTTCGTACCCTTATGTGCTCTTTTCGATTGTCATTTTCCGGATGTGACGTCGTATAGTGCGGTTCCAATCCGTTAGAGCGCATCATGGCTAGGGCGCTAGTGCACATGGAAGGTACGTGTATGACGATGCGCCCTTTTGCGCCCTAAGAATTTCCCATTCGTGAATAATGCGAATTTCCAATTCGATGTCTTGCGATAAATTACAATTCTGAGTTACTAATGGATGTTCTTCTGATATACTAGGGACAGACGAAAGGATAATACAATTCATCGGCCTGCGGAAGAAATACACAGACCAACTTACGGGTCGAGGCGGTTCTGGTATAGTTCCGACATTGGAAACTGGGAGACATTGGCGCTGGCTACCTTAAGAGCAGAAAGTGCGTGAAGTACAGGATAGGGCATAAGGGCGTAAGTGCATAGGGTGCACCCTACGGATTGGAACACGGCCATGGTGACGTGTATTATGGGAATGTATTTAGTGGAGCTCATATTTTATTGCGGTCGCTTATTGTGCGTGGAAAGAACGAGTTCCTGTGCCTATCTGTTCGGCAATGTGTCTTTCTTATTTTATCGCATCTGTCAGACCTAGATATGTAGTGAGGAGTCATGATAATATTCTCTGTGTCGCTCTGAAAGACATCAGTTCTGAATTTCTCAAGCAAGCTAGGCCTAGCGTGCAGCCTCCGAGTCTCTAGGGGCTCCCACCTTAATCCCTCTAAAAGTTGTGAGACACTGTATGTACGCTCGTAGCAGTTTTTAACGAAACACGCTGATTTCCTTTGTATAATATTAATTGTATTGGCTAAATCTTAATAAACTGGGTCCCAAGTGCTCGCGGCGTTTTCGAGATGTGGCCTAATCATAGCGAAGCAGCATTTTTCTTTTACTTCTTTACCCGAGGACCTTCCTGGTATACCCTTAACAAAACCTAGTTTCTTTAATGCTGTGCCGTCTGTGTTTTGTATGTGTGTTCCCCAGGATATATCAGAAGTAAAGGTGACTCCAAGATATTTAACTGCACAAAGCACGGAGTACAAAACTCTCCGTATTTCCTGCCATTGATATATATCGCAGATCGCGGCTGTAATCAAGAATTCTCTCAGCATATATCGTATAATGGAAGCAAGAGAATTTTTGTCTTGATATAAATTCTGCACAATTCGCAGTTACTGGCATTCAGACCTATCATAAAAGGTTTTAGGTCTTCGTTTAAATTTTTATCCGGTATATGGACCCTGAGAAAGGAGGACGAGAATAGGCTGCAGGCATTTGAGATGTGAGTGTGGAGAAGGATGGAGAAGGTTAGATGACGGATATGAAGACTAACGAGGAAAAGCTGGAGATGGTGGTCGAGGAAAGAAATCTTTTGAATGAAATCCGGGAAAGGCAGGGTAGATGGCTGAAGGAGGTAATAAAGGGCGATGGGTTGCTGAAGAGTGTGATAGAGGGAAGGATGTTGGGCAAGCGGGGAAGGGGAAGAAAGAGAATAGGTTTCATGGACGGGATGAAGAAGGGTAGATCTTATGCAGAGGTGAAAAAGGATATATTAGAGGGAGATAGGCCCCTGAATGTGTAAAAGGCCGGGAGCGGATTCTCTGACATTCAACAAAACCTACCTTTACCGGTAGAATACATAATAATATTAATATAATTTTCGGCTGCTCCAATCAACATACAGTGAAACCTGCTTTAAGCGATCACCGACGGTTCCGCTGAAAAATGGTCGTTAAGGGGGGGTGATCGTTCGACAGGGGTTCAATTTCTAGGAGTACATATTATACAAATGAACGGGCGGCTGATTTGCAATAAAGGGAAAAACTCTTGAAACAACGGTTTCGTTAAAACCTATGTAGATGGCGTTCATTTCCTCATGATTTTGTTGCTCCTGCGAAATTTCAATGCGCATTAATTTAATGTACACATGCAGTGAAAGCTGAATTAAGCGACCACCGGCGGTTCCGCTGAAAAATTGTCTTTGAGAGATGTGGTCGCCTGATCGGAGTGGTCGTTAATAGTCGATGCAAACATAAATTCATTAACTATGAAGATTCAATGGTATTCAATGGAAAAGACAGCTTCAATAAACAATGTCTAGAAAATCTTTAAATGAACTTAACTTATAGGGGCATAATATAAATGAGATCGCACCCGACGCGTTTCGTTGTGGTGTTATCATTTTGTGGCTAATTTCTTTGAATTGAATTTAATAATTTCCAGTACTAAGCTGAATTTTCATTCCCTCTAGAAAATAATATTTTTTTCTTTTTTAGTGCGATGTTAAGACATTTCTGTTTTTAGATTATTTTAAATATCTTTTTAGAAGAGCACACTTTAAAATTCTTTTTTTTATTTTTTACTTTTAAGTCCTAATTAATGAAATGTGTAAAAATATCAAGCTGCTTTATAAACATTTTATTAACTAGGACTATAGAAACTACGACTCTTTACTAGAAATAAAATTCGCTTGGATTCTTGACTTGACTTGGAAAACTCGATTCATGTTTTAAACTAAATGAAGTGGTAACTATATAGGGTAAAATGAACTGGTAACGATGGATCCATTGATCCATGGATCCTGGGACAAGCGAGCTAAAGAAAAGCATATCGAAATGAAAAAACTCTTGAAACAACGGTTTTGTTAAAACCTGCAAAAATGGTGTTTATTTCCTCGTTATTCGGCTGCTCCTGGGTAATTTCAGCGCAAATCCATTTGACGTACACATACAGTGAAACCTGAATTGAGCGACCACCGACGGTTACGCGGAAAAATGAACTTTGAGAGATGTGGTCGCTTGATAGGATTGGTCGTTAAGAGGCGTTTCACTCTATGTCGGTTGAGGGCAGAAGGGCTGGTTATCTTATCGTGTAATTTCGTAGTTCCCAAATTAGGGCCATAGAGAAAATTGTAGGTAGTACGACCAGACGTATCCAAATACAAGTCTCTAGTTTTTCAGCAAGATGGCATCGCTAAAATCCATGTTTAAGTGAGAGTTTTTTTCTGTATATGAAATAAAACAAACATAAAATGTCACATTCGTAAAACCTGGTCAACCCGATTTGCTTACATTAAGGATCAAGATCTGCTAACATTTCTCATCAGAAAAGCTAAGATTAAAAAGTAGCTAGGCTGTGTTATATTTGTGTGATATGTTCATCGAAGTGGATGAGGTTACTCGTACATACATGCATATGATACGTACCGAAATATTGCAAGGGATCGAGGTCGTAAGAAAATAGAGATCCTTACCTGAAAAGAGAAACAAGATAAATTTAGTTATTGTTCTAATTCTGTGGCACTCTTTCAGAAGTAATCACTCAGATAATGTTTTCATGGAATATAACAATCTCAAGTCGAACAAGTATAAATGATAATGAGTAACAACAATAAATATGAACACAATTGTGTGAAATTCAGAGTTGAAGAATCGTTCGCCTGAACTGAGAATCGAACCCAGATCCCTCGATTTCGTGCTGAGTGCTCTGATCATTTAAGCTACCCACTTTCGTCCTCACAGGTACCGTGGACGTTATGCCAGAAGTACCTGTATGCTAGCGCTAAGCGCTAGAGTCCATTGGGTAAAGCCCATCTTTATACACTTTGGACATTTTCAAAGAACCACGGAACTAGAAGCGCAGTAACTTCAAAGGAGTAACCCGTTAGTGATCACACAATTATGTGAAATTTACAGTGGAAAAATCATACGCCTGGATGGGGAATCGAACCCAGATCCCTCGATTTCGCGCCGAGTGTTCTAATCAATTAAGCTACCCAGGCATCCTCTTCCACTGTGAATCTCATGGGGGCTTTAAAGAGTAAGTTGCCCTCACAAGTACCGTGTATATGATGCCAGAGGTATCGAGGTATGAAAGTAAATCGAGGGATCTAGGTTCGATTCCCAGTCCAGGCGAATGATTTTTCCACTGTGAATTTAACACAATTGTGAAATCCACAGTGGGTCACTAGCGGGTGACTCCGTTAAAGTTACTGTGCGGCTAGTTCAGTGGTTCTTTGAAAATAAGAAAGAGAATTTTGAAACCCCTCGGAGCTCAAATGTCTTCGTTGTGATCAGGTTAACCAAGCGTGGTGAAATGATCAGCTGGCTCTTTTTCGTTGGAATGATAGGCTTGCTCATCAATTCATCGAAGATTAGTCACCAGTATAGCTTAAAAAAGAATCTCGGGAAAGGAAGTCAATTTTGAGATCCTTTCATTCTCGATATCTCTGTTTTCAACGGTAGAACTGAGCGCAGTGAATGAATCACCTGGCTAATTTTCCACGGAAGAAGAGTCCGGCTACCATTTTTTTAAATACAAGGCCTCGGTGGTGTAATGGTCAGCATAAAGCAGTTCATCTGGGTTCGATTCCCGGCCGACGCACTTTTATTAAGCATGCGCCATTGTTGGTGAGTTCTCGGCCGAGTATCCCCTCGGCATCTTTTGTCTGTTTTAGCCCATTTTAATATGCTGATAATTGGAGATCAATCTTCCCGTTTTACGTTGCGTTTTTACGATAAAAAATTATTTGGTCTCACTGAAGTTTTGTTACATCTACCCAGCGAGCCGCTGCTTGGGCATGTGGCAGGGGGAGTTAGGACACCAACCTAGTCAATATGTAAGGTTTTAATAGGTAAAATGGTGACGTGTATTATTGCGCGAAAAGAACGAGTTTTTGTACCTTTCTGTTCGCCAATGTACCTCTCTTATTTTATCGCATCTGTCAGATCTAGATATGTAGTGAGGCGTAATGATAATATTCCCTATGTCGCTCTGCAACACACCGGTTCTGAATTTCTCAAGCAAGCTAAGCCTAGCGTATAGCCTCCGAGTCTCTAGGGGCTCCCACCTCAATCCTTCTAAAAGTTGTGAGACACAATATGTTCGCTCGTAGGAGTTTTTAACGAAGCGTGCAGCTTTTCTTTCAGGTTACATGTACAAGTGTGTAATCTTTCGTAACTGATTACGCAACAGAAATAAACATGGTTTCTCTCGATCGATACGATTCACCCAACGTTAATAGAGAAATACAGGTCTATTGTTAATGGATGCGAGCATGACATTTAGGGGGCCCACCACGGCTAGAGATCTCTTTGGGGCGTGGAAAATTCAGGGCTTTTCATCTGTCGGTTTTAACACTTTATCGCACTGATTTTGGAGCTAAATGAATATTTCAATTAGATCTGTTTAGACTCACTTATACTGGCGGTCTTTGTTGATCGAGGAGGTTCCATGGTGTAAACAATTATACCCCTGATCATCTTACCTTGGCTACATTCCAAGGTATAGAAAAAAAGGCGTCCTTCACATGATTTAACAACAATACCTTATGTATGATTTTACACTTTCCCGGAGAATAACATTCGTGTAAATTTCACGGACTCGCCACCGGGTAAGAAATTCATACGCAGCCGTGAGAATGGGTAACGAGTCAGAAACCGAAACGTCGGCTGCCTATGAATTTCTTACCCGGTGGCGAGCCCAAGAAATTTACACAAACAATACCTTACCTGTAATAGCAATAATATCCACAGATCGTAATGTAAATCCGCTTGTAAACACGCGGTGAAACTATTGGGGAGAATATTATTCGGTCTCACTTTAAAGCCATACTTGGTAAAAACATTCATCTACATCTACATCTACATACTACCCCGCAAGCCACCTCAAAAGGCGTGTGGCGGGGGGTGTTAGGACACCAGCCGTAAAAAAAAAATAAATAAAAATAAATAAAATAAAATAAATAAAAATTAACATTAAAATTAAAAAAATAATAACAGTAAAAAAAAATTTCCGTCTAGCATTTATTAAAGTCCTTAATTGTTCGGGGGAAAAACGAATTCCCATACCAATCCGTTCGGCAAAATATCTCTCTTAATTTATCGATTCTGTGGACCTGGAAATAAAATGTGGTTCTAATATGATGTTCTCTGTGTCGCTCTGAAAGATATCCATTCTCAATTGCTCAAGAAATCTTAGCCTAGCACGTAGCCTCCGAGTCTCTGGCGGCTCCCACCCTAAATCGCTCAAAATCCGTGTAACGCTTTCTGTTCGGCCGTAGCAGTTTTTGCCGAATCGCGCAGCTTTCCTTTGTATTTTATTAAGTTCATGGACTAGGCCTTTCTCCGCCGGATCCCATATGCTCGCTGCATATTCAAGGTGTGGCCGGACGAGTGCGAAATAGCACCTCTCTTTCACTTTCTCATCCGAAAATCTTCCCACAACACGCTTGACAAATCCTAGCTTCTTCAGGGTTCTGCCACAAATATTTCTTATATGTGTACATTGTACGTAAATAAGTAACGCTTGAAAAAGAATCATAGGAAAGGATATGAATTTAGATTTTCTTTCATTTTCGATGTATTTCGTTGCATTGGAGGAACTCATCGCAATGAAGGGGGAACATCTTCCTCGGAAAATGAGTCCAGCTTCGTAGAAGAGACTTTGCAGAAACGGGAGCTCCCACGGCATAAGCTTGCAGAGCCATTCACATCTTCTTTTGGTGACGAATAGATTAAATGCGACCTTCATATGATTTAACAACAACGCCATACTTCTCCTGGATATTTTTCCCGCAAACGAGATTGAAATTTGGCCTTGTGACGAAACACAAGAAAAATCGAAACGGAGGGGGGAAATAGCGTTTTTTTTAACCTACGGTTGACACCAGTTTTGCGTGAAAACTGTTGATTTAAATCGGTAGAGCCACAAAAATAATCTCACGCAAGGAAATTAATTCTGAACTCCTTTTATTCTCAATGTCTGTCTGGCGCACCAGCGGAACGGAGCGAGGTAGAAGTATCATTGATGGCTCATTTTCCTTGGAAAAACTTTCCAACCCACCCCACTCAACCATCACAATGCGTCGGTGGTGTAATGGTCAGCATAGTTGCCTTCCAAGCAGTTGATCCGGGTTCGAATCCCGGCCGATGCATATTTTTTTCATCTGTTTTTGTTGCCACCGGTTTCAAGAATGCAAAATGTTTGAATTGGCGCGTTTAATCAGTATCTCCGCACAACCTTTTGCAGTGTAAACCCTTGAGTTCTCGCGTGGGAGACATTTGTCACCCAGGATGTAAAATTGTCGCGAAGTTTCTGAAAGCAACGCATTACAGTTCTCAAGTATTAGTATAGCGACGTTGGTCGGAATACTGACTTAGAAGGGGTTATTTTAACATCCTATCTAGTGGGAGAGGCCCGAACAACAAAACAGAAGCACGCAGCAAATTCCGTCCGGTTACTTCTGGGTCCTCTCCTCGTATTCCCCTTGCGATGCGAGTATGATATTGAGTTGGCCTGACGCGGCTGTCGATCACAGAGTGGCGTGAGAAAAAATTTCCCTCCATCAAGTTCTATGTGTTAGCGCGCTGATTTTGATATATTACTTTGATCTGTTTAAAGTTAGTGAAAGTTTAAAGAACGAAATAAAATGGAAACGTTAAGCTTTCACGTGGTGGAAGGACGTCATAATAAACAAAATAAAAAAATTGTGACTTCCACAATGTATTGAACACTAGTGACCGGTTTCGACTGTCACGCCATCATCAGATCGCTACCGGTCGAAACCGGTCGCAAGTGTTCAATAAATCGTGGAAGTCACAAATTTTTATAATTTTTCTACAAGTAATGATCCACTGAATTTGGATTAAGATGGTAAGAGGAAGTGCATAATTTAAGATAAAAAATTGTCACTTCCACAAGTTATTGAACACTAGCGACCGGTTTCGACTGTTACGCCATCATCAGGTCGCTACCGGTCGTAACCGTTCAATAAATTGTGGAAGTCACAAATTTTAATCTTGTTTATTTTAAAGGACGAACTTCGTTCATACAATAGGTTTCTTAGCTTAAAGTAGTATCAGCTCTTAAATTCCTCTAAAACTCGAATAGAAAAGGGTCCTTCATATGATTTAACAACAAAACCATACCTCTTATCGCAATTTTTTCCATGAATCGAATTAGAAATCCGCATGAAAATAAGCGGTTTAACACAAGAATAGGAGTAAATATTGGGGAAAAGATTTTTCTATATGACGTTAAAGCCATTTTTGGAAAGAAAACTATAACTGTTAATCAATAGAGCTTAAAAAAGGAATCTCAGGCAATTATGTGAACTTGGATTTCCTTTCGCTCTCGATGTCTTCACTTTGACTGCTGTAACTGAGCGTAGTGAAAGTATTAACTGTTAAATTTTCCTTGGAAGAAGAGTCCAGCGTAACAACTTACTTCAAGGAAGCGGCGGTGTAATGGTCAGCATCGTTGTCTCCAGAGTAGTTGATCTGGGTTCGAAATCCCGGCCGACTTAAGTTTTCCATATGATTTTGTTGCTGCCGGTTTTTAGAATTTACAAATGCTAAATTGAGGAGTTTTGTCTCCGCTCACTATAATGCGTTTTTAGCTTTTTAATCTCGAGCTAACAGGAGTTCACATCTCCCTATTAAGGTAGTGCGAGCGAGATAGTTCCCTAATCATAAGAGAGACCGTATTCGAATTATACGTTTTAATCTTACCAACTGTGAGAGTCGCGAATTGAACATTGCATTAATAATGGTTGGAAAATAGTTTTACATGGCAGAAATTGTAAGTAATCAAATGAAAATATCTAAATAAGTCATTAACTTGACTCATTTTTTTTCACGTGGTACGTTTGAAACTCCATCAACAAGGAAGGATTACTGTGATACCGAAGAATTTACTGCGGTATCAATATGAATAATTTTCAAAAATAGTTTAGAAAAGACAAACTACACACTGTTGATTTTTGTAACGAGATCTAAGTGTAGGAAATGCCTCATTTTTAAAATTAGGTCTCTATGGATTGCATACACATACCATTTCCCATATAAAAGGGCTGGCAATTTTTGGAAAATATCTCGGAAAGTAATGCGGTAAGGGGATGCATTTCTATGTCAATGGAAAGGTGAGATATATTTCTATGAAATGAGACCAAATTCATTGATTTCTAGGTAAAATGATATTTCGCTCAAACTACCTTAAGTAGCGTTTTCACGGAAAAAAATTCCTAGGTCTTATACCAACTTCAGTTTTTTTTCAAGAATTATGATCGCGAAAGGGGCTGCGGGAAGTTATCATAATCAGTGCAATGCACTGAACGTCTTCGAGGTGAGGAAGTGCACTTTGTAATGTCATTGCCTTAAAATGTGGGACTCAACGCTTTTAAAAGGATCGTTTTATCTTCAATGAAGGGGAAAATTGTCCCCTCAGCAAAGAGAGTGAGTCTTTAGCGGTGTTTTGCTGTTTAGAAACTGAAGGACTGACTTTGTTTACTGCAAGATTCACACTACATTGGGGTCTCCCCTTTCTCAGACACTGAATGAGCAGGACTTGTTAGTGGAATGATCTTAAAGAACATCGATTCTTCAACACTAAAGTCAAGTTCAAGTGACGAGAAATCCTAGGAATGAAAATTTAAAAAAAATATTTTGTGGCCCACTTCACAATTATATCCATCTGCCGCAGAGAGACTGATTTCTGGAGTGCTGTGTTAAGTGAAATACTCCCCCCGACCTTATAACCTGCTGAGCTAAGACAAGCGTTCCTACCTCCCGATCAAATCGCGATTTCACGAAGATATACTTGTGTCCCATTAAATGCAGTTATATTAAATTTCCAAACATTGCATTTAAAAAATGACGTGGTACGAAGTCACTCGCACACTAGTTCGCATAAACCCCCCTCGAAATTCGCCATAAAGTAAGATGGCTTGGTGGTGTAACTGGCTAACACACGAAGGAGACGGACGTGTTTTTCTCGAGCTCCCGAGTCCAGGGTTGTGTTCTGTGAGTTCGGTGTTTGTCTCGTGGACTGCCCGGCGATCGGCCTCGCGATCGCTGGGAACGGCGTTTTGTCGTCCCCCTTTAACGTGCTTCAAGGAAAAATTACCCGTGAATAGTTTGGAACCTTTAGGATCCAAACTATTCACGGGTGTTGGTATCTATCTGTTCGCCAATGTACCTCTCTTATTTTATCGCATCTGTCAGACCTAGAGATGTAGTGAGGCGCAATGATAATATTCCCTATGTTGCTCTGAAACACACCAGTTCTGAATTTCTCAAGCAAGCTAAGCTTAGCGTGTAGCCTCCGACTCTCTAGGGGCTCCCACCTCAATCCTTCTAAAAGTTGTGAGACATAATATGTTCGCTCGTAGGAGTTTTTAACGAAGCGTGTAGCTTTTCTTTCAGGTTACATGTACAAGTGTGTAATCTTTCGTAACTGATTACACAACAGAAATAAACATGGTTTCTCTCGATCGATACGATTCACCCAACGTTAATAGAGAAATACAGGTCTATTGTCTATGGACGCGAGCATGACATTTAGGGGGCCCACCACGGCTAGAGATCTCTTTGGGGCGTGGAAAATTCAGGGCTTTTCATCTGTCGGTTTTAACACTTTATCGCACTGATTTTGGAGCTAAATGAATATTTCAATTAGATCTGTTTAGACTCACTTATACTGGCGGTCTTTGTTGATCGAGGAGGTTCCATGGTGTAAACAATTATACCCCTGATCATCTTACCTTGGCTACATTCCAAGGTATAGAAAAAAAGGCGTCCTTCACATGATTTAACAACAATACCTTATGTATGATTTTACACTTTCCCGGAGAATAGCATTCGTGTAAATTTCTCGGGCTCGCCACCGGGTAAAAGATTTTTTTATCGTAAAAACGCAAATAAAACGGAAGGATTGATCTCCAAGTATCAGCATATTAAAATGGGCTGAAACGGACAAAAGATGCCGAGGGGATACTCGGCCGAGAATTCACCAACAATGGCGCATGCTTAATAAAAGTGCGTCGGCCGGGAATCGAACCCAGATGAACTGCTTTATGCTGACCATTACACCACCGAGGCCTTGTATTTAAAAAAATGGTAGCCGGACTCTTCTTCCGTGGAAAATTAGCCAGGTGATTCATTCACTGCGCTCAGTTCTACCGTTGAAAACAGAGATATCGAGAATGAAAGGATCTCAAAATTAACTTCCTTTCCCGAGATTCTTTTTTAAGCTTTACTGGTGACTAATCTTCGATGAATTGATGAGCAAGCTTATCATTCCAACGAAAAAGAGCCAGCTGATCATTTCGCCACGCTTGGTTAAATTGAATACAACGAAGACATTTGAGCTCCAAGGGATTTCAAAATTCTCTTTCTTATTTTCAAAGAACCACTAAACTAGCCGCACAGTAAATTCAACGGAGTCACCCGCTACTGACCCACTGTGGATTTCACACAATCGCCTTGGAAAAACGCCAAGCGGAAGAATCGTTCGCCTGGACTGGGAATCGAACCCAGATCCCTCGATTTACTTTCATACCTCGGCACCTCTGGCATCATATACACGGTACTTGTGAGGGCAACTTACTCTTTAAAGCCCCCATGAGATTCACAGTGGAAGAGGATGCCTGGGTTGCTTATTTGATTAGAACACTCGGCGCGAAATCGAGGGATATGGGTTCGATTCCCCATCCAGGCGTATGATTTTTCCACTGTAAATTTCACATAATTGTGTGATCACTAACGGGTTACTCCTTTGAAGTTACTGCGCTTCTAGTTCCGTGGTTCTTTGAAAATGTCCAAGGTGAAAAGGTCCAAATATTGGCTTTACCCCATGAACTTTAGCGCTTAGTGCTAGCATACAGGTACTTCTGGCATAACGTCCACGGTACCTGTGAGGACAACAACCGGGTAGCTTAATTGATTAGAGCACTCGGCGCGAAATCTGGGATCTGGGTTCTATTCCCAGTTCAGGCGAAAGATTCTTCATCTCTGAATTTCACACAATTGTGTTCATATTTATTGTTGTTATTCATTATCATTTATACTTGTTTGACTTGAGATTATTATTTCTTATGAAAACATCATCTGATCATCTTTCTCGGCAGTATGCCGATAGAAAGGAAAAATACCTTCAAGATCAACTTAGGAGAGCTGCAGACGATAGCCTCACCCCTTGAGCTCCATCAATTTATTGATGTTGAACTCGGGATGAAGGCAGAAGAGATTTTCGGAATACAATTTGGTGCCTCGAGGCGATATGCCTTTGTGAAGTGCAAGGATGAGAGTGTCATGGAGAAAATAACGAAGAGAAGCGTCGAGGAATACGCGTTTCCTACCAAAGGAAAAAAAACGCGGAACGGTGACAATCGAAGCGGCAACAAAGAAGGCAACTTATGTCAAAATCTGCCAGCTGCCCTTCGAGGTCGCAAGGAGTGACATAGAACGTGAGATTTCCAAATACGGGAAAATTATTGACTATCTCGACAACCGGTGGGGAGGTGAGTGCAAATACCGTGTGCTCACAGGAACAAAAACCGTTAAAATGGTTCTCGAATCCGATATCCCAAGCTATATCCCTAAAGCAGGAGAGACGGCGGTCATACACTATGACGAACAAAAAATAACATGTTCAAAATGTGGCAGTTATGACCATGTTAGAATAAATTGTACTGCCAAGTCAAATACCCAATACTCCGACGCCCTCAGGAGAGGAAGGAGAGATAATTCAATTGAAGAAGAGAACCTAATATTTGACGAGGACAACCGAGCGGTAGGGGGCAGCGGAGACATGGAAGTGACGGAGCACGTGGTCGAGCGGACCAACAAAGCGGAAAAAAGGAGGGAGGACAACAAAGGGGGGAAGGAGGTGGAACCCAAGATAAGACCCGACAAGGAGAAATGGCCTACCCTGGGGTTGGGGGCTGGACGACCTGATGGTGAGATACCGGGAGCCTTCAGTCAAAAGATAGGAAGGCTCGATAGAGAAATGGGAGAGGGACAGTCTCAGCCGAGTAGAGCCGAAAACCGGGATGTGGACTCAGCAGCCTCTCGAGAAACACCTACAGTGACTCATGCAGAGGCGACGGTGTCCCAGGAGAGTAGCGGGGAGGAAGGAAGTGGAGAAACCGAGGGGGAACTCACCCAAGACGGAGGGAAGAGTGAAATTGTCGGCAATGAAACAAAAGGTACTAAGAGGAAAAGAAGAAGGACCTACAGATCGATGAAAATCATTAAGAAAATACCTACGACTGATTTGGAAACTAGGAGCGGAGACCCAGAGAAGCTGGAAAACCCAGAACAAGAATATCGAAGCGAAAACCGCGAGCAGCCGATCAACATGGGAGAGGGAGCAATAAGCACCAGCCAAACCACAGAGGTGATTGAACAAAACGGGGAGGGGGCAGACAGTATGGAAAAGATGAATGAAGGAAACCTAGGAGAAAGAAGAGATCAAGGGACGAAGGAGGGGCAGGACGGGATACGGGAAAATGCAATGGGAAGCGGTAAACCTTCGGCCGCCGTGGAGAAAGGGGTAGGGGGCAGCGGAGATATGGAAGTGACGGAGCTCGTGGTTGAGCGAACAAACAAAGTAGAAAAAGGGAGGGAGGACAACAAAGGGGGGTTTGAGGTGGAACCAAGAGTGGAAGCCAACAAGGAGGGAAAGCCTACCCAGGGGTCGGGCGCTGGACGACCTGATGGTGAGAAGGCGGGAGCCTTCAGTCAAAATATAGGAAGGTTCGAAAAACAAATGGGAGAGGGGCAGTCTCAGCCGAGTGGGGCTGATAACAGCGACGATGATTCCAGCAGTGGTCTAATGGCAGAGGCAGAGGGAAGGGAAGCGGAAGGAGGGGAGGGGAAGGGAGAAAGGCAAGAAGAAGTGGATAAAAGGGGAAGGGAGGGAGGGATAGGTGAAAAAGAGGGAGAGGAAAGTACGTGGGAGATGACCATAAGAAAAAAACGTATCTCCAGTAGTCTCTCCACAGGTACATCATGGTCGAACGCTGAGGATCTCTGCAGTGGCTACCAACGCACCCTGGAGGGGAAATCTACGGGAGCCAAAGCTGACGAGAACTGGGAAAAGGCAGACACCAGCAGATGGTCCCTCCGCAGCACCAAAGATCCGTGGAAGGACCAGGAGGCGCCGAAGAAACAACGGTCTAAAAAACACTGGTAAATAGATCTTTGAAAACGTCTTATATCACAATCCTTGAGCAAATTTTCGGAAACTATTTAAACAAAAACATGTATTGCAACAAAAACAATTTAGCAATCTTAACTGGTGAATCCGAGGAGGAAACTGATCCAAATCTAAGCCAATCAAACGTAACAACAAAAAGAATTATAACCCTAAATATTGCAGGAGTGAGTAATCCAAAAAAATTAGGTGTAGTGAAATTAAAATTTTTGGAAATGGGGGCGGAAATAATCCTCCTCCAAGAAGTGAGGGAGGGACTGAAACTAGACGATGAAAATTGGGTAAGCATTCCAGATCACGGCACCTCTCCTCTCGGGACGGCAATTCTTATCAGAAAAGGAATAAAAGTAAAAAACATTCGAAGTCATGAGTCAGGGAGGATTATTGGGATAATGATAGGAGATATTCATGTTATAAACGCATACGCCCCCTCAGGGTGTGAAAAGAGGAGGGAAAGGGATGTTTTTTTTGGCGAAACCATCCTCCCCTATGTAACTGGGTTTGCGGGAAACGCTATCCTTGGGGGGGATTTAAATGCTATTTACCGTAGAGAGGATAGCGATGCAAATAGAGGTAAAATAAATTACCTACCCAGTAACTCGTTAAAAGCATTAATAAATAGTATTAAAGCCACAGATGTGGCAATAAAAAATGAGAGCACTAGTATACAATTTACAAGAATAGGTAATACTTCACGAAACAGAATAGACTACTTCTTAGTCTCCCGATCGCTGCGAAAATACATCAAGTCCTTTGAAACTATGCCCATGGCCATTTCTGACCATTGTGCATTAATTCTAGACATTGATCTCTCCCGAAGCACTTTTCTTTCGAAGCATGGGCAGATAAAAAAGAAAACGAATAACAGGAGGTTAGACACCAATATTTTAGGAGAAGATGAAATCGTCGACAAAATTAGATTAGAAATAGATAGGCAAATGAATAATAAAACAATTGAAACCGATCCCATCTATTGGTGGGAGAACATCTTTAAAGGAAATGTGATTAGACGAATTAAAAAGTTAACAAAAGAGTACTATCAATACCAAAATCAAACCATCTCGTTATACAGAAATGCCCTCAAAGAAATGATGGAATCGAATGAAATGCCAATGGACTTCAGCGAAAAGGTAAGGGATTTAAAAAACACTATCCTGCAACACGAATTGAAAAAGTACGCCCCCCGTTCATGGCAAAAGGAGGGAGATGTTGATAAATGGGACCTGGTTACGCTAGCAACCCTGAAGAAAACCGTTGAAAGAGCAGGAGGTGGGGAAGTAGAGGGATTAGAGGAATCCGATGACGGGAACTCATCAAAAGATGAACACCTATTAGACGAGGCCAAGTCACATTTTGAAAACCGCTATGCGCAGTATGGACAGTGGAGGGAGGAGGACGCCCCCCCTCTCCCTACTCTCCCTCAAGTTAGTGCTGAGGCTACACAGAGATTCATAGCATAGATAAACGGCAACGACCTAGATAGGATAAAAGATAAGTTGAAGAAAGGCAAAGCACCAGGGAACGACGGTCTCCCTTATGAATTTTATCTAACGTACTGGGATAGCATTAAACCTGCTCTTGCGCTAGTCTTCAATGAAATCATGAAAAAGGGTAGGATGACGGATAAAATGAAATCGGCGATAATAACCCTCGTCCCCAAAGTTAAAAGCCCAAAGAAAATTGAAGACTTTAGACCAATCTCTTTACTGAACGCCGATTATAAGATTTATTCCTACTGTATAACGTGCAAAATAGAAGAATTGGCCAGGCCTATTGCCCATGAAAGTCAATATGGCGGGGCAGGTAGGAAAAGTGCTATAGATGCAAATATATTCATAAGAGATATTGTGCTCTCTCCACTCCCAAAAAAATTTGAAAAGACGCTAGCTCTACTAGCAATAGATTTAGAAAAGGCCTTTGACTATATTAAAACGGAATGGATTAGTCTAGTCCTGGAAAACATGAACTTTCCGAACGAAGTAATGCACATCATTCAAACTAGGTATAAAGGAATAAACTCAATCGTCAAAATCGGGAAAAAACATTCAGAAGCATTTCTAATAAAAAAAACTCGGTTCGACAGGGATGTCCTATGTCAATGTTGTTGCATACATTGGCTTTAGAACCAATCCTTATAGCAATAGAAAATTGCGGAATAGGGGTCCATCGATGTGGGAAAAAGTATACAGGCGTAGCATATGCCGACGACATAACTTAATTTATTAAGGACGAGAAAGAGTTAAACACAATAAATGAAACATTTAAACACTTTGATACAGCTGGGGTAAAAATAAATAGAAAAAAATTCTACACATACATGGGGAGGAAATAAAAAATACTCACGGATGGACCCGAACGAGTGAAATAAAAATTTTAGGCCTGTGGTGGCAAAGTAATTATTTTCAGATGGTAGAAAAAAACTGGGATAAGGCAATAAATATAATAAAATGGAATCTGACCAACTTCCCCGATCATCGAATGCCATTAATAGCTAAAATAGCCTTTATAAATCAAATGTTGTTCCCCCTACTGTGGTATGTAGCCCATGTGTGGCCACTCCCGGAGAAGAAAAATGCTCAGATAATTAAAATAACAAATAGATTTATCTGGAATGCTTTTATAAAGAAAGTGGAGAGAAATAAGTTGTATGCTCCTCCTAAACTGGGTGGCCTCAGCCTAATTAATTCAAAAATGAAAGCGAATATTATAAACAGAAAAAAAGTAGCGGAAATTTTGCAAGAAGGACATTACAATAGGAAACACTAATGGTGAGCGCTCTGGAGAAAGCGAAAATAATGAGGTATTTTAGGAATTTACTGACTGAGGCAATCGATTTGAAAAATAAATATGCGACCGGTGGAAAACTTCACCCGACAAAAGAAATCTATGAGGAGGAAATGAAAAAAACAATAAAAAACAACTTAACAACCCGAGAAAAAACCATTTGGACAAATTATGCAAAATTAAAACACTGTATCAAGGAAAAAAGTATAATGTACGAAATTTGCAGTGATTGTATGGTAACGGGAGAAATGAAATACAGACTTGGACTTTGCAATAGCCCAGTATGTCCTAAATGCAGAAGGATAGACAATGTAGTTCACAAAATTTTAGGTTGTAAAGGACCAAACAGGGAATGGGAAATAATTAAAAACATTTTTAGAGACTTCGACACATTCGGAGATGGAGATATTGGAGAAAATAATCTGTTAACACTAAATTTTAAATTATTTCCTGCCAAGAAAAATGTAATCTTATCAGAACTAATAGCAACTTTCGTGGAAAGTCAAACAGGTCAGAAAGATATAAGATCGGCATTAATCGATAAAATTAAAATAGTAAATAAACAGTTACCCTCCTCAGAGCATGAAAAGGCATGGCTGCTCAATGTCTTTTAATGGTTTTTTTATATTAAAAAGTGATAAAAAAGTAAAATATGTAAAATATATTCATGTATGTGTCTAAAAAATATTTGAAACAAAAATGTATTTATAAATGTATGTCTTTGGAGCGGATCTTTTTTTGTCCTGTATGCTATTGAATGTACTGTAATATGACATTGTTATAAAATAAAATCATTGGAACAACACACCTGACCGGCAATTGGGAGATCCGGGTTCGAATCCCGGTCAAGTCAAATGATTTTTTCATAGCGAATTTCAACCCTGGTGTATATGCACCCGTGCGAGTGACTTTGTACCACATCATTTGTTAATGCAATGATTGGAAATTTGTCAATTTCGTCTTTTTATTAACGACGTAGTTATATTACATGAACTTAGTGTTTTATAAGGGTTGGGAGAAGTTGTAATGAGGAGATATACCCATGGAGTGCCTCGCAAACAAGGAAGTACGATATGGAATGTTGTATTCTATTAAATTATAATAAACAAATTAACGGTTTAAATTTAAAGTTTAAGACAAAAGCGAAACGAGCTCCACATGCCTGGACGAGTCAGAGTATGCTAGGATCTTTGTTAGCTCAATCAAGGTTTGTATTAGTGCGTATCATTTGGTATCAGTTCGTATCATTGCATCTAAGCCTCCAACTTTATTTTCTCCTACTATTTCCAAGAAAATACATTCTTTTTCAGAATTATTTTAACTTATATTAAGCAACTCTTGTCAGATTTCATCGCAAATCCAAGATACCACACTCACCATTCCAGGACCAAGTCGAACTTAGTAATTGTGAGGCAAACTTGGCCATTGTAAACTCGAGTGGAATCCATAGCATTAAGCAGCCAATATATTACGCGACTGAAAAAAATGTGGCGACTGCATGGAGGGGAAATGGTTACGAGGCGACCAAGGAGAATAGAGAAATATTTTCTGCTCTCATTGGGTGCCAGTGTCACATTGAGTCTCCCTCTTCATTGATAAGTACTCCGATTTTGATAGTTGGCCCGCCGTGGTTGGCGAGCGCTTTGGGGCGTGTGCAAAACTTTCAGTGCTTTAGACCATGAATATCGAATTTAATGTGTCAGCGCCCTGATTTTGGAGCTAACTGAAAACAATAATAAGATATTTATTTGTCCAAGGATTGAAATAAGGCCACAATTTACTATTATCATACAATACTATACAATATTTGCGACTCGGAAGCTACACGCTAGGCTTAGTTTACTTGAAAAACCCAGTGAACGCTCACGCACGCATACGGGACCACGAGGATCGTACGCACCGCGTGATAAAAGGAAGGAAGGGTACACGGAATGAAAAACAGGGGAAAGATAAAGAATGGGGAATAAGAGGACGCTCACCTTAACTCCGCCGCTGCACCTCCGACCGACCATCGCCGGAGAGAACGCGTTTTCCCGATGCACACGCACTCATGCCCACGCACTGCTGCCCGTGCGATCTAGTCTCTCACCGTCCTCGGGAGCATATTACACCCCTCACGGAGTAGGATAGGATAGAGTAGGATAGGAGTAGGATCCTACTCCGTGACACCCCTGGACGCTACCTTCTTGAGCGCCCTCTTCTTTGTAAAACAAAACAGGGACGAAATAAGAACGAGAGAAAGGAGATGGCGGGAGGTTTAAAGGAACAAAAAATAGGGGCTCACGCTGGTGCGCACGAACACCCAGAACAGGTGTTTCAGAGCGACACACGAAATATTATAATGACGCCTCACTACATCTCTAGGTCTACCGGAAGCGATGAAACAAGAGAGATACATTGCCATATAGATATATACAAAAACTTGGCCTTTCCGCGCGCACGGCGGTAATAAGCGACAGTAATAAAAACTGAGCTCCACTAAATACATTCACACAATACACGCCACCATTTCACCTCCAAAAACCTTATCCCTTACATCTTTACACGGCTGGTGTCCTAACACCTTCTGCCACACGCCCATGCGGCGGCTCGCAGGGTAGTATGTAGATGAATACAGGACACTTCATGAGAAAATACGCATAAATTAATGAAAAACATATCTAGAGAAATCACACATTTTATTCATAGTTGCATTGAAGCAAGTCATATTTTATATACATACCATTATGTTCACTCACAGAGGTCTTATTTTACATCCCTAAGTTATATATTATCATTCATTAATTCAGATAAGCTGTAATAAATTGTCTCAGTCAATAAAGTTTTTATTTACCATTTAAAGCTAATTATGTATATCTCTATCGTCTCAGGATTAACTTTGTGGGAGTTCATTTTATCGTAAATGAAAAATGAAAAACTTTGTAATATTCCTGAAGATGTCGCCGCTGCGACGAAATTAGTTGTACCGTAAAATAAACTGGTGGAATATTACAAAGTTTTTCATTTTTCATTTACGCTAATTATGTATCTTATACCCTAGTAATTTTGAGGCATTTTATTGTATAGATATATTCTTACAGACTTTGGTCCGAGGCTTGCAGCTTTTGTCCGATTTTAATTGATTTGCAAGTTTGACTTGGTCCTGGAATGGTGATTGTGAACTTTTGGATTTGCGATGAAATTTGACACAGTTGTTTAAAAGAGGTCTGAAAAAGAATTTATATCCATGGAAATAGGAGGAGGCTAAGAGTTTTAAATATTGGAATGGAAGTTAAAGTTGGAGGCTAAGACGCAATGATAAGAACTGATACTTAATGATATGAACTAATATATGATGCGATGAATGATACGATGCAAATATACTCCTTTTGATACATTAAAACTTACTGAAACTATAAAGAACGGACTTTGTTGGTACACTAAGTTCCACCGCTCTAAAAAATTTCATCTCACTGTGGCTACGTATTGAAAAATATCCTTCATATGACTTAATAACAAAACTCCCCACATCCACCCTATGCTGATTTTTTTCCGAAAACAGAGTTTGAAATCGCGCTATGTAATTCAACGCGTGAATAGGATAAACGAGGGGTAAAATATTATTTTCAAATCTAATAATATAGCCATTGTTGCAAAAAAGCAACGGATTTAAAAATGAAAGGTTGAAAAAAACCTCCGACAGCGAAGTTAATTATGAATTCTGTTCATTTTCAATGATAAAGTTTCCACTAGCAGAGCCTGCGAAACTGAACGTGGTGAAGGTACCACCTCGCACATTATCCTCGAAAAAAATTCATTTTGTGGAATGAATTTACCTGCTTGCTGCAGATCGTCTCGCTAAAGTCAAAGTGAGAGTTTACTTCTATAGATGAAATAACTCAGCCATAAATTATCGCATAGGTAAAACCTGGTCCAGCCATCTCACTTCAACCAAGACATGAAGATCTACCAGAATGTCTCATCATAAAAGCTAAGAATAAAATCTTTACATTTTAAATTCCCGCCGAACACAAATGCCTTCGTTTTGATAGGCGGAACTAAGCGTGGTGAAAGGCGCAAGCTGGCTCTTTTTCCTTTGAATAAGATGCTTGCAGAATTCTCCACCCAAGCGTCGGTGGTGTAATGGTCAGCATAGTTGCCTTCCAAGCAGTTGATCCGGGTTCGATTCCCGGCCGACGCACATTTTTACTATCCACCTTTTTAATGCTACCGGGTTTTCGAATGCGCGACTCTTTAGCTTGCGTGTTTCAATTGTATATCTGCACAATTTTTGCCATATTTAACTGATTAAATATTCTGGTAATTGGGGATAATTTCTCTCAGCCGAGATATCACGAAATACAAATCATTGGTCTTCTTTTTTGGTCTTGGTCCGCTTTTGGGAAGGATGTTAGACAAGCGGGGAAGGGGAAGAAAGAGAATGGGTTTCATGGACGGGATTAAGAAGGGTAGATCGTATGCAGAGGCGAAAAAGGATATACTAGAGGGAGATAAGCCCCTGAATGTTTGGCAAGCCTGGAGGAGATTCTATGACATTCAACAAAACCTAACACTTCCGGTAGAATACTTAAAAAAAGGTGGAAAATGAGACCAAAGAACTTTTTTCGTGAAAACGCAACTTAAACGGAAGAAATGATCTCCGTCTGCCAGATATTTAAACAAATAATGACGGCAAAATGGCGAGCGGAGATCCTGACTAAACACGCCATTGCAAACATGGTGTACTCTTAAAGCTGGTAGCAACAAAAACATAAAAAAGTGCGTCGGCCGAGAATCGAACCCGGATCAACTGCTTGGAAAGCAACCTTGCTGTCCACTACACCGCCGACGCGACGAATATTGACATTCTCTTTCTGCAGATGACTGAGGCAACATCCCAACCATGTTGCCCCCAGACTTAATTTCCATCAACCGCACTTAAGTTTCCGACTGAGCGGAATGTTCGAAATCCTCGGTCTCGCCAAAACGTTTCCCCGATTTGAGCCCGGGTCATTCCGAAGAATAATAATGTCCGATAACGATTTATCTATCGCTCTTGATTTCAGCTCCTCTTGGGCAAAATTTTTATTATAGCTGGAATCATCTCTCAGAAAAACAATCACTTAAGTTCTGGCATCCACAACGCGTATATTATCTCTTGGCACCAAAAGTATCGGACCTTGTAAACATGCTCAAGGTTGCTTGAGCGAGATAGTTCCCTAGTCATAATGGGGATCATACTCGAATTATGGGTTTTCATATCAGCAGCTGTAAGAAGGATTAATTAAATATTGCATTATTAATGATTGAATAACAATCCTTTATATGACTAAAATTCAAAACAATTTAATAAAAAACGTCTACATGAATTATTGACATTGTTCACGCAGCAGGTTTTTGACTCCTTCACAACGGCAGTTTTTTCACCACCCTGGTAACATCATTGCGGTAAGTATATGATTTATGTTCAAATGTAGTTGAGAAAACATACAAACAGCACACTGTTAATTTTTTGACGAGATCTAGGTTTTAGAAACTCCTCATTTTTTAAATTAGGTCTCTCTGGAGCGCATACACATACCATTCCCCGCTTAAAAAGGCTGGTTAAAAGAAGTTAACCCCTCTTCCCCGTCCCTTTATTTCCCCAGGATTCGCTGGATTCCCCCTCCTACCCTTGGTTTTTCCTGATGTTTCCTTTGTTTTTTACGTTCACCGGCCACTTCCCAACCTTATTTCTGTTTCTCACTCCCCCCCCCTTCTCAAACTTGTAAAATGTATGAACGTGATGTGCTCTCTACCAAACACGACTTGTACCTGATGATGGCTCTGTGAGCTTTAAAGCTCATTACGCATTAAAATACCTTGTGGGGAAAGTGCAATTGTTGTTTCTGTTTTAACCCTTTCGCCGCGATAGTCGACAAAAGTCGATCTGCAAATATTTGTGCTTCGTCGCGATGATTGACTTAAGTCCAAGACCCTGAAATAACTTTTTCTTTGGCCGCGACAGATGCCCGAAGTCTCTCATCCTACGTCCCCGACTTTGAACGCGGCAGTGGCGATCTCTAATGCGGAATAATTGAACCAAGTGAACGCATGAAGAATACGAATACGAAGGAAATAATAAGAATATTAATTTCGTTTTTTTCATTGTGAAATATCATTTTCTAAGAACGCTTGTTGAAAATAGATGCGCTGTGAAAGGGTTAATATGACGAACGATACACGATATCTCGCCTAAATCCGTTGAAATTGTGAAAGGGCTGGTATTTGTCTTCAAAAATCTCGGAAAGTAGTTCGGTAAGGGTCTGATATTTTGGTATCTTTGGAAGGCTGATATATTTTCTTAAAAATAGGATCAAATTCTTTGATTTCAAGGAGAAATGACATTTCGCTCAAACTGCCTTAATAACCGGCTCACGACCCGAATGGTAAATGCAGTTTCCCGAAAAACCCGACGACGGACGATTTGCTTCCCGGTTCTAATTTCTCCGGTCCCGTCGTATTTCTGAATAGAATGAAACACGCCTCGTGACTGTTTCGTGCCGTCCCTCCATTCCGTCACGACCTGCGGCGGGCAGAAGGGGGAAGACAACGAATGGAACCCTGCGTGAAATCACGTAAACCACGCACGCACTCCTCTTGTTCGCTGCCCAGCGACCGGAGGAGCTGCAAGAGAGACACCGGACGGATCCACTGCGCATGTGTCACGCGGTCTTCTCGTCTTCATTCCACCACCTCTGTGCCTTTCGCGCGTTTCTCCGTGTGCGTGAGGGAGATCGGAAGAAAGGTGGGCGGGGAGATTGAGGCGAACGCGATGGCAGGGCGGGGAGAGGGACGAGAATCAAAGAAAGCGAAAACGACCAAAAAAAAAGAAACATCTCGCAGGTTTCTCACCGTATAAGCTCCTACAGAAGACAGTTTTTACCACACTTTTATTAGCTCGTTTTCTTGTCTGTCTGCTTGTTTGTCTGTTAGGTACAGATTCCGAACTTTAAACATGGCTCTGGAATTGATGACAATGCAATTATATGCAATAATAATACGTATATAAAATAAAAATAATACTAAATGATAAACTCCACTTTCTCCGGCGAGATGTTGTAGAACAGCATAATGAATAATGAAGCTCAAATGATATCGTACTGTCTACCAAATTTATTTCAAACTCTTACTACACGTGTTTCAACTGTCTAGTCAGATGATGACTGCTAGACAGTTGAAACACGTGTAGTAAGAGTTTGAAATAAATTTGGTAGACAGTACGATATCATTTGAGCTTCACTAAATAATAATATCTAATTACAAATCATGATAAAAGTTTGCACCAGGGGAAAAAGCGGAGCACAAAATGGAAAAGCCTGTGTCCTCAAATGCGATGTTATTTTATTAATATTAGGTATTCTGCCGGTAAAGGTAGGTTTTGTTGAATGTCAGAGAATCCGCTCCCGGCCTTTTACACATTCCGGGGCCTATCTCCCTCTAATATATCCTTTTTCGCCTCTGCATAAGATCTACCCTTCTTCATCCCGTTCATGAAACCTATTCTCTTTCTTCCCCTTCCCCGCTTGCCCAACATCCTTCCCTCTATCACACTCTTCAGCAACCCCTCACCCTTTATTACCTCCTCCAGCCATCTACCCTGCCTTTCTCGGATTTCATTCAAAAGATTCCTTTCCTCGCCCACCATTTCCAGCACTTCCTCGTTAGTCTTCCTTTCCGTCCATCTAACCTTCTCCATCCTTCTCCACACCCACATCTCAAATGCCTGCAGCCTATTCTCGTCCTCCTTTCTCAGGGTCCACGTTTCTGCCCCATACAACGCTACGCTCCATATCAAACTCTTCACCAGCCTCTTCTTCACATCCTTACCCAGTGTCCCCGTCATCAGCTCTCTTCTATTACTAAACGCCTCCTAAGCTAGCGCTATTCTCTTCCGTATGTCTTTACTACTATGCCCATTTTCCTCTAGTGTGCTACCTAAGTAATTAAACTGTCCTACTTGCTCTAGTTTGTGTCCTCCAACTTTAATCACAAGCTTCGCTTTCTTCGTCCTACAGAATCTCATTACTTTCAATCAAATGCGATAATACTGACGAATTCATTCGTATTATCCGGTGAGCTAATGAACAAAATACATATGATTTCGTTCCTTATTCATAACTTTCATAGGTTTCTTCTCCACTTGCTTTGCTTTTTCACATTCGATACCATTTTTCTAGTACTATCAAGAAGTCAAAATTTTATATTGAAATCTTTGCACGGGATAAACATTGAGCAAATAGCGGTTCCGGAAAGCAAAGAAGCATTATTCGGTTTTCATAGCCGTGATCGAGGCACGGGCCAAGTCGCTTTGAAAAATACCCATAATGCGAAAGCGACTCACTTAACGTGAGTTCGATGATTTACAATACACAGTTGATTCAAGGCAACGCTGAGAAAATCTGGCGAAGCCACCGACACAAACCTGAGGCCTAACTGTATTTCAATAACGCTTAAATTGGCTTTTAATGGAGAGATTGTCCATAAACTAATGACATAATGGAAAGGTTTGCACAGTGATTCACCACAAAAAGCTTTAATCATTGGCTTATAGCTGTTCAAACTACATTTTACCCATCGTGGACCATTTTTGTGGACGAAGGTTTTGAATGTTTGAAGGTTGAAAGGTTGCGAAGTAGCTGTTAATTTTCATGTGTATTTACAATAAAATATTAAGAATTTGCAACACAATATTGACAAATATTGCTTCAAGAGGGTCAATTATGCACCATTGTAGAGTTCAAAATGCAAATGGATACTGTTACAAAGAAATTTTTTAAGTCGTCGTCAAGTTGAATCCAACACAATGAAATCAAATGCATCATAAGACAGTTTCGTGACCTGAAGATAACGATTTAGATAGCATTAATAATGCGTGTGGGATTGCTACGTTGGCCCCACTTCAACCTACCGCTGATAGAAGATGGGACAGCCGCCGAGAAAACGTGAGGCGTAAACATAGTAGGACAATACTTAAGGCGGCCATGGCCTCAGGATCACTTATGCCTTATTTTGCGAAAACTGGAATAGAGCATCTTAGAAGGGCGTTTTATAAACTCAGATGAGAATAAAATAGGTCAACTTAATTGAGTAAGCATAGAATTAGATACCTTATGATGCTAGCTTATATTAATTTTTTAAGAATATAATCTACCTATATTAAACAAGAAATTTTAAATATCAATAAATCTTTTGCGCTAAGTAATCTACTCGTTTGCACAGGATATAAAACTCTTAAAAATAATTTGGATGCATGAGAAAAAAATATAGAATATACTTTTCAACTATACCAGTTCTAGGCATTAATTTAAAAACATAGACTTAGGAAGTAAAAAAGGTATAGGTATTCTCCATTTTCGGAATAGTATGGCATTCCCTTTCATCGTAAACAAACCATAGCGACAGCATCGCAAACTTCAAAATCTTCTTTTTTCCGCCGTGTGGTCTAAAAGATTACGATTGGTCGAAAACTCTAGCCTCGCGCGCGGTCGCCTCTGTTCTTATCTTGTGTAACGTACCCATTCAGACTTCCAATTGTAGCGTATCACACGTAGCATAGGAAGAAACAGAATCGCGCTCGGCGCTATCCTACGGCAGACTGTCGTTATAATATAGCTACGTTATCATAACGCATGCAGAAACAAAATCCCGCCCCAGACATGTTTTACTGTAATTCAGCCTTAAAAGTGGAGATTTATACATAGTACTTACGGAGATTTCTCAGATTACAGCAGAAAAACATCAATGTGAACAAGAAACCATATATATGATTTTCATTAAAACGGTTGATTAGAAACAAAAAGTCCTGGGGAGTAGAATTGAAAAAATGGACATTTTAACATCCATTTTTACAAGTCATTAGCGAATTACTGCCGTATTTGAAGTTAAAATGCGATAGTTTCATGCAAGTGGCGCCCCATTCGTCTCGCATGGCTAAACAAATGCGGCCATTAGTAATATATTTGTGGGATAATCTCCATATTATATAACTTACTCTTTGTTTTCAATAGGTAAACCAGTTCATCGGCGAAACTCGGTTTTCTCTTATACGATTTTAGTTCATGCGCAGATTTTCGGGAAAATTTTCACACGCGTACTCATTAGTAACATGTAAGGATTATTATTATTATTTATTCTACCGGTAAAGGTAGGTTTTGTTGAATGTCAGAGAATCCGCTCCCGGACTTCTACACATTCCGGGGCCTATCTCCCTCTAATATATCCTTTTTCGCCTCTGCATAAGATCTGCCTTTCTTCATCCAGTCCATGAAGCCTATTCTCTTTTTTCCTCTATCCCGCTTTCCCCGCATCCTTCCCTCTATCACATAATTGAGAAATCCCGCGCCCCTTATCATATCCTTCAGCCACCTACTCTGACAAATTCGAATTTTTTTAGAAGTTTTCTTTCTTCGTCCACCACTTCAAGCACTTCCCCGTTAGTCTTCCTATCCGTCCACCTAACCTTCTCCATCCTTCTCCGCACCCACGTCTCAAATGATTGTAGCCAATACATGTCCTCCTTTCTGAGGGTCCACTTTTCTGCCCCTTCCTCGCTTGCCCAACATCCTTTCCTCTATCACACTCTTCAGCAACCCCTCACCCTTTATTACCTCCTTCAGCCATCTACCCTGCCTTTCCCGGCTTTCATTCAAAAGATTCCTTTCCTCGCCCACCATCTCCAGCTTTTCCTTGTTAGTCTTCCTTTCCGTCCACCTAATCTTCTCCATCCTTCCCCACACCCACATCTGAAAAGGCTGCAGCCTATTCTCGTCCTCCTTTCTCAGGGTCCACGTTTCTGCCCCATACAACGCTACGCTCCATATCAATATGTAAGGATATAAGCGAGAAAACTTGCATGTATCCGATTTGGTTCCTTGACAATTTAATGGTATTTTAACACGTAACTTTATAAATTTTGACATACATTTCGCAATAATTTGATGAAATATGTACAGATTTTCTCCTAAACGCGAAAACATACTTTTAATATTATAAAAATGGTTCCTGTTAAATATCAAGGTATCATTCCCAATGAAGAACACATTTAATATGCGGTTTTTGCTTTAATTTCGGGTTCTGCGCCGTAAACTCAAGTCATACCAGTGTTTTCCTGGAGACGAAATTTTAAAATATATATCTTGCTTCATTTATATTGCAACATGCATGGTTGTCTCAGACGAATATATTGATGTGCTTAACTGAAGTGTGATCCACGATTTTTGTCGACTACCTTGGAAAGTTATTAAGTTATGGAGAATCCTATAAAACACGAGGACTTGTTGGAAATGCTCATTTTCCATAAATTATTTAATCGGAGAATATTGAATATTCCTCTTTTTTAATGATTTAATAAATAAAGGAGAATAAGGCACTGTTTAATCGATTACATTTTCACGTTTCCTCGAAAAAAGGTAGAAATATGACATTTTATGTTATGAAGATTAATAAAGAATACTGTAAAGATTCTCCGACTGACAGATTGCGTATTTGCTACTTCAAATATTTTAACGACCTTAATATGCATCAAGATAGAAACAAATATTTTAAAGAGGTAATTTCAAATCTAGCGAAAGAATGTTGTTGATGTGTAGACTAAATAACGTGCATGTGTGTTCAACCACTTGATTGCATTTGACCAGCTATGAGCAACGTTAATAATATTTGTATTTTTTGTTCGATTATTCATTGTTTACGCTGTAATTATATTTATATCTTGGGTAAACATTAAGAACAATAAAATAAATAAACACGTGCACTCAACGACTCACGATTCGCGCCCCAACCACCTTACATTCGAACGTATTTCGCAGAAATTCGCACTTTTCCCTCGCCTATCATGCGGTATATCCTTCTATCCGCTTTTTTGCCGCGGGATTGAGGCACGGCAAGACACAAAAATTGCAATCATTCTTCTTACACGGCAAGCAAGCGTTCTCTCGTTGCATCTCTGGGCCCAACGACCGCTCGTTTCGCTAATGAAACCACAGGTAACAAAAAAAAATGAACTTCGGGCAGCGATTTTCACCCCGGGTGTATCCGACCACAAAATGACGGGCGTTCTTTTTTCATAAGACTACCAAGGAAATGACCGACGCTACTGGTGTTCCACGAATGCAATCCTTGAATCCCTCACTTAGAAATTTGTTCGCCATTAACCATAGCGCTCCCGGGTATTACCGAGTTTTTCTTCACTCAAATCGCGGTCTGTGACTCGGTTTTCAAATTTTTTCATCGCCATCCAACATCTGACCACACGGAGGCAGGATGGAAACAATTCTGAAATCTTTATAGTGCATCGAGGACTCACTCGGATACTTCGAAAGATTCAAAAGAGAAGGGCGAGTTCAGAGAATATGGACGGTTGTCGCAAAGGGTTCTTTGATAATACCATGAATATACACATGATTCAAATGTTTGGAATCGTTCCCTAAATTGCCACATTTAGTTCACCCGGTCCTCGGCGCTGCCTTGAAAAAAGTTTCCTCCGTCGGCTCGTAAATGGCCGTTGTTGATTGTCGTTAACATGAAGCTGCGGTGGTTTTTCATTTACATTTGAAGAGATACGGACAGGGCGAAATTTTAAACTACAACTGATTATTTTTGTCCTCTCAGATAACATTTGTGTACGGCGCATACGGCGTACTTCAGTAAGCCGCATGGTCTCTGTACATGTGAATAGGTAGTGTTTATTTTGGTTTGTGCTGTCATGTTCTAAGATTTTTTAAAAGTGCGATTTTTCAATGGTGGCGCCTCAATCGAAGAAGTGCTTCATTTTTCTACGACCGGAATTCCAGGCAACACTTTTATGCGTGGAGTCAACAATCCATACGTATGTTCATGGATAAATTATTCAATCGTCATCTGAAGTCAAATTACCGCTTGTAATAAACTTTCTTGAGAAAATCGAAAGGAAAGAAAAGATGCTCCGTTTTACATCCAACGGTATCTGGCGAGATATTATGGAACGTCATCGTGAATTTTATAAAAGAAAAAAAATAATGTCCACTCGGTTATTTATTTGTACAAGGCGTTTCGACGCTTCAAGCTTCATCATCAAATTGTATCTGATGAACGCTTACCTGATGATCAGATGACGCTTTGAGCGTACAATCTGATTGCGCCTGATGATGACGCTTCAAGCGTCAAAACGCGTTGTACAAATAAATAACCGAGAGCACATTGCAAAGTTTTTCTTTTAAAATGCTCTGTTTCAATGAATTCGAGCGAAAAAAATCAGACACAAGCACACTCAAGGATGAATAGGGAGACCTTAAGGGAGTATATACATTTTATTATACGGTAAGCAGGTTCACCAGCGATGATGAAGCAAGAAATACATCGTGAGCAGAATTCCCCAAGCAAAGAGGGCATTCTAACAGAAAAGGAGTCTGCTCACAGCTAGTAACAAAAACTGGAGAGTTCGGGAGCACTTTTTTAGAATAGATATTTGAAGTATGCTCACAGTCTAGTCACTGTGCAGTGCCAATGTTAATTTCCCTATGCTAAGTTGCAGCTAACGCTGATAGCGCCGCTATCCGCCTGCAAGTAAAACTAACCCTCCCACAGTAAAACTAACCCAGCCCAGCCCTGACACCCACTGTACATTTCCCTATGCTAAGGCCCAGGTGACGCTGGTAGCGCCTCTATCTATTTGAAAAATGCGATTTCATCTAATTTGGAGAGACGTTAGAAGCTTCATTTACGAAATTCGTAAACATTATGAAGGACGAGAGCACAGAAGAATCATGGAGATATTTTTTGGAAATACTAAGTAAAGGAATCGATGAATATATTCAATACAAATTCAAATGGGAGAGTAAAGAACCTCTTTGGTATAACCACTAAATAGGGCGGGAGCTCAGGAGACAAAGGAAACTACACAATCTATATAAACATTCCATTAAGTCACAAAACAACGGAGCTTGCGGCTAGAGAAATTTTCGTTTCTCAACGCTCAAAAACGAAGAAAATAATGCGCACTACTCTACGAAACTTCAAGAAAAAAATCCTCGGTGAATTACTGGATGAAAACCCCAAGACATTCTGGTCTTACGCGAGAGAGCTCCAGGACGAATCCTCGACAGCAGAGGTTTTATTGGACACAAACGGCAAAGTGGTCACCAGTAGCATCGGCGAAGCCTACCTATCAAACCACTACTTCGAAAGTGTATTCACTAAGGTCGGCACAATACACAATTTTGTCATTCCTGACTTTAACGAGCCGAAGGCTGACATAACAATTCAACGTGATGAAATAATTAAACAACTGCGTTTGATTGAAATGAACAAGTCCCAAGGTCCAGAAGGAATACCTGCACGAGTGCTGAAGGAATTAGCGCCACAGATTGCACCATTCTTAGAAACAATATTTAGCAAATCATTATCTGAAGGCAAGGTGCCCCACGACTGGAAAATAGCCAATGTCACACCTATATTTAAAAAAGGAAATAGAAGTGACCCAGGAAATAACCGGCCTGTATCGTCAACATCACTTTTATGCAAGATCCTCGAACACGTCGTTAGCAATATAATGAAATTCCTGCATAATCGTTACTCCTCACATTTTTCAACGAACAATAAAAAAGTTAACCCAAGCATGGATGTCAACGAAGAATGGACAAACCAAAAGACAACCGTCGCAAATGCAGAGAGTGAACATCTGGAATATCGAATACATACCCAGAAAAGAAAAATACTACAATAAAAAAGTGACGAAATCGAAAAAAAGCCATAAAAGGAAAGAATCCTGCTAAGCTTGCTCACAGAATAGAACCCATGAATATGAAGAGAAATAGATAGAATAACGTATTATCGTAAAAAAATGACCAAAAAAGCAAACCAAGATAACTGGGATATATTCTTATCAAAAAGAGAAAACTAAATCCATGGGAGACGGGAGCTTGGATACAAGATCATCGGAAATTTAAACAAAAGAGAGAAAGAAAAAAGCTAAGAACGAGAAAATAAATGAGGAATGATAACTGGATTATTAAAAGAAGATGTGAACAAAAAGCTATGTTTGTAAGCCAGTAAAGCTTAAAGAGAATCTCAGGCAGGGAAGTTAACTTTGAATTTCTTCAATTCTCAATGTCTTTGTTTTGACTGGTGGGACAGAGCGCAGTGAATGAAACATCTGGCTCATTTTCCACGGAGAAAAAGTTCAGCTAACCTTTCAACGTTAACGAGGCGTCGGTGGTGTAATGGTCAGCATAGTTGCCTTCCAAGCAGTTGATCCGGGGTCGATTCCCGGCCGACGCATATTTTTCATCCTTTTTTGTTTTGTTTCTACCGGTTTTAGGAACGAGCTATATTTGAATTGGCTTGTTTAATCGGTATCTTCACACAATCTTTAATCTTGTACAGGCGTCTCATTGTGGTAATAACTGGAGATCATTTCTCCCAATTAAATTGCGATTTCAAGAATAAGAATCTTAGTTTTCACTCTTAGGTCTTCCTTCAGTTGTATTATATGGCTAAATGTACATGATTTTATTACTAATTACGCGACTGAATTAAATGAGGCGACTCTAGATCAGGAAAATGGATACAATTCAACCAAGGATAAGAGAGAAAAATAATCTCTTTTCTTTGGATGGGAGTAAAACATTTATTTGGTTCGCCACAGCTGGCGATAATTATGCGGCGTGAGAAAAATTTCAGTGGTCTAAATCTCTCGATTTGAATAAGTTGGCGCGCTCATTTTGGATGTAAATAAAATATGACGCTTAGACATGTTTGAACTAACTGACAATACGAAGGGTGGATTTTTTCGATTCAGAAGGGATTCTCAGCCATAGGTATTTGAGTAATTACATTTTTTCTCTTCGTTTTTCCAATTAAAACTCAAGGAAAGATTCAACAATGAAGCTTTGGTGGTGGAATGGTCAGCATAGTTCCTTCAAAGCAGTTTATCCGGGTTCGATTCCCGGATGACGCACATTTTCGTGCGTTTTTGTTGCCACTGGTTCTAAGAATGTTCAACTGTCAAGTTGATCTGTTTTGTTAGGACCTTCGTACACGGTTTTTCCGTGAAGAGAAAGATTTTCCGGGTCTTGGTGGGTGGATAGTCGCGGGAGAATGAAATGTCCATAAAAAAAATAGATGCGGAATAAGACCTAGGAAACCATTCTCTTAATCTCAAAGACACCGCGAAGGCCTTCATGTAAACTCCATTTTCTGTTTAGCTGTGTTCAATGTGGTGGGTATTGGAGTTTATTTCTTCCGATCAATCTGTGATTGAATTAAATGGGGTTTTTCTCAATCAGGAAAACGAATACCTCGGATTTTAGCAAGACATTAAGTAGGCCCAACGTGACTCACGATCCCTTGGAGCGTGGGTCAAGATTTCAGTGCTTCGCATCTTTCGAGATCAAGATGTTAGCACCCTGATTTTGTAGCTAACCGAAATGTACTGATTAGATCATTTTAAACTTAATTAATCTAGTAGAAGCGGACTTTGTTGGCATAGGAAGTTACACGATATTAACTCTTACGGTAGTTTGAGCGAAATATCATTTTACCTAGATATCAATGGATTTGTCTCATTTAAAAGAAATATATCTCGCCATTCTAATGACACCAAAAAATCAACCCCTTACCATATTACCTTCGTAGTTATTTGTCAAATATAGCCAGTACTCTAGCGTAAATTGGTAAAGTTTAAAAAGAAATCCCAGACAAGGAAATGGATTTTGGTTTCCTTTCATTCTCGACGTCTTTGTACTGACTGAGGGAACTGAGCGCGGTGAAAGTATCATTGCTGGCTAATTTTTCTCGGTAAAAAGAGTACAGCTCACCACATTATCGCAACGAACTGAACGTGGTGAATGAATCAGCTTGTTCTCTTTCTTAGGTATGAGACTTGCGCCATTGCGTACACCACGAAGCGTCGGTGGTGTAATGGTCAGCATAGTTGCCTTCCAAGCAATTGATCCGGGTTCGATTCCCGGCCGACGCACATTTTTATACGTCTTGTTTCTACCGGTTTTTAGAATCTACGATTGTAGTGTTGGCGTGTTTCGTTAGTGTCTCAGCTCACTTTTTTGCCGCCGGCCCTTGTGGAGTATAGCGACCGGCAGATGGTCGCTCCGTCTTTAAGGGAGGCGCGATTGATCTAGGGCTAACGTGCGAAGGGGTAAACTCTGGTGAAGGAGGATTGGGGCTGTTTTTAAAATAATTCGAGTACAGGTTTTCCTATAGAAATTCCTATAGAAAAAAACAGGTTTACGGTTCAATGCATGGTCAACGTAATTTTTACCGGGTTTTGAACCACAACCTAACCCTAATTCCTACACCCTTCCCTTTTACCCGTGCGTTCAGGGCCCGTCCTTCTATTGCCAATGACCGATCTTTTGAGATTAGCGCATTAGAGATGGTGCTCAGAGATCCATATGGCGATTCCTTCCTTCCGTTAATACGTTTTTATACACTTTTTTTACCGTGTTTAGCCATTTGAATGTGGTGGTAATTGGAGTACTTGTCAATGGAGAAGGAAACTCAATGTCAAACTCGTATCCCAGGACAATAGATTATCGTTTTCTATTCTCCTCGGTCGCATCATAGCCATTTTCCTGGTCTACAGTTACCACTATTTTTCAGTCGCGTAATTCGTAACAATATCATAGTGTTGGAGCGGATTCACCCCATAAAAATAATCAATACACCGTCTTTCTCTTGACTGAGCTAACTAAGATTGTCAGTGAAGACACTGGCATCCTGAGCACACATGTGGATCTCGTTTCACAATTGGCTTACACTTAAAACATTAATCGTAAATTGGTTTATTACAATTTATCCAAGTAGAATATAACATTCCAAAACGTAGTTTCTCCACTGCTAGGTATTTAATGGATTACCTCGCTCATCAGGACTTCTCCCAACCATTTCAAAAAAACACTTGGTCCAAGTAATATAACTGCAGTTCGAATAATACCCAAGTATTTTTTATGAAAACTCAGTTAAATCGAGTTGTCAGAAGGTGGAGGTAAACATAAAAACGAAACAGAAGCAACTGAACGAGTGCCTAAGACATGCAGTAAGATGAAGAAGGAGATCACGCGGAAAAAATGAATTATTACTACCCAAGCCAAATATAACGATTTTTCTAAGGTGCTTTCTCTATGTTCAGGAAAAATTAATTTTCTCTCCGACGACCTTAAAAAAGAGAAATACACACACGAAAATGTTTTGGGAGATAAAAAATTGGTTGCTATGTATAGGCGGCAGTGAATTTTAACTTTCTGATCTACATTTTGTATCTTATATTTCGAAGTAAGTTGATTTATATGTATTTATATGTACTCGAATGTTCACGGTTTGGATGTATTCTATGTATGCATTACGCACAATTTTTAATCGATTTTATTAAAAAATCTGCAAATAAACGATCCCTCTTATTCCGTCTCTCCTCCCTAATAAATTCACTCCCTTCTGATATCGATTCCTTTTCTCTATCGCCAAAAATCTTCGCAAACTTGGCCACAGCAATTCTTTCCGTAAATGAACAACGAATCTAAACAGCAATGAATTTAAACCGCATCTCCAGGTCATCTAAGTCAACTATTTTTTTATTTTTGTTCTTTTTTTTTACATGTGCATGTCTTTCTTGAATTTTTTACAAGCACGCATTAAATTGGCAATTTTGCTATACGCGGACCATTTTTTTTTTAATAAAACAAACATTAAATCACCCGCGTCTTACGTCAATTTCCCCCCATTTCGTAATAATATATAAATTACCATCCAACCAAACCGCAAATATGTGCGTGATAGCTCGCATGAAAGTGGACCATTAGCATGACTGATAAGAGAATATTCACTGTACGGCTAAAGGTGTTCTTTACTGGTTATAATTTTAAGTTCACCAAGACTCGTCCAAAGGTAAGCGAGTGAAATTCTTATTTATTTATTTATTTTTTATTTATACTCACAACCCCGAATACAGCACAACAAAGGCCTTTTGCATCGGGTGTTTTAACATTAACAATAGACGAACACACACACACCCATGTTTTGGGCAGGTAATATTCTACCCAGGCGGGACTCGAACCCGCGACCCTCGGGTTTGCAGGCGAGAACTTTACCCCACCGCCACCGGGGCCGACAAAGTTAATGAATGAAAACAATTCAATTTTTTATTTTTGTTTTTTTTTTAAACATCTTTATGTCTTTTTTGAGCTAGTTACAAGTGAATATTAAATTGACAATGTTGTTACACGTGGACTATTTCCTTTGAAATAAAATTAAGTTGAGATAACCCGCGTCTTCCGCCGAAATTCTCCATTTTCCCCCCATTTCATAATGATTCCTCAAAACCGTCCAATAAAATCGCATACACATGCAACATAGCTAGCATGGAAGCAGACCATTCAGCATGACTGACCAAAGAACATACAGGGTAGGATTAAAAGTTCTCTTCTGGTTAAACATTAAAGGTAAAAGTTCACCAATTATTGTCCAATGACAACAGGTGCAATTCTAATGGATTAAAACTTTTAAATTCGCTCCACTGGATACTTAAATTGCGGTGCAACATCATGGGGAAATTTTATAGTACGTAGATACACCTGCGTTCAAACTCTTGGGAACTCTCGAGGAAAAGTTACAATGGCGAGTCTCGCTTATTAAGTTTATTTAACGCGGCTTCATGGCAGGGTTACGGCAGTAAATTACGAAAATTTCAGCCTGTCATCTCGCCGAGACAATTCCTGACAGTTTATTTTCAAAGTTCAGGAGATGGCAAATAAGATAGTGTCCGGACAGGGGTTGATATATTGCAGAAAAGTTCTCGTGGTTAATTTTAGACAGAACCCAAGTTTTACCAGATAACTATAGAAAAAGCTTTACGAAGTGACCGGTAGGAAAAGAATATAGTAGCTTTAGGCATGGAAGGAAATTCTTTCGGATCAATAGTGAGGAACAATTTGGAACAGTGCTTCATTTATACCTCGCCGTTTCATGGTTTTCAGGCTATCCAGACATTTTTCGGACCACAACAACAATATTATATCGCTGCTTCTCTCAACCCGGCAACCAATGCGACATTGATGGAGGTATGGTACTAGGGATGGGCCAAATGTATTTATTCACCGGTAATCGAGGACCCGAATGGATATCTGGGTATCCGGACGAGTGCGTTAGTACTCTAATGTATACATGGATACTCTAATGACTATCTGGATACCAGATACCTCGAATCGTATCGTCACTTGCAGAGCATCGTTCTGCTCACACATTACTTCTGGCTTTTCCCAAACAAATGGACGATAGACGAGAACAATGAATGCTGTGATTACGAAAATCGCCTGAATTTGGAAATAATGGCATTCGCATGTCGCTGTTCGAGTCCCATAGGCATTCATGGGTATAATAAATTTATATAAATCACATAAATTGTGCATAATTACATCGTGTCGACAATGAGAATTGCGACACTCATTATAATTTACAAATAAGAGATAGGTCATGAAGCATACCTTAGACCCGCACGGGGTGGCGAACCTTATGGCGATTGAGTGCCAGTGAGTTTATGAAATAAGAGTATCCTCGCTAGACTCGCGTGCCAACCCATCGAGTGAGATAGAGGTATCCCTTAGCGCCCTCCCAGCTCCGCGTGCCACTTTGGGCACGCGTGCCATAGGTTCGCCACCCCCGCCTTAGGGGTTCTTCAGCACTTAAAACTATTTTCAAGGACAAAAAAATATTGGCATGTGCAACAATGTGTCCTCTTCCAACTAACTTATTCGTTGTTCGTATTTATAATCTCCGTTGGTAGTCGCGTGACGAGGATTTTTACCGGATATGATATTTACGATATGCTACTTGCAGGCAAAATAGAAGCCAGTCTATTTTCCTAGCATGTAGGTTCCGCGGTCGATTACTACCACCATCAATCCCTACTGACATGGAAGTCCGCAGGCGAATTGCAACGCTACTGTCATGGAAAGGACTTCTATATGTAAGCCCGCCCTATCATTTTTGCCAGGTCTCCGATCAAAATATTGACCTTTGGGTAGGTCGCGTGCTCCTGCAATGAATTTCAACGCGAAAAAAATACGCGAGGGAACGCACTTCATCACGTGGCGTGACGTGCTGAAATTCGTGGCGTGCTATAGAGATTAGGAGTCCCATGGGCGTGCGTGATATATTTTCACGCCCACTTAAGCACACGTCTGCAAGGTTTCTGCGTGACTTCACAGTCTCCGACTTACACACCCGTATGATCACTGATGAGGCGCTCTCATAATTAACGCAGAGGTAAGCGAGTAATTAATATTTCTTACCGTCTGGGACATGAAAAAGTTTCGTTTCCGGCTCCTACCTCTCTTATCCTCACCTCTTTTCAATAGCACCTTCAGTGGAGTTCCCGATTCACTCTGTCTAACACCGAACGGCGGAAGCACTTAAACACACTAACTCAATCATTGATGTTCCCTCCCTAATGCATGTTTCTAAGTCTGCCACGTTGAGATAACACCAAGTTTTGCGTGTTCCCTACATCTACATCAACGAAATACCGTGCAATCCACCACTAGGGTGAGTGGCACGGGGTTGTTCTGCACCAGGCATGCAACACTCATCCCAGTTCAAATCAGAACCGCGCACGTTCCCCTGGATGCCAGGCGCAGGTCAAATGTAGTCAGGGCAATGGTACGCAGTCACACCACGAACCAGGAGAGTGATACGTAGAAGAACATGCTACCATACAGTACACTACTCAAGATATAACAACTGGTTAGTATTATTAATGCGACAAATAAATAGCACTACAAGGTACAGGTGCATGACTCTTGTGTCATGTTTTTGTAGTTGCACTTATATACAGCATATTTCATCGATTATACTTAGCAAATGAGTGGCTAGATAATACAATGTCGAAGCGAATATAATCAAAGCAATAATTTCTTCGCAAATAAAAGTTGAAAATCGTACCATTTTCAACATAAAAATTGTCATTTCAAGGCTAACATTGACCCGATTCGCCAGAGTAGATGAATTATTGGGATATCTTTAAAAACATTTTCTTCCTTCATATACTTCCTCGTATCGCTACTGTATCCAGATGCTGCAGAAGTATCAAATAGACTTAGCACACTGTACCCAGCTAGCGCATTGGATGTCACCACGCCAAGTCACCATTTCACCTCCCAAAACCAAGTTCACACGGCTCATCCTTTTTACACGGCTGGTGTCCTATTTCCCTCTGCCACACGCCCAAGCAGCGGCTCGCAGGGTAGTATGCAGTTGTAGATGTAATTCAAATTACACTACAGCGTTCAACGACGACCCAAACGATGTGCAATGATCTACTTGAATTAGTAGTATCTCAATTCAAGTAACCAACAAGCCTAACAGCATAACAGCGAAACTTTAGTCAAAGAATTTTCCAGACTCCTCTTAATGAGTGGTTGATGGCTTCTACATCAACATGTTGCCCTTCCAGCCGCCTCAAGGATGTTTGGCAGGGACTGGGTTATCAACAGCATGCACTACACCACAGCTATGCTGCCAATGCTAAAGAAACTATTTGAATTAATGTATATAGCAAAAAAGTAAACGAGTTACAAGAGTCATGCAGGGGTCTTGCAAAATAGGATGTTAGTACTACGTGGCAGATAAATGTACAAGCATTAGAAAGCATTTAAATATCTTTCTCGGGCTTCGCACCGGGTAATGTTTTCATAATCCGCCAGCGGAACACGTCAGCCAATCAAAGGGATCGCAACCTTCATTGTTGGGGCATCAATATCTTGTTTAATTTTAGTGTTATAGTGGTCACGGTGGAAATAACACGTGCCTTGAAAATGGGAAACAAGTCCTTTTCCGAAACGTCGGCGGATTATGTAAACATTACCCGGTGCGAAGCCCGAGAAAGATATTTAAATATAATACACTGGGAAAATCTTAAATAATTTATTTGAAAGCATATCAACTAATTCCTAACACTACCTGGCAAATAACCTACCTCAGAGTCTCATTGGCATTGACATTATCGCCTTTTAACGATCGCGGGAAACTCGGCATTTTAAACCTGTCTGTTCTGCAGTCAATTTCCCGAACTGTATTCTCATGATCTGATCCACCGTAAAATAATTGGAGTTCGTAAGATATTGATAACTTCGCCAGGAAAAAAAATTGGTTTAGTAATTATGGAAAGGGTCAAGTCTAAGATTTTTCCGACGATCTGAAAGCGATACCCATCCCAGTTATGCAAGAGGACAGTAACATAAACGAAACTATCATAATGGCCTTTCGCCTATCTTACTGATCTTCTCTGCGCGTGTTTTGACTCAATTTTTTAGCCTACCCCATGAGGATCCCAAAAACTAGCAGCGTATCGTAGGTGGGGTCTAACAAGGAAGAAGTGCCTTACTTTATCGTCGCTTTTTCCAAATACTCTTGTGACAAATCTCAATATACGATTAGCTAGACAAGTAACTTCCCGAATATACTTGCCCCACGAGAGGTCATTGGTTGAGCTCTCAAGGTATTTAATAAATTTTGCTGTCACTAACTGGGTATGCTGGATGTAATAGCTGAGTTAAGGAGAGTTCTTCCTTTTATAGAAGTATGTCGCAACATATTAACATATTTTATTCTAACTGCCACGGATTGCACCACACTTGAACTGCCGAGAGATCCTTCGTTAGGCCTCTTACATTCACATGCATTATTAACGTCAAGTTGGGAGGTTTTTTAGAACTCATGATCATCAATTGGTCGTTCAATCCTAAGATTGATTGGCTGCAGCCCGCCACCCTTCCCTTTTTAATGCTAGTCCCCTTATCTCCTGGTATCTCTTCCTATGTACTTTCCCCTCTATTTGATCCATGCACTTATTCCTGGAACTTTCTCTAAGGGCGCTTCCCTCCATTTTACCTTCAATTATGTTCTCCACAAACCCATTGTGCCTCAGGGCGTGTACAGTCCATCTTAGCTTCTTTTCTGTATGGTGTTCCATATGGTCCTTTCGTCTTCTACTAATCTGTACACTTCATCATTTCTCACTTTGCCCGTCCATTTTATCTTCAGCATTCTCCTCTGGCACCAGGTTTCAAAGGCTTCAAGTCTATTCTGGTCAGCTTTTCCAATGGTCCATGCTCCAATGCTCCACACGAAGGTTTTACACATGCTGTTTCCTTGTTTGCAGTCCTATCTTCTTTGAGCAGAGCAGTTGTCTTTTTCCCAAGAACGCCTTCTTAGCTTGGGCTTTTCTCAGCTTGATGTCCGTTGTGCTTCTTCCGTCCCACGTGATGGTACTTCCGAGACAGGTGAAGGAATCTTATTATAGTCGAGTTGGGAGGTTTTTTTTTAACTAAATATTCCATTCCATTGATGTTCAACGTGCATCATCATCTGGTCATTACAAAAAGCAGCACGCGGAACCACCAACGCATGTAACATGGGCCCTGACTGGTTTTTCGCCCACCGTCTTCACACGAATGCGAACGGGGACTTCCATCTCGGTCGCCAAGGCAGTCGTCAGGTGCGCCGTTCCTGCGCTCAGGTGTTCACGGGAGAGACAAACAGGGAGGGGGGAGATAAAAGAGGGAGGGGGAGGAGGAAACGGAGAAGAGGACGGAAGGGAGGAAAAAGACGATCGGGATTAAAAGCGTAGGGGGAGGTCCGCACAGACGGAACGGGTGAGACGGAGGAATTCCCCGAGCACTTCGCGGGCCACGAGATGGGACGTGACTGGAAAGGGGGATCGGGAGTGGACGAACGCGGTCGGAACTCGGATGCTGGGCTCGGAAAAGGGGGAGGAGCCGACAATGGGCACTAGGGAGCCGAGGGTAAAGGAGGCTGGTGCGATTTATTTAGCGAGACGGCATGACTTCGACTCATAAAAAAACACAAAGTTACATAAAAAAGAACACACGTTTAACCCTCTCTGTACTAAACTTATCATTACAAGAGAAATGAATCCCCCCAATCATTAAATAATGTCTGAACGAGTTTCAGGCGTAACTTTGAGGAAATATTATATATTCATATTGGTAAAAATGAAATAACTCGATAGTAATTTCCATACTGTTTTAACGAACACCGACCATGGTTTTGTCCCTTATGTCATCATCAAAGTTTACCTTGTATCTAACTAATTACCTTGATGATGATATAAAATGATGAAACCATGGTTGGTGTTCAATAAAACAGTGTAGAAATAACTATCGATTAATTTCATTTTTACCAACATGGATTAAATAATGAGGTGGCATATCCTTATCTATTAATTTTCAAGAAATTAATTAGACTGAGGGTAAAACTTTTTTATATATATAAAACTATCATTTTTCACTTGGTGGTATTCCATGGTTAATGAATTTCACGCACAAAACTTTTAAAATGCCACAAAAATAAATAAAGCAAATTCATCACCTGATGATGAGAAGTCAGATCAGGCGTTAACTGATGATGACGATCATTCGTCATAACCGGGTCGTGTCTGTTCTAATTATTTACGTGGTATTGTAAAACTTTTGTGAATAAAATTTGTTAAAACTGTTTTACATACCTCAAAGGTGAAAAAATTGCTTTACCAAGGTTTAGCCGAAGTTACCATGCGATATGGACTAACAAGCGTAACAAACCAAGGGAAGCGTAGAATCTATTAAATACTTAGGCGTCGGCATCACTGAAGACATGTCATGGGGGAAACATATCAGGGAAATAACTAGTGTAGCAAACCGTAGATTAGGATTCGTAAAAATGGTTCTAGACAAATGCGATGAGAGAGTACGAGAAAGAAGCTATTTTACACTTGTCAGGCCTCATTTAGAATATGCCGCTAGTATATGGGATCTGTACGAGGAAGGTATGATAAAATAATTAGAGCGTGTGCAAAGGAGATCCGCTAGGTTTGTTAAAGGCCGTTATGATAATTGTATAAGTGTTACGAGTTTAATAGAAGAACTAGGATGGGAATCAGAACTTAGGTTAAAATTTAGGTTAAACCTTTGAAGTAAATTCGAAACCGATTTGTTCACAGATGACGTTGTATATGTATTAAGAACCCCTGCGTATTATGCTACGTTTGATCAGATTAACAAGATTAGAGAGATAGATTGTCGTACCGATAGATTAAAAATGTCATTTTTCCCTCGTACTATAAGAGAGAAAAATTGGCAGCGTGGCAAAGGGATAGGTAGGTGAAATATAGTTAGAGTAGTCTGTAGTGCATGATGCATGTAATAACAACCATTAATCCCATTCTTATTATGTAGATACTAACCACCTAGCTGCATGTAATCCTGTTCCCTAGCATACCTCTCTTAAATATCCTACTTGCATGTCAATAGTGCAAGTTTTGTGATCTTCACCCCCTGCCACACACCCTCGTGGTGGCTCGTAGGGTATTACGTAGATGTAGGTGAGCAATCTGGGGTACAACGTACCGAAGTTTTTTGAATGAGGTAATTAAAATTCCAAATAAAATAGTATCCAGTCTGGAGGTAACTGAATCCAATGTATCAAACATATATATTAAACTAGGTTTATTACCTATAACTGAACTTTTTCATCACGTCATAATATGTGGCAATATCTTTCAAAACAAGTTCAAAATACAAAGAAATGTAAATCATGATATTCGACTCCGCTGTATTGAAAATTATTCTGTTCCAAAACACTACAATAACCACGGTAAGAGCTTATTAAGGTACATTGTTCCAAAGATATTCAATAAATTGCCACAGTCAGTTCGAGAAACTGACGAAATGTCATCATTAAAGAAAGAAGTGAAACAATGCTTATTGTATCACAAGAAATGCAGTTGACTTATGGTATTCTGTTAAATCTGTTTCATTTATAATTTTAAAATGACTTTAACTAATCAATGTTGTTCACTTATTTATTATGAAAAATTGTACATATACTGAGGTAGTTATGATTTAACGGTAAAGTTTAAATTGTGTTTTATGAATATTTATGTGTTTCAATTACGGTTTATGTTTTTCGTCGATATTTTAAATGATTCATGATGGCTACATGTTGTGTTTTGATTTAAAAAAGTTTTGTACTTTTGTTTACTCTTGTACACATTTGTTTCATTTAAAAAAACGTTTGCACTTTTGCTATTTGAATTAATGATTTTTTTGCGTCTTTGAGTAATTTTTATGATTTTATTATATTTTAGGTTTTTAGCAATTTTTAAATGTTTTTGAGAGATCAAAGCTGTAAAAATATATTTGTTAACTAATAACAGCACCTGCTGACAAGCCATAGGCTTAGCAGGACTATACTTGTAATTATATTGAGAATAAATTTATTATTTATTAAAAAAAAGTGTAAGAGTTTGATTTTGGAAGGATTTGCCCCATGGTTGGCGAGGTATTGCTCATTAAAAAACGATCGTCTTTCACCTGACGTTATTGGGAAAAAAGCTGGTAAAGTCGGTTAAATTCGCGGACGATCAGGCTTTGGTTAGTCGATCTTCGAAGGGACTACAATCTTTTACAGATGCCTCAGAAATTGACTGCGTGACATTAGGAATGAAGATACATCTTAAGAAGACAAATGTGATGAGGTTCTAGGGGACAGAGAAAGCGTGGCTAGTCATTAAAATTGGAGGGCACATACTCGAGCAATTGGAGCATTTTAATTATTTGGGAGGTTCGTTGTAGGAAAATGGACGTTTGAGATATGAGTGTGGAGAAGGATAGAGAGGGTGAGGTGGACGGAGAGGAAGACTAACGAGGAAGTACTTCGGGTGGTGGGCGAGGATAGAAAACCTCTGAATGAAATCCGGGATAGGCAGTGTAGGTGGTTGAAGGGTGTTATAAAAGGCGATGGGTTACTCAAGAGTGTGATAGAGGGACGGATGTTGGGCAAACGTGGAAGAGGAAGGATGAGAATTTGGTTTCATGAACGGGATGAAGAACGGTGGATCGTATTCTGAGGCGAAAAAGTATCTATGAGAGCGAGATAGGCCCTTTAAAGTGTAGAAAACCGGAAGGAGATTCTCTGACTTTCATCAAAACCTATATTTAACGGTAGAATAATTTAATAAAGAATACGGCAAAAAATGAAGTACAAGCAATACATTTCACATAACTAATGCTTTAAACTCAAGTTACCTTTATAAAATAACATTAGAAGAGATTAGACTTATCTAAAGCCAACCTCGCAATTTTTAGACGATTGACTCCTTATTTAAGAGGAACAGGGAAGAGGACGCCTCGGTAGATTAACTGGCTGAAGCACTCGGCCGGAAATCGAGAGAACCGGGTTTATATCCCGGCCAAGGCGGATGATATTTTTCTCTGTGGAATTTCGCACAATTGTGCATTGCGGGTGACTCCGTAAAAGTGGAACTCTGTGGCTAGTCCCGCTTAGCTTAAAATCTGTCAAATAGAGTGAACGCCTCTCTGTGTTCATAGTACGATCTTTCCTCGCGGGCAGTGGCGCTCAGCGCTCATTAGCGACTGGTTGTTACATTGTATGTCCGGCAGTCGAGAAAATCTGGTCCCGCAAAGGTCACTAAAATCCACAGAGGAGAACGCCTCGGTAGCTTAACTGGCTAATCCACTCAGCCGGAAATCGAATGATCCGGGTTCGTATCCCGGTCGAGGCGGATGATTTTTTTTCTCTGTGGAATTTCGCACAATTGTGCATTGCGGGTGACTCCGTAAAAGTGGAACTCTGTGGCTAGTCCCGCTTAGCTTAAAATCTGTCAAATAGAGTGAACGCCTCTCTGTGTTCATAGTACGATCTTTCCTCGCGGGCAGTGGCGCTCAGCGCTCATTAGCGACTGGTTGTTACATTGTATGTCCGGCAGTCGAGAAAATCTGGTCCCGCAAAGGTCACTAAAATCCACAGAGGAGAACGCCTCGGTAGCTTAACTGGCTAATCCACTCAGCCGGAAATCGAATGATCCGGGTTCGTATCCCGGTCGAGGCGGATGATTTTTTTCTCTGTGGAATTTCGCATCATTAATAATGCAATATTTAATTCATGCCTCTCACAGCTGCTGAAATTAAAACGCATTATTGGAATATGATCTTAATTATGACAAGGAGAATATCTCGCTCAAACTACCTTAAGCATTTTGAATTCATGCTGCCTTTCCCTAATATGCCATTATGATGGTGGAACCTAATACAGCTCTTCGAGAATGGGGAAGGCAAATGATAAGATCTCTGACGGAGACACAAAACCGTTCCGATGCGAAGATTCCCCGACGTCCCGACCCACCTCACCGGAGGAGACAAAAGACAACCGGGTCGCTTACGTGGAAGTGACAGCTGTATTTCTCGGAATCACGTTGAGAGCAAGGAGATACGTTTATGATACGACTCGTACAACTCGGGGATCCTAGACAGCGCACAGTGGTCGGAGATAGTAAAACGCCGGACAAAAGTCAAAATGACTTTTTTTGTAATACAGACCTGAAATCTGGCACATTTACTTACAAATGATTGCTGATTATGGATTGGTAAGTCATTTTCCTAAACTCTTAGCCGTTAATTGGATACAGAGGCTTAAACATGACCTAATTTTCAGGGAAAAGCCCATTTTCATTTTTCTTCGAAAGTATATGTGCTAGGTTTCAAGTCTGTACCTCAAAAAAGGCCATTTTGGATTTTTGTCCGACGTTTTACGTGCAGCGCTGCGTCACACGGAGTTGGAAAATGCCCACCACGAGATGCGGCAATGTAGCAAAGATGATTTTTTACCGGATTGGGATGCGAGACCAAGCAGAATAAACCAAATGGATGTTCCATTTATAAGTATTTTTACCGGTGAAGGTAGGTCTGGATGAAAGTCAGCGAATTCCCTCCCGGTTTTCTATATTTTCAGGGTCCTGACTACCTCTAGTATTTCCTTTTTCGCCTTGACGTACGAACTACCCTTCTTCATCCTATCCATAAAACCTACTCTCTTTCTTCCCCTCTTGTCCGACATCCTTTCCCCGATTGCGCTCTTGAGGTACCTATTATTACATCCTCCAACCACCTACACCGCCTATCCAGATTTTATCCTAAAGTTTTCTTTCCTAGCCCACCATCTCAAACACTTCCATTTTAGTCTTCCTTTCCGTCCACCTCACCTTCTCCATCCATCTCCCCACTCACGTCTCAAATTCCTGCAGCCTATACTCGTCCTTCGTTCTGCGAATCCACGTTTCTGCCCCTTACAACGCTACGCTCCACATTAAGCTCTTCACCAGCCTCCTCTTCACAATCCTTGCCTAAGTTCTACGTCATCGGCTCCCTTGCATTACAAACGCCTCTTTAGCTAAAGCTATTCTCTTCCTTATGTCTTTGCTACTATTTCTATTTTCTTCAAGCGTACTACCTAATTAAGTAAAATGTTGAACTTTACTCGTGCTTGTGCCCTGCAACTTTAATGACCAGCCTCGCTGTCTTTGTCCTTGATAATTTTCTGTTATGGAAATAATACCTCTCTGTGCTTGTTAAGATGGAGTGGTAAGAAACGTAAAGTAGGAGGTAGGATCTGGTGCTTTCCCAGTGCATGAGCCTCTCATAGTTTTCTCGGGCTTTCGCCAAGGGTCCATGGGTCCAAGATGGCCATCATAGACCCACTCACCCGGACAGAAACCCGAGAAAAATTTGAAAAACGTTAATTATGAGGTAGGATTTTTAAGAATCATAAAATTATGGTTATTTTATTAAGAAAACATTGAAAATGTATTGAAATAGGAAACTTGAAATTATGAAAATTTTGATTATTGTGTATGTACTCATTGATGTTGAGATATTGTACAAGTTTTTGTAACCTTTAGCAAAGTATTGTTTATTTTATTGATAAATTTTTTGGAACCTTGAAAATTTGTTGCTAACTGCATGGAGATATATAAGTTGTACGCCAGCGATTTGCTGGGACGTGTTTATATTGTAAAGATTTAAAATGAGTGTCTGGCTATTGAAATATCCTCGGATGATAACCCCAAATCGATTTGCTGGGACGTGTTTATATTGTAAAGATTTAAAATGAGTGTCTCGCTATTGAAATATCCTCAGATGAATACCCCAAAAACGGATTACATCCGTTGTGGTACCTAATGCCACATTGGAAATTTAGTAAAATGATGCATTGGTAAAATTGTGTCGCAAATGGTGGAATAAAAATGTATTATCATTATTGTCATTATAGACGTAAACGGAGTAAAACGAAATCCTGAAATAGTTTTTCCATCGTCAGATAAATACATATACAGAGTATTCAGGCCTGCCGCGAGTACGGCGGTGAAATACGATGAAATTGCCATGAGAAAAAATTGACCTGATCCGGGAATCGAACGGTAGACCTTCGCTTTTGCGGGCCAATGCGCAGATCACTGCGCAACTCAGGCCTCCTAATCCTCATGGGAACTTAGAAGGATACGTATGGCTCAGATGTTAAGCCTTTGCGGTCCATCAAAGATGGCAACGCAAGATCACTACGCAAGCCAGGCCTCCTAATCCTCATGGAAACTTAGAAGGATACGTATGAACTAGATGTTAAGCCCTTGCGGTCCATCAAAGATCGCAACGCAAGGGAGAATGGACCTCGAGGAAGCCACAGCATGAGGACTGCATCCTACTACAGCACAAAAGCCGCGCTTGGCTCTATATACTCTCTGACTCTCCGAGTTTTCCTTATGGCAATCGTAGATATCATCATGTATCGTCGTATCATCATCATCGTAGGTATCATGGCAAATGCCATCGTAGATAAATACATAATTAAATCCTTAGCAGTCGCTTAAGAGTCAATTTATATATCATAACATCTACATTAAAATAATACTATTAATTAATTATTTCGATTAATCACTAAGCAGGAAGCGAAGCTTTTGATATTTATATGATGATGATCCGAATGTCCTAACGACGCGACAAATTGGGCTTAATTCGAAAGTAGTCGATGCTATTTTGATGTATATAAGCTAAGGATCTCAAATTACATTAGCATCCATCTTGCAAGTTGTACTCTCTGCTATTTTTTTAAATTATTTAATTTTTACGACGCATTTCACAACTTTACTGCATCGTCAAGTACAATGTTTACATAGTATTTTTTTATTTATTGTAGTGATAGTAACGTGATGTGGGGGTGTGTGAAGGAAAACAAACTTTTGGGAGGTAAGGCAGGGGGAAATAGATGAAAGGCTTGTGAGGTGGGAAAGGCTATTTTTTTAACAAAGAAATTATGTCGGAAAGGAATGAGGAGGGGTGCGGAAAAAGTAGCTCATCACAAAGGTTGCTTGACTGTCTAATTATCTAATTTGCTCCAGAGCATCCACCATTAAACCTATCGGGAGAACATGTAAAATTTCTCGGTTGAAAATCACTAACATGATTATTTTTGAGCTGGAGTCGTCAAGTTCATTTGATCATAGGTACATCGAGACAAGGGACAAATTTTGGAACCCTAATAAATCATCTAAATAAAATATAATACAATTGGACCAAGGTGATTTGAATTATTTCAATCGGTTCCCACAGATACTAAGAAGTGCGATCCTTACTTGGGAAATTTTTAAATTAAATATTTTTGACTCAAAGGATCGGTCAAGGTTTGTTCTTCGGCAAGAGCATAAGAATTGGATCGAATAATCGCTAATTTTAAACGAGAAATGTGTGGTTGAATCTTTCAACGTGATCGCCTGACTCGAATAAACGCCATTCCTTCATTCAAGAGTTCACGGCTGTAGTAGAGACGAAATGATAAGAGGCCTAAGTCAAACAGTTGAAAAACATTTACAAAAGGCCGTTTATTTGAAGGAAAAACTGTAGCATTCAAACTCACTCTTCAACACAATCAGCAAAAGAGCAAGCATAAATATAACCTCACAATCGCGCTTCAAGGACAATCCCGTAAGGGAATTTTGGGGTAAATAATTTATATTGACCTTTTTAAATCGATCAGGGAGAAATGAACAAAACGCAGAAATTATACGAAAGTTTCTCCCAATATTTATTTTGGGTAGGATTTAACTCTTCTCCGGGTGCTACTGAAAAGTTAATGGTCTAACAAGAATTTTAAAACTTCGGAAAAGAAAAATAAACAGATTTTGTAACGCAAAACTTCGACTTTAATAGCCGGCTCAAACACCAACTGCTAAAAATAAAAATGATTGAAGAAACTTAACTTCAAATTTTTTACGCCAAAAGTAACTCAAGCGGAGACCGTGATCTCATCCACGCGTAATTTTGAATGAGAGTTCCCTGTTTTAGGTCCATACGAAGGGTTAGTTTGTATGGGGCAGAAAAAATTGGACCCTCGGAAAGGATGACGAGAATAGGCTGAAGGCTGTGGGTGAGGCGGAAGATGGAGAAGGTGAGGTGGACGGAAAGGAAGACTAACGAGGAAGTGCTTGAGATGGTGGGCGAGGAAAGGAAGCTTCTGAGTGAGCATAATGAAAAGTAAAGAAAACTTTGTTATTCCACATAAACATTTATTGTACGACCTAGGTTTCGACGTGGCACGTCATCATCTGGTACAATTTGCATAGAAGGTGGAGAATATATAGTCATACACGAAACGAGTTCAAAAATAAAATTCCCAATAACACAACGGTCTGAGGTGTGGGTTAAGGGGTGGAATTCCCAGGGGCGGAGTTTGGCCAAGGAGGTGGGGAATGGGTTTAAACTAGGGATGGACCGATTCCGATACCGATATAAAGTATCTGACGATATTCATGGTATCGGTAGCATCGGTATCGGCAGTCAAGTCAGTGCTTTTCCGATATTTTCAAATTTCAGATTTTTACCGCCAATATGGCCAATCAAACGAGGCGTCAACTTCTACCGCTAGAGTGCTCTGGTACCAAATGCCATCAGTAAGGTTATCTAATTGTAAGACAGAGACAGTTTCAGAGTGCGTTTCTTTCGAACACCAAAGTTATTATTTTTTTATTACATTAGATAATTAAAAATCAATAAGTAGGCAAATTAACTTATGACTACATGCTTTTGTTTTTACGATAAAGCAGTTTTTGCAATTTTCTCTTCCTTATATGGAATCGCGTGTCGAAGTAATGTCGTTTACTTAAGATACAGCGCCAGCTTTACGCCAAGGACTTCAGGATCATCACCTTGCTTTGAAATTGATTCAAGCCTCGATTCTAGTAGTCTTTCAACTTCACTTTCAACTCCTGGAAGTGTTAATCTCAAAGCATCTTATCATTCAAAGCAAAGTATTTTATCTTGTATTTGTGCTTTGAGTATAGTTTTGTTGACGAGCTCTACATCACTTGACCTGCTGAAGAATGAAAATATCATTATTATTAAAACTTTTTCAGTGAATTAAGTGTTTTGCCTGTGTAATAATGGTTGTTTCCATAATCTGGTTTATTAGTTGGCCGAGCCAGCTTAAAGTGCTTGTGGTGAAATGCTGAGTTTGTATTATACCTAGAATGGAGTAGTATCGGTATCGGTAATGGTATCGGGAAGAGGAGAACTGGTATCGAAATCGGTATCGGAAATTTCTGGTATCCCTATTTCTGGTCCATCCCTAGTTTAAACCCATGGGGGTTCAGACCGTTGTGCTATTGGGAATTTTGTTTTTGAACTCGTTTCGTGTATGACTATATATTCTCCACCTTCTATGCAAATTGTACCAGATGATGACGTGCCACGTCGAAACCTAGGTCGTGCAATAAATATTTATGTGGAATGACAAAGTTTTCTTTACTATTCATTATGTTAAGTCGATTCCATGAAGTCACGCCCGAGACAACGAATTACTTCTGAGTGAAATTCGAAATCGGCAGAGTAGGTGGCTGGAGGATGTAATAAGGGGCGAGGAGTTACTCAAGAATGTGATAGAGGGAAGGATGTTGGGCAAGCGGGGAAGGGGAAAAAAAGAAAATAGGTTTCATGGACGGGATGAAGAAGGGTAGATCGTACGCCGAGGCGAAAATGGAAATCTCTACACAGATAGGATCATGAAAGTGTCGAAAACCGGGAGAAGTTTCTCTGACATTCAACAAAACCCACCTTTCACCGTAAGAATACTTGACAAACATCATCCATGGTTATGAAGTAAGGACGTGCTAATGATAAATACTACCCGGCAAGCCGTCGTGCGCACAATATTAAGCCATTTCGCCAAGGACAGATGCACCACGTATCCTAGAAGTGTTCATGTGCCGATGCCCTTTTTAGTGAAGGGTGGGAATGGACTAAAAATGCCACTCACGTGAACTCCATTTAAAAGAGCTTGAGGACTACATCGACGGGACGAAGCGACAAACGGAGTCTCCGTTAACGATGGAAAATGCCGGAGACTCCGCTCCTTCCCCTCTCAATGTCTTCTTCTTGGCGGAACTGAACGTGGTGAAAGGATCTTCTTGATCTCTTTCCTAATTATAAGACTTTTGCTTCAACACCCTTTCTTCAAAGAGCGTCGGTGGTGTAATGGTCAGCATAGTTGCCTTCCAAGCAGTTGATCCGGGTTCGATTCCCGGCCGACGCACATTTTTACTGTTCACCTTTTTAATGCTACCGGGTTTTCGAATGCGCGACTCTTTTTGCTTGCGTGTTTCAATTATATATCTATACACTTTTTACCATATTTAACTGTTTTAATATTCTGGTAATTGGAGACAATTTCTCTCAGCCAAGTTTTCACGAAATACAAATCATTGGTCTTGCTTTTTGGTCTTATCTGGAGTATCTTATTTGGAGTATCCACTGCAAGGAAAAATTGCCTAAGATTACGTTACTATTTGCACGATTGAAATAATATGTTGCAATACTCTTGTAATAGGATACTTGTGTGGAACTTAATGAGAGTATCGGTGGTATTGTGGTCAGCATAGTTGCCATCCCAACAGTTGATCAGGGATATCGATTCCCGGTCGACGCAATTCATCATGCGATTTTGTTGCTACCTGTCGGCGGCGAAAAAAAATAATTCCCGGCCGACGCATTCTCTAGGGGTTGAAGTTTTTACTTCCGCGAGATATTAGCTTCATTCTTATCATCACACACAGAGCTACCCTAAAATTATCGGGGCTGATATATATATTTTTTCACCGTTTTATTGAACCGATCTAATGTGCATAGTAAGAAACGATAGTCGCATTTTTCTACAAATTTTAATTTAAATGTATATACGACACGTTTCGAGTCACTGAGTCATTATCGGGCACAAGACACTTTAGAAAAGAAGAAATTCTGCTTATATGCCTGAAAGGAGGTGTGAGCTAAGGAGATAATAGTAAGGTCAGGGGAAGCTCCTGTTTCCTATACCCTACCCTCCTTTGTAAAAAATAAACGGGGTGTCTCCATTTCCTAGCGTCTTGTACATAATGATGACTCCGTAAGTCGAAAAGCGTTGTACATTTAATTCGAATCAGTGAAAAATTGTTATTTTTTTCAAAAGTTTTTAAAAGTTTTCTTGAATTTTACCGTTTTGTCTATGTCGAATCCTGTAATAAAAATTTAGCCTACTTCCTGATAACGTAGAGCCCTGAAATTTTGTCCATGGATCCACTTTTGGGGACAATACATTACTCAATTTAAAAAATGACAATTGTAAATAAGCTAAGCGTTTACTAAAAGGTTTTCTTATGCATGAGGTTTTTTTCTATTTCAAATATGGAAACCAAAATTAACCAAATTCTTGATGACTTAGAGCTCTGAAATTTTAGCGATAGACCTATTTCCGGTAGCAATAATGTAATTTATTTGTTTATTTAAGTAATTGCTCACATACAGCACTTCTGCCAGTTTACAGTGTCGCAGTAACAATAAACACGTAATGTAAACGTAGACAAACAAACAAAACAAAGAGTACACGATAAAAATATGCAAAAAAACCAATAAAGCATAGGTGGAAAGGGAGGGAAGAGGGAGTGGTTTAGTTATTTGCCGAGAAATGGGACATGGCAAGACTGATGAATGAGTTGGAAGAGAGCAAAAAGGGATCAATGGAATCATGCAGAGAATTGAGAAGTGAGGAGAGGCGGTAGTGAAGGGAACGCTTGATAAGGGTATAGTCTTGGGATAGGCATATGGAGTAATGAGTGCGTACGAGTGGATCGACAAGGAACTTGGAAATTAATGGAGGAAAGCAATTTAGGACAATCAATATTTGAGTTCAGAATGTTGTAAATAAATTTTAAATCGGTTTTCATTCTTTGATTGCAGGGCTCGAGGATGGATAGAGAAGATAGGATCGAATCAGTAGGCATGTTGCCTAAGTGGAACGAATCAGTAGCACGTTGCGTAAGTGAATAATCAATTATAATCGGCACTAATCGTTGTAGCTTATCACGATGAACTTTGACTAAAATCTGTAACTTCACAGTTGTTTTCTATCGCGTAACGACACACATGTTAACGGCAAAAACTACCAGGTAAGCTGCCGTAGATACGGCAAGACCAAGACAGCGGCCAAGATCAGATACACCAAGTTACCTCAAGGTGTCTCTGCTCCGACCGCCTATTTAGTGAAGGGTGGGAACGTACTAAAAATGCCCCACATTCGAACTCTATTTAAAACAGCAGGAGTAATACATCTCAACGAGAAAAGCAACGAACGATAACGATGAGAGATGCCAGAGACTCCGCTCCTTCCTCTCTCAATATCATCATTTTGATTGGCGGAACTGAGCGTGGTGAAAGGATCATCTTGTTCTCTTTCCTAGGTATGACAGACGTGCCACAGTTCACTCTTAGCAGGAAGCGTCGGTGATGTAATGGTCAACCTAGTTGCCCTCCAGGTGGTTTAACCAGGTTCAATTCCCGGCCGATGCATTTTTTATCAGGTTAGGTTTTCATTTTTTCAGGATGTTATTTTCAAAAAGAGAAGTGTCAGGCTTGAAGTGGTGGAAATAATTCATCTTAATTAATAAGAGTAAAGTCAATTATACACTGAGATAAATTTTTGTTCTACGTAGGTTTCGATGTACCACATCATCATCATCGAAACCTAGGTTGAATAAAAATGTATCAAAGTGGAAAATTGCCTTTACTCTCATTTATTACGTTAGTTTCATTTATTTTCGATGTATCACATCATCATCATCGAAACCTGGGTCGAAAAAAATGTATCAAGTGGAAAATTACCTTTACTCTTACTTATTACGTTAGTTTAATTTATTTCATTATATAATGAGCTATTGAAAAATTTCCCAGAAATAATTTTCAAATATCACCACCGTTTGGATGGTACCATTCAATCGCCCATAAGAAGAAGCAACGGTCGCTTTTTTCCACAGATATTAATTTAAATGCACCGAGCGTTTTGACATATGGACTCATCACCAGGTACAAGACACATCAACAGAAGGAGACATCATGTTATATGTCTAAAAGGAAGGGCGGGCAAACGGAACAGGAGTAAGGTCATAAGGAGATGTTTAAACTCCTGTTTCCCATGCCCACCCCTCCTCTCGGACGCATAAATGTGGTGCCTGCTTTTGTTCAAGTGTCTTGTACCTGATGATGACTCCATAAGTCAAAACGCGCAGCATATTTAAATTAAAAACTTCAAGAAAAATGTTACCATTGTTTCATACTGTGCGCGATCGATTAGTTAAAACGAAATGGTGAAAAAAATATAAAAATCGTCTCCGGTATTTTTGAGTAACTCGGGTATATGACGATAAATATAATGCTGACGTCTCGCGGAAATAAAAAAGTTGCAACCACGAAAAAGTGCGTCGGCCGGGAATCGAACCCGGATCAACTGCTTGGAAGGCAACTATGCTGACCATTACACCACCGACGCTCCGTGGTAACAGTGAAGCATAACTGTGATACGTAAGAATGAGGACAAGAAGATCCTTTCACCACGTTCAGTTCCGTTGAGACATTGAAAGGAGAAGGAGCGGAGTCTCCGGTAACGATGAGAGGTGAGAGATGAGAGGTTCGTTGCTTTTGCTGTTGAGATATTCCTCCAGTTCTCCTAAATAGAGTTCGAGCGAGTGGAGTTTTATTGCTTTCCCACCCACCCCACCTCACCTCACAAAAAAAGCGGTAAGCGCAGGAAAACCTCGAGGAAGCGTGGGACATCTGACCTTGGCCAAAAGGCCCAATACCGTACTCACAGCTGCTCGTCGCGTTGTGTGCCGATGATGCAGTTGTGCACAAGGAAATTAGAAATGAAGAGGACAGTCAACCTTTAGCTAAGGATTTACATGCGATTGATGATTGGTGTGATGGTTGGCAGCTAGAATGAAGTTTGAAGAAATGCGCGATAATGAACTTTTGGAAAAAGAATGGCTTTCCCCGGAATAGTTATTGCATCAAAGAAAAGAAAATATCTAACGTAGAATCTATTAAATACTTAGGCGTCACTATCACTGAAGACATGTCATGGGGGAAACACATCAGGGAAATAACTAGTGTAGCAAACCGTAGATTAGGATTCGTAAAAAGGGTTCTAGGCAAATGCGATGAGAGAGTACGAGAAAGAAGCTATTTTACACTTGTCAGGCCTCATTTATAATATGCCGCTAGTATATGGGATCCGTACGAGGACGGAATGATAAAAGAATTAGAGCGTGCTCAAAGGAGATCCACTAGGTTTGTTAAAGGCCGTTACGATAATTGTATAAGTGTTACGAGTTTAATAGAAGAACTAGGATGGGAATTACTATCAGAAGGCAGGTTGAAATTTAGGTTAAACCTTTTAAGTAAATTCGAAACCGATTTGTTCACAGATGACGTTAGATATATATTGAGAACTTCTGCGTATTATGCTAGGTTTGATCAGATTAACAAAATTAGAGAGATAGATTGTCGTACCGATAGATTTAAAATGTCATTTTTCCCGCGTACCGTGAGAGAGAACAATAGGCAGCGTAGCAAAGGGATAGGTAGGTGAAATATAGAGAAGTCTGTAGTGCATGATGCATGTAATAACAACCATTAATCCCTTTCTTATTATGTAGATACTAACCATGTGACCCTATTATCTAGCATGCCTTCATTAAATATCCTAGTTGCATGTCAATAGTGCATGTTTGGTGATGTTCACCCCCTGCCACACACCCTCTTGGTGGCTCGCAGGGTATTACGTAGATGTAGATGTATGTACTGTTAAAACGTCTCAAGATATTGGTGTGTAGTGGCACTTTCCGAGCGCTCTCTGAACTACGCCAAATAAAATTTAAATAATGAAAATAAAATGGGTGACATTGTTTTCGCAGAGTTACCGTATTGTTTCCCCAAATAATTTTATTAAAATATCAAATAGTGATACAGGAGTGTGTGCGAAAGACCATTTCCTCTTCATCCGAGAATTCCGTGCCGCCCCTCCATCCGGTATTTTCCATCCTCCATTAATGTGGTGAGTGACAGAGGGCTGAGATGCTTACGACGTTGCAAGTTACTTACGTTTTTAAAACTTTCAAAAGGCTAGGCGTCTTGAGACCGTTTTGTCGTCGATCGCTCATCTCTTATAGCCAGTTGCAGGAACGTAACATATGTATTCCATAAAGTTATGGGACCCATAAACCATGGCAACCATTCAATAAGTGTTGCACCAACATTCAATAAATTCATTGGTCTCATAACTTATGACATGGAGTTACGAGTTCCATAAGTAGACAAGATGGCGGATGCGCAATGAACCGCTTGGAAATTTAATTACTTGATAAAAGAGTTGTTTTCAGACAAGTGACCAGTTTGTTTACTCTTACTGACTAATTATAATGTGCATTATCAATTATTCATAGACTAAACTTTCGTAACTTTTATCCGGCGGTGGAAGATTAGATCAAATATTCGAAGCTAGTAACTATTGGTAAATAAGTAAAGTAACTAATAGATGTGTTCCTGCAACCCGAATATATTTATGAGTTCTATAACTTTATGGATCTCATAACTATTAATTCCATAACTAAATTTTCTTGCAACCGGCCATTAATCAAGCACTTGGAACAATGCAATATATTACAATATGAGCAGGAAGAATAGTAGTTTTTTTTCCTTACTCGCTTTCTGCCATCACAATTGACGGGAATTTTTATAGGAAAAAAATGAGATGTGCATATATCACGGGGGACCAAAAAAACTTCGAGTAGAAACAATTGAGTGCGTTAATGTTTTCAGGATAACTACTAGCAATGCCATACTTAACAATATCAAAACTCTATAATTTGAACTGTTCCTGAATTGATATTTGTGACACAGTTCATGTCGAAATTGACAGGTGCTGAAAACTAAGAGGAAGACTTTTCGACGCACTTCGTTAATTTTTTTCCAATCTAAGTTTAAATATTTCAGTCATCCTGCCAGTGTGGTGAGGTACAGTCCCAAATCTCTGGGCTCTCCGTCCGACTGTGATGATGACTGTGAAAATTACAGCACTGTATTCCACCAGAGTATCCAGTACCTTCTTGTCAATAGCACTGTCGTGAAGAGAAATGGATCTTTGCAAGGATTGTAAATCTTGCAGTCCAAGCAAAGACTTGAATGTTGAAAATAGACTGATTGAATCACAGGAGATTTTTTTTTTGGGAGTCACAGGATAGCTAAATTTATTTTTCTAAATGCAACACTTTTATGTCGGAAGCAGGCGCGATGAGCCTTGCTTGCAGAAAGGCAGATAACGTGTCACAATTATTGAGAATTTTTGTTTAATTCTGATAAAAAGTATTAATTTGAACTATTTTAACTTTCCTTCCTGCAAGCAACTACTTTGTTAAGGCTTTCGCGAGTCATGCAGAATCAATGACATATTTTACACTCCATTATATTTTGCGGTGAATCGCGCTTTCGTTACCGGCTGCTGGCCTTTTCACCAATGAACAAATATACTACCAAACATTAGCGCTTTTTGGGATATTCCTTATACCGTTCTTATTTCCAATCTCTTCCTGCTCCCGATCAATAAAAACCAAATTCTAATGCATTAAATAATTATAATTTATTGATGCATAAAGAATAGCGCTAACTAAGGAGGCGTTTAGTAATAGAAGAGAGCTGATGACGGGGACACTGGGTAAGGATGTGAAGAAGAGGCTGGTGAAGAGTTTGATATGGAGCGTAGCGTTGTATGGGGCAGAAACGTGGACCCTGAGAAAGGAGGACGAGAATAGGCTGCAGGCATTTGAGATGTGGGTGTGGAGAAGGATCGAGAAGGTTATATGGACGGAAAGGAAGACTAACGTGGAAGTGCTTGAGATGGTGGGCGAGGAAAGGAATCATTTACGTACGGAAGAAAATAGCGCTAGAGCTAAGGAGGCGTTTAGTAATAGAAGGGAGTTGTTGACGGGGACATTGGGTAAGGATGTGAAGAAGAGGCTGGTGAAGAGCTTGATATAGAGCGTGGCGTTGTATGGGGCAGAAACGTGGATCCTGAGAAAGGAGGACGAGAATAGGCTGCAGGAATTTGAGATGTACGCGTGGATAAAGATGGAGAAGTTTAGGTGGAGGGAAAGGAAGACTAACGAGGAAGTGCTGGAGATGGTTCGGCGAGGAAAGGAATCTTTTGAATGAAATTCGGGATAGGCAGAGTAGATGGCTGAAGGAGGTAATAAAGGGTGAGGGGTTGCTGGAGAGTGTGATAGAGGGAAGGATGTTGGGCAAGCGGGGAAGGGGAAAGAGAGAATAGGTTTCATGGACGGGATGAAGAAGGGCAGATCTTATGCAGAGGCGAAAAAGGATACATTAGAGGGAGATGGGCCCCTGAAAGTGTAAAAGGCCGGGAGCGGATTCTCTGACATTCAACAAAACCTACCTTTGCCGGTAGAATACATAATAAAATGCATAAAATTGAACTAGATACCTACTACATTTTCCTCAATTATTAAGTAAAAATCTCTCACAGAAATATTATGAAAACGGAGGTGTAAAAACCGATTACGTATGAGAACAAAAAACAGCGAAATATCAATCACTGGACAGCTTCCTCTTGAAAGACTAACATACCGCCAATTATCTGAATTTTAATGATGGGAATAGCGCTAACCACGTGAAAATTAAAATGCAATGCTAAGGAATATCTAAAATGATAATAAAAATAAATACTCATTCATATGAATCGCTGACATCAAAAAAAATGAGCCTCATGAGAGCGGTGATTAGGAGGAGTAAGATGAGAACATATGTGAGGAGCACTGCCTTTTTATTCAGCGGCTGATTTTGAAAGACTTCCACAGATGTCTTTGTGTTTGTTTATCATATAAACCGGGCCATCGCGGATGAGCCAGGAATTGTAAAGTCTGCAGATATGTGTTTAAAATTGTGAAGCTTTTTAAGCTCACTTTATATTTTTACGACAACATGCAAAGTTCTCCGTATTTTGCATGACACCTGCAAGCAAAGATGAACAAAAAAGGCTCTCTCGTATGAGTAAAAGCCAAAAAATAAAGTTTTTGAAATAAATATCGCGTTAAAACATTTATTCTCCATATGGGATCAAAGTGTTTTTGTCCCAACAATGGCGGGCGACGTACTTCCCACACTTGAAATCCATGCGACGACTCTACTTGATAGTTGTCGTGGGGACATGCAGATGACTCTGTTGTAAGGTAGATTTGAGTGCCGCCAGCGGTATTTTATTAAAGGGCTCGACTCGCCTGCTCGCCTGTGATTGGTCGTTGGATCCAAGAACCGTATGGAAAATAAGTATCGTACTTATTTCTCTTTTAACTACCGATAATGGAATTCGATTCTTTAATCGGATGCGATCGGTGTCTTTACACGGTGCAATTTTAGGCACGCTAAGTTCATATTGATTATCAGTACTGAAGTAAGTATCAACGTAAGGCGGAATTTATTCAGGGAAATTTATAAAGTTACACCACAGAGCAGAAATATACAGTAATGACACCCATTGTTAATTTACCTATGCTAAGCTGCAGTTGACGCTGGCAGCGCCTCCATCCGCCAGTAAGTAAAACTAACCAGCCCGTAGGGGTACACTAAGAAATGCAGTGGACTTAACAAAATATCTGTCAGAGATTATTCATTTTACTTTGGCGAAAACTACACTCCTTCAAAACAGCAATCTGAGGGTACCTTTATTCTGAGCTATTCTGAGCTGAGCTTCATCCTGCTGTAATTGATTTGATTTCCACATGATATAGAGCTGATGACGGGGACATTGGGTCTGGATGTGAAGAAGAGGATGGTGAAGAGCTTGATATGGAGCGTAACGATGTATGGAGCAAAAACGTGAACCCTCAGAAAAGAAGAAGGGAATTGACTGCAGGAATTTGAGATGTGGGTGTGGAGAAGGATGGACAAGGTGAGGTGGACGAAGAGGAAGACAAGCAAGCAAGTGAAAGTGGTGGACGAGGATAGAAAACTTCTGAATGAAATCCGGGATAGGCAGACTATGTGGCTGGAGGGTGTAATAAGGGGCGATGGGTTGCTGAAGAGGGTGATAGAAGGAAGGATGTTGGGCAAGCGGGGAAGGGGAAGAAAGAGAAAAGGTTTCATGGACAGAATGAAGAAGGTTAGATCGTATGAAGAGGCGAAAATGAGAATACTAAAGATAGATAGGCTAAAATCAATGGTTGGCGAATTTACTTTGTGGAAATTGTTACAATTCATATTAAGAATGAAACCACTTAGTTTTTTCCACCAATATTAAAAATTTTTAATTTGTAATCTTGATAATGACCTGAAAAGGCCGAAAACGGTTGATTAGTGGTTTAAATATATTGGTGGAAAACACTAAGTGGTTTCATTCTTAACATGGACGGATAGGCTACTGAAAGTGTATAAAATCGTTAGGAGATTCTTTGACAGTCAAAAAACATACCTTAACCGGTAGAATACTTTAAAAAAATTAATATTTTACTTCAGATGGTATCAGTACAGGATTTGATTTTACTCAGCACGGTAATATCCACATCCAAACACTCTCATCTCATGTAAACTTTAGGTAAAATTACACCTCTTAAGTTACTTGGAAAAATTGTTTATTATTTAGGTTTTTTAGTAACGAAATATTTGAAATTATCTTTCACTTCCTCATCACCGCACGGTGCCACTGAGCTACGAGACGGATGGTTACGATATTTGATGTCGCGTCTGTTAATTATTCACTGAAGGCTCTACGTCACCAAACTGAACCCTAGCAACCGATATAACAACCATACGGTTAATATCTGCCCTTTCCTTGTTTTTCTTTGGATAGCGCGACGGAATGGACGAATTAGCGGAACCAGAATATTAAACTTCTGTTTGAAATTTAAGACAAGTAACTCCTGAAATGTGTATTGGCTGCTTATTGCTATGAATTCCACTCATTTTTACAAGAGTTTTCATCTGGAATGCGGATTATTTTAAACGTAAAAATAAAATGAAAAAAATACAATTGAAGAAACCGCATAAAGGACAGAATTTTAGTCAGTTACAGATGGAAAACATCGTCAAATTGCATAATTAGTGTGTTTGCCCGGAAGCGCAATAGGAAAATGAGGGCCAACGAAGATGGCGGACTGGCTTCAGCTACTATAATTGGCCAGTATAGCAGGTGTCCTCTCCATAAACCTCAATGACATCAATAGACTGTGGTTACACCTCCACAATGAAGGGGACGTGACGTCACAGCCCAGGAAAATCTCAAATTTTCTTTAAGTGAGCATACTTTGAAATCTTCTGGGGCATGACATCACAATTACGTCATCACCCACACAAAGAGACGTGTACGAAACTGCTTCTCGCAAAAACTTTCTAGTTTTCTCCGTCTTTTTTTCCTTTTCAATCCTGTGTAGAGTGCGATTGGACATAAGGAGAAAGCAAGCGTCTTCCCACGGGTAACCCCCGAGCGTCCCTGCTCCCGTCAATCCCTCGGGACTTCCGCACTGAAGCAGCCTGACCCTCATCCCATTTCTAAGTCCCATGTTTGTTCCCGCGGGGAAACGTAAAACCTGCGTCATCTCCTCGTGTCTTCTTGAATCCCTCCCCTCTCAAAGTGCCACGACCCCAATGGATGAAGGAAGAAATCCTGATGACGCCGTAAGGTGGATGGAGCTATTTCCATTTACGTAAAGATTTATATGAAACTTACATGAAATTTTGAATATTACTTCCGACAGAATATGGGGTGTGCAGTGTGGGTTTATGCCTGGGAGAGGATGTAGTGAGGTAAGACTGGTAAGACTGATGACTGCTAGTCAGTCGAAACACGTGTAGCAAGAGGTGAAATAAAAATTAGTAGACAGTACGAAATCGTTTGAGCTTCATTGCTCATTATGCCGTTCTACGATATCTCGCCCGAGAAAGTGGAGTTTATACACAAATTTTCACTTTTCGAATGTAAAACTATTTCGAGATTTTCTAAATAATCCAATTTGTGCCCCTTACATTGTATGTGAAGGACTTCCGGGATGTAGTCACTTTGGTGGTCTTCTTCAATTAGATGATTGGCAAATTGGGAGAAAATATTTCCGTTTAGTAAACAATGTCGGTGTTCTTTAACCTTGTGGTCCGGATAGCGCGTCCACTTTGACCAATGTAAACCTTACAGCAATTAGGACTATTACACTTTAACAAATATACACCACATTCATCTCATCATCATCTGGTGTTCTGTCTGCTGACAGGTCCCGTACACCACTGTCGTCTCCATCCGCTTCTGTCCCGAGCTTCCTTCTTTGCTTCATCGTAGCTGATGTTCTTCACCTGATCCACCAATTCAATTCTTCTCCTTCCTCTCTTTTCCTTTCCTTCAATCGAACCCTCAAATGCCACAGTTATTATACTTTTCCCTCTCATCACATGGCCCAACCAGTTTCCTTTCCTTTTCCTAATTTCCTTTAGGAGCGATCTTCCTTCTTTTAATTTGCTCAAAACCTCTTCATTTCTTATCTTATCTACCCATCTTACTTTTTCCATTCTTCTCCACACCCACATTTCATAAGCTTCTATTCTATTCCTTTCCCTCTTACCTAATGTCCACGCTTCACATCCATACATGAAAACGCTCCATGAATAACATTTAGCTAGTCTCTGTCTCAGCTCCAGATACTTTTATTGCATAGCAAGTTTTTCTTCTGGCTGAAGGCCTCTTTTGACATTGCTATCCTTGCTTTTATTTCTGCAATACTTCTCCAGTCGCCTGTCACCATCGTTCCTAGGTACCGGTAGCTTTTCACTTTCCCTATTACACCTTCATTTATTTTCACACTCGTATCATTTTCACAGTTTACTGGCATCACCTTTGTCTTTCCTAGGTTTATCTTCATCCCATATTCCTTCATCCCTTCTTCCAAAACCCTTTATCAACCTTTGAAGTGATTGCATATCATCTGCTAATATTACCATGTCATCTGCGAATCTTATACTTCTTATCTTCCTACCTCCAATGCTGACTCCTTCCCCTATCCCATCAAAAGATTGATGGATCATGTCCTCAACATATATATTGAACAAGGTTGGCGACAGACAGCATCCCTGCCTTACTCCTCTGCCAAGATCCACCCATTCTGTCATATCACACATCTAACATATCAAATTTATATTTAGAGTTAAACAAAAGTTTATCCAAGCGATTAAGATTACAAAATGAGACATTGAATTTATCTCCAGGTATACAGTTTGCTATCTGATAAGACAATTTGCCAAGGAAAGGAATTTTACGCCATCGTTTTCCTATTTGTCTTTACCTCAGCATCACATATTACAAAGTGAATTCATTTAAAATCACTCTAAAGGATATTATGTCAGTCTGTTATTGCGACGTTAGAAAAAGGGTATATTAGTGGACCAGGGCTTATGAGGACTATCCTGGACCAAAAATAACTTGGGCCAAAATAAAAAAGAATGACATCGTTTCTTTTAGGCAAGGACGAAGTGCACCTCTCAGCTTCGCCTTCGGAACGAGGGCTCTCCTCCATCAGCAAACTACTCTTTAGATAGCGGAGCCAGCCGACCCCGCCCCCCCACTGCGGAGGAGGTCGAGAAAAATAATGGAGGTTTTATCCAACAAACGGGGTGAGGGAGAGAGAAGGGAGGGGTGCCGGAAAGAAGTGGGAAGAGAGTTCCTTTTTTTCTTTTTCCGGCAAGAATTGGGGGCGATGTTCGAGAGTGGCGGCGATATTACTTCGCGGAGCGATGGTCGGAAGGGGGAGACCAATGAGGAAGGCGCCGGAGCAATGTTAGATATTGGTGGAGGGGAGCAAGGAAAGTGTGCTTTTTGGAGATGATATCTGGAACGGGAGAAAAAAATAAAGACAGGGCGTTTTCCGAGCGATTTCCTCTTTCAAACTTGCGGCGTTGTCACGAGATAAGCCTCGCGGTTCCGGCATAAGCCGGGGTCGTTTCGATGCGCGCTGTAGGTCGTCATCGGATAGCAGTGTCGTCGAAAATCTTCTGAATGTCTCCCTCTCGAAGTATTTTCAGGCTGTTAAATGAAGGGAAACGAAATTTGGCGGAGGAAACATGGTGGAAAAAGTTTTATTGTGTTCGGGAGAAATCTATCGGTAAAGGTAGGTGTGGATGAAAGCAGGAATACCTATAAAATAATCTTTTGCAGTTTGAGATACGTGTCTCCATATAATACTCCGTCCTTCTAGAGGAACCTCTATTTAGACATGCCCGATAATCTAATGCGATATTAAAATTTATTATAGAGTAACTATTGCACTATCGAATGGTGTAAAAAAATCACTAGGTCATCGGCCATTAACCCTCTGGAACGCGCAATCAAAAAGTTACTTAGGAACGCGCAATAACCTGAGAGGTCTTTAATGTACTTTTCAGCAAAAAATACATTTTTTATGCATTTAGGAAACGAAAATTGATATTCCCCTCCTCTCTCATGACCGTAGCGAGTTCGGTAGAAGAGGAAATTTAAAAACAAGGGGCACCTTACAGATCGCGCGTTCCAAAGGGTCAAACAAGGTTATGTTGGTTCTAAAATCATGAATAATTACGCTGAAATCCATTACATTAAGGGCAGTGATACGCCATCTCTCCACATAATTTTTTATCTCAATTTTCGCCCGAATTATACTGTTCAAAAAATAGTAAAACATGCACTAGATATTGAGCCACGTAATACATTTTTTAACTGAGGTCATCGATTATATTACACGATTATTTAGGTTAAAATATCAGACTTCCGGTTTTGGTCAAGGCACATGGCCGACATATTGTAATGAATGTGGCGACGTTGCTAAGGGAAACCTCCGCTGTTTACCTTGTTTGTCAAATGTATTTTTCAATGTATATAAAACTTATGCATTTTGTTGTACACTATAAAATGCTTTAAGCTTGAAGGTAATAACACCCTTCCCTCGATTCGTTAAAAATCATTATGTGGAATCCTGCCGAAATAGCTATGGCCGCTTGAGTAAGTATAGTTACTGGTTTTCAATATTCGCTATAAATAATCGGCAGGTTGTTCTCGAAAAGGCACTCGACGAGTAGAAGGGAAAACCAATATGGTTGTTATTCCGGTTGCCAGGCTACAGTTTGATGATGCAATGCCCCTTCCATCTACCCCAATAACCCCGCTCCTCCTCTCTCACCTCATTAAGAAGTTTTCTCCCCTCATCAGCCATTATATGAATGCATGGAGATGTGCCAGAAACAAATTATGAACGATAAAGAGGAGAAAACAAAAAATCATCGAATGAAAAAGAGATGTATCCAATTAAAACTGTCCATTTTTCGGTACAAAACGTGGTATATCTTCTGGTCATCAGACCCCCGGAAATTAAATGTCCGTTTTTCAGTCCCAATGAAAGCAAGTGGATTCCTTCACCTATCTCGGAAGTACCATCATGTGAGATGGAAGATGTACAACGGACATCAAGCGAAGAACTGCCCATGTCAAGATGGCGTTCATGGTATAAAGACTGATTCTGTGCTCAAAGAGGATAGAGTTGCTAACTAGGATTCAGCATGTGAAATCATTCGTTTGGAGCGTGGCACTCTAAGGATCGGAAACGTGGACCATTGGAAAAGCTGACCAGAAATGCCTTCCATACCTGGTACTGGGGGAGGATGCTGAAGATAAACAAAGTAATAAACGACGAAGTGTACAAAAGAGTAAAAGAGGAAAAGTCCTTGTGGAACTCCATAGAGAAAAGATGATCCATATGAATTGGACACAATCTGAGACTCAATGGGTTTGTGAGGAACATATTTGAAGGCAAAATAGAGGGCAAAGTCCCCAGAGGAAGACCCATGAATAAGTTAATGGACCAAATAAAGAGGACAGTACTATATCTTTCAAAAGTCGTGTCACGAATCGAGCGGCGCCACTTTCGCTACGATAGTTCATCACCTCCGCGATAAGCCCGCCAGCTCCGCCAGTCTATGTTCTAACACTCGATGCTCGGGCTATGAAAAATATTACGGTGCATTCGACTCCTCACGCGATATCACAGTCTTTTTCAATCCCGTGGACGAAATGCCCTCTCATATTCCTTCCCTTGCGTTGCTATTTATGTGTTAAATTGAAGCAATATCGGTTGTCAATGAGAATAACGACATTGAATGTATGACATAAAATCAGGGGGCCGATTTTATAGCTTAACGTCCGAGCGTAAAGGAGCCATTCCCGCTGAATTGTGGGTAACACTTCGAAAACAAACGTATTTTGCGTCACGCTCGCATCCTCGGCTTACAATACACAACAAAATATCTGTCGAAGCGGCCATTATCGTTCGAGGGTGGGTTTGTTTTTGTTTCTTAATTGATTGATATTTGAATAGTTATCGTCGTTTGGAATGTTTTACAGACTGTAAATGAAATGTAACACACCATTCTTGACTTTAATTATAACTGGTGGCCTAGATTGCAGTTCATTAATGTATCGGAAAAGTATTTCAATAACGCGTATTCTTTTGATTAATTATAGCATCCAATTGTCGCAAACTATCCTATTGTAGCGATTTGTTTTCACTTTTTATTGCAGTTGGAAGCTTTGAATCTCATTTGTGCAAGGACGTGGATGTCATAATTGCTGAGGATAGTGAAAAGGTTTATCGTGTGATTAAGCGGCAGTGTTTATTGTGGCATGCCAGTGCTTACAAATGTTACTTATGCGCTGTGATGGATTTTGTGTGTGCTCGTGGTGATGTATTAACATATTAAGGTTAATAAGAGTTATACTTCATCTACTGAGATTGTGTGTTGTGACAGGTATTGTGCTTAAAGACTTACAATTGCGTAACAAATGTCGGAGATGACTGATAGCAGCAACTATTACGTCGTTGCATCAAATGTCTAACTTAAGATTTGGATTCTATGTCAATTGAAATGATGTTGGTGACTTAGGATTGCTTCTGAGTATTAAGTGTGGTTTTTTTTACGTCCTCAATAAAGGATGAATATTGAAGTGTTTCTTAATTTTAATGCAGTAACTTGCCATACCAATAGTCACTTTGCGATAATAATAAACCCATCTACGTTTAAGGCAAGTGATAACTAATTAAATTATACGTAGGCATTTTAATATTTCGCCATGCTTATTCTTCAGTTTGAGGGTAAATTGTGTGATTGTTTTCGTCCAAGTGAAATGGTGATTATTATTTTGTCAAATGAAGTTTGTTGGTTTGCTGGTTTCTTTTAGTTCTGAAATTTGGGGATTTCACAGTAGGACCGACTATTGATAATCCTGACTGATGACGTGGTGAGGTCAATCCTGGGAGCCGATTTTATAACTTGGCTTACGTCCGAACGTTAGGGATCCGCTCAACTTCGATCGAGCTCACTTAATTCGAGTGAAGTGTTTCGAGCGATTTTATATGGGCGATCGCACATCAGACCGTCGAACGTTACTCTGTTGTCAGATGTATAGCATATTTATCACTTATTACTCTTGAACGCATGCGCAATGAGCCTATTTTTGAATGATCGCACTTGTTTTGAATATTTTTGAATGACCATTTAGAAGAATTTTAACACGACTTTTGAAAGATATAGTACATAAGGAGAGATACCAGAGAGTAAGGGAACTTGCATTAGATAGGGAAGGGTGGAGGACTGCAGTCAACCAGTCTCGGGATTGAACAACCAATGATGATTTCATTCAACGCCCTCTTCCGTACTCACTGCTGCTTTCATTCTTCGATCTTAACGTCTGTACGTCAGTTCAGAGGCGTTCAATGGAATGACAGGCTACCAGTCGAATTGTGCATTTTTTTTTGTTATCGAGGACAGTAATGGGCCTCACCAGTTAAATGCTAAATATCGGTTGAAACGAAAATGATGGCCAATCAGGTCTGTTAGTAACGGTCCTCACGATACTTTGCTCATACTGGGGACTGAATTATTCCATTGCAAAACCAATACTGGAAGGGATATGTTTTGCAAATGAAGACAAGGAAGCCTTCGGTGTTCTAAATCGCACATGCACCTCGGATCTTCGGCAGTTGGAATACACAAACTACGTACACACAAGCCAATCTCACCATACCTTACCAATACCAAATTATCTAAACTTCAGATATATCGTGAAGAACACATGTAAAAACATATGCGACATTGCATTAAAGAAACTAAGATTTATATCAAACGTATAATTGGAAGGAATCGAGGTCTTGAATTGATTAGGATTATTGATTACCTTGAATTTATTAGGATTTCCGTGCAATGGAATTTCGTTCGGATATATTGGCGGATGTGATTGCCGATGACGATGTACCAGCGTATCACTAAAGACTGCGAAAAACACACATTAGGGATCCAACAAATCCACTGAATTATTACTCTCAAGGGGAGACTACGTACCCATACTCACCGATTTGAATGCCGTATTTACTATGTCGTGCACGAGGTCAAAGGCTAGTTCGCCTTGCACTTCGTCAAACGTATCCTAGTTGTATTGTAATTAATTAGTTTATAATCAGCAATATTCTCCCTTAGTATAAAAACCTGGGAAAATTTACCCTCGCTAGGTTGGTGCGGAGCCTCACATCGCCCGTCTCAATCGCCCTCAAAGCCACTTTCTTTATCGCTATAATTATCGCCCGCGATCGCGAATGGATCAGCTGGTGTAGTGGTTAGCGCCGCGGATTCGTACGTAAAAGTTGCCTGGTTCGATCTTTCGGGCATCTGTTTTCTTCCTTCTTCATATTCACGACCAGAAAGCAATTTTCCTCCGAGTTACATATCATATCATAGGACTTCGCTTTTTTTCTCGTGATACTTTCCACAAAATTCGCAGTACAGTTTGAATCTTTAATGGCAAATGGCCTCACTGGAGTCTGGTGTTGGACCGCTTATGATATACGTCAATCTCTGTTAAAAATCAATAATCAAACTTGCTGTAACAATAGACGTGAGAGTTGACAGATGAAGAGTTTAACAGAGGATACCGATTCTCAAAACCCGTATTGATCGAGTATATTCTTCTTAGAACTGATGTTCATATATCGACACTTTCCGCGAGGACTGACAGTTCCTCTTGTGCTACTGTGGCTCATAGCTTTGAGATTTACGCTTAGGCATCAATATTGAATTGTTGAAATCATATTAAAAATTAAATAAAATATATATCACAGCGGTTTTTAATCACGCAGTATTTTACGAAATCTCCATGCTGAATTAAATATCGGCCGCAATTGCCATGAATGTTTTACCCGTAAGCTATCATCAATTGCTACTAATTACTTATTTCAAATTTTCTTTATCGGTAATGACCAGTTATAAATTCTGCTACTGCTACTCTTCGTCTTCTTTGGTGTTTTACGTACATATGTAGGGATTACTAATTCTGTTTTGCAGCCAATGGTGTCCAGAACTATGAAACATATACCTAATCTTTTGGCAGTCCAAATAGTTGACACCATCAGACCGCCTGCATCTTACGATGTTCAGGCGACGAATAGGTGTCTCTTTGTGAGAATAGAAAAAAGAGGAGACCACACCTATGGTCGGACAATTCCTGACGTTAAACAACACACGCTACATCATCAACACTTGCTGGAATACGAGATTACTGTTTGTTGATTTTCCCTAGTAACGCTTTCATTAACGTTGAATAATCATAACAAATAATTCTAATGTAGGCACGGCTAATTCATTTCTATGAAAAAAACATTGCCAATCCATTTTTTATTTTCTTTTTCGATTTGAAATTAATAAAATTATATACTCGACTTGAATAAAAATTTAACGATACCCACAAAATGTTAAACCACATCAATTTCTCATACCACCCAAAAATAAACATACATCTAATCTGTAAATTACAGACTATCCTAAATAATTAGAGATTCATGAATTGGAGATTGTTTACTGTCATTAATTACTGTCTATTAATACATACATCAAATATTCAATGACTGACGAATAATCGTGGATTCAGCAATCATTGATTATTTATCCCGTCCATGAATACCAGCCTCAGATGTCGTAAAAAATCACAGCGTATAGTTTGTATGTTTTCTCAACTATTTTTGAAAATTAATCATTTTGTCACCGCAATAGGTTCTTGGGTATCACAAAAATCCTTCCGTTTTGAAGGAGTTTCAAACGCACCGCGCGAAAAAAATGAGTCAAGTTAGAGACTTATTTAGATATTTTCACTAAATTACTAACCATTTCTGTCATATAAAACTATATTATTGCACCATTAATAATTCAATATTTAATTCATGTCCTACAGCTAGTGAAATTAAAACTTATATAATTCGAATATGGTCTCCATTATGACTAGAGAACTATCTCGCTCGGACTACCTTAAAGATTAATTCCCAAAAAAGAACACTAAAAATTGTGCTATTGATAAGCCACAGGAGACTCGAAGACTGCGCGCTAGGCTTGTCTGCTTGACATTTTCAGAACAAGTGTGTGACAGGGCGACACTGATAATATCATTTTACGTCACACTGCATTTCTAGGTTCGACAGAAGTGGTGAAATAAGAGGGATATATTGCCGAGCAGATGATTTCAAAATTTTGTTCTTTACTCGCAGAATAAGTGACCAAAATAAAAGATGAACTCTACTTAAAACACTCCCATAATACAATTCACCATTTCTACCCCAAAAACCTCACTGTTTACAACTTTACACTGCTGGTCTCCTAACACCCCTGCCACACTCCCATTCGGCGGGTCACAGGGTATTATGTAGATGTATGTCAGCTAACCTGATTTCACCTTCAGGGCCCGAATCGAGTCACAGTTAAAATTATAGTCGTGCGATGCATACTGAAGTATGGTTTCAAAGATGTTGAGCTCACATTTAAAAGTTCATTCATGCTTATTGTTTCTTACTCAAAGTATCGGTACTACATGCAAGTATTTGCACTGCATTTTACCATTTTACTTGAGTGAACTTGCATGATTAAATGGAAATACTGGTGAACTTTGTTATAAATTAACAAGCAATGAGAAATTCAGAACAGGTGTGTTTCAATGCGACACTGCGTATCATTTGGATCCCACACCACATTCATAGGGCTGACAGAAGTGATCAAATAAGAGAGATAAATTTCCGAACGGATAGGTACAAAAACTCGTTCATTCCGCGCACAATAAGCTACCACAATAAAAACTGAGCTCCACTGTAAACACTTCTGTAATACACGTCACCATTCCACCCCCAAAAACCTCATCGTTTACAAGTTTACACGGCTGGCATCCTAACGCCCTCTGCCACACGCCCATGCGGCGGCTCGCAGGGTAGTATGCAGACGTAAAATCTCTGTCGAGGTAAGATTCGGGTCATTCCATCTGCAGTGACTCACAGCCATGGCGGCGAGCGAACCGTATTCACTGGACATTCTCCGATAGTAAACGGGAAAGCATAGAGCAAGGAGGAGATGGAACAGCCGTCTCCTCGTCTGAGAAATTTTATCTTTATTTTTTTGTGTGTCCGGAAAAAAAGACTAGGCGCTCCGAGAGCGTGATCATCTGGGCGAAAGCGAACAAAAGGGACGTGATTGACGGGAAGCGAAGTGGTGCGGAGATCGGTTCCTTCGGGAATCGATTCGCCATTGTCTGCGCTATCTTCCCATGCGAACGATAGATGCGTTTCCCCCCCCTCCCGCGAGAACAATGAAAAGGCTGCTTTCTCGAAGAGATGTTGCGCAGGGAATCGCCGTTGAAAATCTTTCCCGTTCCTTTCTTAAACGAGAAACTTTATCGCTACGGGACGGCTAGGACTACGTGAAGTTATCGCAGTTCTCCCAGTAAAATTTCTGGGGGTAAAGTAGTGTTCCAATCGAATCTTAATCTTGAAGTGAAGTCCTCTTACGTCTTACAGTTAGTCGCTTAGATAAATTGAAATATTATAAAATCCGAAGATTCTCGCGATATTGAGTGGAATTTATTTATGATGCAGAAATAAAATAATTGCAGTTATCCACATAATATTTCTTAAATTTTTTTTGGGTGAGCATTTTTGATTTCGGCATTTAATGAAGTAAAGTCTGAATGAAAGAATTCATAATTGTAAAATTTAATATGAATATTGATATTTATAATAATTATACATAAGATGAAAGAGGTTTTTACGTATTAAAATTGAAACAATAAGTAAAACATTTGAAACTATTACATTGTAATTATTTAGATAAATTGAAATAAAAGTCCCTCTCGTATCCATACGTTCCTCAATAAGAGGCCAAAGTGTAAGGAAAATCAAGTTGAAAAGAATATATATAAGGAAAAGCTTCCATCAAGTACATTACTTAAAAGTGATAAATAAATTATGAAAGCGATCATCATTTTTTCATAACGGATAGAATATTAGGAGGTTGAAATGGAAGGGAGCAAAATATTTACAGTTTTTTTTTACAGATTTAGGGCCCTGTCCATTAATAATATTACTTCAATACCATCTGCAGAGTTTTTTTTATCAAATCCCTTACAATTTCTTCCTATCTTCTGCTTCGGTGTTGATGCTTTCCAACTTACTCTCTTCTCTAGTGCCCTTATCATTTCCTCTGAACCTCTTTTCTTCTATGTCCTCCTCGTTTCCATTAACGTCAATGGGCGTTCAATCCTGTGATTGGTTGACAGCAGCCCTCCCTATCGAACGCTAGTTCTCGAACTTCCTGGTATCTCTTCCTATGTATTCTCTTCTTTTTCTTCGGTCCACGAACTCGTTCTGGGACATTCGTCTGGGGACTTTGTCTTCTGTTTTACCTTGAATCATGTTCTCCACAAACCTATTAAGGATCAGGGTGTATCCAATCCATCTGGTTCTTTTTTCCGCACACTGTTCCATATCGACTCTTCCTCATCTACTCTTCTGTAAACAGCATCATTTCTTTTCTTTGAAGGCTTCCGCGACTCATATACTTGTTAATATTGCTGCTTTCAGGCATTCTCGTCGCATGTTTAGTTTTTCTGACTACAGTTTCTCCCCTCTTCCCCTCTTTTCCTTATAAATAATAACAATACATACAAAATGTCCAACGGACCTGAAGACGCCCCCAGGAAGAGGGGAGAAACTGTGGTCAGAAAAACTGAACACGCGACGAGAATACCTGAAAACAGCAATATTAACTCATCATTTCTCATTTGGTCCGTCCATTTTATCTTCAGTATCCCTCTCCAGCACCAGGTTTCGAAGGTTTCTAGTATTACCTGGTCATCTTTTCCATCCTGCCGGTCTCTAGAGTGCTACGCTCCACACGAATGTTTTCACGTGCTGTTTTCTGGTTTGTAGTCCTATCCTCTTTGAGCACAGCAGTTGTCTTTCCCCCATGAACGCCATCTTAGCTTGGGCTATTCTCCGCTTGATGTCCGTTGTGATACTCCCGAGTCACGTGACGGTCCTTTCGAGATAGGTGAAGTTGTCCACTTGCTCTAATTTCTCTTCTCTCAGCGTGACTTCCGCCTTCAGCATCTCTTTTCCAAAAACTAGGATTTTATTCTTCGACTTATTTATTTTCATGTTGTACTCTTGGAGAGTTTGATCAATCGCGTTAAGTGACGTTTCGAGATCATCGCGATTTACAGCTACGATGGCGAAGTCTGCGAATTGGCGCAGGTTAATTTCTTCTCTCTTAATCTTCATTGTGATGAGTTCAATATCTTGAGCTTCTCGTAATTGCCTTCTCCAAGTACATGCCGGACACTGATAATCCCGTCAGAATAGAATGATACTCAAACGATATCGTACTGTCCACCAAATTTATTTCTAACTCTTCCAACACGTGTTTCAACTGTTTAGCAGTCATCATCAGGTAAGACTAAGCTACAGTCAACCAATAGGGTAGGCTAGGCTGCTGTCAACCAATGAGGACTAATATGATGACTTCTAGACAGTTGAAACACGTGTTGTAAGAGTTTGAAATAAATTTGGTAGACAGTAGGTACGATATCGTTTGAGTATCATTGTTAATTATGCTGTTCTACAATATCTCGCCGGAGAAAGTGGAGTTTATTCTGTCAGAATAGTTTTTTACATAGGTGCTTATGCTTTGAGTTCGTTATATTTTTAATAAAAATGATAATTTTATTCCACCTTTACTAAATACGCAAGTACAGTTAGAACAAAAATATCCATTTTAAGGGGGAATATAGGTACCCCAGAGGATAATTATCCTGGACAACATGCTGGAAAATTTGAGAAAACTAGGTTGTAATATGAGTATGAAGTTACACTTCCTACATGACTACATTGACTATTTTCCAGATTGTTGTCTTGGATTTTACAGCGAGGAACAAGGTGAACGTTTCCACCAAGATTTAAAAGACATTGACAGAAGATACCATGGTGGTTGTACTATTAATATGATGGCAGACTACTGTTGGTCCCTGAAAAGGGAAAATACTTCTCAGGCTTATGAAAGAAGTGCAAAAAGAAGAAAATTTTTGCCAATAAAATAAAAGGTTAGGTCACTAAATTATATCAATTGTTATTACTTATTGTAAAATGTAATCGCTCTCTGTTTACCATTACAGGATTCATATATACGGCAAGTTTATAACCATGACAATGATCTTGTAGAGGGATATAAATATATGCCGGTAATGGATAAATGTGAAAATTTTGTTTTGATTTTTTAAAAAAATCTGGACGCGATAGAAGAAAACTGATTACACATTTGGAATCAGCATCTCAAAATCAGGGGGAAGGAAACGATAGTCAAAACCAAAACATAAAATTTTTTTTTTTCAAAATGCAGAGCAGTTTAATCCGTGATGAGGTTACCATAATCTAATGTTTGAAAGCAGCGGTTGGAAGTAATACATAATAATTTATTACTTAGTGGTTAACGAGCAATTTCCATTTTGATCATAGTGTGTTCCAAACAAGTAAAAATGTAAGAAAATTAACAGTAGTCAAATGTAACAGGGCAAAGAAATAAGAAAGTACAGATTCAAATCACTAAGATCACACGACAACTTTTAATAGTTTTCCTACATCATCACTCTCCTTGGATAGAAGCCATTCTTTTAATTTGCGCAGAAATATAGCCGTGGAGTTTTGTTTCAGCCGGGCGTGAACAACTTTGGCGCAAGGTAGGCGTACGTTTGTTTGAAAGCTTCGTTACTGGGCTTAGGTTTTACCGTTCATTGCCTAATATCAGGAGTTCATAACATTTGTATACAATATATAACCATATTTGCTAAAGTGCAATCTTGTTGACGGTGGACACTTGGTTGCTATGCACAGTTAACCATTGGGCAATTATTTTGAGCTGATGGGTCTTCATTTTTTCAACTTACAATCTATCTGGGTCAAAAATGGAAATTCAGTTATTTTTTCCAAGCATGTGTGGTGGTATTTCCGAGATAGGTGAAGGAATCCACTCGCAATAATTTCTCTCCTCTCCGTGCGACTTCTGCATTCAGCTTTTCTCTTCCTCATACTAGGATTTCAGTCTCGTTTTCGCAAGTTTCTCAACATGGGGGTCAATGTTTAAGGAACAAGGCTTCTCACAAAGAGAGAGAAAGAGAGAAAACGGTGGAAAACGGATGATTGGAAGGAAATGACATCGGAGAAGACACCCGGAAATGACGCAGAACTCTTATATCGTATCTGTTCTTCTCCTCCTCAGCCCCCACGCTCAGAAAACCCTTCCCAAATATTTCCATCGCCCCCTCCCCAACCTCAGGCCACCAGATCTCTTCCCACTCCCGCAGACAACCATCCCTAAGACTCCCCCCCAATGAGAACCGATATCCAGGCAACAGAAGTGCTTAAAGTGGCCGTACAAGCCTCTTATCGCCGTCCCTCTCCTACTCCATGTGTACAGCCCCATTCACCCCCCCCCCATAACAACACTTACGTCACATATATACTTAAAATACATATATATATATATATATATCATATATACATATATATCTCAACATATGTATTTCCTCTTTTTCCATCTCCTTCCAATGTAAATATTCCCACACCCACACATTTTCTTTCCACCGTTATTTACTTATGACCGACACTTCGGATTTCCGTTTCGGTCTGAAGTGTCGATCAATGGCTGGGATAAGTATCTGAATGTACAGGGTGAATATGTAGAAAAGTTGAATACATTTTAGGAAGTTATTTTGATTATTATTGCCTCTATGATGATGCCGCAGTCCAAGAGGTTACTCGTTGGCTGCGACAGCAAGCGAAAGACTACTTTGCTACCAGCAAACAAGGACTTATAACAAGGATGGGATAAGTTTCTGAATCAACAAATTGAATGTGTGGAAAAGTGAAACAATTTTATGGAAGTTACTCTGATTATAATTGCCTCTATCCAGTTTTGCGAGTTACTTACTGACTTACCCTCGTCATTCGGACATCCATCATAAGCTGAAACCTACTGCAACCTCGTGTCACGTTTGGCAACAGTCTACAACATTGATCAATAAAAAATAAAATAAAAGCTCAAACGATTTCGTACTGTCTACTAGTTTTTATTTCACCTCTTGCTACACGCGTTTCAACTGAACAACAGTCATCCTCAGGCAAGACAAATACAACATAAACAGATATGGGCTTATATAGTACGTGAAACACCGTGTTTACGTCACACTGTGAAAGGATAGAAGGACAAGTGGGAGAAAATGGAAAAGGGGAGGGGGGGGGAAGGGTGGTGTGAGGAGAGAGGGTGGTTTGTTGGAGGAGGTAAAGTTATTCAACAATGGAGTCAAAAATCGGAGAATGACAGACAAATTCATTCTCGTTTAATAAGTTCATTTTCTTTCGTTTTCTTTTAACTATTTCCCACTGTTCCGCAACATCTAGACGGTGTCCTTTCTCCTGGGAACGGAGGATTTTCACATTAAATGTGGAGTGGTGAAATTCTTCCATTAGATGTTTGGCGAAATAAGACTTCGGGTCTCTGTTCACCAAACACCTTTTGTGTTCCGACACCCTGGTTAAAAAATTTCTCCCAGTTTGACCGACATAAACACTACCACATGTGTCACACTTAAGTTCATAAACTCCCGATTTTAGCAGGGGGTCAAAAGGATCTTTGGCATTATTGAATATTGTTCCCAGAGTTCTTGGAGTGTAAAAACTCACTCTGTATTTGTCTTTAGGGAATGATTTAACTGCATCGTAAGACATTTTTCCCAAGTAAGGCAGCTTTACCCATTTAAGTTTTTTTTTTTTTTTTATCTTTGACTGGTTGCAATGATGAAATGTCTTTTAATGCCCTATTCTCTAGTTTCTTGTTTAATATTTTATTTACAAAATTTCCGTCATAACCATTATATTTAGCGATTTGTCTAATTATGTTTAATTCTTTTCCAAAATTATCCCCAGAAAGAGGGATATTTAAAGCTCGCTGGATCATATGGTTGAACACTGCAGTTTTATGAGACCACGGGTGGCACGAATCCCCCCCCCTCCCCTTTTCCATTTTCTCCCACTTGTCCTTCTATCCTTTCACAGTGTGACGTAAACACGGTGTTTCACGTACTATATAAGCCCATATCTGTTTATGTTGTATTTGTCTTGCCTGAGGATGACTGTTGTTCAGTTGAAACACGTGTAGCAAGAGGTGAAATAAAAACTAGTAGACAGTACGAAATCGTTTGAGCTTTTATTCAATATGCTGTTCGACAATATCTCGCCTGAGAAAGTGGAGTTTACAACATTGATCGTTTATTTCTTTGGGGAAGAATGGGGTACATATGATCTCTTACTTTGTACGCAGGGAACGGACAAATCCTGGAATCAACGCTCCAAGAGTTGGCATCCCTTATCATCGAATGGAGGGAGAGGATAATATTTTGCTTTCGTAAGGCGTGTTCTTGGGGAAAAAGAAATGACAGTCTAAATGCGGCTCTAACGCTTTCACAACGTTGGCTGTCTCACTCTCCCTTTCCTTCAATCTCCCATGATCGCCTCCTCTTATTCTTTTCATCCCCTTCGATCGAAAAGGGGGAGAAAAGGCGCTGAGTGGTGTTAACGCTTGCGAGGGAGAGGGAAGGGGCAGGATGACAGCCCCTTGGGGGCGGGGGGAGAGTGGGAACGGGCGGGGGAGACGGTCAAGAGCGACCGAGAAAAGGCCAGAAGGAGTGTACGAAATTCACGCGCCAATGATCGCGCCTCGTGGGATTTCGGCGTTCTTTTTTCTTGCCCGCGGCATTCATTCGATTGGGACTCAATTGTTTTCCGTAATACATGGGGAATCGGATGAGATCGTCAAATGACAGCGGTGTCGATTTATTCGTGTTATTTTTCCGTAAAAATGGTATCCAATTTTGACTAAGAAAAATATTTAAACCAGCAAAACACATGAATATAAACACCAGAAAATCCTTTGCAAAAACATTTATATGAAGTGCTTACATTAAAAGTTGGACCATGGGCAAATTAGAAAGGAGTTGACTTGAAGCTGCTGAAATGTGAATATGGCTGAAGATGACAAGAACAAGCTGGATGGTAAGAAAGACAAATCTGAAAGTTTGAAGGGAAGAACAAGAAGAGAGAAGGTTACTAACGGAAATGGAGAAGAGAAAAGTAAAATTTATACGACATGTCATCAGACCTGATGCATTCTTAACCAACATTCTTGAAGGCAAAGTGCTTGGAAAGAAAGGAAGAGGACGGCCAAGGAATAAGTATCTGGACGAAATTCAGAAGAGGAGAGGACGCAGCAACCACGTGGCATTGAAACCAACAGCAAGAGGCAGAGAAGAGTGGTTGCATCAACAAGGAATCAGTCTTTAGGAAATAAATAAATAAATACATACATATATTTACTTATACGAAAAACTAAAGCTAGGAAAGCTACTTGATCAACTACGCACTTGGCTGGAGAAAAATGGGCGGGTATCGTAGCTAAGATGCAAAATGGAAAATACCGCTGACGACGAAACCTTTCGGAATCAAGAGGGAGTTGAAGACGGAGGACTTGCGTGAGAATGTAAAGAAAAGTTTGGCGACGAGTTTTATTGCGAGTGTGGCGACATATGGGGCAGAAACGTGAACTCGGTGAAAGGATGACGAGATTAGTCAATAGGCGTCGAAGACGTAAGTGTAAAGGATAAAGCAGATAGGAAAGAAGACGATCGAGAAAGAGATTAGTTTGGTGCATGAGGAGAAAACACGACTTGAGGAGATTAGGTGGTGGCAGACATGGTGGTCGTTTTAAAATCATATACTAAAATATTTCCTAAAAATATGTAAGCTTACATATCATTCACGCCGTTCCCTTCCGGGGTAGGCACATTCACAAACTTTCACTCATAAATACATATTTGTACACCTAACTCTACTTCAATAATTTCCTCCATGCTGGCCTTATCCTTGCAAACCTCTTTTGCCTCATTTACCCCCATTCACTGCTTCATACACGCCCTCATTTTTTTAAGACTCCTAATATTCCTCCTCCAAAGAATTTCCTCGACCACATTCAACCACAACTTTCTCGGCCTACCTCTCCCACTCTCGCACCATTCATTTCACTCTTATATATCTGTTTCCTTATTCGACTCTCATCCATTCTCTCAACATTGCCAAACCAACGAAGCACACTCCTTTCATATATGTCCATTACTGAAGAACCACATTCAAGTATTACCCACTCATTCCTGACCCTATCCACCCTACTTTTGTCGCAAACACTCCTCAGATAATTCATACCCACGGCGTTTAGTCTACTCTTATATCTATCCTGACATACCCATGTTTCACTGCCATACAACAAAGTGGGGAGATGTAAGTACACTGTTGTACACGGCGGTTTTCGCTTCCTTAGACAGGAACTCCATTCATTAAAAAAATTGGCCTGTTCTCAAAATACGCACTAAACATGTTACACAGAAATAAAATAATATATAAGCGGGTATAAAACAGACTAAATTTTGAGGGACGAAGCATTGTCGAGGGCCAAGACGGAGGGGATGATTTTGGGTAAAGCGGGGAAGAGGAAGAAAGAGAATAAGGTTTACGGACAAGACGAAGAAAGGTTGGACGTATGCTGAGACCACTGAGGTTGATAGAGAGGGCGCTTACTATTGTGGCGCAGGCTAGAAGCAGAAACGTGGAAGTGGCCCGTCCGCCATTTTTGTCAACCCCGATCTGCCATTTGCGCTTACAGGCTGAAACACTCATTTTGAAATTTTACGACGTTTTCCATCAATAACTTTATATAAATCAGCATGTATTTATTTCTTTCATATTCGTTTTCCTTAAATGTATTTTTTTTACTAATTTTAATAGATAATATTCCGCATTCCCAGTTAAAATAATGGTAAAATCGAGTAGCCAATAGATATTTTAGTAGTTATAAGTCTAAAATTTCAAATAGCTTGTGGATATTATTGCTATATATTTGTATATGCCGTCATACTAACGAAAGAAAAGTAAGGAGAGCGCAAGGAGAAGTAATATGCTTGTTAAGGTAGTTTGAGCGAATCATTTGACCTAGAAAAAAAATGCATTTGGTCTCATTTTGAAGAAAAATATACCACCCTTCCATTGACACCAAAAATTCAACCCCTTACTACATTACTTTCCGAGATATTTGCCAGAAAATACCAGCCATTTTATATGGGAAATGGTACGTGTATGCAATACAGAGAGAACTTATTTTACAAATGAGGAATCCCAACACCTAGATCTCGTCAAAAAAATTAAGTGTGTTGTTTTTTATGTTTTCTCAACTATTTTTGAAAATTAATCATATTGCCACCGCAGTAAATTCTTCGGGACCACAATAAACCTTCCGGTATGATGGAGTTTCAAACGTACCGCGTGAAGAAAATGAGTCAAGTTTAAGATTTATTTAGATATTTTAATTTGATTGTTTACAATTTCTGTCATGTAAAACTATATTATTGCACCATTAATAATCCAATATTTAATTCGTGTGTCCCACAGCTGGTGAAATTAAAACGTACGATTTGAATATGGTCTCTATTATGATTAGGGAACGATCTCGCTCGGACTACCTTAAATCGGTTGACAGACTACAGTTTTATAACGTGATGAACTCTATCATCCACAATGGCGGAGACGGAGAAGATAATCGTCCGGCAGACCAGGAGCATCTAGTATCAAGTAGCTTAACTCGCTAAATATTCGCCGCGATATCAAAATATGCACGTTCGCGTCCCGGTCAAAACGAATTACCATTCCTCTATGGAATTAACTCAATATCGATCTTCACGTTGGCCGGTGTAGGGAGTTTTTAATTACAAAAATATTATAACGTTATATCCTAAAATATTTCCTAAAATATTTAAGGACAGATTGGTTTAAAAAATTGGAGCCTTTAGGGGCCTCATAGTGCCTTTGAAGTAGCCCGTTCTCATCCTCTGTTCCACAACAAAATTATATCGAAGCGGAGATAAAATATTTCAAATAAGGAATCAACTCGTGCCATGCATTTGAATTCCCATAATGTAAATAAATTATTCAGATAGAAATTTGATATATTCTCCCAGTTTTTTTGATAGTTCGTTAAATAAAATGAATGTCTTATCCTATCCTATGTTAGTAAGAAATAATTTCATGTAATATGTAAGTGCTAAGTATCTGCCGATGACTTGCAGATCTACATCGACTGCGATCGCAACGATATCTCAAATGCTATCGCACTAATTAATAGAGATGTATCTTCTATATGTTAATGGGCGTCAGATAATTTGTTGAACTTAAATTCTCAGACGACTAAGTGCATAATAATTGGTAGTGCAAAATCCCTTAAATCTGTAAACATTGAATTACTGTCCAAGATTCAAGTTCAAAATTTAGAAATAGAATACACTGACAAAATTATTGATTTAGGTGTTATTGTAAATAAAACGCTAACCTGGGATGAACACGTAGCACATATTTCTAATAAAGTCATTAAAAACCTGTACAAACTGAAAAGTTTTCGTAACCTGCTGTCTTTGCCACTGAGACTCAAATTAATTAAAACCTTACTTATCCCTCATATTGATTACTGTACGTTGGTAATGTCCAATATTTCAAAATCTCAGATATCCAAACTGCAAAAAATACAAAACTGTGTAATACGTTATGTGTGCGATGTAGCATTTAAAGAGCATATCACACCGTATTACTATGAATTAAAAATTCTTAAAATTGAACAAAGAAGAAAATTGCGAATGGGCGTGTTTATGCACAAATTATTAAAAACTGAAACTCCTTCTTACATTTATCAGCCATATAAAGATAATTTGGTCAAAAAAACAAAAAAACCCAGAAATAATTACAAATTAATTGTACCCTGCCACAGAACGTCTATGTATCATAACTCTTTTTATGTAAACTCATGCATTGTATGGAATTCTATCCCGCAAACGATCAAAAATATTAAGTCAGCAGAAAGATTTAAAAAATGCTTGCTGTCTTATTATCTCAGTGATCGTTAATATTTTGTTAAATATCTTGGATTAAATTCATGAATATGCTACCTTTGTGATTGCTATAATGTATTGAGCATGGAATTGTAATATTTGTTATGGGTAAGAGCTGTGATATGATAAGATTCTTGTAAATAGTGACATGTTTTCTATGTGATTGTTATTATTTTTTGCCTGAGTTGTAATTACTTATGCCTGCTCCAAAGGAATTCTTTCCTAGAGCCAATAAATCTTATCTTATCTCATCTTAAGTAATGGTTTTATCGAAAACTGGCGATTCGTCATATCCAATTATTCGCATAATGTGGTTTCGTGGCAAATGAAACCGATACGTACAGGCCCCATACCCGCGAAAAATTTGTTGAATACAAAAATATGAGAAACAAAATTTCCTTAAGAAATGCACGATGGGTTATTTCGATTACTCCCGTTTGGCTCCATATCCACGCATAATTTATTTATCCATTTATATAATTAAAACATTAATTTGGACTTAAATGATGATTTTAACACCAATTTATTATAGCATTTATATATTTGCTTAATAATTAATTCGGTAAGTTTAATCATACTTTTCATGTAAATTATATTTGAATAAAATGAATATTTCTTAACTTTTTACTTTCGAGAAAACCTATTTAACCTTATTTTATTTATTAAGTTTTTGTTTTTATAATGAAATACATTAAAATGCTAAGAAAAGTTGTGAATTAAGAAAAATAAATTATGTTTTTTGAACCAAGAAAACACAATGCCCCATCACAATAAAGACCTGAATTCTGTTTTTACAATTTTCTTTGTTGACTCTTTCCTATTGATAAACTTTCTATTGTTTCGAGAAATCAAATACCATTAAAAATATGAGAGCCCAGCGTGTTACAGCTCGTGGAATATAACCGCGTTGTTATTTTAATTATCGCAGGAAAAATATGCATTGGCTGAAGGGAGAAGGAAGAATGGTGCGGATGTGAATTCATTTATCGATTGGACTCGCTGAATATTGAGAAAATTTATCGAATTGCCCATTTTTATATAATACGCACAAGTCCCCATTCCGCTCTCGTTTCTCGCTTCTACAAACAACGCTATTCATTAAATTCGATAACTTTTTCGCTCTTCAAATGTTTGCACGAAGCCCGCCACAACTTTCCTCTGTTTGCACCTCGCGTGAGTCTTCTCTCAATCAACAAAGATGCGGAGAAAACTTTCTCTCTTGTGCTCCATTCGTTATTTAATCTACTCGCAATTCAAACAAGTAATCTGTACAAAAGCCTCGTACAAGACCCCGAACACTCAACTCAAACCTATCACGTTATTCCTCTTTGCGTTAATCCTCAGATTTTTGCTGAATTTATGATATAATTGGCTTATGGTCAGTTGCAGGAACGACACACATGTATTCTATAAAGGTATGGGACCCATGACTCATGGCAACCATTCAATACGTATCGCAGAAACATTCGATAAATTTATTGGTTTCATAACTTATTGCATGGAGACTGCTGAATACATAAATATCATCATCTACTGCAGGAACGACACACATGTATTCTATAAAGGTATGGGAACCATGACTCATGGCAACCATTCAATACGTATCGCAGAAACATTCGATAAATTTATTGGTTTCATAACTTATTGCATGGAGACTGCTGAATACATAAATATCATCATCTACTGCAGGAACGACACACATGTATTCTATAAAGGTATGGGAACCATGACTCATGGCAACCATTCAATAAGTGTTGCAGAAACATTCGATAAATTTATTGGTTTCATAACTTGTTGCATGGAGACTGCTGAATACATAAATATCATCATCTACTGCAGGAACTGTTGCAGGAACGACACATATGTATTCTATAAAGGTATGGGACCCATGACTCATGGCAACCATTCAATACGTATCGCAGAAACATTCGATAAATTTATTGATTTCATAACTTATTGCATGGAGACTGCTGAATACATAAATATCATCATCTACTGTTGAATAGATAAATTAAAAGACATCAAAATTCCCATAGAAAATTCACTATTGTCTATTTCAGTAACTCCCGTTTGGCTCTGCAGCCACGTTCAAGTTATGTATTCCTCTATATTAGTTCCATAAGTAGCCAAGATGGCGGATGCGCAATCAACCGCTTGGAGACTTCACTACTTGATAAAAAGAGTTGTTTTGAAATGGATGACCAGTTAGTTCACTCTCTCTAATTATTATGCGCATTGACAATTATACATGGGATTTACTTTCACACATTTTATTCAGTGGTAAAAGATTAAACTAACTTTCGAAGCCATAAAGTTTTGTCAGATAAGTTATGAAACTGGTAGGCGAGTTCCTGGAACCCGGATATTTTTTGGCAGCTGTAGAAGGCATGACGTAATCGACTGTAACCTAATAAAGGAAATATATAAAATATCAAAATGCTGCTGGGATATTCATCTATCTGGCGCAGTGACTGGCCGGGTTTTTATTTAGATATTTGCGTTCAAAAAAGACTGATTTCGTGATTTTTTCGAACAACTTAGACGCCATTTATCCAGTTTTACCGAAGCTCCGGTAGAGGGGTACTCACTAATTTCACCTCTAAAACATGCCCTATTTCCCCAGCCGTCAAGGTTGCGTGCCTGCGGAATGAAACAGAGATGCTGGTGTGAGACGGTACGTGGGCCCTAAATAGCTTTTTTGAATAGCGAAAATGGTTTGTTATCGGCTGTTTACACGATGCATACACCCACACAAGTACGAGGATGGACAGATGAGAGGAAAAATGCTCACAATTACAACGGGCAATTTTATGGCCGCGCGTCCAAGAATTTTCGGAATTTCGGGTGTTAGCACGGTGCTCTTTTCATGGTGAAGGTGTTCGTTCATAGACCCACGCGGGTAGATCTGAGTAAAGGCCTCCAAACACCTGAGCGGCCGCGGTGGCGGCCGTGCCCGCGCGGTCGCCGCTGGGCATAAGCGGTCGCGGCCACGGAAATGCTGTTATCGTTGGCGTGAGCGACAACTTTGGCGTGACGAACCTTGACTAGTCTTGCGGTAGATCTGCATTCACGGAGGCATAGGTATAATGGAAGTAGATAATATTTCTGATCAATTATCACGATCAAAGACATTTCGACACTTTCACATTCGCAATGCCAAGTTTTGTCGGCGGTACCCCTTGAGGAAGTTGAAAATTGCTTGGCGTTAGCCGCCGCGGCCTGCGGGCAAACTCGTCGCGTTTGGCCGCCACCGCGGCGGCCTACTGCTGCACAGGCCGCGGCCGTCTGCACAGTGGTCGGGAAACGCAATCTGGCTGGACAAAATTGAAAAATCAAAGTGAAAGTTTCCGAACAAAAGTGGTGTAGCGGAAAAGAATATACTTTAAGCTGCATGAATTCACAAAATTTCTTCCGGATTGAACAATATGTAGCCATCCAGAGGGCTTCAAAGTAATGACTTCCAATCCGCACCATTTTTTCGGATTTTAGCTGAAGGAAGGGTTTTTAAGGAAATTAGGTTATTCGCAAAATTAGTTTATAAATTTTGTGCTTACATACTTTGGAAATGAACCAATTTCAATACTGGAGGCATTTTTTTCCTGTGATAAAGGCATAAATACCGTATTTAATTAGACGAAATAAAGAACAATTGGGATATTTTTGCGAAAATGTATAAATCGAGACCTATAAAAAATATACTTTGCCCCGCCAAGATATTTGCACTAATACATAGCGTGAAGTAATAAGAAACGTTTTTCGTGAAATTTATCTGCCCCTACTCGCCCCATTTCGAGTTACTCTTCAATTACTGAGGCAACCACCAGCCCTTCGAACCGGACTTCGCGCGCCACAGCGTATGGCGGGTGACGCCTTGACTCCTCTCGGGCCAAGAGACGTGAAGGCGTCGTGCGATGTCATGCAATGTACTGAAATTAATGATATGTAAATTAATGTTATCCAGAGCCACATTTCTAATCTCGCTGCGCCAGTTGGAGTCACAGATTGCAACTTATCTGACTTGGGGTCCATACAAGATGATGCTCAGCGAAGAGGAAATTATAAGAATTAATTAAATTCAAATGGGAAAGAGACTCGTCAGCAGGAATAGGGGTGGCAATGGTTTCGTCTAAACAGTTTCCCAGTCTTATAATCTTGACTGCGTATTTTGATTACCGTCATCCTAGGGCCACATGATGATGATGATAAGAAATGTAAGAGTCAGGCACATTTTAATCAGTAATAATTGCTGCAACTCAACGAGAGAGAGCAAGCGTGTTGTCATTTGCTAGCTTCTCCTCACTGTGGATGGTCGAGCAAAGTTGCTACGGAGATTCAAATTCATACAAAGCGAGAGCTTTTTTGTGTGTTACGTCAAAATGTTGGCCTAAGCGAGCAGGAAGATCATCTCATTTCTTTTTTGAAAGAAATGGAAGGTAAAGTTTCTCAGAGAGCACAGCATGGAAGTAGAATTACGGCATTGTTTATCGATTTATATTAATGGATATGCCATTTCTCAGGTCTAAAGCAGGAATTAACGGCGACCCAAAGAAATGATCTCATACAGTATGTACGACGCCTTATGCCGAAGGTTGACGGAAGGTGGAGAACATGTAAGAGGACTATGGAGCGCTTTCTCATAAAAAATCGACGATGGCTCGATTCACCAATAGACAAGCTGCCAACCTCCTTGGTGATCGAATCTCGTCCAAGTAAGTTTAGATACAGATATGGTTTTTGTACAGAACTACGCTTAGCTTATGAAATACTTATGGTATTTTTCATCTACCTAAGCGGACGTCCTGTGAGCATAGTTCTGATCGTTCCAAGAAAAGGAGAGTAGTTGAAGTGTGTGAGGGGACAAGCACGGGAGAGCTGGCGTACGCGATGAGGCAAAACCTGCGCTCGGAGGGCCTCGAGACTGCTGCACGCCTTGTACACGAAGCCTTCAATACAACCCCGACTCATCCCTACAAGATAGCCAAGACTTGGAAAAAGTCGGACGCCAATGGCGAGAGTACCTTAACAGAAGACGAAGCCCTGTCATTATTCGTGGAGGCTAAATTGTCCAAGCATCAATACCAATTGGCTTGTAAATCGTGCAATGCTGATGTTTTCCCATCTTATGAGAAGACACTGTCCGCAAAACAGAGACGTTACCTACCAAGAGATTCCATGACAGTGACAGAATCTAAGGCAGAAATAAAACTGCAAGCTCTGCTGGACCATACGGTGGAAAGAACTATCGCAGGTGACGCGGACCTTCTCCCTAAAATATTAAATGTGAAAGAAATGGTGATAATTGGTAAATGGGGCTTTGATGGAGGTACCGGGTACCCCATTTTTAAACATAGATCCCCGCATGCAGACTTCCAAGGCGGTGATCTCTTTTGCATGTCGATTGTCCCTTTGAGAATGTACATTCAAGAAAATGGGGGGAAAATATGGGAAAATCAGCGACCGTCATCGCCTAGATATTGCAGACCAATTAAGTTTATATTCGCAAAGGAAAAAATAATTCTGCGATTCAATAAAAAAAAATTAACTTGACCTAGAAATAGAATCTTAGCAGTCGTCAGTAATTAATGAAGAGGTGAGGGTATACCATCAGTTGGCTCCAACCATGCCAGATGGAAAAGCAATCAGTGCTCTAACAGGTACCCCATCCCAGACCTGTAATGTATGCGGAGCTTTTCCAAAGTTAATGAACAATGTAAATCAACTTTTACTTGGGCCCATCAACAAGGAAGTGTTTATTAATGGACTCTCAATCCTTCACGCATGGATACGGAGCTTTGAATATATTTTTCACGTATCCTATGAACTCGATATAAAAAAATGGCAAGCAAAAACTGCGGAAGATAAAAGAATTGTTGAAGGTAGGAAAAAATCTATCATCAGCAGATTCAGGGTAGAAACAGGCCTAGTTGTGGACATTCCAAACCAATGCAGTGGCACAACTAATGATGGAAATACTGCCCGACGATTTTTTGCTAACCCTAATTCATCGTCTTCCATCACAGGGATAGATGATAATTTAATCCAAAGGATTTCTGTGATTTTATCTGCCAAGGCATCCAAACGCGCAATCGATGCGGAAACCTTTAGGAAATAAACTCTTACTACAGCTAGGAAATGTGTGAAGTTGTACGGTTGGTACTACATGCCTGCCTCCATCCACAAAATTCTGTTCCATGGAGCGGACATAATTGCTTCCGCTCCTTTGCCCATTGGCATTTTATCAGAGGAACCTCAAGAGTCCAGAAACAAGGACTGTAGAAAATACAGGGAGAAAAACACGAGGAAAATGTCTCTGCAGGTGGTAAATGAAGAACTTATGAATATACTCTTGGTTTCCTCAGACCCAACCGTCACTTCGCAGAGGAAGCTCCAAAATAAATCTACAGTTCTTACTCCTGAAGTAGTACAGCTTCTCATGCCTGTAGAGTCAGACTCACTATTAATATCAGATAATAGTGAAGAGTCTGAGTAATATAGTGCTCAATTTAATATTAATTTCTAAATTTAATATTAATAATAATTAATTTAATTTCAATAATTTAGTGCTCAAAGGACATTGTTTAAGGAAAGAAACACTCTAAAAATGTGTTTTCTTTTAATCTGAATGTGTGATAAAATTGTGGCAATATCTAAAAATGTTTCATCTAATTTTAATCTACTTGCTCTATATGTAACAAAATTAGCATTACTTGAATTTATTGTTTACTGTCTCAATAGTTCTAATGGAGAGATTTGAACATTATCACTCGTTAAAGCGAATAAACACCTTATCAACCAAAATATGTGGATCTTATTATTTTGTAAAATTTCTTAGTTTTTTATCTCATGATATACCCCAGAACGAGTTGTGGCACATTCAGCAAAAATGTAACATGTCCTATCAATTGCGACCATCCTTTTTTTATTTATTCCATTTATTGTGGATATTTTTCAGTAGAGGGATCACAGTTGTACTCATAATTATTGATACTTCAGATTGTTTATTCCATTCACTTCTCAAATCCTCTGCCGCGATACATATCGAAATAAGGGGTACGCACACTACTCCTTTCTCACTCTAATGGGCATCGAGTGCTATTAAAGCTATTTAAGTATTCAGATATTAGCAATTAGACATTTATTAAAAGTATCCTTTTATCTAGGACCAATCTATCTTTTCCCTTGTAAGCTGGATTTTTGGAAAGAGGATAATTTCCGCATGCTACTTCCCCACCCCACGCCCCTTCCTCCTCCCCTCTCAGAAATGATAGAACTGTCAGAAAACATATGATAAATGATGTAAGTAGCCATTAATATATTCTGTGAAAGTTTGGTTCACTTTCAAGAAGTACAAACCATCTGAGACATTTTGTCCAGCCAGAACGGCCTTTCCGACCACCGTGGCGTCTGGCCGCTCTGGTGCGTGTGCACGCACAGAACGCTCCACTGTTGTATGGCCGTGTATCGCGGCCGCTACCGCGACCGCTCAGGTGTGGAGACCTTAAAAGTAGCGAAGTAGCATCTCTCTTTGATTTTTTTAATCCGACGACCTTCCTATTATACGCTCCACAAAACCTAGTTTCTTTAATGCTTTGCCGAATATATTTGTATGCGTGTTCCCCACGATACATCAGAAGTTAAGGTAATTTCAAGATATTTCACTGTACCTGAAGATTTTCTGTTCACTCCACCCACACTAGAGGGATGGTATTTGTATGATGACTTTCGCAGGAAGTGTATTGTGGTGCAGTTTTCGCAGGAAGAGAATTGTAGTGTATATGCTGAAATTTAATTCTAACCCCCACTCCTGGTACAACGAATGAACGATTCTAAGGTCAGATGACAGAACTTCAAAGTCCACGTCCTCGCTTATTTCACCGTAGATAACTGCATCGTCTGCAAATAATCTTAATTTACTTCTAATTCGAGAACTTAGGTCATCAACATAGTAAATAATGAATTAAAGAGGGAATAGAAAAGAGATGAGAGGCACTCACATGACACGAAGATCGTCCTGTCTCCTCAGGTGTTCGTCCCGCCTTATGACCTCCATGATGCACTGTCGCTCCTCCTCCGAGAGATTCGGCAGTTCCGGCAGCGAATAGCTGGTCGACACCGGCGGCATGGCAACCTCTTCCCAACCGTCATCCGCGTCGCCCCCGGATGAGGCCCCGTGGTACGGGTCTGGCACGCTGTGGCCCCTCACCGGGCCCTGGGCCCTCCTCTGCCCCGCTCCTCCCGGCACCGGGGGCAGGGGGCTGCCCTCCTCCCCGAACGGGGGCCTCATCCACTCGGCCGCCGCCCCCCCGTTGTGGTAGCTGTAGACGCCGCCGACGAGGCCGACGGGCCCCGCGACGACCCCGCGCCCGACCGCGGCGACGTCTCCCTCTTGGACGGCCCAGAAGCCTTCGGGGCCGCAGCCGCCGGGGCCGGGCCTCCGTGGGACGGGGACCGGTATCCTCCTGTGGCCCCTACCGCCCCTCAGGGGGCTGCGACCCCGGGCCCAGCTAGGGACCCTGCCGGCCCTCGGCAAGAGTCGCGGTTGCCTGGGAACCGGGCGCCTCGGTAACGCGTTCTCCTCCGGCTCCATCGTGAGACGTCGGAGTTTAGGGAGGGCGGACCCGGGGTGTCAACCAAGTAGTGAGGTTGGGCAGCTTGAGTATCACCTTCTGAAGGCCATCTGAAATGAAAAAAAAAGGATATTTATTCGAAAATCGCAAAGACTAATTTTTTTTATAATATCCCACCATAATGGTAGGTTCTGTTGAGAGTCAGAGAATCTCCTCCAGGGTTTCTACACTTTCAGGGTCTTATTTACCTCTAGTATTTCCTTTTTCGCTTCGGCAGACGACCTATCCTTCTTTATCCCGTCCATAAAACCTATTCTCTTTTTTCCTCTATCCCGCTTTCCCCGCATCCTTCCCTCTATCACATAATTGAGAAATCCCGCGCCCCTTATCATATCCTTCAGCCACCTACTCTGCCAAATACAAATTTTTTTAGAAGTTTTCTTTCTTCGTCCACCACTTCAAGCACTTCCCCGTTAGTCTTCCTATCCGTCCACCTAACCTTCTCCATCCTTCTCCGCACCCACGTCTCAAATGATTGTAGCCAATACATGTCCTCCTTTCTGAGGGTCCACTTTTCTGCCCCATACAACGCTACGCTACATATTAAGTTCTTACCAGGCTCTTCTTTACATCCCTACCCAAGGTCCCCGTCATCAACTCCCTTCTATTATTTAACGTCTCCTTAACTAGCGCTATTCTCCTCCGTATGTCTTTGCTACTACGCCCGTTTTCCTCTAGCGTACTACCTAAGTAAATAAAATTGTCAACTTGCTCGTGTTTGTGCCTTTCAAATTTAATGACCAGCCTCGCTCTCTTTGTCCTAGAGAACCTTATTACTTTCATCTTCTGGTAATTTATCTTCATGCCGAATAGTAGCAACATATATACATAAATAACACAAGGCTGATAGACACATAACAGAATTACTGGTCGGTATCAGTCAAATACCTTAGGGTGTACGCTAAATAAAAACCCAATCTTTGAGAGCGTAGAGTAAATGCACTGGACGAAACAATCGGAATATGGATAATTCCTTCCCTGACATTAAAAAATAGCGCCACGCCAGGCGAAATAAATAGGTTATTTTACAAGACCTTCTTAAGGCGAGTCCTATTATATGCCACACCGGCATGGGCCGGTCCATAAAACAAAGGAAATCTTAATTAGCTTGTGACAATGAAGATAAACTGCCTGAGGTCCATTTTAAAATTAATCTGAACGAAGAACAAGGACATCTGTGAAACAACCAAGATCAAAAGTCCACGGGTAGGAGTTTAAGATCTTGCGGTGAAGTACTACACAAAACTACAGGACAGTAACTCCAAAATAAAAAAGAGATAGCCATTTTTAAAAACCACTGGGACATGGATAAAAGAACGGAAGATATTCACGGAATATAATGATCTTGGTTAGCGAAGAAGGAAATAAAAAAATAGATACGGCAGAGGGTACCAGCGTTGGGTATTAGGGCATTCTCGGATGCTACGCTGAGGCAGAGCATCAGTACAGGCACTGATCGCAGAATTAGTGTAATTAGTAAGACTGGCTGGGGTGGATTTACTTGGAAAGTAAAAAAAATCTTAAATCACAATCAAATTATTAAAATAAAGTTTTACAGTTGTAAGCTCCTCAAAAACCTTGACACGGTTTCGTCCTACATTAGCGCGAAATTCCACGCAGGAAAAATCATCTACCTTGCCTGGAACTCAAACCGGGAGGGGATCGGGTTGGCGTCGCGGCTCGAGTGCTGGCTAACCGCACAGGCGGCCGGGATTCACATCCCTGCTGAGGATGTTTTTCGGAGGAAACCCGATCCCTACTTGAGTGTCTTGTGGAGGGCGTAGAATTGAGTGGAGAGTATAAAATATTAAAAAAAAAATACAGTGCCCTTGTTTCCACGCTTCACACGGATGTTTTCGAATACTGTTTCCAAGTTCGTAGTCCCATCTTCGTTGAGCATAGCAGATGTCTTTTTCCAAATGAACGCCTTCTTAGTTGAGGGCTATTCTTCGTCCGTTGCACTTCTTCCGTCCCACGTTATGGTACTTCCGAAATAGGAGAAGGAATCCACTTGCTCTAGTTTCTCTTCTCTCAGTGTGACTTCAACATTTCTCTTCCACGTACTAGGATTTTACTCTTCGATTTACTTACTTTCATGCGGTATTCCTGGAGAGCTTGATCCATTGCGTTTAGTGTCCTTTGAAGGTCATCCCGATTTCCTGCTATCACTGCAACATCGCCTGCGAAGCGGCACATATTTATACCTTTTCCATTAATATAAATTCCATCCTATGCTGATGCCTATATTCTAATGTATCCTTAGGATTCTACATTGATACATAAGGCGATACATAGGTTACAAGATTTCATTGTTACTTAAATGATAATTATTCGAAATAAGTCGTATAAAAACTAGCTTGTATTGACAGGACCCGCGTCAAAATTCAAAATAGAACATCCAAATGACAGCAGCTCTGGGTCCTTATCACTTAATTTTCTCAGTACATACACTACGTTTACCAATTGATCTCAGATCGATCTGACCGTATCAGCTCGGTATGGTAAACGCAACGGGATAGTGGGATCGATCTGATAAGCGGGCCGACTCGGCCCAATTGCTCAGCCAGTCTGACATTTAAGATCGATCTGTACCAGCGGGTCTATGGCGCTCCTCGTTATTCTTTTCGCTATCGTTGGGAAACAAAATATAGTCGGTATTATTCAAGGCGTGTTGTAGCCAGTTATGACAAGAATGCAGTAATGGCGAGTTATGTGATATTAATGATGTCGAAGCAGAGAGCAATTTTACCCCCAAGTGGGCGATTTTTTATCACTCGGAATGAGACTGAACATTTCCAACTCCGCACCTGTTTACACACCGGGTCAATCCTGCTTCAACTGATAGAGTCGATTGATCAATATCGATATTTTCAGTCCGTGTTGGTAAACAAGGCGATCTGAGTCGGCTCGCTTGGAATTTTCAGATCGGTCCGTTTTCATATCGATCTGACATCGACTGGTAAACGTAGTGATAATGCGGCTTTACACATAGAAGTTGACTTCTATTGAATGAGCGAGTGAAGCGATATTTCGAATCGTATCGCCACTTGCAAATCATCGTTCTGCTTACACGTAACTTCCGACTTTTCCCAAACAAATGGTTGACGGAAGTAAATAATGAATATGGTAACTACGAAAATCGCCGAAATTTGACAATAATAGAGTTCTTATATCGCTGTTTGGATTCCATATGCATTCGAGAGTTTAATTTATTTGTATGAATTACAATAATAATTATGCATTATTACGCCGAATCAAGTTAGTCAGTTGTGACAATAATAATTGTTATCTAATAATATATAAGTAATATAGCTAATGTTAGGGGTTCTTTAGCATTTAAAATGTATCCAAGTACAAATAAATATTTACTTAAGCAACAATGAGTCCTCCTCCAACAAAGTTATTCGTTGTTTACATTTTAGCTCCGTTTGCTGTCATGTGACCAAGATTCCACCGGATGCGATACGATTTAATCGCAGAATCGATATGCTACTTGCAGGCAAATAGAAACCAGTCTTTTTTCCTCGAAAGTCGCAACCGTGGTCGATTACCACCACTATCGACTCCCATTTCCATGGAAGTGCGTGCTTACACATCCAAGTTCCGTTTGTAAACGACTTCCAAGGCTACATGGAAGTTACTTCCATATGTAAACCCACCTATAGTGTCAAGGTTAAGATTAGGGTCCTTAGTGATTAATTTTCTCAGACCAAAGTGTCAAGGTCCAACCTGGTGGCATAATTGATATTGGCATTGAGTCATAAGGCAAAGCGAGCATTGAGCAACGCACTCCCGGAGCCGGACAGCGTTCCTTCGCGGAACAAATGTGGACCGCGAACCGTTACATCTCTCCGTATGCTGCCTTATATGGACAGAAACAAATCGCACACCATTGGTAAAAACAAGCAGTCGAAGATGAGTTTCCCGCCATCTACGGTCAACTGACGGTCATTAGCGGCGCCCTGGGACGATAATTTGATTTTTAGCGTCCTTAATTCCTCCAAGGCAATCTTTCTCGGCCACTTACTTCAACAATTATCCGTCACTGAATAGCTTGGAAAAAAATCTTGATGATGCTAATGGATCCGTATGATGAACAAAAGTGGCTTCAATTGCCACAGTTTTGTCAGGAATGCGATTGAAGTTTTTAAAAATGAAAAAAATATATTCTCATATTACTGGTTAGAGGGTATTGTGCCACTGGATTTTTGGAGGATTAGAAGACAAAAGACCCAAATTCAAATAAAGGAATTTTCAAGGAGGATATTATAGCGGAATTCTGCATATTATGGCCACTGATATTTTTTTCTAAGTTAATAAATTTAGATTAATAAAGTTAGATCGAGCGGAAATTTTCTTACAGTTAGAAATATGTAAATGAATTTGGTCTCATTTTAGATAAAAATATCTCACCTATACAAAGATACCAAGATATCAGCCCCTAAACATACAACTTGCCTAGGTATTTACCAAAAACACCAGCCTTTTTACACGGAAAATGGTACGCGTATGCACTCTAGAGAGAAATACTTTAAAAAATTGAGGATTTTCTAACATCTCTATATATTTTTAGTGTTCTACCGGTGAAGATAGTTTTTCATGACAGTAAGACAATATTTTCTTGGTTTTCTACACTTTCAGGGGCATAACTACCTCTAGTATTTCAATTTTTGACTCTGCATATGATCTATCCTTCTTTTTCCGTGATAATTTGGAAGAAAGCTAAGCAATAGCAACATTTAGCACGTTTATAAGGCAAACTAAGTTGGCCTGAGGGAGGCATCGTGCATGTTGGGATGTATTTAAATTGTTTGTCAGTAAGGATCATCTATACCTCCAATTTTAGGTCATGGGTCGAAAATTTGTGTTTCCAGAGTTCAACCGACGATATTTAACCCGGTAAGGAAGTGCATGGAAAGGGAAAACCTAGCGTGGAAAGGCTACCCATCGATGGCCGCGCCACGTTGGGGTCACAAGTGGAAATAGGGTAATGGCGGCAAAGATATACCTCACCTAAAATGTTTGAATGATTCTAAATATCGTAGATTTAGAATTTTACCCAAGCAAAAAATATCAAAACAATGGTGAAGGTTGGCAGTTAATGTAACGTAAATATCGTTGTGATGCGTGAAGTGTAAAGGACGGAAGAAAATGTTTTTATGTGTGTGACGGAAGGGGAGATTTACCTGCATGCTGTTTCCTTGTAAGTTATTCATGGAAAACATAGTAAATTTGCAAAATTAGTGCGTTAGCCCGCCAGCGCTAAAGGAAAATGGTGTTCATGAAGACGGCGGACTGGATTCAGCTTCTAACATTGGCCAGCATAGCACGCGCCCTCTCCTCCTACCACAATGACGTTTACCTACTGCCTAGAGTTGTATAGCTTTGGTAGATGTTTCAATGTTATTACTCTCAATGGTAGGTAAATTCCTGAAGTTACAAATTTTATATTGACATCTCTGTAAATATTTGGTTGTAAATCTCCTTTTTCTTATTGTAAAGCCCTGATGGTATCAAAAAATTTGGTGAAACGATGGCTATGAATATAAGTGACAACAATTCCAGACTCTTGTTGCTAAAAAAAAACTTTTATTTGTGATTGACGATATTCCCTATTGGCTACCACAAAGTAGCGTAAATCACGCACAAATGTGGCGGGTTATAATGAGCAGCATCTATGCAATTCAGAAATTTTATCTCGCGACTGGGGAGAAAAGTTGCAAAACTCATTAGCGGCGACAGGAAAAAAAAGAGCGACGGGACATAATTCCCAATGGATTGAATAGCGCGGCCTTAATCTCCCGCGTCAAGTCCCTTTGATATCATATTCTATCTCCCCCGGATGCATGATGAATTAAACCTGCGATCACAAGAGACGGATCGCCGCGGAGTAATTATGTAACGCCGTCACTTGCGTCACTCAATCACTAACCTTTTGCTTATTTATTTATTTATTTACGCCTGCACACACACGCACACACACGCATGAGCGTCACCAATTGACACCTGCTAACTCTCCGGGGAAGCAATTTTGGATAAGGCTTCGGAAAATGCCTCGCCCGACGTAACCCGAAAGGAATATCATCGTAGGCCACGATGCATTGAGTCAGGGTCGGTTTTGATGGACCTTCAATACTGTTCTCCAATCATTGCGTGCACAAATGAAGCACGAAGTCACTCAAATAGGGTGCATAGGCACCGAGGCGGCACTAATTTTTCGGAAATGAAAAAAACTAATGTTTGTTTTAACAAGCAATGTTTTCCAAATGTAATTCAACAAACTAAAAATGCCACGTAATTAACCCTCTGTGGACGGAATGAAGAAACATCAGCATGAAAAAAATACTGCTACTATATTAGTCTTTTTAAGTGCTATTTAAGCATTTTTTTAGCATTGAAATTTATTTGATAACAACTTTTATTTTGAAATTTGACGTAAATGTGCTGTAGATATTTAATTTAAAATAATACTTTACATAATTACATTTACATAAGGTATACTTCCATATCACCTACATAACGTACCTTTTTTTAACTACCCCAATCTTTCCTACAAATTATTATTACCTGTAAACCATTGAATAAAGGGTACTACTATTACTATTAGTTCAATATACCAGTGAAGAGTCAGTTTAAACGGAAGAGAGTTAAATCTTTTAAAAATTTTAAAGGCAAAGACCCTCATCCCTTAACACAATTTCATCCTTCATATCAGGACACGTCCTGCTTCTCTTTATTCTGTCCATAAAACCTTAACTACCTATAACGTTTCCCGTTTACCCAACACCCTACCCTCCATTATGGCCTTAACTATACCTTTGCCCCTCATCACCTACTCCAAAATGAATACTTCTTTTGCTTGCGCAATTCTCTCATTAAACGTTTTACAACTATGTGCATTTCCTTTCAATATATTGCCAAATGATTAATCTCTTCTACTTTCTCAAGTTTGTGTCCTGCTAACTTTATGGCCAGCCACGATTTCATACTCAGAGAATAATTTAAAACTGCTGTTTTCATATAATTTACCTTTATTCCGTATTTTATGGATATTTACATTGCATTTACTACAGGTCGATGTCCCTTCATTGATAAACAAACCAACGCCTCGTCGTCCGCGGGTCTAACCGACTTCATAAACAGTCGTCCTACTTTTTTCCCTTATCTGGCTCTTCCCAAGCCTCCGAACAAGAGAAAATTTAATTTATGCTCTGGATTGTGAAGCTGTGAAAGCATTTTCTTCCCCATCCCCATGGCGGAAGCTATTATCGCACTCAGCCGAATCGCTGTTAGGCTCAGTATCAGACAGTCAACTTCCTGTGCTTAAATGCGTCGTAACACCCTGACGTTTGGAGTGGCGGGCCTCTAGACTGCAGCTACGCAAAAACAACTGAATCTCTGAATCGACACCACTGAAAAGTCTGAATTAGATCCTTCCTCAGTTCATTGAAAAGTTAGCTGAAATATTGAAAGATTAAATATAAGAAAACAAAAATCATGAGATCCTCCGGAAGCATGAAGGCGGGACTTGATATAGAATAATAATAATAATATAATAATAATTTATTTACTCCCAAAGAATTTTTGTTACACAAACTGGTAACAGCAAGGAAGAGGGAGCTTTAGGTGGTCTCCAAGGTCATAAGACCGGAATTGAGCCAACAGAAAATTACAAAAATGTATGCCATAAAAATAAACGCAGTAGCTGTTACATAAGTATTGTTACAACGAAATATCATCAAAATAAATGTTCAATTTTTTCTTGAGAAAAAAGCCAGTCTTTGGCAAGTTTTAACATTTTTTTGAGAATTTAATGTTTTTTTCAATTTCAGCGGGAAATAAATCAAATATCTTTGACCCCATGTAGAGAAAGCAACGTTCATATAAAGTTAATCTTGGTCTGCTTGTTACAATGTTTGACACATTCCTTAGATTATATTTACAATTATCAGATACACTCGGCATATTGCCACTTCTGGCATAAAACAATTTTAAGACTTTAAATAAATACAAATGCCTTAGTGGCAACAATTTGAGGGCCACGAACAACGGAAATGAGTGTTCGTAAGAATTTTTGGACAATATTACACGAATTATTTTTTTTTTTGTAAGATGAGTGCACACTTAAATGTGTTCATGCATGCACTGCCCCAGCAGATTATACCATAAGAGATTTTGGAATTTTTAAGAGTTTTTGGAGATTTTATGGGTTGGAGTGCACAGAATAGAGCAAGTCGAGCAGTTTGCGCATGCGGGTAGTACTTTGGAGAAGAATGGGTGTAAAGGTGGGGGCATTAGACGTAGCATTGCGTTGCTACAGGAGCATTTTCAAAGAGGAGGTGATAGATAAGGGAAAGTCTGATTGGAGACATAGAGAAATGGCCGGTGAAAACTCTAATTTGGAACGTGGCTTTGTATGGGTCGGAGACTTGGTCATTGCGATGGAAAGATAAACGTAGACTTGAGGCGTTTGAGATGTGGGGGGTGGAGAAGGATGGATGGAAAAGGTGAGCAGGGTTGCGAGAAGGACGAACGAAGAGGTTTTGTATACGGTTGGAGACGAGGGGAAGCTGGTGGAGGAGGTTCGTAGGAGGAGGCAGGAGAGATGCAATTGAGGACGTACTGAAAAGGGAGGGAAGAGGGGGTTGGAGGGGAGAACACTGGTAATGCGTGGAAGAGATAGGAAGATGATGAGAATTTTGGACGTAATGCCATAAAAATAAACGCAGCAGCTGTTACATAAGTATTGTTTCAATGAAATACCATCAAAATAAATGTTCAATTTTTTCTTGAGAAAAAAGCCAGTCTGGCAAGTTTTAACATTTTTTTGAGAATTAATTTTTTTAAATTTCAATAATAAATAAGAAATTAAATATCTTTGGCCCCATGTAGAGAAAGCAACGTTTATATGAAGTTAATCTTGGTCTGCTTGTTACAATATTTGACTCATTCCTTAGATTATATTTACAATTATCAGATACACTCGGCATATTGCCACTTCTGGCATAAAACAATTTTAAGACTTTAGGGGAGGGAAATTTGATTTTAAGGGAGGGAAGAGGGAATTGGAGGGGATAACACTGGTAATGCGTGTAAGAGAAAGGAAGATGATGGGAATTTTGGACGAAATAAGAAGGGCGAGACGACAGAAGATTTCACCAGGGATCTAATAGTGGATATCGTGAGCAGGAGAAAAAAAGGAACGATACACCATAAATTAGGACGCAGGGATAAGTACTGTCCAACAACTTATCAATCAGCTAGTAGAAATATTAAAATGTAAATAAATGTTTATTCAATTTTCTTATTGGATTCGATCTCTCAAATTTGACATTGATTCATTCATTCTTACATAAAATTGCATCCTATATGATTACATTTCCGTCGCATGACTGCAAACGGAGATCTTGAATGTAAAACAACACATATAGACTTAGAGAGAAAGGACTCTTTGTTGCATTTTAAAATATATATTTGAACATGAAAAAATATTAAAAGATAAAGAACCCTCAAAGTATGCTTTTTCACTTACCCCTTTTTTGACAATCAGTTGTCACAATTCGCATTAATAATAAGTAATAATGCACAATTAATGTGATTCATACAATTTTATTAAACCCAAGAATGACTTTGGGACTCAAACAGCGACGTAAGAACGCCATTATTAGTAAACTTGTGCGATGTTCGCAATTACCCCATTCATTGTTTACCTCCATCAACCATTTGTTTGGGAAAAGTCGAAAGTTACGTGTTACGTGTAAGCAGAACGATGCTCCGCAGGTACCGATACGATTAGAGATATCGCTACACTCTCTACTTCTGCGTGTAAAGGTGGATTTACACATGGAAGTCACTTCCATGACAGTAGCCTTTGGAAGTCACTTGAAAGCGACACTTCGATACGTAAGCACGAACTTACCGGGCAGTAGGGGGTCGAAGTGATGGTAATCGTGCGCAAGGAATATAGACAGGTTTCTATTTTGCCTGAGAGTGGCATATCGATTCTGCGATTAATCACATCGCATACGGTGAAATCTTGATCACATGACAGTAAACGGAGCTTTAAAATGTAAACAACGACTAACTAAATAGGATGAGGACTCATTCACTACGTTAACCAATCGTACTCAGATCGATTTGGCCGGTTCAGCTCGGTATGGTTAACTCAAAGGGCTAGTGGAATCGATATGAGAAGCGGGCTACATGGGCCTACTTTCTACGCCAGTCTAAGATTTCAAATCGATATGAACCGATACAAATCAATATTTCAATCGATTTCGCATTGATAAACCAACCGATCCGATTCGGCTGTCTTAAAATGTTCAGATCGGTCCGAGTTCATATCAATCTGAGTTCGATTGGTAAACGTAGTGATAGTTGCTTATACAAATATTTATTTCTACTTGAAAATATTTTAAATGAGAAAGAACCCCTGAGGGAAGCTTTATGACTCATCTCTTATTTGATAATTATAATCATTTTCACAATTCTCATACTTGATACGATGCAATAATGCACAATTAATGTAATGTATACCAATTTGTTGAATCCACGAATGCCTATGGGACAGAAAAAGCTGTTTAAAAACACCATAGTTGTCAAATTTTAGTGTTTTTTGTAATTACCATATTCATCGTTTACTTCGCTCATCCATTTGTTTGATAAAAACTCAAAGTTATTTGCCAGAAGAACGATGCCCTGAAGGTGCCGATGCGATTCAACATGTAGCTACACTCCACGTAATTAGCCGCCTGAAGAAGCAGCAATCAGTGGGCTATTCCCACTGGGCAAGGTGGGAAGATCGGGACGAAAAACGATTGCAATGAGGGTCACACACAATCCGGGGCACGTCGAGGGCAGACCCATCGAAAGGAGGAGATCCGGAAAACGCTCCGCAGAGTAGAAACTCCGTTCCCAAGAGGTAAGACGAGCGAATGTTTTGATCTCAAATTTCCCGCAGCTTTGTGAATGAGCCAAAGGTGAGTTCAACAGTTCGAAGAGGAATATTAAATGCACGTATGTTCATAATCGCGATGAGGCAGTCTAGAATAAGAAAAAGTTATCGGATTCTGTTGCTCTGTCACCGATTTTTGAATATCGGCCGGCATTTATATCGGAATTTAATATTGGATCAACTCGTTGAACCTCGTTAATGACGATATTTTGACGTCATGGGGCCAAAAAAAATCACGATTGCAGCTGTTCAACAGTCAAGTCATTCCTTTACAATCTCGAAGACCGATACGACTTCTTCGACATTCCCCCCAACCGGGTCTCTATTCGGAGAAGGTATCGAATTTTTTTAGCATCAAAATTGACGAAATCTAGACGCCGCAATGTCGAACAATTTGAAATAACACCCCTAAAATTCCGGATATACCGAAGCTGAGACCTCGTGACACTATATTGTTGGGGCCGCGTCCTTCCTGAATAACTCTCCTGAGGGGGTTGTGTTTGAAACTATACGGAATCATTCCAAGCACGAAACTAAGGCGTCACGCAGTGCATCCACAAAGGGTGCAAGATTAAGGCGTGTTCAAACCACTCATAAAGATTTCGCGCATCCTTCTACATTGAGTTTTTCTTGCGGGGAATATCTATGAAGCTAAATATCGCGATCAAAGACACCGTGAACGACAAATTAGATACTTCAGTATATCCATTCGTGTGGGTAAAACTCGCCAAAATCTTCACCCATTCCTTGCTGTACCACGCGACTCCCTGGTTACGTACTCGAAATCATTTCGAGTGAAATTCAAACACAACCACCCTCTCATGGTTCAAATTTAGCCGTGGTATAGTGAATGCAGAAGAAATGAAAGTATATTAAATGTATTCTGGACGAAACTCATTAAAAAGTAGTAAAAATTAGAGGGTTAACGATGGCTAATGATCTTTAAGAGAGCATAAAATTCTAGAGAACGATCCTATTATATTTACTGAAACCACAAATCCCAATTGATCACGTAAAAAAATTAGAACTCCCCACTTTACGATAACCTCACGGCCTTATGCCTTGTGAATGTTCCTTTTATTTTACAAAGCCAACTACCGTTATCGGTTTACGTGAATTCCAGCAGGGCGAGGTTCGAATTAGCGAGGTTTCACGAGGACATTGAAAATACTGCTTATCCATTTCGGCATCAACAGTCTTGTCTAATCGTTACCCCGCTTATTATAATCATGAAAAATAGAGAATAAGAGACTATTACAGCATGTCTTCCTCCAGAATAAAGAGAATTTTCATCCCTACAATGACGCAATAACGCGGCCACAGAGCGTTTATAAATAGACTCACGCAGGTACGCGTGTATCGATTTCGTTCAACGCCGACAAAGGAGGACCGAATATCATTCGATAAGTATTTGAACCCTTGACCTCAAGTAGATCTCGAGATGTCATAGAAATATCCCGGCTTTAGAACAGATTCAAACCGAAATCCTCCAAGAGGGAATCTGGCAACAAAGTCATCGTATCAACTTGATTAAACGCCGCTAATTAAACATAACTGTGGCGACATCGAGCCAATCCTCTAGAGAGAATAAGTCAAATTCATTGTGATTGCCAAATCAAATCAAAAGCTTAGACCTCACAACGCATTTATTTTTGCAATCTAACAGTCACTTTAGGCTAAATCGAATTTCTGCTAAGCCAAGTTCGGATTATCGAGTTCTTTTTCGCAGAGCTGACTCGTGTATCTTAAATATCGTTTTCTCCTCTCGGCACCAACGGCACCTTTTTCGGTTGTGCAAAATATATGAGGCGATCCTCCGGGGAAAATATAAGGATATGACAGATAAATTTTCAGTTAGGCGTCATCTGTCATTAACCTACATGTCGATGTTAAGAGATTGATTCTCAAGTTGCGGCTGAGATTACCCATCTCAGGCGATGGTAAAATAATATATTCAATGTTACATACGATTCCTTGACTCTCAGCAGCTTAGACCATGTGGTGTTGCTTTTAAGCAGACGGTAGTTTTCGATATATCCGAATTCCGATTTAGCGAAGTTCGGATAATTGAGAATATTCAAAACCGTACCAACTTGAACTTTAAAAATATTCTTCGCTGCTCTTAGGATCTACGATGTGGTCACAATACTTACAATAAGGTGATACAATTTTTCCGATATTTCTGGGAATATTGATAGCTTTGAATGACTGGATTTTTATTTCGCAGTTTTCGAATAATGTTGGTTATTTCACTACAAATACAAAATATCGTTCATCCATAACCACCCGAATGTTTTTTTTGTACATTTTTTCGATTTTTTGTAAGTAAAAAATGAAGAAATAGCACGGAAATTTCACAGAAAATTTATAGGAATAACAGTAGAGAAAATGGTAAACTGAAAATACTTTGTCCTCAGACCAGCATGCTCGCCCCCCAAGAGATTAAATGTATCTATAGAAAGTGGCAGTAAATGAGAAAGTTATATTTTTTAATGAGAACGTCACTTTGGTTAATCGTTTATGTTGAAATATTTGCTACCTTCATTATAAACGTCTCTATTTTTTTAACAGAATACTGGGGATTGTACATTCTTGCGAAATCTTGTGAAGCAAAAACATTCTAATACCGAATGCTTCACTTCAGTTGCAATTACACACTTGGCTAAACAAATAAATTTGCTCCTGATTTTTTAAAATTTTCAACCCTCACCTCTACAGACGGAAATGACCCCGTCGAAGCTTAATCCTGGCTACGTTGCTCATCTCAACCGATCGTCCAATAAAAAATAACTCAATATTTTACCATTACATCTTGGATTATGGACAACCTCTGAGCATTTTAGCTGCGCCTTCGCATGTAGACGGTCGTTTTCGTTATTTCTGAATTTCGCTAAAACGATTCTCGGTTAATCGAGGTTTTTTTTTCATACTTCAACATCCTGGGCAAAAAAATTTTATTCGTCGCTCTAGTGGTCGACGATGTGGTCTAAGTTAGTTTTGCGACAGATTGACAGCAAGTTTGTTGGCGTAGTGACAGCTTTGACTTAGTCATGAAGTTTTTTTAAACCAGAAAACGATCGCAGTCGGTCAACCGGATAAAGGTTGAGCAAGGCTTGGATAATCGAGACACTGTTTCCTACTCGAAAAGCCCGGTCACCGAAAATTCCGTCCATCCCTCTCGGCGCGAGCGATGCCAATTTTTATCCGACATTTTTTCGGAAGTACGAAACAAAGAAAAGAAATAGCGACCTCTTCCGGAAGTTTTTTTACCCCTCCATCGGACAAAGCGATTCCCCCCCCCTTTGATGTCGACGACGTCATAACTCGGCCACGGAGCGTATATAAATAGATTCTACACGCACGTGCGCGTGTATCGATTTCGTTTTAAACCGACAAAGGACGACCGAAATTTATTCGTCAAGGATGGGGCGGCGAATGAATGGACGTATAGTAAAGACCGGAAAGAATACAAGTTAAATTGATCGTCACAATTTTTCATATGTGAGTTTCACCACTTTACTTGATTCTTACAAGGATTATTATTAGTAGTAAGATCATTGAGGTGTATGAAGAAGGCACTTGCTATGCTGGCCTATGAAGCTGAAGACAATCCGCCATCTTCGTTGACCCTCATTTTCCCAGAGCGCTTACGGGAAAACGCCCAAATTTTGCAATTTTACCATGTTTTCCAACGACAACTTTCTAGAAACTAGCATGTCCTGACATCTTTCGTATGAATTCTCCGTAAATACTTAGTTAATTTGTTAAAATTAATAATAGTTGGCATTTCCGATAATGAATAGGGTAAAATAGAGTGGAACCATTAACACTCTGTGTTAAATACATATTTCAGGAGTTAATTGTCTTAAATTTCAAATATATGGCTAATATTCTTGCTTGACATCCGTATATTTGTCCCAGGAATACACATAATGGATGCAAATGTTTGGAATCGTTGCGTAGGCAACGAGTTGCCTGAATTTTCAGATTTAGTTCACCCAGTCCTTGGCGCTACTTAGAAAGTCTTCTCAGTCGACTCGTAAATGGCCGTTGTTAATTGTTGCTAACGTGAAACTGGTGGATATTCAATAACGATATATGAGATATGAACTACTTGATGCTGTGAATAATAGCTGTCTTTTTTTGAGACCTAACAGTTACTTTGTAAATGCTAGAGAGGAAATATCTACCGCTGGAAGTGTGAAAGAGGTATATGAACGTATGAAATCGTTTCAGGCTTAACATGGTGGAAATGCGATATATCCATGATAAAATATAACACAACAATAGTAATATCCACACTTTAATGTACTACTTCAACACCGACCATGGTTTCGACATACTATGTCAATATCATAATTAATAATATCATAATGGATATTACTATTGTTGTGTTATATTTTATCATGGAGGTAGATGAAACTTCCATCGTGAGCAGACGCCGACGATTACCAGGCTCTGATTCTTATTTGAATGCATTAGGCCCGTTCGGCTTAATTTAAGAATTTAGTATGCCTTGTTTAAACAGAACTTGCTTCGCACCAGGCTGCAAAGCATGGTATGCGTCTACGAGGATCCAAAATAGGAGACCGGGCGATATTCAAAATGTGTGCTATTACATCCCGCACATGGCATTAAATTTTTATCCACTTCATTATGATTACTGGGTAGTAAAACCAGTAAGACGTGTTTATTTACGATCTGTTGATTGTATTTACATTTGATCTAGCGTCTTTCATCACTAGGCGGCACCACAATCCACAAAGTTGTTTGTTTACGGAATTCTTGGCAACATTTTTTGGCGACGAGTCAACAATCCATTTGTACGCATATTCATGATTTGTCAATTCCGTCGAGCTATCTATCGGCAAGTAAGGAAAGAGCAGGGTCAAAGAATATAGCAGTCATTTTGGTTGCCATGTTTCAGTTTGAGGACTGAGCGTCCTTTCCATACACCTCGACGATTGAGACAACCTACCAGTTTAGGTAGGTTTAAAACAAAGCCAATTATATTCCTCTGAATTCATGCAAGTGGATGGGCATCATTACCCATGAAATTTGCGTTATTAAAATAATATATTAATTAATTAAAATTAATAAAAAAGAAATCTGCGCGCTTAGTTAAAAACTGCGACGAGCGAACATATAGGGACGTATTCATAGTCGTTACCTGGTTTTCCCCAGGTGTGGGGGAACCCCTTGGCTCAGAAATGGTATTCACAGTCGTTACCCTGGGGACTGCCGTCCTCTAACCCTCCCCCAGGCCGTCTATTTCCTGAGTAAGGCATGAAGCTTACCCAAAGCTCCCCTAACGCAGTACTGCTGCCCACGCGTGGGACGAATTGATACTACTGTACTAATGGCGGTATACGATAATATCACCAACTTTCCATAGTAGCGTCTTCTGTTTACAAAGACGGGTGCTTATTGAACCACCCTCGCATTCCTCACCATTCATATTACATAAATATATAAGTAATATTGTAAACATTCTCTCATATTCCTTCAATCACTTTTAATTAACATCGTGTAGCAGTACATATGCGATATTATTGTTTATGGCGTGCTTGGTTACAGTGAAAAATGAGCATTGAAAACATCGACAACCATTCAGCCGAACAGTTCATATGTATTTTTCCGCGGGATTGCTGCCAAATCTCTTACCCAGGAGTCCGCTGGCTGAGTGTTACCCAGGTAAGGTTTATGAATCGCTCAGCGTAGGGGACACCTAGGTGTTACCTGGCTAGGCGATACCAAGGTAACTCCTAGGAATACGACTATGAATACGGGCGATAGTGTTTCTCAACTTTTAGATGGATTAAGGTTGAGAGCCGCTATAGACTCGGAGACTTCACGATACTCTTAGGGCCGTATTCATAGTCGTTACCTGGGTATCCCCTAGGTGTGGGCGAACCCCTTGGCTCAGAAATGGTATTCATAGTCGTTACCCAGGGGATTGCGGTCACAGAACCCTCCCCCAGATCGTCGATTTCCTGCGTAAGGCATGAACTTACATAAAGCTCCCCTAACGCAGTACTGCTGTCCACGCGTGGGACGAATTGATATTACTGTACTAATGGCAGTACACGATAATATCAACAAATTTCCGTAATAAAATCTTCTGTTTACAAACGTGGGTACTTATTGAACCACCCTCGTATTCCTCACCATTCATATTACATAGATATTTAAGTAATATTGTAAATATTCTCTCATATTCCTTCGATCATTTTCCATCAACATCGAGAAACAGTACACCATATTATTGTTTATAGCGTGCTTGGTTACGTTGAAAAATAAGCCTCGAAAATATCAAGAACCATTCAGTGGAACCGTTCATTTTTCCGCGGGATTGTTGCCAAATCTCTTACCCATGCTGGCTGGGTGTTACCCAGGTAAGGTTTATGAATCGCTCAGCGTAGGGGACCCCTACGTGTTACCTGGCTAGGGGATACCTAGGTAACCCCTAGGAATACCACTATGAATACTGGCATTAGTTTTCTGGAGAAATTCAGAACAGGTGTGTTTCAAAGCGACTCACAGAATATCATTTGACGCCACACTACATTTTTGTGCCCAACAGAAGCGATAAAATAAGAGAGGGTACATTGCCTAATAGTTTTACTCAACAATTTGTTCTTTCCACGAATAATAAGTGACCATCAAGTCAAATGAGCTCCACTCAAACATCTCATCACACATTTCACCATTTTACCTACCAAAACCTATTCCTTTACGCAGCTGGTGACCTACTACCTCCTGCCACTCGCAAATGAGGCGGCTCACAGGGTAGTTTGTAAATGTAGATGAAATTTCTATCTTCATCTCCGCGTACGTCTTTGCTTTCTATGCTCCGTTCTCATGGGGGCTGTATACATTAGCTGAAAACGCCTTTTAGATCTGGCTTCTCCTACAGATTAGGAGAGATATTCATCTTCCCCTCCATTACCCGCCCCGGACAACAGCGCTACTGATAGCACAGTTTGACGTGCGTTGTAAGAGTTCACGAGAATTTTCACTTTGACGTTATTTAAGGTCATTTTCAACAGTTTGATGGTTTAGATATAGATGAAGGATAATCCCACTTACAATAAGTGTAAAGAATTTCAGAAACATACATCGTACGCGTCATGACGATCGCCTGATTATATACGAATTCACATTTCTTCCGCGGTCGAAATAGATGTATAAACAGAAAAAAGCAAAAAGTTACAACACTATTGTTAAAAAATAGTCCTTATTCTTCAGCCCTGTATAAACAGATTTTCTTTACGCAACATACAACACACAACGACGAGAGCCGTAAAATAAAGCGCTTAAGACGTCTGCAGAGGCATTTTCGGCCGTGGTGTACAGACCCCTCAAAACTTTATGCATTTTATAAAATAGTTCTAAATAGATTTATTCGCTGACGATATCAAATTCATAGTAAAAAACTCCAACATACTGACTTATTTTTGATCATGAAAAAATATTAGGTAAAAAATCTTCTAGTTAATTGGTCCCATTATTATGACTGAGTATTCTGCCGGAAAATGTAGCCTTATATAAAAGCGTATCAGGCTCAACTTTGTGGAAGCGATATATATCCATTTCAAAATAAAAAAAACAATTGTAGCTTTCCACTCAGAATTTTTAATCTTTGCCGATCATGGTTTCAGCACCTTGTGCCATTATCAAGGATGACTTGACAAGACCTTGATAATGGCACTAGGTGCTGAAACAATGGTCGGCAAAGATGAAAAATTCTGTGTGGAAAGTTACAATTGTTTTTCATTTTGAAATGAAAATGTAGCTTTAATTGAGATTTAAAGAATCTCTTTCCGTTTTCTGCAGTTTCGAAGTCCTATCTATCTCTAGTATATAATTTTTCGCTTCAGCATACGATCTGCTCTTCTTCATCCCGTCTATGAAACCTATTCTCTTTCTTCTCTTCCCCGCTTGCCCAGCATCCTTCCCTCCACCACATTCTTGAGCAACCGATCGCACCTTGTAATATCCTCCAGCCACATACTCTGCCTATCCCGGATTTCATTCAGAAGTTCACTTTCCTAACTCAAAATCTCAAGCACTTCCTCGTTAGTCTTCCACTCCGTCCACCTCATATTCTCCATCCTTCTCCACATCCACATCCCAGATGCCTGCAGCTTATTCTCGTCCTCCTTTCTGAAAGTCCGCGGTTCTGCTCCATACAACGCTACGCTCCATATTAAGCTCTTCCATAGCCTCTTATTCACATCCTTACCCAATGTCCCCGTCATCAGCTCCCTTCTATTGCTAAACGCCTCATTAATTAGCGCCATTCTCTTCCGTATGTCTTTGCTACTATGTCCTATCACCCTCTCTTTCTACCGCCTACTTTACCTCTTACTTAGATATTTCTCCTCTTCTCCAGCCCTGTTCAGCTCTTTCTCATTTTTCTTTCTCACCGTCTTTTCTTACTCTTCGCCTTTCCTATTCTCCTCCGTACACAGAATCTCAAAAGTCAGGGGCTTGTTATTTAAAATACAAAGCATCTTTTTTTTAATGCTTCATATTTTTTCAATAAATAGAGTATTTAAAACGTTCACTAAAATGAACAGCTAAACATAGGAAAGTTAGACTAATCAATATGTAGTATAACAGGCTTAACTTTGCAGAATGCACCCATAGGAATGAAAATATTTACTATATCATGTCATCTTCTAGAATCTTCAGACATCATCAGGCGGCATCTTAATGTGCCAGAAGAAGTCGCGGCAAGACGAAACGCGGGTCATCTAAAATAAAACGTACGTGAAAACCCAAGTTTATCTTTTCCATTAATAATGTTTATAATATCTTTCTTTTTTTCCCCTTCTCTACTTTACACATTTCGTTTTTTTATATTTTAATTTATTTATACTTTTCAAACGCTTCCTAGAATAAACTGCTAAGTATGAGGAAGTTGGAGAAATAAATACTTCTAAGTCCAACAGTTTGAGGCGTAACTTCGCGGAATTCACGCGCAGGAGTGAAACAATTTACTTGGTCGCAACATCATCAGACGTCTGAAAAAATGCAATTTGTGAAACTTTGCGCAAAAGTTTTCTCCCTAGTTCCATCTATTGATCGCCTAATGGTTGGAGTCAGTGGTTTTATTTATTGATTCATCGGTCGTGCAATCCTAAGATTGGTTGACTGCAGCTCTCCACCCTTCCGTATAATGCTATAGTTCACTTATCTCCTGGTATATCTTCCCATGTACTTTCCTCTTTACTTGGTCTATAAACATATTTCTGGGTCTTCGTCCGGGGACTTTTCCCTCAATTTTTCCTTCGATTATGTTCTTCACAGACCCATTGTGTTTCAGGGTGTGTCCAATCCATCTGGTTCTTCTTTTCTCTATGGTGTTCCACGTGGTCCTCTCCTCTTCCACTCTTCTGTACACTTCATCTACATATACATTTGTACATTAGGATTAGGTGCACATTTGTACATCCGAGTACAAATGTGCACCTAATCTTGCTTCTTTTTTAAAAGATGTTAAAAACTGGCTATTTACTTTTGAAAAAATCGAAGATATATTTTGCTAAATAAAATTATTATTTTTGTAAACATACTTTTTAAAAGGAATTCATTTGAAATGTTGGTATATATATATTTTTTCTTGTTCTAAATGTAACAATGTATGGTCGTAGTTCAAATTGATGGTAACCTAAACACAGGTTCGCCTTATAGGTTACCTAAAGCTTCAAATGTCTTAATTATGTATTCTTTGTATTCTTTCTGTAATAATTCTTTTGGAGCAATAAACATTATTATTATTATTATTACATAATACCCTGCGAGCCGCCGCATGGGCGTGTGGCAGGGGGTGTTAGGTCACCAGAAGGGTAAAGATATAAGGTTTTGGGAGGTGAAGTGGTGACGTGTATTATAGGAGAGTATTTAGTGGAGCTTTAATTTTTAGAGTATTAGTAGGTTTATTTGGAGTATTTAGTGGAGCAGTTTTCATTGTGGTCGCTTATTGTGCGCGGAAAGAACGAGTTGTTGTGCCTATATGTTCGGCAGAGTATCCAAGGTATGTCCAATCCATCTGGTTCTTCTTTTCTGTATGGTGTTCCACATGGTCCTCTCCTCTTCCACTCTTCTGCGCACTTCATCATTTCTCATTTTGTCCGACCATTTCATCTTCAAAATCCTCCTCCGTCACCAGATTTCGAATACTTTTAGTACTTTTTGGTCAATTTGGTCTGGTTTTATTATTAGAGTAATGTAAAAGATTAAAGAGTTATGTTTTAACAATTTCGTCTTAATAGAAGCATTGTTATGACTTAAGTTTACGGCGCGGAATACTAAAACTTAAGGAAAAACCGTATGTATATGGGTGTTTTTAACTCGCAATGGTACCTTACCGATCGCTCTTTTAGAAGACGCCTGTACAATAATGAAAAATGTATTATTTCGCGGTTAGGAGAAACTCTTTACGTATTCTATCGAATTATTTCAATATATAAGCCAAATGCCGCGTTAAAAGAGCTTTACAATTGCAAAAAAAAACAAATGCGAAAACATGCAATTTTTTTCGCTTCTATCTAAACTAATCACGAATAATTACATGTTGGCAAAGTTCCCTGCGAATCCGTACGCAAACGAAAATGGCTCTAACCGCCATTAGACTGGAAATTCATTCGTCAGGGCAGCAGACACGCTTAGGCCACTTCAACGCTCATTCCATCCTCTTCGAAATGGTGCTCCAACCGATCCTCTCTCCTCACCCTTTATCCCACCCTCCCGCACCCTTTAAACCCTGCTTAATCCTCCCCCCGTGCTCCTGACACTCGGAGAAGGGTCGAGCACATTTCCCAGGGAGACCCCTTCGACGTTTTTTTCCCACCTTTTCATCTTTCCCATTACGCCACCCGCCCAGTCTTTTCTTCCTCCTCTCTTTCGAGCCTTCAAATTACTCAATTGGGTGAGCAAGCACGAGCGATCAAAAAGGTCCACGCGCCCTTTTTCACTTTAGCGTCATTCGTCGGCCAAGTCCGATTACGACGGGCCGATAGTCGGATCGACTAATCGATATTGATGTAAGTCGGATATTCGCAATATTTTCCGCTAAATATCCATGAATATCTTTATATTCCGCCAACGAAGTTAAATGTTAAAATTAAAATAAAAAATTGAAAAAAATACGTATCTGTCTCAATCATCACTGTCGGGTACATGCTAGTTTACAAAAAATACTCCTGTGTTTACTATTTTCTGAACAAAAGATAAAGCAATGAGGCTAACGTTCGTTTGATAAATCGATACGGTGAGATACAGAGCGATCAAAAGTTTCACGCCATCATTTTAACTTTGCTGTCAGGTGTGAACTTACGACCACATTCCGTTGCAATAGACCTATATACTTATCTATTGATATATCGGCTTGGACTTAAGTAGGATATTGATCATATTTGGGAAGTACAAATGGAAGCGCTTTCTAAGTACGCCATTTTACTACAAAAACTCTGGTTTACAACTGAAAATGATTAGAAGAGAAATAAAATTATATGGTCACAATAACTAATATCGGTTGTATGATGGCAGATAAAAACATTTTGTCACCACTCGGCTATTTTAAATTGGAGCGGCGAGGCAGATGTTTGTGTTTTAGTTGATACAAGCGATACAGGACGATCAAAATGTTTACGTTTCCCATGTCTCTTCACGGCATTAGCGAAGACCGCGAGGAGTTCGACCTAAGTTTTTAGGGAGGAGAGCCCTTGACGGAAAAGTACCCGATCGCGTACCTACTAGAGATGGGCTAAGTCGATCATTTTGGTGATTCAATCATTTTGATTCGAGTCACTTAAAAGATTCAATCAACTGATTCAATCATTTGATTCATTATGACTCGTAAGTCAGATTGATTAGATGAATCACGAGACTCACGTGAATCGAAAGACTCGAATGAATCGAGATTGAAGAGACTCAAAAACTCGAATGATGCTAATTGATGCCATCAATATATTTGAATAATTGATTTCGAATAATTACTATCGTCCTTAGAAATTTAGGAAGGCTGACTGATTTCCATATTCCACAAATTTTGGATCCGCATTAAATTGGAGATTTCCAAGTACTATAGTCACGAGAATATTTAGAGAGGCAAAACTGTCACAAACTCTGAATTCAAGAAGAATAACGTCAAACTATGGACATGAAAATTAAATCACTAGCTCAGACTACACAAATTAATGTGCATGAATGTTTTCTGATATGCAGTATTGAATTACATTCAATTAGGAGCTTTCAACTGAGCAGGTAATTAAAATTCTTATCAAGTTTACCAACTGTAATGATGCGCACATATTGTAACAAGGGTTAAATTTCATCGTTTTTAAAATGAGCGCCTTGTCTCTAACTATGCTACACAAACATAAACTCACTGACCAAATATTAATGGATTTATGCCCATGAAGATATCTCTCTGAAATTTCATGACTGGACATAACGGATAACGTACATGTGAATGTTTTTCCACTTAATATCACATTCAATCACACGGCAGACGGAAACACAAAATGATTGAATGATCGAATCATTTTCCCGAAATGAATCATGCGTCATTTGACTTACTTGGTGATTCAATCATTTTGAGCGAATCGATCATGAACGACCCATCACTAGTACCTACCGATGGTGCTCGATGGGAAACCGTATCATTCTAACTGCCCGCAAATGGTGAAGGTTGTTGATTCGCTGACGCACCAACAGACTGTAATGCAGGCTTTATAGTATAATTATGAGCGCGAAAACAATCCTAGAAAGGCAAATGTCCTTCACAGTTTGTTGGATGAGCGGCCATATTGGATCCACCATTTTGAATTTTAAAAAAATGCCACAAAAAAATGTAAAGTAGATGTTTCAGGCGCCACCTTAGCCGACTTTCAAGGATACAAAAATTTTTGGAGAGGGTTGGGGGTCTCCCATCGAGAAAGAATGCCCAATATATTCCCATCAAATAGGAATCCGTACTTTTATGTAGTTTTTAGGGAGGAGAGCCCTTGACGGTCAAGTACCCGATCGCGTACCTACCGATGATGCTCGATGGGAAACCGTATCATTCAAACTGCCCGCAAATGGTGAAGATTGTTGATTCGCTGACGCACAACAGACAGTAATGCAGGCTTTATAGTAATTATGAGCGCGAAAACAATCCTAGAAAGGCAAATGTCCTTCACAGTTTGTTGGATGAGCGGCCATATTGGATCCACCATTTTGAATTTTTTTAAATGCCACAAAACAGTGTAAAGTAGATGTTTCAGGCATTAATACGCCGCCTTAGTCGACTTTCAAGGATACAAAAATTTTTGGAGAGGGTTGGGGGTCTCCCATCGAGAAAGAATGTCCAATATATTCCCATCAAATAGGAATCCGTACTTTTATGTAGTTTGTAGGGAGGAGAGCCCTTGACGGTCAAGTACCCGATCGCGTACCTACCGATGATGCTCGATGGGAAACCGTATTATTCAAACTGCCCGCAAATGGTGAAGGTTGTTGATTCGCTGACGCACCAACAGACTGCAATGCAGGCTTTATAGTATAATTATGAGCGCGAAAACAATCCTAGAAAGGCAAATGTGCTTCACAGTTTGTTGGATGAGCGGCCATATTGGATCCACCATTTTGAAGTTTATAAAAATGCCACAAAAAAATGTAAAGTAGATGTTTCAGGCATTAATACGCCGCCTTAGTCGACTTTCAAGGATACAAAAATTTTTGGAGAGGGTTGGGGGTCTCCCATCGAGAAAGAATGCCCAATATATTCCCATCAAATAGGAAATTCCGTACTTTTATGTAGTTTTCTTCACCTCGTAAAAAACACAAAACCGCAGTCCTTTACGAGATCTCTCTTTCACAAACCCTGAGCCGATCAAATCCACCCGTATCAGGCAGTTGGCTCGTTCGGTCCAGGATAAAGGTCAGCAAATAATTGGGGGGCGAGCCTTTTGTCTCCGTCCACATTGTTTTCGACATTTCCCGGTCCAGAGCAAATGATATGGGCGTTCGAAGAGTATTGTTCGAAGAGTATATTGCCCCAAGTGACCGGCTCCTGCACGTCAATGCGGGCACTCTGCCGGGATCCTGGATATCTGGACCGTTGCGATGATGTAATGGCGGTGAATTCAAAGAGGGCGGATTTTACGGTCGCCTTGCAATCTATAGCACTGCGAAGCGATCGCATCCGTAATGCACCAGAGAGAATCGGGTCTGTCTGACAATGGACCAATTCAGAGAGACGGGTTCGGGCTGTTTTATTGCACGCTAGCGGTAGGTACTCGTCGATACTCAACAATGGGAAGAAAATATTGATCATGATGCATGCAGGACACAGATTACATAATTTCAATAACCTGTTCAAAGTGTACAAGCAGTCATCAAGAAACTACGAAGACTAGATAAGGCTCTTTGGTAACCCCGAGTGAGACAAATATAAGGCCTAGATTTGACTTATATTTTTCACGCCATAAGCAGAAAACTCACGTCAAAACCGAAGAATTTTTTCATATTCCGTAAAAACTACCTCGTTATGTTTGGATTTATTTTATTGAATAGTTGATAAAACACACAAACCACACACTGTCAATTTTTTACGAGATCTAAGCGTTACAAATTCCTCATTTGAAGAGAAAAACTCTTTACCGGGGCCGATTCTGACCGAACAGTTTTTCGCACGGAGATAAAAAGTAGTAAAACTGATGAAAGCACTGGATTGCGTCACGCTTGTTCGCTCGCAATCTTCTTCTGCTTTGCATATGTGGATTAGAAATAATGGCTGTGTGATGTCGAGACAAATTCCAAACAAAATCATATATAATAAATATTTGTATTCTTTCAATTCATATTCAACATTAAATTTTGTGACCAAAGCTTGAGGCCAAATTCATCAAATTTTATGCGAGGTTACTCCTAGCTCATACCACCTTTAAGCGCTGAAGAAACTTGACCCATTCTTGTCTTTTGTCGAGCAACCAAGCTATCCCATTCCTTTCCGTGTTTTGAGCTCCAGTTCAATCTCCAGAAGCCTTTCTGCCGTCAAATCCCAAACTCATCATTAATCTTCTTCCCTCTTCTTTCCTGCCCCAAAGATGCCATCCTGGGCAACGTTCGACGCGTTCATCCCTTCGATAAAGAGTCCCCTGCCACTTCTTTTGGGCGCCGCTGAATATCTCTCATCAAATATTCAGTTTTTTCAATCTCTTCCCTTTCTCCAAAGGTGATTTTTCCTCCCATTCGCATCTTATTCCATTAATCACTGTAGGTGATAATGCTATAGCGACACAATGTAAATGTAAAATACAAAGAAATTGTATTAAGCAGCACAGTTGAGGTATGTGGAGAGGGTACGACGTCATCAAACTGATGCCTGACAACCGAAATAACAGCCATATACTTTAACCTTGCTCTCTCCTTACCTTCCTATGGATAGCGCGACGGAATGGACGAATAAGCGGATGTAAAGCAAGAATATCAACCATCTGTTTGAAATTTAAGGCACGTAACTCAGTAATGATACATATGTACACTACGTTTACCAATCGAACTCAGATATCGATTTGATCGGTTCAGCTCGGTAAGGTAAATGTAACGGGCTAGTGGGATTGATATGAGAAGCGGGCTAACTCGGCCCGCTTTCTCTGCCAGTCTGAGATTACAAATCGATATGAACCGATTCAAATCGATATTTCAATAGATTTCGCATCGGTAAACCAGGCGATCCGAGTCGGCTGGCGGTGGTGTTTTGTGTTGTTCATATCGGTCCGAGTTCATATCGATCTGAGTTCGATTGGTAAACGTAGTGTTCGGTTACTTATTATTATGGGTTCTACTCGTTTTATCCTAGTTTTCAGCGGGAATGCTCATTATTCTTTAGTTAAATAAGCAAACAATAAATGCAAGGAGAATACACAATTAAGATGTACGTGCATGCTAATTTCTAGTGAGCTATTGATGTTAAACACCGTAATATGGATAGCACAACGGAATGAACGAATTAGCGGATGTAATGCAAGAATATCAACTATATATTTATAAATTTAAGGCAGGTAACCCTTGAGATATATATATTAGCTACATCGCGCTATGAATTCTACTCGAATTTATAGTAGTTTTCATCGGGAATGCGAATGATTTGTAGTAAAAACAAATAAACAACGCATGGAAGAGGAATGGATATTAAATAAGTAAGTACATGCTGATTTAAACTTAGTTATCGATGAAAAACATCGTAAAATTTGCGAAATCTATCCGTCATCAAAACTCCTTGAACCTTATCGAGGAAGTCAATGCGGGTTTTCCACCGGGTCAGGTTGTCCATGTCTGCCGACGTTTCGATGACCGAGTTGCTCATCGTCTTCAGGGCATGTCAATTTTCGGAAGTGGTCCACCTTATATAGGGTCCATTTGGCGCGTCAGCCTGGGCAGGTGTCACCTGATTGGCTGGATTTTTCCCGCCTTTTTTCTCGGGCTTCTCGGATGCTTCTCAGTACTGGCTTCCAAGAATTACTGAGTGAGTATCCCGCGTCTCGGTTCATAGTTGTTTCTCTCATCCTGATTTCGATCGCTTCCCTCGTCAGCCTTTGCCAAAACTTGTCGATGCGAGAAAGAACTTTCGTTTCTTCCCAGCAGATGACATGGTTTCGGGAGATGCTGTGTTCGGCCACGGCGGCACACGGGTGAAAAGGGAAACGCTGAACGAAACTCTGAAACTCCTGAGTGAGAAATTCGACCCCGACACGGTGAGACTTTTTCACCATGCTTTGACCACCACGTATTTCAAGTACGATGGAGAATTCTATGAACAGACCGATGGTGTGGCCATGGGCTCCCCGCTCTCTCCGGTGATAGCTAATTTCTTCATGGAAGACTTTGAAGGAAAAGCTCTCTCCTCGGCTCCTCTACGACCCAGGTGCTTCTATCGGTATGTGGACGATACCTTCATTGTGTGGCCTCATGGAGCTGCTACCCTCAGCCTCTTTCTTGACCACATGAACGGCCTTAATTCAAACATCCAATTCACCATGGAGACGGAGAGGGACAAAAAGATTCCTTTCCTGGACATCCTCATCCACCGCAAGGAAGATGGAAGCTTGGGCCATAGCGTCTACAGGAAGCCAACGCACACAGACCTCTATCTGAATGGACGAAGCCATCACCACCCCTCTCAGAGATCGGCAGTTTTGTCGACACTCATCCACCGGGCGAAAACCATTTCCGACTCGGAGAGTCTTCCCAAGGAGATAAGGTACCTCAAGAAGACGTTCCAACACAACGGATACAACGGCAAGGAAATTTCCATGGCCCTGAAAAGGGCCTTCACTACCCGTGACGATAAGACAAAGGAAAAGGAAGATTGCCAGAAACCACTGGCCAGGGCCGAACTACCTTTTGTCTCCACAATTTCGGGAAAAATCGGCCGAATACTGAGGAGATATAACATTGACGCATATTTTCGCCCTCCCTCCAAGCTTAGGAACCAACTTGTGACGGCCAAGGACCCTTGCGGCTTCCAGACCCCCGGGATATACGAGATACCATGCACATGCGGCCTTGTGTATGTGGGAGAGACAGGGAGGACCATCGCCACAAGGATCAAAGAACACCAACGGCACTTCAGACTCTGCCAACCGGAAAAGTCCGCCGTGGCCGAACACAGCATCTCCCGAAACCATGTCATCTGCTGGGAAGAAACGAAAGTTCTTTCTCGCATCGACAAGTTTTGGCAAAGGCTGACGAGGGAAGCGATCGAAATCAGGATGAGAGAAACAACTATGAACCGAGACGCGGGATACTCACTCAGTAATTCTTGGAAGCCAGTACTGAGAAGCATCCGAGAAGCCCGAGAAAAAAGGCGGGAAAAATCCAGCCAATCAGGTGACACCTGCCCAGGCTGACGCGCCAAATGGACCCTATATAAGGTGGACCACTTCCGAAAATTGACATGCCCTGAAGACGATGAGCAACTCGGTCATCGAAACGTCGGCAGACATGGACAACCTGACCCGGTGGAAAACCCGCATTGACTTCCTCGATACCATACGCCGGGAAAGCCTTCGATCTTTCTCCTTGAACCTTACGTTTTCTCCCCCTTCCCTTGAGTGTAAGTGTATTCCCGTCAGTGCGCATCTACCGGATCCTAAACAGCTCCGGCATAAAACTACAGGAATGAGTGCAATCCGCCTTGAACTGGACGTCTGATGCGGAATAACTCCCGGTGAGTGCTCGTGTCTCCCCGCGTGAGGTGCCAATGCTTTACGGCCATTTAGTGTTATTTTTATTCTGTTATCAACTTATTGTATTTGAAATAATATATTTATATATTTAATGGAACTGTTGCACCAATTTTTTTTGTCCAGAAGTAACGATATCAATCACTCGCTCTAATAACTAAGTCCCTGTTTCTTCCGACCCTTTCACTCAACTAGAACCAACGAAATTATCGTTATTTTAAGTAGTGACTCTTTTCAGGAAAAAATGTACACCTAGCAAAGAGAAAGACAATATATGGTACAATGAAAGTAAAGAAATTTTTGTTTTTTTTAGAAATTCTACACGAAATACGGTGGGAGGGTCCTATTACAAGTCGTCTGACGCTATGAGACCAACGCGATCCACTGGCAAAATCAGAGCACGTGCATAATGCCCACCTTCGAGGCACCTTCGTCGGCACGGGCCGCGTGTGGACGCGACAAAGCCATTAGCATCCATCATGTAAGTGCCGCTTCCGCTCCGTCCCGCACCCTCGCCCGCTCGCGACGACCGGTCACGCGCGCCAAATTAGTGGCCGTGGAGAGATTGGTCGGCGGCGCCCCTTCCGCCCCTTAAACGCTGGTCGAGAGGCACGCACGAAAATGGCGAGGTTACATTCGGGTCACGGGCGGAACTGGCCCGACAAAGAGGGTCGTGACGTGCTCCTGTTCCTAATGATGATTACGCTCGAGACGAGGTGGGCGGAGGAGGTAAAGTCTTGGGGATGGGGAGAGAGAGAGGAAGAAGGGTAAGAAAGTGATGGAACAGGTGGGGATGGAAAGGAAATTAATAAGCCATGGGCAGTGAAGAAGAGTCTGATGAAGATCGTGATATGGATCGTAGCGCTGTATGGTGCAGAAACGTGGACTCTCAGAAAGAAGGATGAGAATAGGCTGCGGGTATTTGAGATGTGGGTGTGAAGAAGGATGGAGAAGGTTAGGTGGACGGAAAGAAAGACTAACGAGGATGTGCTTGAGATGGTGGTCGTGGAAAGGAAACTTAATGAAATCCGGGATAGGCAGGGTTGATGGCTGAAGGGTGTTATAAAGGGCGAGGGGATGCTGAAGAACGTGACAGGGGGAAGGATGTTGGGCAAGCGGGGAGGTGGAAGGAAGAGAATAGACTTCATGGATGGGGTGAAGAAGGGTAGATCGTATGCTGAGGCAAAAAAGAATAATAGGGTGAGATAGGCCCCTGAAAGCGAAGAAATCAGAGGAGATTCTCTGACATTCAATAAAACCTACCTTAACCGGTAGAGCAATTTAAAAGAAATGGGCAGTTAAACAAACAATGCATACGTTTCCGATAGAACTACATCTACATACGACCCTGCGAGCCCCCGCATGGGCGTATGGCAGAAGGTGTTAGGACACTAGCCAAGAAAAACTGTAAAGGATAGGATTTTAGTGGGTGAAATTGTTAAGTGCATTATGGGGGTGTTTTAAGTGGAGCTCAGTTTTTATTCATCAAAGGTCGTTCAGTCCTAAGAATGGTTGACTGCTGCCCTCCATCCTTTCCTATATAATGCTGGTTCCTAATAAATATCAAGTTATTAGGCCACGTAAAAGTATTCGTATTTGCGCATAATTTTCTCAATTTCGATTAATATTCAAATTCCACGCCGCAAACAATTTTTTACTATTCTCAAATTAAGACGAAAAATTTAAACTATAATTTTTGAATCATTCATATAAAAATATGCTAGGTTATTTCCAAAGACCAGGGGTCTGGCCCGGGCTCCGCCCGGGTAGTGGGCCCAGCCAGTGGGGAGGGTTTTCGTAATACATGGTTTTTAGAAAAGAGTAACATGTATTTGAGAAATTCGGAAAAGAGAACATGCAATATGTAATATGCAGTCGGTGTAAGTGACCTAGGTCGCCACGCCAGGGTAGACGTGATTCTGGAGGCAGCAGTAGTCTCCACTCTCGTGCACTGGATAGTCGAGCACAATCTTGATCCCACCGCGGGAGGTCGTCCTAGACAGCGCTTCTAGAGGCCGCTTGCTGTTCATCGTCTTGCTGCTCCCGAGCCTGGCCGTGACCACCGAGGTGGTCTTTAGGTGGTCGTGGCCTGGCGCCGTTGCTCCGTGTTGCGCACTTGCTCCTCGGCGCGTTCTCCATCTGTCATTTGCCGTCGTTGATGGCGTCGATACTCCGCGTCACGCACCCGTACTTCCAAGCGCTCTTCTTCAGCCATGTGCTGACGCCGCTCGTGTCGGTGCTCTGTATTGCGTGCTTGCTCATAGACTCGCTCATCTTCAGTCATACTGCGACGCAAATGGCGTCGGTGCTCCGCGTCTCGCGCTTGTATCTCCGCTCGCGCTTCTTCACTCACTGCTTGGCGGCGTTGGCGTCTCCACATCGTGTTGTAGGCGGCTACAGAAGTTTCTCCGGCAGCTGAAAGCTCCTCGCGCTGGCGAAGACATTCCAGATGATCCAGAGGGTCGTCTTCCTCTCGCTTGCCTTCCTCCTCAAGCATAGGACGTTCTATGGGCTCAATCCGCGGGTCCGCGTCTGCCGGGCGGATCGCAGCGTTTTCCGAGCCCTGAGATCGCGCACGAGTCCCTTCAGTCTCTCGGAAAGGCTTAATCGTAGCGCGACGCCGAATGTGACGCCTCTGACGCTCCTCCCGAGTTTCCTCGTCCGGGGACGCATAGGCAGACGCATGGACCTCCTCCTCCGAAGCAAATTTGCGCTTCTTTGGTGCCATGGCACTTCGGATGTCGATGGCAAGTTCAAAAATGACTCGCTGATACGTGGGAACATCCGACATAAATGTTTGACCCAAAGATTTCCTCTCTAAATCGATGTTTCTTACAGGACAGACGTCCAAATTGAGAAATACGAAAAAGGGAAAAATTCCGTAACAATGCGTAAATTTTGGTTTAAATTTGGTAGCACAGGGGTACTCAAATCGCACTTAGAAGTTATAAGGAGCGGTGGGTTGAGGGGTAGGGGAGGGGAGGGGGACGGAGGAAATGGAGGAAGGGGGATCGTCCAAATGCAGGCTTAAACCCCACACGTTTAGGATGTGCGCAAAGCGGAGCAAGTTGGCGAAATGACTGCCTCGTCGAACTGCGCCAACAGTCCTCGGCCACTCGCGCCCACAACACCGCCATTCAACAACGTGACGCATGGGATAGGGACAGACGGACCGACTTACCAAAATATTGTAGAGTGATTTTTTCGACTTACTTGAAAAATTATTAAAAGGTACACTCGACGACTCACGATTCGCTTCAACAACCACCTTAAGAATGGGGCATCATCATCATTGGTTGTTCGTCATGGCTCCTAATGAACCCCCGCCATTAGGCCCCTCTGAAATTCTTGATTTCGTCTTTCTCTTCTTATTCAATCATGCATTAATTGCAACAACAGTTTTTCACGGTTACTTCTTGAATAATCAATTCCAGATAATCAATAATAATCAATGTGTACAATACAGAGCTGAGATAATGTACAGTGAAGCCTACATAGATATTTTATAACAGCCTTTTTGTAGGACTGGATTGCTTAAAACTAACAATGAGATCCAAACTGTATCATTGGTACATAGAGAAATATATTTGTAGAGAAAACATTACATAATTCGCTATCCATACAACATAGTGTTTCAGGAGGAAATTTGGAAGCTACTGGAGAAGGTAGGGGAGGTGATTTTAATCATTCATTGTCACGTCAACATGGAACCATGGCAACGCAAATATTTTTTCATAAGCATTCTGCAGACACAATTAAAACGCCATATTTCAACAACTAGTATTGAATGAGGAGCTATTAAACTTATCACAGCGGTGCATAAGATGTGAATTCTTCGTATTTCGTTATCATCAAGGCTATCGTCATCTAATGAATAAGATGGCTCTCGGATATTCGTCAAAATTTCACACCCTCAAAAACAAATAACAGATGCACGATAGAATTTTTTATTTCAGAGGTAACATCTAACTGTTGTTTTTCAAACATTTAGCAAACTGTTCGTCGATTAATTGCAACAAAAATCACATTTTGGATAATAAGAATTACTTGGTAACTAAAGTGAAGTTATTACAACGAGGTAAAAAATATCCTTGTGGCTCAGAGGATCAGTTTTCTCTAAAAACCTCTGCGATTAGTGACACTAATTAATACTTGTCTTTGAAACGGACCCGGTTAGGATGTGCTACGTAGGTCGTGGTCTGGTTGCTGAAAGTAACAAATTGAACAGTCACGACGACAGCAAAGATTCTGAGGCGGGGTTAACAATACGAACGAAAAATTACCAACTTTTCTGTATTAATTGGTATTTTATCATACTTAGTTACGAATCCATTTTTTTAGTTTTGTATTTAATGAGTTTACATTGTTTACATTTCAGCGAGAAAGATCAATCCAAAGGGAAATTTTATTTCAATACGCTATTAATTCACAGTTGATAACTATCTTAAAGTTTAAATATTGACAACCATGGAGTTACGAATATATTTTAAATATAATTTTTTAAGATAATTAAATGTTAGGCTTTTCAATAAAAAAAACCTTAGCACTGAACGGATCAAAAAGTTATTGAATCGTGGTCAAAGATACACTGGCCGTAAACTTCATTCTGTCCCAAAACGAACCCTAAATTATTCTTCGTCAAACAAAGCAATGGGTATAGGTAGCCATCTTCCTTCAAAAACTGCGCTGATTCCTATTTGGTAGGCTTTATCTCAGCGAATGACCTCTTATGGTGACATCTTCCGACGTGAAAACTAAAGGATCGTCACTAAAGTGACTCTCACGAATCATTTCGATCGGGATTTTACGTCGAGCAATGAATGTCCTTCCAGCGAAACAATTGCACCACATTTGTACCCTTTCGATCGCGACATCCTAGTTCCAAGTGAGCAGTTTATTCTCTGGACGGTCGTAAAATTTTACGACGCAAACCAACAGGTCATTAGGACCGTTAAACTTATCCAATTCTAAAGCATCCTTCAATTTGCTTGCCACTAGTTGCAGCAATAACGTGATGTTACTAATTTCCAAACATTGCATGTAACAAATGATATGGTACGAAGTCACTCGCACGGGTGCATGAACATCTGTTCGCATTAACCCCCCTCGAAATTCGCCTTGAAGTAAGATGGCTTGGTGGTGTAACTGGCTAACACACCTGACCGGCAATTGGGAGATCCGGGTTCGAATCCCGGTCGAGTCAAATGATTTTTTCATAGCGAATTTCAACCCTGGTGTGATGTGATGTTACTAACTAACCAATATCCGTTTTAAGAGGTACTTACCTCGTTTAGAAGTACAGTTTACTTAAGATATTATAAAATTGCTGCAATGGGTAAAATTAGGCTTACTTAACGTAGGTGTCCCCTCATATTTTGCTGATTTTACGTGAATAATCCTTAGGATAAAATAGTATAGGACAAAGCGTTAAACCGAAGCTTTTACCTCGTCATAGGAACCAATAATTATTGGATATATAATATAATTATTCTGACACAAGCCTCCATTATAATTTCTGCAGGATTTGATGTCATGGTTTTTCAACGAACTGAGGGTTTAGTTATTTTCAGATTCAAAACATTTAGCAATGTATATTCATAGTACACTAGCAGAAAGTACCGTTCAATTTCAACGGATGGGAAAAACATTGAACTTATTTTATATTAAAACCACAAAGCCTGAAGTATACTGTCTATGACAGCTTCTTTGAGAATAGACATTGAAGAGTATACTTGTTGTAAACATGCATTGAATTAATCAACTACCCACCGAAGCAATCCATCACGGGACTCTTGGCCCTTCTCATACAGATTTTCTTTCTACGTGCTATCATGGGCCTGCAGGAAAACGTGATATTTAAATGTTAGAGGAGTGAATATCCTTTAAAATTCGGTTAATTGGTTGTCAAGGAAATATAATTTTGTTGATTTCAGAGAAATGTGTGAGATTTTTCAGCTAAAGGCATTATTTTCAGAGAAATACGAAGCGTAAAAGATCATCGATTGATAGAATTAGAAATTTCATTTATTCAGTCATCCAATAAAAAAATCCCAGCCCTCTATCTTGAGTGAAAGTACTTTTAAAAATCAAAATATAAAACCACTGCACCGAACCCGGTGCTTAGTATGGACAACCAGAGGGGGCCTTCGGAGGCCCTGAGGGCTTTTTATTATAGCCTACGTTACAACCAAATATATTTCAAATTTGAGCTCAATCGGTTCAGTTGTTTTTGCGTGATGGAGCAACAGACAGACAGACACCATTACGTTTTTATATATTCCATTATATATTCTATTATATATTATATAATCTATACACGATACTAGTGACTTAAGTGGCTCATAATTACACTGCTTGAAGTTAGATAACACGTCGTGGGATGAGAGTCACTTAAGTCACGAGTATCGTATACTAATTTATAGCTCGTGTGTCTTAAATTCGCCGTCACACTTTTGTTTCGAAGATTAACACACAATTCCAAAGCAAAAGCGTAACGAAAGCTAACTAACTAATAGCGTTACCGCTATTTCATTCAGAAAATCAGCCATAGTTACCGTTGTTTACTCCTAATTTTCAGATTTTTTGAGAGCTTTATGAGTATTATTCTATAAAGAATTTGAGCTATCGATTTGTTTTTGAGGTAGAAGATTTTCTTACAATTTATGAGATAAATTGAGATTTCTATTGCGAGACAATTTTCCAACAAGTTCCGGAATTGTTAACAAAAACAAGTCAAAAATACAATGTTTTTAAAAAATGTGTTAGAAGATACAATTTAGCAAGTCTCAACTTCATCTATTATTGATCAAATTCATCGCATCCTATTAAACGAACCAAATAATTTTATAGCCATTACTAGGAATTTCATCGTAAAAACTTCATTTAATTCTATCGACTTCAAAGTGTAATATCACCTGAACCTGAAGATGACCATTTTTTTCAATACTCCAGATATTGACATATAGTTATAAGATTCAATATATGTAAACTCAAATAAGTCTTCTATGTTCTATAAATATAGTACTACAATAGATGGTGTTTCAAATAGGTTAATATTTAATTACTCTGATAATACAAAAAAGATGTGTAGACTAATGATAAGGAATGAGTCTAACTAAGAACGTTAACACATTCAATTTTAGTAACTGGCTATATTTCAAGTTCGTTGTGATTTAAGTTATATTTAGATGCATAAATATGACATGAACTGCGCATTTAACTGTGATTTTAATAAATTATGCTTCTGGTAATTAATAGTTGTCAATTACTCATGCGTGACTAAAGTGAAGCCTCGTGTAATAATGATTCTGACGCAGTGCAGTGCAATAATGGGCTACTTATGCCACGAAAAAGCGTGACTGAAGTGCGTGTATAAGTCACGCAGTGCTGTAAATGCCCAATTTTGGTAAACATTCAAAAAAATATTTGGTAAACAAGGAAAACAACAGAAAGCTTCCCTTGGCAACGCTTCCGCATTCATCACAGTATGTCGGCCGCATGCTCCGAAGATGGCCGGAAGTCTGTCATTTACTTCTAAATACTCCAGTTATATTATTGATGACTAAAGCCGAAAAAAATATATTAGGTACCTCAATATCTAGTGCGTGTTGAAAGTGCGTGTTGAAGTTTTGAAACCAAATTATTTTGGCGGAGAAAAATTGAGATTTATAAAGTTATATGAAGAGATGCCATCGCACAGCCACTAAGACTGCATTTCAGTGTGAAAAAATCATTTATAAACTAAACATCTTCGTCAAATGACCAATGGCCTGGCCATATTTTTATTAAGCTCAATAGTAAAAACCTTACTTCATGATATATCTTAACCCTCTATGGACGAGCGAGTCAAATTTGTAACGTTTCAAAATCATTGAAATATCTGCCTTCTAAGAGGCTTTTCCATTTAGCTGCTGCGCTAGACAGAATTGTAACGCTTCGGATTAAGCGTGTGGAAAGTTGCGTCTCTTTCGGCGGTTCGACAAAACAATTTGAATAGATGAATGTGTGACGCTATTCACTGACAGTGGCATGCCTGGTGGAAATCTGAAATAAATAGTTTCAGCTGTCATTTGAAGAAAAAATTGGGAAAGTTTAGAAAAGGTACCTACTTAATGACGGTAATATTGAAGTGTACCTTCTGTAAATATTATTACGCAAAGTATTATTTTAAATAAAATATATAAAATACAAATACGTCAAATTTCAAAATTAATGTTATTTTCAGATAAATTGCAATTAAAAAAATGCTTAAATAACCCTTTTAAAAAAACTAATATACTAGCAATATTTTTTTTCATGCTGATATTTCATATTTCCGTCCATATAGGGTTAAAATAAGAGTAGATAATCGAGCATGCACAAAAATAAATATTCCTCCTGCAGACGCTTATTCTCAAACCACATCCGATTTCCAGCAATCAAGGAAGTGGTTCACCGCCCCAATATCTCCGGTCCATTCTGCACTAAAAACCACCATCACGCATTCTCGTCGACTGTCCGCTGTCGAGTTCAATGAAGAGAGAGTGCTGGAGCCGATGCTGTACAAGGAGATGAATGGGGGTCAGGAAGGGAGAGATAGCGAGAGCGGTGTTTCCTCCAGTTAGATTTCGCATCCCCTCGCCCCACCCCCGGAAAATCAATATTAACGCAAGCCATTCCCCCCTCAGCTCAGATTCCCGTTCCTTTGTAACGGTCACTTGTCGCGGGTTTCCCCGCGGAAGTTGTACAATTCGAAAATTTATACAATAGGGTGTTGCTTTTTAGGGAAAGAACAAGGTCGATCGATATAGATATTTTTATTCTTTCGATACATCGAATATATCGATATATCGGATATATAAAATACAAACACATATTTCGATGTATGGAATATATCGGCTATTTCGATACATCGAACATATTGGCTACTTCGATATGTTGAATATATTGATAAAGCGAGTGTATCGAATCATAGTATATATTGATATATCGAAGGAAGAATGCAATCGATATAGATCGACCTTGGTGAAAGAGGGACCACGTATTGTTAATATAATTATCATTGCTCTGGATATAATTTTAATATGCATTAACCCATCAAATACAACGAGAAAATTACCTAATTAACCCAAATATTTTTGATACAACTTTCAATAGTGAGAAAAAGTAACCCCCCGTCAAGCATGATGATAATTGATTTAATGTACAAAAAAGAAACTTATCATTTTCTCAGAGGTGTATTTTATGATGAACAAAATTTTTAAGTTTCCTAAATTGTGACTCTAGCACTTAAAAGTTTTAGGATGGAGAAATATCAGATTCCTTTGATTAGAAAACGTTTTTACAATATTCGGATCTCATGTCCAGACAAATTCCTAGAAAAATGGAATTTTATACGACCTGTTTGCATGACGAAAAACCGTCTAACTAAAATAAATACCACCGTCTATAACTGATTGATAGATAATCTTTCATTCGACTAATTTCTGTCTCTCCAAAATGTTCAAAAATGCTTCCTCATCATGCAAACCTATTAAAATTCCTAATTCATTCTACAGAAGCCTTAAACTTTCCCTATATTAAAATAAGACTCGGCTTTAACAATTCAGTCGGTCGTCGAGGGGACGGATCAACATAAACACGTAAGGTTGAGCAATTTTACGAAAGTCATTTCAAGAATTTCGAAGAATTCGAGAGGAATATACAATTCGCATGACAGCAGAAGACTCATTAGATTTCCTCTCATTTGGAGTTTTCATTGACTTTGTAGGCTGAGTGCTTCTAATTTATCTATCCAAAAGACGACGAAAAAACACTGATAAGGTATAGTATAAACGCAAAAAGTGCCTCACCTTTCGGGAATATTTGGAGAGATAGGTATACAGATGCTTCTATCATATCCTTATGTCTGGAGGCCGTTACGAATGTTTGCGAAATATAGACATCGGTGCCGAAATGAATGAATGAATGAATGCGTTAAAAATTGGCAACGATTTCGCCCCTATTTCCGCTATAATAACTGAATTGTCACGATATCGAACTGATTTATCGATAAAAATGCTAATTTTTGTAAATTTTCGAAAAAAATCTACTTATACTATTTTGGGGAACGATTCGTGCGGTGACCATGTTAGGTGGACCAACCTATTTTGTACTTATAATACAATTATTAGAATGAAATATGAAATATTATTAAAACAAATTAATATATTTATGAAAAAAATTAAAACTAAATTCAACAATTGTGCAACAGCACAAGGCAATTCATTTCAATGTGGACACTAAGCCGCACTCCTCATTCATTTATTGTAACGCCTTCGAGTTTCTTTGGTAGCACTTTGTTTCCGAACTTTTCATACACCCCTTTCTGCTCCTCTCTCCACTACAACAATACCCCTCTCCAAAATTAAACAACTCCCTCCCAACCAACAATGACCATGCATAATAAACAAATTAATCATTAAAACACAAAAACAAGAAATGAGATAAAACAAAGCACACAAAATAAACAATAAGCTTATTAAATATTTACAGCCCACAAAACAAACAATTACTTATAGAAAGGTAGCGCGGCGTTGCACTATGGTGAGGATAAATATTTTCACCACGTTAGTGTAGAATTGCCACTGGAGACTAATGGCTGCATCGGACGTAGATATTTGTTTTTTAGAGCCCAGTTTTCATCCACGGGAATTCATAAGACTGTTAAGGTTTCGTCGCAACCAACAGGTTGCAGGGGGAGAGGAGGATGGGGGAGGTACGGGGGCATAAAAAGAACACTTGTTGCGTCGCGTCGACGTGTTGAGACAAATATTCAACACGTGCGTAGCAACAGGAATCCGCCAAAGGCAGGCAGGCTGGCCGCCGTTCCTATGGAGGCGGGGAGGATGAACATACATACGGCGCTGTCGATGTCCACAGCTCTGGTTAGACAGCTGGGTACACGAAGCCTTTCCCGACGACACAACACGTCAGTCTTAACGCACGAGGTGGTTTGAGAGAGAAATTTTCACTGCTATAACCGAGTCCATATTCTCATGTTAATTTGTTGACTGAGTCGACTGTAGGGATTGGAAAATCGATTTCGATTTTAATCGAAAATCGAAACACTCCGATTTTTGATTTAATTGTAGTCGAATTTTTGTTTTGAAAAATCGTTCAAAATCGATTCTAGCCGATCGATTTTCGATTTTTAGCTTGCTACAGCATTTGAATTTTGCCGCCTCGCTTTACTCCGCTCCGCGCTATTTCACTCTGCATCGCTGGTGGGGGAACCTCGGTGGGGAGGCAAAGTGCATCGGACACCGGCAGGTTGGAGTTGCCAACTGTGGGGCTGCGGATTTTTATTACAGTAATTCCAGTCTAGGCGGGGACTCACGCTCGGAAGTAATACATTGTAGACCGCGAGACGAAGATTTGAAATGATAATACGCGTTGACATTGTGCCTTTTTTGTAAACGTTTTCTCAATAAATCGCTTCAGAGCACTCGTCTTCTTCAAAACAGATTCGCCCAGTCTGAATATCGTCTTATGCGCATGGGCTACTAAATTATATATAATTTGCTTGTTATATTACCCATATGTATATAAGTATCTGGTATGGATTATTACTTTCCTGCATACCTTATAAATATCTGTAAAATAATAAATTGTATTAATAAATTTCACCGTATTCAGTTCTTATCCATAGTGCTTCCATTAACCCATATTTCGCATTTTGTTAGAACAGCACATCCGTATCTCAGCAGACAATTACTTTACTATTGAAAAATTTCGATTTCGATTTTTCGATTATTTTGGACAAAAAATCGAATTTTTACAGTCGATTTTTAAAACCGAAATCGAAAATCGATTCTGGATTTAAATTTCCAATCCCTAGTCGACTGTAAGAAGCATGGGGTATACCCCATAGCCACTGCGATAGATTGACAAGGCGCTCGCTATGGTTAGCGCTCGCTCGCCAGTGCTAGAAGATGTAAGGTGGGCGTGGCCTGTCCGCCGTCATGGTTAACCCCGATCTTCCTTCAACACTTACGCACTAATTCATAATAAAAATAATTTTATTCCTAGATTCGTAGCTTCAAATACACACAACCAGGTACAAGAATATAATAAACATAGTCACCCAATTGGGGACAACTGGCCTGCTGTGGGGTTGCCGACATTTCACAGTCAATACCCGATTCGGTCAATATGTCACTTCATCCCGAGTCATTTAATTGCTGAAAATAAATATATTACTAAAAATAGAGAAGAAAATTTGGCGATATACCTCGAACATAATTTAAATATCAAACAAATTTATAACAAAAATACACAAAATATTGTACATTTAAGCCTGCGGCAAACATCATTATTTCTGCAAAGAAAACAAAAATTTCAACTTTTTTTAAGATAACTAATTTCTTATAACATGACAAAATTTCCTTTAATTTTTAATGCCTGAAATATCAGACAGTAAACAGTAGAATATTTTAGGTCCCAGATAGTTGGAACCCTGTCTGAATAATTCACTTTCCGACCTTGGAATCGCCACATCACGATTTAATCTTAATACATAAGCCCTGGGCTTTATCAGTTCACCGCTACAGTTCTAGAAAGTTCTTAAAACTCAATATACGAATAGGTGTCTCTATGGTAGGATACTTAAAGTTTTAAATAGTGGAATGGAATAAGCTCTATAAGCACGGATTTTGCAGATTTATGATGTTTTCCAAAAATAATTCGCTAAAAATCTAACTTCTCCAATACGTATTCTCCGTGTATTTATGTTTTATTTGCTGATATTAATAATACCTGGGTATCTCAGGATAAAACTGGGTATGTCAGGATATCGACATAAGAGTAGACTAAACGCCGTGGGTATGAGTTATCTGAGGAGTATTTGCGGCAAAGGTAGGATGGATAGGGTCAGGAATGAGTGGGTCATGAATGAATGCGGGTTAAATGCTCCAGTAATGGACGTGTATGAAAGGAGTGTGCTTCGTTGGTTTGGCCATGTTGAGAGAATGGATGAGAGTCGAATAACGAAACAGATACATGAGAGTAGAATGAATGGTGTGAGAGGTAGAGGTAGGCCGAGAAAGTTGTGGTTGAGGAAAGTCTTAGGAGGAGGAATATTAGGAGTATTAAAAACAGGAGGGCGTGTATGAAACAGTGTATGGGGGTAAATGAGGCCAAAGAGGTTTACAAGGGTGGGTCAGAATGGAGGAAATTATTGAAGCAGAGTTAGGTGTACAATTATATATTAATGAGTGAAACATTTTGACTGTGCCTACCACGGAAGGGAACGGCGTGATGGGTATGTATGCAGGTATAATAGTAATAATCCTCATTCAGCGTGAAAACGATGGTCAAATCAAGTGGAATCCACAGCACACACACAAGCAGCCAATACATGTTTCAAGATTAACCTGCCATAAATTTCAAATAGATGGTTGATATTCTTCCTTTTAATCCGCTAATTCGTCCATTCCGTCGTTCTATCCATAGGAAAGAAAGGAAAGAGCAGAGTTAAATAATATGTTTGTTATTTCGGTCGCCAGGCTACAGTTTGAAGACGTAATGTCCTCTCCATCTACATCAATGACTGTAGGATTATTCACACGAAATCGTGGTTTTAAATTTGATAAGGTTTCAGTAATTAACGAAATGTACATGTAAAAATTGATTTTGTCAAACCATACGCTGAAGACAACTTCACAAACGTAGATTTTTTCCAATTCTATAAAAATTACAGCAGTGAGTAATTTATTTATTCTCAAAAATGGTAGAAAACTAACAAAAAACTAAACACTGTTTAATTTATGAAGATATTGACGCAATATAAACTCCTCACTTTAAAATTAAGTGTTAGCGTAGTGCATACCCATACAATTTCCCACGGATAATGTCTGATGTTTTTTGGCAAGTATCCCGAAAACTATAACGGTAAGTGCTTAATATTATCTCATCACTGGAAAGATGAGATTTATTCCTGTAAAATGAGGGAAAATTAGTCGAATATAATGAGAAGAATTAGAAGGCATACGTGGATCTTTGTGCCCATGTCACCCATTCATTTGCATGCAAAATTTGAATCCAGCCAAAAACTTGACTAAATATGGCGGATTACATTGGACAAGCGCGTGTCAGGACCTTGCCTATGGCTGGAAAAATGTGGTCATTAAAAATACATCCGTGGAAAAATCTGTACATTCTGTACCTTAATTTTGGTTTTCAACATGTAACTCGTTTCTTCGGTGGAAGCAGGATTTCATCAAACTGAATAAATGATGTGTAACATATTGTTAGAATTTTTCTTGATTCATATTGTTAGCATTTTTCTTGATTCATATTGTTAGTATTTTTCTTGATTCACATCGTCAAGTGAAGGTCACCTTAAGACGCTGTCGCAATGATCAACCCAACATTGTCGATTTTCAACGGCAACGTTGGGTTTATCACCGCGCGACTGACTAACATACCAGACCAGTATTTGGGAGATTCGGGTTCGAATCCCGGTCACGTCAAATAATGTTTCCATTTCTAATTTCACCCCTTTGCAAAAATAAATATTATTATTAGAAAGCATTCTGCAAAAGTAAAAAAAAAAAACTCGAGGATACTTCCTCGCTTACATATAAACCTATCTAAGTCGGTAGATTTCCTGATTATAATATTAATCAAACAAAAGATTTTCTTTCCTATAAGTGACCACGATACGAACGATATCAAATCTAAGCTATTTACGGTCTAACCACCACTAAATTCAAGCACTAACCTTAACACAATTAACCACGGCCATTTTCAAGCTATCTTGTAGCAAAAACGTTTCCATCTCTTCAGCCCATGTCCGTGGCCAACCTTCACAGTATCGCTGTGACAAGGCTGTCTGCGTCACACGTCGCACGGCGACAAGATTTAACTTGGCGCCACTGTGCGGGAGTTTTGAAATCCGGAGATAAAAAAGCAAAACTACATGTATATATCCCGGTGGCCAGAAAAAAAAAACGAAGGCGACAGTCGAGATACATGTCCAGATATGACGGCTGTGGGTTGAGATTCACTTAAGGACTGCGAGCGTCAGCCATAAACAAAAACACGAAAAACAAAAAACATGTCACCCACCGCACGGGGGACCCCTTCTCTTCCAGAAAGCGCGAAAGGTGTTTGCTACTTTCTCTACGCTTGTTTTCACATTTATTCCACAGATAAAAAGTGAACTGTGAAAATAATTTCCAAGGAAAAACAAGGGTGCTTTATCCTTGGTTCACGGAACAACACCGGTCGGTCGAGCAAATATTCTGCCGCGTGTCTAAAATTTCCATTGTACATACGCGGCATTGTTAATAAATCAAAACCAAGATTTAAGGTATCTCTAGCTTGACTATACGAGTCAAGACAATTACTAAGTGACGCATTTTTATTTATTAAGTCAAACAAAATCCTGCTTCTGCTGGTAAATTGAGTCACACATTGAATACCAAATTAAGGTACAGCGAGATGTACTCCAAGTCACCATCATATCTCGCTATAAGGTGTCTATGGCCTGACTATACGAGTCGAGACAAATACTAAATCACACATTTTTATTTAGTCAGTTAAAAATATCCCACTTCCGCTGATAGATTGGGTTACAAACTGAATACCAAATTAAGGTGCCAGGAGATGTACACCAAATCACCGTCATGTTACCCCTTAAGGTGGCTCTGGCTTGACTATATGAGTCAAGAAAAATACTAAGTCAAATATTTTTATTTATTCAGTTAAAAATATCCTACTTCCGCTGATAGATTGGGTTACAGACTGAATACCAAATTAATGTGCCAGGAGATGTACAGCAAATCACCGTCATATTACCCCTTAAGGTGGCTCTGGCTTGACTATATGAGTCAAGAAAAATACTAAGTCAAATATTTTTATTTATTCAGTTAAAAATATCCTACTTCCGCTGATAGATTGGGCTACAAACTGAATACCAAATTAAGGTGCCAGGAGATGTACACCAAATCACCGTCATATTACCCCTTAAGGTGGCTCTGGCTTGACTATATGAGTCAAGAAAAATACTAAGTCCAATATTTTTATTTATTCAGTTAAAAATATCCTGCTTTCGCTGATAAATTGGGTTACTTATGGAACACCAAAACTACGGAACAACGGAACGGAGCTAATACGGTAATTACGAAACAATTATTCCACCAATATATTTTGAATTACAACATTTCCGTTGCCATAGGAACAGGTTCGTCCGATGCAATACAATCGTAGCTCCATTGATACAGGTCTTTGGAACCATTCCCACCACACGGCCGCCATTAATGTGCATAATGAGCTCGTACTGCCATGATAAACCCGAGGAAATCTGCGATTATACGGCGCATTTCGTCATTTTGGATGCAAATGCACTGCTAAATCAACGAAAACGTTGAACAACTTATTTTATGCTAATGGGAACTATACTAAAATAAGCAAATTAATGGCGGACTTGTTTACGTTGCGAAGACCTGTATCGAAGGAAGAATACTATCGATATTGAACGACCTTGCTAAAGGATCTGAATGCAGCGCCATTTGCATGGAAATACCGCATTACGTCTTCAATCACGGCGGTGATGCGCTGATAACTATTAAAAAATAGTTGGTAATATGCCTATATTTCATTTTGATTCAATTTACCAAGGCCTTTTCGCTACATTAATGGCCGATTGCAAGAACAATTAGTTATGGAATCAATGAGTTATGAGATCCTTAAAATTATAGATCCCATAAATATATTCGGGTTCCGGGAACACATCTACCTGTTACATAACTTATTTACCAGTAGTCAATAGCTTCGATTATTTGTACTAATCTTCCAACGCCGGATAAAAATTTATGAAAGTTTAGCCTATGAATCATTACTTATGCAGATAAAAATTAGTCAGTAAGAGTAAACAAATTGGTCATTGGTCTCAAAGCAACCCTTTTATCAAGTAATTAAGTCCACTAGCGGTTCATTGCGCAGCCACCATCTGGGGCTCTTATGGGACTCATTCCTCCATGCTGTTAGTCATGGAACCAATAACTTTATCGAACGCTTCTACAATACTTATTGACTGGTTGCCATGGCTTATGGGTCCCATAACTTTATGGGATACATATGTTATGTTCCTGCAACTGGTCAGAAAACAGTTTAAATTAAAGCCTGCAACATGCTTTCTCGATCAAGTTGACGTTTTTCTGTTGTAACCGGAGCAATCTCCAAAGAGGCAATGTTAAAATCTCCATTTTAAATGCTGCATTACAGTAAAACTAGCAAGGAAATCTTACCTTACATCTCAGTTTACAAAACGCACCTCAAGGATAATATATATTCACGTTTACAGAAAATCTGGAAAAAGTCGCCCCTATGGCCAGAGCTATCTTAGAAAAGGGTAGGCAATGTCACGTGGTCAGGGTCATGAGGGAATAATGGTGTCATGTTGAAGAGTTACTGAACGCAGTATCTTGAGGTCACAGCAATACGTAGCTGACTTTTTAAAAAATCATTAATTTTACTCTGGTTTCAATTTTCTTGAAGCCATAAACATAGATCGTTTAATCCTAAGTCTGGTTTACGGCAGCCATCCACCCTTCCCTATCTAGTGTTAATTCCCATTGGGGGAAACCTTCATGGTTAGCATGCCCGATAACCTAACTTGATTTTAGTATATACCTATAATAAAGTTAGATTTCTGATATAGAATTTATTAAATATATTGCAAAGTCATGGGTCATTTTACGAAGATATTATGGTTAAAATACTATGAATTTGAGCGCTGAATTTCACTGTCTTAATGGCAGTGTGATGGCATCCCTTCACGTAACTTCTTGATCTCAATTTACGCCCGAATAATATTGCTCAAAAACTTATGTAACGTATACCAGCAATTTATAAACTTAATATATTTTATAGCCCTGCGTGACTTAAATTCGCACATAAGTGCACGATTTTCCGTGAAATAGGTAGCCCATTATTACCCTGTGCTGACGACAACTTCATTAATATACGTGAATATACTGAAGTCACACTCGAGTTACTGATTATCCATTAGCATAATTTATTAAAACCACAGTTGAGTGCATATTGCATGTTGCATTTATGAATCTGAATATAAATTGAATGTTAAAGAACTTGATTTATAGTTAATTACTAAAACTGATTCTGCTAACTTCTTATCCTTTGACTCATTCCTTATCTTCAGACTACCTCACGATCCAGTGAAGCTGTGAAACTTGTAGTAAAAACAAAAAAGAAATTGAGAGGTATTAGGAGATCTTTTCAATATGGATACCCCACGTGAATATTTTGATTTGATTCTTCCTCGTTCCTATCTTCAATACCTAATGCTTAAGACATCTCAAAACGAGCGTGTTATTTTCATTCTCCTCTCATTGGCGCTTTCCGCAAATCCCACGAGATAAATGACACACGAGCAGTCGAGTCAACAACGTAACATTTCACCTTCAGACAGATATTTTCCGGTTTACGCCGGTGCATGAACAGTCGCATTGTCATCAGCTTTTGTAGGGTACAGTTCTGTGTATTTTGGTGAAAAACTTACCCCTGTCACATGCCCTTCCAGGCGGCTCACAGGGTACAATGCAGATGAAGTTGAAATGCCGTCCGAATGTTATAAATTTAACGATGAAATGAACATCGTCGACTTTTGGTAACTTAATGAATGGTTTTTGAACTCTTGAAATGAATGGAGTTTCCGTTTCAAAAAAGATAAAATCTTTTGCGAAATTTTTCTGCGAGCTACTTTTGGCCGCGCGTTCAACATATAATGCTAGAGCCAAATCATTACGGTAGAAACGATCTCAGACATGGTGTTAAGGAAATAGACTCCAGGGCCGATAGATTTCGAATGCCATTTTTTTCCACGTAAAATGAGGGACCATAATAGTTGCGATGCTATGATACTTTGACCCTCTCTAGGCAAATTAGGTTTTGAACTTGAACTAAATATCTTAACATCAGTAGTAGCAACTAACCCCGAATGAAATTTCCGGCATGATTTAGCTTTTGCATGATTATGTGCCTCGTACTACTATCTATCAGTCGCATCAACAATACTATCCAGTAGTGTCTCATAACTAGCGCTGCGTCACAATGTAAATAAACAGTCATCTCGGCTAGCCGAAAAATGGGAATCAGTAGGCTGAAAGGACGCAAGTCAAAATGAGTGTTGTTCTTGAATAGAAAGACAGTCAAAGAGACTTTTACAATAGAAGTATATTCATTTTGATTTTTAAAGAATGAGTGATTTGATTTGATTTTAATACGCACGAATAAATAAGTACACACTCTTGTTTGACTATTATATTTGCCATTTTGAAACTCAAGATGGGAGGCACTCGTAGGCAACGGGAATTGTTTATGCGTGAAGTAAATAACTGCCAAGTAACTTTAGCATTGTAACATCCAAGTATAACATATTAGCTAATTAAACACCGCTCCTGTTTCGAGTTTTATGAGATAAAGGCGTTGGATTCGCTTGAAAAGAAGCCAAAAAAAAAGGCGGCGGTAATTTTTACTGCGCAGTGCGATGCAAAAACTTGACCTGGATGAACAGTTTACGATTTTATCGCATTCCATCCGATCCACAACGAGGGAGGCTGCGGTTGGAGCGCGCCGGCAGAATGGACTTTCTGCATCACGATCCGGTGAAGTGGAATAAATGTTACAGACTTTGTCATTTATTGATTTTTTACAAGAGCATTATCAATGTTACTTCTTGTGATTACTCATCCTAGATTCCATAATTATTCACGAGAAAGGTATTCTTAAGTCTAATGGATATGCTTATGATAAATTATGTATACGTTTTTGTGCAAAATTTTGAATGATAATGCATTCTGTTTATGAAATAATTAGATGAATTCTTGAGATTAACATCTCATCAGCATAAATTTACAAAGGCAATTAATGTTCCTTAGTAAAAATAAAAGAAATATTCAACTTTAATCTCACAAAAATATTTATTTCGTGAAATCACCATTAACTTCATCCTTACGAAGCCTATTCTTAGTTTTAATAAGGAGGAATCTTAAATCTATCGAATAAACACACTCTTTGGTTGGAAAAAGCAGCATTCGCCTCCCCTCCTTGAGTAGTAAACACGGGATAATTTTTAATATTACACTTAAGCGTAGTTGCCACGCTTCTTTCCATGCCAAGGTAAATTTGGCAACGTTGAAGCGCTGCTGGAGGGGGGCGTGGCTGCGGACAGCGGTTTCCCATGGGGATTATGGGAGTGAGGTGACTGTTTATTTAGACTGTGGCTGCGTCGTAGCATGTTAGTCTACGTAGCACTCTCGTAGTTTCTGGTCTGACCGCACATTATTATCCTGACTGCTTTTGGCCTGCGCCTAGCGGCCGGGGCAAAGTGCGCGGTTCTGATTTGAACTAGGAAGAGTGGTGCATGCCTGATGTGGAATCACCCCGTGCCACTCACCCTAGTTGTGCCTTGCACTATATTTTGTAGATGTAGATGAATTTAAATAGGTATTCTTGGGAGAAACTTAAGTTATTAAGCTCACGATTGAGGCCTTGCCATTTCCTAAAGCAAACATTGTCATTTTATCGATGTTGTTTCAACCTAATGGAATGACAACTCCATCGCGTTATCCCACGGACAGCTTCGACCGTGTCTCGTCCCATTCAATGGCCTCACCAGCGACGCAGTTCCGTCCCACGCACGACCACCCGACGCCCGACGACGCCACGAGGTTTATGAAGGTGTGATTTGTAACGCCAGTGATGAAATCCACTCTCACCATAGGCCGCTATGGATTCGACTCGAGCAATCGGCGACTCGGAACAGCCACAGAACTGATAAAGATATTCACCCCTGCCGAAAACACGGCGACGATATTAATAGAAATTTTGGAGGTCATTATGAAACTAGATGCTGTGACCTACTCGCCCATCAAAGATGGAAATACAAGGGAGTAGAGGGCAAGGTCGTTCGATATATTTTTTATTCTTCCTTCGATATGGGTCTTCGCAACCATTTCCACCACATGTTCGCCATTACTGTGCTATTTTAGCATTAACTGCCATAATACACCGAAGGAAATCTGCGAATAAGCGGCACAAGTTGTCATTTCGAATACAATTGCACTACCCAATCAACAAAAACATCGAACAACCTATACTATGCTTGTGGAGAAGACAGAAAAATAAGCATATTAACGGTGGATTTATGAACGTTGCGAAGACCTATATCGAAGGAAGAACACAATCGATATTCAACAATCGCCCAAGAAGCCACAACCTATGCGGTTATATACTGTATAAGCACTTATACCGTGTTTAAGAAGTAACTTTTCTTTGAGCCATGAACGACAACAGACTTTTGTGGTGTATAGAGAGAGCGCTAGCTATGGTGGCCTATGCTAAAAACTGTAACGTGGGCGTGTCCGCCATACTTGTTTATCCCGATTTTCCTTCAGCACTTACTGGTTGAGGCGCTAATTTTTCAAATTTACGATGTTATCCTTTGATAAGGTTCACCTCAAGGTTGTTTGGCCAGGGGTAAATTTTCGGAAAAATGCGCTATTATGTACATATAACTTTCACTAAAATGTAATCATATTTATGTTACCAATGCTACAGAAACTATAGAATTAACGTACAAGGCAACCACGAAAACGAGACACAAGAGTCATGCAGGGATCATGCAAACGTGATGTTAGTGCTACGTGACAGATAAAAAAACAAGCATTAGAGAGCAAATCAACTGATCAGATCACGTACCGACTAAAGGCTGGGACACAATCAACGTGTACGTGTGACGCGAGACGTAAACGGGACAACGGGAGACGGGGAACCCAAGTCAGCGGTCACAATCGACGTTAACGCGGCCCGGAGTAACAATTGACTAACGCAGGCGCAGCTAAGAGATGAGGTATAAACAAGTGTGGAAGTAAATAACGTAAATAAGTTGTCTTAGCCAAGAGCAATCTTCTACAGTTGGATGTATCTGCCGACAGATGGCTCCCATTCCCGGATTCTCAGGACTATTCTGATTGGTTTTTCGTGTACGGGACACGGGGAGAGATGAATGTTGCCCATCTCTCGCGTACACGTTGATTGTGTCCGCTCGCTATACTTTCCCATCAGCCATCTTTTCGCGTATTCCCGTTAACGGCTCACGTAACACGTACACGTTGATTGCGTCCCAGCCTTAAGTCTTATCGGACGCCATTTCCTGAACGTCGTAAAGTTAAAACTCTATAAATTAGCACGATAGTGTGTGAAATTTTCACGGGATTCCCACCGGGTTAAATTTTCGGCTGCTGCCAACGTTTCGATGGATAAAACTTCCATCCTCATCAGGGTAATGATCAGGGCGAAGTAGCATCTCTCTTTTACTTTTTCATCCTAGGATCTTCCTATTATACGGTGAGCAAAACCTAGTTTCTTAAATGCTGTGCCGCATATGTTTTGTATGTGTATTCCCCACGATGTATCAGAAGTTACGGTGATTCCAAGATATTTTACTGTGCCTGAAGTTTTTATGTTTACTCCACCCACAGTATGGGTATGGCATTTGTGTGGTGACTTTCTCTTAAGTCAGTTTGAGCGAGATAGTCATAATGGCGTCCATTTTCGATTCAAATATTTCAATTTTAGAAGCTCTTGGAAGCATGAATCTAATATTGCATTATTAATGCTGCAATAATATTCATTTATATGACTGAAATTCTAAGCAATTAAATTAAAATATCAACATAAGTCTCTTACCTGACTCTTTTTTTTATGGGGTACGTTTAAATTTCCTGCAAAACGAGAGTTTTACATGATTCTGAAGAAAATAAGACACTATAATTTATTTTCAAAATATCTGAGAAAACATACAAACTATACTCTGTCAATTTTTTGACAAGATCAGGGTGTTAGGAATCCTGATATTTTAAATAAGATCTCGCTGGAGATCATACATGTTTCCCATGTTAAAGGGCTGGTATTTTTTTGTCTAAATTCTCTGAAAGTAATTTGATAAGGGCCTGATATATTGGTTTCTTTGGAAGGGTGGACTATTTTCATTTAAAATGAGACCATATTAATTTATTTCTAAGTGAAATAATATTTCGCTCAAGCTATCTTGAGGTAGGTTCAAATCTTGGATTCAAGTGCAAGAGTGCAAATTATCCTCCAGAGTTTTACCTGCGCAGTTCCCTGTATACCTATCATATTTTTCATTAATAAAAATACGGAAAGAATCGTGGAATACGACATTTTGATACAAGAAGTGGGAACTCATGATTATTACTGCATTTGCCATCTCCAATTTACCCCACATAAGTCTCGTATACCCTTGCCCAAAAGATATTTGACGGTATTTAAACGATGTTTTCCTTGTGTATGAAAACGTACAACTTATCACCCGATTCTTATACTAAAACTAAGTCTGTGAAAATACTATCCAAAAGGGTTCAAGTGTCATAGCTTCTCACCTTACAAAGTGCATATTATTACAGCTCTGTTTGATATAAGTTCATAAACTGTTAATTTGAAGGTTCTGTATGTACGCCCTGACATTGTTAAGTAATTGCGTCAGTCTCATGATATGAGCTACATGAATGTCTAATGGCCAGTGGCAGGAACGACATATGCGTTTTCTACAAAGTTATGGGACACATTAAACCATGATTACCTTTCAATAAGTGTTTCTGAAACATTGGATTCATAACTTATGGCTTGGAGTCATGAGTTCAATAAGTAAGCAAGATGGCGGACGCGCAATGAACCGCTTGGAGACTTAATTACACGATAAAAGAGTTGTTTTCAGACCAATACCATTTTGTGTACTCATAGTGACTAATTATTATGTGCATTAGCAATTACTCATAGGCTGAAATTTCTTGAATCATATCCGGCAGTAAAAGATTGGATCTAATATTTGAAGCTATTAACAATTGGTAAATAAGTTGTGTAACTAGTATATGTGCTCCTGCAACCCGAATATTTTTTTTCGCCGAAGTCATTTTTATGAAATCTATAATTTCTTGGACCTCATAACTATTGATTCCATATCTAAGCGTTCTTGAAACAGGCTATAAGAGATTAAAAGCCTAACATACCACCTAATGGAGGAACCTTCATTTTAGGCATTCCCGATAATCTACCTTGATCTTAACATACATTATAAAGTAAGATTTCTACTATCGAATGGAGTAAAAATATTTATAGGTCCTCGGTCATTTAACGAAGATGTATTGGCTTAAAAATGATGAATTTTAATGCTGAAATACATTTCTTTAATGGAAGTGCGACGGTATATCCTCTCAAGACTTTTTTAATCTCAATTTTCGCTCGAATAATACTGTTCAAAAACTTCCATAACAAGTACTACATCTTGAGACACCTAATATAGTATTTTTCAGCTTGCATAATCGATAATGTAACACGTGTACTTAGGTTTTTAATAACTGACTTCCGGTTTTCTTCCTAGTCTTAAAGTGCCTGTTACAAACTGAGATGCAGAAATATTAGGGTTTTCAGGCTAGTTTTACTGTGATTCAGCCTTAAGAAGTGGAGATTTTAACATGGTTTTTCTGGAGCTTGCTCTGATTACAGCAGAAAAAACGCCACTTTGAACAAGAAAGCATTATCGAACTATTATTTAAAACTATTTATACGAAGTAAAAATTCCCGCATTGTTGAATAAAAATAACATATAGGCATCTCACCAAATTTTTAAAATAGTTTTTAGCGGATTACTGTCGTATTAAAAGTAAATATAAGATAGTTCCCCGCAAATAGCGCTGCAGTAGTCTTCTACGGTTTGACAAATTTGGTCATTAAAAATATTTTCGTGAAATAATATGCATATTTTTTCTCTTAATTTCGGTTAGTAATAAGTTACTCATTTCATTTGCGGAAGCATGATTTTTTTAATTGAATAAATAACAATGGGTAACCTAGTATTTGTCTTGACTCATACGGTCAAACGAGAACCAACTTATATATCGCTTTACAGCAGCATACGAAGGGGTCCTAAAGCTGCCCAAAACAAACATTCCGCCAAAAACTACACTAGAAACGACAACGGACATTTACTTATTCACTCAAAAAAAATTTGAGCAGCATACCACGCAATGACAAATTTGGAAACGCATTCGACCTGAGCTTTAAATATCACGGAACATCTTGATCGGAGTCCACGTAGGATTTTGGGCCAAAAAAAAAAGAAACAAAACACGGCGACGACGGTCGAGAGCAAACTGTTTGAATTTACGACGTATCCGCTCCTTCCAGTGGTCATGGAAACTCCACCGAGGAACTGAAAGGTGGTTGCTCAAGAGTTGCCAGGAGAGGAAAATATTTGCAGGCGGGGCCCTAGCGTCGAGGAGTCGCCGCGAATAGCAGAAGACACCACGCCCTCTCTCGAGATAGAAAGAGGCGAGAGATAAATTCGGTGATAACGAATGGCTGGCAAAAGACCTTTTTTTCCCCTCTCGGAGACGCCGCATATTCCGCTCCTTATTCTTCTTCTCCGGCGGCGACTTCTCTCGAGATTTCGCTCAAGAAGCTCGGAAGAAAGCCGGCTGTCTCACGGGAAATATCTAATCCGCTCGGAAACATGAAGGGAAGAACGCTCAAGGCACACAAAACCCGCATCCACTAACTTTGAGGAGGAAACTGCGCGTCAAATTTGCTGTTTTTGTTAAGATGCACAACATTTGTTGTGATGAGTACATTTAGGCATAGTGGTGCCTTTCATATTTTATAAATATCATGTAAATACTCCTACTGGTAAAATCTTATCGGACAAAGCGTTTAACTGAAAACATTTCTTCGTTACGAAAACAAGTTTTCATACTACCACCAGCCTCCATTGCTATTCTAGCCGGATTTGATATATTTTTTTTACGAGCTGTATGAGGAGTTTAATAATCTTCAGGCATAAAAATCTATCTATGTATACTAAACGCTCAATTTTAAAATATATTGAAGTGTTGATTTGGTCAGCAACAAAAGTTAAAACAAATAGGTTAAATCTTTTACGAAAGTTTGATGTATACTATTTTTTTTCCGGACGTTCAAAGTATTTTGCTAGAGCCGAACTATTATGGCAGGAACGATCACAGCAATAAGATTTAGGAAATAGACTGCAGAACCGTAAATTTAAGATGTCAGTTTTTCCACGTACAATAAGGAACCATAATAGTTGTGATAGATCAGTTCTAGGATACTGACTAGGTTAAATAGGTTTTTTTAAGTAGTGCTAAATATCTTAACGATGGTTTCAGACCTCACTCGGTGGAATTCCTTGATATCAGGGATAGAAGGATTAACTTTCCAATTCAACACTGTAAGGACACTGAAAATTACAATGTGGAATTGCAAAGTTAATCCTTCTATCCCCGCTAAATATCTTATCATGAACTGTAGATACTAACCTCGATTGCAATCTCCGGCATGATATACTCCTACGTGTCTTCGTACCTCGTAGTGCTATTCATTTGTCGCATAAATAACACTAACCAGTAGTTGTATCTTGGGTACTGTACTGCATGGTAGCATGCTCCGCTACGTACCACTCTTCTAGTTTCTGGCCTGACTGCATACTATTGTCCTGACTGCTTTTGGCCTGCGCCTGGCATTCGGGGGAACGTGCACGGTTCTGATCTAATCTGGAATAAGTGCTGCATGCCTGATGTGGAATCTCCCCGTGCCACACACCCTAGTGGTGGCTTACACCGTATTTCGTTGATGTAGATGTAGAAAAGTTTCCCTTGGCAACGCTGACACATTCATCGCAAATTGTGGGCTATGTGCTCCAAAGAAAACCGGTAGTCTGTTTTTTTTTAATATAAATACTATCGTTGTATTAACGATGCCACCGACTGAAAAAAACACATTAGTTGTTTCAGTATGTAGTGCATATCATACTGGTCTTTGAAAAATATTATTCGGGAGGAAAATGAAACAAAAAAAGTCATGTGAAGATGCTATCGCCGTGCCATTGAGGCAATGTATTTCAGCGTTTAATTTCATCTTTTTAAACCAATATATCTTCGCTAAAAGACCAATTATCTGGTGATAATTTTACACCACTCGATATGAGAAGTCACAGTTTATTTTATATGTTAGTATCAAGGAAGATTACCTGGCATGCCCAAAACGAAGGTTCCGCCTTATCCGTTTAAGATGGTCTGAGAGAGAGATTTTTCCCTAGTCATAATGAAGACCGTATTCGAATTTTCATTAAGAAATTCAAGCAACTCTGTAAGAAACTTGAAGTAATATATTGTAACCTATACGATGCAAAGACTTCGTTTCATGTCTTTGAAATTCTCAGGAAATCACTAAAAGAGTATCCATCGCGACCGCGTGAGTCAAAACAGAAACTTCATGGGCATTGCATACGTTTGGGAAAAAGCTTGAGTGTTATTTGAGCGGATTAGTAATATTCTACAACCTCATTTCCTCGTTAACCTAGAGTTAGCTAACTTAACTAAGGTATTCAGTGTAGTATACTTTTGATGAGAAATAATTTGGCTACAATTATAAATGTACAAAATTTATTGAATCGACAACAGTAGGTCAGGGTAGATCTAATACATGGAGACAGGGCTAGTGCGTACAAATAATATGACCAGAAAAAGGAAAAAGTAGCAAAATTTGTCAATAATGGCAAAAATTCCTTAAAAAACAGCTTTGAAGATGAAACATAGGCTGCAAATAAGATAAAAAAATGAAACCTACCTGGAGACTTATAAAAATACAAAACCAGTAGTTGATTTGATTTGACGAATGAACTGTTTAAAAAATGGGCGCACGAGTCCTTCTGTCGTTGAAATAACAGAAGTAGTATTTAAAGTGACGGCCACTTTTCAGTGTTTTAATAATACGTTAGGCTGATAGGCAACTTTATGCCAAGGGAAAAGCTTTCTGTATTGATCCCAAGAGCCTTTGTATATCTTTGCGAACGCGTCCCGGTCTGTGCACCAACTTGCCACGCATATTTGCATTGTTTTAGAAAATATTTATTTAATTTAATTCTGATCATTTTTGACCTAAAGTTGTTATTTATCGTACGTTAATTTTAATTGTAGGTCCATACGTTAGCATCATTGTTTCATTTAAAACAGTTGTAGTAATAAATAGAAAATTCAAAAGACGAAAGTGTACCCAAATAGCCCCGGTCTCACCAATAGTATCTTCTGTGTTTGTATAATGGTCTGTGAAATTAATATTTTTCTTCCTATCTCTCTCTGATTGATATCACGTTTTCCATTGTTGAATTTAGGTTTATTTATCTGTTGCTGCCAAACTTTTGCGTTTATTTACCGTGACTATTTCGATAGGCGTGTTTCTTTTGTTATTTGTTTTCATTGAAAAAATAACTTTATATTTATTTCCTGTTTCTCTAATGGGGAAATATAGAGTACAATAAAACGTTATTCTTTTTTCCTATTATAAATACAGAAACAATGTTATAAAACAATATTCAATATTAGACTGAATATTTCCTATTGCAACCGTGGACTACCATGCACAACTGCGCCTTACGAGCCACACTTAAGAATAAAAACGGAAAAATCTAGCGATTGCATGCGGGTTAAACCATGGGTAGTCATGGACTTAAACGATATGACTCATCTGAAATATATGCTTTGATATTGCAAGTATCAAACAGTGGTTAGTTCGTATATTAATACGCAGGGCACCTGACCTACTAAATACTAACCAACACACCTGATTGGAAATTGATATCACGCGTTTAATTCGCGTTACTTATTGAAAAATAATTTTTTATGAGAAAATGCCTAAAATTTATGTCCAAGAAACCTATGTTACGCGTGGCCGTGTACCATAGGTTTCGAGCAATACTGCAAGTATCTCGGGTTTGCAAGTAATCAAGGCAGTTTGAATCGGCTACAGTAGATTCGGATACCAACTTTCCAACAATTTTCCGTAGCTTTTCAAGTGGTAAATGTTGGCTTAAGGTGGTCCCAGCGAGATAGTTCCCTAATCATAATAGATACCATATTCGACATATACGATTTAATTTCACCAACTGTGAGACACACGAATTAAATATTGCATTATTAATGGTGCAATAAAATAGTTTTACAGGACAGAAAATGTAAGTAATCGAAAGAAAATATTTAAATAAGTCTTTAACTTGACTCATTTTTTTCACGCGGTACGTTTGAAACTCCACCAAAATGGAAGGATTATTGAGATCCCGAAGAATTTACTGCGGTGACAATATGAATAATTTTCAAAAATAGTTGAGAAAACACACAAACTACACAAAGTTGATTTTTTTACGAGATCTAAGTATAGGAAATGTCTCATGTTTAATATAAGGTCTCTCTGGAGTGTATACACGTACCATTTCCCATATAAAAGGGCTGTTTGTATTTTTTGGCAAATATCTCGGAAATTAATGCGGTAAGGGTTTGAATTTTTTATGTCAATGTATGATGGGTGATATATTTTTCCTTAAAATGAGACCAAATTCATTGATTTCCAGGTTAAATGATATTTCGCCCATACTACCCCAAAGAAGTAAGTTACAGCTTCCAGCATTGGCCAGCATAGCAAGCGCCCTCTCCATTTACCTCAATGGGTGATACGATGGACACCCACGACGACTCCCAATAATTTCGTCCCGTGGCATTCCTGCTGTAGTTCCTGTTATTCTTTCTCTTTCCACCACATTTGGCCGGAAGCCTGTTCTTCGCTTATTCCTGTTTTGTTCTTCTATCGTCCTTTTCTGCCATCTAATCACATCTACATTTCTTCGTAAATTGGTTAATAACGAACATCGCCTAAATTTGGAAATAATGTCGTACGTATCGCTGTTACAGACCCACAGGCACTCATGTTTTTAATGAATTTGTATATCTGTCATTGATTGTGCAGTATTATTTCGTATGGAATGTGAGAATTATGACGATAATTAATATTATTTAAGAAAAGATAAGTAGGCATTACATAAGGCATTACATAAGGCATACCTTAGGGGTACTTTATCATTTATAAACTTAAAAAAACAGACTTTAAGATGCCTATTTTTTTAATTTCCATTCATTTTCCTATGACTTTTCGCTTATCAAAAACAACTTAAAAGCTTGAATAAACTTTCTCGTTCAACTTAAAGTTGTAAACAACTCTGATGAAAAAAAGCGTTCACCGTGAGAGCCCATGTTAAAATCTCCACTTTCAAGGCTAAATTCAGCAAGACTAGCCTAGAAGCTCTTATTTATTTCCATCTCAGTTTATAAAACTTAATTCACAAATGCCATTTTTAAATAAAAAAATCTGGAATAAGTAACCCTGAGGCCAGAGACACCTTAAGCTGAGACACCAGAGACACAGAGAGACCTTAAAGTCGTCCCTAAAAATTCTGCGCCCTTTCCTGAATCTCGTCTCCGATTCTCCCCACAAGTGGGCGCAGCTGCGTCACGAGGGACTGGGGTCAAGTGTCAGGGACAAAGGAGGGACCGGTGATTAAAACCCTGATGGCAGCCCAAGTGGACACTTTAAGCGTCAAGAAGGAACCTTAATTTTATGGTATGCCGCATAACCTACCTCATATATATGTACCAATCACATCGTTCCCTTCCGGGGTAGGCACAGTCACAAAGTTTCACTCATAAATACATATCTGTACACCTGACTCTGCTTCAATAATTTCCTCCATACTGACCTATCCTTGCAAACCCCTTTAGCCTTATTTACCCCCATACACTGTTTCATACACGCCCTCCTGTTTTTTAAGACTCCTAATATTCCTCCTCCTAAGAATTTCCTCAACCACAACTTTCTCGGCCTACCTCCACCTCTCGTACCATTCATTCTACTCTCATATATTCTACTGTTTCGTTAATCGACTCTCATCCATTCTCTCAACATGGCCAAACCAACTAAACACACTCCTTTCATATATGTCCATTACTGGAGCACCACATTCATGTAATACCCACTCATTCCTGACTCTATCCATCCTACTTTTGCCGCAAACACTCCTCAGATAACTCACACTCACGGCGTTTAATCTACTCTTATGTCAATAATGACATACCCATATTTCACTATCATACAACATACTCTCCTAAACCTACCTCGATTTTAAAATATACTGCGAAGTTAGACTTCTATCGTCGAATGGTGGAAAAAATTTACTGGGTCACCGCTCACTTAATGACGGTACACTGGTTTAAAAAAAATGATGAATTTTCACGCTGAAATACATTGCCTTAAGGAGGAACCATCATATTTGCCATGCACGATAACCTGCCATTAACTGTACAAGTATATTAACATATGTTATCAAGTAATATTTCTTCTATCGAATGGTGTAGAACATTATCTACTTCATTGGTTATTTAGAAAAGGTATATTGGCTAAAACACAATGATCTTTTACGCTGAAATGCTCCGTCTTAATGGCAGTGTGAGAGCATCTCTTCACTTAACTTTTTGAACTCAACATCCGCACAGATAGTAATGTTCGAAAACTTGAATAACATACAATAGATATTGTGGCACTAAATATATTTTTTCAGCTAAGGTCATCGTTAATATAATTCGAGTATTTGGGTTTAAATGGCAGACTTCCGGTTCTCTTCAGAGCACATCGCCGACATACTGTGGTGAAGGTGACAGCGTTGCCAAGGGTAACGTCGGCTGTTTATCTTGTTTACCAAATCTAATTTTCGATAAATATCAAAACTGGGCATTTAATACATCTTAGTGAAGCCTAGAGGCCCGATTTTACATATTTTGCCATAATAATATTAAAATACATCAAATTTAGGCATTTAATACCTATATCTCGTTAAATTCTGGTATTCGTGGCGATGTAAAAGCATCGGTTTAACGATTTGTCCAATTTGTTTTTACCATAAGGATTATTTACATGGATTAAGAAAATTTACGAGGCAGCACCAAGACTAAATTTCAGCAAATTTTAATTTTCTTAAGAAAACAGCTTCAAAGCACAGGTTTCTCCTAAATGGCACTTTACATAGCATCTCTTCACATAAACTTTTTATCTCAATTCCCACTCGAAAAGTATTCTTCAAAATCTTGTATTAGATGAATTATATGTATATCGAGATACCTAAAATATGTTTTCCGCTTATATCACCGATAAAATAACTTGAGCATTCAGGTTTAAATAACAGACTTCCGGTTTTCGTCGGACACAGCCGTCATATTGTGATTAATATGGCAACGTTGCCAAGAGAGGCTTCCGCTGTTCACCTAGTTTACCAAATCCACTTTCCGACGTGCATCATAATTAGGCATTTTATATAATTTTACTGAATGTTTTAAGCCTAAAGATAATTATAACTTTCCATCAGTTTGCTATAAAATCATGATATCAAGTCCTACCAAAAAGCACTGGAGGCTGGAGTCAGTATAATTACTATTTTCGTCAAGTGGTAAACGGTTTAACGGTTTGTTCAATAACATTTCATCGGAAAGAGTGGAGTGTTTACGTGAAATTTAAAAAGTATAAAAGCCGGAAAAAACCTAAATTTTACTCATTACAGCGAATTTTGCACATCTTAAGGAAGCAGTACGTCGAAGCGGGAGTTCCCCCTAAAGACCAAAATCGTAGTCCTCAGCGTAACAAGGAGGATAACCGCCATTTGAAGATGACCACGTTCCCAGCTATAATTATGATAATTAATTATGAAGAAATGATAAACGGTCAGAATAATCTAAGACACAAGAAGAACCAATTAGGTCGAAAATTAGAATTATTACTAGTATGAGCAATATAATCGATATGGAGTTTTATTCAACTCTCACCCGTGCCTCACTCACTACGTTTACCAATCGATATCGGATGGATCCGAACTCAGATCGGTCTGAAAATTCCAACCGAGCCAACTCGGACTCGGAGCCTGGTTCACCAACACGGACTGAAAATATCGATGGTGAACAATCGAATCTATCTGTTGAAGCACGATTGACCCGGTGTGTAAACGAGTGCAGAGTTGGAAATTTATTTTCAGTCGCATTCCCAGTGAACAAAACTGCCCAATTGGAGATAGAATTGCGATGTGCTGAGATAGCATCAATGTTACTTTACTCGCCACTAGTCTACTATTGTAATCGTATCCATCGACCGATCGGGGAACTTTGACCATACATCGAACAGGTCTCACTTAAGTGCTCCAAGGTTCTGAAAATTATACCGCCTACTCTCCCTTTCAATACGTGTATATGATGGAGTCAGTCTTCGTACACTAAGTTTACCAATCTATCTGAGATCGATCTGAACTCGGAACGATCTGAGATCGATCTCAAATTTCCAAGCGAGCCGACTCAGATCACCTGGTTCACCCACACGGACTGAAAATATCGATAGTGAACGATCGAATCTATCACTTGAAGCACAATTGACGATTTCGCCCAGTTGGATTCCTAGTGAACAAAATTGCCCAATTGGAGATAGAACTGCGATATGTCACGATATCATCATCAACGTCACTTCACTCGCCATGACTGCACTCCTATTTCGTTTCCTAATGACATCGAAATGAATAACGAGGAGCGCCACAGAAGCACTGGCTCAGATCGATCTGAAATCTCAGACTGGCTGAGAATGCGGGCCGAGTCGGCCCGCTTCTGAGATCGATCCCACTTGACCGTTGTGTTTACCACACCGAGCTGATCCGGTCAGATCGATCTTAGATCGATTGGTAAACGTAGTGATTGATTCAATACGCATATTTTCCCGTCGTTTCGGGAGACTGAAGTGAGTATGTTTTATCTCACGAATGTCTTTGTTGCCCTGAACTGTCTCCTTTAAAACCAAGTCGCAGTGCGACTGAAGGCAAGCTGAGTAGTACTCGAAAGAAGGCCGATTATAACTATTAAAAAATCTACATCTTCAGCTCATTAATAACGGAAGAGTGTCCAGAGCAAATTCAACTCCCTACATTTTTTCTCATTAAGAAGAGCTCAACGTTTTGATCCTCCGGACTCGGCGTTTGGGAAAATAAACTCTATGTATAAGAATCTCGAAGAGAGAGGATATACTAATTCCATCTAGCTAGTAATTAAAAATAAAAACTTCCTTAAAAACAATAGCTTGCTTTCCAACTTAAGGGCTGGGAGTAATTTCCAGACCTTGAATGAAACCAGGAAAGTCATTCTTATCCTAAAAAATTTCTAAAAAATCAGAAAATTTTCTTCAAAAGAGATTCAATATTTCTTAATTCGACTTAATCACACATACCTACAAACCTCCATTAGCCTAATCCTCGAAAGCAGGGTATTTTATAGCATTATTCAGCTTAGGAACTTTTAATTAACACTAAGTCACTCCCTCGGAAAAATAACTGTCAACAGGATTTTCCATACATCTGGCCTTCTTATTTCAGGAATTTCCGATCATTGCATGTACAAACGATTTGGTACGAAGTCACTGGCAAGGGTGCATATACACCAAGGGTTGAAATTCGCCATGGAAAAATCATTTGACTTGACCGGGATTAGAACACGGATATACCAATTTCCGGTCAGGTGCGTAACTGGCTAACACACCTGACCGGCAATTGGGAGATCCGGGTTCGAATCCCGGTCGAGTCGAATAATTTTTTTTCAATTTGAATTTCAACCCTTGGTGTATTCATACTTTAGTAGTAGGAAGTGATAAGGGTGGAGAATCAGTCATAAATTTTTCCATAGACTGTATATTGAAATTTGGCGACTAAATATCGCATATTAATGTGGCAAAAGCAGTAATTATGAGTCATTGAGTGCGTGTTTTCATAATTTTTCTGGCACGTCGAAAAATGATTGAGCCACATTTCATTTAAGAGATATTACATATGTTTACTTGAACAAACTCACCATTAATTCAGTAATGTAAATTGTTCCAGCATAATATTTTACATATTTAGCCTTAATTAAAAGCATACTTAAGATTTGATTATTCGGCCCGGTATTCGACATTATTGGCGAAAATAATATTTAAATATTATTTTTTCGAATGTCAGGCTCGGCATGAAATCGTGATCATTTTTAGCAGGCGATATTCCATCGTAAGTTTCCGCGGCGTTCAGATGAATGCATATCCATTTCTCGGGTTTCAACGGGTGTCTTCAGGTCGAAGTGCCGAAGCATCGTTTTGGCCATGGAGTAGGATACCTTTTCTACCTTTAGATAGCTACCTTTTCCTGTATTTACGTTCGTAGACATCTTCAGAGTTTGTTTTTCAAGGGTCTATGGTGATTCTACCGAGCGAAAATTTCGTTTCCGCTGGTCTGGTGCATAGAAATCGGTGATATAATGATTATAGGTACAGCACGGCCCAATGCCTTGCTGGGACCGCCCGCCGCATAGTGGCGTTGCGTTGCGGATTCTTTGAGCATCTGTTCCTTGCTGATCCCCCGTCCCAAAATGTCACTGTGGCGATCGCCCTCCTATATCCTACTCCGTGGTTTTGGCCGCGCTTATATAGGCCATCTGTTTCACTCCGTGATCTGTGATTTGCCTCTTTGTCTTCCCGCCGAATCCTCTTCCATGCACTGGATAGGCGGTAGCCATCTTCACTGTCAACAGAGATCGAAGCGAAGGATAACTTCAACGAAGAATATGGCTACCACCTATTCACGTAAAAACAAATACTTCGCCAGCATGAGCGTTCATGTGACATTCGGCACCGCATTTATATTTAAAAAAAAAACGAACGCGTCAATTAATCATCAAGCATCCCCAGACTATTTACTTGGGGTTACCCAAACGTCTTTACCGACCAAGGCCCCTCACACACGATAAATTACTCCGCGACAGTGATATCTAAATGGCTATCTTCCTC